>OU342673.1:7500000-8750000 GCA_910589285.2 Mythimna ferrago | reverse complement strand
TTCATCAACTATTTCCTCGCCACTGTTCTTTAGCCCAAATACTAAGTTAGTGGGTATATCACCTACAAATTTAGTTTATTTTAGGATTTTTTGGCGTGTTAACCAAGTTAATACGAGCCAAAAACGTAAAAAATAATTCGCAACACTTATTTCAAACTTTGTTCAAATAAGTACATTTGGTAGTACCTACCTACCAAATGTATCTACTTATTTGAACAAAGTTGCAAATAAGTGTTGTACGAATAATTTTTGGCACATTTATGGTTTTTAACGTCAAAAATCTCGAAAATAGTACGTGATACGAACTTTTAAGATACGGTATCATATTTGGTACTCATACTGTTGTCTTTTTGTTGTACACTAGTGTATTAGATTACCACTAGGAATGGCTCTACCGATTCGGTCTCACCAGTGATAGGTAGAATAAAGAGAATAGGTAGGTACCTTCCAGAATATAACTTTACTGTTTGCTTGGTATCCCTGATTTTAATTAAGCCCAAAAAATGAATATACGAGTATGTCGTTGACTTTGAAAAATACTTGAAAAAAGAAAAAAAACTGGGCAAGTGCGAGTCGGACTCGCGCACTGAGAGTTCCGTGCAAACTACAATTCCCGAATGAAGTCTCGAAGATTTTTTCGATTTGCAACATTTTTTTTTTTACAACAAATTAACAACACATTATTAACAACAAATTTACTGTTTTCAGATTCATTCCTATATCTTTGCTAGAAGACCTTGCGTTGTGCCAAATTTCAGGATTCTGGGTCAATGGGAAGTACCCTATGAATTTTGATCTTTGAGAGTATCAAAATATACGTTTTTTTGCGACATAAACGGCCGTATCTTTTTTATTTGTAAACTTAGAAGTTTGTTTTTTTCACAGCTTGAAGGGACCGCAGACCTAAGTATATGGTTTTAGTATTTCAACTCGATACCTCCACGCGTTCTCGAGATAAAGGGTCTTGACAGACAGACAGACGGATGGACAACAAAGTGTTTCCGTTTTTCCTTTTGAGGTACGGAATCCTAAAAAACAACTTTGCATGATTACAATGACTCAAGTAGTAAACACAGCGCCTTCGGGTCATCGATTTATTATGTCGGGTAGGTAGCTGATTAATCTAGAGCATGAGAATGTCGGATGAAAGCGAAAACGGAAGCATGCACTATCTGTTAGTCATCCCGAACATACTATGAAAGAAAGTGAGGAAAATGTTCGTTGTGATTGAATGAGTTCATCTGCGGTCAGGAGTAGGGTTGCTAGCTTCTAAAATGGGAATTTCGTATAAGTACCACAGCCGGTTTACTTTTGGGTATTTAGTAAAAAGGTAAAAAGTACTATAAAACCAAATTTTTTAAAATGCTAAACATTATCCAATGTTACTATTAGGTACAGGATGTTAGGCTGTTGGAATGTTTGAAAGGTTTACCCTGGAAAGTGAAGGGCAACTTTGTTGGGTTTTAGTCAGAGTCTGACACTTCCCCTCGCTGCACCCAGAGGGGGAAAAGTTATTTAATGATTTCCAACCTCAATAAAAAATAGTTTAAGAGGAGAGTCCTTAAGAAATATCTAAAAAGGCACTCACTGTTTTCAAAATTTATAATAATACACCGTACTGAATTAGACATAAAAAAATAAAAAATAATGAGGAACCTAAATAGATGTGCCAACAGTTTCACCCCGAGATATTTGCAAATCTATCCTTAATATCGAAAAAAAAATTGTTAATAATTTTGTAAATCCTGCTAATTGAAAAAAAAGGTCGATTTAGCTATTGTACGATTATATGAACAATTTTTTTTTTTTGTATAATTCAGAGCAGTTTATTTTTAGAAGAAAGCTGTAAGTGCCTTTTTAGGTTTTCTCAAGAACTCTATCCAAGGACCTATTAGTATTTTTTAATATCTTAGGAGGAGAGCTATTGATACATTTTATTCACATACAAAGCTAACAAAATTAAAAAGATTTTGTCATTAAACTTGACAAATTGAATTAAGTAGTGTATAAACTGCATATAATCAATACGGTATTACATTCATGCACCGAACCTCGGCTGCGGCGGCTCATACTCGTATTTTAATAATTGGTTCATGTGACAGTATTATAAACTAGCTACTATTGAATAAATTATATTTAAATACAGGATAATGATTTTGCTAATTTCCTTCATCATTTTTCCGTCCCCGTTTTCCGAATTTCAGTGTACGAAGTTAACATCGTGTTAATTTTACTAATGTCAAATTTTGAAAATCTATAGGTACCTAATTTTTAATTCTGAAACCGAGGTACAGAATTATAAAATACGTTAGGCGTTGCACCTATTATATACCTACCTACTTGTGACGAACTTGTCATTTTGATTTTATTTGAGTGTTTTTTTTATATACATTTATTATTTATTTACATAGGTAAGTATAGTCGTCTTGCCACGTCCATAGCTCTAGATGAAAACTATCTATCAATTGCTGTGCGGGCTTGCGGATGGCGAGCATTGGGTCCAACCGTCCGATAATCGTTCGGACCGAGCCCAAGTCGGCGACGGTACGTAGTGTTCCACGCGCGCCTCAAGGGTCGAAACCTACTGGGGCCATGGGTGGTGCGAAAGAGAACCCCGAGGCCCTGAAACAATGGTAAAGAAGGAACAGGAGTGGGTTTTTAGTCGGTAAAAGTCTGACACTATCTCCCGCTCCGCCCAAGGGCGGGGATATCATTGGATGATTTTCCCACCTAAAAAAAAATACCAATTGCTGTCAAGCTACGAATATACCTTTACCTATACTATCAAATATAATCTATGCATCATCAAAATTTGAGACTAATTTATTTATGGCATTAGGGACATATTCGGAATAATAACAACGTTACCATTAAAGGCATGCTATTTCAATTATACATATTGTAGTTAGGATAGGTGTTGTTGCCCAATAAGCTGCAGTTCGATATAACTAAGAATATTTTCCTTGTACAGGTTTCAGACTAAAACCTCAGTTACAATATACCTACAAGGTGCAGTTTTAAAACTGCACAATATTTCAGGAGGTTGTAATAAAACTCATAAATAATCATGTAAAAAAACGATACCTGGTCAATAATCAGTAATACTTGTTATTTAATTTTTTAATTACACTAAACTAAATCGATTGATCGATGGCCGCGGGGGCGTGGCTAGGGTGTGGCGTGCGGGATGATGATTGGATGATACATTATTTATGAAACTATCGTTGCGAGTTAGTGTGTGTGAAAACGCCCTTTATTGTTCCGTGTTTGTGTGTGTGAAAAAAAGCGCGGTTATAAAAAAAAAAAAATTACCTACTTATTTTATTATTGATTCGGGTCGAGAATCACTAACATAATTACCTCCTGAAATATTTTGCAGCTTCAAAACGACACCTTGTATTATATTTTACCCAGTAACTATTTTGGTTATTATTCCATATTACCAAAATAGTAATTAAATCCAACAAAATTCCTTTATTATATAACAATTATGTATATTTCTAGAAATAGTAGATAAAGATACCTAATACAAGTCCCTTCACTCAACACTTCTACACGATCTGTCTACACTAATATAACTTAGAGGTAGAGTCTGTCTACAAAGTCAAACGACTTGGAAATTTAGTTTTTATAATTTTAGTAGAGGAGACGTACTTTATTTTTATTAACAATTCTGAGGGATAATAAATGACGTCAATTGTCTAACGTATTCCGTTTACGGTAAACAAATCTGATGAAGCGAAAGATTATAATTTAACTTTGTGCGAACTACCCCAGTCATTTGACTTTTTAGACAGACTATAGACTGTTTTTTTTTTTTTGTAGGACTGAGGTAATCTCTGAAAGTACTGATCCGATTATTAAAATTTTATCACCAGTGACAAGCTATATTTTATGTACGCGGGCGAAGCTGCGGGCAAAAGCTAGTAAGCTATAACCTTATGTCATATTGAATGAAAAATAATCAATGGAAATTCCTGGAAAGCCTTGTTGCATTTGACAATGTATCTCAGATAACATTTTTTTATTCCACAAACTAGGTATAAGTGTAGAGAGGGAGAGGGAAGCCAAAGGAAAGACTAATGGATTGTGCGAGAAGTCGTAGGAAAAAAGGCAGTCAGTGATAACGTAGCGGTTGCCGGGATAGAATTTCCATTCTATCTTATCATTTTGCTTCCGAAACACACATGCTGCGCCAACCCTAAATAAGACCTGAAGAATTCATCTAGGTATAATTTTTATACAGTTGTGCTGATTATGGTAACACTAGTAAGTGATATAATCACTTACTAGTGTAACGATACAGTAGTAGTAAACGATACAGTCAACAGAAACGTCAGACTTATTGTTGAACATATCAAAACGAACGTAATATGTAATTATAGTAACAGTGTGCTCATAACTCCGTGCAATCATTGTTTGGCGAAGGCTTCACGTAACAGAACGCTTGATGAGATTGCTTCAAAAGTTTATGCAAAATAGCATTGACTACTGCCCATTATACAGCTTCTTTCTGATGTTGTGTCTACCCAGATTGTAATCATCCTCCTCACAGCATAATCCTCATTATTGAGGGTCGTGATTCCCTCGACATGAAGTAACTTTTTGTTTGACGATGGTTCGCATTTGTTTCTGTTTTTGACATTGTAAAGTGCATCGTGCAGATTTTGTACCTGGGGATGATCGAATTTGTAATAGCAGACTACTTTTTTTATACTGTTTTATATACATGTATCTTTAAAAGTTTCCTTTTGAGATTGTGTCTATGTCTATCTAGATTGTAATCTGAACTCTTTATATTTGGTCCCTCAGTGTTGATCATCATGTGCCGTTTTTATATCATTGTATTGTCCCGGTTTTTAGTACGTAGGTAGTCTTCTCTTCTTCTTCCTGCCCTTGTCCCATCTTATTTGGGGTCGGCGAACAAATACTTATGTTGATGATAACAAATCTCATCTTATTTTTAGTACGTAGTAAAGAATATATTTTATGCTAGTCCTTTTAGCCTTGTATACCATCTGATTAGTCGGTTCTAAGGTAATTATCGCCGTTGTTCAGAGGTTGTGCCATCATCATCATCATAATTAGCAGGTTTGTAAGTATAAGTTTACTCCCTTACGTGCAATGGTGATCTGGTCTGACACAGTCCTAACAAGGTTTGTTGTCTCGGTTTTATTAGTTCTCATTCTGACGGTGACTGAAGCTTCAACAAATATTCTAACGTAGATAGTTCTCATTTTCTTTTTGACTTTGAATGAATTCTTTTCCCTTTTCAGCGTTCGATTTTTAATACAGAACATAGACTTATGTTAATCGTTGCTTTCATCTGTTCAAATATCCTTACAACCTTTTCTTTAAGGAAGACCATGCTCACTCAAGCATGTATAACTGATTGTTAATGCATGCTCCACCTCGTGTGTGGTCGTCAAAATGTTTATACAATAGAGTGAAGTCTTTACCGTATTCACAATCAAGTAATAATAATATTATACACATACTTACGTACTTAAAATAATGATTATTGACTTGGCGTAAGTGGTAAATTAAAATTATTGCGGGTCGCTTGCGGCTCTTGCAATGAGTAATCGTACGATTCTGATTTAACCATCTTGCGTCATTATGTCGGAAAAAATATCTTTATTGACTATATTTACGGGTTTCCTTGAGAAAGTGTTGGATTTTAGGTCCTTTTTCCTTATTTTGTCTACAGGAGCCACACTACCTAACACTTTTCGTTATTACATAGTATCTTTATCTCCGTAAAAGTTGCTCAAATAAAGCTTTACAAATATATCAATATATATCTAGTTAAATTACCTAGTCTGCCAGACAAATGAAAACAAAAAAAAATTAAAACCATAATTACGGCTGAGTATCTTTGACCACAATAATTCGATTGTTAGCAAGTGAAAGTGAAATCACTATGGGTAATTGGGGCAATGGAAAAAGAGAAGTTTTTTTTTTACTTGATTGTCAGAAAAACTTAGAGAAAGTTTTTTTGCCACCATCGATTGCGTAATATTTAGCTTGGGGATGACAATGTTCTATGAATATCTGTCGGAGTTTACCAAACATGAAAGAAAATATTGAGAAATGTTATGAAAGGAAAGAGAGTACACGATAATGTGGCGGTTGACAGCGGTTTCCGCCGACCCTAAGTGACAAGGTACAAAGATAGGAAGTCGATAGAGATAGTTTGCCGAGGGAAACCCCAAACAAATAAGAGGTTGACGAAAAGTAAGTCAACTTAGGTCACTACACTTCAAGAAAGGATTCGGCTGTAAACGATGGTGATTTGGCGGTAACCTGAAGTCCGAAAGCTAGCAACAGAAGTCCACAACTCAACAAAAAATCTATTTATTACCTAATATAGTTCTATTACCAAGGATCAAACATTGTGCGTAATCATCGCGTATCATCGCGTGCGCACATCATCTAAACTGACTTCTTGAACATTATTTATTCCCGACAGTAAAACGAATATTTTTGGTTGAACGGCCATCGCCACTTTGTATCCGCACTATAAAACATTATTTAGACCATAATTCACCTAATTCGGGCTCGGTCCGTTTCCATTTCATAATGCGCGCACTTCCCGGGGCGGACGGAAGCGCGTGCGCAGTTCCACATTCAAATCATGCGCACCGACCATATTGAAAACAACACAGCAGTACCAAATGAACTTTAGTATGTTGTATTTAGGTGTTATATTTGCATGTAGTGAAAGCCGCCATGTAAAGAAAGTTATTATGTGTTTTTCGTATAGGTACCTACGGTTTAATTTATTTAATTCATTGGTACTACACACACACCACTGCGGCGCGTGACTTGTTCGTAAAGAACTATTTGTCTGTGATGCCGATGCCGTACGATAATGGAGGTGTAAACGCAGACAACTTTTCATTACGACAGCTGATACAAAATGCTGGTGAAGTACCGCGGTATGTTACGTTGCTGAACGGATGGATGCATAAATAAGCATAATATTTCAACTCATGGCGCCCTGTATTAGGTAACAGTAAGGAGGAAGGCTTACAAATATTTATTTGAGTAAGGCACTTTCATCGTTCCTTCTGTCCATACTACACCATCCATAGTTTTCTGCACTCATACTTGGCAAGACTTTTCTTAATTACTAAGGATCTTCTTTTTTTCTAAAAATTTCTGTCCTTCTATTGGCTAAAGTCTAAGCCCAAGTGCTTCCAGACATTCTTCTCTCGCGTCGTCTCGAACCAGTCATAGTGTCAAAGTCATCCCGCTATTTCTGTAACTTGTTATAGTAAAATTATTGTCTGTAACAAGGAAGACTCAACCTTATTTTGTATACATTCCAGTATCTTGCAAAGACCGTTATATTGACGGACAAATCTAATATTTGTTATTCCGTTTTACAAAACTATTAACACTGTGGTAAGCGGAACGCACCGGCAATACATCACCTCCTTATCTTTCCGCGAAAGTCGGGTAATCGGGTTTAATTGAGGGAAGTACACGTCGATAGTTAATTTATCATTATTTCCACACTATTGTAGTAATTGTTTTATCGAATTCCTACTCGAAACACGAAATTATAGTTTGTATTAGTAGCGATCGGTATCTGAACATCTCTGATAATACTCATTAATTATCTGCCTTGTTCCACCAATTCGATAGTACCTACTAGGCCTCGTCTCTGACATACTTCTCTGGTCTGTTCAGAAAATGATAATTGCCTTTGCTGCTACTATGAAAAGGCGCTGTCAATTTATTACTACTTTCTTTGGCTTGACTTATAAAGTTTGACTCTAATATCAGACATACGTTGGAGGGAATCCTACAACGTAGACCTGGCGTGCTATTCTCTAAGAAAACAGCCTTGAGCGCAGCGCTGGCCGCAGCGACGAAATCCAAATACGTACATAGGATTAACAATGTAATGGACCGATACATTGGATAGTTAATCTAATGTACCTATTTGGATTTCGTCGCTGCGGCCAGCGCTGCGCTCAAGGCTGTTTTCTTAGAGAAAAGCACTGCTGGTGGGGGGTAATCCGACGAATGCAAGACGCACAGGACCGTTCGTTGTGGCGATACTTAGGGAAGCCTATGTCCAGCAGTGAATGTCTTTCTGCTGAAATGATGATGATGATGATGATGATGAATATCACAACTAAATTATACAAAAGTTTTAATGGCCTGCCTAAGGACATAGCTCTCTTGTCTCTTGAAGAAAGTAGCTTTATAAAGTCGCCAACTACTATAGTCTATCAAAAATAGCCACGACCTGTGGTTTGAACCGAATAAGTCGAAAATAATACACTGATGAGAGATTTAGCAATAAATAATGCAGCTCAGCACTTGAGAATTTCCGAGCTAATTATAGTTGCGTGTGGAGGTGATCCAGCTAAAAATATTCTGAAATACAACTCTTAAAAGTTGAGACGAACCGTACGTATAGCGGTTAAAAATTATTTGGAATCAATCCCACCCACATGTTCTTTTATTGTGCCTCGGCGGTGGAATGCCCTGCCGGATCTGTTTCCTGATGGGGTCTTTAAGTCAACAACGAATAGGTTACTTCTAGGCAAACTTGTTTCATCGTCAATATAATTATCGCTTGTGATAGTGGTCGACGCAAGCCATCAATAATAACTAAAATATGACATTTCTAAAATGAGTTTGGTAGATACGAATTGATCCAGAAGAAATCTACCTAACAGCTGAAGAATTTAGTTTCTTTGTCTGAATACGCTAATCTCAGGAACAAAATGTTCGAATTGTTTATTGTTTTTTAGCCCATTTATTGAGGAAGGCTGTAGGTTATGTAAGATCACGCAACCACCCACACGGGGGCGGAGCAGTAACCTAAGATGTGGGTGAAACCACGTGGGACAGCTATTTAAAGATAAGTTGATAGCAAAGATGTTATAGCTAAGAAGGATGTGCATATTATAAAGAAGTTTGATAATGATTGTCACGAAGTAACAACTAAACGATCCGTCACGTCAATTCTAAAGTCCAAATTCACGGTTATCCTTGCACGTTAAATACAACATTGTTCTCCACCGCATTTGACTTGCTGTATGAACGTTATACTTAAACTTAAAAGTACTGAACGGATGTTCATGCATACTTCACCAATAGACAGACTGATTCGAATGAGGAAGGTCTAAGAACACTAGCTTCTGCCAGTGGCGTCGCCCGCGTGAAAGTAGGTTCGTCCGTGTCAAACTTTGGACCCTATTTTATACTCGGAAATCCTTCCTTATTCTTTTAAAGAGTCTGTCTAGTCAACCGCCTTGGGTAGTTATTTTGGTAAAAATGAAATCTGATGTAGTCAACGCTAGTTCAATAATCAAGGTTGATTAAGAGATAATGATCATTGTTTACTACTAGAAGAACCTTATAAAAAGTTTCGAATATAAGTATTTTATATTAAATAATTAAATATTATACAAAATTCCCAAGTCGGTTGACTTTTTAGACAGACTTTACATCGTCAGCGTTCTAGTAGGCCCTAAGGTTTGGACTGGGCGTTAATTAGTCAATGAGTAGGTAAATCAGGTTTGCATTTTATATACTGATGCATATTACCTATACTAGAAAAAGCCAAGAATTTCAAAGATTTATAACACCCGTGTGAAAATTGGGCGGGTAGCTAGAGATGAAACGATCCGTGGGTGTGAAACTGAAATTGGTTCACGACGCCAGCAGCCGAGGCCTAGACATTGAACATTGAAGTTCATATTAATTAACGCACATGTTAAAAGGGTCTTAATTGGTCAAAACATTCCGATTTAACCGATCAAACACTGATAGCTCTAATTGAACGGAACTTCCTTCCTTGTAATCTGAAAAAGTTATCAACATACTAACTTTAAGCTGTTGGTTCAATTACATTATTCCTTGTATTTAATATTTTTACTGAAATTGTTATATCGTTGCTATTTTCAATATATCATCTTTATTATTCCTATTATCCGTTATGGATAATTCCAGTTTAGCCTGTTACTTACTAAAATAGAGAATTATAATTTTCTCATAATATGTACCTAAATCTTTACGCCTATGAAATTGCCGCTTTTTAAAACGGCTTGCTTTGAAGTGTTATATCTTTGATTTGGAATTGTAAGTTCAAATAAACTTAAAAAGTACCTAAGTTATTATTTTTTCAAAATTAGGTATTTACTAGAAAATTTTAGATTATTACTAGGACCAAATTTGGAAATTACAGTATAAAAAATGAAGTTTATCACTATTTTCTGAACTATTTAAGGTAATAAAGTTAGACCGCCGGAACCCCTAGTTTAACTATGGTACCAACTTCGATACCAATAAGTATATTATTATTTAATGTTAGCTTTGATTTTGTGTGTTATTCCATATAAAAGTTTATTGTCAAAAATGGATATCAATACGATTGACTTGTCGGATCTGGAAGATTTGAATATTTAAATATTTCAAATACATGGATTTTGTATTACTTATATGAAATAATGACTTTAATGACTGACAAAAAACAAGACCCGTTGCTACACATTAGACACACCACAACTCTTGTACTAAAGCTAGTACTAAGGCAGTTTTTTTGTAATATGACGGTGTAATATTGTATTGTTTTTATTTAGAACCTTTTTTTGTATGAAATCTAAGAAAACTCACATTATTTTGTAATATGATGAGTTCTACCGTAGAAATAATGTGTCTCAAGCGGTATGCAATATTGACGATATATACGGACTTAAAACTGCTATTATATTGGATATTTATTTTTGTTTCAATCACTGTCACGTGGGAAGTTTTATCTCACGAATAACTTTTCTTCTCAGGGCGGCTACGAGACAAAATTTCCAAAACGAAAGCTATTATGTAGACTAATAAGAACATAGAGTTCTTTTGTTAGAAGAAAGTCGTAGGTTTACGTCATTGATATTGCTTGCCCTTTGAAATGCGATTTGAAAATTCTACGTTGGAACTCTAAATATGAAAAAACTTTTTTTTTAATTAGCTTTCATGGCTTGCAATATTACAGAAAATACAAAACATAAAGAAAACAATAAATACCCAGTTTCTAAAAAAGAACAACGTACCTTCAATATAAAGTTTATTAAACTTGAAATTCCAAGTCAATCCAAAGATATAACTGCACTACAAAGCAACTTGTTCTAAAAAACGGCAATTTCATAGGTACCTATGATTTTGGTTCTTTTTCCTCAATCTTATAGGAAGAAAGGAATAGTTTTTGGTTGAATAAATAGATTTGTTAGCGGGCCAAAAAGTTGATCGATTAAGAAGAAAAACCAAGACGAACTACAGGGAAGTCGCAACATAAACAACTTATAATATACGTATTAATTTCAATACACCTAGTTATACACATACTAATGACAGCTAGCTATCATTATCACCTGTGCTCACGGCATCTTTTTAACCTGCCATTACAAAACTAACCTTATTACTAGACTATAAAGTACAATGTCTCGAGTATCACTCAACGTTTGTATTTTGTATAACAGCTGGAAGTGACAAAAAGTCAGGTATTAGTGGCATGATAAGTTGTCGTGATGGCGAACATACATAATTACACGTTGAGCTGTCGCCTACGTAACTTTTTACTTGGCTAGCTAACCGAACCTCTCGGCCTCAATGTTCTAGCGTCATCATCATTCATCATTTCTAGCTATCGTGCTTGCAATCCGACTTTCAAATGACAATCTGAGATTGCGAGCAGGCTTCTCATTATCACCGTTACTTGGTTTTTTTTTTAAGTTCTGGTGAATTCAAAATAATTATTGCCAAGGTTGATTAGTGGCAGTGAAACACAGGACCTTTTGAAATAATTTAATGCTCGAAAGTGGCAAGTCTTCTAGGGAGTACGAAGACAAACAAAAATGTAGACAACTAATGATGTCGGTATGATGGTTGATGTTTTCTTGGCAAATGTTGGAAGAGAGCCTGTCAATAGTGTCAAGATTTCTTGGTGGCAACGATAAGACAAAAATACCAATTCGAACATACGCACAGATAACAGTCAACCGATGATCTTGGGAATTTCTCCTCGAATCATTGCTGAGGAAGAACTTTGCATTGCTTGAATATATCGTAAAGTGAAGCCAATATATACATTTTCAAAGTGGGAAATCAACAAATAACTGGGGCAAGAAGGAGTTTGACACTTTTGCTGACTGAAAACCCACCTGCGCTCCTTTATTTGCCCTATTCGTTCCAGGGCCAAGGTAAACTCTTTCGAACATTCCAGCAGCCCACATTACTTCATGCATTTATGCTGTTATGCTTGTGTAAAACTTACTTAGGTGCATATGTAAGAAGTACTTAGCACTGGCAAACACTTTCCATCGTTTCTAGGCAAGGCACAGTTGCACACATCATTTACTCCACATACTACTTACATACTAATACTACATAGCCATAATGATGGGAAAAAACTACCATAAAAGAACATTGTTGTGTCGTAGTCGTAATAAAAAAAATACATGTTATCTTCGAGGAAAACAGCACCTGACTGCGATTAGATGATTAATTCTTTGACAACATAATGATAGATATATAATTTGATGCGACGTAATAAGATGTAACTCGGGTATTCATTGTAAAATGTAATGATTCACGACTGTGATGCCTTGATCACACGTACCGAGTAAAAGGGCGAGACAGTAAAATGTTGCTCGGCCGAGACCGTGAATATAAGCGAATATTAGAGATAAGCGCCCGGCCGAGCACTCGGCGCTGTGTTTACACGTACGAGAGCACTGTCTCGCCCGTTTACTCGGTACGTGTGATCAAGGCATTACTGCTGAAAATCTACTGTTATCCGATGGATACGAGCCGCACAGGACCGGTCCTTGTAACGACACTTGAAGAAGGTCTATGTCTAACAGTTGACCTCTTTTGGCTAAAATGATGATGATAACCACTGTTGTTGGGAAATGTTACGGAAGTTCGATTTCAGTTCCGAAAAATCGGAATGTCAGATTGATTTTGCACCTTCGATTCTGATTTCGGTTTCGATAGAAAAATTAAAAATTTATGCGTACCAATATTTCTCAAGAGGTTTAAAAATACATACATGTATGTGGTTAAAAAATACATGTATGTAGTTCAGCTGTTTGAGTACTGCGATTTAGACTTGTCTGAGACGTCATAAACAAGTCTGAAACGTTTTAGACAAAACAGTTTTGTCTAAGACATTTTAGACTGTAGAATATTTCGATATATCGATATTTTATCAACAGCCCAAGCGCCCCGTGTCGTAGACAAAACAATTCTGTCTAAGACGTCTCAGACAGTCTGAAACGTCTTAGACAAAATTATTTTGTCTAAAATGTCTCAGACTTGTCTTCCCCGTTTCCCGACAATCCAATTCGAAAATCTCTGCATCCGAATTATGCCATGCTTAAGCTATGTGAAATCCGTTTTCTAATTAGTCACGACAAACATAATATGCTCAAGGGCTGGCTAAGCACCTACTAACAGTCAGTCGAACATCGTCAGTCAGCCGAAGTAAGACATAGATACGGGGTCTATCTTCGGCTGATTGACGATGTCGACCAGGGCTTGGTCCTTATTGGACGGCAAGCAGCCCATTGCTCGCTGTCAACAAGCCCGCGCCTGTGACGGCCAAGAATCATTCTTCAAAACCGGCCAAGAGCGTGTCGGGCCACGCTCAGTGTAGGGTTCCGTAGTTTCCCGTCCGTCACAATAAGTGTTCCCACTTATGAGTTTAAAAAAAGGCTATTTGTTACGTTGACATACTAAGTACGGAACTCTAATAAATACGGAACCCTAAAAACGGGCCCACAAAGGACGGTGATAACTAAAACAGTATACAAGTAGTAGAATTTTCAGCGATTGTGCACTCGTAAAATTACGAATATATTTAAGAAGCAACGATTTTTTACCACGGTAGGTCATGAAAGCACGGAAAATCTTAACATCGACTTTTAAAAAGATGACGTCATTACGCAACGCCATCTATAGAACCATTTATGAACTGGTTTTTACCTTAACATTTTGATAGATGGCGTTAAAAAAATGAATTTTAGTTTTCTTCTAAATTGCCTTAGCATGCTCCTGATAGAAGTTTTATATAGTTATAAGATAATACCGCCAATGCCAAGGAGAGACCAACCGAACAATTCGATAATACCCGAGCCCATCTCTCGAGGAATTGGGTTAGGTACTAATTAATACATAGGTACCAGAAGAAGTTTTCGGTGGTAATTTTGGATTGCGAGAATCGATTTTAATAATTATTTTTTTGTTTGAAAGAAGATACGTTCAGGATAATAAAATATGTAAACGAAGTTAAAAAAAAATGCTTGCATATATGATTATACTACAAACTTAGTCCAGAAATTATTTTGTACAACCTTTTTGTCTTTTTTGTACAAAAACTGTTCTTTCCATCAAATTCAAAATGATTTTCCTAGAAAGTCCTTATGAAGTTCTACTTTTCAGATTTTTTTCATATTTTTTAAACTTATGGTTCAAAAGTTAGGGGGGACACACATTGTTTTTTACTTTTGGAGCGATTATTTCCGAAATTATTGACATTATCAAAAAATGATTTTAGTAAACCCCTATTCATTTTTAAATACCTATCCAACAATATATCACACGTTAGGGTTGAAATTTAAAAAAAATCACTTCCCACTTTACATATAGGGGGAGCTACCCTAATAAAACATTTTTTTCCAATTTTAATTTACCACTTTGTCGGCGTGATTGATATACATATTGCTACCAAATTTCAGCTTTCTAGTGCTAACGGTCACAGAGATTAAGCGAAGACGGACAGACAGACGGACAGACATACATGGCGAAACTATAAGGGTTCCTAGTTGACTACGGAACCCTAAAAAGGGGACTTATAGGCGCGACTATGGTGATAGACGCATTGGCATGATGATAATACACATTATATTTTAGGGACTTACGTAAATATCAATGTAATAATGATCAAGTACCTACCTATCTAACAAATTATTTTTTTTCTCAGGCCCAAAATGGTTTCGATGAGCTCCGCCGTTACGTCAAACAAGGAAGTGACTTCAGTAAAGAACTATCATCTATATTACAAGAAAGGTAAGATATCAAAGTAATACCTATATTCGCTGGTTGATATGGTGGTTCTATTTTACCAAAGCGGGTTGGTCATTGTGTAAGTTCACGTAGACTGGGTACTTAGTTTTCTGTGTGCGTTAGCTCAGAGACCTTAGTGCAAGTTGTTTTTACTTCACGGTGATTGGTTAATAATGTACTCTGTGATATCTACATATATCATGCACATGTACATAGTATGCTTGATTTATTGACAAACATGTACTTATTGATTAACAAATTCTCTACAATCAGTAGATTGCCTAAGATTTTCTTTGTTAGAATAATAAAATAAAACAACTTTATTTTCTATTTTAGCGTTAGGTAGGTAGGTAACGTAAGTCTAACATCGATTATGTAATAACCGTCTTCTTAGTTGAAATATCATATTAAAGTTGAATTTTATAATAGGTTTTCCTAATATGTATTGCAATAACGTGGCTAAGGCGGTAGGTAGGTACGTTTGCGACCTCCAATCACAAAATAAACAAAGAGTTAACCGTTGAGATAACACTGCATTGTAATAAGTGCAAACAGCATAACGATGTTCATAATAACGGTGCTATCACTTTTTCTAATAACTGGTAAAATTGTTACGCATCATTCGGCAGGCCCACGCTCCGCGCTCGCTGCCTCAATGCAAGTCGTGCACGAACCAGATTACCAATCTTATCGCTATTTCTTCGTAACGTTTACTTTCCAGAGATTACTATAAAACAATACCTTATTGTTTACGAACAAATCGCTCGAGCGATCCTGTGGTGCGCGGATGTCCGACCCAGGCGCGAGACGGCGCGAGCGCAGGGACAATACGAAAGTTCTCGTCATGCTGTATAATTGATATTATATTGTTCACACGCACGCTTACAGCTTTCCCCACGATATACAGATATCGAGCACGTCATAAAATATTGATGCATGCGAAAGTAAGGGCACGGCAATGGCCACAAAATCAAAAATAGCCCATCGCGAGGTTCCGCCAAGTGGGCCAAGACGCGAGACATAAATAACTCGCGCTCTAAAAAATTCAATCCTCCCATTGGCCGAGAATACATTATCACTGCTTTTACACAACCACAAAGAAGAACAGACGTAAAAACAAATCATTACGCCACTGCGATTATTTCCTACGAACGTTCGCTTCCGTCACAGATTGTGAAACACCGCAGCTAGTAGATACTCATGTACTGTATCGGTTCTTTGTAGAATTGAAGCAGAAATATACTACTCAAAATGCTTAGCGAAGCTTGGGACGAAGTTGACGAAAGCTTGCAAAGAGAGCGTCGGCTCGTGCGCCGAGGCGTGGAAACATGTCGCGCTGGAGATGGAGAAACGATCGGAAATCCACAGGTAATTGACTAACATGTAAATTTGAACAATCGTTATTTCACAAAGATTTTCAACGTTGGTAACGCTGTAATTGCTCTATTTCAGAAATTACTCAAGTGCTTTATCCGACGAGCTAGTGAAACCAATGAAACATGTAATCGACAATCAGTTGAAGCTTAGGAAGAAGGTGAGTTACCCAAGACAATCGAAACGGCAGACGTTAAAAACGAACATCTCAACAAAAAGAAATCCATTGTTAATGTGATTATAATTGCAGATCGAAGGTAACGTTGACAAGACTACGCGATCTCTCGGAGAGTGGAGAACAGCGGAGGCCAAGTCGAAGAAACATTCTCACACGGCGGCGCGGGAGAACGAGAAGTTACAGGACGCCACGTTGGAGATTAGGTCTGCCACACACTACACACTTGACGATACTAATGTCCTGTTTGTTGTTTGTGAGAGTAGTCTGTCGGGACATTAGGTCGACGAGTTATTATAGAAGGATCCTTCGATTTTTTTGTGCAGTTGCGACTGGCCTGGCGATTGTTTGGTGTGCGAATGTTGCTAAACGCTCTGTGCGTTTAGAATGAGTCACGAGCTTCCTGTTTTTTTCAGCCGTCTGTCGCGAAGTTCGAGCGTGGGACACATACCACACGCGCACAGCATTCTGAGCGCTGCGCGCGCAGAGCGGCTGCCTAACGCGACGAGTGAGAAGGACGCAGCTAAGCTTCAGGTCAAGAAGAGAAAGACGGAAGATGCTGTGAAGAAAACTGAAGTGGAATACTACAATGTGTGCGTGCAAGCAGAACGATCAAGGTAAACAAACCACCTGCATAAAATACTATTAGTGTCTGAAAGTCTACGATACAATAGTTCACGAACATGTCGTTTACGGATTCTCCGACTCTTTAACCATTTTGATTTTGTCCAGGTTGGAATGGGAGACCAGCGTGGTGAAAGGAGCTGGCATGCTGGAATCTCTGGAAGAAGAGAGACTGGCTCAGCTCAAAACGGCAGCCGACTGCTACCTAAGGCTGACTTCCGCCGTGCCCGCGCAATTAGCAGAGGTAATTAACAAGTTTTTTTACTCATGATCTAATCGTTGTTTAGTACGTAAACAAAGTTTTATGTTAGGTGTTTATGAGTCTCTTATTGCAATATCCTGTGAAGCGAATACGTATAGTTCATATTGTCGTGATGTCATCGCCCTAGAAACATCAGTCGTATCCTAGGCCAAAAAACTGGCCCATTCTAGGACTGTATTTATTATTGAAAAGAACTATTACGTGGCGCCACACTTCCACGTGTTAAAGTAGTAGGTAATCACTGTTCCAGTGTAAAAGAGAGACGAAGTTATACGGAACGTATAGCCCAATCCCTTTTTCACAATAGAGAATGCATTGGTATTGACACAGCATAGTGTGGTTCCAGAACTTGCTTCGAAGACTGACTAAAATTGACTGAGACTTTACGAGAATGGTCACTCAAGATGAATCTGCAAACCTATCTTTTTCACAGGCTACAAATGTGTTAGTGAACCCGATAAACAACGCGAACGCAAACACAGACATGCGGGTGGTCCGCGGTGTAAGGTCGGCGCAGACGGGTGCCAGTGAACAGCTGCTACCTGACTTCTACTGCGAACACACCACGCTCGCTATGAACAGGGAACGACGTAAACAGGTGTGTATCTATTTACATCTGTTTGTAAATAAAAGGCAAAGTCCTGAATGACACATTGGCTCATCAACGTAGGGTTGCAAACCGTACCCTAAAATACAGCATTGTAAAAACAGTGATGTGCTGCAAAAAGTACCAAAAAATACCTTTTGGAAATTTTAAATAAATGATAAGTACTCTTTTTTATATGTCTCTTTATTTTTTCTTCTTAAGTTTATTTACTCTTTATTTACCTCATTTGAAATAAGATATAATCTATTTCTACTAATAAAAGTTGACAACTCTACATCAACCCAGCCCAAACCTTTGGACCTACAACGTTGAAATTTTGTACAGAGATTTTATGATGGAGATACTTATATAAAAAATAAAGGATATTTTGAAATTCACCCCCTAAGAGGATGAAACGAGGGTCTAAAGTTTGTATGGAGAAATCTAAGTACTTTCACGCGGACGAAATCGCTCTGGCAGAAATTAGTTTTTATATGATTTGATAATCTATTAGCAAAAAGGTGCAAACGCCATTCCTTATTATGGAATTCTATAAGTCTACTAGTTATCCTACGGTGGTTAAAAGATATGACATGACATGGCATGTCTTATTCTTTTTTCCCGGGGAATGAGAACTGAATGCATACTTTTGAAAACAGACGAAGGTTAGGTATGACTAACAGCTAACGGATAGGTAGATTCGGTGTTCCTTCTACTACTATGAGTAACAGAGTACAGTATGAGGATGCACGTAAACTGCTCCTTACTGTATTCGACACAAATATTAATTTCTACGTTATATTATCTTAAGCATTGCCTTGCTGACCATCACACACACATCCAGAAAAAAATAACAAAGAGAGCCGAACAAAAATAATGGTACCAATAAAGTTAGACATAAAGACAGAGAAAAATCGTGATTAATGAATAATATGTATACTGGTAGGTGTCATCGTTCCCAATTATTACCATCGAAAACTTTAAAACAATAACTTTGTACATAAATCAAACTATTTTTCTATGCTGTGTTTCAGGCGCTGGTGAAGATACTCCAGTTGGTGAAACAGGACATTGATAGAGAAAGAAAGTCTAAACAGGGACTTGAAAAGCTATCTATGGCTATAAAGCAGACACCTACATTTGGCAACGATGATTCACAGCAGAATGTGGCTGACAAACTGTACCACGTAAGTATGAAGGCATATATATTTTTTTAAATTTATATTGAGAGGCACGTCATTATCTCACGAATTGATGCTGTGGTTAACGATGGAGCACGTTTGTCTAGAATTAACCTATTCACTCTTGACTTAAAGAACCCGAAGTTGTAGCTATCAGGAAACAGACTCCGGCAAGAATTTCCACTTCTTAGCTATACGCATTACCAAGGTGTTCCCAAATCGTTTTTATAGGTACGTAGGTATGGGTAGGATGTCCACCATGTACCTACCGGTGATGAAACCCCGTAGTTCTAGTCGTCCGATGATGGAACGGGCTTCACGGAACTAAATACTGATGCACAATCCCCGAAATGTGCTGTATATAGACCGATCAATTTCGTTAGACAATGTTCTTAGTATTCTTCTGATGAAGTTTCATTTCTTCCTTTACCTTTGTTTAGATGAGTAAATAAAACTGTTTCACATGAAGCACCAATGATGTAATAAAACAACATCTCTCACTATATACAAGTAAACAATAGATCGTATTTGTACGTTACTATTGATTTGCGCATTTGTAAACCGCATTACAAAAGTTCAGGCAAAATGTTAACTTTAATAAGTTCTAAATAGTCTAATTTGCTTGTTCCAGATGAGAAGTATGCTGACTTACTTGGAAGCAGTGAGATACAAGATCACGGCTAGTCTAAATGAACTGGACAGCCGACCACCTGTGCAGCATCCTCTCGCAGCGCACATACAGATCATAAGAGATAAACAAGGACTGCAACAGAGCATTCTTAAAGTAAGTACCTATTCATATTTTTCAAGAAAAGAGATCGACCTTGAAGAAATAATTTACTTTTTCCAATGTACTGTTGTCATAATCATAATTTCAGCCTAGAACCTCCCACACTTGGGTTACTAAACTTCACCTTTCTCCAAAGTGTTGTAGATTCACTGAACAAGCCTACCTTTATGCAAACAAATACAAATACAAAACGTTTATTTGTAAACAAACCATGTCTTCGAACATCTGACATCCACTAACTCCTACTGGACCAGCGTGGAGGATTATGGCCTGTCCTCATACAGACGAAGCCTGAGTCTCAGCAGTAGGAACATTATAAAGCTGGTTATATGGAGTACCTATCTTACTTAAAAGGGCTCATTCTGATCCGTCTGTCGTCAACGAAGCATAGTTCCTTGTGCTTCACAAAGTTGTGTTTTCTTCCACCACAATTTTTGTTGAAAAGGCAAGGCGAGAAAGAGAGATAATTAATGTCTGAACGCCTGGTTGGCCATTCAGTAACTTCCATCGCTCACTCGAAATAGAATATCCGAAAACCTTCTTATTATTATCTACTTCTGTATAAAGTTAACACAAAAGTATAATATATATCTGATCTGTTCTCCTTCAGGTACCACCATGGCTGCAAGCTGATTATCAAAACGAGGTGAATAAGAACCTCACACCAAACTACACGGCTTTAACGAAAAGCGTGAATGGTGGTGAAGAGAGAGAGCGAAGGGATTCCATCATGAGCAGAGCATCCAGCAAGCTGAGGATAGAACACCTCTCATTTAGGAAGAACACTGAGCACAAGAGCGCGCCTCCTACGCCAGTGGTGGACATTCCTCCACCACCTACGTTGCAGACACAGTCTGACACCCCTCATCCGCCGGAGAGCCCACTGGACTGGAGCGAGCGCGGAGCAGGGGATGGACTGTCTAATCAACAAGATAGTGATTTCGGTAAGGGATAAATTGTTTAGCAAATGTGTAGGTGGGGTTTCTAGGAGCCTCTCAATCTGCTGCAAAATTAAAATGTTAACTTATAACCAAAAACAAGTTATCACGCCATGTTATGTGGCCAGGTAACATTGACGAACAGAATTTCAGTAGTCATGCAGGCTTATGATTCTATCAAATCATTCAATCTAAAGTATAACCATAAAATAAAATGCTTACGTGGTGCTTGCTCATTACTGAAATAATCTATGAGAGGAGTATGATATAAAATGGGGCGACGTGCGCGTTCAGTCACAATAACCCCCTGATCAGTCATGTAGAACAAAATATCTTTACGTAATTCAACAACAAAGGCTGACCATTTAGTAAATTATTACCAAGTTTTGAGAGAATTAAAGCAATTTTAGTTTTACGAAATACTTTAAAAGAAATATGATTTTAAATTGTGATGTAACTTTTTTTTCATTAAAAACTTTTTGTGTTCTTTGCAGATGAATTTTCATCGCAGAGCGATAGTTCGACGGATTTGACTGATATAATAAAGAATGAGAACGGAGACGTAGTTCCGCCGACGCCGTCGTTAGGAAAGTGCCGGGCCTTGTACACCTACGAAGCTAGACTGAATGATGAACTCAATCTATCTCCAGGTAACTTTATAATTTCTCCTCTTATTGTATAAGTACCGCTCGGCGATGTCAGTCCACAGATTTTTTTTTTGGGCTGCGAAATTAATCACATAGGTTAATTAATTACCTTAATTACCTTCTGCTCTGGTTGGTGTGAGTGGGAATGGCAAACATTTACTGTGTGCCTGCAGAGCCGCGCTAACATTTTCGAACAATGCCACAGCTAGATGGTTGATCATCATACTGAGCCTCCTCTGTGCCTCTGAAATCACGTTATCTAAACCTTTGATCACTCTCTTTTATAAATCATCGGCATTGGTTATGATAGTCAAGAACCAAAAAAATCAAGTTAGTCAAATGCGAGTTAGACTCGCGCACGTATGGTTCCGTACTACAATATCTATTAAAATCAAGCAAAAAAAAAAAAAAGCCGACACAATAACGGTTCTATGGGAACACCCATTGATTTTTTTTGCTTTATTGACTGTTTTTTTAGTAGTTATTGTAGCGGCGATAGGAATACACATTCTGTGAAAATTTCAACTCTCTACCTCAAACGATTTATGAGTTAAAGCACGCAGACAGACAGACGGAAAGCGGAGGCTTAGTAGTAGGGACCAGGGAGGTAGGGGCTTTGACACCCTTTGGGTATGGAACTCTAAAAATTGACTTCTGTTTTGCTATACCTACGGTAACAAGAGTAAGAAGGGGTTAAATACTGGTATTGGCAATCCAGATTAATTGTACCAAGATCCCATTACGAACATTGCTAGTCTCAAGAACATGGCTAAGATAATTTAGTCTAATCGCTTTCCATCGTAGAATTTCTAAAAAGCATTTAGTGCTGCTGCTCTGAGTATCGCGGCTTCGATTCATAGATACCTAGTTGATTAGATGTCTTGTGTGGATGTATATGAACACTACGATACAGGAAAGACTTACCTATTGCAGTTAATAAGAACGAAATGAATATATATAACAAATTCCATATAAACGGCATTTCAATGATTAGCATTATTGTTACTTGTAGTAGGTACAAGTACGTAGTAGTAGTATCTAGTTGCGTAATACTTCTAATTTCTTGTATAACAGAATTAACATTACGAGATTTCTTTCCATCGATCGCCACCAACTCAAGTAGGGTAGACCGGGTACAATAGTAACACGGGTCAATAGTACCATCATCGATATTTCTCCTTCTGAGCAAAATTTTGCGTGTGTGAGTGCGCCAGCACATGCGCTACTTGAGTCCCGAGGCACCCCTCGGTCGCCGTCGCGCATGCTGTGAAATGGGCGTGTTAGGACCGAAATTTTGATTTTCGGCTAGCCGAGGTAAGTTTTTACGTAAAATATGATTGAATATAACTCGTACTACCAGAGCCTTTTCGATAAGTAATTGGTGTTGCCATATTAAACAGATATTAAACTTTTGATTTATAATAAATACGGAAATTATAACTTTAGAATTATTATCTATTAGATGGTTTTTCTAAATTAGTTACTTGGGTGCAATTGTACCAACATCGTCGGGGTCAATATTACCGGTACAATTAACCCCATGGTAGAAATAACCCCGTACTAACAATAACAGGGTAAAATAAATAAATAGGTAGGTACCTACTTAAAATATGCAATTACTTATTAGACATGTTCTTGTAATATATGCCACGAAATAGAATAAAAAAGATGGACTGTGAGTCATGAGATATATTGTTGTATGAACTGGCGTATGATGAGATTTTAGAAGGGCAGACGCGCCACTCCAAATATGTTCGACGTTTGTCATGTTTCTCTGATAAGATATAAACTAAAAAAGAAGTTAATCCTGACGAATTTATTTCTATGGGGTATAATACAGCAACAAAAACAAACTATTTACTATATAAAATGTGATTCCAGACAGAAAAATAAAACTGCAGCAAAAAATGAGTCTGAAAGTAGTGAAGAAAAAGAAGAATAGTTTTGTGTTGTATGTATGGAACCTTATAGCGCTAGTCACCCTAATGAAATGTGGATTCAATGCGCTCAATGTCGATTATGGACACACGAGGAATGTACACCTCAGGAGTCGATTTATATTTGTCATAATTGCGAATCTGACTAATATATATTTCTTTATTATTTAAATACCTAATATTCTATGGGGGTCAATTGTACCAGGGGTCAATTTGTACCTCCATACTAAAATATTTTTCTTGATTATTTCTATTCTATCATTGTTATACAGCTAGATAATAGCAAATATGCATCTTGTGACCCAAAGTTGATTACATGTTAATAAAAACTTATTTTATTTTTGTTCTAAGTGAAGAATTGTTAGGTTGATGTTGTGACTTTACATTTGTTTTTATTTAAAACTCCAATCACACGATTTTTTGTTTCTAATTTTTAGGAATGGTTATAAACCCATAAGACTTTAAATAAATGACTGAGAAAATATGATTAATACCTTAAATCGCGTTTTAATACCCACTGCAGTTTTGGTACAATTGACCCTCAAAGGGGGTCATTTGTAGCACTAGCCATCATTTCATTTAAAGTCAATTTTCACCAAGTTCGGTTCAATCTGGGCCAACTTCAGATATTTTCTTCGATAGATAATAAACCAAGGCTGTAAAATAGTTATATTTAAAACAAAAAGCAACAGCCAACTTTGTGTAATCAACCGATGTTTCGAAAATGATACTATTGTCCCCGGTCTACCCTACCTATCAACTTTAACATTGTATATTTTATGTTGATTTTTGGGTTGTAATGAAATTTGAATTTTACTAGTTAAGGCATAAAGTTTCTTGTGCGTATTTTCTGCATTTATTATCAAAACAGAACATCTTTTTACTTGAATGTCAATCGCAGTTCATTTTATCCCCTGCATGATTTCTTTGTTATATTTAACACTGTTAAGTTTTTGTGAATATCTTTATTGTGCGCATAAATTGCTCAGCGAATTGTTGTAAATCCGTAAAAAGTGTTTCAAAGTGTAATCCAAAACTATTGCTGTTCAGTTTATGAAACACAATAGAAAAAGCTTTCATTTGATCTGATAATATGAAATACTATTTTTTTTAAATACCCGCTAATATCTGCGCCGCGACAATGCGATGGCGATGCCATCGGTTTTTATAGATATTGTTCATTTTTATAGCATTTTTTAATAAATTCCATGATAATGCCAACCACACACGATCCAGCTTACCGTTAATTATGCAGCGCTCTAATTGGCGACTGGTAAACTTCACGGTGTCACATCATTATGCATGACTTATAGACTACTGTATGTAGTGTTGCCAGGCGTCCGGACTTTTTTTTTTAACCTTTCAATCGTGGAAATTACAGACACAATAGAAAGACAATAGGTGTGCGAACGCCGGCGTTCGCTTGGGATTTAATGAATTTGACCGTTTTGTTTAGAATTGTCATTTGAGTTCTGCCTAGCACAAGCAGAGCGGACACGCAATTAGTGTAGCAATTAAATCACTTAATTGTTTTTGTTTTTTCAATTAGAATTTAAAAAGATTTTATGAATTTTATTGTTATTAAAAAGTGATTATTGTTTAAATTGATTATGATTGTTATTAAAATGTCAGTCTTTTTGACCAAATGTCCGGCTAAATAGGATAGTCTGTCCGGCTTTAAAGTTCTTCTGTTTTAAGACCTGGCAACCCTAACTGTGCAGGTTTAACATTGCATCATTGTTACATTATCTGGTCGCATAAGTCTGCGGAAGTTCGGAAGACTTGTTTTGAAATATAGGTAGTTGGAGTTGCGTTGAATCAATGTTTTCCTCGCTATTTTCCATCCATACATAGGTAATTCTCCGAAAGTTAGCTCAGCCCCGATATGAAAGGCAAGAAGGAACGGGGTGGGTTTTTTAGTCAGTAAGAGTCTGACACTATCTCCCGCTCCGCCCAAGGGCGGGGGATGTCATTTAGATGATATTTATACATAAAAAAAAAAATCCATACATAATTTACCTTGCTTACCTGAAGCTGAATTTGTGCTCATTTTCAGGCGACGTTATAAACATTCACGAGAAACAAGACGACGGCTGGTGGAGCGGCGATCTGAACGGCATCTATGGCATCTTCCCTTCGTCCTACGTCGAGGAAATCACTACCTGCATATAGCACCGAGACGTATGAACCGCTGAGAAAAAAATAGTACATTGTTGTAATTGTCAAAGTAACTTATTTAGTCCCGATAAGGAGTTTGGCGTCCGAGCGTAGCAAGGGCGAAAATTGTTCGAGGGACTATGTCTTAAATCCAAGGTTTATACACTGCTTTTCATTACGAATACAAGGAACGTAAAACTAAAAACCTGAGACGTTGTATGATTTTAGGTATCTTTCATTTGATTTAGGCGGTAAAAGGTTTTCCACTACCTACTGCTTTAGCCTCTTATGAATCAAATCCATATCTGAATCTGATGAACTTATCGTGTTAATATTACTACAAATCTGATGTTTAGTGAAATACACATAAAACTGTACAACTCGAAAAAACAAATGACGATCGAATTGCCGCTTTCCCGCCTATTGTTTTTGCTTTTTTTGGCCGACCGGATGACTATACAGCCATTATTTTTAATTTTCATGATTGAAAAATTGGTAAATATTTTTCCCAAATTATTTTATTTTATAAAGATACTTACTTGAAAATAAATTATAATAAAATTATTTAAAAAACATACTCTTTAGTTAATACTTATCTTTGTTATTTCATTACATCGCGCTGTACCTAATTGAGTGGCTGTGTAGAAAGTTGGGACATGGTTCAGGTATAATATTGTTTAATAACAATTTGACAGCTGTCAGTTGAAAGTGATTCTCCTGGTAGAAAAGTATTACTACTGTCTCCGCATACGGGCTTCAAAAGAACGCTGCTTCAATTGAGGGGGCCCTTTTTTGAGGCTCGCGTGCGGCGGTGCCGCCACAAAAAAACGCTTGAAGCGGCTTCAAGTTTCACCGGGCACAAGAGGTGTCGCGCGCTTCAGCTGTTTTTTTGCGACCGCTTATAGCTTTTTTTTGTGGCCGCTTCTCGCGTTTTTTTGTGGTGGCATTTTTTTGAGGCCCGTGTGCGGGGACAGTTGCTTTTAACCCGCTCCCCAGGTAACTTCAGCAACAACTTTCCGAACATGTGTATTGTGTAATGAAAAAACAGTTTTACTTTCTTTCTCAAAATCGAAAACAAGACATACCGGTACATACACGAATAAACAGCGCCCGTGACTATTGCAATTTATACCATAAAACAATGAGATAAGCAATAACTCAAAGACGCTGATTTGATGAAATAAGTTTCTATCTCACTTTATTAGTGAAAGGAGGACACAAAATTAATATTATATTATTGATTTACACAATGTATTAGAGACAACTGATTAAATAAAATTGTAAATAAGACTATGAAAGGTTTAGTTCAGCAGTGTTGTAAAAAAAATCGCGCAAACCAATGACTATGTTTGACTTATTGGTAATAACGATTTGAAAATTAGTGTCTCTGTGTAAAAGGGCTGTCTGCGTTGAAATAAAATTATTTCAGTCAATTTAGTCAAATATACACTCGACCTGAAATATTTTCATAACAATACCTACCTGTAATAAGCACCGCGTATTTATAAAATAGACACTGAATAGATATTTAAATAAGTGATAATGATTTATCTATTCATGAGACACAAAAGAATATCTAGACTCATAAGTATTACAATGTAAAGTGTTGGAGTTTATAAAATGTATCTAATAAGTTAATCTATCAGTTAAAGTTAATATAACATATACACTGAAAATGTAAATTATACGATTATATAAAATTAAACCAAAGTGTTGTTATAAAATAAATTGTTTAAGAATAATTATATAATTTTGTTTGTTTTATTTTATTTATTTTTAGGAATAATGAAAGATTTGTGTATGAAATAAAACCCAATTCTTCGTGAGATGACAACAAATTATTTATTCAAAATAACGTTCTTACATTACAGTTTTGGCAAGAAAGGACGTTTAGTCCAAAAATATGTATAATTACTTCATCCACGTTACGCCTTTATTAACGTCTTTTGACTTTTTATAAGATACCAAACAGACCACACTCTCATTCTTTTTCAAGTTAACAGAATAACTTTGTCCAGTCTTGGAAAATATATCTTTTGCTTGTGAAAAAGGTTTAATTTCGGATATTAGGATCCACAAATATTCACTGCAGCCAACATTACAGGAAACTTATAAAATTTTGAAATAATTTGTTCAATAAGTACTTACGTCATATTCTATTCCACATGTGGAACAGTCAAATCGAATAATTACTTTTGCTCTGCTGTTTAAAAATATATTGGCCCAAGTTATTTTTTTTAACTGAAACACATGACACTGTCTTTCTACTGGCTATCGAGATTGGGCCAGTTTTCAACTTAATTCCTAAACAAATTACACAATATCACAAACAAAATTACAATCAGACTCTTAAAGTTATTCTGCCAATAAATGCACCACAAATTCTTTATCTTACCTTACTAAATGTGCATAGACACAATTTTACATTCTTAATTTTGTTCCAAATACTTCCTCCACGAGACATTCTTGCCTGAAACTAAGCCAGTAAGTCTATGCAATGTGGACTTGATAGATACAAACGTCTATGTAGGTATGAATACTTTTTTATTATGGAATGGTAAGGAGTCTTCTCTGTATTCCTTCACATACGTACCTATGCCATAAGATGCAAGGCCCACATACTTGAACACTATAGTTAGAGACACGAACAGTCAGGATTAGATGTATTTTGAGGCAATTATTTGACTAAATTCAATATGTAATAGATTTTATAAAATACCAGTATGCTGATATGCTCGCATACACTAAAAACAAAATAAACTAAAAATGTTGAGTTTCGTACCGTAACTTACACCTTAAGTTGGGAAACCATTAGTTAAGTTAGTTGAAATTACGCTTAACATCTAATGTCACAGTAATCATCGTCTATATCTATCAAATCCTCCACGAATAGTCCAAAATCCAGCTTAAAGTCAACCAGGGAAGGTTGGGTTAGTTTATTGTTATTTAAATGAGAAGTGATTTATGAAATGGATAAATAAACATCCAGATAAATAAATAAACGCGCTTCATTTGGCTAATCATATACAGGCCAGAACCCTCCATATACATAGTTTGAAAACACATTTCTACTTATTATGTGGGAAGCTATCAAGCGACATGTACCGTCAGAAAACATCTCTCATTTAAATAACAGATACATACAAGACATAAACAAAATATACCTGTAGGTACTAATAGACCAGACAAACCAAAATGTAAACGACAATTCCGTTTGAGAGACAATTTTGTAAATAACTATGTCTGCTTACCATTAGATTGGCTTGAGCCGAATATCGTATTTTATACAAACGTTTTGAATTCTACACACCTATATAAGTATCTATGTCTTAAACCTCAATTAGAAATTAATCCAGACTTGTGTTGGACCGGACTGGCTTATATAAGAAAAATGAAACAAGACGTGTGTCGGGCCGGACGCAATATTTTGCAAAAAACGTCTTTAGAATAACACTTGAGCGAAATGAGTTGAGTTATACTATGTTGAAGTATCTATTGTGTGAGAAAACAGTGAAGATTTATTTTTGTGACCACATAGGGTCTCTCCATCAACGACACTGAGTTTGGACATCTTATAAGGTGAGTCGTACTACTTGTCGGCGTCTATGCTACGGAAGGTCGTTAAAACCAAACCATTGATCACTGGATGTTGTGTGGTAAGATTTAATACTGACGAGTGTAACTCAAACGTAATAACTCGAATTTTAAACACCTTAATTTACGTCAAGTAAGTCCAAGAAATGTCTTTAAAAATAATTTTTAATATTAATTACAATACAAATGAAATTCATTAATTGATTTGTGGACCTAATTCGCAGTTATTGGCCAATTATTTTTTTTCGAAAATATAATTTTTGGTTCGTTATCTCCCCTATGTACAAAAATAGCATTACTTGTTTAATATCTATCATTAAGTCCTGCGATGAGCTCAGTGTGAGCGATAGGCCTTCTCGGACACCTCAAGGCAAACAGCAAAAACTTAACTAATATAGGTAAATATTTATACACAATACGTATTGGTTAAATGTAAAATATAATTCTTAAAAATACTTACCCAAAATATCTAAGAGAAGAGTATACAAGGGATTACATTATAAGTATCTATTTAAAATATTATTTCAGGTCAATTCGTTCAGAAGTTCCAAACCAAATCTTACAACTGATCATACTGGATGAAATCATGTCGGGAGACGTCCGAGGCAGGTACCACTGAGCCTATCTCCTATGAGTTTGGTGTCCAGTGAAGCTACGCCGTGACTGTGGACCCTAGCGTGCCGACCGCGACCCTATCATTGTATGCCTACTAACCTTTATCGTGAGATATTCTACTAGAAACTAAGGACACCAAACCCACCTATAAGGTAACTTACCTACATAGCCTAACCTACCGTCCTAGCTGTCTATAGGTAAAACTTACGGGCCCAATCGTGCTCATATTCTTCACAACACATTCGGTATACTTTTTTTTTAAATCTGGGAGTACTTAGAAGCAATACAAGGATATTCTCTCAAACTATGGGAAAATCAATCCAGGATGAAACCTATGAATCAATTATCACCAAAACGAGTCGTAATGCATAGAACAGGCTCCCGGAAAGTGTTGTAAAAGCTCCTACGTTAAACTGCTATAAAAATAGATTGGACAGATTGTCTCCAAACTATTTGAAACCCACGCATCAGCTAATAGCTGCTAGTGTGTCTTACCAAATAATAATAATAATTTGACTAAGTCCAATAAAATAGAATGTCCGAATTTAGCAAATACCATTTTCTTGACATTATTAAGTCACATGCACACATTAAAAATAAACTAAAACTGTTGAATTCAGCGCCATTTAGCCAGAATATGACCACGTTCGAGCCGTAGCTTTCACCTTAATTTCAAACAAAATAGGGTAAACTTGTATATCGGGCAGTATATAGAAGATCGGACGTTTCAGGCTGAGTTTAAGGCTAAGCACGCAGAATGTGTACCTATCTTATGTTATAGACTTATCGATTCCTGAATAATTATCAACTAAATTAATTAATGAAATGTGTCATTTATAACTATATGCATGACTAACTCAGTCTAGATCGAGCCTCGTTTGTTTTTTTTATTGTTCAGTTGATAATCGGCAGTGTTCGTATTTTGTGTGATTAGTTGAGAGGCCTGTGTCTACGACTCTGAAACTACGGGTATGACTATAGCAAAAGAGTAATTGTTTAGAATTTATTTCCACGGTATAATAAAGGACAGTTTACTACAAGTACAGCTTAGTTAAGCCGCTGAGTGCGAACGTACACACAGAAGGCAAGTAGGTATTTCTTATTGTTAATCTTATGTATCGACGTACGTAACTATTTCAAACTGTGTCTATCATATATTATATTTAACCTTTTGACCACTACAATAATAAATCACGGAGGAACAACATTAGCGTTCTACTACTAGGCACAAAAGCTGAATGTTTATTTTCAAAATTCAACATCTACTATAAGAACAATTACTTATATTGTTATTTATGTATAATGAAACATATTCGTCACCACATGACTGTCGTTATCTACAGTTCTTGATCATCACTGTACTCCATTCGCAATATGATTAAGACATTTAAACAAATCTTTTTTACTGTCCATTCAACCGAATTTGACACCTATTCCGTAGGCATAAGGATGACATTAAAAGCAAAAAAGTGGTTACAACACCAACTATTCCTGCAGCCACCATTTATCATGCCGTCAACGCATTAAAAGTCAAAATCGGTTGAACGGATAGTAAGAAGGGTTTGTTTTAATGTCTAATCTTATTTCGAATGGTATAAAGATGACTGTGGAGGTCAAAAGGTTAAAGTAAGTGAAGGCTCTCAATTGTGTTGAGTTACTATATATAGAAATGGCTTACATGGTTATTATATATATAATGTATAAGTTGTACGAGGTTGGGAATAAAATAAAACAAAAACAACTCATATACAAGATAAAATCTCAATTACAAAATTATATTACACAAAACAAAACAGAAATAAAATAATTTGTATCAATGTAAAGTGGAATAAATTAGGGGTGTTTAAATTTTAGACCTAAATTGTCGATAAAATAAGCGACTATTAAATTAACAACTAAACAATATATATTTAACAATCTTTAAACGACATTAAACACAATTTTGGAATAAAATATATAAAGACTAGAAATTGAGCGTTGAAGTAGACTATGTTTAGAGACAGAAAGGGACAAAGAAATATAATCATCTCTGAAACGCGTCACATATCTTAAGCTAGTAATATAAATCCTACTTTATACCTACAATACAAACATCATCTCGTTCAAACAAACTTGCTACAACCCCGAGACGGGACATCAATGTTATTCACTCAACCACGGCAATCTTATACAACGCTACACGCGTCTTGTATGCAGCGTTCTAAAGATTAAGTGATTATTTGACTTATGTAAACAAATATGGCGATGGTCAATATTATTAGCTGCTCGTTCTAATGATGCCAGTTCAATGTCATTTAAAAAATAATAAAGTCCTCAAAAGTTCCCCAGCCTCGAGGCTACGTACCAAAATGCACAATGGAGGCCAGCTGACCCAATCACATACATTACAAAACATTCACATTCCCTTCAGTACAATGATTCCTGTTACATATTATTACAAGTTTGAATCTTCACAATTAATATATTATGTTAAATACCTGTTTAACAATAAGACAAAATAATAACATACAAGATAAAAAAATAAACTTATGCTTTAAAGCCATGTAACAACTAAAATTAACTTTGGCCAAAAAAATTAAATTATCACACTGTGCGTAGAATGTACGGTATTACTGACCATTTGAGCAGATGAAAAATTTTGTGTATTTGCTTCGAGCAAACTGATGATCTTGTATACACATTATACAGAACATAACATTACGCCTTAATAAAAGTATCACATTTATCAGAATTCGCATCTACAAGCGCTCAAACGATCAAGTATATATTATATAGCTTAAAGAAAACGTTACAGTTTAGCGTTACGTTACAAAAATGTATGCTTTGCATCGGCGTCTGAAGCCCTTCAACAAATGAGCAAAAAAAACGAATAGTACAAGATATTTTATAAGAAATTCGATCTCTACTTAAACACTTTTAGTAATAATCAGTAATCTAACTTAAGCCTAAACTCTTCACAAGAGCTTACCCGTTCACCACATCCAAATCGCATTGTGCTCAATAATAATAATCGCGTGGAAATGTTTACAAATACTTTTAGAATTGGACAGTTGTTTCATTTTACAAACTCCACGGATATAATTTGGGCAAGAAATTATTATAAAACATGACTGGTTATCACAGAGTGATGTTAAAGAGTGCCGACGACTCCGGCTACGTTAAAGTTATATTACGTGATGTTCAACTGATTTACATTCAACAATTCTATTGTCTATAGGTTTTTTTGATCATATAATCAAATTAATACCCGGCGACGAATGTATTACCCGTTTACTGGCCTATTGTTTAACCGAGAGAGTTCCTGACTTACTTAAGTTGCGCGTGGTGAGAGTAACTTGCCCGTGACGAAAGTAACTTGCCCGTGTATTTTTTCTTCAATATGTCAAACTAAATTTGTTGCAATGACCTCTCTTCCGCGACGCGCAGCTTCATTAGGCACCGTCTCAGTTATACCAATAACCTACATATCTATTCGTGTCAAAATTATCTTATCTCCACAACATGTATATCGCATTAATCTTACACACATCCTAACCGACCTATAGATAGCTCATTGGAGTTTCTACCTTAAAGGCTCCAATCATTGTGCCAACATTTGTGCGCCAACTACGTTGGCCATTAAGGTTAATATTGGTAACATACGAAGCCGTCGTAATCAGTACTTCACAATAATGTATAAATAAATTATTCAACTTAATCCAACCATATCATAAGGAGTCCAAGACCAATTATAATTAGGACAAAATTTATTGCACCGATGGCAGTGATAATCGAAATCAAGTCGTAGCTGGAACGCAAAATTTCATTTAAGAGTCGACTATTCCGTGAAATGATGATTTATTTAAAACCATTCATGAGTTATAATGACATTGTCATTAGTCATTATAATTTGATGATCAATTCATCGATGTTTGGTAATCTCATTAGGTCGCCTGACAGTACAAAATGTCGTACATTTCAAAATGTCGACTACTTTTTGAAATTATATCTACGATCTAGCTCTCAGATGTAGTATACACGGAACAGTAAAAACAGTGGAAGAAGTAAGTAGGCGTGGCACTGTCGCCGCTAGTAAGAACCGCGTTGCGCACTTGCTGTTCAAGCGCTCTCTTTCTCTAACTAGACTGCGTAACATAATAATTAACGAAAAATAATATTAAAACGCCTTATTGCCCCATACTGTACTGTAAAAACCATAGTCGGACTAAAAATCTAAGTCATGGAGGTGTATCATGCCACCGAAAAGTATTATTTTCGGATTTATTTTAATAAAATGAAAAAATAAAATTACGTGAAACATTGCGCAGGATATACAAACAAAACTAGTCCTTAAAAAACATAATAACAAAGTTGATTTTTTTTCTCGGTTATTAGCTTTTCTGGAATATTCGTTAGTCTACCTATACTTTTGACGCTATCCAAATAGTGAGTGACTTTATCGATAAAATCAATCGATATGTATTACATAGCCTTTTCAAAATAAAAGTATTTATATATTATAGTTTTTGTAAGTAATATAATACAGATAATTATTTAATTAATAAATTTAATAAAATAAAAATTGTGGTATGATATTTGTGATGTATTTTAAATAAATTTAGTTAGTGTTTTTTTTTTTTTATTGTTGATAGGTTCGCGCTTGACCGCTATCTCACCTGATGGAAAGCGACGATGCGGTCGACGATGGAACGCGCTTACCTAAAAGAAACCTATTCACTCTCGACTTAAAGATTCCCGGGTTGTAGCTATCAGGAAACACAGACTCCGGCAAGGAATTCCACTCCCTAGCCGCACGCACAATGAATGTGTTCCCAAAACGTTTTAGAACAACATAGGGCGTTTGAATTATACTTAATATTCTTATGTTTGGCAGTGGGCGATCACGATGATTTCAGCTGAGATGATGATAATAGATGTACTATGCAAATAAATACCCTTTTCACTACGTTTAAAAATTGCCTTTAATCATATTAATTTCATTATTTTAATACTATTGTCTGTGCGATAAAAGAACCGTCGTGGCGTAAAGTGAAAACAACATTAAAGATTTTAAGTAGCAACCCAATCCAGCCATCCGTCAAATGCCAAACGTCATTATAATATTGACACCGGTTTGTTTATTATGTTATTTTATTGTGATTTTAATTGAAATCTTCAGAAATGTGATAAAAAAATGTCACTGAGCTGCAAGGGAAATAATATTTAATATATTACAGTTTTGCCAAAAATAACAAATGGCAAATCACACCATTATTGATCAAAACAAAGTCACGAACTTGTGAAACATTGGTATGCTGTTTTTTTGGTACTTAACACTTTTATTTTAATGTTTTTAGACTTCCTAGGTAAACTCCTGTCCCTGCTATCTCCAAATATATATAAATTAAACGGAAATTCATTTAAACATGGCGATATTTATTTATTTTGTTTTGGTCAATATTTTCTATGGCTAGTATAAAGAGTATTGATACTTTAAATTTATAATGCCTTTCGACTAACTTAGAATATTTCTTTTCAGGCTTGAGTACGGATACAGTAACTAAAATAAAAAAGAGCAGGTGCGAGTCGGACTCGCGCACTGAGGATTCTGTATAAATTTACCTATGAAATCAATTCCCGAACTGAGTCACGAAGATTTTTCCGAATTACAAACAATTTTTTTTTTGTGGCGTGTCTACAAATTTACAATTTTCAGATTTTTCCCTGTACTTGTCCTATGAGACCTTGATTTATGCCAAATTTCAGGATTTTAGGTCAACGGGATTCACCATATTATGAACTTTGATTCCCTTGAGTATCGAAATATACGTTTTTTTGCGACATAAACGGCCGTATTTTTTTTTTTCGTTAACTCAGAAGTCTGAAGTTTTCACATTATGAGCGTGTGGTTTTAATATTAACTCGGTACCTCCAAGCGTTCTCGAGTTAAAGGGTCTTAACAGATAAACAGACGGACAACCAAATGATCCCAAAGATCTTATATACGAGATGGTCCCTTACAGGCTAAATAGATTTTTTACGAAGCAACATTACAAATTCTGAAGTGTACTTTATTTTCATAGTCATTAAATTCATATTTTTCATTGATTAGCAAAAGGGAAAAATTTACTGAGGAAGACAACGAGAAAGTGGTCGTGTCATCGAGTGTTCCATTTTTACCTTTATATTTAACTAGGGTAAACATAAACTTGCTGTTAGCTACAATATTCCTGTCAGTGATAATAGACCGATCCCAGTCAAAGTGATAGAACCATTTTCGTTGGAACTGGGTAAGTGGTCGTTGGTGGAACCTACCATAGGCAGTAGGTACAGCAGTTTCTTCACGCTATTTTCCTTTACCGGTTCGTGTTTGCATTTAAATGTTCATCATCATTACAATCGAAAGACGTCCACTGTTCGACATAGGCCTCCCCCAGGTGTTTCATCACGTGGGCAAGTTCAATAAATAGGCTACTAATATTATAAATGCGAAAGTTTGTGAAGATGGATGGAGGTAGTCGTATGTATGGATGTGTCGCGCAAAAACTACAAGACAGATGAACTTAATCATAAACATTGCAATAATATAGCACATAAGCTATAACTTTGCAGTTTCATTAGGTGAGCAAATTCAGCCAATTGGATAATTTTTATTATAGGGTGAAGCCGCTGGAAGAAGCTAGTCTAACATAGTTTCAAAATATCAAGATTTAACAGTCGCAGTATAATGACGTCACAATGTTGCTTACATAACAAAAACGATATTTATCTACAGCAGCGCCCTCAAATCCCACGATGGTTTACTTTCCGCACAGACTCTATCACACTATCGAATACAATTTTTTTTTTAGCAATATATGTTTTAAATACGATTTCATACAATCGATATTATTTCGATCGAATAAGGTTACTTCACTATTTGAGTAGAAGCCTGCATTCGTGTCAGTGATACGCCATTCAAATACCACTCTTATTTTTATTTAGTTACAGTTGAATACTGAATATATTCTGTACAATGCCATCTAGCGATGAGTGGCGGTACTTGGTAGTCAAAGATGTATTTCTTTCTTGTTTTTGTCAATTTGATTTATAACGTGTTGATTTTAAAGTAACATTTCGTATAATTTTTTTTTGCATTTCGTTTACGCCCTGTTTTTGTTTTTAGCCCATCATAGTTTTTGGGTTTGCAGTAAGAGTAAATTGTAAATGTATGAGTTTGGCGACACCGGTTCTGGGACAAACATTTTCTCAAGCTACTTCCACTGTTTTTACTGTTCCGTGATAGTATAGACGAGTACAAAAATCTTGCAATTCGCGTTCAATACAACTTATAAATACCTCTTAGTACTAACTTATGTAATCAACTAACTTTGGAATGTTCAGTTATAGTTACTTTAGTATAAAATCCGATAGAAAGAGACGGTTTTGTTTTCTATGTTAAATTCATCAAAAATTCAGCCAAAAATCGACATAAAAGTATACTTAAAACTAACTTATATTTGGCGATAAATAATTAATGTAGGCCTTGAACTCCGTCATTCATTCAACAATTATCATAATACAACAATAAATTCACATTAAATACAATTAATATAAACGATAGACATTACTGGTAATAATTATATGAGTGGATACTCTTACAATAATACTGGGTATATACAGGATTATTATACAAATTAAATTCTTTAGTATAACTCCGCAGATATGATGGTACCTAAAATTTTTTTTTATGTATTACTATTTTATAAGCTGCTAGAAATTATAATTTTAGAAAATATTATTAACTACAAACACAAAGTTTAAATTGCATAAGTAAGTAAGAATATAATCACATCTGCAGAGTTTCACTAGCTAATCAAATTCGACCAGGTAGATTCAAATTAAAAAGTAATTAAATAAATAATCATCTCCGAGCCGTGTTGAAATATAAACATAACTATTATTATTTGCATTTATGGTCCAATGATTCTGAAAGGAAAATAACAAGTAATTAGTTGTTTGTTTGATGTTGAAAATAGTAGCCTACATTTTAAAGCCAACACTTTTTGCCTAAAACTAAAACAAAAAAGGACTATAGGAATCAGTCATAAAATCCATCTAGGTGTACATGTTTTTTACTTTATGTCTGCCCTGATTTAAAATTGCTAGAGTGCGTCTACTGAAAGCGTAACCTGGAGTTTTTTTTAAAATTAAATTGGCAACATTGTTTTGCCGAAAAAAATCACGTCAAAGTCTATGGTTGCAATTGTCAGTTTTTGGAAACTGATGTTTATTTTTCAAGAATAATTGCTTAATTGTGAGAAAAACAATAAACAGTAACGTGAAAAAACTGCTACACACTATGATTAATAAGTTCAAACAAAAACAAGAAGAGAAAGAAGGTGTTTTCAATGAAAACCAACATTGTTTACATACGATTTCTGATTTTTAAGTTAGTATGACGTTATAATCTTGATCCTTGTCGACTAATATTATTAGATAGTTATATTAAGGATATAATAAATTTTTTTTCTTCTTATATTTTTAGATAGTCTGACATATTGCGAATTTCATAATGGACAAAAACATCGAACAAAGAAGGCTTTTGGTGAATCGACTTAATCAAAAACACATACTAGTGAGTGGTAGAATGCGTTCAAAAGCAGTTGAGATGTAATGAAAGATTTGCCTCACTCTGTCTGGTAGTGCATGAAAGTCTGCAACTGAAGTTAAAATCGCGAAAATCCTAGTTCAAGTTTGAGAGAGATGCTGCTGCAGCAGCTGCTGAACTTTTTGTGTCTCACGAGTCGATCCGTATCATTTGAAACAATCATTGGAGTATAAAACATATTCCCACTTGACTAATCCCAAAAGATCTGAATTTTCTCTATGCTAAATCGATTCCAACCCAACAATCTTGAAACACATTAATAGTGTTGGCGAGACGTGATGAAGTTGAAATCATGTTGACTATTATATTTGACTATCACGGTGTTGTGCACTTGGTATTCTTGCCAGAACGCCAAATGGAAAATAAAGAATATTGTTTAAATATTATATAGCGACATTTGAGAGATCAGATAAAATAAAATAATTTGGAATACTATCTAACATTTTGTGTGTTATTGACATTTACCATACACCCACTAAATAATTAAGTCTACACACATGTTTTTGACTAGGATTTAAGTTCTTGTACAACTATTCTAAAATTGTCATAAATACAAAAAATACTCTAGTATCAAAACTTTTTTCTCCTACTATTTCAATAATACCACATTCAAAATTTTTGGTTGTCACCTCCTTTTCTCAGGTCACGCTTTCATTAGACGGACTCTAACATGAATATTTTCATCTATTTCGATATTAGACCCGTCGAAGTTTCGTCTTGTTAACAAGCCGTTTTTTGAGAAAAGTTTTTCGACAGATAGACACGGTTCTTTTCTTGTGGCACGGAATCCAGTCATGAAAGCAATTAGACTTAGCGACATGGCTGTCAAGTGAAAGCTGTCGGAAAAGTGTGGGAGAGTCAAGGTCAATGTACTTTATTGCTTTATCTGGCGCCTACCATAGTGTCACCATTATTGCAAAAAAACTGAAGTTAGCTCTCTGTCGCTTTGCCTCTTTGTATCTAGGGGACAGAAAAAAATAATGTATGGACTGTGTAGAATAATAACACATTAGTAAATCAAGCTGTTGAGACCGTCACAGTCATGATTAGGAAAATTCACACCACCAGTAACTTAAATTAAAATGTTATTTAAATTACGATGTAAACATAACATTGACGTCAATTTAACTAATGTCAAAAACCAGTATATTGGCTGTTTTAGTACTGCCACTTGGTGTACCTAAGTTTAGAAAACCCTTAATGGCCGGAGTGTCTCTTTAACGAGTACGTACGCCGCAAGGCGGCTAGGACCAACAGTGCGAGATGGCATTTTGTCCCCATTGACTGAAATGTGATGGTATTTCTCAGTCGTCTAGACACACAGCTAAGCAATAATTACCCGCTGGAGTCTGTGTTTCCTCATTGCTACAGTCTGGCGGTCATCATGTCAAGAATGAACTAATTACTTCTGGGCTAGCGTGCTCCAGCGTCGACCACGTCAATGATTATATATTATTTGATGAGATAGTGGTCAACGCAAACCATCAATAACAGCAAAACATTTCCAAAATGAGCTTAGTTGTGTAGGTCGAGGTTGAGCCTATCAAAAAACTTACCATGTTTAGTGAGCCGCCCGGATCTGGTTGAGGTCGTCGTCGCTGTCGGTATGAGGCGCCGCCTCAGAGCCGGTCACCGCTCGGATCTGATTCAGCTCGTCGTCGCTGTCTGTAGGTGGGGCGTGCTCGGAGCCAGCCAAGACGGTGAGGTGAGTAGAGTCGCTCTGTAGGGTACTGCATTCTCCCCCACCACTCCAGTTCCCGCACTGAGCTTTTTTTTGAAGTGCTTGCACGTACGACTGTCGTAGTGGTATTTATGTAGTTACCATTTTCTTTATCCGCATTTCTGAGTAGAAGCTATCAAGCAATAGGAATTAAGCTGAGGATGGTATGAATGCATGCAGTGTCTAAAGGAATGTGAAAAAGCATGACATGGTAGTACATTACAAAATAAAGTTAAGCGGATCGGTAATCGTCGTCTATCTTCAGAAATAAGAACGTGTGATGTAACAAGCAGTTAATTACAGAATAGTTAAGAACATGAAAGCAAGAATAAGTTAGGAAAATTGGTAACAAAATCAAAAAGATTTCGTTTAACAAATTCGATAGACAATGACGATGCAGACGAAAAACAAACGAACCCAAGATATATGAACTTTATTCAGATCATGCGTCCGTAGTCATGTTAGAGCAAACGGTAAAAGGAAATATAAATAAGGCTGATTTTACAAAAGTCTGGTTTCTAAAGAATAATAACGGTTTGACATATTTTCTATGCAAAAGCCATTTTTATTTCTAAGTTAAAAAATATGTGGTTGTTGAAAAATCAAGCTTTTTAAGAAAGTTGTATTTCGTTCTTAATTCAATATACCCATCCTTATACAGGCGTTTCTTGTCTCAGATTGAATATTTTGAATGATGAACTCTAATCTAATGTACAATTTTGCAAGGATTTCGGGCTAAAGTAGGATTCGGGAAATATTCAATTAATGGAGGTATGAATTTTGCCTTTAGAAATGCAGGATAGGATTCATATGACTAAGACAACTATTTGGGCGTTCTAATAAAATTCATTAGTTTACAAAAATTGCGTATAAAATTTCAAAATTAAAAGCATTGTAACTAAATTCAAAATATAACTTCACAACCACCATTTTGGTACCATATATAGTATTTATTAATAAATAATTAATAAATTAATAATTAATTAATTTTTCATAGTATTTATTAGTTTATTATTTTAGCATATATATGTATTTTATTATTATAAATAACTTATTTTATATTTTTCCATTTGAACTATTTGTTATGTATTTGTTTATTGTGCAAACCTACCACAGTGTTGTCTTTTTTAACCCAAAGGTTGAATGGTAGAGAATGCCTTGTGACATTAAGTCCGCCTATGTACCACTATTGTACATGAAGTTTAAATAAATAAATAAATACTATTTAGGGTTGACGGCGCTAGATAAATTTGCAATAGCGGACATCGACTCTCATATATTTCTTGACATTCTTAATTTAAAAAACAGAAAGACATTTTGTCTTGCATCGATGTCTATCGTGACTTTTACATTTTTTAGTAATGATTAACCGTTCATTTTCTGTTTTTCGAATTAAACCTACGCAGAGATATTATGAAAGGTAAATGTGCTCTTTTACAAATTAATCTGGTAGTCTAAGATCCGATTAAGAACGACCTTCACCGGTCTGTTTAATGGATGAAACGTATTTTATTATAAATTTAGTGTATTAAATAATATAACGCGGGTGGGTTGCCTAATAAATTCCTGGCCAGACTATTATTAATTAAAAATTGAAAATTTATTTTATTTTTAGAAAAATGCACAACCGTTATCCACACCAGATTTTTTGCAGACAACACTATAACATCGTATTCGTAATGAAACAGCGTTTATTTTGATATAGAATTTGTTGTATATAAAAAAAAAAACACACCTGTTTATGCATACCTGTTTATACCTGGCAACCCATAGCTAGGCCAGGAAACAAATAGGCAACCCAACATTTTTATGTTCTAAAGGCTTCACTCTTTCGGTTAGTATTAAATTTATTCGTTAAACACACCGGTGTATTTTACAAAAAAAAAAAAAATTGTTTGGCCAGGAATTTCTCAGGCAACCCACCCGCGTTATATTATTTAATATACTAAATTTATCATAAAATAGGTTTCATCCATTAAACAAACCGGTGAAGGTCGTTCTTAACCGTATCCTGTACTATGGACGTTACTGGTACCTTAATGATGAAAGTTACGGGCCCTTGCGTGACCATGCTCCCGTTAGATGGCGCTCAACTCAAAATTTCTAAATCTCGTCAAATCTAACAAGTCTTAAGGATTTTATGTAACCTACGGATAAACTGGATTGATTACGAAGCAATATTACAAACTCTAAATTATACTTTATTCCCATTGAATTATATTTAAAGTCACTTTTTTAAAAAGTGCGCGCAACGTCGGATCTCTGTTTGAACTGATCCTATAAGTCAAGGATATGAGTACCATATTCTAGCAAATATGCTATTACAGTCTAAAAATCCTCTTAATTCGCCAAAAATACCTAAACACATATCAGACTGATACTCAATCACTAAGTTCGAGAACATGGCCACGCTAAAATGAGATGACATTAAAATGATATACCTGTGAGATGACATCCCCGTGAGCCGTGCGGACCTGGTACAGGTATCGGTATTTACGCTGTCTCATCTCTGTGCGTTGCTCGCAGGTGATTGGTCGACTCTGCTGCACTTTCATGTGACGCTTTTGTGCGCTTATGCCTTTGGAAAAAAAAATTGTAACGAAATTAGAATGAATTTGATAGCTTATTTAGTTGTCCATCCACTAATTATATTTAAGAAACATAACAGTTTCATTCGCCCATCAGGTTCAGTACATTGCAGCCTAGGGAATGCAATCCCGAAAGAAATTTTCAATTCCAGGAACCGCGGAGTATCGTACATACATATCGCTTTTCATTAATCCCACCAATCCCGCGTCGGAACCCGTTTAATTTACGACCAGGGTTAGTTCTGCGCTTACGCACCTCACTAGGAAGTACTGTATCGATCAGATCCAGAACGTCTGTCCCGAATGTGAATCGATCCCGCAAAACGCAGCGCAGTAGTCAATTACTAAATCCGGGCTGTATCTATAATATAAAAATGAATCGCTAGTGTTGCTAAGCTCAAATCTCGAGAACAGCTGAACTGATTTTGCTAATTCTTTTTTTGTTGTGTTTGTTATTATGAGAAGGTTCTTATGGCAAAAAAATAAAATTAGGGTAGTGTAGAGTAAGGTAGAGCAGGGTAGAGGAGGGTAGAGTAGGGCAGAGTAGGGTAGAGTATTGTAGAATAGGATGGAGTAGGGTAGAGCGGGAGCAAAGCCGCGGCAAAAAGCTGGTATATAATAGGTGTAATACTCACTTTGTTCATGGTAGATACCAGTTGCAGTGAGAGCGCATTGCGCTGTGAAGCCCACAATAGCTGCGGCAGGCCAGGCAGCGAGCGTCAGCCAGGAGAGCCGGCAAGGCGGAGCCACGGCCGGTTCCAGTTTCGCGCGCTCCCACAACTGGAACATTTCAATATAACTCCGTCATTTATTTGTTTCTAATAATAGTTCTCCAAACGAAATTTCAACCGTGGCGAGGACGATATCAATGTGCACCAGTGTTGTGTGTGTGCCAACACAGGTGAACTCTGTATTCATCACATATCGCCACCGCGGTCATTTACTGATGAAATGAGGAACCTTGATAAATATACCTTTTTTATTAGTGATGATAACAACGGTTTTACGTCATTACAATATAAACATAATTGCCCTCTATTCACAAGAAGTGATGATGCAGAAATAATGTCTAGCCATTCTATACGGAACGTTTACTCATTATCCATGTTCATCCAGATGACCTATTATGCTCTTAAATGGGACAAATCATACTAGCTAAACAACTAGATTTTGCCCGCGACTTTGTCCATGTTAATAAGTATTTTTCATTTATCGCCAAGCCGAAAACGTGCTCATTTTCTCGTAGAAATAGGGTATAAATGTGTATTGTTAAGTCAACCTTATTGACTATTTTGCTATTTTATCTCCTAAACCGTATCGAGCAACGTTATTTTATGTATGTAAAATGCAGTAAAGTAGAACTTTGATCATCATTAGTATGTTCATGATGCTATTGTTGTTGATACATATTAAAATCTCGTGCCAATGCGATTTGTGTTGAGAGTTATTGTTTTAACGACCTTTAAATTTTCTTTATACTCTAAATAATCTGAAAGCCATTAATTAGGCTTTACTCAATTGATCGTGATACGTTGATAGACGGACATGTTTAAAACTTTTTCTCGTTCGGAAAGATGCGATCTTTGCGGTATTGAGTGTAGTTGAGAACTAAAAATAACGATGATATATGAAGAAAGAAATCTCGTTATAAAACTCCACAGACCGATACAAAAACTGCATCAAAGTACGAAATTTTTCAAATAGAAGTACTTTTAGAAAACGCTGACTTTTATTTATAATCTTCAATCTAGTATTAAAAACAAGTTACAAAAAAACATTAAAATCAGATGGGTGAATCAGTAATAAAGTGTTTGTTAGCTTTACACCATTTCAATGTTGGATATTTTCAATATTTGGAGAGGCACTACTATTTACGGTATTTCAGCGTGACCGAATCAGAATTTAAGAAAACAGGAGAATCAAAGTAACCAACTAATTGCTCGCAACCAAACTCTTACTCTCTCGACTAAGCCGATACGTCCTGGAGTGGAATTGATGAACCCACAAGATAGACAGATGGCCTAATAGAGGTTGCTATTGTCTGCTGAATACGGGAAGCCGACGGATGCAGAAATTTGGTAAAGAAACTGACGAATACCAGACTAGTCGTGATGGCGACGCTTCGGGAACCACCCTTCTCCCGCACTCGATACCTTTTGACTGAAACTACGATGACAAAAATGATGTTAAAGAACGCTTCTTATAACTATTTCATACCGTTCTTTGCAACTTAATAAATAAAATGTAAAGCTACTGACCCATTTCAGCATCATCAACCGTTCGAAGAAGTAGTCGAGAGAGGTGGCGATCACAGCGCCTCCGTACACGCTCGTGCCGAAGATGGTGAGAACTGAAACATGAGGCACACATCTACAATGCTGAACCTAAGCAGCTGCATCTGGAAACATGACGTTTTACATAAAGGTATCAAATGAAACAAAGGCACGATTTTTGAACAATAAACCGAATTTAAAAAAAATTAAAGTGACGAACACTTTTATGAAAGTAAGTAATTTCTTAAAGTTCTGTAACGTGAAAGTTGGTACCTAAATAAACTTTTGTTTATAATCAAAACTTGCTAACAACTAACTATTACTATTTAACTTGGATACTTCACTAGTTTTTAGAATTCAATTACCTCCTATGCACGATTTAAAACAAGCGTAAAAGCGACTATGAAGCAGATAAATGTCTACCTGTTGTATCTATCAGAAATTCATTTATCAGTTATAGATAATTTTATTCTTAACAGTGTTCACCAGACTTCTGACTGATCCTTTTTTCGTCTTCTGCTTTGTATTTGATATTTGATTCGTTGTTCTATCAACAGACGTAGAATGACTGCGTGAAAACTAAAGTAGTGTTCTGGCCTCATGTGCCTAGATGCATTACCCTGATGATGACGATCCCTTCTGTATGTACCTACAATTCAAGGCGTGTTAAACTCTATTGCTCAAGTTAGGATGGTTTTCAAGCAGATAGTGACAGCTGAACTGGCTATTAATTGGAACCACTTCAGCCTGGTAATGGTTGTCGAAAGTTTCTACGAACTATGTCACAGAAGAATGAACAAATAAAAAGCTTCTGTACAGCCACGCGCCATAGTGCTGCACGTATCATAGCGCGTTTCTGTTAAACTTTCTCTCTGTTGGACTAACTACTCTGCCCACACTTCGTCATCATTCACTGTCACAAGTTTTTGGAATGTCTTATTGCCAGCTGTAAGTGCACTGCAAGACAAGAAAACTGCATTAGGTGCTCTATAATCATGATAAGTTTTGGATTGACAGAATCGTTAGTGCACTACTGGGCAATAATCAACAGTAATATTTATATAGTAAAAACATCAATAAAATTGATATAAGTAGGATTCTTTTTTGAAATCCTGGCTAATCCTAGAAGTGATGCTGCTAAGATTACATTTGACATGGCAATGTGTCGATAGCTCAACCTTGTTAAAACATTTAACCAATTGTGTTGATTATTAAGTTGTTATTGTAAACTTATTTTAGGTTACGATTGGGGCTGACATGCTCTTTGAGATTAAAGTCCCTAAAAAATAAGAGAAAAAAAAAGAAAACAGTAATATTAATTTTAAGTTTTTAGAATAGTCAGTGAACTGCGTGACAAGGAAACTGCGTGACAAAGAAACTGCATCAACTACTTAATAGTTATGAAAAGTTTTTGGGATGACATGAGAATTAATTTATACACCTTTAAATTTTAATCGTTTTAATCCCGTGGATGGTCGATCCAGTACATGAAACACTATCGATTTGTAAAGATAAAATTAAAAAATAAAGTACCTTTATTTCAAAACTCGTATTAATTTACGCATGTACGAAATTAATTTCTCTAAGAAAACATCAGCTGAGCGAGTTCAATAACCTGTAGGTAATAGTCGGCGTTGCGTACAAAATACCTACAGGTCATTGAACTCGCTCAGCTGACGATTTCTTAAAGAAATTAATTTCGTACATGCGTAAATTAATACGAGTTTTGAAAAAAAGGTACTTTATTTTTTAATTTTATCTTTACAAATCTATAGTGTTTCATGTACCGGATCGACCCTCCACGGGATTAAAACGATTAAAATTTAGCGGTGTATACCAGTGAAGGGCGTAGTTAACGAATATTTTGTAATCAGATTACAAATTACGATTGTAAGAAGTTATCTACATGTAGTTCTATAGAAAGAAAATTAGATGAAGTAGTTGTCATTTTGATTGCTCTAATCTAGTAGTTATAATTGCTGATAGTTATTAGTAGTGGTGTATAAGTTCTTAGTACTTTTAAAGGGCTTATTAGAAAAGGTCTTGTTTAAGTAAATAATCTACACTTCTGCACTAATAAAATAAAGAGGTAAAGTTTGTTTTTATGTTTTTTGTTTGTAGGAGGTAATCTCTGAAAGTACTGGTCCGATTGCGAAAATGTTTTCACCGATAGAAAGCTGCTTTATTTCTGAGTGTCATAGGCTATATTTTTATGCGGGCGAAGCTGCGGGCAAACGCTAGTAAATAACATTCATAAACAGCAAAGATAGGAGCGTTTGTTTATATCCCAAAACGTCATTCAATTTATAGAAAAATTGTACAGACTGTTGATTATGAATGAATGAATGGCAATATAAAACTTTTTACAAAAAAAAAATATAACCGACTTCAATGTTAAAAAACACTGAAAAGTTTAAAATAACTAACACCGACTTCCGAAATTAAAGTTATAACACCGACTTCCGAAATTAAAGTTATTTTAAACTTTTCAGTGTTTTTTAACATTGAAGTCGGTTAAATTATTTTTATTTTACACTTTTTAGTTATTATACCACCAGCACCACTAATAAGTACCCCTCTGACAAACTTAAATATCTTATAGTCACAGTGCATCTCATAACGATTCTAATAATCCCAAACACGATTAGATTATATTAATTTTTTTTTCCTTCTGGCTTCATCATCAGATCAGTTCGATACATTTCCCCCCCCCTCCCCTTTTCTGACAGTCAGCCATCGACTACACGTATAAACAAAGCAAGGTTACTTGTAACCACAGTTCTGCTGTGATTCTATGAGGAGTTCTGTTCCATATCTTCGAAGTTCATGATCAGATCATAACAATATTTCTATGGGACCAACTTGGAAGTATAACCTTTCAATCAAAAAAAATAATTTTTAAAATCGGTCCACAATTGACCGAGATATCGGTGCACATACATAAAACGCCGAACATAGAACCTCCTCCTTTTTGAAGTCGGTTAAAACTGGAAAAACTCTGCGCGTAGTATTTTCAAGTAGCGATTGTTATGATCCAATAATGAATTTACCAATTATGACAAATTTTCGTTTTTGGGATTTCGTTTTTTGTCTTTTGACTACAAAAATATAGGTAGTATAATTGGTACAAAGTATACTGACGAACAAAGAAGAAACTGCTTTCATAAGCACTTACCGACTAACTACTAACAGCCAGTTTTTTCATCAACAACTAAAACTATCAGTAAAAGTATTAACTTTTACTTGACTATTACTGATATTATAGCAAATGTGTTTCTTCATCCAAGTAACAGCTAAACTAAAAGTCAATAGAGTTACCATAACACAAACGGCATAATTGCCCCAAAAAAACGTGGGGAGCTTTTTTTACGCATGACAACATCGCAATATCCACTGTCAAGTAGTGTCAAAAAGTCGAATGTCAGTTGATTCTGTTTATACGAACGCCAACGAACGAATTTTTTTAGAATTGAATTGATTGATAACATAAGTAAGGCGATTAACACACGGCACCGCGCACCGCCGCGGAGGGCGGTGGCGGTGAAGCGGATTTCTTAGCGGTGCTCCGCGCGGTTAGGCGGTTTATGCGCCCAACCGCGCGGATGGATTTAACGCAATTTTGACCAGTTTTATCACAGCCACTGGCGAAAATGGACTCTGAAGTGGTGGCGCTTTTATGGCGTAGAAAGAAAAAAGTAAGAAGTTATTGAGTTCATCCATTTTTACGTAGCAGAACTCTAAATGGGACTTTCATGTTATCCTACAAAAGTTTGAGAAAACACGAAAATATTTTTTTTGAACTATACACGAATGTCCACTTCTTCATTTGATTATTTGTTAGCAAAGATAAATTGCAACACGTCCTGCATCCACAAAAATCCGCGCGGTTTTGCGGTACCCCGTGTGTAAGCGCGCTCCACCGCGCGGAAATCAGCGCGGAGGAGCGGTGGTTGCGAGAGCACCGCTCGACCGTGGCTCGACCGCGCGGTCGGGCGGTGTACGTGTGTAAGGTATCAACGGATTTCTAAGTGACCATTGTAACATGAGATCCGCTTCACCGCCAACCGCGGCGGTGCGCGGTGCCGTGTGTTAATCGCCTAAATGATTTAAAAAAATTAATGCTATTAGTTGTTGTTATTGCTATTAACAACTGTTATTGGATTTTTTTTTAAACCGTTATTTTTATACGAGTAGGTACACAAGCGCTAAAGTTCGCAGAGCCTAACTTCACACTCGCCAAGATAGAACGGCCGTACTGTACATTAGTTAATTTAACGTAGTCTTATTAAATACAAACTGAAAATAAACTTAATTTTCTGTGGTTGGCGTCGGTTTATCTTGTAACAACAGGCTGAGGTATGTAACTGTTTCCTTTGAAATTCTGTATCGGAACAGAAAATCAGCGTCGTCCCATACGAAATGATCTTTGCGAACATTAAACTTTTTACGTCTACGCGTTAAATAACTAACGATAAGTTCATCGTCTGATGATCTTGAACTTTCACTGGACGAAGTTCGTGAAGACATATTAGTGAAACCAAAATAACCTACAACTTTGTCAAAATGACAGTGACTTTAGCTTTAACAGCCCCCTAATGAGTAGTAAAAGTTAAAGGCAAAAGTAACAGTTAAATCAACAGTTAAAATTTTGAAGAAACGTATTTGACCGTTACTTTTACTTTATGACGTTACTTTGGCTGTTACTTTAGATGAAAAAACTGGCTGTAAGTAACTTAATTTTTAAAACGTAGTAACTACAATTTTTTCCATAAATTAATAAGAATCTCTTATGTCATAATTGTGTCATATATAATAGTTTTCACACATAATTCTACAGACGTCATTTTGAAGGAAAACCTAAACATAACCTTTCTTATCATTTATGCTCAAGAAGCATGTTCAAGTCTTCCATGTGATATTCAAAACACTCTTGATAACTCTTGTTTTGGCACACCGCGACTTGTGTAAATGCTGTAAAGTCTACAAATACAATCCACTTGTCGAAATCAATGCAATCTGACTCCCTCCTTGGGGAACTTGCTCGGAATGTATTGAATGGATTCTAAAAACAGGAATCCTTAAGATGCACTCAGATGTCATCTAGAAAATCACTTTCATTTGATATGAACATTTTCCTAAAAACAATAAAATTATAAATAAAATGATTTTCTATGTAGAAAGTCAACTAAGGTGCTTTACACAAGTACACATTGTCTACTAGAGCAGTTGGAAATACTTATCTTTACAAACCGATGGAAAGGTCCCTTTTGAAAAGCATTGGAAAATTCTTTAACCCAATTGAATGTAGTAGGTAACTGTCTATTTTCAGCTTGCATTGTATATTTGGTCTATCTCACGTTGGAATTGGACGTGTATGTAGGTTCACGTGCACGTTAAGTGCGTAAGATATGTATGTGCCTACCACACGTACAAGCTTCAGCACAGTTTTGCTGTTCAGGCCAGTTTGTACACTGAACACTGTGTAAAACTGTATAAGTTTTAACAACTAGCATACGTGTTGCTTGTGCGTTTGGTACACTCATTTTCTACTATAACAACCGAACGCTCCAAGCTACCACTCCAACCTACCCGCGTTATATTATTTAATATACTAAATTTATCATAAAATACGTTTCATCCATGAAACAAACCGGTGAAGGTCGTTCTTAACCATATCCTCTACTATATTGCAATAAGATCCGATAAAAGAAATCTCTTCCCTCGTCTGTTATTTGATTATGATAAATATTATGTGCTAGATAATGCGTTCATTATGAAATTGCGAATAGGTTGCCTAGCTAAATCTGGTGCCAATGCCAATGATGTTAAACAATAAAGTTGTTACATTTGTTATTTGGTAAAGTCGAGCATCAGCTGAAAACTGTAGGTTGCCTCATTTTTTTTTTTGTGCAAATAGAAGGGTTGCCTCGCTTAAAGATGTGAATAAATGATGTGGCCATAATTTGTCCCCACCTTTTAATCTAATCAATCGATATTTTTTTTCATATTAATTAGTATTTTTTAGTCTAAGCCATAGCGCGCACTGGTAACTTTGTCACCGTGGCTTTTGATAAAAAAGTCAACGTGCTTATGAACCCAACATGTAGTGCGCGTACTTGAAGACGTGACAGGAAAAAATCATGCATTGACATCCCCCGCCCTTGGGCGTAGCGGGAGATAGTGTCAGACTCTTACTGACTAAAAGACCCACCCCGTTCCTTCTAGCCTTCATACCGGGGCTCGAGCGCCCTTTCGGATAACCCTGGCTCCAGTAGGCTTCGACCCGGCTGGGTCCCTACTGTTGCTGACAACTCCTTGAGGCGCGCGGGAACAGTGCGCGCCGTCGACGACTTGGGCTTGGTCCGGACAGTTACCGGACGGCCGGACAGTGAGCTACCCATTGCTCACTGTCCGCAAGCCCGCGTCTACGTTGGCCGGAAATCGGGATCAGAATCCCGGCGACGGCGGCGGCGATAACGCCGTTGCCTGATGCGTTCGGCCTCCTCCTTTGCGAGCATTACTGCTTCGCAGAAGTCGGCGACCGCCTGCCAATCCTCCTCGCTCCGGACCATGGCCTCAACCAAGGCCCGGCGCGAGAGGTCTCCGCCGCCGATCGCCCCCACGAGGGCACGGCGATGCTCCGCCCAAGCAGGGCACACCTCGACTGTGTGCTCCACCGTGTCCTCCGGGCGTTCCGCACAGTGGCGACACCCGGGCGTCACCTCCGCATGAATCCCGTGCAGGAAACTCCCGAACGAACCATGTCCGGTGAGTACCTGCGTCATGCGGAAGGTAAGGACGCCGTGAGGTCTTTCCAGCCACGCCTCAAAGAGGGGACTTACCGCCATAATTGTGGCGTGCCCAGCACTGGGTTGCGATAGTCGTTGACGCCATTTCACCATGAGATCCCGCCGGAGCTCTGTCCGCCATGCCGTGACCTGTGGCGGCAAAGACGTGACAGTTGAGTAAAAATGGGTGAAAAAAATATTGTCACCGTGACAAAGCGCGCACACTGATGCGCTACGTCTAATAGAAGCTATTAGTAACGACAGAACTCAATTCGTAAGTATTTGGATAAAGCCGAAAATTATAAAATGTTTGCGATCTCAGTCAAATTTTGTTGTTTAGCATCATTGGCACCAGATTTAGCCAGGCAACCTATTCAGGATGTCTTAATAAACGCATTATCTAGCACATAATATTTATCATAATCGAATAAACTAGTGCGCCTCACCATCAAAGATTGCATCGCTACTTACCATCAGGTGGGATCGCAGTCAAGCACTAGTTTATCTCAATTAGAAAGAAAAAAAAAGAATAACAGATGAAGGAAGAGATTTATTCTACGGATCTCGTACTATTATGGATACAGAAAAATGTAGGTAAACCTACACACATTCAAGCTTAACCCGCCTTGATGAGATAGAAAAACTATAGAAAAATCGTTACTTGATGAGGCATGATACAAGAAGTACCTACATAGTTCCGTGGCATTAGGTCTTATCTGGTTCTATGAAATTATCGTTTCATAAAACGGGCTACTTTGAGCTGTGAAGTAACTTCAAATTGACATGGAATTATAAGTTCAGACAAACTTTATTTTTAAGGTATGTTAGATAGAGTGGGTTGCATCACAGAATAATGGTGGCACTAAGAGCTACGTTACAACCTCCGTAAAAAATGATTTTAACAGTAATATTAACAATGACCATTGAATTTACTTTTGATTTTGGATTGAATTCTGGAATACGCAAGAAATTGGTAGAATCAGCATGGCGTTGGAATGTTGGATTCGTTTCTCAAAATAATTTTGGTTATTTGTATGTATTAGGTCCTTACATATGAAATTGGCGTTTTGTATATAGTTATTTTTTTTTGTATTACATATTGCACCGTTGTTATCTATGCATTTTTGCCATCTCATAGGTAGTTCATTGATCCCTTTACTAAAACAACCATGGCGGGGGGCGAGAATCAATAAACTCTTTGAAAGTGGTTTGGACTGCCGCATCGGAGTTAAATATTTGTCCTTGTAAGAAGTTGTCCAAATTCCGGACAAAATGGTAATCTGTTAGAGCAAGGTACGAGGAGTACGGTGGAAGCTCATCTAACTTAGTGGTTGTTTATTGTGCAGTGTGTGGTCTTGAGTTGTCGTGAAGCAGCAGTGGCCTAGAGCGATTGACCAATCTCGGTTGTTTAGCAGCTAGTTCTTCTTTCATGGTTTGCAGTTGCTGACAATAGATATCTGCCGTAATCGTTTGGGAAGATTTTAGAAAGCTGTAGTGAACGACACCGGCGCTAGTACATCAAACACTCACAAGTAACTTTTTCTGAGTCAATTTTCGTTTAGGGCAGGATTTGGCTGGGTCTCCAGGGCTCAGCCATTGCGACAAGCGCTTCCGATTATCGTACAGTGTCCACTTTTCATCACAAGTAATGATTCGATTTAAAATCCCTTCATTATATTTTTGTCGGTTGAGCAACTTAACACAGCTGTCGATACGTGTTTGCAAGTTCGATTCACTCAATTCATGAGGTACCCATCGCACAAGTTTTTTTACTTTCCCGATTTGCTTCAAGTGGATTAATACAGTTTTATCACTTACTCCGAAGCCTGCAGCTATTTCTGAGGTGATTTATGATAGATCCGCTTCCACAATAGCCTTTAATTCTTCATTTTCCACTTTGGTCTCCGGCCAGCCACGGGGTTGGTTTTGAAGGTCGAAAAATCCAGAACGGAAACGTTGAAACCAAAAACGTACCGTGCTTTCTTTTGCAACACCAGCGCCGTATACATCATTAATCCTTCGAGCTGTTTCTGCAGCACTGGTGCCACGGTAGAACTCGTACTCGTAAATATTCCGATATTTCATGTTTTCCATTGTACGGTAATACGCGACGCCAAAGAAAAAAGAATGAGGAAAAAACAAATAAATGACTGTTTTCAAAACTCAAATGTACCAGCTAAATTAATTTATAAAGGACATCATTCAAGTCTCGAACATTTTGTACCCAAAAAAGAAAAAAATAATACTAGATTCTTAAGCGAAATAATGTCCTGAAGATTTTTTACTATTACAAGAATCGTCAACCCCCAGGCTGCTATTTGACTTTGAAAATGCAAAAAATAATTCTTTTCCTACAATGTTTGGACCATTGACAAACAACCTATCTAAGTAGTTACCTGCTATTTTTAACTTCCAAAAGAGGAGGAGATTCTCAATTCAGTTGTATATGTAGCGATCCGTAGGTGAGGTTGGGGAGGATGCACATGTTCATGAGTTTCTTTTTAAAGCAAAGTGGGAGTGGTCCTTTCATTAGGTGTTTCATCGACCAATAGCTCCTCCAGGGCCTGGAGTCCAGGCGTTCTCGGTTCGTCTAGCACGTAGTGCGTCTTCTTTGTCTTGTCTCACCTGGAAAGAGACTATTTTGCCGAGGTATATGTACTCATGGACATTATTCAACCTCCACGCCCTCGATATCAACCTTACGTTTCGCGCTGTTCGTCATTAACTTTGTCTTCGTCATATTCATTTTGAGTCCGACCTCGAGGCTGGCATGGCTCAGTTGTTCGAGCATAAGGCTTAACTCAGCCGCCGAAGACGAGAAAAGGACAATGTCATCGGCAAAACGAAGATTGGTTAATCTTTTTTCCCTGACGACAATGCCCTTGTCTCGCCAGTGTTCTTCTAGATTTTTAAAGACTTCTTCAAGCGTTGCTGTGAAGAGCTTTGGAGATAGCGGATCACCTTGTTTGACTCCTTTTCGAATTTGAAAGGATTGGCCAGCAGTTTCTAAGTGTATAGCAGCTGTACTATTTAGGTAAATTCGTTCCAATAATTGAATGTAGGTGGGTTCTATTCCTTGTTTATTTAAAGTTGTAAATATGGCTTTGTGTGATAGACTATCAAATGCTTTGGAGTAGTCTACGAACGCAAAATATAAGGGTAAATGGTTCAAAGAGTGTAGGTGGTCGGTAGTGGATAGGCCGCGGCGGAAACCAGCCTGTTCAGGAGGTTGGTGGAGGTCTAGTTGGCTGGAAATACGGTTTTCCAGGATTTTGATGAAAGCCTTGTACAAATGTGAGACGAGGCTAATAGGTCGGTAGAATAATTTTTTCAAAATCCAGTTTTGATGATGAGATCCATGAGAAATCGAGGGAACTCCTCAAATATTATAGGCTTAGTTATATAGTCTTTTTGATATTTTCATCGAGGATTTAAGCACTTACAGTCAAAAAGTGGCATTTGATGAAGTGGAACTGGTGAAGAAGACAAGAAATGACCAACAGATTTCACACACAAACAGATATCACAATGAACATACATAGTTAAGCGAATATATCAATATAAATAAATGAATAGTTCTGAATAGTTATATTCAAAATGGTATCATCGAAGTGATCTGATGATGATTATGGAACCAGAAGATAGGCATCGGAACTCCGTAATTAATCAATGTATCCTAGCCGTGTTTGGGCTATAAGGTACTATCAAACTGATCTGATGCTGGAACCGGAAAGTGCCGTATCCCCGCCCCTTCACCGCGTACCCTCTCCTCCCCCTGTCTGTAGGGCGAACGCAAGCAAAGACAATACACAAGTTTAGTTATCCATGCGACTTAAGTTACGTCGGACGGCTACTATTCAGTTCTCGCTCTTATTTTGCTCTTTTTCTTACCATTGGTTGCTGCTCTCACACAATGTGTTTGGTATGGTATATGAGCTTCGCAAGACTCGAACCTCATATAAGTCCAACCGCAATAGGGTTAGAAAATGTCCTCTCAACCTTAGTTCGGTCTTCGTCAGAATTGATATCAAGTTCTCTTAATGATTTTATGTTTTTTTTAGTATTTATTAGTTTATTATTTTAACATATATATGTATTTGATATAACTTATTTAATATTTTTCCATTTAAAGTATCTGTTATTTGTTTATTGTGCAAACCTACCACAGTGTTGTCTTTTTGAACCCAAAGGTTGACTGGTACTGGTAGAGAATGCCTTGTTGCATTAAGTCCGCCTATGTACCACTAATGATGTACATGAAGTTTAAATAAATAAATAAAAAACTGTTATACGGTCTAATAAAATATAAATACATGTATATTAAATAATTATAAAAGATTTCCCCAATCTTTTTGTAGTTATTTATTACTACCTACCTACTATGATCATACGTTAGTATGACTTAACGCGCAAGTCTATTATTCTACCTACGTGTAGCAGGGAGGTAATCGAAGAAGTTCGGTCATTTAAAAAAATCATATAGACATTATTTCCCGTAACATTCCAGTATAGATTTTTTTTTAACGGCACTTACACTTTAAACTCAAATAGCAGTCTGGGGGTTAAACCTAGACGTTCCTTGTAATAGTAAAAAATCTTCAGGACATAATTTCAGATAAGAATCTACTATACTTTTATTCTGGCCGGCACTTTCATTTTTGGGTACGAAATGAATGATCTCCTTTGAATTTGGAATTCTTAACCAAAGAGGAGATATTTCAGATCAAAGTGGTCAGTACGACAAAACGCTAATTAATTTCATAATATGTAAGAACCTAATATTTATATAGTAAGTATATATTTATCATTGTATTAGTTTTCAACTAGATTGTTTACCATTAAGTTGCACCTACTGTGTTATTGTCTGTGCGATAAAAGAACCGTCGTAGCGTAAAGTGAAAACAACATTAAAGATTTTAAGTAGCAACCCAACCCAGCCATCCGTCAAATGCCAAACGTCATATAATATTGGCACCGGTTTGATTATTATGTTATTTTATTGTGATTTTTAATTGAAATCTTCAGAAATGTGATAAAAAATTTCACTGAGCTGCAAGGGAAATAATATTTAATATATTACAGTTTTTCCAAAGATAACAAATGGCAAATCACACCATCATTGATCAAAACAAAGTCACGAATTTGGGAAACATTGGTATGCTGTTTTTTTGGTACGTAACACTTTTATTTTAATGTTTTTAGACTTCCTAGATAAACTCCTGTCCCTGTTATCTCCAAATATATATAAATTAAACGGAAATTCATTTAAACATGACGATATTTATTTATTTTGTTTTGGTCAATATTTTCTATGGCTAGTATAAAGAGTATTGATACTTTAAATTTATAATGCGTTTCGACTTACTTAGAATAATTCTTTTCAGGCTTGAGTACGGATACAGTAACTATAATAAAAAAGGGCAAGTGCGAGTCGGACTCGCGCACTGAGGATTCTGTACAAATTTACCTATGAAATCAATTCCCGAATTGAGTTACGAAGATTTTTCCGAATTACAAACAATTTTTTTTTTAGGCGTATCTACAAATTTACAATTTTCAGATTTTTCCCTGTACTTGTTCTATGAGACCTTGATTTATGCCAAATTTCAGGATTTAAGGTCAACGGGATTCACCCTATGAACTTTGATTCGCTTGATTATAGAAATATACGTTTTTTGCGACATAAACGGCCATATCTTTTTTTTTCGTTAACTCAGAAGTCTGATTTTTTCACAACTTCAAAAGACCGCAGACTTGAGCGTATGGTTTTAATTTTAACTCGATACCTCCAAGCGTTAAAAGGTCTTAACAAATAAACAGACGGACAACCAAGTGACCCCAAAGATCTTATATACGAGATGGTCCCTTACAGGCTAAATAGATTTTTTACGAAGCAACATTAAAAATTTGAAGTGTACTTTATTTTCATAGTCATTAAGTTCATATTTTTCATAGATTAGCAAAAGGGAAAAATGTACTGAGGAAGACAACGAGAAAGTGGTAGTGTGTTCCATTTTACCTTTATATTTAACTAGGGTAAACATAAACTTGCTGTTAGCTACAATATTCCAGTCAATGATAATAGACCGATCCCAGTCAAAGTGATAGAACCATTTTCATTGGCACTGGGTAAGTGGTCGCTGGTGGAATCTACCTAGATAGGCAGTACAGCAGTTTCTTCACGCTATTTTCCTTTACCGGTTCGTGTTTGCATTTAATTCATGAAACCCCAAGCGAACGGCGTTCGCGCACCTTCGGACGTCTTTCTATTGTGTCTGTAATTTCCACGATTGAAAGGTTAAATGTTCATCATCATTACAATCGAAAGACGTCCACTGTTCGACATAGGCCTCCCCCAGGTGTCGCCACAATTAACGGTTTGTTACTCATTACGCAAAAACTTATAAACGGATGAATTTAATGATAAACGTTGCAATAATATAGCTTATAACCTATATTTTTGCTAAGTTTCATCACGTGAGAATATTATAAATGCGAAAGTTTGTGAAGATGGATGGAGGTAGTCGTATGTATGGATGTGTCGCGCAAAAACTACTAGACAGATGAACTTAATCATAAACATTGCAATAATATAGCACATAAGCTATAACTTTGCAGTTTCATTAGGTGAGCAAATTCAGCCAATCGGATAATTTTTAATAGAGGGTGAAGCCGCTGGTCTAACATAGTTTCAAAATATCAAGATTTAACAGTCGCACTATAATGACGTCACAGTGTTGCTTACATAACAAAAACGATATTTATCTACGGCAGCGCCCTCAAATCCCACGATGGTTTACTTTCCGCACAGACTCTATGTTTCTGCACCCTCCTAAGTTCGACAGGTAGAAAATGTCTATGGCATTAAGTCCGCCTTTGTACTGTGTTTACCAGTGCTTCAATAAATAAATTTTACCATCTGTTGTTCACAATTATGTAGGACGTCAAAGTTTTGTCAAAACACGTCATTATTTTTCAATCTGCTTTAACTGGCTTTAACTTTAATTCCCGAATTTGAGCGGTTAAATGTTGTCGTGATTTTTCCTATACCTGTGCTATAAGACCTTGCTTTGTGTCAAATTTCAGGATTCTGGGTCAACGGGAAGTACCCTATGAATTTCGATATTTGAGAGTATCAAAATATACGTTTTTTTGCCACATAAACGGCCGTATCTTTTTTATTCGTTAACTTAGAACTTTGATTTTTTCACAGCTTAAAGGGACCGTAGATCTGAGTTTTAATTTCAACTCGATACGTCCACGCGTTCTCAAGATAAAGGATCTTGACAGACAGACAGACAGACAGACGGACAACAAAGTGATTCTATAAGGGTTCCGTTTTTTCCTTTTGAGGTACGGAACCCTAAAAGTGTAAAATAAGGTGTTTCTATAATAGTTTGGTCTCTTCGTTGTTTAACACCGACTTCCGAAATTAAAGTTATTTTGTACATTTCAGTGTTTTTTTAACATTGAAGTCGGTTATATTTTTCTTTTTGTAAAAAGTTTTTTATATATTAAATATTTTTGATCAAGAAATTATATCAGCTGAAGAAATTTTCCCGTCTGTAAAATTGAATTTCCTTCAGGTAAACTAATCTGTGTCCTAGCCACAGAATTTCTTGGCAAACAACGTTCGTCAAATAAACAAGCTGTAGCAGCATACTTTCTAGAACCGATTTAGTTAAATTTTTGGATGAGAAACCCAATTAAGCTCAAGCTTAGTCAAGTTTCAAATTAAGTCGAGCATAAATTACTATCACTATATGCCTTCCCAATGTAGACATCTAATTGGAACGATTAAGGTGCCAATTACCAATACATAGTTACGTAACCATCGTTGTCGCCATGAGGAAAAGGGCGCATCTGATTAGAAACATAAAATAGAAAAAGATTATGTTTAACGTTTGTTCGGCGAAACTAGACTTTTCACTAGTTTAACACGAGCATGGCAACTCGTAGAAAAATATAAAAACACGTCATTTTCCTGATTCTGAAAATATGAAGAAATCAATTTTACCTTAATTATGTTGGCGTTACCACGAAAAACAGTTTAACTTTGAATAAGTTAGTGTGCAAATGTCATGCCAAAAGCCTTTTCCTGTTTAATAAAAGAGACGATATAATAATGGGACACAGGGCTTTGGCTATTTTTACACTATCTACAAAGATGTAGAAAGTCATGGACACCTGTATGAGGGACTTAGAACCAGGAAGTAAAAAGAAGAAGTGCAAAAAGCAAGAGAGGCCTGTAATCTGCAGCAGGAGATTCTAATCAGATATGGTGATGAATGATTACAGATATGTTAAAACGACAGATACATCGAAGCTTACCGGAAAGTAAGTGAATGCAGGGACTTTAAAAAACAATGTTCATGTTATTGAAGATCTCATCACAGACTACATCACAGTTATTTCGTGGAATACTTCCGACGTCTGGTTCCCAAACTAGAACAGACTGGGGCTGCCCTCAAGCGGGTGTGGGCCTCTCCGCAGCAAAAGCGACCAGCGACCAAGCTGAACACTTGCCATCCGAATGGAGCGGGGATACCGCACGGTCTCCCACAGGTCTCCTTGCTGGCCTGCTGCTCAGGCAACGGTCCTTGCAGATTGCACGCATGAACGATTTTCGCATGCAGATGCAATGACGAGACGAAATTCCGCTGCGCCAGAGTTCCGGTGCAATCTTACGGTGAAATGGCAACAGCGACTGTCGCTTACTCAGTGCCGGTCACGCCTTAATTATGGCGGTAAAACCCTTGTTTGAAGAGTGTCTGGAAAGACATCACGGCGTCCTCACCTTCCGCATGACGCAGGTCCTCACTGGACATGGTGAGATTGGGAGATTCCTGCACAGATTCGTGCGAAAGAAAAGCCCCATTCCACCCGCGATTTCCAACTACCGTAGGCGTGGACTTTGCGGACAACGAGCAATTGATAGCTCGCGATCCGGTCGTCCGGTAACCATCCGGACCGAGATCGAATCGTCGACGGTACGTAGTGTTCTACGCGCGCCTCAAGGAGATGTCAGCAAAACCGTAGAGGCTCATCAGGGTCTAAGCTCCCGGATAAAGCTTCCACGCCTTAGCTTTCTAACCTAACCTAACCTACCTTTGTCGGGGAGCTCTAAAATGCCGAGCTCGCTTCGCTCGCTCTTATACTAATATCGCGGGTTTAGCCTAGACGAAACTAGTTCATCCTAAAATCGGCTTTGGCCGGCAACGTATATGTTAACGTTACGTTATACACACATTAATATCGTTAACAGCAAATTCCCAAAAGTTAACGTCACCTGATGATGTATAGTGAGAATGGTACATTTTTATCAGATTTGACTACGTTTGATCACATTTTTCAATAGAACTTTGCGTCTACAATCGACCGATAAAACAAACAACAGATCTTGCAAAAAAAACGTATTTTAGATCAAAATAATAAGTTGAAATATTTCTTAAAACTTCGATAATGCGTCAACATAAAACATTAGCTAATTACATTCAGTATTTACTTAGTACATAGTCCTAAGTACTCACTTCTCATATATACCATTAAAACGGTTGGATTGGTCGCTTAAGTAATGATACTAAGCCTAATACAAAGTTTACACCAACCCAGACCAAGCCAATACGTGGGAACAAAATTGCGGTCTATTTAGAACCGGGTTCGTTCTCTAGACCACTAATAACGCTCATGTTTTACGACATGACAGCAGGATAACCTGCAAATGATTTCCTTCTTACATGTACGACATAAATGGGTACAATTATGAAGTGTGAGTACTATCACAATGTTATCTATTGAGATAAGATAGCGGGCTTACCTTTCTTCCAATATAGATTAATGACAGCAAAGAATATCCCTGAACAGAGCAACACTACCACACAGAGCCAGAACTGAAACAAATGAAATAACATTATTCAATAGTTAGGTAATAATTCCTGTTGACCGACATGCCACGACACGGTCACAACTTCATGACAAACTTAAACGATAAAAAAAAAGTTTTTTTTCTTATGTGTTGTTAATTAAATGATGAAATTGGCGAGATGCTCGTTGGCGCCGAGAGCATACTTTAGCTTTTTGGATATAGCGGTCAAAAAGAATATTGACAATACAGCATAAAACACACAGTTGATAAAGTATTTAAAAGGTAATAAAAATAGTATAGGCAATCGCAAAAAGAAAATGCGCTATTTCAACAAGTAAAATACATAATTCGCTACAATACGCCTGTATTGAAAAAAGCCATTAGTGCCAATCTACTCCAGATCTTCATTTGACCTAATTAAGCATTCGAGGGAACTAGCTTGACGCGCAGCAGATTATTAAATAACACTGCAACATTTTATACGTATTTACCTAATTTCAGGTCAGTTTAAACTTAAAACAGACCATTTTAGAACTGGTAATGGCAAGTGTCGACATTAACATGCTATTTTAATGTCAGGCCGGTCAATCACGGTTCAACTGAGATTAATAAATAAAATGATATCCTATATCTGTTTAGCATCGACGCTTTGCTTCAGTTATTGACTGAAAAAAGAGCACTGAACAATGCCAAAGTAAGTTACGTGTGTGAGTGAAGTACCACGAGGTGTTCAATATAAGCCGTGTTGCATACAAACACGATGTTACCTCATAAAATCCAACGCCATTAAGTAATCAGTTAAGTTACAAGACATTATGTGAATCGAGAAAGAGGACAAACATTTGTAAAAAGATTTCTTTGGCATTCGCTAGGCAGAGCTAAAGCCGCTACTGTGGCTAAATATAGAATAACCCCTTTTTTACACTGCTGTTGTTTAATAGACAAGAGTTTTTAATATAGAAACAGGGATGCCAATCGTTAATATATTCCAAGACTGATGAAACACTTGCATAGCTAACTGGTAAATATCATCATAATAGCAGTCAGATCCATTGAAATATAACGAAATAACTATAATGAAAACTCATAGATACATGACAACGAATTTAATTACAATTATTTTCATTTCATGAAATTGATACAGATTCAATGTCGTGAACATAATTAATACACAAATACTCGTACTTTGAAATATTTTACATTCGCTGAGCACACATAATGATAGATAGATGGAATATATTATTGTACACTGCGTGCTACAATAATCGCACTAATTAAATAGACCATAGTTACTTGTAACTTTTGTTTTTTGAGTGACAAAATGGAAGCATAGGCTCGTAACTTTATTATTGTGATGTTATGTTACATGTCGCGTGGACTGTGGTCACCAATTTGTGTACGATTGAATGCTACAATTTCCGCACGCGTGCATTATGTGTTTTAGCGTAGCCAGCAGCTCCGCCTCCGGTCATCTCGCCGCGTAATTTCGGATCAGTTGCTAACTGCGATTACGTACCCACTGGACTGGGACATGTCGTTAAATCGCAAAATGCATTTGATTGCATCCCACCACATCATGATGACACATAATTCGCTGCAATCGACGTGATTGGTGAAGAGTTTTAAAGATAAGCTGACAAATCGATCCGTTAGGACTGAAGTACTGGATACCGGTATTTAATTCTACTTTTTCCCGATTACATACTACTTAGAATACATCACTTGATTGCATCTAATCCATTTGCTTTCCATTTTGTTTACCTGAGGTTTAGAATTAATCTTCTAAGTACAGTCGCAATAGCATTGGGTACTTTCGCCCGCGCGTTAGTATATCCGGCAAGTCGCGTCGCTAAAACGTGTTCATTAATTAATCATCATTTGGATTTCACTATCGCTGGCTTCACTTTCACCCTACTTGATTGATAAACCTTTATCAAGTTTACGGCAATGTTATTTTATTTTCTAATAACTTGTATGATTTTTGCGCACATCACCTATGCAGTAACTATCTTGTCTGGATCTTTTGAAATATCAATTAAATAAAACGGTATTGTCATTGTTTTGCTCTCAGTAACTTCTTATGTACGATTCGTAGAATTGTAGAAAATTATAAAGTATTTTTGCTTTTGAGGATCCGTGATGCTCGGTAAGTAAACATATCATGATCAATAAAGGTAGAATATAGGCGATGCGCTAGCCTAGCTCGTGTATCGTAACTATTCAAACAAAATTGTAGTGAACACAAATATCAAACAGAGTAGAAAGCACATTCAATTCTCTATCGTCCGCAACGTTGCTGAAATTAAACAGATTTCATCGAATAGGGAAATAGTCTGATTTTAATAAAGCTTTGAAAACACACCCATGTTGATACCATCAACATAGGTGTGTTTTCGGGCAGTAAATTGAAGTGTTCCCGAGTAAGTCAATAATAGGCTAACAGAGTAACAGCGGATGCACAGTCCGGAAAAAATAAACAAGCGTCCTCGTGCCGGGAGGCAATAAGTAAACAAGACTTGTGATTGAAACCGAATACGACTAACGCCATGAGCCAGCAGCAACTCAAATATGTGTATAAATTAAAAGACTTTATTACGTAAAACCACAACCTGAAATAGGTTCGCAACGATCGTTATATCGGAGTTGAATATATTAGCTTTTTTGAAATCGGTTGTTTTTTTTTTTATGAACTACTCAATCCCTAACCAGAATACTTGAACTTAATTTATCATAGTTTTAACTTAAAATTCAAACGTCAACTTCTACAAACGTCAGCACCGCCAGTCTCGGCCAGCCGCACGACTCGTGGGCCACTTACGAAGCCGCGCTCGTGAATAAAATTATGCATTCAAATTATGTATAAGCGGCCACTTTAAACTACCTTGTTGAGAACGGAACAACAAATACTCCAAACGTAACTGATAATAACATAACGAAGCCAACTGAACATCATTTATTATTTTTTCATGGAATCCCGATAGCTAAGGTCTGTCCCAAATTGTTCGGCGTACACAGACAAGACAATGCATTGGAATGGGATGCGATGGTTGCGAGACGCACAGGATCGTTCATTGTGGCGACACTTGGGGGCAGCCTATTTCCAGCATTGGACGTCTTTCGGCTGAAATGATGCTGATGATGATAAAACAATGCATTTTGATATACACATTTGACTAACGCAACTTCTTAATAAATACCATTTTCGAACAGGGCTTTTCTTCTAGTTTATACAGATACATACTTATATATTATATATATACAGTAGATACATATTTGGGAAAAACCGGGCGAGTGCGAGTTGGACTCGCGTACTGAGGGTTCCGTAAAAACTTACCTATATTTACAGTTCAATTCTCGGAGTACCCTATGAATTTTGACTTCCTTGAAAGTGTCGAAATATACGTTTTTTTACTATATAAACGGCCGTATCTTTTTTTTCGTTAACCAGAAATTGATCATATAAGGATTCCGTTTTTTCCTTTTGAGGTACGGATCCCTAAACAAGAGCATTAACCATTATTGCCACGTTAAAACAAAACAACTATAGACGATGCGACTTGTTTAGAAACATCATCCATCATCTGTACCTAATTCTTTGTTTCAAAATGCCATATATAACCCGTAGGCAGGGACTTAAAAACACCTTCATAAAGGTTACAGAATTATAAGTGTTACATGTTGAATTGGTAACAGAATCAAATATGTAACACTTATTTAAGTGTTTTCAATGTGTTAACCCAGAACACTTACAAAAGTGTAACTCTAACATATCTGTAACAGATATAAAAGTGTTAACAGTGTTAATAAGTGTAACAGGTAAACGCAGCGTTGCCAAAGTTTTAATTTACATAAAGCTATACTAAAACTGATTATTTCAGTTACACATATTAACACATATAACAGGTTACAGTTTGATTCGGTAGCACTCCATAACACATATAAAAAGTTACAATTTGATTCGGTAACATTATAGTATCTGTTTCATTTAAAAGTGTGTTTCTGTTAAAACTGTTTTACAAAACAGTGTTAAAACACATTATTACGGTTACAGTTTGGTCAGATTTTAAAATTGGTTAGTAACAAGCAGTCTTAAGGCACCGACTCGACACGGCACGATACCCCACGGGTACGTAAGTGGTTTTCTTGCTAATTATGCATGCCATCATTTGGTATCGTACGGTCGACAGAGTGACTGCCCATTTAGTCCATTTTACTAGGAATTTTAAAAATCAATTTACTATTTCAAATGAATATCCTTGCGACTATGTCTGCTACTTTATGCGTACTTCCTGCCTATAGTACTCTATGTTTGCCCGTCGAAAATCGCCTTTGTAAAGAATAAAAGTCTGTGAACGTACTTCTTTATAATAAAAAGAGAAACTGATCTGACTGACATATCGACACACAGCCGAAACTACTAAGGCTAGGTGCGCGAAATTTTGCAACAGGTTTCCTTTTATGACGTAGACAAACACTAAGAGAGGATTATCGAAAAATTGATCCCCTAAGGGGATGATGAAACGGGGGTCCAAAGATTGTTTTGAGATACCTACCTAGTTGATAATAATTCTATCAACATCTATTTTATGTTCATTGTTCTTTATTTAAATATAGATATCAGCACGGATCTTGAGCGCTGGCTTAAAGTTGCACAGAAGTCAAATATTCGGTCTCTTTAGTGGTGCGACGTGAGACGCGGTGGCGGGGAATGTCAGTGATTGGCTCGCCGCGTCATCCTGTCATAGACGTCAGTCGTGATTCGTTCCTTCGCTTGCTGCATGTATCTAACAACGACGACGATTGGCTGGCCAATGTATGGAATGCGCAAAACGATCCCCACTCTGACGCCGAGCGCTCAAGATCCGTGCCGATTTATACGCGAATTTTTTTTTTAGGTTCGCCAAAAAAAAAATAATATTATATAAAACACTCAGGTTTAAGCTTCTTTTAATTATTGGCGATGTGCTGCGATACGGTTACTGGTTCTTATATACCTGACGTAATGCTTTAGTCACCTCCCTGTGTGTCATGTTCAAAGATATGCACTAATAGCATCTAGACGTCTAGACTTTACAAAACTTATAATAGGTATATTCATTTATCATATATTAAAATAGTGACGTATTCAATGAAATAGTTTATTCGAAGGATATTCATATAGTGTCTTTGTTAAAAGGAAAAAAGAACAGGTACGCGTATACAGCGTGTCATATTGATAGGGAAACTCATGACTTTCTTAGGGTATTAGTTGTATAACTAAGAAATAAAATTAGGTACGTGATGCTTTAATATCTTTTTGCTATCAACATTGTTACAAGTATGTTAATCCCCTATTATTTTCTTTCGTTCAAACAAATGAAAAACTGTTGCTACCAGCAACGTCGTTCTCTATTGTGACTGCGAATCGATCGATCATTATACTTTCGCTAATAAGTAACTACGTAAATGTATCAATTATGTGTTTATACGGACATTATATCGGCATGTATTGTCTATTGAAGAATCAGTAACGGTTTTGGATAGCTGCTAACTTAAAACTAACCACTTATTATTTCATAAAGCAATAGCTGCAAGTGGTGTCAGCAATAGCTGCAAGTGGTGTCAGCAATAGCTGCAAGTGGTGTCACCAATAGCTGCAAGTGGTGTCACCAATAGCTGCAAGCGGTGTCAGCAATAGCTGCAAGTGGTGTCAGCAATAGCTGCAAGTGGTGTCACCAATAGCTGCAAGCGGTGTCAGCAATAGCTGCAAGTGGTGTCAGCAATAGCTGCAAGTGGTGTCACCAATAGCTGCAAGTGGTGTCAGCAATAGCTGCAAGTGGTGTCAGCAATAGCTGCAAGTGGTGTCAGCAATAGCTGCAAGTGGTGTCAGCAATAGCTGCAAGTGGTGTCAGCAATAGCTGCAAGTGGTGTCAGCAATAGCTGCAAGTGGTGTCAGCAATAGCTGCAAGTGGTGTCAGCAATAGCTGCAAGTGGTGTCAGCAATAGCTGCAAGTGGTGTCACCAATAGCTGCAAGTGGTGTCAGCAATAGCTGCAAGTGGTGTCTTGAGAAACTGACTGACTGACTGACATATCAACGCACAGCCAAAACTACGGAAACTAGGATCGTGAAATTTTGCACCAGGTTTTCTTTTATGACGTAGGCGAGCACTGAGAGAGGATTTCGCAAAATTCACCCCCTAAAGGGACGAAACGGGGTTTCAAAGTTTGTATGGAGAAACCTACTTTTAAGCGGGCGAAGCCGCTGGAAGAAGCTAGTACAAATGTATACTTCAATAAAATTTTCTAGCCATTGGCGTACGAAGGATAAAATTTTTTTCTTATTCTGTTTATGGGTTTATTACACACATCATCTTTCTGCCTTTTACCCATTTTACTTGGGGTCGGCAGTCAGCACAACACGTTTTATTACACACATCATCTTTCTGCCCTTTATACCCATTTTACTTGGGGTCGGCACAACACGTTTTATTGCATACATCATCTTTCTGCCTTTTACCCATTTTACTTGGGGTCGACACAACACGTTTTATTACACACATCATCTTTCTACCTTTTACCCATTTTACTTGGGGTCGGCACAACACGTTTTATTACACACATCATCTTTCTACCTTTTACCCATTTTACTTGGGGTCGGCACAACACGTTTTATTACACACATCATCTTTCTGCCTTTTACCCATTTTACTTGGGGTCGGCACAACACGTTTTATTACACACATCATCTTTCTACCTTTTACCCATTTTACTTGGGGTCGGCACAACACGTTTTATTACACACATCATCTTTCTACCTTTTACCCATTTTACTTGGGGTCGGCACAACACGTTTTATTACACACATCATCTTTCTGCCTTTTACCCATTTTACTTGGGGTCGGCACAAAACGTTTTATCCTTCCATTCTATTCCTTACAAAAACCATTCATTCTTTGTTTATCTAAATATGTGTTTTGTATTTAAGTACAGATAACCGGAAAATTAGAAGGATAGGCAGCTGTTATTAGAGAAACCACAAAACGACCATAACGGTTTACTGTTTTTGAAATAAGTATTAAAGGTTATATTATTTCTAGGCGCGGGCTTGCGGAAGATGAGCAACGGGTAGCTCCGCGTCCAGCCGTCCAACAGGGACCCAGCCCGAGTGACATGTTCTAAGAGATGACAGCAAATGGACTCTCGCCCAGTAACTTTGATACCTAGGTACTAGACATAATGGAATATTCGAAAGAGTTTCCGTTACCATGAAACGCATAGGGCAACTGAAGGAACACATGTGCGTTTCAGTCAGTAAAAGTCTGACACGCCCTCTCGCTCCAACCAGAGCTGGATAAGTTATTTGATGATTTACCACCTCAAAAAAGGTTATATTATTTTATTACCGTGTGTTGACTATTAAATACTGTTCATTTCCATTATTCCATTTATTCGAGCAAGAGCCCTTAACATACTATTTGTATGTTATTACTAGCAGTGGCGTGCCTGATGCCTTTACAGGGGGCAAGCCAAGGAATCTTGACCTAACTACTACTTACCTATTAAAAAAAATCTCGTGCTACCACGTGTCATCAGTGCAGTAATGCTGATTTTTCTGAATTGCTACACTACTAATATAATTATAATAATAATTCAATAAACCCCAAGCGAACGCCGGCGTTCGCGCACCTATTGTCTTTCTATTGTGTCTGTAATTTCCACGATTGAAAGGTACAAATATAATGTTAATAGTAAGTAATAAATAATGATAACAAAAGCTTCACCACAACAACTTTATCATCATACCAATAATCGTGAAGTTTGAATACATCAATAGAAAAAAAAATGTAAGTATTCTAATTCAAATTGTCTATCTTTATTTAAAAATGATTTTATTACTTACACCAGCGTAAAAAGTTTGTGAACGTTTTAATTCTACCAACAGCTGATTTTCAATTGCAATCAAAGATAATTCGGAAAGCCGCTCTTGTTGTCGAGTGCCGGCCGGCCGGGATGGTCAGCCAATACTTTAAAACGATTAATTTGAACTTAATGAATATCTAATGTAAGGTTGAGTTGAGTGTGAAATAAAACAACCGAGTACTAGATACTGATCTAATGTTACTTTTTTGACGCCAACGCCATCTAGTTATGAATGTGTAACTAATACATAATATTTTTTTGAAATCTTGGTGTTTCAAACACTTCTTTATAATAATATGTAATATTATTGGCAAATACTCACAATTGAAACAGCGGTAGCTTTTCGTTGTTCGCTTTTTTAAAACACACTTATCACTAACTGTCGAGAAAGAGAACCAACTTTCTATTGGCGGTTTACCAAAAATAAAGAATAAAATAACAGCGTTCAAGTACTTTTGAGAATTTTCATGGCACTCGCGAAGTTATTTCAGTCATACCTGATGTATTCCAAGCATTGTTATTAACTTTTCTGAGAAATATTCAAACTATAGTAAAGTTACAAGATTATATTTATCTTTAAAACTCAAACCCTACCTGGCCAATATCAATTCCACACATAATAATATCCACACACAACCACAAGTATAGTTTCCGAATTCATAAACTGTTAAATGACGGAAAACAAAAAAAAACTATCAAAACAATAATACCTACGTACAACACGATAACCGATCAAAGCAAATTTGAACTGAGTACTTTTTAGTTCGTACAACTTTACGCGTCATAGAGGGCGCCTCGTATTATAATATGCGTAAAAAATTTATGTCAAAAAAAACAATTCATAAATTTACCAAAGCCCAGCTTTTTTTTAGAACAAAATGTTCGACGAGTATTTGCACACAATGACAAATTACACCCAAACTTACTCAAAATTTGACGTTTTTATATCAAAAGTAGAGATAGAAGATAAAGCCTCATAAAAGCCTTTGAGGCAGAAAAAGACAACAACACATTAGTGTTCATCTCTTTCTTTTGTTAAGTGTTAGAGTGAGATCGGAGAGATTTCGCTCAGAATGGCATCCTCGCTTCGCCCTGGTATCGTCTTATGAATGATTTTTGAATTCCGCACAACACAGTGGCAACTTAGCGTAACCGCGTAAGCGCGCGAAGTTTAAAGTTTAGATTTTTGTGATAATTAATTGATTGGTCGTGTTCTATGAATTAGGTGAGGTTTTGGTAGGGCAAGCCTGGCTTTTTGGCTTGTATGGGGGGCACGCCACTGATTACTAGCTGTTGCCAGCGGCTTCACCCGTGTCCAAGTAGATAATTTATCCATGGGCACATACTCCCAGGGTAAAACGTATCTAGGACATGGTCTAGCCATGTGTCAAATTTTATCCAAATTCATTCAGCCGTTTGAGCGTAAAGAAGTAACAAAGTAGTGTAATTATTTTTAGGAAGTTTCAACTTGAAACATTTTTAACTCTTTTTTTACTCTCACTTCATCTCGAACTTATTTCCTTTTATTATCATTTTTTTTTAGACTTCGACTACGATTGCAGTACGCTAAAAAATCCGGGTACGATTGCAGCAAATTGCAGGAACTAGTATAGGGTGTAAAATGATAACGAGTATCAGTGACAGTGGCTAGTGTTTTGTCACGTGGCAATCTTTCCAATATCGTAATTATAGACACAATAGAAAGACGACGAGAGAACGAAAGCCGATGTTCGCTTGGGGTTTAATGAATTAATGAAAGCGGAAGTAAAAATTTATACGTTCTATTGACAATATTCTTGGCATCTGGATAGAAAGTTTAATGGAAAGCCATGAGAAATAAATATGGCAGCTTTGGGCCTAAGGGTCTTGTGCGTGTTTTTTTTTCAATTACGTTAACATACATTCGCTTAATGTCAAATTATATAGAAAATAGAAGATTTCTGTTAACGTCACCAGATAGCGAGTATCATCAGCTTCCTGCACTTGTCCCGTGTTATTTGGGGTCGGCGCAAAACGCTGTTATCTTCCATACTATCCTGTCACGCTATCACTAACTTCCTTTTCTTTGATATCACTCTTTCACACAATCCATCCATCTTTTCTTTGACCTCCCTCTCCACCCATCCACATGTATACTCATAATTCTTATAGTAACATGCGTTTCATCCATCATCTTTACATGACCATACCAAGCCAAACGATTCCCCTTCAACTTTTAAGTCACTGGCGCCACTTTCAAACTTCCCCTATTATTCACATTTCTCATTTTATCTTTTCTCGTCACACCGTACATCCATCTCAACGTTCTCATCTCCAGTTAGCGAGTATACAGATAAGTAAAAATTGGCGTTACTTTAACGCGATCAAAAATCTGATGATAGATGATTAGTTGGAGAGCGCATAGCTAGCGGTGCCGCGGGGAAGTGCGTACGCGTCGGAGAGCAAAACACATCAGAGCATGCAATTGAGGTCAGATTATATTGTTAGACGCACGTATAGCTCGACGCATCCTATTGATTTAACGGCTATTACACTCACCGGGAAGCGGTTCCTATCAGTGCATATAATAAATATGTGTCAGCTGCACGACTAAACGATTGAGAAAGTAATTTGTTATTATGCATTTCTTTCTCTATCTCTTTCTGCATAGCTGAAATGCGTTTGTAGAATATCTTTGAGACAACATAATATTGTAGATAACTTACAGGGAAACAGAGACCGGCTGGAAACGGACCGATTTCTATTTTCGACTCAACAATTCAAAAATGTAAAAGTACCATTTTTGTTTGCTGTTAAAATTTTACGAAAATTATTACATTTGTCAAAGGCATAATATGAGGTTTAAAACGATTCGTTAAAAATGGGAGTGAAGTCATGTTTTCAGCTTTTTTCCGCAAAAAGATTGTTTTCTTAAAAAAAAATTGTGAACCAATTAATTTCTTTTAGACACTGGCAAACAAACAATTTTAAGCCGGATACTAAAATCACCGAAAATCGAAAACAATTCGGTCGGATTTTAAGGAAAATAGATAAATCTGTGCGATACGTATTATCGCCTAAGCCTGTACTAGTATTGTTCTGGAGATTAAAAAGCCCACGTACGGAGTGCATATTATGAAACTAACCTCAGGGTTTAGCTCGTTCACAAGTTGAAGAGTAAGGGCGCCTTCAATTTATGCGTTTTTTGATGGCCAGCTGCGGTACCATAGCGGTGCATTAATCGTACTGCGCACAGTGGATCTTTTTTTTTTCATACAAAGCGCGCGGTGCGGCTACAGCGCGGCACTGGTACTTCGACCTTGACGATTTTCAACAAGAGCACTAACAGTAGTGTTTCTACTTCAGCGTCCATGGCCTGATAGATGTCGCGTCACTGGTATACAAACGCACGGTAGTCAGATACGCTTTCAATTTAGACGTATGGGGTCGGACTGCTACCGTACGGCAGCGGGTCGGTTGCGGGATATAACCAGCGGCAGGCACGGTAAACGTGCGGCAACGGTCCGACACGAAACATCTAAACTGAAAGCGCCTTAAGATTGTATACAAGGAATTGCACGAACATTGTGGGTGAACCGGAAAAAGACACTTAAATGATATGGATTTAATTCTACAGAATTATGTGTTGACTATAACGGATGCCCCTCAAGTTGAAGGGTAAAATCTACAAGTCCATGATAAAACCTGTCGTACTGTATGGATCAGAATGTTGGGCTGTGAAAAAGACGGATGAAAAAATAAAAAAAACCCGACTGCGTAAAAAATTACTTTAAATAAAAACTGAAAAGAAAAATAAACAAGTTCGGTCCACAGTTCAGCAACAGTCGGGACCCACATTAGATAGAATGATTTTAGTCTAGATTATTTTAATGGTCTCGACTGTTGCTGAACTGTGGACCGAACTTGTTTATTTTTCTTTTCAGTTTTTAAGCTATTGCATAGCTTCTATCGCGGGCCTTGAGCGTGGAGACCGAATCCAGAAATTCCGTAACGAAAATAACCTAACACCCCCCACTCATTTGTTTTTGAGCGTGGTGACCGATAAGAAAACAAATGAGTGAACAATCAATCAAAATTCAATTCAATGTGTGAAAGTGTGACTTCAATTAATTACAAGAAAAAAAAAACAAAGGAAAAAAAATACTGCATAAGTAAAATAATTAATAATTATAATTGCATAAGTTGATAAAAATGCTATGCAATAGCTTTACCGCGGCAGTCCCCGAGTGCAACACTTCTTTCTTTTTTTTTCACTCTAACATATAGCATCTCACAGTCGATATGTTGTTTTTTTTTTAACGTCACCTATCTAAGAACACTTGGGTTATCAAGACGAATCTAACGATATGTTAATTATAAAAATCTGTTCAGCGGTTTGGAAGATATGAGGTAATAAAGAATATTACATACATACAAACATAGAAGATACGCGCGAAAAACATAACCCTTCTTGCAGTCGGGTAAAAAGATTGCATGTAGCGGAGATGAGAATGTTGAGATGAATGTGTGGTGTGACGAGATTGGATAAACTGAGAAATGAGTATATTAGAGGAAGTTTGAAAGTGGCACCAGTGACTGACAAGCTGAAGGGGAATCGTTTGTCTTGGTATGGTCATGTAAAGAGGAGGGATTAAATGCATGTTACTAAAAGAGTTATGAGTACACATGTGGATGCGTGGAAAGGGAGAGGGAGGCCAAAGAAAAGATGGATGGATAGCGTGAAGAGCGATATGAAAGAAAAGGAAGTTAGTGATAGCATGTCGAGTGACAGGGTAGAATGGAAGAAAAAAACGTATTGCGCCGACCCCAAATAAGATGGGACAAAGGCAGGAAGAGGAAGAAGAAGATGTGTTGACTATACCTTAAAACAAATTGAACAAGAGTAAGTGCTGTCAGTGCAAATAATCCTACTTACTGAATACGCCTGAAGCAAAGGATATGTTCATAACACCTTTGACAAATAAACCGTTTCATACTTGAAGTACAAAACGCGTAAGTGTACATCATGTAAGTGTCCACCACACATGCCACAAAAAAGAAGCCGCTACAAAAAAACGCTAGAAGCGGCCACAAAAAAATGCTGAAGCGGCTACAAAAAAATGCTGAAGCGGCCACAAAAAAAAGCCAAAGCGCGCCACAAAAAAAAGGCCGCCTGAAAAAGAAGCATGAAGCGGCTTTTTTGCGGCCCTGTGCGGGGTCATAAATGGGTATTGAAATGCGTAAAGATGACACTTGTACATTGTATTCAATTTCAATTTTCAATAGTCCGCTCGCATACACAATTAATTTGAACAGATTTTTTTAACTCTATAACTGTAGTAGGAGTTCCAAACTGTTCTAGTCAGTAGGAGCTTTTATACATTAATTGATATTAAGATACTGGATGGTTCGATTATGTACTTAATTACTTTTCGAACTCTACCGAAACGACTAGGTTTTTATGAAAAAAAAAAGTGAATATTTGGTAGGTCTGAGAAAATATCGTAGGCTTTTTTTTACCATTCTCCCCCATTTTTTTATATGGCAGAACAACATTTTCCGAGTCAGCTAGTACAGTATAACATATCGTCGTTGTCAAACCAAAATCTGCTATGTGCCGTTTTTTGAGATTTCAAGATTTTGACCACAGCTTATAAGGTCACTGCCTTATTTCTCATATAAAAGAACTGCTATGTGCTTATGACCACTAGTTGTGGAACTATGGCCTCAGAATAAAATATGCTATGTGCAGCAGCTAAAACTTGGTCAAATAAAAACAATAACCTTATGATATTAGTTGTTCACTATGATTTTTTCAAAGATTATGAAAATCTATTGACAAATTACCAGTCTATTAGACCAGGTAAAAGGAAGGGTGATCCTACTGTAAATGACATCAGATCCTTTAAATACACGCCGTCTGGCGATATGTATTTCAAACTCCGTCATCCAGAAGATTATACAATTCTTCCGCAGCGAAGGCAGGTTCCCTAAGAGTACCCTGAACCTGCGCCATTGTATGATGGTCCATTGGAAATAGGGTTTGGGAATTCCCGACCATTTCAAAGTCCCGGGTCACGAGACAGCCTACAATCAAAGTCCCGGAAGTCCATTTTTTTATGAGAATATTAATCGTGATGAAATGTATTAAAAAATAAACTGAGCAAGTACGAGTCGGACTCGCGCACTGAGGGTCCCATACAAACTTACTTATGTAAATAGCTGAATTCCCAAATGGAGTCGAAGATTTTTTCAAATCGCAATTTTTTTGTTTTTTTTTTTGTTTCGTATCAACAAATTTACTGTTTTCAGATTTATTCCTATACCTGTTCTATAAGACCTTGCTTTAAGTCAAATTTCAGAATTCTGGATCAACCGAAAGTACCCTATACCTACATTTTGATTTCTTTGAGAGTGTGGAAAAATACGTTTAGTCCCGTTTTTCGTATAGAGATACGGAACCCTAAAAAGCATTTTTTGTTTTGTAAAAATCAACATTTATTTAACCAAAAATTATATCCTTATAACTATAATGTTAGTTTCAGTCTTGATAACTGCTTTGTTTATTTCTTATAATCACACACAGATTCACTTTTAAGCAGTCAAAAATCTTATAGTTTATAAAACGAATTTAGTTAAAAATCATACTAATTCTTAATAACTTTGTTATTATTGGTAATTCGACTAGTACGTAATCACAACATTGTTAATTCTCTTAATTACAGATTTTTTTTTTCATAATTAAAAGGCGCTAGCTAGGCTTCTTCTTATTTGAAATTTCGACCATCTTGTCTCGTCTCGAGTCTCGACATGAAAGTCTCAGGACTCGAGACAACTAAAATTGCGAAAATTCCCGGGAATTCGAGACACGAGACGTCCCGGCACCCAAACCCTAATTGGAAATAACTCAATCAAAGTTTAATCAACTTCAAGAATTGAAACCATTCATAGATCGTGACTACCATTCATTTTATGATTGCCTTAATTATAAGCCTGATTAATACAGTATTTTTTATGTGTCAACAATAAATATTTACGTAATTTCAATATTATTTTTATTAAAACCTGTTATGTGCCCTAAACTTGACTACTTAAAATCTGCTATGAGCTTTTTTTTTCTCTTTAATCTAAAAAATTAATAAATTACTAGTTTTATGTGTTTATCATACAAACGAATTTAAGTATAATAATGATAACTTTGAAATAAAATACTTAAAAAAATTAACTCTCATGTAAAATTTTTCAGGAAAACTTCTTTTGTCAAAAGTATACTTTTTGCACATAGCAGGTTTTGGTTTGATAAAATATATATAATATAACAAAATGTATGTCACACTACGACCGAGTTAGCACCTACTGACACAAGATAACAATGAATCACAATATACAAGGAATCGATGAGTTCGATGACGCGCTGCCTACGACGACTAACCAATGTTCTCAAAATAATGTCAATACATTATCCTTACCGTCAACTGATCGCACACTCGTCATCAAGTTAAACATTCATAACTTGATGACGATGAATTGAGTAAGTATAAATATTATAACTCCATTTCACTATATCGAGTACCTACTCGTACCTATCAATTAGTATTCTTTATTCGAGTCCTATCCCTTATATAAAGGGTTATTTGTAAAGCATTGGTAACCTCTTAACACTATGTTACTAACATCATAAACACCAACTTTTGTTCTATCACTTTTAAAATTTATCATCATTAAGTTCATCAGATTTTCATACCCGCTAGATTGCCCGTGTGCCGCTGAGCGGCACATGACCTTGAAGCCTAGATTGCCCCTACAGTGCCCGTGTGCCGCTGAGCGGCACATGGGCGCCCCGCACCTCAGTCGTTAAGTTTTTGAAGTTTACTCTTTTCTGTCTGTCTATGGTCTATTTGTGTAAATTTATTTCGCCTCTCCATTAAATTTCCTACCAAAATAAACCAAACTGTATATCCGAACGATGGAAAAAAAAATTAAAAAAAAAAGTTGAAGTTGACAATGTTGCGTAATTGTCAGTGTCGTGTTACGCTTGTGTAAACAAAGTGTGTTTAAATAGTTAAAGTGGCTCGATTTGCTTGGTGTTTGTTTTATTTTCAAGGTAAGTTAACAACTAATACGTAGAAATAAAGTTTTTAGCATGAAACACGACATTTACTCGTCATAACCCGAAACTTGGCGGTACGGTTTGGCGAAAAATTTGAATTTACTGTTGTCACTAATTGTCATATTCATCAGCAATGGTAAACGCTATTGCTATGACTTTTGTTTATTTTGTAAGAATATTAGACTACCTACATTATTGTATTACTTTTATTCTAGGCCTAAATGTGAAGTTTAACGGTAAATCAACACGCAAAATTTAACCTCTTAATCCCCGCGCGAACGCCGGCGTTCGCGCTAATGTCATCGCGCCATAATAAATTATTTTGTATGGACGGGTGTATGGTATTATTTTTTTTCATAATCTATATACCCTAAATATCGTAATTAAAAAATAAAAACACAATGTCATCGCTTTAGTTTTCGAGATATGATTTTTTAAAAACAAGTCGTAGTTAAAAAGCGCTTATCTCTGTGTTTACAGTATCATATTTCGACTCCGTACTCGACGAAACATCAACAAAGCACTTCAATAGGTCGACTCATTCATACTATAAACAAAAAACATAACACTTACGAGTTACAATAACATTTTGACGCTCAATGGATTGTTTATTTGAAATTCGAACCCGCGCGGCGGGAGGCCATAAAAAACGTCTCAAGTGGCGGGCAATTGAGATAAGGTTTGCGGCGGAGCGCGGGCGCTCTAGCGGATAGAAGAATAAAAATATTTAAATTGAACGTTCTAAATATTATGAAGTCTATGCGAAGCAAACGATAGTACAATAGCGGAGGGGAGCGGGGATCGGGCGGCGGGGGTGCTTGATGCGCTTGCGTCGCGTCATACAGGTAGGATACAGAGTTGAAATGATATAATAGAACAACGTAATCTTGAACGTTTGTTTTTTGGCAAAAAAAATGATTATGTTTTATAAAATGTCTTTTATAAAACATAATCATTCAATATAATATAATAAAATAGTAATATGATATTAGTAATACAGACCTGCAAGATTGTTAGTGATTTACAAATAACCCTGTATACAGGATAAATATATATATTAAATATAATTTCTAAATAAAAAAAAAAGTGTTTTATCCAATAACTGTATATATATTTGGCGACAATGTAAGAATTAACGAATTATCCGTCAATCAGATACTGCGTCCATCATATTGGTATTCATTGTGATTGTAACCTACATTAGCATGGTCACGTTAGATCAGACACAGTATGGTAGAATACACATTAACGAATGAGTATATGCAAATACTTACTGTTGTCGGGCGCGAGTCCAGGAAATGATCGTAGATGGCCAGGCCAGCGATAGCGAGCATCACGCCGGTGTGGAAGCCAGTCATGAACAGCCCCACGTACTGGATCAGCATGGTGATGAGGCCGAACAGGAGCCCGGCGCACAAAGCCACACCTACGACCAATCGAAAAGATTAAAAAGCCTTTTCACAGATACAATCGCAGGAAAGTGACACCCGGCTGGTGTCACTTTCCTGCGTTGCTTTTCTTCGTTAAGTGTAAGTATCGATTTTATAAAATGGAAATCCCTCTTTCGTGCAATGCACCTCAAACAGCTAGTTAAGTATTTATTTAAAGACTTGTGTATTCATTACGGTACGACGTGAATGCACCACCAAACACGGTCGGTTCGACACATTACTCGTATCACTAAATAAGTTATTAGATACTGGAACTTGCTATTAACCTTTTGAATGTCTAAGTTACACAGTTCGATATAAGCAATTGGCTTTCTATTGTGTCTCTAATTACGGCATTCGAAGAGTTAAACCTACCATAGAAATCCGTGGAATAACAATGTTGCTTTGCTCTAGGAATATTCTATTCCAATACGATTTTCGTATACGAACTGTCCAATTTCTGGATACAGTTGCTTTGCCTAGCAACTGTATTCAGAAATTGGCCAGTAAGTTAATTTGAGAGGAAAATTTGCTTACCAACGTTCCCGTACGGAGGCATCAGATATTCCTGGAGGCAAATTAAATAGACTATGGCTGCGCCGAAAGTGAAACCCGTGAGGAACATGCTAGCTTTGAAACATCGATAACCTGAAACCAAAGTCCTTATGAAATACATGGAAAAATAATAGAACAAAAAGTTTATTCAAATCACAGCCAAAAATTATTCAACCGTTCTTAAAAATGGCAAAAATATCTTGAGCAGATCTCGTTATTTTTCTTTTACAGGATGATAAGACTATTACATAAGTACTAGACATGTAGTACTGAGTGATTACACAAGTTATCGAGTGTATCCTTCTTGTTTACACCACTACAGGTATGAATTTTAAATGCACTTTTGTTTACGACGACAGGTAGATCTGGCTGATAATTCATTTATTCATTTTTCTTTAGAAAAATATTCTAAGATAACATATATAAAAACTTAAAAAAAGAAATCAAGTGCAAGTAGGACTCGCGCACCAAAAGGACTCTTTTCGTAGAAACTTATCTAAACTATGCTATGTAAGACTTCCAATTGAGAAAACAAATCTCGAAGATTTGTCTGATTCAGATTTCTGATTTTTTTTCTTTCTTGTGCTTTGAAACCTAGCTTCAAAAAGAGATTGGGCAAAGTATGTGGACCCGTACCAACTTGCTTCACACCAAATTTACTCTCAAGAGTAGGTATAGTTAACTTGATATATATAACATTTCACTTATATTTAACCAGATTTTTGAAATTTTCCAAAAACTTAGAAAACTCCTGATAATATATCATAGCAATTTTAACCGTAGTGTCAGTCTTTTCTTTGGCCACCCTCTCCCTCTCCATCTATTGAACAATTTTTTTTCAAATTGATATAAACTAGTGCTTGACGGCGATCCTACCTGATAATTAGGTTGATATCGTCAGAGAAAACGAAGTGCAACCAACTGCTGTACCTTCACGAATTCTTGTGATGTTTCACATAAGCATGAAACATCGGCCCGTCTATTTTGATAGTGTAACCTAGAAAATTGAATTGAAGAGCGCCCAACTCGAAATACATTTCCATACAACTGCATCTTACATGATTATTTTTTTATTATATATTACATTTTACTACATATATTTCTCTAGATATTTAGCAACATATCTTGTACATATTATCTAGGTCTCTATTGAAATAAAAACTAAGTTGTGCAAAACGAATCCAGTAAAGACATCTGAAGAAAGTTTAAAAAGTAAAGGTTGTTAAAAAAACTCTTATTTCCTGGAACAAGTTTTTAGAAACATTCGTGGGAATGAAGGAATTATCGAATGCCGACTGAGCGTTAAGGCATTACTTCTTTATCAAACATTGCGTGGTATCGCGTTCGATGAAACAAGCTTTTAAAGCATGCTCTCGTTGATGATAGACGGATCGGGAAGGGCCCTCTTAAATGATAGTAAGAAATTGTGACGAGCATTACAAATTGTTAAATACCTTTTACATAATATTTTATAATTTCCCACAATTTAGTTTTAAGCTTGAACTTATGCTCCATACTCCAAAGTAGAAAACTTTGGCGGAATCCAGCTAGTTCGTGTTGTGTGGTTGGTGGGAATCATCTACTTTTCGGATGCGTTCGGATGCGGCGATACGGAATGCCTTGTAAATTAGATTTGAAACTTACACCCAATTTCTGAACTGAGAATTTAAAAGAACCTTAGTTGCGTCTTTCAAATGGTATTTTGAGATTATTTAGGTACGTACTACCAATAGTATAATTTGCATTTAATATTCAGCATTAACAAAGAACTTCATTATGTTTAATTACTATTCTCATACAATTTTGTAATTACGAACATAGTACAGAAATTAATTTGTTTTGTAGTTTTATAACCAAAACAGCAATATATTGTGAACACCAAATTTAATCGCTTTTAAAATTGCTTCTGTAGTTTTTGTAATCTTTATAATTTATTCTTTAAAGTCTTTATATAATAAACAAGTTTTATTTTTAGTATTGCAAATAACAAACTGGTTCAGGTTCTTCACAGGTTTGTAAGTATTTGAATAGTTTAAATTATCATATTTGGAAATCCAGTGCGTGGGGCGATAAAATCATCAAAACCTAGGATTTTTTACCATAGATAAATAAATAAAAAATGATGTGTGTCGGGGAAGAAAGCTAGGGTTTCTATTGTACTTCGTGGCGAAGTATCATCTGGAGCGGAGCTCTTACCCGTCCGAGCTATCCACATCTCCATCGTCCTCCCTGGGACCTGCTGCAATCGCGTAGTCACGCGGCCGCCAACCCGAATTGCGTCTGTTAACGGATACAAGGCGAAAGGCGTCTCACTAGGAAACCCGAAACAAAACCGGGCATGCACTGGCTCTGAAATGGCAGACCAACCAGTGTGCTCGGGTATAATGGGCTCATTACTCGCTTACCTAAAACCCCAAACCGATTAAAAACTGAAACAGTGCAAAACCGAACCGATCAAACTAAGATGACCTTTGGCATTAAGAAACGGACTCGGCTTGCTGGAATATGCGAACGCTGAGCGAGGATAGCCGACTGGCACAAGCTGCAGCAAAAATACGAAGGTACAAAGTGCATAATTATACTCGGTCTAAGCGAAGAGCGCAGAAACCGGATTACGTTTCATTACTTCGGGCAGGGGGATAAAGAAGACATACGTAAAAGCGTATCGCGTCGGATTACTCCTAACTGTTGCAGAGAAGAAGAGCCTCCTGGACTGAAAACCCCGCAAGATAACCGTCGTACGGCATCAGAAGAAGATAAGGGCGATTTCTATAGTGCACTCAACCTGTCTTTGAATAACATCCACAAGCAGGACATAGTCATAGTCATGGGAGACCTAAACGCCAAGGTCGGCTCAGATATCACGGTTGTCAAAGACATATGGGCAGACATGGCCTGGGAGTCGGGAACAAGAACGGGGAGGGATTCTCGTTTTTGTTTTTTTATTGTCCAGTTCGGTCAGAATAACGATCTCACCACCATCAGAGGTACTTTATTTTATTATTTATTCATGGTGAACACCACTAATACACTTAGATCTCATCCGATGGTGTTACAAAAAACCAAATTGACCATGTTGCCATCAGCTAAAAATAACGCTCTTCACTGCTCGACGTCCGCAACCGACGTGGCGCGAATATCGACAGTGATCACCGCCTGGTCGTGCCGAAGTGATGCTCAAAGTAGCTGTTGCTCAACCGACTAAGGCGATCACTAGGATAGAGAATCAGTTTGACGTAAGCAGGCTATGAGTCCCGGATACTGGTGAAGCCTTCAGACTACAGCTGCGGAAACGCTTCTCCAACCTCGAGTCGGACTCTACTTTGTCGACGCGGAGTGCAATCGCATCAAAATTGCCTACTTAGAAGACCAGTTCGTCGTTCTTGGACATAAAACATCTATACGCGAAAACTGGATGTCACAGAAAACCTGGAACCTCATCTGGCCACGTCGGCCAGTAATAGAAACCAGAGGAAGAAGAAGTCCTTGAATAACAAAGGACAGCTCATCGTGACATCGGAGGGGCAGCACCGACCCTGGCGCGAGCACTTTTAGGAGATCTTCGGAGTTCCGAACGACCCCGTTCCCACGACCACACCTACTGCCAGCTTGCCCCCACAAAACCTGGACATTGACATGTCACCCCCCACTCAAGATGAAGTAGTGAAAGCTATCCACTCAATCAAGAATCACAAAGCCCCAGGAGTCGACCTCATCATGGCGGAGATGCTAAAAACTGACGTACCCTCCGCCGCGAACCTGTCTTGCAGAACATCAGGTCAGCCGCAGAGCTACCCGACGACTGGAATAAAGGCCTCCTTATCACAGTTCCCAAGCGAGGTGACTTCAGTGAATATGGCAACTGGAGAAGTTTAAGAGGATTACTTTGCTCTCGATCCTAGAACATACTAGCGGGCTAAAAATTATGCTATTCCAGAACATAGTTTACTTGTGTACCAAGTTATCTCAAAAAATTCTGAAGTAAAAACCCCCGGGCACTGAACTAGTATATACACTAGTAAAGTATATTATTTTATTATGATGTAAATCTTGTTTAAATCACTGACTTCATTTTGAATGATTTAATTTTTGTTCCTACATTTCGTCATTTCATCACGGAAAAGAAAAATAACGGTGCCAAGAAAAATCACACTGACAAGAAAAATAAGGATGCTGAAAAAAATTACCGCACCACGTCACTTACCGAATAATGTATAGACTATGCCAAATGCTATGTACATAGCGCATAGCACGCTTGTTACGGGGTCATAATTGTAGTTGATTGAAGTACAGAAAGACCCCTCGACGTGGGGGCCATTAAACTTGATCGTCATGTTTGGGGGGCTTCTCGTCACCTGAGGAACTAACTGTCCCACTGATGACATGTTAAACCCAATGGTAGCTAATTGACTGGGGTAATGACGCTCTGTAAGAGAAAGATACGCTGTCAGTGTTATAGTCGATGCGAGCTTTTATAACTGTGCTCCTAGAAAAAAGTACAATACAAGCAAAAAGGAGTAAATATAACATTTTTGCGCCCCTCCCGGGTCTGCACCCTGTAGCTGGGCACCGCTTTCACCGTCCTAGTTACGGCACTGCGATGAGGTTATTATATTTCCGCTGCTAGAAGTTCTACGCTAACATGAGGTTGGAAGATGGGCTTGCCAGTTGCGGTACAAACTTCACACACTAAAGGAAAGACATTCTATTTCAAGTGTTAAAAATATAATAACCTCATAGCTACTTTTCAGAAATTCTTGGATCGTGGACTTATTTAAAGAAATCGGCAAACATTTAATTGACACATAATAAGCATTGCCATACAACATGACAGTGGCGCAGGTCTTTTAGGCATCAGTCGACAGCTATGCTGAGGAAATTTTCGACGCCATATTTACCTATTGAAGCCACTTATGTAAAGACTTCCTAGCAAATCATCAACTTGAGTGTGTCCTCTTGTTCCACTTTCATGTTATCTATGAGCCATTGTACTTGGCCTTCCTTCAAGCAGTTGTGTTTTTAATATGATATGTATCCTAGAATAGAAAATAACTACAAACCATCGACATGGTCGGTTCATCAGTTGGTGGTCGTTCGGTATTTTTTTTCATTTTGATACGAAGCCCCAAAAAAGCATTACCAATACACTAGTTGACTCAGAAAATCTATCGAGGCTGGTTTATATCAACAGACTACATTTCTGTATTTCACGAAATAATTCAGAATCTTGAACAACTGTTTGTTTTACGTAGTGTCGAAGTAAATAGCGCTGATAAATAATATAAAGGCGATGCTAAGCAGATTCGATATCATTGGCTGCGATTCAGTTAGCATTTAGCAAAATTGAAGAGAACAACAACGTAATTTAAATAAGATAGAAGTATTTAAGTTTATATTTAATTAAAAAAAAAAAAACACGTCGACGCCTAAGTTCTAACACCGCGTAAGTCAAAATCGAGAACATTTGAACTCAGTTTTATTCTAAAAATCACCGTCTTATTGTTTTTAAGCTGCTTCAGAGCCATTTTAAACTCTTATACGAATTTCTTTTCAAACTTTATTGATAGTTGTAATTATTTATATTTTTCTAGCCTTTTTTTTGTATAGCTCCTTTTTTAAAATGTGTATGTGATAACACTGTAGACTCCATGAATTCTTAGAGATCACATACATAATATCAATTATTACTGTAATATGGAAATATTGTATCAACAACCACTTTTTTTAAAAGAGTAACCATGGAGTTTCTTGCCGGTCCTTCTCCATAGAAAACAACCAATTTGGAACCGTGCACTAGCTTCTGACATTTTGTAAGTGCCATGCGGGCCTATGTGAAATAAAAATATTTTTAATTTTTTAATTTCTCAAGTACATGGTTACTTGCAATATCACTTTTATTGTTTGGTTCAAATCTTGCAGGAAAAGTTATAACCACTACCTTTTGTCCTATGAAGTAGAATTTAGTAGGTTAGAGGTAGGTAGGTAGAGTTTAGGTAGGTTTAATAGGTTGACTTGACTGATGGAGAATGCGTTGTTGCATTAAGTCCGTCTATGTGCCAATACAGTACATGAAGTTTAAATAAATAAATTTTTGTGTTTCATGTTGATTCAGTTTCAATGACAATGCTTTTTTATGGTAAGCATGATGTGAATCGATGTCCAGGGCTACACATAAAAGAACCCCTTCAATATCCGATAGCATAGAAACAAAATTTTGTTTAAACATTAAACATTGGTTTTCTGGTCTCTTCTCTCTGATACATTCTGTCCACTTATTGACATTCAACATTTGATCAAATATAATGTTATTATGCTTGGTGTGAACCCAATAGTGCACCCACATCAATGTTTTATGATATTCTGCTGTCCCAGTATCACGTTCTGAGCTAAGCCTTATATGCCTTCTGAAAGTCTTGGTTTTCATAAAGTTTGAAACTTTATGACTTTGATTTCTATCTTTTAATTAATTTTAATTTTATTTTTTATCTTCTACATTGCGTTCACATGATAGAAGCAACTAGAAATATGTAACCAAGAAATGTAACCCATAATATGATTTAAAAGAGTGTCTATGGAGTTTCTTGCACATTCTTCTCCATAGAGATCTATCTACGCTTTGGAACGTGCAATTTAGCTTCACTTTTCTTGGACTGACCAACATTTGACTATTCAAAAGTGCCTGGAAATGGTCTATTTGAAATAAATGATTTGATTTGAGTATGTCTGTCTTTGAATTAGCTGCTGTGTCCTACAGTTTGCAATTATGACTGACAGAAAGAGAAGTACTTATTTAACATTTTTCAAATAATGTAATAAATCACAATTTCCTGCACTGGAGTCCTGCAACATTTCATTTATTTTTAGTTGGTAGAAAATTAGCATATTATATTTGTTTTGTTTTTATTAAACAAAATTAATATATATGCTAATTTTTAAAATTACAGGAGGCAATTTTTTTTTAAATATTAATGTAATTCACCTGTCCAATCCAATTCAACTGAACTTGTGATAAAAAGTCAACAGAATAATCAGGTATGAAACTAGAAGTCAAACTGTACCTGACCAGCAATTTGTGATGAAAATGTCAAAAGTAAACATTGTATGACTACTTTTGCCAATATTGAATACACTAGATAAAATAATAAAGAGATGTTTGTTTGCTAGCTAGAAAATATATTATGGAAGTACCTGCATGAAAATTCTTTCATTACTGTGTGCCATGAATACTTTCTACCTAGAATAATTCATGATTCTTGTGAGATAGGCCACTAGAGGGCGAAAACCTAGTAGTTATTTGTAATAAATACAACATTTACTTGCTAGTCACTAAATTTCGTGGAATATGGAGACTAGTATCTGTATTGTTTTATCTTTACCCTAATCTCAATAAATATACTCATCCCTACATAAATGAAAATGTGCTCTGAAAGACAAATAGACAAACATTAATTATCCATTTAACTTATAATTTACAAGTACCTGCAGAATTCACAATAAACCACAAATATGTATCTTAAATGTTATGCTGCATTGATGGAGAGATTGAGAGATACAGAATCAAACAATACATTCTGGAAATAAATTTATATACAAGCAGTTTAAACTGTGTATTTTTTTTTTCTATACAGCATGTACAAGCATAAACAGCCTGTGTATGTCATACTTTATTACTTTCATAGACCCATCAGTATCATTTAGCAGCAATCATTTAATAAATAAAGTTGTTTAGTCCTTTTTGTACAATGTTTAGGTGGGTAAATGTTGCATTTTCACTACACGAGAGTAAAAAAAATTATGAACTAGATCAGATCTTCATTGTTATGAAAATTCAATATCGTAAATGTTCGTAGATTATTGGGCTTGTACGGTATTCTTTAGCTCATGCTTCGAACTATGATTAATTCCCTGCATAATCAATCATAAGAAACACTAGTAAGTTTATAGAATCAAGTAAAACCATTATGAAAGCGTGCGAAAATACCCGAAATGAGTCAATAACAAAAACACGATTCTGACATCGTGCTCGGCTTTGTTTCGTGAACAAGCTTTCCATAAAGAAAAAATTCAATGACAAATATGGATATAGTAAAAGGAATACAATCCACTAAACCAGCATTTTGTTAAAGTTTTTACAAGAGAAATAAATAATGCGAAGAACAAAAAATATCTTACCAATAAGCTCACCAAGCGTCTTGTGTCGATTTCACACTGTAAATGATTAAAATCCAGAACATTCTAAGGATCACAAAGTACCCTCGTTTCTAAAATAAACGCATAATTTTATAATGTGTAAATATCCACCAAAGCCAACACTCCACACTCGAGACTACCTACGTAAAAGAAAAATATGTAACAAAGACGTTTCCACTGCCTCCAACCGAGTTTTCTCTTCAACTAACTACCTACTATTTGACGTAGAGTTGTCCGTGTCCGATACCGACCACAGATAGAGTAAACCGAGTTGACTCGAGATAATTATGTCGACTTTACTACCTTTATTTTTTTTTATTTAATGCAATATATTAAAATGCACAAATTAAAGATAAAGTCTGTGCGGAAAGTAAACCATCGTGGGATTTGAGGGCGCTGCTGTAGATAAATATCGTTTTTGTTATGTAAGCAACATTGTGACGTCATTATAGTGCGACTGTTAAATCTTGATATTTTGAAACTATGTTAGACTAGCTTCTTCCAGCGGCTTCACCCTATAATAAAAATTATCCGATTGGCTGAATTTGCTCACCTAATGAAACTGCAAAGTTATAGCTTATGTGCTATATTATTGCAATGTTTATGATTAAGTTCATCTGTCTAGTAGTTTTTGCGCGACACATCCATACATACGACTACCTCCATCCATCTTCACAAACTTTCGCATTTATAATATTAGTAGCCTATTTATTGAACTTGCTCACGTGATGAAACTTAGCAAAAATATAGGTTATAAGCTGTATTATTGCAACGTTTATCATTAAATTCATCCGTTTATAAGTTTCTGCGTAATGAGTAACAAACCGTTAATTGTGGCGACACCTGGGGGAGGCCTATGTCGACCAGTGGACGTCTTTCGATTGTAATGATGATGAACATTTAAATGCAAACACGAACCGGTAAAGGAAAATAGCGTGAGAAACTGCTGTACTGCCTATCTAGGTAGATTCCACCAGCGACCACTTACCAAGTACCAATGAAAATGGTTCTATCACTTTGACTGGGATCGGTCTATTATCACTGACTGGAATATTGTAGTTAACAGCAAGTTTATGTTTAAGTACCCTAGTTAAATATAAAGGTAAAAATAGAACACACTACCACTTTCTCATTGTCTTTCTCAGTACATTTTTCCCTTTTGCTAATCTATGAAAAATATGAACTTAATGACTATGAAAATAAAGTACACTGCAGAATTTGTAATGTTGCTTCGTAAAAAACCTATTTAGCCTGTAAGGGACCATCTCGTATATAAGATCTTTGGGATCACTTGGTTGTCCGTCTGTTAATCTGTTAAGACCTTTTAACGCTTGGAGGTATCGAGTTAAAATTAAAACTATACGCTCCAGTCTGCGGTCTTTTGAAGTTGTGAAAAAAATCAGACTTCTGAGTTAACGAAAAAAAAAGATACGGCCGTTTATGTCGCAAAAAAACGTATATTTCTATAATCAAGCGAATCAAAGTTCATAGGGTGAATCCCGTTGACCTTAAATCCTGAAATTTGGCATAAATCAAGGTCTCATAGAACAAGTACAGTGAAAAATCTGAAAATTGTAAATTTGTAGATACGCCACAAAAAAAAAATTGTTTGTAATTCGGAAAAATCTTCGTAACTCAATTCGGGAATTGATTTCATAGGTAAATTTGTACAGAATCCTCAGTGCGCGAGTCCGACTCGCACTTGCCCTTTTTTATTTTAGTTACTGTATCCGTACTCAAGCCTGAAAAGAATTATTCTAAGTTAGTCGAAACGCATTATAAATTTAAAGTATCAATACTCTTTATACTAGCCATAGAAAATATTGACCAAAACAAAATAAATAAATATCGTCATGTTTAAATGAATTTCCGTTTAATTTATATATATTTGGAGATAACAGGGACAGGAGTTTATCTAGGAAGTCTAAAAACATTAAAATAAAAGTGTTACGTACCAAAAAACCGCATACCAATGTTTCCCAAATTCGTGACTTTGTTTTGATCAATAATGGTGTGATTTGCCATTTGTTATCTTTGGAAAAACTGTAATACATTAAATATTATTTCCCTTGCAGCTCAGTGAAATTTTTTATCACATTTCTGAAGATTTCAATTAAAAATCACAATAAAATAACATAATAAACAAACCGGTGCCAATATTATATGACGTTTGGCATTTGACGGATGGCTGGGTTGGGTTGCTACTTAAAATCTTTAATGTTGTTTTCACTTTACGCCACGACGGTTCTTTTATCGCACAGACAAGTCTGTGCGGAAAGTAAACCGTCGTGGGATTTGAGGGCGCTGCTGTAGATAAATATCGTTTTTGTTATGTAAGCAACATTGTGACGTCATTATAGTGCGACTGTTAAATCTTGATATTTTGAAACTATGTTAGACTAGCTTCTTCCAGCGGCTTCACCCTATAATAAAAATTATCCTATTGGCTGAATTTGCTCACCTAATGAAACTGCAAAGTTATAGCTTATGTGCTATATTATTGCAATGTTTATGATTAAGTTCATCTGTCTAGTAGTTTTTGCGCGACACATCCATACATACGACTACCTCCATCCATCTTTACAAACTTTCGCATTTATAATATTAGTAGCCTATTTATTGAACTTGCTCACGTGATGAAACTTAGCAAAAATATAGGTTATAAGCTATATTATTGCAACGTTTATCATTAAATTCATCCGTTTATAAGTTTTTGCGTAATGAGTAACAAACCGTTAATTGTGGCGACACCTGGGGGAGGCCTATGTTGAACAGTGGACGTCTTTCGATTGTAATGATGATGAACATTTAAATGCAAACATGAACCAGTAAAAGAAAATAGCATGAAGAAACTGCTGTACTGCTTATCTAGGTAGGTTCCACCAGCGACCACTTACCCAGTGCCAACGAAAATGGTTCTATCACTTTGACTGGGATCGGTCTATTATCACTGACTGGAATATTGTAGCTAACAGCAAGTTTATATTTACCCTAGTTAAATATAAAGGTAAAAATGGAACACACTACCACTTTCTCGTTGTCTTCCTCAGTACATTTTTCCCTTTTGCTAATCTATGAAAAATATGAACTTAATGACTATGAAAATAAAGTACAATTCAGAATTTGTAATGTTGCTTCGTAAAAAATCTATTTAGCCTGTAAGGGACCATCTCGTTTATAAGATCTTTGGGATCACTTGGTTGTCCGTCTGTTTATCTGTTAAGACCATTTAACGCTTGGAGGTATCGAGTTAAAATTAAAACCATATGCTCAAGTCTGCGGTCTTTTGAAGTTGCGAAAAAATCAGACTTCTGAGTTAATAAAAAGATACGGCCGTTTATGTCGCAAAAAAACGTATATTTCTATAATCAAGGGAATCAAAGTTCATAGGGTGAATCCCGTTGACCTTAACCTTTCAATCTTGGAAATTACAGACACAATTGAAAGACAATAGGTGCGCGAACGCCTGCGTTCGCTTGGGGTTTAATGAATTAAATCCTGAAATTTGGCATAAATCAAGGTCTCATAGAACAAGTACAGGGAAAAATCTGAAAATTGTAAATTTGTAGATACGCCACAAAAAAAAAAAATTGTTTGTAATTCTGAAAAATCTTCATAACTCAATTCAGGAATTGATTTCATAGGTAAATTTGTACAGAATCCTCAGTACGCGAGTCCGACTCGCACTTGCCCTTTTTTATTTTAGTTACTGTATCTGTACTAAAGCCTGAAAAGAAATATTCTAAGTTAGTCGAAACGCATTATAAATTTAAAGTATCAATACTCTTTATACTAGTCATAGAAAATATTGACCAAAACAAAATAAATAAATATCGTCATGTTTAAATGAAAATCCGTTTAATTTATATATATTTGGAGATAACAGGGACAGGAGTTTACCTAGGAAGTCTAAAAACATTAAAATAAAAGTGTTACGTACCAAAAAAACAGCATACCAATGTTTCCCAAGTTCGTGACTTTGTTTTGGTCAATAATGGTGTGATTTGCCATTTGTTATCTTTGGAAAAACTGTAATATATTAAATATTATTTCCCTTGCAGCTCAGTAAAATTTTTTATCACATTTCTGAAGATTTCAATTAAAAATCACAATAAAATAACATAATGAACAGACCGGTGTCAATATTATATGACGTTTGGCATTTGACGGATGGCTGGGTTGGGTTGCTACTTAAAATCTTTAATGTTGTTTTCACTTTACGCCACGACGGTTCTTTTATCGCACAGACAATACTGGCTTTAAGTAGGTTATTTATGTGCAGCAAGAACAGTGTTGCCTAGAGTACCGACCCTTGAAGGACTTTGGCATTAATATCCATTTGACCCGACGAGCAGCCATCATAACCACTCGGATGCATCGATCCCTCAAGAAGTTTACGATCCAATCACACAGACCAGTGGTTAGACCAGAGGAAGGAAGCTTAGCAATAAGACTTTCGTTTCAGCTTAGACCCTATCGAAAGCCTTCGAGATATCAAGGGAGACGGCAAGCGCTTCCCCATGCTTCTCGCTAGAAAATCCCCAATAGACCGATTTCGACGAAAACCGTATTGCTGGTCAATGACAATGTCGTTAGTTTCTAGGTATGCCAGAAGTTATCTGTTAAACACCCGTTCCATACTCTTACAGAGGATGGACGTAACGGAGACGGATCGGTAGTTTGCCAGGTCAGCTCGACTGCCCTTCTTGGGCACAGTCTGAACGGCACTTTTTCAGTCTTAGAGAGGCGAAATAGGCGGGTCCAGATTAGAGACAATTCAAGTGCAAAAGGTTTAAGAACAACTGCTGGTATCCCGTCGAGGCCACTTTCTTTATTCACGTCAAAGAACACTACGGACACTATGAACGTCCTTCTGATGGATACGAATATCCGAAATAGTCGTTACGCACCCATCTGGAGAAACAGTTAAATTCATTCGAAAAGATTTGTTATGATTTGAGGTGAACATGTTGTTTCAGAATTTGTGATTCTGCAAATGTGAAATAAAGTTGTGTGATGGAAAAATATTAAAGTAAATATAAAATCATATAAGTTGTATTGTCTTTATAGATCCATTCAATCAAAATATTATTTCCTTTTTGTTGGTTAGAAACATTCGCCAAATATTCGCATGTTTTTTGCGAATGCGAATGCAAATATAAAAAAATATGCGAATATTTGTGAATATATTCGTTACATCACTAACGTCTATATAGCTTGACAAAATGATTTCAGGTTAAAGTAAAATAAACAGTCATGTTCATACGCCTTTATCGTCCGATACGATTTTCTTTGATTCACGATAAAATTGAAAGTCGTACGTGTGTACGTCTCTATGGCATGTCGAAACTGCCCCAATGAGCTATAATATTGCTCTTACGTCAATTATACGGCTATTTGGTCTAAAAATAATTCTAGACTCTCCAGCTTACGGCAAATAATATTTTTTAATTTATGCAAAAAGTAATTAACAAAAAATTATAAGAAAAATTCAGTTAATGTATTGCTTATAGTAGAATCCAATGGCATTAAAAACGAAAAATCACATTTTTGCATATACGCCCCTATGGTTTGAGACCCGCGATATCATGTAAAAGTTGACAATACCTTTTTTTTTTTTTTTTTTTTTTTTTATGGTGGGAAAAAATCATGCATTGACATCCCCCGCCCTTGGGCGGAGCGGGAGATAGTGTCAGACTCTTACTGACTAAAAGACCCACCCCGTTCCTTCTAGCCTTCATACCGGGGCTCGAGCGCCCTTACGGATAACCCTGGCCCCAGTAGGCTTCGACCCGGCTGGGTCCCTGCTGTTGCTGACAACTCCTTGAGGCGCGCGGGAACAGTGCGCGCCGTCGACGACTTGGGCTTGGTCCGGACAGTTACCGGACGGCCGGACAGCGAGCTACCCATTGCTCACTGTCCGCAAGCCCGCGTCTACGTTGGCCGGAAATCGGGATCAGAATCCCGGCGACGGCGGCGGCGATAACGCCGTTGCCTTATGCGTTCGGCCTCCTCCTTTGCGAGCATTACTGCTTCGCAGAAGTCGGCGACCGCCTGCCACTCCTCCTCGCTCCGGACCATGGCCTCAACCAAGGCCCGGCGCGAGAGGTCTCCGCCGCCGATCGCCCCCACGAGGGCACGGCGATGCTCCGCCCAAGCAGGGCACACCTCGACTGTGTGTTCCACCGTGTCCTCCGGGCGTTCCGCACAGTGGTGACACCCGGGCGTCACTTCCGCATGAATCGAGTGCAGGAATCTCCCGAACGAACCATGTCCGGTGAGTACCTGTGTCATGCGGAAGGTAAGGACGCCGTGAGGTCTTTCCAGCCACGCCTCAAAGAGGGGACTTACCGCCAAGTTGACAATACCTTACAAATACGATGTTACAATTCCGTAAACAATAATTATGCAGAACGTAAGGCGACCAATACTCGATCACTGTGTAAAAGTCTATCAATTCCATCAATCATGAATGATGCTTTACGTCAATCAGTACTAAAAAAGTCAATCATCACATTAAGTGGTATAGTCTGTCTAGTAAGTTAAACGACTTGGAATTTTTTTAAGAAAATTAAAAATCTAATGTTGGCAACCGGAATTTTAGTTGTCATTCAGTTGTTTTTTGAGATGATGATAGTTCTACAACAGATCTTGATCGTAGTATGGCTAGTGATGATGAATCAGTACATAAGTGGAATAGAATATTTAGAATCAGATTTCTCGTACGACTACAGATTTATTTTATTACTTATGACACTATTATGTCTTTGCAAATGTATCCTACTTTGATAGAAGAATATCATTAAAGAAACTGAAATAGGTATATTTTAAACGAAAATCTTTTGCATTTTTTAATGTTAAAAAGTCTCTTAATAGTATTAAATCATTTAAAAAATACTTAAATTGGATAATTTTTATAAGGTTCCATTATCAAACAATGACCAAGATCTCTTATTCAACCTTGATTTCTGAACCAGTGTTGACTACATCAGATTTCATTTTACCCTAAAAATTACCCAAGTCGTTTTACTTATTAGACAGACTATACAGGTCGCGCGGTGAATTAAGATCGCTCGGTGAAAGTAGTGGGGGCAATCGGCGCATGTGTACAATTGCGCACAGAAATTCTTAGTGTGTTAGAATTTTATTTTTAATTTCGTATGTTTGAACCTTAGTAACATAACTAATAACACTAGTTTTTGCTTGTAATTTATCTTGTAAGTAGGTAAATTCAGACAATTAAAATTTTTTAAATTAAAATTAAAATAAAAAATAATAATTTCGTTAGTTTCTTTCTTAACGTAACAATTGACGTCGTAAACCATTTTTCTGGCTTGCCGTTTTAAAACTTTATTTTTAACCATTTTTTTTACGACTACGTATTACTAATACGATAACACAAGCTGTACGCAACAGTATCCAAGTACAACAGTATCCAATGAGACGCGAGAACGCAACGCGGGAATTGAAGAGCGACTCTATCTACCAATGACGTGTCGCCGACGGCACACACCTTAGAATTGAATACTGCGCATGCCCCTTCCACTTTTGACGAGCGATCTTGATTCAACGCGCAACCTGTAGGTTTATCGTCAATCAAGATTTTGACTGTGGCAAAACTGACAACAAAACCTGTGTAATTTTCGCATATGGGAGTCATAGCTCCGAGGAAGTCACAGACAGATTAACACAGGTTAATTTTATTATTTTGTAAATGTCATAAGCCCGGTCAACCCTCTGTCAAAATTAGCGGGAAATATTATCATAAAAAACTTTTTACAAAAAAAATAAAACCGACTTACTAAAAAAAACACTAAAACTATCAAAATAACTTTAATTTCGGAAGTCGGTGTTTCTGTAATAGTTTTGCCTCTTCGTTATTTAACACCGACTTCCGAAATTAAAGTTATTTTGATAGTTTTAGTGTTTTTTTTAGTAAGTCGGTTTTATTTTTTTTGTAAAAAGTTTTTTATTTCACACTTTTTAGTTGCAGCCAGAGTACCTTTTTCTCATGACAATTGCAATTAACTCAAACCCTGCTAGGATACATTGTTTTATTATGAAGTTCCCGTGTCTACCTTCCGGCTCCATCATCATCATCAGATCAATTCGATAGTACCTTATGGCCAAAATGCATCTCATGACAATTCTAATAAGCCCAAACACGGCTAGGATACATTGATTAATTACGGAGTTCCGGTGCCTATCTTCCGGCTCCATCATCATCATCAGATCAGTTCGATAGTACCTTATAGCCAAAGTGCATCTCATGACAATTGTAATAAGCCCAAACACGGCTGGGATACATTGATTAATTTCGGAGTTCCGGTACCTATCTTCCAGCTCCGTCATCATCATCAGGTCACATCGATGATACCATTTTCAACATACCTATTCAGAACTATTCATTTATTTGTAACTATGTTCATTGAGAGATTGGTGTGACTATGAACTTCCGTTGGCCATTTCTGGTCGTCTTCACCAGTTCCACTTCATCAAATGTCATGTTTTGACTATAAATGCTTAAGTCTTTGATAAAAATACCAAAAGAACTATATGGTTGCCTATAATATTTGAGGAGTTCCCTCGATTTCGCCAAGATTCCATCATCAGATCCCGACTTGGTGACTATGGGACCATTTGGGAAGTATACCCTTTCTAACAAAAAAATAATTTTTCAAATCGGTTGGCAAGTGACGAAGTTATGCGCGAACATATATAAAAAAAAAAAAAAAAATACAAACACCCGAATTGAGAACCTCCTCCTTTTTTAGAAGTCGGTTAAAAATGACTAAAATTCATCATTAAAATAGTTCTTGTGCTACTGTGTCCTGTTTTTTCCATATTATCTTTCACGGTCCTAAACGTAATTGTTGGCAACTACGCGAAGGTCCGAATTAAAAAATCCCGCACAGCAGGAAAAGCTTATTGTGGAAAATTAAATATTTCTATGAGCATTACAGTTCGGCCGACGTAACTTGGCGAGCCTGGCTCTGGACGTAGGGTGCAAAAATAAACAAACAAATTACCTGTGCAGGCAAGTCTGTACGGGTCGGTACCGTTCGGTGCAGGCATAATTCTCCCGTGTGTTCTTATGCGCTCATTTATAAAGAAACAGAACTAGTATACTTGTCGGTACCTACCGACTGCCAGGACTGAGTCATACGGGTGTAAGCATTGGCCAGTTTAGTGTTTTACTCATACAGCAGATTTACCTGTTTCTTTATGTTGTTTTACCGGTACCTATCTGTACCGACCCATACCGACATATTGGGATCGAAAAACCTGTATCTTTATGTTTGCAACTCTGGCTCTGCGCTTGTACATTCGTAAAAAACCGGCCAAGTGCGAGTCGGACTCGCCCATGGAGGGTTCCGTAGCAGCAAGTAACATAATATAAAAGTTCTTATAGTTCGTTGTAACTTTGATCGATGTTTTAATAATAGTGTATTTTTTTTAGATTTATGACGTATTAAAAAAAAACTACTTACTAGATCTCGTTCAAACCAATTTTCGTTGGTAGTTTACATGGTAATGTACATCATATATTTTTTTTTTTTAGTTTTATCATTCTCTTATTTTAGAAGTTACAGGGGGTGGGGACACATTTTACCACTTTGGAAGTGTCTCTCGCGTAAACTTGTCAATTTAGAAAAAAATGATATTAGAAACCTCAATACCATTTTTGAAGACCTATCCATAGATATCCCACACGTATGGGTTTGATGAAAAAAAAAAATTTTAAGTTTCAGTTCTAAGTATGGGGACCCCCAAAATTTATTGCTTTTTTCTATTTTTGTGTGAAAATCTTAAAGCGGTTCACAGAATACATCTACTTACTAAGTTTCAACAGTATAGCTCTTATAGTTTTGGAAAAAAGTGGCTGTGACATACGGACGGACAGACAGACAGACAGACAGACAGACAGACAGACAGACCGACAGACAGACAGACAGACATGACGAATCTATAAGGGTTCCGTTTTTTGCCATTTGGCTACGGAACCCTAAAAACTGTTGTTGACATTAATTTTCTTTAACTAAAATATAAATAATATAAATAAAAATTTATTAATACAGGGACCAAGTACAAATAAAATAAACATTAAAACACTTTGAGACTGAAAGCTATAAAAAAACCTATGAATTAAAGAAACCAACTTAACAATATATTAATAACTAGCGGCCCGTCCCAGCTCCGCACGGGCAATTAATATAGCCTATGTTACTCAGGGTGAAAGTAGTTTTTCTAATGGTGAAGGAATTTTTGAAATCGGCACAGTAGTTTTTGAGTTTATTCATTACAAACATACACACAAAAATACAAATTTTACCTCTTTATAATAATAATGTTGTTAACAACCAACGAAAACTTTTGTCACGCTAACATGCGAGCGAGAGATATTTCCGCGTGCCGACCATTGCCGAATAAATACGAACCACATACGAACTTACCGGAGAAGGATGTCCATTAAGCGTGTCTGAGGATGCTGTTTAATAGATTTTTTTCTTTAAGCCAGTCATAGCACAAACATCGCAAACCCGCATGTAACTACGTTTTTTTTATATGTTGTTAGGTTCCTTGAGAGTAGTTTACATATAAGTTTGCAACCCTGAAAATAGAGGTTTGCACCGGAGCGAGATTTCAACAACCGATTGAATTCACCGGTGATTGACCAATCTCCGGAGAAAAACCGGAGGTCACCGGAGAATAATGAAATTTTGTTTCTTTTTTAATTTATACATTTAAAATGAAGAAAAAAGAATAATTAATTGATTAAATTTATATAATCATTTATTAAAAAAAAAAAACAACGTTTTATAAAGACAATAAATGCTGATTTTGGTTTAAAAAACACATGTCAACAGCGTCATAGCGTAACATGTTTCTTCTATCATTACTCATATTTGTCAGTACTCGTATTTGTCCTGTCGTCGAAAATACTCTCTCTGACCTTACAGAAGTAGCAGGCACAGTTAGGTATTTGAAGGCTATTTCGTCTAATGGCTCTAAATGTTTATTGAATATCCAGAATTGCACCACTTCACCCCAATTGTGGCTTTTTTCAGGATACTGTGTTTCCGTATTCATAGTGTTGCTTTTTACAAATCCAAGCAAATCCGGGCGACCAGTGTCTCTTGTACTATTTTCACTTGACGTGGCTATTTCTCCTGCGCTTTGAGATATGCTTCGGAACCGGAAAATATTATTTATTTCTGCCTTTACAGCATCTTTAGCAGCCAATTTATTTATTTAATTGATTGTTGAATGTGTCTTTTATTTTGTGTAAATTTATTATTTAAAAAAATAAGATGCGACGATCACCGGAGATCAATCGGTGAATTACCGATTATTTCAATCGAGTACTTTTACCGGTACATCTCCGGTGATTCTCCGGTACTCACTGCTCCGGTGCAAACCTCTACCTGAAAACCCTGTGCTACTCCCATGGTGCTCGAAAAACTGCAAAATTTTGACACATTTTTTAGTTTTTTTCGAAGAAACTACACTAAGGAAACGTTTTTCAAGATCTTTTTCCACTTCTGGTTTTTTGACTTCTGGACATAGGCAAACAATACACGCTAGTTTTGCTGTCAGTTCCGCCACAGTCAAAGCCTTGATTGACGAAAAACCGGTTTTTAGTACTGAATCTGATTGGCGAAAACCATCATTCATGATTGATAGAATTGATTGACGGTGAATGATGGTTTTCGTCTATCAGTATTAAAAACCGTCATGCAACGCATTAGACGGTAGGTTTTTCGTCAATCAAGGTTTTGATTGTGGCAAAACTGACAGCAAAACCTACCGTGTGTGTTCGTATAATGGTCGCCTAAGGTCGCCAGCAAATGATTGACAATAATAAAAAAGTTGCCATGCATGACACTACACAAACGTTCCAGATTAGTAGTATATTTTTTTGAGATCCCATACTAAACCGTGAAGCTAGTACCACCAACTTAGTATTTGCCGCCAAAGATGTCGACTTATTTGTATTACAAATCAATCGTCACGTCCGTGCTGATCCGAATGCATCGCGGCGCCAACGAAGAAGTGTTTTCAGGTTTTTCTGAACTAATTAACACGATTGTGATGATCACTTTGTTTTGAGATGACGCCAAAAACCAAAGGAAGAATACATCGCAAAGAAGTACTCGTCCAAGCTAACGCAAACGTAGGTATTCCGAAAAATTATATCGCAGTTAAAAACATGGCAGTATCATTGTATTACTCAATCGCATTAACCAGTTTTATTGTGAGCCGCACGGACAAATATGGTGGACAAATATGCAAACAACTAGATCACATGGCTATGTGAACGGTTAGACGAAAATGTATCGAATAAAACTGTTACAGATGATATTATAGTATTCTACAATGTTGGACATTTGCCTTCCTATCTTAACAGCGCAACACTATCTCAGGGCAGTTTTTGTCCAAATGCCTGTTTAATATGGTAATTTAACATATTTTATTTATATACAAAATACTATTGTTATTTTAATCCCTCGGATAAAAGTTATCGTTCTCAATCAAATTAATAAATTATAAAACGAGCTAGGTTAGCAACTTTCAAAACGACTAGGCAGGCTTCATAAAAAGGTTGAACTCCTTTAATCTTTACTATCTAAAAAAACTTATATTTATCTAAAAATGTTAATTTCTTAGAATATGGGTTAAATTAACTGTTTATTTCAAACAAGTAGAATGGTTGTAGAAATTCAATTGTTAATTATATTTTTTTGCGATAACAACACTGAGCCAGACAGCCAGCCAGCGAAACACAACCCTAGCCGCAACAGAGTCCACTTTTGTGAAATTATTGTGAATAGATAGGTAGCTTACTTTTGTACAAACTTCTTTATCGCAGGGAATATTTCCAAGAGTATTAGTTGTGCTTGTGTGCTAGTGTACACAAAACGAGTATATTCAAGGGGCGTATACAAGATTAAAAATGTTTTGGCTTGTCATCCCCAGAGTTTAATTTAAACAACACGTATTTACCTCAGTGAACACAGTTCGTTTGCAGTAGCCGCATCACCCAAATTTCACAATGAAAGTCACAATTACAACTCTTAATGATGAAATCTTCGTCTTGGACGTATCCGAAGATTTGGAGTTGGAAAATTTTAAAGCGTTTTGTGAAATCGAATCCGGGTTCCCTGCGAAAGATATCATACTGAATTACAATGGCAAGCCGCTTTTGGACGATAAAAAATCCCTCAAGGAGCACGGGGTGCACGACGGAGACGTTATCGTGCTTCTCCACATGATGCAGACAGCCTCCAACCTCAACCAGACTGATTCCAGTCAAGGTACATGTTGATAACAAAATTTACATTTTCACTGTGCATTAAAAGTTGCATTGTCATGCCTATTGTCATTGATGACAGACTGTATTTTCGTCAGATTTATTGCTGGCATCCAAGATGCAATCAAAGAGACCTAATATATTTAATTTAAAAAGAAATGTGACAGTAACTGTCAATAAATATATTTTTATATTTATAGGTTGAGTTACTTTTTTGTAATTAAATTAAAAATCTCATCATCCTTGCAGCTTTGCCAACTGGCTTAGCCAGTTTAGACTTCAGCGGCATCAGAGTCCCACCAGCTAGTGCAAGCACTTCAATGGCAGCTAGAAACCCACCCGTAGAAGAGGACCCACGTATCATCAGGGAAATGTTCTTGGCTAATCCTGATCAACTCGCTCTTCTTAAGCAAAATAACCCAAGATTAGCTGATGCACTTCTCAGTGGAAACTTAGGTACCTACTTAAATATTTATTAATTCATTAAACCCCAAGCGAACGCCGGCGTTCGTGCACCTATTGTCTTTCTATTGTGTCTGTAATTTCCACAATTGAAAGGTTAAGAAAAAAAGGTGTAAGTAGTTACATTATTCACAAAGTTTGTACCAAAACCTAAGTATCAGTGCATGTTCATAATTTTCTGTGTGGTAAGTGATTAGTTTGTTTTAAAGTTATTATAGCTTTTATCATATAGCATAATACCTGCTTTTATGTATGGGAATTTTCTTTCAATATTCATTAGGAGGCTGAAAAGAGTATTTTATTGTTTGACAGTTTTAACACTGTCTAGTGCTTTTCTTTTTATTTAAACCACAATAAAGATAATATTTGAAATAAGTCTAGTAGAAATTCAAGGTTTCAGTCAGTTTAATAATACAACTAGGCAAGGTCAATTGTTTCTTTAATACTGAACAGTCTAGCAAAACAAAACTCTAAAGATAGCACAACATAATGTTTAAACAGAACCAAACTTATTTGCTTACTAACCAAATTAAACAGGAACAGTAGTTTGTACTGAAGCACTTCAGGGCTGCGTTCAAATTTGAGTTTAGAGTTAACTCTAATGATGTCATTGGGTAATTACTCAACCCTGGCATTTTTGAACGTGAACGGAGTCAATTGTCAATATCAAGCATATTGTCGCTTACTCCAACCTACCCTGTTCAAAGTTAGAGTTAGTTGGGTTAACTCTAGGGTATCTACTCAAGTTATTTAAGAACAACCCGGGGTTGCAACTCTCCTCGACCCTGGTTATTTTTGGACGCACTACTGGGTGGAGGTATGACTTCTCCAGCAAGTTCACTGAATGTACAAAGGGTGTGCAGAAATTATTAATAATAAATGGTGACTGGAATAACATTAATAGTTAATATTGAGAAAATGAACTTGAATAATAAAAGTTTGTTCTCTTAATACTGACAAGCAATTATTAATAATTTTTAACCAATAATATTAACCCTGGCAAAAACATAATGTTGAAAATTTAAATCTTGTTTCCTAGATACGTTTGCTTCTGTGCTTCGCGAACAAATCTTAGCTAGAACGGAACGTCAGCAACAGCGTATAAGGTGAACAACATTACAGATTGGTTTCGTGAGATAGGTGGAAATAGGGAGACATGACTTAAAGCTAGACTTATTTCAGGATGATGAATTCAGATCCATTTGATACAGAAGCGCAGCGTATGATTGCTGAGGAGATTCGCCAGAAGAACATAGAAGCCAACATGGAGGCAGCCATGGAGTACAACCCTGAAACATTCGGCACTGTGGTGATGCTGTACATCAATTGCCATGTAAATGGGTAAGCTCATCATTTACACACCACTTTTTTTCTTGATCGGTCATATTCAAAAGTGTGTAACATTATTCTGTCTTATTTTTTGTGGTAGAAGGGCATAGTAAATCTTTACACTTTAAGATTTGAGAATTAAATGCAACAAAAGAACATATCTTATTTGTTTTCAAAGGGATTCTTAGTTTTTCATATGCATACAAGCCTTAAAACATATTGATGTTTTGACCTTGCTTTGTTCCTACTATCCCTTATGTTTATGGAAAATATAGGGAAATATGGGCATGATGAACACATTGGTGCTTTGTTCTAGATTTCCTGTGAAAGCATTTATCGACTCTGGTGCTCAGACAACAATCATGTCTGCAGCGTGTGCTGAGCGGTGTAACATTATGCGGCTGGTGGACACAAGGTATGTAAATTCAATTCATTTATGTTCGATTGTGGTTGCATTACCGAATAGGATCCTGTAAACACCTTGTGTAATGGACTCATGAATTTGCCAGACTTTTTATTTCTCTATTCATCAAAGTGAATCAATTGTGTGGAGCTATGTAAAATTGCTATTATGCTGTTGCTGGAGTGTGCTAGAGGTAATTTTCTAAATTCTGTCTATCATGGGATAGAGAGAATTTTGGCATTTTGTATGAGAAGCAAAGCGAATAATATCAGTATTAACTTAGCTGCATTGCAAATTTTGATGGAATTTTTTACGTTTTAGTTTTTTCTTTATCAACTATTTATTTTTAAAGCCAAACATTATTTCTAGTTGTATTGTGCACAGTGGCGGACTAAGCCCGTCAGAGGCTCGGGGCGGCAAAGCAGAATGAGGCACCGCGCTTTAAAAAAAAATGCATTTTTATAACATTTTTATTCAGTTCAGATTTGTATGTTAAAATTTGGCAAGTGAAATGTAAATTCGACTTAAATCATTTAGCCGGAATAAACATACATACCTACAATATGGAATGGATATGGGTGAGGAAAATGAAATACGAATCAACCAACAAGACAAAATTAGATAATTTCGTGCCTTAAAACTGAACTCATAAATAAATTCTGTGAAATCAATTTCTTTAAAAAAAATTTCTTTCTATTGAAAGCACGGCTAGATTAACCAGTCCTTCTTGATAGAAAGATAATTTTTAACTAGTTAAGTTTCGAAAAATTCCTCTTACATTATGCAACCGAGACGCAAATGGTCAAGAAGTATTGAAGTATAAGCGATAACGATTCACTGAAGGCCCATTTTATTATAAATTGATGGATTTCTTGGACCCCCATTTGGCAGCAACGTTCGTATCGGTGTCTCTTACATGCCTGCGTTACCACACTAAGTAATAAACTATTAAATATCAACGTATAATCTACCTAATGAAATTTAATATTTATTTTAAAAGAAACCAATGTTTTTTTTTTTCGACGTAAATATATAATTTACATTCACATATAAGCGTACAACAGTGAATTATTTGCACTTCTTTCATTCAGGGATTTTTGGCGAAGTACCCGTTTCAAATACGAGAATTCCCCCAGCGTATTGGACGCGTTCAGCAAAGTTAAAAGAATATTAGTGCCGCGTTAAGTCTAGATGGCTGTAGTGTTTTGATCTTGATGAAATTATTTAGGTACCTACTAAGACCATTTTTGAAGTCTTGTTTAGGATTTGATCGGGGGAACGCGGAGGCATTTGGGGGCCCGCCAAGACCGGAGGCCCGGGGCGGGCTGCCCCTTCCTCCCCCTGTTAGTCCGCCACTGATTGTGCAACTTCTTCAGAAATATGTCTGAATAAGCTGAAAAACATTTAATTTAATGCTAAGCACCAGTCTGTGAGCCCAGCTACACTAACTGCAACTGCTGCGTCCATACCACCAAAGCACAAGCTGCACTTAGATATTTGAGCGGTTTTTATGCTCAAATCCTACACCCGTTATGGTGTCCAGACCTGGCGAATGCGTCGCTCGCGAGCTGCCCGCGAACCGCCCGCGAGCCGCTTGCGAACGGCGCATGTGCATTTCGCGCACGACTCGTTCATACGAAGCCTCTGCGCCGCACGCGCTTCATGCGAAAATGAAATGAACGCACGTAGTTCGCAAGCGGCTCGGGAGTGGTGCATTCGCCAAATCTGGACGCACCAATATGTTTTATCCCTTTGTATTAAAAGTCATTATGAAGCTTCATCTGGCAAAAAGCCAGGCATCTGTCAATGACAGGTCATTTACACGACATTGCACGTCTCTTTGTAATTTACGCTGAAATCACCGGTTTCGATTAGTCTATAGACTCTATACACAAAGGGGTATGGAGTGTTCTGGACGTGGAGATTGGCACTAGCAAATTGAGGCCATGTTCAGTAGTATGTAAAGGTATGTCGATGGTAAACAACGGTAACGGTAAATCATTAGCTTACCGTGTTTCCATCTATAGAAGTTAGAATTTCAAGTGATTTAAATCTTTTATTCAATAATTTATTATGTATGTATATTCTAGTCTAGAAGAATCGCCGTCTAGTTGTAACGTTATCGAAGTATAATAATTCAACATTAGAATGTATAAACTATGTCGACGGCCACATTGTTTGTGATGATTTGAACATGACAGTAAAAAGAATCTCTGACCTAGCCCCTGATGGATATGAGACCAACTGGAGTTTGTTTTGTTATCTCCAGTCTCCAAAAATATGTCTTTTTACTTCTATTTCAATATCTGACACATAAATATATGGTCTTGACTATTTCTTCAGACGAAGTTTAGATTTTCATCCATTCTTATTCTCATCGTGATGTTTTTGAGCTCAGTTGAATCCAGAACGAGTCATTGATATTATTTATAGGTAGCAGGGGTAGGCAAAGAGGATAGTGGACGGCTTAGTAGGCTTCTAACATAGAACCCATCGTTTTTGGGTTATAGTGTAATATAACAGTTAGGAATCTAGTTGAGAGTATCCTATTAGAGTCCAAAACGCATGTTTTTTAGCATTTTGTAAATGACTAGCTTCTGCCAGCGTCATCGTCTACGTGAAAGTAGAAAATATTTGTAATATGCCTATGTCACTTAGCTATAAAGAACCAAAACAGAAAACCGAGCAAGTCAGCATCCATCTATAAATAAAAAAACGTACTTTTACAATATTATCTTTATCTTTTATACCTCAAACATACGCATGTTGCCATTCTACCCGACGTTACCTATGTATTTTAAGAACGAACATGACTAGCCCACCGCTTCTTTTGTCTAGCTACATATGTTATTGTCACCACATTAGCGATTTTGATCTTTGTGGTAATCCTTATATCATTACTTTTCCCATAGCAAAAAAAAAAATGTTACCTAATATAATGTATAAATGAAAAGGAAAACTGACTGACTGACATATCAAACCACTGGTACTGGTACATTCGAAACCACTGGGACTAGGAACGCGAGATTTTGTGTGTGCAAAATTTCACGCTCCCAGTAGTTTCCTTTTGTGTAGGCGAGCAGAGCGAGCATTAAAAGAGGATCTTCCAAAATTCACCCCCTAAGAGGGTTTGAAACAGGGGTCCGATGTTTATATGGAGACACCTACTTTCACGCGAGTAAAACAGCTGGCAGAAGATAGTAATTCTAACTAATCCTAACTAATAATATAAATGTGAAAGTGTGGATGTTTGGATGTTTGTTACTTAATCACGCAAAAACGGCTGAACGAATATGGATGACATTTGGCATGCATATAGCCTTTGACATGGAAAAGAACATAGGCTACCTTTTATCCCGATTTCTTAAGTACCTAATGCCACGACGGCGAAGCCGCGGGCAAAAGCTAGTAATAATATAAAAGGAGAAACTGTCTGCACTAAACTGTCTGTCTGTCTACACTGCACAAGGTTTCCTTTTATGACAAGCAAGGATTTTTCAAAATTTAACCCCCAGGGGGATGAAACGGGGTCTAAATTTTGTTTGAAGAAACCTACTTTCACGCGAGTAAAGCCGCTGGCAGAAGTTAGTGCTCGTATATTGTTCTTGTTTGCTCCCTGTCTCCCACTCGTATATGTAATGTGGGTGTCAATAACTCCACTTCAGAACCTAGAGATTTATTGTTATTAACTATTGATAAAGTGTACATTATGATTTAAGTGTGTAATGTTAGTGATTACCGTCGAGGCGGTATTTAGACCCCGAGCCATGGCGATGGTCTTAAGAAAGCTGAGAACGGTAATCATTAATTACTCACGTGTATCATACGGCGTTTTTCAATACACTTGTGAAAAAAATAACTGTAAAACTAGTAACTTTTGTGGCGGTAAAAATCTGTTTTCATAATATGCTCGTCCATTTTTTTTTCTTTTCGTCGTGGGAGACGACACGCGCCCATCCTGATACGATAAATGTAATAAAATTATGGCGGAGGAGTGGTTGAACAAAAAGGTTTTAATTACATTATAGTACTAGTGCGTAATGGTAATTAAAATGTCACAGTTTGGTAACAAGTGCCATTATACACCGTTAAATTTTAATCGTTTTAATCCCGCGGAGGGTCGATCCGGTACATGAAACACTATCGATTTGTAAAGATAAAATTAAAAAATAAAGTACCTTTTTTTCAAAACTCGTATTAATGTACGCATGTACGAAATTAATTTCTTTAAGAAAACGTCACCTGAGCGAGTTCAATGACCTGTAGATAGTTTATACGCAACGCCGACTACTAACTAAAGGTCATTGTCACCCGTTGAGCTGACGTTTTCTTAAAGAAATTAATTTCGTTCGTGCGTAAATTACGACGAGTACGAGTTTTGAAAAAAAAAAGTACTTTATTTTTTGATTTTATCTTTACAAATCGATAGTGTTTCATGTACCGGATCGACCCTCCACGGGATTAAAACGATTAAAATTTAGCGGTGTATACCTAAGTGCAGTGCAATAAGAGTCACTCTATGAGCAATATGTATTGAAAACATATATATACCTAGTCTTGCCATACATATAATTACAAGGCAAAATCGAAACTTTTCTATTGCATAAAACATTTATTACTGTAGTGTCAGTTCATAATTAATATGATAACATCTATACATCTATATCTACACATATAAATAAAATTGGTGTCTGTTTGTAATATTGAAATAACTGCTTTTTACTACATGCATATGAATATAATATACGCTACATACACCAAAATAATATTTTTTTTTCTGTCTGTCTGTTTTTCCGGGCTAATCTCTGAAATGGCTGGACCGATTTTGACGGGACATTTTTTGGCAGGTAGCTGATGTAATAAGGAACAACATAGGCTACTTTTATTTTAGAAAAAATAAATTCAAAATCCTGTAGTCCACGCGAACGAAGTCGCGGGCACAGCTAGTATTAGATATATTATGTTCTTGTTCTGTTGCTCTCTATTTATGTTTTCATTTGATTAAGTTATTTACTCAAACATTTGTATAACGACAATGTTCGCTCAAACTTTGCTACTTATTTTTATCAAAAATAGATACTTAAATTATATTGTATTTCGCTATCAGTCGGTACGTGCTACGTAGCAGTCTTGAGCAGGCAAACCACACACCCACTTTTGTTACATAATAACCGATAGAGTCATCACTTCCAAACCTCTTACATTAAACTTTATGGAAGTTTGAAAAAAAATTGTACTTATTTCAGTTCCGATTGTCTTAGTAGCCTATTAAGTTAGTTTGTATCTTCTTGCCTATGATGAAATTCATTCCTCAAAGGTTATCATAGAGAAAGATTTTTGCGGGAGTCCGTCATATTCATTGATGAAAAATAACAACTTGCACACGATGCTGGTCAATAAATAAAAATATATGTTTACGTTTGCAAAAAGCGAAGAAAGAGCAATAGAACACAATGAGGCCACGTTATCGCATAAAGGAAGCGTTTTTGTGTCCAGCGATGTGTATCTGACGTTTTCATTGACTCGCACACAGTGCCAGTTAATTGAAACGCATGTCACTTGTGCGTGCGCTGTCCGTCATTCTATAAATACACAGTGCGATATACATCCTACCTTTTTTCCCTAGATGGGCAGGCATCGCGAAAGGCGTCGGAGTGCAGAGAATCATAGGCAGAATTCATATGGTACAAATGAGAATCGAAAAAGACTTCCTCACCACATCTTTTTCCGTGCTTGAGGAGCAGCCCATGGACATGCTGCTTGGCTTAGACATGCTCAAAAGACATCAGGTAACGAAAAAGTTGGATGCAGGATTTTTGCCTGTAAGGGTTCAGCTTCATTAATTAATACATACTCAACTTTTAATGTAGTGCAACATAGATTTGAAACGGAACGTTCTTCGCATCGGCACGACCGGTACCGAGACACCGTTCTTGCCTGAGTCGGAGCTGCCCGAGTGCGCTCGACTATCCGGTTACTCGGAAGACGAAATCGTCAACCAGTCTATGAGAGACCACGAGGAACGGCAAGTCAAGGAAGCAATGGAGAAGTCAAAGCAAGGTGGGCGTACCAAAAAGAAGTAACAAGTATGGTTAAATATGAAAAGTGGAGTTGTCATTCGTGCACCGTAATAAAAATAGTAACGTAATATTTATAAAACAATAAAAATCGTAAAACTAATCCCTTGTTTCTGTGTAGTTGATTGCATGTGCGGAGTAGCTAACTGCTTGTCGGTAACGCGTGCATTTTTGTTGAGAAAGTTGGGTCAGTGAATGGAAACGTTAATGAAACCAAGTTGAGAAATGAATGAAACATGGGGACTCAACTTGGCAGTGCATGGGGATTTACGATCTTATCATTTTCTTATGGTTCACTTTGTAGAGGAAGAGTTCATAAACTATGGATCTTTGACGTATTTCTGGTATGTTGATGTTCTATGTATTTATTATATCATAACTTCATTGACTGTACTTTTTCGAATCATTGGCTTTTCATTGCTGGCTTTTGACTAAACATATTTGACGGCAGGTGTTAAATTAAAGGAAAGTTCAAATGAATAATGTTATTGAAAATTTCAGACAATACTGTTTAGCGGTAAGGTAACAAACAAAGTACTTTCAATTTGAAAATGTACTAACAACTGACCCTTTCAGTTAAAAATTCTTTTGATATTTTTTTATTACAATAATAGAAAAATAAATTTTAACCAAAATTGGATCTAATCTCTAAATTTTTGTTACTGCTTAATGTTCAAACTGCTGATTATTTTGGATGGCTGCTACCGGAATACCGTATGTTTTGGACGAGCTACATAGGAGCCATTAATTTATAACTCAAGTTAGATTTAGGGGTGGTGGTCGATCGTGACTGATTTTTCTTGTTTACAAGGTTGTGGAAAGTCTTGATAGTTTTTACGTAAGATTACAAAAATACGCAGATTAAATACTTGAAAAAGCGCGGGCAGCCGCGCGAATGCCGATGTACATTCGCACGGCTAAATGACGATGAATGCCGACGTGTATAGGTAAACTATTTAAATGGTAACATCACTGCGTATCCTGCTTCTGAACTAGACGTTACTTGTTTGCATAAACGATACACTTGTAAACGTTCGTAAAAACAGTTTTAAAAATAAACATCAAAACCAACCAAATGTTTATTCATTTATTGCTTTAGATTCTTAGTTATCAAATATTTTAAACAGGGGAGGAGTCGGCCTATTCTTATTTAGGGTGGCAGGGGGTTAAAAACTAGTAAAAATCATAAACTAAAAATCGTCTTATGTTATAAATAAATGGCCCCATAGGATATAATTTGTAATAGGGGAAGTAGATAGGTACTAATTTCACGCCGACCACCAGAGGCTGGCTAGTTGTAATGTCTTAAAAAAATTGTTAATGATAGCTCAGCTTTCAAAATTGAACGTTGCTTTTTGGATGCTTACGGAATTTAACGTTATCTTGATTCGATTTGCTTGATACGAGGGCAATTTGACAAGTCAGTGAATTATTTCCCGCGACCCTTGAAGGCAAAGCTGGTCCCGTCCACTGTCATCTATTAATAATTTACAGTCAGCATACAACGTCGTCATACGTCTTCGAAATGAAGAAAAGGCTGGATAAAGAGGACTTCAGTGGTTAAAAAGTGGTTTACTGAGCTCCGTTATGGCCACCAGCTATTTTTGTGTCGATTAGTCAACGAAACATGAATCTACTCAACACACCAGAAACTGAGGAACAATAAGGACAGTGGTTTTCTACAGATGAATGTATGTACATCAAAGAAGGCAAAGGTGGCTCAGTCGACCAACAAGGTCTTGACAACACTTATCTCATTCACATCGACTATCTTGAAAAAATGTAAACGATCAGTGAAGTGGTTTTCCTTCCAAGATTTTGCACGTGTTCTCACGTGTAGCTACTATAGTAAAAATCCTTAAATTGGGCTACGAACTGCTACTACTACTGCTCATCCAGCGTATCCTCCAGGTGCTGAAAAAAAATTCCTGCTTCCAACCCTGATGAACATGCTAGGGTGAATAAAGATTGGGGTCTAATGAAAAGGCCTTTGAAAAATTGAAAAAAAGGTGAACTAAATGCATTGAGCTTAAAGGAGACTGACTACGTTTAGAAATAAAACGACTTTTCGCCAAAATAATTTATAGTTGTCAAAAATCACTGATTTTTCAAACTGCTCTCAGGTTCATACATCTTGTATATTTTCCATTAAATATAATCTTATAGACACAATTGCAGGCCTTCTGTATGCGCGTCGTCTCCGAAACGTGTCAACAGATGTGAATTTAAATATATTTAGATCCCGATTTTAAAAAACAACAGAGGTTACATTTGATATTATGTATCAATTGTGATACATTGCAAGACAAAATACAATTCTTTTTATGTATGTTTGCATCTGACACTGGGCTAAGTGGACCGAGTACAGTGGGTCTGCATTATACATATATTACAAATATCGTATAATATCTACACACTAGAACTATAAGCATTTTTGGACACTACTGGGTTGGTAATGTTTGTGACAATTATGTAACATATTTGACATTGAACAGAGTCCGGCGGCAACCTACTTAGACCGACTACTAGCGGCCAATCAACATCAGTGCCAATGCAAATCAATAACCAGAGCAATAACCAGAGAATGGGTAAGTATAGTATAGTATAGGTAGATGGAACGTTACTTATCTAGGCACAGAATTAGTATGTTAATGGGCAAAATTATCCCCCTCCACATCGTTCAATGTATTCAACCAATAATATTAAAACTAAACTTTAAAAGAAAGTTTTTGTAATTGTTTTTCAGTTCTAGGTGACCCTAGCCAGACCATCATGCCGAATGACAACTTCGGCGAACCTGAGGTTGAAGAAATTATGTCCCTTGGATTTACTAGGGAGCAGGTATGGTCATTGGATGATTTTTTAAAGATCATATAACCCTTGCATGCTTTGTAAACTAACGTCTAGATTTTCCCAGCGACCGTGTAAATGTTGAAAACTCGATTGTATTACGACTACTGGGAAACATGCAGACTTTAAAACAGTAGGATTGCAGAATGTATGTGTTTGTTATGTGTCCTAATCAATCATAAACGACTGTGCATGGCACAGGCATGTATATGGATTTTTTTTTCGATTAATATATCCTAGAGCGTCTTCTAGTTACTCAATGCGTTAAAATCACAGTCAATAGCTTCAAACACCTCTATTTAGAGTATTCTTTCGATGAATGCTACTTTCTTTTAGCCTCCTCATTTTTTACACCTACATAGTCGTCTTAAATCAAATCTATTGTGATTCTCAAATTCTATCTTTTATTATAAAAAAGAAAATATTTGTATTTTTATTTGTAATGAGTAAACTTAAAACTATTTTATCACTGAGTGACATAGGCTACTTATATATTTTTTGCAAAGACGCTGGCAGAAGCTAGTGTTAAATAAATAATGAAAATTTACAAAAATAAACTATATATTTTCCTATGAACAGATATCAGGGAAATAGCCATAACCGCTATTGCTATGCTAAGGCGAAGCATCTCTATTGATCGTGGAATGTAATCAATTTCCTCATTGTGGTTGCAGGCCATCGTGGAGCTGCGGCGCTTCAACGGCGACAAGACGCAGGCGACCATGGCGCTCTTCGCCAAGTCTCTCAAGTTCTGATCCAGTGACTAGTGCCCTAACAAGCGCCACACACGGACTGTCGACCTGTGCATACACATATTGGCGACGTTTAACTTAAGACACAAATTTAATATAAACTTTAACTGTAGTCAAAAGAAACAACCATTATTATGATCAAAATGTTTATTTACTAGATCTTTTCAAAATTTTATTTTTGTTTATTGAATTTTATCGATAATTTTAGGCAACGATAATGCGACGTCGACACCTACTGGTGATTAAAAGCTATTCTTTAATCACCACGTTTTGTACTGATTGTAATGTGTACGGACTGATGCTAAATATTACTGCTTATGCTGGGGTTTTTGCATTCGTAAGACTTGCTTATACACTTACACAGAATATTATATATAGTTTGGTAAATTCGATTGCAAGCTTAATAGTGCCGGCGAAGGCAACTGCAACTTGCACGATACACGGTGGTGTATGAAATAATAATATGATTGTGAAATAACAAAGCTGGTGGTGTTTTGTTCATTAATGGCGTTTAATATTAAGATTATCCCAGGCTTGAATACATATGAATTTCTATCTTATTATCGTGACGCTATTTTATAAGTCACAGAAAACAATAAAATAATAGTAACATAATACTATTGATGAATATTATTTATATGTTATTTTAGTAAGTATATTTGAGTTTGAAACACATGCCTGCCTGAATTTCTAGTATCGAAAAAAATACTAATAATACCGTCTTCATTTTAATCTGATATGTATTTATGATACTTTATAATTTGAAATTATAATTATCTCAAAATTCCCTAAGAAACCGGCATTTTTATCTGGGATACACTGAATGTTATTTGTTTGGTTTCTTTTTATCGTTTTATTCCCTTTTTGGGTAACCAATGGTATAAAGGGAATCTACATTTATCTGTTTTAATCGAAAATACAACTTAAACTATTTTCATTGATATACTTTTGTACCTAATTTAAGTTGATATTTTATATGTTTTCATGATTAAAATTAATTTTTATTATTCAAGAAAGTATTGTTTTAATTATTTCCCTATAAATTGAAAAAAAAAAAACTGACTATTGATCACTAGTAAAGGCTGCGACTTTCATGTCTGATCGTGGGTCCTCTGAACTGATCCAAAGAAAGCTCAAATTGGAGAATAATAACAATGCTTTATCACAAAAAGGCTTTCCTCTTTCCTATTTCATCACGATCAGCGGTGATTATTATTATTATTTCAAGCAAAGAGGTGTTTATTAATTAATCTTCATTCAACACCACTGACCTTGAAATAAAATTTTCTTCACTGGAAAATTAACAAAAACACACCGTCATTATCAAAAAAAATATAAATTCGTATAATTTTTCTTCGTGAGTGTATTGAAAACCGTCGTTTCATACACGTGCAAAGTCACAGCAGCCTTTCTTTCAAACTTTCTGCACTTGTACAGGTACCGGCTCGAATCTTGAGCGCTCGGCGTCAGAGTGGGGATCGCTTTGCGCATTCCATACATTGGCAAGCCAATCGTCGTCGTTATTAGATACATGCAGCAAGCGCGTTTATGACACGATGGCGCGGCGAACCAATCACTGACACTCCCCGCCCCCGCGTCTCACTTCGTACCACTAAAGAGACCGAATATTTGACTTCTGCGCAACTTGAAGCCTGCGCTCAAGATCCGTGCCGGTATCTATATCAAAATGTACTATTTCACCCACAAAGATTGTCTATTACCAATATTTACAAAGTTAGCCTTGAGTTTAGAAATTCAAGGATGGATAGAAACTTAAGGACGCGTGAGCAAAATTCACTCGCTCGAATTTAGGTATCTTGGTCGCAATACATCGACCTTACGCGCACGCACACATAGAGCCCATTGTTCGTTCAATTTTATACTTTAACCGAACATGTCTTGATATTTGAGGTATTATTTTATTTTTCTTAGTAAGTATTAATTGAGTCAAGCTTGTTTGATTTTTAGTATCAGTATTACTATATGGCAATATGTAATTGCCTGCTTATCCAGTTTCGAGTACTACTCGTATAGCAAAAATAAGTAGTTGCCATATCGATCGAAAGAAATTGGTCGTTATTACCCGTAAGGGTAATAACGACCAATTTCTTTGTAAACCTACGATTATTTCCCAGGCTTATTTCTTTAAAAATATTATATTTAACAAAATCAAATGGGTGTTTGAGATTAATTTTATCAGACAATTAGGTACAACGCACAACCCCTCTCCGACATGAATTAAATCTTCAAACTCAATAAATACTCGTACGATGTCTGAAGCAAGTAGGTATTTCCAATTTAATATTCGATCTAATCGTAAAATACAGTTAAAACTATGAAAACTTATGTATTTTTAACCGACTTCTAAAAAAGGAGGAGGTTCTCAATTCGGACGTTTGAATTTTTTTTTTATGTATGTACGCGCATAACTTCGTTGCTTAACGACCGATTTGAAAAATTTGTTTTTTTGTTGGAAAGGGTATACTTCCCAAATGGTCCCATAGTCACCAAGTCGAGATCTGATGACGGAATCTTGGCGAAATCGAGGGAACTCCTCAAATATTATAAGCAACCGTATAGTTCTTTTGGTATTTTCATCAAAGACATTTACACTCAAAAAATTACATTTGATGAAGTGGAACTGGTGAAGAAGACCAGAAATGGCCAGTGAAAGTTCATACTCACACAGATATCACAATGAACATAGTTATGCGACTACGATAATACAAATAAATGAATGTTTCTGGATAGGTATGTTGAAAATGGTATCATCGAAGTGACCTGATGATGATGGAGCCGGAAGTTAGGCACCGGAACGCCGTAATTAATCAATGTATCCTAGCCGTGTTTGGGTTTATTAGAATTGTCATGAGATGCACTTTGGCAATAAGGTACTATCAAACTGATCTAATGATGATGAAGCTAGAAGATAGACATCGGGACTCCGTAATTAATCAATGTATCCTACCCGTTTTTGGGCTATTTAGAATTATCATGAGATGCGCCGCACTCTGGCTATAAGGTACTATCAAACTGATCTGATGATAATGATGGAGCCGCAAGGTAGACACGGAAGCTTCATAATAAAACAATGAATTTATCCTAGCAGGGTTTTTTTTTTTTTTTTTTTTTCGATGGGAAAAATCATCTTATGACAACCCCCGCTCTTGGGCGGAGCGGGAGATAGTGTCAGACTCTTACTGACTAAAAAACCCATCCCGTTCCTTCAAGCCTTCATACCGGGGCTCGAGCGCCCTTTCGGATTACCCTGGCCCCAGTAGGCTTCGACCCGGCTGGGCCCCTGCTGTAATCCTAGCAGGGTTTGAGTTAATTGGAATTGTCATGAGAAAAAGGTACTCTGGCTGTAAGTAAGTGTTAAATAAGGAACAAACAATATCGAGAAACACCGACTTCCGAAATTAAAATTATTTTGATGGTTTTAGTGTTTTTTTTTTTTTTTGTGAAGTCGGTTATATTTTTTGGAAAAAGTTTTTTTTATAATTATAAGGTAAAATATACAACGGATTTAGCCGTTATGTGTACTATCCAGACCCTATTTGTAGCATAGCCAATTTCTGTATTGTATTTGTGTGAAAAGATTGTATGGGACTGAATAATTTTAAAGCATGTTACTGGGAGATGAATAAATCATCGTTTATTTAATATCATGATATTGTGGCAACTTTAATTCCTTGTATATCAAAATGGCAACAGGAAAAATTGATTTATAAATACACTAGCTTTTTCCCGCGGCTTCGCCCACGTGGCGTAACCTTATGTTATTTCCCATAAATTTTGGACCTCCATTTTATAAGCGTGAGCAGCGTAGTTCTTACTACCTTAATTCACATATACTACCATTGTTGGTTTTGTGTTAGTTAAGAAAACAAACACAAAACAAAAATGCAATTATAACTTTTCAACAACATCCAAAAGAAAACACAACACACAGTCATCAGTCGTGCGTTATTGTCGTTCGGCTTATTAGCTAAAGAAACAGTAGGCAAAAAGGTGCGGGGGGACGATCAGCGACCGCGTCATGCGTAGCTACTGAAGAGCGGAACTCGTGAACTCGTGAATTTAATTTTGAGAATTATTAAATTTATGAAAGCTTTCTAATGGTACCTCCGATTTAAATGATTCAAAAAGTAATTTACAGATACTAATATAGTCTTGAACGCGAAGTAACTTATTTTGATAAGAATTAATACCGTAATTATGTAAATAGCTTTCCAATAAACACTTCATGAATGCCAATTTTTAAAAGTAGTAAAATGGATATATTATGTTAACCTTAAGAGATAGGCACATGCCACTGCGGACTTTCCTGTAGACCTATATAAGATACACAATTCCAGGAAACATTATTTTGTTATATCTCAAAGGGTTTAGGCAGCGTTTTCGTTATAAGCTCCCAGACGGCTTATTTTTTCCCGACCTCTTCAACAAATATCGTTAATGTACACAAAAATACATACAAAAACTTAACAAATTATATACTTAAAGCTTCCTCAAGAATCACGCTAACGAGTGGTGAAAACTGCTTGAAAATCGGTGCAGTAAATTTTGAGTTTATCGCGAACAGACAGACAGACAGACGCGGCGGGGGACTTTGTTTTATAATATGTAGTGAAAAGTGTCCTAATTTATCTTGGTACTGGAAGATATTGTTTTATTTTGTACTATACTCGAATTGCACTACGATGTCATACGTGTCATTATAACCTATATTCTAAGCTCGAACAAATTATTTTTATCGAGTTTCAAGATTCATGACAAAATTCAACGCCCAATTGGATTACTATAGGGTTATCCATCATCATCAGATCAGTTTGATAGTACCTTATAGCCAATGTGCATCTTATGACAATTCTAATAAGCCCAAACACGGCTAGGATACATTGATTAACTACGGAGTTCCGGTGCCTATCTTCCGGCTCCATCATCATCATCATCAGGTCACTTCGACGGTACCATTTTTAACATAACTATTCAGAACCGAGAGTGAATAGGTTACTTCTAGGCAAGCGTGCTCCATCGTCGGCCACATCATCACTTACCATCAGGTGAGATAGTGTTCAAACGCGAGCCTATCAATAATAATAATAATAAAAAAACTACTGAGGTGTCAAGGATGGAACGAAGTTCCGTTCTGGCTTGCTTTCTATAAGAGAGAGACAGACAGAGAAACATTCGCACGCCGCACGGCTTACAATAGCTTTCTATAGCAAAAAGTGTCGTTACAACTTTTCGTGAGAATTTTTTCCGTCTAGCCAATACAATATAACTAAAAAATACTATCCTATTTTATGTTCATTTTGACAGCACTATTTCAACATCTTCGAAACCATGAAAATGACACTCATGACGAAAAAATTGATAATTTCTGACAGCCGCCATCTTAAATTTACATTTTGACAGCACTGTCGGCTTCAACAACCTCGAAAACCATGAAAAAGACACCCATATCGAAAAAGTTGATAATTTATTGCAGCCGCCATCTTGGATTTACATTTTGACAGTACAATCGGTTTCAACACCCTCGAAAACCACGAAAACGACACCCATGACGAAAAAGTTGATAATTTCTTGCAGCCGCCATCTTGGATTTACATTTTGACAATACTATCGGTTTCAACACCCTTGAAAACCATGAAAACGACACCCATGATGAAATATTTAATAATTTTTTGCATCCGCCATCTTGGATTTATATTTTGACAGTACTATCGGTTTCAACACCCTCGAAAACCATGAAAACGACAACCATGACGGAAAATTTGATAATTTCTTGCAGCCGCCATCTTGGATTTATATTTTGACAGTACTATCGGTTTCAACACCCTCGAAAACCATGAAAACGACACCCATGAAGAAATTTTTTTTTTTTGCAGCCGCCATCTTGGATTTATATTTTGACAGTATTATCGGTTTCAACACCCTCGAAAACCATGAAAACGACACCCATGACGAAAAATTTGATAATTTCTTGCAGCCGCCATCTTGGATTTATATTTTGACAGTACTATCGGTTTCAACACCCTCGAAAACCACGAAAACTACACCCATATCGAAAAAGTTGATAATTTATTGCAGCCGCCATCTTGGATTCAAATTTTGACATTACTGTCGGCTTCAAAACCCTCGAAAAACATGAAAAAGACACCCATATCGAAAAAGTTGATAGTCTATTGCAGCCGCCATCTTGAATTTCCATTAATAGATAAAGATTTAGTTTCCAAGCCAAAAACATTAAAAAAAAATTGTGAAGGAATATTAAAGAAGGAAAAAAAAAGAAAAAAAAAACTACTGAGGTGTCAAGGGACACCCGGATGGAACGAAGTTCCGTTCTGGCTTGCTTTCTGTAAGAGAGAGAGAGAGAGACAGACAGAGAAACATGCGCACGCCGCACGGCTTACAATAGCTTACTATAGCAAAAAGTATCGTTACAACTTTTCGTGAGAATTTTTTCCGTCTAGCCAATACGAGATAACTAAAAACTACTATCCTATTTTATGTACATTTTGAAAGCACTATTTCAACATCTTCGAAACCATGAAAACGACACTCTTGACGAAAAAGTTGATAATTTCTGACAGGCGCCATCTTAGATTTACATTTCGACAGCACTATCGGCTTCAACAACCTCGAAAACCATGAAAAAGACACCCATATCGAAAAAGTTGATAATTTATTACAGCCGCCATCTTAGATTTACATTTTGGCAGTACAATCGGTTTCAACACCCTCGAAAACCACGAAAACGACACCCATGACGAAAAGTTGATAATTTCTTGCAGCCGCCATCTTGGATTTACATTTTGACAATACTATCGGTTTCAACACCCTTGAAAACCATGAAAACGACACCCATGACGAAAAATTTAATAATTTTTTGCAGCCGTCATCTTGGATTTATATTTTGACAGTACTATCGGTTTCAACACCCTTGAAAACCATGAAAACGACACCCATGACGGAAAATTTGATAATTTCTTGCAGCCGCCATCTTGGATTTATATTTTGACAGTACTATCGGTTTCAACACCCTCGAAAACCATGAAAACGACACCCATGAAGAAATTTTTTTTTTTGCAGCCGCCATCTTGGATTTATATTTTGACAGTATTATCGGTTTCAACACCCTCGAAAACCATGAAAACGACACCCATGACGGAAAAGTTAATAATTTCTTGCAGCCGCCATTTTGGATTTACATTTTGACAGTACTACGGGTTTCAACACCCTCGAAAACCATGAAAACGACACCCATGACGGAAAAGTTAATAATTTCTTGCAGCCGCCATCTTGGATTTATATTTTGACAGTACTATCGGTTTCAACACCCTCGAAAACCATGAAAACGACACCCATGACGGAAAAGTTAACAATTTCTTGCAGCCGCCATCTTGGATTTACATTTTGACAGTACTATCGGTTTCAACACCCTCGAAAACCATGAAAACGACACCCATGACGAAAAAGTTGATAATTTCTTGCAGCCGCCATCTTGCATTTACATTTTGACAGTACTATCGGTTTTCACGCCCTCGAAAACCATAAAAACGGCACCCATGACGAAAAAGTTGATAATTTCTTGCAGCCGCCATCTTGGATTTATATTTTGATAGTGCCATCGGTTTCAACACCCTCGAAAACCATGAAAACGACACCCATGACGAAAAAGTTGATAATTTCTTGCAGCCGCCATCTTGGATTTACATTTTGACAATACTATCGGTTTCAACACCCTCGAAAACCATGAAAACGACACCCATGACGAAAAATTTTATAATTTCTTGCAGCCGCCATTTTGGATTTATATTTTGACAGTACCATCGGTTTCAACACCCTCGAAAACCATGAAAACGACACCCATGACGAAAAATTTGATAATTTCTTGCAGCCGCCATCTTGGATTTATATTTTGACAGTACCATCGGTTTCAACACCCTCGAAAACCATGAAAACGACACCCATGACGAAAAAGTTGATAATTTCTTGCAGCCGCCATCTTGGATTTATATTTTGACAGTAAAAGTGTCGGTACAATTTTTCGTGAGAATTTTATCCGTCTAGCCCCCTTTCACAACGCGCGATAAGGAACTTCGTTCTAAAAAAAAAAACATTTATTTATTTTTATTGTCATAGTCGCCTATCTATCTACGTTGTGATATCTATGTAAGTATGAAGTTCCGTTGGCCATTTCTGGTTTTTGTTTTAGAATAAAACTCATTCTGTATCAGTAAGTCCATTATTAGTCCATAATAACAATTTAAAAAAAAATGAGTATGATATTTATTTTCTACTTTTATTTCGGTCCGAAAAAGTAGCACGTCTTTGCAGTCGCAGTATACAAGTCGGCACACATTTTAGACGTATTTATTTTTTGTAAGAGAGCGATACCACAGTAGATATATTTATCTACTGTGGCGATACGGACACCCGTTCACAAGCGCTTCTGAGCGCGGACTGACGCTAGACATCGCGCGTTCAATGAAAAATGTATGAAGAAATATTGAGAGTGATTTTATTTTGGTCATAAATCATAATAGTAGTTTATGTGACTAGGGGATAAAGCAGTGTCTTTAAGTCGCGGGCGGCATGTTGAATTCCGAACGATACGAAGGTTGCTGATTTTAATCCCGAACGATAGTGAGGGATTTATAAAATTAACTCCCGAGCATTGCGAGGGAGTTAATAAAGAAACCTGAGTGAAGTGAGGAATTTAAGCCGCCCAAGACAAAGACAGCTTTATCCCCGTGTTGCATACTCTATTTTTTACACCATCTGTGAGATAATTAAAAGACAATTTGGTCGACCAAATCATATATTAGAGAAATATAAGTATTATATTTACAAGTTCATCAAACAAACAAAATTCACTGCTCCAAGATTCTATAGTTTCAATTTTCTGTAATGGTCCCATGTCGTCAGTACGCACGTTTTATTCTATTTTCTTTTTTTTTTGTTAGTGGCCAGTTTGAATCATAGTGATTAAATACTCTTTGGTTTGAATTTCGAGTCAACTTGTTCGATGCGCCTACATTTTAATTCACAATGTTGACGATTCTTGATGTTCCAAATTCAAATCTCATTATTCCCTAGGGATCGGCCATACTGCATTATCTCCCTAGGCATATAATGACTTGCTTTAAGTGAGGTTTGTATGACGCGTAAAACGACATTATCGAGCAGGTGATGTAAAAAGTTATTTATGTAGGTTCAAAATAATTAGCTATAGGTGTTGAAGACTATATAAGCTGTATTATTTTATGTTTTTTAAAGTAAAAATGTTTACTGGATTTAAGTTACGGGTTCCTACTCAGACTCTGTGTTTCGTAATTTTCTTGTATTAGTGCGTTGGTAAAAGCGTATTTACATGAAAATTTTATATGAGACCGTAATATTTTTTTTATGCCATCCTGGAGATAAATATATTGTCTTTTATTTGATACCAAGATATACTCATAATTATGATTCCTAGAGCATCATAATGGTTCCCGAAAAACCGTGATATTTGTCAAAATAGGTGAATACGTCCTTAAAGGGTATTTTCTCGATATTTGAATATTTTTTCTATCAATTATTCATTAATGAATTGTTATTCTAAAAAGTCGATGCTTTGTTAGAGGCCGATAGTATGGCACCAAAGTGAAAAACCAAACCGAAGTTTTGTTTTTATTCATCTCGTTTTACGGTACCTTGTTCGAAAGAATAATAGCAGTCGTAGAACGTAAAAGGGTAAGTGAAAGAACACAAGTGGACACCAAAGTGAAGAAGCTCTTCCGAGCTTTTTTGTCATATTCCACCTCAATTAAACATTAGCCTTTATTCTAATGATGATTGTGCTTGTTAAGCTAAATCTGAAAAATGAAACACATCGACTTATCAAGTATACGTAGGTACTTAGGTACCTATATCGATGCTGAAACATTAAATATTTTATTTTATCGTTCCTGATTTGGTATTTATACTTCTGCAAAATTCAAATTGTCTTAAGTTTTTATCATTTTGCAAAAAACGTGAATTTCACGGTTTTCCTTTGAGCATCTCTCGTAAAATAAAATAAAAGACTGGGACTGCGGACTTTAATCCCACAGTTTTTCGGGATAAACGATTTTGATGCGGGGTTGGATTCTCTACTGCCGACCGGCTACTTATTTAAAGTTGTGAGATTCTCTGGAACTGCTACCCCCAGCACAGGTAGAAAATCCACGGAAACCCATGTCCAGTAGGCATCTGACTGTTATGATGGTAATTTCGACGGCTATTAGCTAACTGCCGTGGACGACAATACTCCATAATGCGTCCTTTGGACAACACAACAAGTTTGGAAATAAAAATGAAACTAAGTTGATATTCGGTTCAGATTGGTATAATGTTCACGTTTTACAAATGTAACAAATATCGTAATAGGTACAATTAATTTGAGATCCGCATACACAAACTTATAAAATTAAGGCTAAAATTACTCGCATTGTCTTTTAACAACAGCTAGGACTAGACTTCGCACAAGTACCTATAGACAGTGCCATCCGCCAAGACGCGCCCCACTCTGCTCTATTGTGTACAGTGCGAGATGATTGCGCCTACATTGCACGCAATTATCTATACATCTATACATATAAATAAAATTGGAGTGTCTGTTTGTAATATTGAAATAACTGCTTTTTACTACATGCATATGAATATATATACGGTACATACACCAAAATAACATTTTTACAATTTTTGTCTGTCTGTCTGTCTGTTTGTCCGGGCTAATTTCTGAAATGGCTGGACCGATTTTGACGGGACTTTTTTTGGCAGGTAGCTGATGTAATAAGGAGTAACATGGCTACTTTTATTTTAGAAAAAATAAATTCAAAATGCTATAGTCTCGCGAACGAAGTCGCGGGCACGGCTAGTAGATACATATGGAGTGGGGCGTGTATCCTTAGATCGTACTATCAGATACAAATACCTTACAAAGAAATATACTCGTACAAGGTTATTTTCATTGACTTACTATTATTTAAAATTCGTAAAACGGAATCACATGAATCATATTTTTTTTGTCCGCAAAAACGTAGATTGCTCTCGTTCTCGTGCTCATAATAATTCGCAATATCATATACAGGTACCTATATATTTTAGCATCGCGTCTATGTTTAAACAAACAATATAATTCTACAAATTGGCGTTTTGATTATATCGGTGATATGGTAAAAGTTTCTAAAAATATACTTATACATTATCATCGGAATCAGGCGGTTGACTGGCTAACTTATTCGCCATTGCAGTTAGAATATCAGTTAGTCGAGCGAATCTTTGATTTGGCGTGGTCAGAGCTCCTCTTTCTCCCCATAAAAAGTTTATGTGGAACTCTGTTCTGAATAGTTCGAGTAGAGTGGGGTCTAAGACTGGTCCTAACGAGGACATTTCCTGTACAACAGTCCTCGCGTTCCGTTTGAACATTTCTATCTGGTTTGGGAAGTGTCGCGCCGCGTCTAAATGGGCTGCAGTTGCGTTGAAGTCAAATTCCAAACTGTTCATTAGGCTACCAGGGAACGTGTCGTCTGGCTGCATTAACCCACCGCCTTCGCCGTCTGGAAAAGTATGAAATGACATTTTATTTTATAAATCAACTTTTGCTGAAGAGTTCGTTTGCACACACGCGAAACTGCTCAGTTTTTTAAACACTGGGGAATGGGTTTTGAAGTTGTCATGAAGACTAACTTTTGTAACTTTGCTAAAAGATCCAAAATGTATAATTTCGTAACGCCTTCTTTCTAGACCAGTTTTGGAACAATGAAATATTTCGTCACATGACATTTTTTTAAATTACTTACCTATATTGTATTGTGTGTACCAACTCAAATACTCACCGAATATATGGAAGCACAGTACTGGTGGCAAAATATACGGCGTTGTTGTGTTGGGAGGCAAAGGATTAGTGCCTTCGTTCATACTCTTGAAGCATGGTCTTAATTTAGCCTCGAACATAAACGCATTGTCCGTGTACACCCTTCTCAAAATGTTCCAAGCATTTTCCAGGCACTCCACCTTTGAAAATACAACATTACATTAAAGCCCCTCATAGGAACAAATATTTTTATTATCATAAAAAATATTCTACAGCTAGTACCTGAGGCATGCAGAGTCCAAACATGATGGCTGAAAATCCATACAGATTCCCCAAAGCAGTCTTTGTTTCAACTGCCAATAGTATCCAGTCGTTGATGGTATCAGCTCGCTGCCTGTCTGTTTGACAGGTCAATATAGTTACAGCTATCAGTAACCGGAATGTCTCAAGCCTGGAAATGAAAAGATAGCACTTAATTTCGGTCTATTTCTTTATAAAATCATTTGAATTATTCTTTATATTTGCTGATGGGGTGTACCTTTCTATAACATCTAAGCGTAGAGGTCGCCCTTGAGGCAAAAATAAGAGTTCTAATCCCGATGCAGTTTTCTCAAGACCCTCAATTTGGATTGCATCGTCGAAAAAAAAATATAAATCCACTTTGGTCATGTGATTCGCTAAAATCCTTGGCCCAGAAGTGCGTAATAATAGCTTGATCGTATGTAGCGTTTCAGATTCAAGCGGTTTTGATAATCCAGTCGGTATAATTTGCGATTGAAAGTTTTCTAGATTTATTCTTGAATCCACCACGTAATCCAAATTCTCTGACTGCAACAGTTTTGCCTCAGTGAGTTCATAATCAAACTGCTGTTTTACGGTTGGTGTCACCAAATTATAATCAGATTCCATTCTGGATTTGTTTGGATCACTGTGCGCTGAACTTTGAGTAGAATCTCCGGATCCATTGCCTGAATCTGATCCTGAAACTTGGTAGAGTCGTTGGAGCTCTAGTCGTCTTTCATCTGCTTTCGGTCCATCGTATCTGGCTGGCTTGGCTGGAGGACTGGTTGGAAGATTGGCATCCCAGGTGCTCGAACATGAGTTAGATTCACTGCAGAAGTTTTTCCCGTGCATGTGAGTTTGACTTTGAATGACTCCATCGGCGCTGGCGCTTTTGCCTTGAGTGACATGTTGTCCCATGTCGATAGGAGTAAGTGAGTGTGATCGTTGTTTCTTGAAAGGCACTCTAAGTTGCATTCCCGGTTTTGCTGCAAAATGACTGTATAGACTATATGGGTTACCGTAGGAACCATCTCCTACCGGTGATATAACCGAATTAATATCATCGTTCTGAATATAATTCGTCAGGGGTGTCACCCGATTGGCTGGATATTGGATTCTGGCTCCAGATGCTGCTGATATTGGTTTTCCAGATCCTACGTAGGAGGTGATGAGATCTGCGACTGTGTCGTATGCTTCATCCTCAAATTGATACTGGTGTCTTTCGTAAACCGTGTCTGGATGGACGATGATCTGAAATAAATCATTCTTATGTCATAATTCGTGTAAAAGTTAAAAAAAAAAATCGCAGCACCTGTGATATGTTCACTTACACGTTGTATAACGAAATGTAAATGTTGTCCATTGGATCGGCAACTTAGCACGAAGTTATCTGGTTGTGACGATGAGTCCCTGACCAGGAACTCGCGGTCTTGTTGGAGCAGGCTCTCGGCAGCTGTCCTGCTGAGTGCGCCGTGATACCAGCCATGGGAAATGATCTGATCTGACGGTAAAGAAAACTCCCATTCCAGAAGGCCAGACGTTGTCATAACATTTGGATCCTGTAAAACGGACAAATACAACATTGTTTACATTCTATAAAAATATTATACCTATCTTCTCTTTGTCTATTGAAAGTAGGTAATAGGTACAGGATACATGTTCTTTCAGAAACATGTTTAGTTATACTTAGGTATAATGTGAAGCGCACAATTATTATATATAAATATTAATAAAACGTCTCATTAAATATACTTATTAACTCGAATTATTTTCGGATACTCTAATAGAATTGGGGTAACATATCTATGGTTGGCATACATAATTATATATATAATAATAACATACATGATGCTTATTGTGATATCCATAAAACTATGGTACTTATTTGGGTGTCGGCAGCATCAAAGGAAGCAAAGGCAACGCCAATATTTCGCAAAATCTTATGTCAACAACACGTTAAAATCGGTGTAAATAATTCACTGTTGCATAAAAACAAATAACTAAAAAAAGAGAACTTGTCAAAACAGTGGCCCACAATGTTTTACTTACCATTTCTTGTTCACTTCATAGAAAAAGTACTAAAAGGTATTTGTATTTGGCTGTGGTCGCGACTCGTGTGGAGCCGGCTGTGTCGCCCCTGCCGCCCCTAATTGGGGGTCGAGAACCGATCAATAAAACAACCCGCCCATTTTTAACAGTATGTTGGTAGAAATCGTCGTCGTCGCTAACTTCATGATCCACTGTCGCGCATGCGTTTAGGATTTTTACGTAATTCTAGTATGTATAACCATGTTACATATACCTACTATATTATTTATTTATTAAGTAGACACCTCAATGACTTACTCACTAAGACATACACTAACAGAAGACACAAAAAGTTTTAGGCATAGTGAATTTGTCACTTACAGAGGTGCACAGTACGGACAAAAAATACTTAATAATTAATTACAACAAGTTTAAATTTATACATGACACAAGTGAGCTAGATATTATCTAAATTCAACGAGATTTTTTTGTATATTTATTTAGTACATTGGAAAGAAAATTTAAAAAACCTAAATAACATAAAAAACCGGCCAAGAGCGTGTCGGGCCACGCTCAGTGTAGGGTTCCGTAGTTTCCCGTCCGTCACAATAAGTGTTCCCACTTATGAGTTTAAAAAAAAATGCTTGCATATACGATTATACTACAAACTTAGTCCAGAAATTATTTTGTACAACCTTTTTGTCTTTTTTGTACAAAAACTGTTCTTTCCATCAAGTTCAAAATGATTTTCCTAGCAAGTCCTTATAAAGTTCTACTTTTCAGATTTTTTTCATATTTTCTAAACTAATTATGGTTCAAAAGTTAGGGACACACACACATTGTTTTTTACTTTTGGAGCGATTATTTCCGAAATTATTGACATTATCAAAAAATTATTTTAGTAAACCCCTATTCATTTTTAAATACCTATCCAACAATATATCACACGTTAGGGTTGAATTTAAAAAAAAATCACTTCCCACTTTACATATAGGGGGGCTACCCTAATAAAACATTTTTTCCAATTTTTATTTTACCACTTAGTCGGCGTGATTAATATACATATTGGTACCAAATTTTAGCTTTCTAGTGGTAACGGTCACAGAGATTAAGCGAGGACGGACAGACAGACATGGCGAAATTATAAGGGTTCCTAGTTGGCTACGGAACCCTAAAAACATAATTATATAAATTGAAGTATAGGATTGTTCGTGTCACACTGAGGTTCCAAGCTGTTTAAAAAGCTTTGCACGGAATGTTTGAAAGGAGTTAGAGAAGATATCGATGCTATTGGATCGTGAAGCGATTTTATTGTAACCTCCCATATTAGAAGTGTAGGTGTTCTCTTAGTTTTATTTCTTTTTTATTTTTTTTCCTATTTTAATATCTATTGCTTGCATTTAGGATATAAGGCTGTTTGTCATGATTATAAACTAATATACTTGTAAAAAAGATACTCGTACTTTTGAAAACGCGAAAACTGTAGGGGCATTGTAGAGCCGAAAATTTACCTGTGGTCCTAGAACATAAAGGGCAACTGAAGATACATACATAGGTGTAGTTTTACTCGGTACCTAAAGTCTGATACTCCCTCCCACTCCGACTCCGCTCTAGAGCGGGAAAGTCGTTAGATATTACTTAATCTACACTAATATAATAAAGAGGTAAAGTTTGTTTTTTTGTTTTTATGTTATTTTGTTTGTAGAAGATAATCTCTGAAAATACTGGTCCGATTGCCAAAATTTGTTCACCGACAGAGAACTGCTTTATTTCTGAGTTACATAGGCTATATTTTATGTACGCGGGCGAAGCCGCGGGCAAAAGCTAGTAGATAATAATTTCTCAATTAAAAAAAAACGATTTTAAATATTAATTATAAAATGTTTAGGTCCCCTTGTGGTTTCCTTTCATATACCTAATGCTTAGACGAGCAGCTCGGCATTGTAAAGAATTTAGCCATTCAGGTTTATTTACTAGATAATATAATAGCTTCTGACAGTGCTATTTGCCTTACCATCATCATCATCATCATATCAGCCGACAGATGTCCACTGTTGGACATAAGCCTCCCCCAAGTGTCGCCACAATGAACGATCCTTCCTTAAGGCCTTACCATGACATCATGCGAGCGACAAAGACGAATGTAGTTATACACCCTATATGGCTCCAACCCCTTAACGGTTCAGTTTAGGTCGTAAAATAGATCGCTAAGAGCCCGTGGTAGGGTCTATGGTATTGTCCATCCAACCATTCCACCCTTTGAGTATGATGGAGAAAAAACGTATAAACACACACACGCATAAATACAAACTTTCACCTTTATAATTATACTAGCTTTTGCCCGTGGCTTCGCTCCCGCTCTACCCTACTCCACCCTACTATACCTTACTCTACCCTATTCTACCCTACTCTACCATACTTTACCCTACTCTACCCTACTCTAATTCACCGAGGCGAAACGCTTAGTCCGGATCGTAGATGTTTCAACAACGTAAGGGTGGATACTCGCCGTGCGTCGGTTTGGCCTTATGTCCGATGGGTAGAAATGAGATGGCGGAATCAAGTCATGCAATTCCTGCGCACACTCTCCAAAATGCAATTTGTAAAACACCGAAAGACTGGCTACCCTACGCCTGTGCTCAAGGCTTTGAAGATTGGACTTAACCAAATCTGGATCATCAATCAGCCTAATTACCTATGAATTAAATGAAACTTATTAGCTACAGTATACACCGCAAAATTTTAATCGTTTTAATCCCGTGGAGGGTCGATCCGGTACATGAAACACTATCGATTTGCAAAGATAAAATTAAAAAATAAAGTAAGTACCTACCTTTTTTTCAAAACGTAAGATAGTTAGTACGCAACGCCAACTACTCTCTACTCTAGGTCATTGGACTCGCTCAGCTGATGTCTTCTTAAAGAAATTAATTTCGTATATGCGTAAATTAATACGAGAGAGAGCGACTACAATACAAATAAATGAATAGTTCTGAATAGATATGTTGAAAATGGTATCATCGAAGTGATCTGATGATGATGATGATGATGATGGAGCCGGAAGATAGGCACCGGAACTTCGTAATTAATTACTGTATCCTAGCCGTGTTTGGGCTTATTAGAATTGTCATGAGATGCACTTTGGCTATAAGGTACTATTGAACTGATCTGTTGATGATGATGGAGCCGGAAGATAGGCACCGGAACTCCGTAATTAATCAATGTATTCTAGCCATGTTTGGGCTTATTAGAATTGTCTTGAGGAGCCGGAACAGGAACTTCATAATAAAACATTGTATCCTACCAGGGCTTGCGTTGATTGGAATTTTCATGAGAAAACGATACTCTGGCTACAAGTGTATCTCAACTAAAAAGTGCGAAATAAAAACCTTTTTACAAAAAAAAAATAACTGACTTCGGTGTTTCTCGCTATTGTTTGTTTCTTATATAACACCGACTTCCGAAATTAAAGTTATTTTGATAATTTTAGTGTATTTTTTTAGTGAATTGGTTTTTTTTTTTGTAAAAAGGTTTTAGAAAAAATAAATTCAAAATCCTGTAGTCCACGCGAACGAAATCGCGGGCACAGCTAGTTATATTATAAAAATATTTCTAATCCAATTCTTTAGACCGTTTCGCCACCGACACCCCACGGTGTTGGACGTGCCATGCACGGAGCATGTCGGCACCGGTAAAATAAGCCACAGGTACAGGTACAGGTACATGTCAATTGCCCAAACGCTTTTTGGCAATTGACTTCTTCTTCTTCAATTGACGCCTTCAAACAGTAAGTCGTGAGCATACGGGTCATAACCGCGTATGACGACTGCTATGGACCGAAAATGACGGACTAAAAAATGCACCCATGCAGTATGGGTAGTCCGTGTTGCCTTTCATACTTGATATTTTCTCAGCCCGGTCTCTATGTCTGAGTATGGTTTCCGCACTTAGTCCTATGCGGACCATTGTACGTGGGCCATAGCGGCCATAACCTTGGGTGGGCTTATTCCAACCAGCCCACCTCTCTCCAAAAGCAGATTAGGCCTCTCAGGTTTTTCAGGGCATCCATAAGGGAATTCGGGGATCCTATGGTTCGTGTGCGTATTTCAGTGACACCTGTGCAGTTTAGGAGCAGCCCGGTTATCGATAATATTGTCAATCAATAATATTCTAATAGATAAATATAATATAATAATATAATATAATTGATGTCAATACATTTTTTTAGTTTATCCGTCTGTTCATTCCGATTATTTTTTTGTTGTAAAGCCAACCCTTATGGTGTGATTTTATGCAGGTATGTATTATGTTTACGTCTTTCAAAGTGCCCACGCCAGACTGATGATAAACTGTATAATCAATCATAAACACTCTGACCAGGTAACAATGTATCTACAGAGAATCAGGCCAACCTCTCTTTCAAAACATAAAACGATAGCTTAATGTAAAAATGTTTGCAAACACGAAATCAATACCGGACATAACAAGACAGTGTAGCCACTGTGTGCTTTCTAAACATTGTAAATCGAGGTGTATTTTTTAATAATTGACATGGTGCCTCGATTAGTCGGCAAACGGCGATGGCCAGCGCACCTCGCGTCCCGCGTACTGCCGTCCTAGTCGTGATCCTCCTGGCGACAACCGCAAAGTGCTATGAGAAAAGTAAGAAACATTCACACTTGTCGCATAGTCACATACTCAAACCGATTCAAAACAGTTTTACTACTATCCAAAAGTTTAATAAAATGAGCAGCTGCACTATGTTAACCATAATTTTATGTTCCAGCTTTGCGCAAAATCGTTCGTAATCAGTCGAAAATGGTACAAAGGCCGTTCAGTGAAATAAATGTTCCTCTTCGAAAATGGAAGAATAGTACCGTTCATATGTTATCTGAAAATGATGCATTTCATTTCCCAGGCGTGGCTCAAGTAAAGACAGTTTTCCATAACTTACAGAGACCAAAGCAATCGACTTTCACTTCAATAAACACAAGTGAAGGCAAAATTTCTTATTCCAGCATAAAAATTACTAAACCAGAGACTGCAAATGAACTTAGAACGAATACCATGAATATGAGTAGAGACAATTATATATATGCGCCTATACCCACTGTTGTACCAAATAACATAACCGACCAAAACAATGTAAAACTAGCTATAAAAAACTATTATAAAATACCAACACCATCCAGGTTTTTTCCACCCGTAGAAGAACATGACGTACAAAGTATTGGTCAAAGTTTTGAACAAAGAGGGACCAGCAAGGAAAACACTGTAGTCATTCCTAATTTTCAAGATACAACTAAAGAAAAGGATACATTACAAGTGAAAGGCATTTTAATACCTAAATTAACAACCTCAACTGAAGCTTCAGGTGCCCGCAGAGAAACGATGCATAGCATCATAGACATTGATCCTGAAAATGAAAAGGCTGATTTTCTAATTGAAGGCTTGCCCATGGATAGTACAATGTTCAGTTATAATCTGACTTCAGATCCTTTCACTTGTTCAATAATTAAAGTCGCTACAGCCGATATAGACGCCCAAGATAAATTTTCCCAATTAAATATAGAGGTAATATTTACAGTACTTAGGTGTAAAACAAAATCCGTTAGAATGACATCCGCGATTAACTCAAGTATGATCATTAATTTTACAGCCCTTCTGGATGAGTAAGATGCATTTTTGGAATCATGTTTTTGATAGCCGATACGAATCTCTAATGATGAATACGAAATGGCCCCCTCTTAAGGTACTGTACATTTTTTGCGTTTTTAAGACCTCTTAAAATAACGGAAACGGAAAAAACGGAACGCTTAAAGGATCACTTTGTTGTATGTCCGTCTGTCTGTCTCGATCTCGAGAACGCGTGGAGGTATCGAGTTGAAAGTAAAACCATGTTCTCAGGCCTGCGGTCTCTTCAAGCTGTGAATAAATCAAACTTCTAAATTAACGAATAAAAAAGATATGGCCGTTTATGTCGCAAATAAACGTATATTTTGATACTCTCAATGATCGAAATTGAAAGGGTACTTTCCGTTGACCCAGAATCCTGAAACTTGGCACAAATTAAGGCATTTAGCACAAGTATAGGCAAAAATCTGAAAACAGTAAATTTGTTGTTACATACGTCACAAAAAAAAAATTGTAATTCGGAAAAATCTTCGAGATGCCATTCGGGAATTGTAGTTTGCACGGAACCCTCAGTGCGCTAGTCCGACTCGCACTTGCCCAATTTTTTTTGTAATAGTTAGGTTTTCAAAAACAGTAAAATCAGTTCTCAAACCTTCAACAAACATACAGAAGTCAATTGATTTTCTGCTAGTAATTACGATGAAACAAAAAATAGTATCCTTCACGTGAGAATGCAATTTGCATTTGATGTTCAAAGTGCAAATTATGATCTCACGTGTACAATAGTACGAGTACAATAGACCGGTCTAAAACGTGATTTTGACAAAAGTGGTATACACCACTATTAAAAAAAAATCTGGTCTTTAAACTTATTTACTATGATACACTATTAGACTTCATTTAATATTTTTCAGGTGATATTGATACCCCGCACGCACGTAGATACAACATGGAAACGAACATTCGAACAATACCACAAAGACAGCGTCAGTAAAATTTTATCAAACATCGTGAAGAAATTGCAATTCTACAATAAATTAACATTTAGTTGGAATGAAGTTTCACACTTAAGTTTTTGGTGGAAAACAACCACTCACAGAAATCGATCGGTAAGAGAGATGTAAATATCTTGGTTTCACAACATACTCGTAGCAAGAACATTAAGAGTAACATTTCAATTTGTGTGATTTAGGGATTTCGAAAGTTATTAAAATCTGGCAGACTCGAAATAACCACTGGAGGTTGGGTTGAACCGGATGAAGGAACTACGCATTTATTTGGACTTGTTCATCAACTCATAGAAGGTAAAGTAATGACTAAGATTTAATTTTTTGACAACACAAGTTTCGTTCCCGGTAGTATTTCCTATTGGTAAAAATAACGATTTTCATACAATCCAATTTCATCATCAACCCAAGAAATGAAAGGGTTTAAAAAATCTTCATCATCATCATCATCATATCACCCGAAAGACGTCCACTGTCGCGTCGCCACAACGACCGATCCTGTGCGTCTCCGTCATTCCCACGACTCTCACCAGGTCGTCGGCCCACCTTCTGGGAGGCCTTCCAACGCTGCGTCTTCCGGTGGGCGGTTGCCACTCCAGAACCTTTCGTCCCCATCGACCATTCATTCTACGAGCAATGTGCCCTGCCCACTGCTACTTTAGTTTGGCGATTCTTCGAGCTATATCGGCGACTTTGGTTCTAAAAAATCTTATGAGCAAAATATTCATTAAGGATCGAGTTTGGACTCTTCGTTGTTAGAGATTTTTCTTATCAAATAGTTTCGTTTTTATTTTTCGGATTTTCTTTGATATGGCTCATGATTTTCAGGACATCAGTGGCTGAAACAACATCTAAATTATTCGCCAAAAGTAGGTTGGCTGACAAGCAGCGTTACTCATAGTCCTACGATGGCATACCTCCTCTCCGCATCCGATGTTAATGAACTGGTTATTACAAATCTCCATTATGCTTGGGAACAATTTTTAGCTGAATTTCAATACAGTGACTTTATGTGGATACAAAATTGGGACGATGATAAATCATATCCAACAAATCTAAACGAGGCATTAAACAGAATGGGTAACGATCGGTTTCCAAGGCACACGGTTTTAACGCACTTTCTTCAATTCAACTCGGCAGGATTTAAAGCGTGCGGACCGAATGGTCCTATTTGTGCTGCAGAGTATAATTTTGCTACAAATCATAAAAACTTCGATATCAGCATTTATAATGTAAAAGAAAAATCAGAGCTTCTTCTTGAACAGTATTCCAAAACAGGAACTATTTCGCCTCACAACACTATAATCGCACCTTTAGGTGGTCCATATCATTATGAAGTTCAGTCAGAATTTGATTTTCAATACAATAATTATCAGAAAATTGTTGACTTCGTATCGGCTAATAAAGATATTTATAAAGCCACAATAGAATTCGGGACAGCAAAAGATTATTTTAAAACAGTAAAAGAGAAATATAAATACTTCCACAGTTTAAAAGGCGATTTTCTTAATTATGCTGATATCAGCTCTGGAAGCCCCGCATATTGGACTGGATTTTATACATCTCGACCTTTCAGTAAAATTTTACTTAGGCGTCTGCAATCAACACTACGAACGACCGAGATATTATTTTCTTTTGCTTTAAACCGTAACATCTTTCGAAACACAAATGTTTCTCAAATTTTTGATCTCTTAATAAAAGCGAGAGAAACAGTTGCACGACTCGTTGATCGCAATGTTGTAGGTGGAACAGTTACAGCAAACATCTTAAAATATGTTCACAACCAAATTCTGATCACTGTCAAAGACTGCTGGTATATACAAGAATTGGCAGCGAGTTTCTTGAGTTTAAAGCCCGAACAACACGTACCGTACCTGCAAAAGTATGTCTACAGAGATGGTGAATTCATCTCCTTATTTCGTACGGTTGCACCAGGAGATCAAGTTTATGTGTTCAATTCACTTAGCCATGAGCGGACTGAAATCGTAGAACTCGTGACAAGGTATCCCAACATTAGAATAGTAGATCACAGAAAAAAAGACGTTACTGTTCAGATAAATCCTGTGTGGAAATATGGTTCGGACAACAGTATCAAGGTATCTAGAAGATTTTTCAAAATCATATTTGCAGTACTGATACCTCCCATGGCACTCGAGTTATTTAAAATTAAAGAAACTTATGATGCTTCGCAAAACGCTGCAACAATTTATTGTTCAACATGTCATTTTGATGATGTGAGTAATACTTCAACATTTCCATTCACAATTCAACCGATACAATCCGGCGATATACAACTAGAAAGTTACAAACATAGACTTTTATTTGATGAATTCACTGGCCTTATGAAAACTGTTATCGAGAAAGCAACCAACATCGAGAAATTCGTTTCTATTGACTATGGCGCATTCAGAGACTCTGATGTTAATTCGGGAATGTTTTTATTTAACACTAATGTTAGCAAGCCGCTGCAAGACGTTCTGTCCGAATATAGATCGGGAAGTAAGAAGAAAGTTATGTTCATAGTTTCGGGACTAGTTACAACGGAATTGACTTGCGTTTACGGTCGATTATTACAACATACAACAAAAATATTCAATCTCTTAAGAAGTCCACTGTCGAATGCTATTTATATTGAAAGCAAAGTAGATTATGAAGTATCTCCGAAGAACAGAGAGTTAGAGCTTTTTCTATCCGTACAGACAGAAATATTAAATGGAAACCCTCCACAGATTTATACAGATAACAATGGTTTTCAATACACAGCGCGAATTTTAAATATTAGTAGACGTATCGAATCTAATATGTACCCGATGACGAGTATGGCATTCATACAAGATAAAAAAAAACGGTTAACTTTTATCACTGATCATGCTCAAGGTGTCACTGCTTTACAAGAAGGCCAGTTACTGGTCATGCTAGACAGACGTGTCCTATTTAATGATGGCCGCGGAACTCACGAAGGGTTGGCAGATAGTAGAAGCACCTGTCACAGAAATTTCCTATTGCTAGAGAATTTTGGGGATGGTGGTAAATCTTTTAGTCGATATCAGCAGTATGATGAGTTGAAGTTACCTAGTTTATCAGCAGTTTATCTTGCCAACATATTAGACTACCTATTAGATATATTTCTCATCGACAAGACTCACACAAACCTTTGCTACTACACATTTTTACCGTTAGTCAAGACTTCGTTTCCATGTGATGTTGCACTTGTGAATTTCAGAGTGATTTTACACAGAAGTACATTGTTAAACGCGATTCCTAACACAGCTCTTATGATACTGCATCGGCAAAGCTTTTCGTGTCAAGTTGAAAATTCGCCAAATCTGCACTGTAGTGGAGACCCTAATTTCTCGTTAAAGAAGATATTGCGTATTGTAAAGTCTGTGCATCAAACGAATCTGCCGGGTACTGACGAAGGGTCTGAGGTAGTTGAGCTGAATCACGGAAATTTTCCACCAATGGAACTGACAACGTTGAGGATACAGTTTTAAATGTACATTGTTCCATAGTCATCGATAGACGTAAAATCACTAGTGTGGAGTACCTACTTGAAGTTGTGGTCCTTGTATGGTGGGAAGTAATGTCTGTTTGTAATTTTTTTTCTTTTATTATATTTTTTTATTCGTGGCGAGACTAGGAACGCGTTTATGATCAATTATGCCAAACTACGCGCGCGTAGCGTCCATCCGTATATCTGTCTGGAAACCATTTTTAACCGACTTTATGTCACAACAATATATAGGCTCTATGTTTGGAAACTAGGTTTCAAATTAAAAGAGCATAGAAAAATAATTGCACATTGTATCTGTGATAGCGAACTTCGTTTGATCGAGTGACTCTCGGTTGGATGCGACGCGTCCCCGTCCGCGCGTCTTCCGGTTACATGTTTCCGACGAATTTGTACGTCGTTATTTATTTAATAGAATTTACATAAAAGCAAGGAGATCCGCAAGCCCGAGCCTATGATGGCTGGGAATTGGCCTGCGACTCCAACACCCGGGGCGTTCATTGTGAAGGTGGTTAGGGCCCGAGGATGTTCTCGTCGCTCCGGACTGCGTACCGGACGCGAGAGGTCGACGTCGCCGACTGCCTCGTTTAGAACATGGCGCTGCTCCACACAAGCGGTACTGATTTCTGTTGTAAGTTTGACCATCCACCGGGCGATTCGCACGATGGTGACACCTGGGCGTTTCTTATTCCAAAATCCAAAACAGGAACCTCCTAACCTTTCAATGTCCGGTGAGGACCTGAGGCAAACGGAAAGTGAGGACGCCGTGGTGTCTCTGTAGGCATTCCTCAAAGAGGGCCTAAGATGGTTTTACATCGGCGAGGCGAGGCGTGGATGGGATGGGCGAGAATTGAAATCACGTATAAGTACATTATATATATTGCGTAGTCCCACCTCTCACTTTATCAGCCTACTACGTAAGATAAACTAACGAGTGGGTGTACGGCTTCGTACCTACTTACATTACCTCTATGAACAACATGTGACAGTCATGTGATTCGTGGATATTTATTTCAGCTTTGTATGATAATATTAATAACAAAAAACAACTAAGGAAAACATGTAAGTAGGTAGCACTGAGAGCTGGAGATGTTTTAAGTTTTGCGCTTGACGGAAAGAGACTGTGCTGTCCTCAATGACCGGGGCGAGATTTTTATCCGTTTTACAAAGTAAATAAATACTATATTTTATCCCTCTCCTGGAGAGGAGGCTTAAGTCCCAGCAGTGGGAAATCCAAAAGGCTGATTATTATGCTATTTTTATTGCACTAACAAATATTACATTTCTCGCATCGCACATCGTCGCGCATCTAGACCTTTCAGGTGCCTACACCAAAGATAGGCAGGGCGTATGTATAGAAAGCAAACATGGTAATTGATTTCTTGACGCATCAACAGCAATTTTATGTGTTTCGGAATGCGACCATGGTCAATTTTGCAAACGTAATGCTTATGCACGGAACTCAGATGATGCACTAACACAGTGATTGGAAACCAGTACCCAGCTGCAGCAACACAGTGTACTTATGTACAATGGAAATAGGTACATCATTCTAATGTCTTTGAGGAACAGGATAATTTTTTGTAGGTCCCTATTCTATATTTGTATGAAAACATGTTGACAGAAACAAATCTGTTTGTTCTGAGTGAATTGTGAGAAATTAGAAATAAACTTTGTTAGTACTTTATTGTTTTACTTGAGATCCCCTTTTAATAATATAGATTGTAAAACATGCAGTACCATAAGTACCTACCTATGTTATTTGACTGCATCGTAGCTGTAGCTAGCGGTCTGCGCGCCTGCTGAGCGTGGCGGTCGCACACAAGACTTCAGAGGCCCAGCCTCGAGCACGGGATTCATTTGACGACATGAAATTAACTGGTAAAGGGATTTATTAGGATCGCCAACCAGGGCCGGTTTATGCATATCGGGGCCCCCCCTACCCTCTTCTAACTTCTTAATATTTTTTTTGTCTAACACATACTTTTTAGGGTTCCGTAGTCAACTAGGAACCCTTATAGTTTCGCCAAGTCTGCCTGTCTGTCCGTCAGTCCGAGGATAATATCAGTGACCGTTAGCACTAGAAACCTGAAATTTGAAAAGTAAAAAAAATGTGTCCCCCCCCCTATAACTTTTGAACCATAAGTTTAGAAAATATAAAATATAATCAAAAGTAGAAGTTTTTAAAGACTTTCTAGGAAAATTATTTGATGGGTTGAACAGTTTTTGAAAAGTTGTATGCAAGCATTTTTTGTAACTTAGTTTACATATTTTATTGTTTTTCTATGTAGTTGATTGATTCAATTTTATATTACATTTACAAAATTATCAGCAAAAGCCAATGAATATGCTTTGCACTCACACGTTGCTAATGAAAGATTGTGTTTTATTAACTCCATCTGTTGACAGCTTTTCGCATAATCCAATGCTAGGATTGCTAGTTAAATGTCATGTCATCGAAATTTCAAATTATTTTCTTTTTTTTTTCCTGAAATGCGGAGCCCCTGTACCTGGCGGGGCCCCTAGGCAGTTGCCTACTGTGCCTAATGGATAAAACGGCCCTGTTGCCAACACAGATCGCTAACATAACAGTGACTGGGAATTTACATAACACTATTCATGGTTGGAGCTAAACTTATAGGGTGTGTAGCTCAATCCCTCTTTCTCGCTCGCATGACTGACATTCAAGGTAAGGCGCCAGGGTCCGCATTCTCATTTGCGCACGGTTACCTTCACCGACAAACTACCACCTACGAGTGGCAAACGGTAGATATTTTCAGAAGCAATTGGAGTATAAAAAATAAAATAAAAAACATTACAAAAATAGATTTAACTTTTATTAGGTAATAGGGACTGACACGAAAGCGCTGATCAATGAGCGATGCAAATAATCTGCAAAAAATATTTTTCCCAATCTATGTTGCTGCTTGCACAGACTAGGGGGTTGGAACTTCAGTAATTTTTTGAGGCATTGCTCTCGAGGTATATTTCTTTTGTTTTATTTTGCTCGCACATTTTGAGATGGTACCTTCTATTTACAGTCATAAAATTTGGTACTATTCAGAAAAAAAAGAATATTTGGGCATTGGCATAACTATTAAAGACTGGGCGGGGCAGTGCCCCGTGGCCCCACGCTCAGCAGGCATCCCCCAAAACCTGATTAGTTCGCAAACTTCTTATTGAACTAGCGAAAAATTTTACCACCTTCGAAATCTTTAAAAAATTATATTGTTATATTACTTTAATCATGGCAACTCGTTTTATTAAGTAAAAGTCTGACTCTTCCACCATGAGCAGGAGAAATTATTTGAGGATTTGTCACGAGGTAAAAATAAAGGACCCCAGTTTTTTTTTAGCTTAGGTACACCGTATCTCACCAAAATCGATTTAATGGTTTAATCGTGAAAGCGTGTGTATTCTAGCAGACAGACAGTCACTTTTATATTTATTAGGGATTACATTATCATATTAACAAAACTTAAGATACTAGGTGGCAAAGTCAAAACTCTTAAATAAAGAGCACATCGAAACCTATAAAATCATTACTTTCTAGTTAATAAAACTACCAAATAAAGATTCAAACTTTCCCCTACTTTGTAGGGGAAATTTTAATTATGGTAGTGGCAACCGTCGTGGGCAAAATAGTGATACCAGAAGTAGTATTTTATTACTTTTTGGGTATATTTTCACTAATTTTCAGAACGTCTGCATTTTTATAGTTTGACTAGTAAATTGAATATTAGAAACCATGTTTATCTAAAAATTATCAAAGATATGTTCAAAGCGATCTTCAACTTGAAATAAAACTAAAAAACAGCAATATGCTGTATACCTATTACAAAATTATTCAGGTGATGGGCAGGGCTAGATCTAGCTATTTAGCCGCTCCGGGCAAAGATAATTTTCGCCGCCCTTTACAGGCACAAAACCATCATGAGCTATGTAGTGTTGGGGGATGTTAAGTATAGAAGTACCTACATAAAGTACGTGATATTGTTGAGATTATACCTATCTATAATATTCGCGTCAGTCTATGGCTCAATAGACTTCTTCTGAAGAAAAACTATACTAGAGTAGATGAGTGTTTTAATTTTAGTAAGTATACAATGTATGTCTTTTATAGAATTTCACACAAACTACTGAATGGATTGCATCATGATCAACTTTATCATCATCATTTCTATTGCGACTCACTGCTGCGTATGGGTCTCTTTTACCTTGTGTTATTTTTCTCTGTCTCAGGCTAATCTTGTCTACATACGTAATAAAGTCCAAAAGTTTCTGGCCTGACCTATAAAATGAAGGATAAATCTCAAACAACTCCTTTTATTTCAATACACTATTCACATCACTTTATTAACATTTCGATTTCTTAAAAAAAATAGTCTTCAAAATGCGCCAAAATTGCGGACTTCACCTCTTTTTCCGTGAAACATTTTTCTCTCGGAAGTCAGATTTCAATGTTGAAAATAAATAATAATCGCTTGGGGTTAAGTCGAGACTATAGGATGCATGGCCGAGCTCTGTAAAAGCTCATTTTTTTATAGCAGGCTTGGAAACAGCCGATGTGTGAACCGGCGCACTGTCATGAAGCAGCAACACTCTTCGCGAAAATTTCCCTCGACATTTTTCTTTAATAGCATCTCGCGATTGATGTAGTAAGGAAGCGTAGTACTCGACCGTTACAGTTGTGTTGCGTTCTTTAAAATCCACTAGTGAAATTCCTTGGGAATTTCAAAATATTGTGCCATGATCTTCTTTTGTGACTGAGACACCTTGACTTTTTTGGGCCGCGGTGAGTTGGGACGTCGCCACTCCATCAATTCACAAAGGATCATGATAAAAAACCAGAGATTCATCTCCTGTTACGATAAAATTAAAAACTTCTTTCTATTTGCCTGCCGAAAGCCCCGTCATAGCTGCTAATTCTTTTGTATTCAGCCGCCTACCCTTTAGTACTGTTTCTTCGAGTAATTGAATATTCTCATCAATAATGGCCTTAGACGGACGTCCTAGGCGAGGCTCATCTTCAATTGATTGTCTTTACATAAATGAAAAACACTAATATTTTAAATTGTGGGTAGGTGACTAAAATTCTAATTATTCAATGAAAATCTAGTTTGATATCTTTGATTACCCCAAAGCGGGTAGGCCGGAAACTTTGGACCTTACTACGTATGATGATGATGACCCTTTAAATAATCTTGCCTATATGTTGGTAATGGGTACTGAGATTCTTTACATATCACTAACAGTAGACCAACATATACAGGATTATTTGTAAAACACTGGCAACCTCTCAGGACTGTGTTACTAACATCATAAACCACAACTTTTGTTCTGTGACTTTTACTTTATGATATTTTAGTTCATCAGATTTTCATTCAAAAATAAAAATATTTAAATTGAAGGTTCTAAATATTACGAAGTCTATGCGAAGCAAGTGATTGTACAACAGCGGAAGGGAGTGGGGATCGGGTGGCGGAGGTGTTTGATACTCTTACGTTGCGTCATACAGACGTAGATAGGTATAGTATAATACAGAGTTGAAATGTGTTAAATAGAATAACGAAATCTTGAAGGTTTGTTTGTAGCAATTGTATGTAAGTCATAAAACAAAAATTATTGCTTATGATGTTAGTAATACAGTCCTGCAAGGTTGTTAGGTGTTTTACACATAACCCTGTATATGTCCACTGTAAACTATTTTTTTCTAAAAGAGATTTCTGTTCATATCATGACATGTTGATCCATACAATTCAACATAAAGATTTATTTTCTACAGCTGTGATCCCGTATCCAGCGAAAAAAAATCAGCAACAGGTCACTGTTGCTACGTGCTTGGATACTACTTTCAAGCTCGCAACTAGAGTCTGTCTAATAAGTCAACCGACTTGGGAATTTTGTATAATATTTAATCATTTAAAAAATATTTATATTCGATACTTTTTATAAGGTTCTTCTATTAGTAAACAATGATCAAGATCTCATAATCAATCTTGATTATTGAAGTAGTGTAGACTACATCAGATTTCATTCTACTCTAATAATATCCCAAGTCGGTTGACTTATTAGACAGACTATAACGGGTCGTACCTATACTACATATGTACCTTTCGAATAATGTAATTAGGGCCGCAATAGAAAGACAATGAGAGAGCAAATGTCGCCCGATCCCCGCTCCCTTCCCCTATTGTGCTATCGCTTGCTTCGCATGGACTTGGTAATATTAAGAACGTTCAATTTATTTATTTATTTTGTTTGTTATTCCGATGAATAAAAATATGATGAAATTTTTAAAAGTTGTAGAACAAAAGTTGTTGTATAAGATGTTAGTAACATAGTCCTGAGAGGTTGCCAGTGTTTTACTAATAACTCTGTATAACTAACTAGCGTCCCGTCCCGGATACGCACGGGCAATAAATATAGTCTATGTTACTCAAGGTGAATGTAGCTTTCCAATGGTGAAAGAATTTTTGAAATCGGCACAGTAGTTTTTTCATTCAAAAATAAAAATATTTAAATTGAAGGTTCTAAATATTACGAAGTCTATGCGAAGCAAGTGATTGTACAACAGCGGAAGGGAGTGGGGATCGGGTGGCGGAGGTGTTTGATACTCTTACGTTGCGTCATACAGACGTAGATAGGTATAGTATAATACAGAGTTGAAATGTGTTAAATAGAATAACGAAATCTTGAAGGTTTGTTTGTAGCAATTGTATGTAAGTCATAAAACAAAAATTATTGCTTATGATGTTAGTAATACAGTCCTGCAAGGTTGTTAGGTGTTTTACACATAACCCTGTATATGTCCACTGTAAACTATTTTTTTCTAAAAGAGATTTCTGTTCATATCATGACATGTTGATCCATACAATTCAACATAAAGATTTAATTTCTACAGCTGTGATCCCGTATCCAGCGAAAAAAAATCAGCAACAGGTCACTGTTGCTACGTGCTTGGATACTACTTTCAAGCTCGCAACTAGAGTCTGTCTAATAAGTCAACCGACTTGGGAATTTTGTATAATATTTAATCATTTAAAAAATATTTATATTCGATACTTTTTATAAGGTTCTTCTATTAGTAAACAATGATCAAGATCTCATAATCAATCTTGATTATTGAAGTAGTGTAGACTACATCAGATTTCATTCTACTCTAATAATATCCCAAGTCGGTTGACTTATTAGACAGACTATAACGGGTCGTACCTATACTACATATGTACCTTTCGAATAATGTAATTAGGGCCGCAATAGAAAGACAATGAGAGAGCAAATGTCGCCCGATCTTGGTAATATTAAGAACGTTCAATTTATTTATTTATTTTGTTTGTTATTCCGATGAATAAAAATATGATGAAATTTTTAAAAGTTGTAGAACAAAAGTTGTTGTATAAGATGTTAGTAACATAGTCCTGAGAGGTTGCCAGTGTTTTACTAATAACTCTGTATAACTAACTAGCGTCCCGTCCCGGATACGCACGGGCAATAAATATAGCCTATGTTACTCAAGGTGAATGTAGCTTTCCAATGGTGAAAGAATTTTTGAAATCGGCACAGTAGTTTTTGAGTTTATTCATTACAAACGTACACACAAAAAATAAATTTTCCCTCGTTATAATATTAATGTAGTTATGATAATTTAAAAAAAAAAAACTAGGTTACACTGTTTAGGTTGCGAAAACGAAACTATGCAATTGCTAAATGGTTACGAAAAGTATATTAAATATGCATAGTAGTTTGTCGAATGAATCTGGTATTTTCCATTATCATGAATCTGGTCATACTGAGTGGAGTGTGGCCAATTTATTTAATATTCCACTAGAACTGGTGGTTTCAACGATCTTTTTTTACAATTATTTGACAAATATTTATTTTTGTGGATAGCGGGATTTTGTAGCAAAAAAATAATTAGATAAAAATTTAGGGAACAAGACAATGTATAGTCGCATTTTGTTAATGATTCTGTAGTTGTTTTGGAAATTGAATCTGGTGGAAAGCTGGTTTATTGGTTGGCAATGCTGTATATAAGTGTCACAAGGTTGATTCACAAACAGTTTGTCACGGTGTGTCTGTGTGCGATTGTATTGTCTTCAAATTTTAATTTTTAATGTTGTCGCGTAACATACGGGGACGCGTACCGACCATATTTTTGCTATCTACAAATATTTACAAACATGCGAGTTAGTAAAATATTAATGTGAACTGGAGCGTGAAAAGAGTTCTATAAGTAGTATGCAGTGGAATTTTAAGTCATAACACTGCGTGTGCTTGTCTGACTTCTACAATGAGAAATAAGTAGTTTACCTTAGAGTCATTCATTGTCTCCTTGATCTTTTTAGTGCGTACTGGCACAAACTGGGCCAAAATGGGTTTACTTATATCAAAGATCTGGAGCTTGTTCGGTAATGAGGGTAAGTAACTGTACAATTACAAACAGTTTGACGTTGGCGATAAGATAGTGAAAGATGAATTATGAAACTCCTAAATCCAAACAATCATTATATTTGTATATTCATACACTGTAAGTATTCTTACTAATAGTAGCGTCTTTGTCCAACAGTGTGACCTAATTTATTTGTAAGAGGTATATAGAGACAACGTTAAATTAATAAGAGCGTATTTCTTTGAATATGATTTATAGAAATCGGTAATTTATTGTGCTAGGGACAGTTAACTTCCACCTTTAATGTCAATTTCATGGCTATCGTAACAATACAAATTATAAATATCTCAAATACTTAGAAATCTTTTTGTTTAATTTTTTTTGGTTTGCTTCTTATATTCTGGCTATCATTTGGGGCATAATGGGGTGCATTTATGTATCCTATGTATTATTATTATTTACTATGATAATTCGCATCAAAGGTGGGTAAGTACCAATTCTTTTACTTTGGTACTCTCATAAAATTAATTAATAATAATAAAAATAAGTGTTTTTTTAACCTTTCAAATACCGTCAATTAGGGACACAATAGAAATTCAACAATGCGGGTAAAATGCTGGAGGCTGTTCCTCATATATTACACTTAAATGCAGGAGTTTCAATAGAAAGTGAGACCAGCTAATACCCAGGGCCCCATCTAAGGGGGGGCAAGCCAGGCATTTGCCCAGAGCGGCAAAATATGAGGGGCGGCAAAATTGACTTATTCCTATCTTCCAACTTAGTCCCACGTTGACACCCAAGTAGTCAGGTTGAGAATTTTATGTGCCACCTTCCAACATACTTCAGGTAGGATAGTCGAAATATTTGAGACTTATTCATGACCGGTTCGGTTTTGTGTATATAAAGGGCGGTGAAAAATTATCTTTGCCCAGAGCAGCTAAATAGCTAGATGGGGCCCTGCTAATACTGGTTTTGTTACTACTGGCATATGGTATTCTGAACCTCCTGTATCATATCTGTCCACTTTGGTTATGCTAGTTTTGTTACTACTGGCATATGGTATTATAAACCTCCTGTATCATATCTGTCCACTTTGGTTATGCTAGTTTTGTTACTACTGGCATATGGTATTCTGAACCTCCTGTATCATATCTGTCCACTTTGGTTATGCTAGTTTTTGTCTCTTTCATATCAAAATCCATTGTGATCTGTCTACATTCTTATAAAAAACATGAAAAATTAATTAGAAAAGTGGTGAAGGCAAATCAAGAAGTAAAAACGTGACATTTACCATTTGCTATGTCCTTAAAAATATTGTAATAATATTACATCAATTATAATACTGTAATAATGTTTCAAAACAATTAATTTCAACGCTAAAACTTTGAGAAACAATTAAATTAGATAGTAGTGTAAGTTAGGAAATTATATAATTAAGTATATTTTGACTGGCCTAGTGGTTAGTGGCACTGAGTGCTATGTCAGAGGTTGTGAGTTTGATGCCCACCCAAAACAAATGTTTCTGTGACAAGCATGATTTTGTTCTGTGTCTGGGTGTATATTATGTATGTATTTAGTATGTTTATGACCAACCCTCACTGGGCCCGCGTGGTGGATTACGGCCCATTCCCTCTCCTAGAGAGGAGGCCTGAGTCCCAGCAGTGGGAACATTAAAAAGGCTGATGATAATGATGATGAGTATGTTTATCAGTTGTCTAGTACTCATATCACAAGCTTTACTTAGTTTGGGACCAGATGGCGTTGTATGATAGTTGTGGAATATTATTATTAATACACTAGTTTCTGCCAGCGGCTTCGCCCGCGTGAAAGTTTCTTTACACAAACTTTGGTCCCACGTTTCATCCCCTTAGGGATGAATTTCGGAAAATCCATTCTTAGCAGTTGTCTACACCTCATAAGGAAAATTTTAAGTTTGTAGGTGTTATAGCTTCTGAGATTTTGTGATTAATCAGCGAGTGGTATTTCGTTTTTATATATATATAATTTTCCGATACATTGGTTTCCGAAGTACTTTTCCTTATATCCAGCAAATACTTGGCAGTTTAGAAGCATATGAGCTGCTGTCTCGTCCTCCTCCATGCAGGGCTTGCAGAGTGGGCTATCTGTGGCTGTAGTGATATAGAGGTGCTTATTAACGATTCGGAATCAACAAAAATATATAAATATAGAACAGGGATGTTATGAAACTCAGTAACCAAAACTAATGTCTATTCGATATTAAAAAAATCCGTAATCGAAACCGATAAAAAAGTTTTGGATAGTTTCGAATCAAGAAGGACTTTACGGCGGGTTTTATTATATCTTGCTATTAGTATTTTACTTTTTAATTTGTAAATTCTAATATCCGAAAATGAAACTAGCGGATAATCCGAAACCGTACTAATATAGTTCCTATATGCGTATCCATATCCAGACCCGAAATTTCATATCCGTAACATCTCTAATATATAGCAAACTAATCTGCAATGAAATGCATGATTTTATTTACTTTACTCTATATTGTCTTTTTAATTCAAACTAACTTTCTGGCATAATTTGTCTAGATTAAACTCTCTTTAAATAAAGGAAAAACTGACTCATCCATATAATATGTAGGTACTTAATGATGATGTGATTCTATATAATTTCTTTTATATCACCCATCCACAGAACACAAGTTAGTCCTGGTTGGTCTGGACAACGCGGGCAAGACTACGATCTTGTACCAGCTGCTACTCGGTGAAGCTGTCCACACCAGGCCTACCATCGGCTCCAACGTGGAGGAGGTCGTGTGGAGGAACCTGCGCTTCGTCATGTGGGACCTTGGTGGCCAGCAGAGCCTGCGTTCAGCTTGGAACACGTACTACACTAATAGTGAGGTGAAGTAACTGATTACTATAGCGATTTGAGAGTAGTTTACTTTTTATCATAAAATTAATCTCATTTTTTTTGAGTTGGCCCGAGACACGTCATCTCGCACATACTTCGTTTTAAGATAAAGTTCTAGCCATATTTTATCAGTAAATCGATTTGTCAACTGTGCAAGAACACACTCATACATAACACATACCTAATTGTATATAAATTTAAAACCATGTATTATTAGCGATCGACCCCTTCTTCGCTCGGGTGTAAATTATATACATAAACCTTCCTCGTTTAACGCTGATTTTGTTATTAGTGAAAATCGTATAAAAAGCCGTTGGGTTGTTTAGGAGGAGTTGCGATTTTGTTTTATATTATGTATTGATGATAATTATTAAGTGTACAGTAGTCACCAGTGGTGACCGACCGAAATATAATTTACCGACCTCTTTATAGTCAAATCCGAATTTTCCGCCGCAATGCCAGCCGATACTGGCCGAAACCGAATCCACGCTTGGTATGTACCTAGTTACCAGTAGTCAGAAGCCAGAAAATCAGACACCAATCTCGCCTGCGGGTATAATGTTACCCGCTTCCTGAGTTGTGGAGTTTCTCTAACTGTATAATATAGTAATAAAGTCGCAATACTAGTATACCTTTATTCATATAACAATATAATGTCGAACAGTTTGATAATTAAAATAATATTCTTAAAACTAGATTAATTTAAAATTCCGAATATACCTAAATGAAATTATTACAATTTTTTTATCATTATTGTAAATACCTGCTTAAATACATATATTTTCGAGTTCATCGTCTTTGTATAAGCATTTTTCTAAAAGAAAGGTTTTAAAACTGGATTATTTTGAATAGTAGGCAAATTATACAATTTTATTGCATTAAAATGCGAAGAATGACCGACTAATTTAAAGCGGATATTAGATCAAGTCGTCTAGTGTTCTCACTTTTTAATATTACCCCTTCGCGCGGGGGGTCTAATATTTGGCTCATATTGTGCTATCAAGTATCTACTGTAAAGTTGATAGCACAATATGAACCAAAGATATTCAGTAACTAGAAAACAATCAGGTTTAACATAATATGCGTAGCAAGATTATAAATAAGATAAACTATTGTTCATAAGCTTGAACAAACCGCAATGCTAACCTATTGTGGCGCTCTGTGTTTAATAACAACCCAACGATTTTGCGTTTTAGTGACAATAAAATACATTAACATATAATTAATACAATTGAAAAAATATGTATTTGTGTGTGCAGTCAATAGCAATAATTTATGAATGATATCTACCTGTGATTGATCAACTCGATATGTATGTATACTTCATTTGAGAATTCTTCAATGAATTTACATACATATCTATGTGTCGTGACGTTAGTTCCTAGTTTACGAGACAAAACTCGCTGCTTGATTAAGGTGAATCCAAGCGTTTCGCCTCGTCATTTATACCGCGTTGGTACATCGAGGAACTGGAACAATTTGCCTGCTGCGGTCTTCCCACCTGATTATAATTAAGCTGTCTTCAAGGCTAGAGTGAATAGGCTCTTAATAGACTAGTGCGCCTCACCATCGACGACTGCATTACTGCTTACCGTCAGGTGGGATAAATAATAGCTTTTTGTGCAATCGGCAGCTTAGTATCGGATAGTATGGTAACAAAAATTACATTTGAGGTTACAACATATTTATGTGTTTACGCAACTCTAATCATTAAAACTTAACATAAGACTCTCTAACATAGGGGAGAGTTAAAATGTGTCATTTTAATAAATAAAAAATTAAATTTAACCTTACCACTAAGTTGTTTTACTTTACTTCCCGATGCTGAATTGCAAATTGCACTAAACGTACGAAATTATATTTCGCTGGCTGTCCTGGAGCTGATTGGTTGTATGAATCTTCGACGGCCAATCTCATCACTTTGTGTCTCGACGGTTACCAGTTTCGAGAAACCAGGTGACTATTTTGTAAAGCTGAAGGTCCCAAACAGTGCATGGTGACGCTATCATGGTCCTGGCCGAGAGGCTACACAAACCGGTCCACTCAGGTTGAATACACATTGAATTGTCGACGAAGAACAGCTGTTTAAATGATTCAAATTACGATTCAAAACATATTGTGATTCCATTTGGGATTAAATGATAATTTGATAAATGATATTTTGCAAATAGGTTTTTAAGAAACACTTTTACACATTTTTTTTTTAACTCTAGTCTCAAAGTCTCTTTAAAAGTCATCAAATAAAAAAAAAATCAAATCATATGTATGAGAACATGCAGATGTAATGTATCTCCCAAAAATATCATACCAGTACAAATAGTTTAATAATATAGATCTACTCATACGGCGTATATTGGGTGAAGACCCAAGAAGAAGCTAGCGACTCAGACTTCGTCACTGCTTGAGCGACGAAGTCTGAGTCGCTAGCTTCTTCTTGGGTCACCCTCTTCTACGAAGTAGTCGCAAGGTTTCTGGAACTGATTCATGATATCCCTCTGTTGTAGAACCGTTAGTGGTGGAGTAATTTTTCTCTGCGGTTGTGAATCATCAACTTGCATATTTAACCATCTAATACACCACTTTTACAAACGGCGTTTTAAAAGAATTAGAACGTGTAAAAGAAAAAAAGATCAGCATTGAGGGCAGTGTACAAAAGATTCAGAACCCCTGTTGTAAAGTAAAAATTAGCTGTTCTTGCCATGTAATACATTATTATCATCCTTTTGAATCTTAAGTAACTTAAGTAGCTCGGCGACCACGTTGTTAATATTTTTTTTGCGACCTTGTAAGACTTCACTTAATAAGGATAATTGAATTTGTGTTATCATAATTTACAAAACTTAGTACTTATAGTAAGTAATATGATAATAATCCTTTGAAATTAAAAACGAAGTCCCTCACCGCGTCTGTGTGTCTGTATGAGGGCGATAAATAAAAAAAAATTAACGGATTTTGATGCAGTTTTCACTAATAGAGTGATCCATGAGGAAGGTTTAGGTGTATATTGTATATTACATCCATATTATAGTGGAGAAAAGTTGAGAATTTCCTAGATTTCTAACACACGTGCGAAACTGGGTGGGTTGCTAGTAGTACACATAATAAGTTGTTGGTCAGCTGTTGAGTCTTATAGTCGATTGTAGCATAAAACTAATACCTTTCAATCGTGTCAATAAGAAACAATAGAAAGACAATAGGTGCGCGAACATTCAACATAGAATTCATTACACCCCAAGCGAATGCTTGAAATGAATAATGAATTACTTTCTCAATGTAATGGTGATTTTTTTGTGAGGTGGAAAATCATTAAATAACTGTTCCTCCCGATCTGGGAGGAGCGAGAGGCCGTGTCAGAATTTTACTGACTTAACCCACCGGTGTTCCTTTCACCGTAGGCGTAGGCTTGCGGATGCCGAGCGGTGGGTAGCTCGCAGTCCCCTCGTCCTATAAGGACGGAGCTCGAGTTGTCGATAGCACGTAGTGTTTCACGCGCGCCAAAAAGGGATGTTAGCAAACCGTAGGGCCCTAGCAGGGCTGATGCCTGCTAGGGCCGCGGGATAACGTTGAAAGGGATGTGGTTTTAGTCGGTAAAGGTCTGATACGCCCTAGCTAGGGAGAAGTCATTGGATAATTTACCAAATCAAAAAAAAAAAAAATATATATACACGTATTCCTTCAGTTATCCGTTGCGTTCCAGGGCCAACCAGGGAACTCTTTCGAAAATGCCTGCAGATTAGTGCAGATATTATAGTGCCTCTGTGTTAGGCTTGTGAGTAAACACTCTTGCCTAACTCACAGCGTCACAAACTTTTATTAAGTTACTATGTTCACTTTCCTCTTGCTAATTAAAGTTAAACTTTGGTCAATAGATCTGATCATTACGCTCTTTAGTTTCTGTCTTTCTGAGGGCCTACCACGCGCTCCTACTACTACCATGAGGGCCTGTAGCGATCCATTTCACGCCCTAAACTGAACTGTTAAGGAGATGGAGTTATACAGGGTGTAAGGGACGGCCCTCCACAAACTTTAAGGGCTTGCTCAGTAGACAAAACTGAATAAACTTTTACAAGATTTTTTTTTTCACGAAACGAAATAAATAATCGGCCTCTCCATACAAACTTTTTTGACTGGCCTGTTGGTCTAGTGGTTAGTGGCCCTGACTGGTATGCCGGAGGTCGTGGGTTCGATCCCCACCCAGGAATAATATTTATGTGATGAACATGATCATTTGTTCTGTGTCTGGGTGTAATTTATCTATAATATGTATGTATTTAGAAATACATAAGTATGTTTATCAGTTGTCTAGTACCCATAACACAAGCACTGCTTAGCTTGGGACTAGACGGCGTTGTGTGATAGTTGTGGAATATTATTAAGGCGTATAGTTCCTTGAACCATCTGGCCGAAATTATGTGAACGCAACTCTCGCACTCGCCTAGGCGGCAGTACGCAAATCTGTGCATTTATTTGCGGCCAGCAGCGCCCGGAAAGCGCTTTAAATCCATTTTCTCTGCGAGATATTGATTGATTTACATATGCAATGTTCACTTTGAAGAATATTTAACCACCAATTTTTATGTGTAAAAATGTTTCTAAAGGTCCAAGCCGTTTCGAAGGAGTAGGGAAAAGTTGCGAAAAGTTGTGAAATTGCTAAATATTTTTTTTTGACAAAAGTATTAATTGAACGAAAAAATCAAATGTTGATATTATTGTTCATGAATCTATAATAAACATATATTTTTTTCAAACCAATTGACCTAGCCGTTACGGAGGAGTAGGCCTCAGAAAATCACTGTTTTATGGCACTTTTCGGGCGCTTGGCCCTTAATAAACTCTCCAATCAAGTTTTTAATTTTGTATGGTAAGGCTGTTCTTTTTTTTCGTTTCCTGAAAAAAAATCTTGTAGAAGGTTATTCAGTTTTGTCTACTGAGCAACCCTTTAAAGTTTGTGGAGGGCTGTACCTTACACCCTGTATTCATTGTGCTATGTGAGGGGTGGAGCTGTACACTATAAACCTCCATCCCTCTCTCGCGCTCGCCGCTCATACGACAGACATCTATACATACATATAAATAAAATTGGAGTGTCTGTTTGTAATATTGAAATAACTGCTTTTTACTACATGCATATGAATATAAATATACGCTACATACAACAAAATATTTTTTTTTTTTAATTTTTGTCTGTCTGTCTGTTTGTCCTGGTTAATCTCTGAAATGGCTGGACCGATTTTGACGGGACTTTTTTGTCAGGTAGCTGATGTAATAAGGAGTAACATAGGCTACTTATATTTTAGAAAAAATAAATCAAAATCCTGTAGTCCACGCGAACAAAGTCGCGGAATTTTTAAATAATTTTAATACGCCATGGTCTAAGGCCTGTGTTCTCGGCACCACAATAAATTTTACCTTACGAGACGTTAAAGTGACAATATTTTCCTGTGTTATCATTTTAATTGGATATAGTCCTGTGTTTATTTATGTATTTATACGTTATATTAAATAACTAATAACACTATAAATAAATACTTTTCTGAAAACAGCTTGAACGTTGGTTATTATTTCAAATATTAGTATGAGGAAGAGTTGTTTAGTAGTGTGCCTCGCTTGTATGTGTATACATGTAATCGAATTTCAGTATGTGCATCACATTTTGTTACTTGACTTGGAAAGAAGGCTCCTTTTCCACCAGTTAAGGTTTCATACTTAATTGTACGAATTTGAAAAAAGCTTATTATTTACCGACTAATCGAATAATGACCTAGAAGTGTCATTTCTGACTGATCACTTAATAAAATTTTCGCTTGAATCTTGCGGCGCCAAACCAAACCAAACCTTTTGAAGTTTTCGTTTCGAGTGCAATCAAAAATGAACTTAGCTGTGGTCAGGCGGAAGTGCCTTTGATGGTAAATACCTGCTCTAAAACCTGTTAATCACGGACAAAATGTTTACAACTTCTAACAGAAATTTCTAGTATAGGTATTGTAAGTTAGAAGTCGAAACCATATAACTGCCATAAATACTGAAATTAACTTTGTCGTTACTATGTGTAAGTGATATTTAACCGGGAACAATTGGGTTACCTACGAGGTTGTTCGACAGAGTTGTCGCGGCCCTGATCCGTAATGGGATACTGAAGGAACACAGGTGGGTTCTAGTCAGCACAAGTTTGACACTTCCTCTCGCTCCATCTAGAGCGGGCGGAGTTATTAGGTAATTTACCATCTCAGAAAAAAAAAATGTCATTAATTTCATTGACTGTATACATTCAAATAGATTATATTATTATGTTTGAGTAAACAAGCCTTAAGGAAATAGTAATAAAAATAAATATTATGATTTAATAATACGAAATTAAAACATTTCCTTAACATGGATTTATCTTGTGCTGGGTAATTTAGACTGTTCCATTTAGTTGGTCATAAAATGTATATTAGATTGTTCCAACCAACTAAATTGGTCATAGTATGTATAGGTATAATGCGATAAATCAATATTTTGAGTTGACCAACTAAATGGAACAATCTATATTATCGAACAAGATATATCCTTGTAAATTTTGTAACGGTAAAGTTGTATTTACTTGTCTTTTAATATTTCAGTCATACTTAGTATATAATGCATATTAGGAAATATCTTATCTATAGTTTTAATGGCTACATGGCGAATGATAACTCACAATGCATCGTGTCAAATCTGAGGACAAGTTAAAAAGATAACAGTCTGTACTATGCTTACATATAATAATTAAACAGCGAGGTTGCCTTTGTGTGCATGTTGTGGATTTAATCCGTTTTGATACTAAAAAGTAGTACCATTTGTATTTTTTTAATCATATTTATTTTCCATTCCGAACGAATACCAACAATTTGAATTTGGTACGGTCAGCTCAATCAAATCTAATCAAGATGAATTTTAAACATGATTCCCAAAAAATACCACTGGTATTAGTTGTCAGTATCAAAATGGAATTCTGGAACCAATGCGCTTATGTCAAAAACTCTTGCACTCTTCTATAGGTACTCTGTTCTAGATGGACAAAAGCTACACATTATGTAGATATAACCCGGAAGGAACTGGATCAAAGCGCTAATACGTTGATGAACTTACTATCGCGTTGGTCCACAACTAGGGTCCTACCACGAGCTCTCAACGCGATCCATTTGACGAACTATACTGAACTGTTAAAGCGATCGAGTTGTACAGGGTGTATCCCTCTTTCTCGGTCGCACGCCGGACAATTTACCACTTCGTGGTAAGACCCTGGTGGACCTTGGTCAACTGCTGTGCGTGACCCAGGTTCGAACCCCATGTCGCTCTGTGTTATAGATTAATTTCCCAAAATTCACCTCCGAAAATATCGTCCCTTTTGGACCCGGTGGTTCAAAGTTTGTTTAAAGAAACCTACATTTTGCGGGCGAAGCTAGGCAATTTATATTTTATTTTATGCTCAAAAGCGACTTTATTGCATCGGCATCAGTCAAATCAAATTAAATAAATAATAAATAATGACAATTTGGATATCTATCCTTTAGTAGCCAATCTGCCAAGCCAATGTCAGTTAAATTTGTCTAATTAGCAATATGCAGTCTGTTTTATTAATTAATATTATTTATGCGAGTGTTTTATCCTTAATAACGAGCGCGCTTTAGCTGTTGTGAATCTGCGAATGCTTAACTTACTTACTTAATCAGCCTTTTAATGTTACCACTGCTGGGACTCAGGCCTTTTCTTTAGGAAAGGGAATGCGAATACAGAGTTTTGAAATCAGCTCTCACCAAAACTTAGCACTTACCAAAAAATATTCATAAAATAGTTAATTAAGGCAAGCGACTCTACCGTACTTATATCTTCTTCTTATTCCTGCCCTTATCCCATACTACGAGTACTTGCGGTCTTCCATTTTGTTCTGTCACCCGTCACACTATCACTAACTCCCTTTTCTTTTATATCACTCCTCATACAATCCATCCATCTTTTTTTTAGCCTCCCTCTCTCTCTCCGTTCATCATGTAGATGGATGGAGAGGGAGGAGGTATATCATACAGGGCTATAAAAAAAACTAGTGTAGTGTGACATACATATTGGCCTAATTTTTCGGGACACAAGCATTATTTATCATGTTAAACAAAAAGTGGAGTTAGAGAGACAAAGTTTAGCTAGAAAATTGAGAATATTTTTTTACAAGAAATACACATCACATTAATATTATAAAGGCAAAAGTTAGTGAGGTGTGTGTGTGTGTGTTTGTTACTTCTTGAATAAACGTTTTTTCTTTCTTTCTTCTTTCTTTCTTTACGCTCGAATGACCGAACGGTTTTTTTGTAAAATTTTATAAACAAGACCATGTTCCGGAATAGCACATAGGATCTTTTTTTTTATCCTGAGAGTAACTCCCTTGGGACGATTATCTACTTGAACGCGAGAGAACTCGCGGGCAGCAGCTACTATTGAATAATTTTGAATGTAACGTGAATATCTGTCGTGCCCTGCTCAGCCTTTTAAAACGCCTCTGCGATCGTTCCCAACGCGACGACATGTGTTTAATAGCTTGCGATTACAACATTTTACATGTGATGTAACTATTTGAATGTTATTGTAGCATGTGATGAATTCATTGTTTATTTTTCTATTTATTCAGTTCGTGATAATGGTAATTGACTCGACGGATCGCCATCGGTTGAGCATAAGTCGCGAGGAATTGCATCAAATGCTGAAGCATGAGGAGCTCACCAGAGCGTGTCTCCTGGTCTACGCGAATAAACAGGTAACCCTTCGTTTTACGTATTTATTTCCTACTAATATTATATATATTCACCATGAATGATTGCATCACTGCTTAAGTACCGTCAGATGGGATCGCAGTCAAGCACTAGTCTATAACACAAAAAGTCCGTCTGTTTGTTACATTTTCACGTTTAAATAGTTGAACAGATTTGTATGAAATGAAAATAATTCTTATCAGTTAGTCGGTCTCATCTAGTTCGAACTGTCAAAAAATATTGAAGTGTAAAAGAAAATAACACTTGAACACTTACTAATAATATTTTTCTACAGTTTCAGAACAAACCTAAATATAATTTATCCCGAAAGTATCGCTTAGGATATTATCCCATTTTTAGATCCTAGATCCTAATCGTAATCCCCCTTCGCGCGGCAAAAATACATTTTAAATTATGATTTGGCCTGTTTGCAAATCCGGGACAAAGTCGGTCTCGCTGGGGACACCGAGACGGACTGCCAAAGTGGGACGTATGGTCACGTTATGTGTAACGTATATAGTACTACTATAAACGTGACAGTCTGTATGTTGATAAAATAAACGTCAACAGATGAACGGTTTTTAATGTATTTTGGCTGGAATGGTAACGGACTGGTCTATAAGATAGAGATAGATTGAACCTTGGTCCAACCGACTTAGCCCGGAGAATCGCCAAAGTTAAGTAGCAGTGTGCAGGGCACATTCCTCACAGAATAGATGGTCGATGGGGTCTAAAAGTTCTGGAGAGACGGCCACCTACCTGAAGATGCAGCGTTGGTAGGCCTACAAGGTAGACCATGACCTGGCAAGGGTTGTGGGAATCCGATAGATGCGAGACTCACTCGGTCGCTATGGCGACACTAGAGGGAGACCTATGTCGCACAGTAGACGTGTGTCGGTAGGAATAATGATGATGAGATTGAACCTTAGAGAAAGTCAAGGGCCTACTTTTTATCTCGTGAGTATGTACTTATGCCTGCGATATTTTTCGACTTTCACGTAGGCTAGGTCGCTGGTAGAAGCTGTTATAAATATATAATATTAGTGCCCCGCCCGAAATCGCTCGGGTAGTCGGGTGTTACAAATAATTGAAATTCTGGGCTCACTTAAACCTGTGTCATGGAATCTTTTTTTATTAATTACTGCTTGACTGCGATCCCACCGGATGGTAACTGGTGATACAATCGTTAATGGTGAGGTGCACTAGTTTAATGAGCCTATTCACTCTAGCCTTGAAGATATCATCATTTAGGAAGACCGCAGCAGGCAAACTGTTCCAATCCTTCGATATACGCGGTATAAACGACGAGGCGAAACGCTTAGTCCGGACCGTAAAGGTTTCAACAACGTAAGGATGGATACTCGCCGTACGCCGAGCTCGAGTGGTCCTATGGTAGAAATGAGATGGCGGAATCAAGTTATGCAATTCCCGCGCACACTCTCCAAAATGCATCCTGTAAAAAACAGAAAGACTGGCCACCTTACGCCTGTGTTCCAGGCTTTGTAGATTGAGCTTAACCAAAACCAAATGACCAATTAGATTCTTCGCACGACTTTCGACTGAGTCCAAAGCTGCTAGGTGGCATTTTGCATCACCAGCCACACGATCGGACCTGTGCTTTGTATAACATTAAAAGCTGTCCCGGTGTGAAGTACCGCCGGACCTTGGCTTTGGTCTGAGGAAATTTCTGCTCCCAAGAGCTGAAGGCGATCAGTGCACTCCAGGGATACATTTTGAAAAACAGGAGCCAAGGTGAACGGGCTCCTTTTAGTGGTGAACAGACACGCTTCGAATCACTCTGTCTGTTGGTGAAAACCGCATACAAGTTGTTCAGTAATTTTTGAGTTTATCGCGAACAGACAGACAGACAAAGGCGGTAGGGGGACCTTGTTTTATAATATGTAAAAACTAGCGACACGCTTCGGCTTCGCACGGCTGGTAATTTACACATCGACCTTTTTCGGTTATCGCTGTTTTCATTAGTGTAAACCGTTTCAAATAGCGTCATTTTACAAGATGTAAAGAAACGGACAAAATCTGACATAAATAGTATCGACCTTCTTTTGTAATGTTGAAAGAAAATGCAAATGAAAATTACTCGAAAACCACCTGTTTTTAAAGGAGATCGGGTCATTTCGAGTTATTTTTTTAAGTCCCGGAATCGAGTTAATATTCGAGTCATAGAATTCGAGTGTAGGAGTCGAACCGTGGAATCAAATCATGATTTGAATATTATACAAACTGACTCGAGTCGACTCGATCCACCAAAATAGTGTCTCGACACATCACTAGATTACATTTTAAAGTATATTGTAACACATTATTCTATATTAAGGCGTCAAAATTTAAATCTATTTTGGTCCGGAGATATAAAATGAACTAAGTAGGTAAGAATAAAAACGATGACGACATGAAACAATCTTATTTAAAGATCGTTGTATGTATTTTTCCGAATTCAGAAACAAAGATTTTTCCCGAATTCATTACAGTATTGTTGCCATATAAAGAAATGTGCGTTGCGTCACCAGTACATGGCAGACATCCTACCCATACGTACAAAGCGTCTTGAGAATACTTTCATTGTGCATACAGCTATGAAGAATTCCTTGCTAGAGCTTATGTTTCCTGATAGCTACAAACCAGGGCTCTTTAAGTCAAGAGTGAATAGATTACATCTAGGCAAGCGTTTCCATCGTCGACCATATCATCGCTTACCATTAGGTGAGATAGTTGTTAAACGCGATCCTATACGTAATAAAAAACGAACCTGCCATTTTGAATAAAATATAATGAATCCTGATTGTCGACTGTTTTTTTTTTTATCCCAAATCATAAAACAAAATGGGCGATCTTCTACACTAAAATTATAAAGAGGGAAAATTTGTATTTTTGTGTGTATGTTTGTAATGAATAGACTCAAAACTACTGTGCCGATTTCAAAAATTCTTTCACCATTGGAAAGCTACATTCAACCTGAGTAACATAGGCTATATTTATTGCCCGTGCGAAGCCGGGATGGGACTCGGGCCCCTGCTAGCCTTTAGTATGTTAGATGTTAGTCAAGAAAATAATTTGTTTACCGCTATTGAAGTAAATAGAAACTTTACTTAAGTTGAAACTGTAACTGTTAAATATGGTCAAATAACCCTAAAATAAATGAGAGTTGATAAATAAAGTATTATTTTCCACAGTTACACTTGTAGGTCACGCAAGCGATGCGGGCCTGCTAGTTTTGCATGAAACGACAATGTATTTTAAAGTTGTCGTCACAGTAATATAACCTTCAAATCTGAGTGTGGAATGTGAAAGTACTCCGATAAATATTTCAACTCATAATGACATAATAAGGAGGTAAGCAACGCGTGTAATTTTTAAAGCGATCGCTCTTTTGTTCTTCGTATTATGTAAGTTGGTACAATTACTTAATTACAGCTGGTACCTGTCTTAAAATGATTTATGGTCAAATTCGCGTTAGAGCCTGGTCACATTACCAGGACGCTATGTTCTGCTGCAGTACGAGTATCTGTGCATTTAATCCCGGCCAGGACCGCCCGGATAGAGCCCCACTGACCTTTAAATCCATTTTCTTTGCGAAATATTGATTGATTTACATATGCTATGTAACTTAACTTCCTTTGAAGAATATTTAACCACCAATTTTTCTGTGTAAAAATGTTTCTAAACATCCAAGCCATTTCGAAGGAGTAGGGAAAAGTTGCTAAATTAGTAAATATTTTTTTAGACAAAACTATACTATTAATCCCACGAAAAAATCAATCTACACTAATATTATAAAGAGGGAAAATTTGTATTTTTGTGTGTATGTTTGTAATGAATAAACTCAAAAACTACTGCGCCAATTTCAAAAATTTTTTCACTATTGGAAAGCTACATTCACCCTGAGTAATATAAGCTATGTTTATTGCCCGTGTGAAGCCGGGACGGGCCGCTAGTAATATTTAAAGATATAATAATGTCTGCTAGTAATATTTAATAATGTCTGATAATTAAAATAAAGTGGACTGTTACTTTTCGGACATTGAAACAGGTTTTATACCTTCCTTTACATGGGTGTCAGAAATCTTTGAAATTCTCGGCTTTTCTCTACTATTATAACAATATGCATGTATATACATAGTCATTTTGTGTATTGTTGAAAACCGCATAAAAATCCGTTAAGTAGGTTTTGAGTTTTATCGTGAATAGACAGACAAATAATTAATGATTTAATCTTTGTTCACAATTCAAACTATACAAGCCTAAATTTTTATGTTAACAAGCCTAATAAAGCAAACATGATTTGCTGACTTAAAACACATTTTGAACTCTATATTGATATTTGAATGCGTGTTCCTTCTGTGCAGTACATATTATATTTTAAAACAGATAAAACATTTCCATCATGTATATCGGTTCGCCACCTGTGTCAATCTTATCGCGTCATCATTATTTATATCTGAATCTGAACCACTGACTGTGTTAACCAAATTGTTTAGTATCCTTGAACAAGCGTGGTTTTCTGAGATGTGATGACAATATGCATACTTATACGCAGTTGAGGTAGTCAAACTTGTTTAGTTAGTAAAATAACTGGGTGAAGGCAATTTGTGATAAAAACTGAAAGTTTTAATCCTCTCCGACTGGTTTAAGGTGCGATCTTTTTGTCTTATCATCGCTGCCATATGTCAAAGTTTTATAGTTTCGGAGATGAGTCAGTGTGATTTTCCGCTGTTATATCCAATAATTGGATAACAGCGATAATCACACTGTCTGGCTAGTCTATTTTAGTGCTGGGTCGTCGAGCTAAAAGTTTACCCGTTTTTATCTAACGTGACTTAGAAAGAGTGTCCATGGAGTTTCTTGCACGTTCTTCTCCATAGAGAACTACGCTTTGGAACGTGCAATTTAGTTTCACATTTTTGTTTTTGACTGACCTACATTCTGACAGTTCGAAAGTGCCTGTAATTGGTCTATTTGAAATAAACGTTTCTGATTCTAGAAAGCAAATTTTTTACTTAAAAAACAGGCCAACTAACTGGTATGAACAAGAGAGTAATTATAACTGCATCCCTACTTTCCTTGCTGGTTGCGTTTCAGGGAGTGTACGTCGGAATTGCATAACCAATGCACGATGGACTTCCCACCTATACCTACGCACAAAACGTTTTAGTATCGCATTCATTGTGCGTACATCTAATGAGTGGAATTCTCTGCCAGAGTCTGTGTTTCCTGATAGCTATCAGCTATCACCTAGAGGTCTGTAAGTCAAGAGTGAATAGGTTACTTTTAGGCAAGCGTGCTCCATCGTCGACCACATCATCGCTTACCATCAGGTGAGATGGTGGTCTAGCGCGATCAATAATAAAAAAGCCTCAGAAATCCAAACTTTCATAATATTCTCATAGCTATATAAAATGTATTTACGTGAAGCACACTCTCTATAAGCTATACCAGTGAGTCCTAGAAACTCATTTATATGTATTACGACATTAATTTACTATATATATATTGTAAGGGTGTCACCCGTTCGATTGTTCGTAAAAGTCGTGGAACTCACAGGGCAACTGAAGTTACACGGATGGGGTTTAGTTAGTAAAAGTTTGACACTCCCTTTCACTCCACCCAGAGCGGGAGAAGGTATTTAATGATTTCCCACCTTAAAAAGCCTTTGCGCTAATGCGTCTTTCCAAATTCCATGTTTCTATCTGAAATATTCCGTAATATTATTATAAGCTATGTCTACAGATGTTTCATACTCTACTGACCCACATGTGAAGCGATGTTTATTTAATGCGTGACAAGGAAACCTACTGCCGGTCGTCGGAGCTAATGGTCCTGGCGGGAAGGTCGGGCTCGACAGGGGTCCAATTTGCTTGTTATCACTGACAGTGTGACACAGTGGCAATTTGCAACACGTGAGACACTGGGAAAACAAACGTGTTATTGTGTAGGTAACTACTGAATGCACGTGTCAAAACTTATTTAGTTTTGTTTTAAGTATTCAACAAGATAGTATTTATGCAGTTGCGAAGTACGTTGTAAATAAATATCGAGCCTTACCAGAAAGAACGTCAGAAAGTTTGCCCTTTTTACAGGATCGGGTAAATTGTTCCCTTCTTTTTCTTCTTCTCGTGTCGGTTTGACTCAAATTTTGCCCGACCAATATTTGTCACCTGGACAGCTCTGTCGTTGGCTTCGTTTAAGTCAACGAGGGTGCAGGTAGTTGTGCATGCCGGGGCAAGAAAGGAGGTGACACATATCCTGTGAAGGAGCTCCACACTGGCACTGTATTTGCAATGGGTCAACCTGAGTCCGCAGTCGGTTCAGAGATTTCCATATTGGCCACTGCAGTTTGTGTCCCGGTGAAGTTTGGAGGAGGAGGATATCTTTTTTCCACAGTTCGCGTCTCTGGCCCGAATCGCTGTCAAGTCAAAATATTGTATTTCACATAGGCCTACATGGGCACTTATAAAACGTCAGAAGCTAGTGCACGGTTCCAAATTGGTCGTTTCCTATGGAGAAGAACTGGCAAGAAACTCCATGGTTACTCCTTTTTTAAAAAAGTTGGTCATGTTACAATATTTATAGATATTATGTAAGAACAGTGCAGACTGCACACAAAAACACACAAAAAAAAATCATAATAAAAAAAAGAAATGTTTAATAGGAAGTAATCTAAGAGTTTGTGGGGTATACCTACAGTGTTCTCACATTCACATTACAAAACAAAAAAGAGGCTACATAAAAAAAAAGCAAGAAATAAATAAATTATTACAACCATCAACAAAATGTTAACAAAATCCGAGGAGGTCGTAGTTCGCAAAAAACTTTTGCGGCTCTTTAAGCGCACATGTGGGAGTTGGTGCCCATGTAGGGGGTGACGGCTATCTCGTTCCTGTTTGGCTTTTTCAATGCGGCTGGCTGTTTCGCGGCGAACTTTCTGTGGAGCTATACCCGCCAGTGGATAAAGCATTACAAGTGGGGTTGGTTTTAAGCCACCTGTTATGATGCGACAGGTATCGTTTAATGCTGTGTCAACCTCTTTAACGTGCGCGGAACGATGCCACACTGGGCATGCATACGCAGAGAATGAAAGACACAGGCCAGTTGTGCGCAGTACCTGTGGTGATGCTCCCCAGCTAGTAGATGTTATGCGGTGAAGAACGTTGTTTCTTGATCCGATTTTCTTTTTCGTTTTAATGCAGTGGAACTTATAATTTAGAGACCGATCTAGGGTGATACCAAGATAGCGAGGATGAGCGCAGTGCTCTATATCACCTCCTTGCCAAGAAATACTAAGAGCCCTGTTTGCCAGGCGGTTGCGGAGATGGAAGACATCGCGAGCCATTCGCAAGCCGCTTGCAAACTGCGCGCGTCTATTTCATGTTCGTACGAAGCGCGCGGCGCAAGGGATTCGAACTAACGAGACGCGCGCGAAATGCACGCGCGCGAGCGGTGCATTCGCCAGGTCTGGACACACCATAAGGATTATCAAGCAAGTGACAGTGATAGTGTGTCGGTTGAAAGTGGAACATAGAAGAAGAAAGTTTTGGTGCCGACGCCAAATGTCATGGTGATGGTACAATGGCAGGAAGACGATGATGATGATGTGATGGACCTTTTTAAAAACATTATTTACACTATGAATGGGCATCTTTTGGGCACCCTCGGCCTATTATATTTTGAAGCGGGGCCAATAGAAATATTTGCTTGTTTTAACGTCCTTCGTTACTGAACCAGGTACCACATAGTCTCACTAGGTGGTATTGAGCTACTGATTAGGATATTGTCTGGCCCCTATAAAACGTTCATTCTATTGGCGAAATGACAATAAGTACACCGCTCTACAACATAATAGAATGCTGCAATTAGCTGCTCAGTAACTTTTTTGTCTCTGTCGCTTTCTCCTCGCCTAGATTTGAAAGATTTACAGGAGCGACGGGCGTAGCAACATTTTCGTAAGCTATCAATAGTACGGGCGATAGGTAGTTGCGTCGCCAAACCCGCGAACCTACATACAAGGCTCCCAGCTGTTGCGTCGCTACATGCGCGCACTTGCATACAGTTCCATAGACTTGATGTGAAAACAAATTATGTAGTTGCGGAGACTAAAGTTACTCGTGCGCGCTATCTCTTACTACGATTTATTTGACGAATTATGTGTTCGTATTCTGATTAACTTCTCCCAAAAGACTGCGCTACAGGCATGAGGTTATCAAACCAGTTAATGAAATTAGATTCGTTTCCTTGTTTCCAGGACGTGAAGGGGTCCATGACGGCGGCTGAGATATCGGAGCAGTTGGACCTCACTTCGATAAAACAGCACCCGTGGCACATACAGGCTTGTTGCGCACTCACCGGCGAAGGGTACGGTCCAGCATTGACAATACTATCGTAAAAGTCTCCAACAATGCCCACTGGCTGGCGGCTAGCTTGGAATTAAACTGATACACACCGGCTGACCCGCAAATGAGCCATACATCCAATGAGACCGGTTGCGAATATTTTAGAACGTATTTTTATTATTTTACTTGTCAAATCTCTAAGCCATCCGCCTGGTCACGCCTACCTATTAAAGCTTACTAAACGTGTAGTAAAGTTTAGCAAAACTAAAACCTCATAAAATGTTGATACCTCTGGGCTCAAAGGGCGTATATAGGCCTATTTTTCATATATCATCATGTCATAGAACAAAAGTTGTTGTTTATAATGTTAGTAATACAGTCCTACAAGGTTGTTTAGTGTTTTACAAATAACCACAGGGTTATTTGGGCGTATAGGACAAATCCCAGAATGTTATACAGATAACATTCTGGGATTTGTCCTTTACGCCCTTTAAGCCCGGAGATATCGATATATTAAATCTATCGTTACTTCGCGTTTATTAATAATAAGGTAAATATCGATATGCGAATGCTTCTTTGTAGGAATTGGTAGAATAAGGCAGTCAGGAAGGCAGGAATGATTCTGAATGAGTTTTCGGGATAAAATGGTCGAATTTCCATATACAAAAAAAAAAATATGGGGCGGTTTAATCATATAGGAATTCCTATATCTTTTAAAGTAATAAAAGACTGTAGAACTATATCTAACTGTATTGGTCTTGTTAAATTAAGTCAGACATTCTTGGCTATATATGTAATTGGATTCTGACGTATGTTTAAAAGTATTTTTTTACTGACGGTAAATACTAATGAGATTAATTTAGTTGACGTTAATAGAAGACCAAGAAAATAATTTAGAACGGATTCGTACATTTCATAGAATCGGTCAGAGATACAATGTTTAACATAAATATTCGGTCTTACTCTTACACTACATTATGTAACGTGTAATGGATATTTAAATTGGATTTTCCTATCGACTAATCCACTACTATAAGCGCGCCAATCGTAATACTTTATGATAATTGGACAGGCTCGCATGGAAAGGAGTGAAAGTTAAAACCGGTGTATACATATTGCACTACTTACTAAGAAACTTGTTAGCCAGTAGTAATAAAATTAACTCAAATTAGAAAGATTAGATAGATAATTAATTCAAATTATAGCTTAATTAATATTAATAAACATTCATTGCCGCTTGTATGAAGAAACATCTCTTGATAACGGTTCGATCGGTATGGCTGATTTTATTAATTTTATTGTCAGATAGTTCGGAAAGTCCGCAGGAAAAATCGTAAATTGTCCACATTCGAAGCCAAAATCGGCGCCCACAGTGTGTTTATTTAAAAACTTTACCACCAATGACAACATATTGTTCCTTAAAACCATAAACCTGCATTTTATCCCATTGCTGGCCAAGACTACCCACCTTCAGTTGTTGTTGTGTTGTTGTGTTGAGCTTGAGTTGTGAGCTGGGTCGAAGCCTATTGGGGCCAGGGTCTAGTTCCGAAAGGGAGGCGGTATGAAAGGCAAGAAGGAACGGGATGGGTTTTTTTAGTCAGTAAGAGTCTGACACTATCTCCCGATTCGCCTAAGAGCGGGGGATGTCATTTCAATGTATTTTACACACCGAAAAAAAAAAAGACTGCCCACCCCTGCTAAACGGAATGCCGTCTAGGGCGATCTCTGGCCAAGTGTGCCCCGCGATCATGATCAGATCGTCACACCTCCTAGTTTAGGCGACCTTCTGCATCATGCGTCCAATTTATAATAATATATATCAAATAAAATAAGTTGTTTCAATTTTTTACTTAGAATTGTTACGGTTTATTTGTACCGATACCGACACATTGGAATGTCGTATTAAAAGTGTATTTCTCAATAATTGTATAACATTGAAAACTCTATTAAGATATTTATTAGTATATTATATATATATTTTTTTATTATCTTTATTTATTTTAATAGTTTCAATGCGAATCGAATTTGAAATTTAAATTTATCTTATTGTTTATAAATTAATTTATAATTCCAAATTAATCCGAAGATAGGTACCACAGTTATTAAGTGTAATCGATTTTTAATTCTTTATTGTACACAGAATCATACATTAATATATAGTACACGGTGATACAGTCAGTTCGTTTGCATTGAGTAATGGAATTTTAGTTTTATTTTTGTAATTTATATTTTTATTTTTGTAATTTATATTTTTATTTAATTTGTAATTTATAACATGGTTTGGAGATATGCGGAACAGTGAGTAAAGTCCCACATACTTCCGTTGAAAAGGGAGGATCCTCCGACCAGACGGGTGTTATATGTCTGGGCAACTGCCCGATAGATGATTTCGGGTTGTTGTATAATTCAAATCGCGCGGAGAATTTTGATTGCGCGATGCAGGATTTCGTATTTTTGTAGTTATTATGTGGCGTGATAGATGTCGCTACAATGGGAATAATTTCCTGAAATAAAATGGTTATTATTATTACCTGTCTACGCTTAGGCGCACCTTGTGTTGCTCCACATCGGTGCCACTGTGGCGAAGGTGTCGACAGCCTCGGACACCATGGCTTGTCCTGTTGCAGGAGCGCAGGCCGCATACCACGACACGCTAGCATCAACGACATTATTCGTCGAGCGCTTGTCACCGCCGGCGTACCTGCCATATTAGAACCAAATGGTTTGGTACGTGACGATGGGAAGAGACCAGATGGTATGACGTTGGTACCATGGAAGGTGGGTAGGCCACTGGTGTGGGACGCAACCTGTGTCGACACCCTTGCGCCATCCCATATTCCAAGTACGGCAGGCTGTGCTAGCGCTGCCGCTGCTGCTACTGAGACCCTTAAACGGCGCAAATACTGTACCCTTATTGGTAATTACAGTTTTGAGCCGTTCGGAGTCAAATCACTTGGTTCATGGGGTCCGAGTGCGCGTCTCCTTTTCAAGGAAATTTCACGCCGACTGATCGACACTTCACGTGACCAGAGGGCTGGCTCGTTCTTCGCCCAAAGAATTAGCATTGCCATTCAACGTGGCAATGCTGCCAGTCTTCTGGGCACATTTCCGGATGACAGCGATGTGGAGGAGTACTTTGACGCCTGAGCGTACTTTGTCATTTTGTATTATATTTATGTACATAGTTAGGATTTAGTATAAATAGTTTATTTATTATTATTATTAGATTAAATAAAATTTCCAAAAATATATCACAATAATGTAAATGATAACAATACTTTTCGTCACAACTCGAAGGATTTTGAATAAAATTGAAAAGTCATTTCTCATACAATATGTTCAGTTCAGCTTGGAAATACAGCATATTATGTTACTTGCACCTGAGACTCGCACTTAATATCTCGTGAAGTAAATTATTTTAATCCCCACTTTCCGTATCTTAAAAACTATCTTATCATTATATTTAATTCATAGTAAGGAACGTGTATAATTTTAATTTGCTTTTTATCTTTAAAACGTTTGTGATTGTGTGCTTTATGTTTTATTTTTGTTATGTCTTGAATATTGTTTGAAGTATCTGCAGTAGAGCATATTGTTACCTGACCGCTTTTTATTAGTATGGCATATAAGTGTTCGTATTTAAAAGACTTTTAATTTAGAATGGTTACAGCGCCAGCGACTGACTGACGGACGCATGGCTCACTGAAGTCGTTTGACAGTTGTATTAAAAAATATCGTTTATTCAAATATGTTTATAACAAACAATATACAACATAATATGTTGTCTGTTCGCAACATGAAATAATATTCGGCAAATCTCACATTTTATTATGTTCATTGATTATGGCAGTTTTATATATATATTTTTTTTATGAATATTGGCGTACAGTTTGTGACCTTTCAAGTTATTAAGTTCTTTTTTTCAAATTTATAGTTATAAAGATTCTCTTACAACCAATGAGCATTTATTACCTACCACAGTGTTGTCTTTTTAACCCAAAGGTAGAGAATGACTGGTTGCATTAAGGACGCCTTCAAATTAGCCGCACAGACCCGCGCGCGGCTTTGTGATTCCATATAAGTAAAAAACGCGCGACGGCAGCGCGACTCATCCATGCTGCTGCCGCGCGTACCTATTTATTTATATAGGAGTGGGTTTTTAGTCAGTAAAGGTCTGACACTATCTCCCGCTCCGCCCAAGAGCGGGGGATGTCATTAGATGAGTTTCCCAAAAATTAACTGTTAAACTCAACTAAATTATAATTGAATTTGTTTTATTTGGTATAGTATAGTATTAACACTGTAAGGGCATAGATTGCTTGAAAGAATTAATAAACAGATTTGTCGAATATTATACCATCTATACAGACCAGCGCTTTATTCCCCTGCACCCATTTAATGTGAACTGACGATTGTTGTCAAGAGTAATTTCTGTGGCCGTTATAATACGCAATTTTACTTAGCGTTAATGTGAGTATCATATTCAATACTTTATTTTATTATTTGTTCTATCCTTTTTAGTTAGCGTTACTTTTTCTTGACGTAGTGCTTATTAATTTTCACACAAAAAGTTTCTATCGATATCAATATTTATTTATTTAAAAAAATCACAGTTTTATTTTGTTAAAGAAAAGTGGAATAAAATGCTCTCATTTCTTTTTCCAGGTAATGTCTACAGGACAAACTTAACCGGTGAAGATATGAAATATACAAGAATAAAGCAGATGCTGTGTGATTTAAAGACTGCAAGCCGAAAGAAGATGTATGGTGAAAGATCACACAGATCGATGGAGTTTCAGTATTTAGTAGTGATTCCACTGCACGAATTTGCTGCGGTAGTTAGTGCTACACACTGTAGTACTTATAATAATAACTAAGCGCGTCTGTGAATGTCACTGATTACTAATAGGCGCCTCCACGAGCGAGTGAATAGCATCGAGTTGACATTGTACTCGTCGTCGAATTGCTGCGATAATGTTGCCATCTGTGGCTACTTTGATGGTGTTGTTGAATGAAGGGACTGGACTATTTTTTTCTTTTTTAAATCATCTGCTTGACTGCGATTCCAAGCAGTAATGCAGTTGTCGATGGTGAAGCGCACTAGTCTATTAAGAGCTTATTCACTCTAGCCTTGAAGACACTGAAATTGCAAGTAAACTGGAAGTCGCAGCAGGTAAATTGTTTCAGTCCTTCGATGAATATGGCAGCGAGACGCCCGCTCGTGGAGGCGGCGCCTTAAAACCGATAGATGATGACGATTCTTACTAAGGGTTATCCATAAACTACGTCACACGTTAATGGGAGAGGACGGTGACAAGTGACAATCATAAGTTTCTTGACGTCACATTACAAAATGTAAATCGTTGTTGTCAAACCAAAACCTGCTATGTGCAAAAAGTATACTTTTGAGATATTGACAAAAGAAGTTTTCCTGAAAAATTTTACATGAGAGTTAATTTTTTTAAGTATTTTATTTCAAAGTCATCATTATTATACTTAAATTCGTTGTATGATAAACACATAAAACTAGTCATTTATTTATTTTTTAGATTGAAGAGAAAAAAAGCTCATAGCAGATTTTAAGTAGTCAAGTTCAGGGCACATAACAGGTTTAATAAAAATAATATTGAAATTACGTAAATATTTAATGTTGACACATAAAAAAGACTGTATGGCTTATAATTAAGGCAATCATAAAATGAATGGTAGTCACGATCTATAAATGGTTTCAATTCTTGAAGTTGATTAAACTTTGAGTTTTTGGAGGTACACACACAATGAAACACGTCGTGGATTTCGGAATGTCTTCTATTGGCAGTAAACAGTAATAACTTACACGAGGGCCAAAATTACAACAAGAGCTCACATCGTCTCGAGTAGCGGTAACAGTCTATGTCTTTCAATATGGCGGCAGACTCTAGTCTGGCGCCGGAAACGTTTGGTGTTGTCACACAAAAATATAGTAGGCGGTGTTGCGACGTAATACGCCACAACCACCCCCCTACGGAGAAAATAACAAAAAGTTATTTACAAATAAAAATATACATACACTTGATGACACAAGATAGGCAACAAAAAGTTAAAGAAAAAATAAAACTTAAGCTAAAGATCTAACCTATCCTTAAATCTAACCGTGCGACCTGACCGGGTAGTAACTGGTTGTTGTGCAACAGGGGGCACAGTCGGCTGTGCAGACGCGGAAGGCGCAGGTGGCGCGGGCGCAGGCGCGGAAGGCGCTTGCACGTCAGGCGCGGGCGCTACGATCTGTTGCGGAGCGGTTGCCCGGGAAAGGTCGCTCTCCAAGTCAGGTGCGATGTATGCAGGCTTCACGCGGTCGATACTGACCGTCACGCGTTTACCTGCAATGTCAATGTCGAGTAACTTGTCAGTCCGTGACATTACCTTGTAGGGTCCTGTGTAGGGCGGCTGCAGCGCACGGCGAACAGTATCGTCTCTCAAGAGAACATGAGAGGCATTCTGAAGGTTCTTGAAAATAAACGACGTCGGCCGCATGTGTCGTGAGGCCTGAATTGGACGCAAATTAGCCATTTTCGTGCGCAGAACCGTCACAAAATCGTTGACGTTGTCAATGTTATGGGACGTGCTGGCTATCAGGAATTCTCCCGGTAGGCGAAGCGGCTCCCCGTAAACAAGTTCGGCAGCCGAACACTCGAGATCCTCTTTCAAGGCAGATCGAATGCCGAGAAGCACGATCGGTAAGGCTCGGTGCCAGGTGTCGCTGTGGCACATGAGAGCAGCTTTCAATTGTCGATGAAAGCGCTCGATCATGCCGTTAGCTTGAGGGTGGTAGCTGGTGGTTCGCCTTCGCTCAGTCGCGCCAACATTCATGAGCCGTTTGAAAAGGTCCGACTCGAATTGACGGCCTTGGTCAGTTGTGACTGTGGTAGGAACGCCGAAGCGAGCAATCCAACCTTCGACGAAACGATCAGCTACCTCCTCGGCGGTTATCGAAGTCATCGGCCAAGCCTCAGGCCATCGAGAGAAACGGTCAATCGCCGTCAGGCAATATGAGTAGCCTCTCGATGTTGGCAAGGGGCCGATTATATCTAAGTGGACGTGGCGAAACCTGGAAGATGGAGCGGCAAAAGTTCCAAGTGGCGCGGACACGTGGCGCGTCACCTTAGCTCGCTGGCAATGGAGACATTCTCTTGCCCAGGTGCGGCAGTCGCGTGCAACGCCAGGCCACACGTAACGTTGTGCCACGAGGCGCGCGCTGGCGCGAGCACCGGGATGGCTGAGCGCGTGCAGGCGCTCGAAGGCGGCGCGGCGCAGAGGTGCTGGCAAGTAGGGGCGCGGCTTGCCTGTTGAGACGTCACACTGGACGGTGGTGTCCGTGCCTGGAATTAAAGTACGTTGCATATTGAGAGACGAGTCAAATAAGGTTTTTAATTCATCGTCAGTGTCTTGTGCTCGAGCCAACGCGGTATAATCGCACTCGAGCGAGACGGCTTCGATGCGCGACATCGTGTCGGCAACGACGTTATCGTCTCCTTTTACATGTCGTATGTCGGTAGTAAATTGGGAGATAAAGGTGAGCTGATTAAGTTGGCTGGGTGGCAGCTTTTCTCTACGTTGCTTGAAAGCATACAAAAGAGGTTTATGATCCGTATATATTGTGGCGTGTTGCGCCTCTAATATATACCTGAAATGCTGCACTGCCGAATATACTGCCAACAGTTCCCTATAATACGCTGGCCACACTGACTGAGTTGCCGTAAGCTTCTTGCTAAAGAAAGCAAGTGGTTGCCAGCCCTGTTCAGTCTGCTGTTGTAAGCACGCGCCCACCTGTGTGCCAGAAGCATCTGTGTACAATGCCAATGGGGCGTTAGGTACAGGATGTGCTAACCTGGTGACCTGAGAGAGGCTGTCCTTGCATGCAGTGAAGGCGTGCTCCAGTTCAGGAGTCCAGGGCATGGGTTTGGCTCCCTTAAGCTTCGTAGCTGTAAGGAAGTCAATGAGCGGGGCTTGAGTCTCGGCAGCATTGGGCAGAAACTGTCGATAATAATTTATCATGCCCAAGAACCTGCGGAGACCTTGGGCTGTTTTGGGAAGGGGGAAATCTTTCAAGGCTTGGACTTTTTCTTCCGGGGGACTTATGCCTTTACTAGAGACTTTATAACCGAGGAAAATAACCTCAGATGTGCCTAACACACACTTAGTTGGATTAACTACTACACCGTAGTTAGCCAATCGTTCAAAGAGCGTGCGCAAGTGGTTACAATGCTCCGTGGCGTCCCTGCTAAATATTAAAATGTCATCGACATATGGGAAACAAAAATCCAACCCTCGAACAATTTCATCGATGAAACGCTGAAATGTTTGTCCAGCATTTCTGAGCCCGAACGTCATATAAGGGAATTCATACAAACCAAATGGTGTTGTAATGGCAGTTTTGCAGACATCAGCTGGCTCTACTGGAATTTGTTGATAAGCCTTAACTAAATCAATAGTACTAAAGATGGTAGAACCAGCGAGAGCATGACCAAAATCCCCTATATGGCGCACAGGATACCTATCCGGTACAGTACGAGCATTCAGCGCTCTATAGTCACCGCAAGGGCGCCATGAAGAGTCTTTCTTCGGGGCTAGGTGCAGTGGCGATGACCACGGGCTCTTGGAAGGGCGTGCGGTGCCTGCTTGCACCATATCTGCAAACTCCTTCTGCGCTGCCCGCAGTTTGTCCGGCGCGAGGCGTCGCGGCTTAGACACCACGGGTGGGCCGTCGGTCGTCTTGATGTAGTGCACCGTGTTGTGCTTCACCTCGCGATGGATGCCAGGGGGTCTCGTAATAGCTGGAAATTCAGATAAAATTTTATGAAAATCTGAATCTTCGATTTTAACGGTTTTTACACTGACCTGGTTAAATTTAGCTATGGAGGCTGGAGCAGTAAGACCAGTAACTCCGCAGCGTATTATTTTGTTTCTGCAGTCAGGAAGCAAGTTGTAGAAGGCCATGAAGTCAGCACCAATGATGGCGGTATCAACATCGGCAACTACAAAGTTCCACTTAAAAGAGCGGCGGAGACCAAAATTAAGTGTGAAAGTGTGACAGCCATAAGTTTTTATGGTACTGCCATTTGCTGCGCATAAATTGTAGTTTACATCTGCTATTTTGTTCCCTAACAATTTTTTAGGAAAACAACAAATGTCGGATCCAGTGTCTAGCAAAAATCTGAATTTGGTGTCTTTGTCCACAACAAATAAGCGGCTGCTATTGAAGCAATCAGTCGCCGCTGCTACTGACTGTTCTGTTGGTTTCCCGACCACGAGCATGGTTTGGTACATTTAGTTGCTTTTGCACCGAATTTATGGTGGTACCAACACAGAGGCTGTCGCGCCACCTGGGACGCAGATCTAGATCTAGGTTGATGGGACCTAGGTCCAGAGCGTCGCCTAGAGCTAGACTCCCTTGTAGTTAAAGCGGCCACCTGACGTGTAAGTTCTTGAACTTGTACCATTATGGCAGCAAGGTCAGGAGCACTAGCTGTACTGGGAGAAATGGCATTGACGGAGACGGGATTGACCTCTAATATTTTGTCAGCCAGTTCGGCAACTTTGTCCAGGGTGAGATCACCTTGGGCAGTCAAAATTGCCTGAACATGTTTTGGTAGACGTTGTAGCCACAGTTCTCTAATTATAGTGTTATCTTTGAACGACTTACCAGCCAGAGACTTCAGATGACGGAGAAACTGAGTAGGTTTCCGGTCACCGAGCTCCTCACCTGATAGTAGTTGTCTGACTTTTTGTGACTCGGAAGTGGAGAAACGCTTGATAACTTCCTCCTTTATCCACTCATACCGGCCACCTTTAGGAGGAGGGTTAGTGACCAGGTCTTCAACGTCATGAGATATCCTAGAATCAAATTGTGAAATGACATAATTGTATTTTGTTTCATCCACCGATATATTACATAAAACAAACTGTAATTCCAAGTGAGCAAACCATCCAGCGGGATGCTCATGCCAAAAAGGAGGCAGTTTAGGACGGACCGCATATGCTGCTGGATTCTGCACACTTTGGGCATTTAGTTGTGCCCGCAGGTCTGCATTTTGTTGCATCAGTCGTTCATTATTTGCCAAAATTTGGTTGAATTGCTCCTCAATTTGTTGGCTCTCCATGTTGAATGTGTATATAAATATATTATAAAACGAGGTATACGTTTGTTGCAGTTACCACTCAGTCAGGTTGCTTAAAACTAAAACAAGCAACTTAAAACTGAACACAAGGTATGCACAGAATAAGCAAGATAATTATGCATGTGCTGCAGACAACAAGTATATAAAAATAATCCACAAAACAAATGGGTGCAAATAGCTTAATTTAAAAATACAATACCTTGTACCATTAGCGACTTAAAATGAGCTTCAGACAGAGCTAACTTCTAAGCAAACACGCACACGATAAATCAAACACCAAAAATATGTAAACCGAAAAAACAAAAATGTGTAAAAATAAAGATATAAAGAGATAGATTTGATAAAGTTTTGTTATTAACGTTTGAAACCACCGAGCACACCACAAGTTAGTTCTTTAGTAAATGTTTAGTAGGATCAGTACGTTAAGATGCACATGCAGGCATGCAGTCGTATTTCAATTTTCAATTTCCAGTCTTCAGAATCCCGCGTTGCGATGACAGATGACAGTGACGTATCGGGTTGACGGCAGTTCAATCATTCATTCGATTCGATCACTAACCGAAAGTTCCGCTACTCCCCGATAGGTAGCGTATGGCGTCACTAGTCGCAGGTCTTCACGAAATTCCGTTTCCGGGTCGATGGCCTCGGAGCATTCCAAACTCGCGAAAACGCGAAAATTATGCGTAGGATGACGAAAACTGCTTGAAAAATGATGCACTAGTTAACACAAACTTTCTGCGAACCGTTGGTACGCCTTCCGATCCTCGGAGAGGCGCGTAGCGTGCTGGTGTGAGCCGGTAGGTAGGTAGGTATCTACTCGGCAACTTCTTGTTCGGCGATTTCCCGGCGGTTAGTGATAAAACCAGCCTGGGAACGTTGCGGGGCGTTGTCAAATTAAGCAGGCTGAAGATCTCAGCGAGGTTTACTGCTGAAGTCCGGTTCCACGTTCCTGCTGTAGGTACCTTGCTGTGTAGTTGCGTCTCGTATCACGTCGGGGTCACCAATTTGGAGGTACACACACAATGAAACACGTCGTGGATTTCGGAATGTCTTCTATTGGCAGTAAACAGTAATAACTTACACGAGGGCCAAAATTACAACAAGAGCTCACATCGTCTCGAGTAGCGGTAACAGTCTATGTCTTTCAATATGGCGGCAGACTCTAGTCTGGCGCCGGAAACGTTTGGTGTTGTCACACAAAAATATAGTAGGCGGTGTTGCGACGTAATACGCCACAAGTTATTTCCAATGGTCCATCATACAATGGCGCAGGTTCAGGGTACTCTTGGGGAACCTGCCTTCGCTGCGGAAGAATTGTATAATCTTCTGGATGACGGAGTTTGAAATACACATCGCCAGACGGCGTGTATTTAAAGGATCTGATGTCATTTACAGTAGGATCACCCTTCCTTTTACCTGGTCTAATAGATTGGTAATTTGTCAATAGATTTTCATAATCTTTGAAAAAATCATAGTGAACAACTCTAATATCATAAAGTTGTTGTTTTTATTTGACCAAGTTTTAGCTGCTGCACATAGCACATTTTATTCTGAGGCCATAGTTCCACAACTAGTGGTCATAAGCACATAGCAGTTCTTTTATATGAGAAATAAGGCAGTGGTCAAAATCTTGAAATCTCAAAAAACGGCACATAGCAGATTTTGGTTTGACAATGACGAAATACAGTATTGAAACGCAAAATATCTATCAACGAAAAATCTGAGCTTTCCAACTTCATCTGTATGATCATAAAGTTTTATTGGCGAGTTCTTGAAGTAATTTCGGAACTGCTGTTTCAATTTAATCTTTTATGTGGCGTTACACAAGAGTCTTACAAAGGGAGAAGGTTCGTCTGAGCCTGAGAGCTTGATTATAGCCGAAAAAATGACGCAAAATCTCCTAATCTGTTTTGTGTCGCATATAGATTCGTCATGAAAAATCTATCAGAGGCCACAAGTCACATGTTTAGAGAGGATTGAACTTTGATCCAGTGACAGATTAGAAAGTTAGTGAAATTAAATTCATGTATTATCACTTGATTATAATTCTTTCAATTGAGAAGCGTCTTGATCATTGTATGTTTCTACTTTGTGAAGAGACCTCAACGTTGCCGGATCTAGAAATAAATGATAATGACAAAAATAATTTGAAATAAACGCTTTGGGACTAGCTATTTGAGTAGACGAAATCAAATCATTTATTCTTGTGATTTTGAATACCTGCTTGGAATTATAAGCTACAGATCTAGCCAGAAATAATGCTTATTTGGAACTACATTAAAATACCTGCCTCCGGCGATATTAAAGGGTTTACTTTTGGCAATATGGGTGTGAAGACGCATGCAAATAGTAATTGGCTACTTCACATATCATGGAAAATTAAATTAGTAGTAACAAAAAGGAAATAATGAATTGCTTAGTCTTGTTCTAATTATACTCTGCATCAGTGACGAGATTTTATTTAGGACTTTAGGCCACACACTAAATAAGCAATTTTTATAATGGGTTTTTGTTAACGATACCAAAGAGTCCTACTCTTTATAGTTTGTAAGTAATAAAATAATTTGTTTAGTAAAGTTCGATGTACGAGTAGGTATTGCATATTGACGATGGCACGTAATGTCCCACGCGCGCCTCAAACAGTTGCCAGCAAACCGTAGGGGCACAGCAGGGCAGATGCCTGCTAAGACCATGGGTTTCTGAAAAGGATGTAGTCATGGTCCAGGACCGCAAAAAGTAACTGAAGGAACATAGGTGCGGGTTTAGTCAGTAAAAGTCTAACATGTCCATTCGGTCCACCCTAGACCGGGAGAAGTCCCAAGATGTTTTCCCACCTCAAAAAAAGGTATCGCATTAACATATTTTATCCTCAACCCGCAGCAGGCCACTGCCATAGGCCAGTTCCAAGTCTCCAATCGTACGTCATTCAACTTAATATGCGAAAGCCACACAGCAGACGTTCATCCGTTAAAGAGTGTCACACAATATGGTTTGCGGACTCGCAGTCTCCGCATGTAAACACCAACATTCATCAGTTATACGGCCGGATCTCGCTTCTTCAGATAGTTTTGGTTTTGGGTCTAGCGTATCATCTCGTACTGTTAACATTTATTTAACATTTATTCGACTCCAAAGGGACATTTATCACGCTTGTCATGCGAGAGTTCTCGGTGATAAGTCTTCTACTCGTAGTAAATGATGTTTATTGGAGTCTGCACTGTCGAACTATTGGACAAAGAGCTCCGAGAAATTGTGTTTTGAATGATTTCTTAATAATATATAATGTTTTGAATGTATAATGAATTGAATTATATAATGATTTGAATTTAAATGCTATAAAGTTATAACAATATAGATGTAATATAGGTATACAGGGTTATTATTATGTAAAACACTGCAACCTCAGGAACATCATAACCAACAACTTTTGTTCTATGATTTTTTACAAAACATAATTAATTTCCCAAAAACAAACCTTCAAGATTTCGATGTTCTAACACATTTCAACTCCGTATCTTGCTATACCTACCTACGTCTGTATGACACGTCGCAAGCGCATTAAGCATCCCCCACCGCCCGATCCCCGCTCTCCTTCCCTATTGTGCTATTGTTTGATTTGTATAGACTTCGTAATATTTAGAACGTTAAATTTAAATATTTTTAGTTTTGTATTGAACATTTGATGAACTAAAATTTGATAAATTTTTAAAAGTCATAGAATTAAAGTTGTTGTTTATTATGTTAGTAACATAATCCTGAGAGGTTACCAGTGTTTAAGGCCTGTGCCACACTTGGCGGAAATTCGGCGACGGAACGTTAATACAAGTTATTGCATATAAACTACAACTACGCGGAGCGACCGATCTTCCGCGTAGTGTGGGCGCGTGATCTACGCGGAAGATCGGGCGGGCTATATGCAATAACTTGTATTAACGTTCCGTCGCCGATCTTCGGCGACCGGCCTTACAAATAACCCTGTATATTCAATATTAAAAGCGTTCGCTCATTGGGGTCATTCAAGTATTACGTAAGCACTGTAGGGGGTGGGGGGTTTTAGCGTTCCTTATTTTTGATTACGTCAGCAGTATACCTTTTTTAATTTTTTAAGAGAACGATCTAGATGTACCAAAATCACAAGAAAGCAGATACACATCACTGAGCAGCAAACATCCAATGTCGTTGAAAATTTAGTCATGGATTCGTGTATCATGGACTGTTAATTTAAATTAATATGTCAAAGCTTTAAATGAAGTTTGAATTTTTGTTTTATTTCAAGCCTATTCCTTATTTGGAGACTTAAAACTAGTGCTCATAAATTGATAACGAAACCAACACATTGACGAATACTCGTACCAATGTTTACGTAAGGATGGGGGGAGGGGGTGAGAGCTTTGCTTACTTTTGCTGACAAGGGGGAGGGGGGAGTTAATACATATTTGTAAAAAATCTGCTTACATAATACTTGAACGGCCCCATTACCTCAGAGTAATACATTAGGTGTATTGTACGAGTATAATCGCTATCTCAAACTTTGAAGTCACTTAAGGTCAGGGTGACATTGATAAACATTTTATTACATATAAAATTTCTCCAATACTCACAGTCAAACTTTGTCATGATTTAATTAAAGTGGTTGTAGGAGAACAGAATAAAGTATGTACTTATATGCTTGATACTGGAAGATATAGATGCCGAATTTCTTTGTCTTAGCACATTAGTTAATACTGTATTAAAAGTGTTTTTTCAAATCGAGTTTATAAGTTATTTTTTGTAAAAACATGATAATGCTTAACAATAGATGTGCATTATACGGACAAAATAACTATCTCTACTCACATTCTATACAAAAAGATAAAGCTGTTTGCTTTGTAGAAATCTAGTGTAATTGTAGGTACACAAGTCATTATGCAATCAAAGTACACAGAGATAATGTATAGCGAGGCTGTTGTCACAAGAAACGGATGTTTTATATTCTATTGTCTTTGTTCTGCTGACCAGAACTGTATATTAAAACTGATATTGAATAAAAGTTTATTTATTTATTTATTAATGCGTTTCAATCTTCATTATCCTATAATCTGGTGTTCGATCATCGCTCTATATAAAGGGATGGCGAGCAAAACAATAACTGCAAGCATTTTTAAAGGCCGATTTATGTTTTGGTACTAGGCCAAAAACTCCGGATGATTGACGGCAAGTAATTCCTTTACACCACAAGCATATAATAGGTAGGTACAGAAGTCAATCACATGTATGTACTTCACTTCGGCGATTGAGCCGAGACATTGTGGCCGTGTGCGGTGGTGTCTATGTGTGCGTTGCTCGAACGCGCTTTGTATGTAGATTGTCTTCTATATATTTTGTGCCACAAGTGTGATGTAAGAAAAACCCGCTTTTAGAAAATGCTTGCAGTTTTTGTCGCTCGCCTCTTAGACTTTATTTAAATAAACGCGATCAAGGAGCTTCGAACCGCCAACATTTGCATATTCATGTGGCTGCATTTCGCGCTCTTTTGCAAATGTCATACATCATTTAGTATGGTGCAAGTGCACTAGATGGCTCTAGGTGTATCGCAAGTCATAAATTAAAGTTTACCTGCAAAGTTTTGTGCCGGATAACTTTCATCGTAAAGTTAAAATATCGTAAATGTTTGATTTTGTTTGTCAGGTTCTGGTTGTGCAGCTTGGTTGCGAATGTTATGTTTTCGAGTTTGAATAGAATAAGTAAGTAGGTAGTCGGTGTTCTGAGTAGATTTAATAGAATAAAAAAAATCTTTAAACATCAATATACAAACGGGCTGAACAGGATGTAGTGGCGAATTGGGAAAATACTTTGATGTTTTTTTTTTCTTGTATGATATTGTTTTGCGGCATTTTATGATGTGTTCAAACTTTGGCGAAATGTAGAAAATTTAAAAAAATAGTCACAGTCACTTCTCACAATCATTGTAATCGTCGCAATATATCATTTTTTATACAGTCCACCTTTTATTTGAAGTTTCGTAAAGTCCTAATCAGTGTCAAAACATCTAACTCAATGAATTTGTTTTTTTTTCCAGATTACATTTAGGACTTGAGTGGATCGCCAGTCGAATAAAGAAGAAATGACACAAGGCTCACTGTTCACTAGTAATTTTATAAATAGGTACATAGCTATTGTTAAAGTTACATAATATTCTAATTCCTGGTTAACTGTTTGCATTAAATTGACTAAATAAATATATTCTAAAGAGAAATCTATCAGGGTTATTATCCGTTGTTTTGTATGAATGGGATATATAATTAAAAATAAACATGTTCTCGTATATTTTATTTATTTTTATTTCATCTACTATAAGTTTCCAGACAAAAATTGTACACACAGTTTATGATGCTAGTTTGTTTATAATTAAATTACGCCAAGTACAACCAAATTATACAACGAACCATTACAGATTTACTAATTGAGAAACAGATTGTATCCTTAAACTAAACAAAGTCCGCTTACAATATCAGTGTCGTCAGTGTCTCTACATTACTAATTTTCTTTGACTAAACATTTATCGATGGTAATGATTTCAAGTTATATACCTTATCACAATAATTATTGTATAAAAAAAAGATTGCGGTACATATTTATATTGTACAAATTATTATAATTATTAGATAAATGAGAATCCAAAACGTAGATAACTAGTTTTGAGGTTACAACAAGCTATAAATAATAAAAATATATTGATTTAATTTGACTAAATTTAAATTAATAGCAGGCAATTCAAAATATAAAAATAATATCTTTAAATTATACACTTTCACAATTATATACAAAAAAATTACAAACTGGGAATTTCAAGATTAAATTAACTAGATAGGTACAACAAGCTACAAGTTTTAATAACAACTAAAGAAAATAATGTTTGGTCCATCAAATGCAATTCAAAAGTTAAGCCTTATTAAAAAAAAACCCTATACAGATCTTTAAAACATTGAGAAAATTCTGTTATTATCATTATTTTTACTTATTTGTTCTTTTAGAACTGCATATTTTTTATTAATAAGGCATAATAACTAAGGCAAGGGTGAAGATAAACGCCAAAATTCATATTATGTAGAGTTTAACACCCTTCCTTTCATTTAAAATGTATGCCTAGCATTTGGATTAAATTATAACTTACTATTAATGTAACTCAAATATCACTTTCAAACTTAAAAATAATTAAATCACTTCAAAATATATGAAACACAACCTAAAAGCCTTCGTCACATACATAGTGCATTATTGTAAAGTTTAATAAGAATTTAATAATTCAAAAGTACGAGTAGTCCCGTTATTAGACCTGTGTGGTAAGATTCAGATTAGTTGAAGAGAATAAAAGTCGAACTCAAAACTATCGGTAACTAAAATAAAATTACATTTAGGAGTCATGAATGCTATCACAGCAAATTAATTAGAATGTACGAATTTATTATGCTTTAAAGTCTGAAAACGAAGTATTCACGACACATAACAAACTCTTTAGGCAGTTGCATACAAAATAAGAAAATAATTTTACAAAAGTCAGTGATACAAGGTACGAAGATTAATAATAGGAGATTCAATAGACTATAATTAATTGAACTAGTATAATTAAACATTTGTAATACAATCATTGATGAACAGGTATAACATTTGGTCCTGAGGTAGATTTATCTAGTAGTCGAAATTTCCATTGAACTAAAACAGCCGTTGGGTCGACAATAAATTATTATATAATTTAATATAATATCAAGATTATACAGGGCAAATTAACATGACTTAGTGAGAGTGCATATCATGAATTGAAAATCATTCTACTATTGAATACGAGTATAGTATACCATTACACGGTCAGTTAGAATGCTGCTATATTACTAAAGTACCATCAAAATTGCATCTTCCTACTTACTCCTCTTACATTAAGCTTTGCCGAAGCACGTTCCGGCAAGTAAGTTCACAATAAAGTTGTAAATTATTATAAAATTACAAATGTGTTACACCTATTACTTCTAACAGTCTTTAAAACTTGATCTTATAAGTTTTTACCTCCATCGAATCCAGGTGGATATCGCTCAAACCGGTCAGAGGCTTGATCGTCTTCAGGCCGGTCAGGCTGACTGCCGTTATGTTCTGCACGGTCAGACCATTGAACCTAGTTTTGGACGAAAACTTCGGGGACTTGCTGATTGGCTTCTCTCCGACGGCGCAGCTGTAGCCTGGTCGGTGCAGCACCATGTAGCTCTCGGAACTGGGGAACAACTCCAGCATGTCGTCAGTAATGGTCCGGAGAGTCACTAAGTGTATGCCGGCCGGGAAGTTTTGAAGGAACGATTGGTATGCTTTGACCTCGATGTCGCCCACTTCGCTGGTGTCCAATAGGTACACGTTGACGGGGTAGTTGAACGTTCGACTCAGATACTCCGCGGTTTGAGACGGTACTTGGTAAGGGCTCTCCTTCTGATCGGGTCCGAAGCGGCGCTCGTTCACAAACTTAAATCCCTGTTCGCTGGTATCCCTCTTAGCACGCGTGACGCCGGGCATTGATTCGATTAAAATCCAGTTTTGGAAAGTTGTTGGTTTGTTATCGACTACTCCTTCGCCGATTCCTCTGAAGTCATCGTAGAGAGTTCGTCGATCGAGCATCACTTCTAAGCGCCCAGGCTCATATGCCGACGCACCTTGCGCGTGATTTGTTAACAGAGTCAGCCTGGTCTCCTCGTCCTGCAGCCACGCCATGGTCGTTATTGGATAGTAGTTCGCTTCGATGCCCAATTTGCTTACTTTGACTCTCTTTTGATACTGGAATCCATTCTGGTCGGTGTAAAATTCAGGAATGTCACCGTTTTGTATATCAGTCTGTATTCTCATGAACAACTCAGTTTCTCTGTTTTTGGGAGGACTCTCGAAATCTACCAAGTTCTCGATGAGAATAGCTCGCGACAGTACTGGGTCACCTATGTTGTATATTCTCACAGTGTGAACTAAGAACGGTAGGTACATTGTGGTAATTTCAGTCGAGATCGGCCCGGAAACTATGATTATGTTATCATCTTGCATATTATTCGAGTTAGCATAAGGATGCAGCACATTTTTTTCTGGTGAATCATAATCCGGCATGAAAAGATAAGCCCCTGAATGACGTTGTGCGCTTTGGTATGCTCCAAATTGCACATCAACAACAGTCCTCTTCCTAATGTCTTTTCTATAAACTTGTCTTAAGAATCCGGTGTTTCTATTGACTAGAAGTTTCAGTACCGCATTTTCTAATTGTATATCGCCAGGCATCATTTTCTTGATTGAAAATACATCTGATTTCTGGGCATCTTGACAATTATTGCAGAATATAACGCAATGGTGAGAAGTATTGGTGTGTTCCTGCAGTTTGTACGAGATGGACGTGAGCGGCGGGATGGTGGCCACGAACATGACGTCGAAGTTGGTGTCGCTCACCACGCGTTTACCGTTGTCCTGCACGTCGATGCTTGGCGTGATCTGGTACATCACGTGTTGCTTCTTGTGACTATCGTACACGCGTATGTTCGACGTGTTGGACCTTACGGTTATCACTTCGGTTCGAATTTCTGCCAAGGGGTTAAAAAGAACAATTTTCTTTTTGTCGATAAAAGAAACTTGTAGTTTCTTAGCCGGTTTGCCGTATGTTTCCCACTCTACTTCACTTTGTAGAATACTCTGCGAGTGCAATGAGTGATCCGCGATCATGATAGTGGTGAGTGCAGCCTCCTGTAGGCGAATGCAGTGGTACAAGCTGGTGAACAGTTTAGTGCCGTAATCTTGCATCACGCTTGACTTTGATGTACCAGTTATTGCGTCGTGATGTTGGAATAGACCCAAGTTCCTCCTTGCATAGATGAGCTGCTCATAGGACTTTTCTAATTTCTTCTCGGAAGCTACGAACCCTTGATTGCCAACCTGTTTTATGTAATTGGACACAAGGGTGAATAAAATTTCAGCAGATCGGAGTTGATGTTCGAACTGGCGAGCGAGAATTTTCAGGTAAGGTCTTGTTGTGTAGTAGCCTGACCAATAAGCCGGTTTCCCCTCGCTGAATATGTCTGAATAAACGAAGAAATCGCCTTTTAAAGTTGGGATAGTATGATGCCTCTCCTTCATGGCGTTAAAGTAATCAAGTGGCGTTCCGAAATGCACATCAGCATTGAAGATCTCCTTGTGAGCGTTGATGTAGTTGAACATCTTCATGTAGTTAACGTATTGAGCGTCAAACTCCACGCTGTACTCGTATCGAAAGTCGTCTCCCAGCGGTACCAGCACTACGTTGTGCGGCGTGAGGGATCCGATGCGGTCGTACTCCTCCACCAAAGTCTTAGACTTGCTGTGTAAGTTATGTTCAGTGATATCTTCATGTTTAGCGGTATATTCAGAATATTCGCCGGGAATTTTCCGGAAGTCAAAACTGAGACAGATCGAAGGATGGGGACCGCACGTGCTCTTTATGGAGTAGATATCGAAAGGTTGGTTGTGAACTATCATAGAGGGTTTTTTGGTGGCCCAGCCCGCGATCCAGTAGAACTCTTCGATCTGTCGCTCGGCCAGCCATTGTTTCCACGCATAATGGATTCTTTGTATGATGGTTCCTTCAAGGCCACTTTTATCTAGAAGATATGGCACAGTTGCTCCGTGACCGAAGGGATCGATGGACCAGCCTGTCTTCGGGATCACGCCGAGGTTTGTTTTGACCCAGTGATGTCCTAAAGGATAGATCAAAATATAATACCGATACAATTTCTATTTTAGTGGAAAAGAAGTGTGTGTTACCTTCGATGAACTGGTCAATCAGCGCGTAGATATGCGTGCACGCCTCATCAGGCATCACCCAGCCGCCCGTGGTTATCTCGAGACGACCTTCTTTGATCAACTTCTTCAATAGCTGTAATGGGATCAATTATTATTATAGCTATATATAAACCCAGTTACGTCGTCTGAACGTGCTCATCATTAATTCTATGACTTTATTTAAGATGATACAAACGCAAGCAATAATTGGAATAACAATAAACGGTTAATTTGGCTCGAGACAAACAAGATAACAGCTTAATTCAGATCTTGTTCAGGTCAGGAGATGAACACAACAGTCGCCGAGTCACCGGATTAATTATTGCGCTATAACGTAATTACAGCACAGGTGATTGCGTAGCTACTCTGCCACTGCCCGCATAATCGTATGGTTTCGATGATTACGAACGGTGGCAGATCTGAAGGGTTTTATTTTGTAGATATTTAATATGAAAAATACAAAGGTAGGTACCTAAATGACAGAACCAGACAGAGCTTTTATGGAAGTTCACACACCGTAAGAGTCCCCCCCCCCAGTAATAAGTGACCCCGAAAACGATTGTCCGAAGACATATTTAAGTATGTTTACTCAAACAATGTACCTTTTGTTTGACGGGGTGCGACCTTTCCCACCAGGCGTTCAGAAAAGATATCTCGGTCCAAATGAAGGTCATGTTGGGGTACTGATGCAGCTTGGTCACAATGTTGTTGATAATGTTCTTGGTCTTCCATTCGAAGTATTGCTCGAATGTCTTCAGCCAACCAGGATCGTTATGGGAGTGAGGGACCACTATAACCTGTTGATGGAGAGAAACATGATAACTTCGTGAAATGCAAAAAAGTTGCAAGGCAAACTCAGAACTAGCTATTCATTAATAAGTTACTGTACTTATAGAAAATTTTATGGGCAGTGTTTACTGGCGCGGAAGTTACAAACTAAATAATAAAAAATAATCAGTCATGAGCTTGCTTTTATGTTTTAAGCTGTCCTTGGTACTTCAAGGAGAATTCGGGGTAGAACTTATAGATAGGTATCAGACTGACCTTCAATCTTGGCCTTGTGGTATCGTTATGTATCTTTTCATAGCGATCCTCGAAGGACTTGTCCCAAAACTCCTTTGTGCGCAACCAGCTCGGCTGAAAATAAAACATTGAAATGAATTGGTCCTTACAGCGCGTTTCCCTTTATGGAAAGTTTTAGTGCTTAGTAAGTACTTTAGTACTACAATGTAATGTAATTTATCTCTGCATCACCCAAAGGTTGACTGGTAGAGAATGCCATAAGGCATTAAGTCAGTCTTTTTAATCTTTTGCGCATGAAGTATAAAATAAATAAATAATGTAGTGTGTATCTCTGCATCACCCAAAGGTTGACTGGTAGAGAATGCCATAAGGCATTAAGTCAGTCTTTTTAATCTTTTGCGCATGAAGTATAAAATAAATAAATAATGTAGTGTGTTACTACGTTGAGTTATTACGAGTTTACATCTACGTAACGAAATTTTCTCAGACCTTTTATTTAGAACAATAAATTTTAAAACAATATACGAGAATCGAAGGTGACTTTTCCCACAACGATTTCATACATGATTGACGTAGCGTTAAGTAATTATAAAACTTCGTTGCGCGTTGGAAGTGGCGATCGCATGGTCTACACTTTCATTGGTATACATTTCTAAAAGCGAACGTGAAACTGCGAAACGTACCTACCTATAGACGCGCATGATGCTGATGCACGTCAACAGATTACGAGGGCGCTTGGAACTCCGTGCCATTAATACGAAGTAGGTATATGTGTTTACACTGACATCACTCGATGTTACAATGTGAATGGAAACTGCTGACATTCTGTATCTCGCTTTGTTCAGTTTTTTTTTTAATTTTAGGTGGGAAAATAATCCAATGACATCCGGATTATTCTCCCACCTATACCTACTCTTGGGCGGAGCTGAAGATAGTGTCAGACTTTTACTGACTAAAAACCCACCCCGTTCCTTCGTTGCCTTTCACACCGGGGTCAAACCTTTTCAAAATCATACCCTTGTTTTCAGTTTCCCGAACAATAATTAAAAAAGCAATGCATTGATGCCACTGGAAGGCCACCAAATTGGCTGCCTACAAAAATACATATGCTCAATTCACTTTTAACCAGAAATATTCAACCTCTAAGACTATACCTTATTTTTGTAGAAGTGAGCAGTGGCGTAACTTACCATCTGAGGCTCGTGGCAAAATAATTCTATAGGGCCCCAAAATATGATCACGTAATTTATTTTGGATAAATAACTGGAGTACCTACTGAAATGATTCTTTGTCTACACTAATATAATAAACAGGTAAAGTTTTTTGTTTTTTTTTGTTTTTATGTGTTTTTGTTTGTAGGAGGTAATCTCTGGAAGTACTAGTCCAATTGTTAAAATTTTTTCACCGTTTAGGAATCTGCTTTATTCCTGAGTGACATAGACTATATTTTATGTACGCGGACGAAGTCGCGGGCAAAAGCTAGTTATTAATAAATCAGCAAGTTCTCTAATAGGTACACGAAAATTTTTCTATTTTGTCTCTGAACGTGGCTTACCAGTAGCGTAACTACAGCTTACCAAGCTGGCAAAAAATACCTTATGAAATTGATATTTTTCTTATGAATGTGTTTAAGAAATTATTACTTTTAATTTATTTAACTACTAGCATAATTTTTACTTATTTTTATTAAAATGTTAGGTCAATTCTTTTAAAATCGCGAGCCGTCAGATCGGGGGCCCCACCAGGCCAGGGGCCCGTGGCATTTTACCAGCCTTGCCACCGTATAGTTACGCCACTGGAAGTGAGTTAGTTTTTTTTTTGGAACGAAGTTCCTTAACGCGCGTTGTGAAAGGGGGCTAGACGGAAAAAATTCTCACGAAAAATTGTACCGACACTTTTACTGTCAAAATATAAATCCAAGATGGCGGCTGCAAGAAATTATCAACTTTTTCGTCATGGGTGTCGTTTTCATGGTTTTCGAGGGTGTTGAAACCGATGGTACTGTCAAAATATAAATCCAAGATGGCAGCTGCAAGAAATTATCAAATTTTTCGTCATGGGTGTCGTTTTCATGGTTTTCGAGGGTGTTGAAACCGATGGTACTGTCAAAATATAAATCCAAAATGGCGGCTGCTAGAAATTATCAAATTTTCCGTCATGGGTGTCGTTTTCATGGTTTTCGAGGGTGTTGAAACCGATGGTGCTGTCAAAATATAAATCCAAGATGGCGGCTGCAAGAAATTATAAAATTTTTCGTCATGGGTGTCGTTTTCATGGTTTTCGAGGGTGTTGAAACCGATAGTACTGTCAAAATGTAAATCCAAGATGGCGGCTGCAAGAAATTATCAACTTTTTGTCATGGGTGTCGTTTTCATGGTTTTCGAGGGTGTTGAAACCGATAGTACTGTCAAAATATAAATCCAAGATGGCGGCTGCAAAAAAAAAATTTTTTTCGTCTTGGGTGTCGTTTTCATGGTTTTCGAGGGTGTTGAAACCGATAGTACTGTCAGAATATAAATCCAAGATGGCGGCTGCAAAAAATTATCAACTTTTTCGTCATGGGTGTCGTTTTCGTGGTTTTCGAGGGTGTTGAAACCGATTGTACTGTCAAAATGTAAATCTAAGATGGCGGCTGCAATAAATTATCAATTTTTTCGATATGGGTGTCTTTTTCATGGTTTTCGAGGTTGTTGAAGCCGATAGTGCTGTCAAAATGTAAATCTAAGATGGCGGCTGTCAGAAATTATCAACTTTTTCGTCATGAGTGTCGTTTTCATGGTTTCGAAGATGTTGAAATAGTGCTGTCAAAATGTACATAAAATAGGATAGTATTTTTTAGTTATCTTGTATTGGCTAGACGGAAAAAATTCTCACGAAAAGTTGTAACGATACTTTTTGCTATAGCAAGGTATTGTAAGCCGTGCGGCTTGCGCATGTTTCTCTGTCTGTCTCTCACTCTCTCTCTTATAGAAAGCAAGCCAGAACGAAACTTCGTTCCATCCGGGTGTCCCTTGACACCTCAGTAGTTTTTTTTATACAACTTATTAAAAAAAATCAGGATTTTATAGAACCAGGACACGCACTTGGCCGATTTTTCGTTTTTGATATTGTCGTTCTAAAACGCCGTATAATGGTCTAAAGGAAATTAAAAATTAGAGTTTTTAGTTTTATGAAAACCACTTTTATTGTTCTACTATTAATATATTATTTACTGGACGCATTAATTTTTTATTTTTTTTTATTTATGGGACTCGAAAAAAAAATAGCAAAATGAAAAATCGATAATTTTTCTATTTAGTCAATCATTAGCGTAAATGTAAAATAAATGGTTTATGCACAGCACATCAATGTCGTGTGTTGTTTATGTGTGCGTAACTTGTACGGCGCAAGGAAAATACACGCTGTTTTTAGGCAAATAAGGTTTTGTAGTATGGTCTGATTTATGATTTGCGGATGCATGCGCGACTGTGTAAGTATTCCTATACGTGTAGTAGTGTCGGTAGTGGAAGAAGAAACTGGAGACACCGTGTTGCGATACATTTTTTCTACTTAACAAATCTCCTCCTTTCTTATATCTATGCGTATAACCCACATTGTTCAAGAATTAACATACTATTTTTATAACCATTACTAGCTGACTATTGGCCAGTTTTAGCTATGAACCGTCAACCACGCGAAGCTTAGGCACATTATTATCGCCATAGTTTTCTGATTTTTTCTTTCCGTAAGAATTTTCTACAAAGTATTAGAATCGTTCTCAAATTATGTGTGACCAAGGAAAATGTGCAACGGAACAGCAGACGTTCTGGACCAGCTCCTTCAGTTAATGTGGAAAGAGCCTTAAGTATGACGCCCTTTTCGAGATATACCTATCCGGAATGCTTGCATAATTCTCTCTTCGAAGGTAGACACAGTGAACATATTTCACTGGGGCAGCCGGGCGATTTATTTTTGTGCCGCATGTTTTCTAAAAGTCCAGACTCAGTGGCTTTACCATGACGTGGTAAAACGCCAGTCGTATGAGCGAGAAACAAGGATGGAGTTACGAGCGAGAAACAGTTCAGTTTAGGTCGTGAAATGGATCGCGGCTAATCAGGAGTGCTGGAATGGTATCTTCTACTGATTTTATGCACTTACGAAAACATTATTCACAGACTTACAGTAGAAAACTTTTCATAATAGTTACATTATTATAGGTTTTTTTATTGAGACTTTTATTTTTAAAAATTAAAACAAGTTTTTTGACATGAAATTGTAGGATAATGCCGTATATATACTAAATAGTCGTAAATGGTGTCTACTAAGGCGGGCCAAAATTTTTATTTTTCCTTTTTTTAATAGGCTCAGCGATAAAAGGGTGCTAAATGGTGTGGTTAATTCATACGTACAGTTTTATCAAATTATTTTAAGTTTTATTGCCTCCGGATTGTGATAGAAGTTTTGAAAAAAAAGTAAATTTTTGAAATTAGAACTTAATTGACAGTTTTCATTCGTATTAGTTCTTAAAAACGATAAATGATGTGGTAAATTCATGGACAAAAGTCGAGAGGGTGTGAGGGGTGGGGTTTTCGATGAGACAAGTAACGCAAAACATTCTCTATATAGTGACCAAATGATTTTTACAGTATATTGTTTGTATTACACATGAATTAGCCAGTTAGATATCTGTTTCCACTAATTAATGGTAGTACGTCTCGACCGCACGTTTTCAGGAAGAATTGGTGAACGACTCTAAAACTGAAAAACGTCACTTTCGACCTATTCCGATGAACTTACCACACCTATAGGTATACACTAAAGACAAGTACAGGCCAGAAATACTTGTACCTACAAAATAGTTGAAACAGTTTCAAGAGGCGTATTTCCTAATGATTTAGTTAACAAAACACTCGATAAAACGTTCCACGCTCGATGGCTAACTCGTACTAACAAGATTCTCCGCCTGTATGTTTCAGTAGAGAATGCCTCTGAAAATCGACTAATTCTTGTGGCGTACATTATCAAGGTTTACTCTACGGTATGATCACAAGGTACGGTGTTCTTTAAAAACTCACTCCAACTGCAAAGATGAATCATGACACTTATTAAGCTTATCGAGTTAACTAGGTATTTAACAAGAACTTTGAAAGTTGTTCTCAACCCAGTGGTTAAAAGAACCTGCTGTTTCACCAGAAAACGTGTTGCTTGTTATATTAGCAGATGTTGAGATATTGAATTGGCAAGAAAATATCACGGAGCTGAGATATTAAAATCTGTAACTGAACAAAGTCTCCGATTGTGTGTTGAACAACAATAAATTGCTTGCTACACCTAATAGAAAGAAAATTCAAAGCTGCGCCTGAAGTTATAGTTAATTTATGCAACCAAACAAAACGAGAAGGATTCATCACAACCCAGATAAACACGAGAAAAGCAAAGCTGAAATTCGATAGTAAAACGCATTTTGCCACAAACTGATTGGTCTGATTTATTAATTATTTTTCTTGTCTATATGGTAAGTAATGTTAATTTTTTTTTTATTAAACACTTTTAAGACTAAAATTATTATTTTCATTTACAAATAATGTTGAACCATGCCATGATGTCAAGTTCTTTTTAATCACATTTTTTACAATTTTAACACGACACCGGAGGCAGAAGATCAATTCTTGCAATTGCAAATTTATAATTTATTTATACTCATTGTTTCGCACCGTTTTGTCACTGTGCCTGTAAGAAAACTGATTTTTTATCTCTACTTTAGTGACCCAATCTAGTGTCTTCGGCCTGTTTACTCGAAAGATTAAGAAACAATTCATCCCAGTTAATCTTTATTTCTTTTACATTTTCTTACTTTATTTCTAAAATTAATTCTACAAACCTAGACAATATCCCCAAGATACTGTGTTACCAAAATATCTAATGAAAATTGTGTAATAACGTCATAATCGCGTGAGAGCGGTTGTATGAAAAACAGTGAAAATGTATGTCGAATTTTTTTTTTTTTTGTTTGTATTTTTGTTACATTATGTTTGCCTTTAGGATCTGCGTTTCTAACGTAGTTGGATAGCGATTGAATGGAATGGACGAACGAAGATCGATTATATTGTCACAGTCGTCATAGTGATGCAAATGTGATTCATGTTTTACCAGTTAATATTTGATAATAATAATGGACGTAAAAAATTTCGATATATCGGGACATGCGTGCCGATCAGGCGTAAATTGGGACGCGTCCCCAAACCCCTGAAGATCGGGACGTCGCGCAAATCGTGACGCCTGCCGCATGAAGTTCAGCCACAAAACAGGCAGATTTTAATTACGAGCTATTTATAATGATTTCAATGCACGACCACGTGTACATAGGAGGGGGGGAGGGGGGGGGCGAGAGCGGGCCTTGCCCACCCCTGTACGGTCTGGCGCCCACCTCTGGATGTTATGTTGCCGATTCGAAATTGAATGCCAAAATACTGACAAATTCACACGAACCGATGATATGATATAACAATTTCATAGTGCGTTTGTTTATATCCTAAAATATCATTGAATTTATGGAATTATTTTACAGGTTATTAATATGAATGAAAACAATGGAACTTAGTAGCAAATGTTATGAAGTAGCAAATGTTATGAATGATTGATTCAACTATGAATTTACCATTTATGACAAAGGAGAATGGGCATTGTTGTATGAGTTGCGTCCCAACCCTTGTAACAGGCGACTAGTATAAACATTGAACATGTTTATGCTTTTTTATGATTAATAATCAAAGTTTTTATTATAATTGTGTGCAGGTCAAAAGTTATTAGGCTTGAAGTGAAATATAGGTTTTTGTATTAAATAATATTTAAATCATACTTTATTACATTTTGTGTTACATATCCTCGTAATTATGTACATTCATAGTAATTATACAGTTATCACAGGCAGTAATGGTTATTTTTTGACAGTTATTAATAAAAGCGCAGTTGAAAATATATAAATAATACAATAAAGAATCATTCTCTTCTGTAAGAGTATAGCCATAAAATAGATAGGTACAGAAGTCAATCTTATGTATGTACCAATGTATACCTACGCTCAGCAATCGCACTAGGGTCGGCGCCGCTCTGTCGGAGCGCGCTCAAGTGCGGTGATAAATACCTAATATAAATTGTTAAAATATTACAAGACCACAAAATCATGTACTTATCTACCTACCCAACTGTTCTGCGTTACGTAAAAACAAACTATCAAAGTACAAATAAAAAAACCTACCTAGTTACGTTTTAAAACTGGTAGCTTAAAAAACTATAATTCAGCAATTAATGTCGAATTTAAAAACACTAAACAGTTATACCTTTACTCTCCATTATTTCACAAAAAATTACGGAGACGCGTGACTCAAGCGGGTGCATACGCGCTCGCAATGAGCTGAGATATCGTGTCCGTGAGCGGTGTCTTTGTGTGCGTTAGTTGAGCGCGCTTTGTATGTAGATTGACTTCTGTACCTATCTATTTTGTGGTACAGCTCAAACAAATGTTTATTGTATACTGGTATTTGTGACTTGTGGTTTGTAATATATAACCAATCAATAACAAATCAAACCCACAAAATAAGCTGAAGTGAATAGTTGCAAATGTAGAAACACGAGAAATCCTTTAATAAGCACACTTGTGCGTCAATAAATAAACATCGGAGTAACAATTTAATTGAAAACACGGTAGTACAGTACAGCTACAAAAAACTGACTGCATTTACGTATACCACTAGATAAATAATGGCATCTAGAAGCACCGGCAATCATCTCTTTCCAACGTATAGCGCTGTCTCATAAAATAATGTTCACTGCTCCTGCGCTTACAATATGGCAACGTGTGGCTCATGGCGGGAGAAGGGGTGTTGGGCAAGAGTAGGCGCACGGTCGACCGTGTGGTTTTTCCACTTGATTTTATAAATCGTTTCAATTCTTTTGTATTATAAGTACGTACGAATTAAGTTATATTTAATATTTTATTACATAAATGAAACCAATAAAACAGTTTCCCTGCACGAGACACAGAGTTACGCCCATACAAAAAAAACATAGCACTGATTGAGATCTTTCAAATGATATAGGTAGGCAAATGTTACAACACTTGGGACAAAACCGCCCGTTGTTCTTTTCGTGGACAATTTTGGGATTTCGTTTTTTTTTAATTTTGACTAAACAAATAGGACCAGTAATGGGTACGGACAGAACCTCATTTTTTTTGGACTAATTTAAAAATAGGGTTGTATATTTTATCAGCGGTAATGATGAGTGTTGGTTATCCCATGTTCATAGCTACCCTAGTGCACATGCGGCGCTTTCCATTGCATCATACAATTTCAAATAAGTACGCATTAGATTTTTTGGAGCCCCAACATTAGGTATAAGATGTGTCTATTAGTCACGAACGAAAAAAAGGTGACAACAATTGAACCTAAATTAAAGTCTGTATATCTCTATTCATTCATTTGACAGGCCTGTTGGTCTAGTGGTTAGTGACCCTGACTGCTATGCCGGAGAGCGTGGGTTCGATTCCCACCCAGGACAAATGTTTGTGTGATGAGTACAATCATTAGTTCTGTATCTGGGTGTAATTTATCTATAATATGTATGTATTTAGAAATACATAAGTATGTTTATCACTTGTCTAGTACCCATAACACAAGCCCTGCTTAGCTTGGGACTAGATGGTGTTGTGTGATAGTTGTGGATTATTATTATTATTCATAGGTATATGAACCCAACTTGTACTCTCCGTACCTAGCGTGCAAATTGTATCTTTGATGCCAATACATTATTTATTTATCCCTTCAATTCAATTAGGTTGATTACCAAGGACCAATCAAGGTAAAGGGTGCTTCTATGATCGAGGAATGAGACTTATCTTGAATTTCGATTTTTGCTACAGGTAAGTGCAGGTAAAACATTCAGAGCATTTGAACTGGATGGAGTTTCCGGTGCGACAATCTGGATTATTCCGCAAACAGGAAGTTGTCTGAATGATCAGATTGGATTGAAAACGCTTTCACTCGACGGCCGATGCAAATATCTGTTGAAAAATAGCGAAATACTGAAACCCTGCACAGAAGTGCGAAGTTAGAAGTTATATTCTACAAATGCTCACAAGAGAATCTAGGAGTTCTTCAGTCCCACGAATTTATCATCATCAACATCATTTCAGCCGAAAGATGTCCACTGTTAGACGTAGGCCTCCCCCAAGCGTCGCCACAACGACCGGTCCTGTGCATCTCGCATCCATCTGTTTCCAGTAACCTTGGCCACATCATCGGTCCACCTTGTGGGAGACCTTCTAACGCTACGTCTTCCGGTACGCGGTCGCCACTCCAGAACCTTTCAGCCCCAACGGCCATCTGTTCTGCGTGCAATGTGCCCTGCCCATTGCCACTTAAGTTTGGCGATTCTTCGTGCTATGTCGGCCACCTTGGTTCTCTTGCGGATATCTTCATTTCTGATTCAATCACGCAGGGAAACTCCGAGCATAGTCCTTTCCACTGTCCTTCAGGTGACGGCCCATTGTAAGCTACCACGTTTCGGAGCCATATATCATCACTGGCAACAGGTACTGGTCATAGACTTTCGTGTTGAGACACAGTGGTATATTAGACGAGAAGACACCGCGCAGCTTCCCGAACGCCGCCCAGCCGAGTCGGCTTCGACGATTGACCTCTTTTTCGAAATTAGACCTACCCAACTGGACCGTTTGTCCCAGGTAAACGTAGTCCTCCACAACTTCGAGTGTAGAGTCTCCGATCTTGATGGAAGTGGGTAAATGATAAATGATATTATGAATGATTTTACACGTTTTTTTTATGTCTGTTTAAACTAGATGCAGCCGGTGTAGAGCCGGTGTTTCCTCGCTGACTACTCTGAGAAGAAACACCGAAACAAACTCAGGGGTTAAAGTCTCTTTTAAAGTCCATACAGTAAATATGTATTGGTCAAAATCACATGAGAACCATGCAGATTTATCTGATATGGTGATCTGAGATTTGAGTGGACCTGTCCAGTCAGTGCAAGCATTTGTCAGTTTTCCCAAAGCTCAACTCAAGACTGCTAAGGAGCTCAACGACTTTTTTTCCGTACTTATCCGACGCCTTGTTGATTTTCAGCTGCTTCAGAGCCATCCTAATCTCGTACAGGCTGACGTCCGGGATATCTGCAGTATAGTGTCGAGTCAACCTAGTTCTTGGGTCGTTTGCTAGATTTGCAGCGGGTTTAGTGATAGGCGTGTATAAAAGGCCTCGATTTTTCCACGAATTGATACTGGAAATATTTTAAATCTAGATTTACGATAATTATTATCAGCCCTGGTCTAGTGGTCAGTGGCACTGCTATGACTGAGGTTTTGAGTTCGATTCCCATCCACGTTCTGTGCCTGGGTGTAATTTATTTATAATTTGTAAGTATTTAGAAATATAACATACAGTATGTTTACCAGCTGTCTAGTACCTACTATACCACAAGCGCTGCTTAATTTGGGAATAGATGGGGTTGTGTGGAAAATTGGAATATATTATTATTATGATGATGATGTGTGTACACGTTTCAAAAGAAAGAAAAACTGTTTTGAAAGATTTTTTGCCTTTGGAACTATACATAATTTGTTTGAAACAAGGCGAACACCCCGCAAAGCAGCGGCGGTGTCGACTTCTAACTCACAAATAGATATTTTGTAGGAAAATGAAAACATTTATTGGCACAATATTTCATAATAGCAGTCATTTTAGCGCTGTTATCGTCCTCCCACTATTAATCGCAACGCTACGTTTCAATTAAAGCAAAAAATTATTAAGTTTGCAATTAAGTGCACATATAACTTTAATAATAGATACGTAGTTCAAGTTTCTAATAAACCGTTAAGTAGTACGTAGGAAATTAAGGACGCGTTCAGTTTTCATTAGTTACATATATCCGGTAGTCCAAGTTCGGAGAACGACTAAAAGGACCCGTTCAGTTTTCATTAATTATATCCGGTAGTCCAAGTTCGGAGAATAACTAAAAGGACCAAAAATAGATTGGACTCGAATTTAAGTAATTTAATTATTTATTAAAACTTCATGCAACACAAATGTACAAAGGCGGACTTAATGCTTTTGGCATTTTTTACCAGTCAACCAAGGGTGTTGAAGAGTACCTAAACATGGCATAAAAAAAGAAAAGATTATTTAGAAAACAAGGGTACAAATGTATAAATGTATATAAATAAAATAAACTTACAAAAATATATACACCACCAATTTATTTATTATTACCCTTTCTAAAAAGAACTTTGAGTATTTTTATTAGTAGAAAAGGCCTTGTTATTATTTAAGTAAAGTCGGAATAAATAATATTCACAACAAAGTTATTAGCGTTTTTTTATATCCCAAAATCTATGAATGCATAAATATTGACGATCAAAATGGAAAAACACTGCGTTTTATTTTCTAAGTAGTAGCAATTGTTACGAATGATTGATTCTATAATATATTCATATAATATATTATGAATTTACCAATTACGACAAACTTTCGTGGACAATTTTGAGATTTCAGAGCCCCTCTCAAAGAGCCCCATTTCTTTTTTGTACTAATTAAAAAATAGCGGCGTAATAATGCAAAAATTGTAATGCATTTTTGAATCGACCGATTATAATAATGCACCGTAGAAGGGCTAAGTTGAGGTAAGTTCTTAACTGGGATACCAAAGTTGTTGTTGGCTTGGAATGACTGACGATGGACGCTAATTGCATTTCCTTTTATAGGAATGTCATTTATGTCACGTTGGTGTAATTTTTTTTTTCCGGTGGGAAAATTGTCTAATGACATCCCCTGCTCTTGGGCGGAGCGGGAGATAGTGTCAGACTTTTATTGACTAAAACCCACTCCTGTTCTTTTGCTTCGACCCTGCTGGGCCCCCGCTGTTGCTGACAACTCCTTGAGGCGCGCGGGAACAATGCGCGCCGTCGACGACTTGGGCTCGGTCCGGACAGTTACCGGACTGTCGGACAGCGAGCTATCTATTGCTCGCTGTCAGCAAGCCCGCGCCTACGGTGGCCGGAAATCGGGATCGGAATCCCGGCGGCGGCCTCTTCCTTTGCTAGCATTACTGTCTCACAGAAAGAGGCAACCGCCTGCCAGTCCTCCTCGCTCAGGATCATGGCCTGTACCAAGGCCCGGTGCGAGAGTCCGCCGCCGCCGATCGCCCCCACGAGGGCACGGCGATGCTCCGCCCAAGCGGGGCACACTTCCACTGTGTGCTCCACCGTGTCCTTCGGGCGTTCCGCACACTGGCGACACCCGAGCGTAACTTCCGCACGAATCCGGTGCCTCCCGAACTTCTCACGTTGGTGTAACATTGTAATGCAGTTTCGAGCGCCTCCACGATCATTTAATTACTGTTGCATTCAGGAAAATGAGAACGCTGAAGTTAACGTTCCCTTTATGAACTTCTAAACATATTTCAATTTTCGAGACGGGTTAGCTCAGTAAAATCTCGTTTATGTGATTAGATTTTACTTCAGTTTCATATTTGAGATGAGGATAAACTCTCCTCTTTAAACTAATTAAGCTTAGATATTAAAAAGAACACTAAGTAGTTGGCAGTGTTACTTCAGTTGTACCAGGCATGAATATAATTATCCCTGTTTTAAAAAAAACCAAATCGAATCGAATCCGAAACTAAATTCGAAAGGTTTCGTGTTTGTAGGTAGGAACGTACTTCAAATATCAGAGACTGAAACGATTTGGAGTTTACGCACAACTAACACTATTTCTAGTTATTTTAAGTATAACTGGGTTGTTTTTAATTAATTAAAAAAAAAAAGGTAAAGGGTCGTGTGACGTCACTATAGATACTGGAGCACCGCGTGAAATGAAATTATTATTGCCAGCGCAATTTTACATTTCCATAAATTATTGACTGTTTGAGATATTCTAATTATTCTTTCGTATTTTTGTTATATTATACTTAAATTATTTCTTTTAAATATTTTTAAAAATCTGCATTGTATAAGAATTCAGTTTTAAGTCCACTACATAAACAAGATGGTCAAACAATGCTAACGAGCTTTCGTTAATGTAATGTTTAAACGTCTAGTAGATACTTCGTGTGACCCAAGGGCTGGCTTAAAACCAGCCGTAGATTAAGCAATACCATTTTTTATTAGATATTATTGAGCATTACTAACATTATTACACAACGAGCCATTTGCAAAGTCTTTTTGGGCATTTCTAGTCGATAGAAATGAGGAGGCATTTTTTGTCTCCATATTTTTAAAATTAAACATTAAAAAACTAAACTAACAATAGTCTGATATACAATAATAATATAATTTTTAATTTTTATTTTGATAACGTTCGATCTGTGTTTTTTGTTTGTGGTGTACAATAAAGTATATAAAAAAAAAAATAATATACATAGTACCTAAAGTTTTTATTCCTCTATAAAAAATAAAAATCAGTAATAGGTAAATAGTTGGTACATTTTTAATATGTTTATTCGGTTCAGCAGTATTCCATCATTCCACGCCGGACAGTGGCAGGGAAGTCTACAAACTATGAGATTGCATCAGAATTGTTAGCAATACTTTCTGTTTTATCGATACATTCGAACGCTAACGTCCAAAGGTAAAAAAGGGAACAGTTCGAAGAGTTTCCCGCGAACTTTTTATCGCTGTAAAGTCTTGCTCGACATTCTCATCCGCTCACGTGACTCAAATGAGAATATACATCCATTACAAATCAGCAAAGTTAATATCAAATAATTCTGCAGGAATTCACGTCCAATGCGAACGTTTTGTTAAAAACTTTAAACTGGGTCTGGTAATAAAAAGCATTTTGTTCGATTCAACAATTGTATTGCTTCCAAATTCTATTCATTGGTATCATGTTGTTTGAAAATTACATTGTGATCGGAATATATTATGTTACCTGTCCACGGCGGCACTCGCATGATGCATTGGTACATAATATGTGTCTGTTCAAATGAAACATTACGCATCAGTTTTCATTATTTTCTCGCTTGTAATTTTCCACAACAGTCAATTGATTCATCAGTTAGTATGATATTTATAAAGCTTTGCTTCACAAACTCATATAAACAACATGTAACTGGGATAATGCACACCCATAAAGACATTATAATAATTCAATCACTGACTTTTAAATTCTTAAAAATTAAATGCATTGTGTAGGTAGTGTTTTTAAAGAACTTAGTTATTCTAATAGCAAATGGAAATCGATGCACTACGTTGGTAGCGGATCGGAATTGGTAGGTAATACGCAAGCGTACACTAACGCTAGTGACGCAATTAAGATTTATCAAAATAGTTATTTTTTGACTTCAAATAATTGTTGACTATTTTCGGATACAAAAAAAAAACTTATTAAGCTATTGCATAGCTTCTATCGCGGGCCTTGAGCGTGGAGACCGAATCCAGAAATTCCGTAACGAAAATAACCTAACACCCCACACTCATTTGTTTTTTGAGCGTGGTGACCGATAAGAAAACAAATGAGTGAACAATCAATCAATATTCAATGCAATGTGTGAAAGTGATATTAATTGAAGTTATCAATTAATATCAAAGAAAAAAAAAACTAAGGAAAAAAAATACTGCATAAATAAAATAAATAAATAATTATAATTGCATATGTTGATAAAAATGCTATGCAATAGCTTTACCGCGGCAGTCCCCGAGTGCCACACGTCTTTTTTTTTAGAGTATTTTGCTGTTTTTGAACTTAGGCACTACTTTTTTAATGTGCATTTATTCACAGGTCAACAGTGATTTTGGTGCCGCCAAATCTTTAACTGATTTTTAGTGTATTGGGTGCCAGAATTACAACCGCGTACTTATTTTTTTAATCCTACGTGTAGTTTCGGAGATACGAGATGAGTCTTAAAAAAGCAAAATAAGCAAATTTTAAACATTTAACTACATTATTATATAGTTAGTACACTTCTTTTTGTTTTTTTTTTTTTACAATGTGCATTGTTATAATCCTCCCGTGTGTACAACAGTAATCTGCCATCAGAAGCTCATCACAGTGACCTTGGAACCCATTTTCTATCATTTTTATATTCAGACGGAAGCGCTCTCCGTGTTGTAGGTACCAACATTTTAAGGGAACTGGTCCAAGTGGCTGTGTACGTTTATGCTCATGTAACAGCCATCATTTTTGATGTTATCTAGAAGGTCATGGTCGATTCCCCTTATTTTTCTGCCTATTCTCTTAAGAATTTTTTGACGAGTTTGACGAAAGATTTCCAAGCCACAGATTCCAAATTATTCGCAAAAATTATAAAATCGTTATTTTTCATCGAAGTTCTTATTTGAGGCTAGTCGAAAATAGCAGCATTTTGCTAATATGAATAAATAAACATACAAGATAGGGGCGAAAAATAACACTCATTAAAGTATTTTTATTTTGGTTCTGACCAAGTCATAGCTACACCGAACGTTTACCGTGCTAGTTTACTACTCGTCCACTATCTTAACTATTCAATACACAATTTTTACTCGTTTTTTTTTACCCACGAGCGGTCTAAGTCCTTAATATAGGTCTTTAAATTGACAAAATACGCCTTTTTAAGCAAGCTGTTACAGGTTTTCAATTTTTTTACACCACATATTCACCATGAATGTAGTAAAATGTATTCGAAATTGTTTAAACAACTCCTCCTAGACGACAAGATATGATATTATCGGTTAATCACATAAATTGGCGGATTGCGAATACAGTCAACATACCAAAATCAGTATTTTTTGCAGATGTGAATAATTTTGAAACGACACGTAGTTTTTACGTTCAAAAATGTCTAAACGACTTAATATCAAGTCATTTATCAAATTATAACAGAAGATTACCCGTTACCGGCACCAAAAACTTTTTTAAATTTTGTAGACCTGTGAATTATGTTACATATTGTTGTACATTGTAAATTTTGACGATACCTGAAGTTTAGTTATTATTATAACACATCTACCAAGAGTGAAAGTTAAAGTTGAGTTGAAAACAGCTAATGACTTTCAAGTTTATACCCTACATCAGAAACAAAAAGAAAGATGAAATCTGGAGCATCATAACTGAAAGAATGATTGATGCCGAACCCCACATCAATCAAGTATCAAATAAGAGGCAGCGAAGTGCTGCCCAGACTGGAAACTAAGTCAACTATACTCCATTTGTTTAGGTAGTTAACTAAAGGTAAACAATCTTGATATGTCTTTTTATTTAAAATAAATCGTATAAAAGACATACAAAGATCATTTAAATTTAGTTAATTACCTAACATCGGTTTAGGTAAATACCTAATTGTAAACATTTTTGAATAAATTTTTTAGACAATTTTTTAGATAAAAGACATGTTAAGATTGTTTACATTTAGTTAACTACCTAAACAAATGGAGTATAGCTAAAAAGTGAACGAAAACTTTAATAAAATCAAAATTTTATTTGAATTTTCGAAAAAGTGTATTTTGACCACAGAATTTTGACAACGAAAACAGATGCGCGAAATAGAGGATCGTGGGCAGATGTGTTAGCTTCATTAAGAGCCGGTTGTAGTCGCAGAATATTTTGTAGCCACTGGCCCGGATCTCGTGTCGACTTCAAAAAACAGATTTATTGTTGTGTAACTTTCAAATATTTCCGTGACGTAGTCTCGTAGATAAACACGTTTGAAATCGTAAGTTAGGGTTAGATACGTAATTTTTTTTTTATCGAGAAAGTTGGTAAAAAATTGGTAAAAATTAAAACACTATATCATGTTTAGATTTTTACCCTGCAGTTGGTTATATGGTCAATTTTAATACAGTAATTTTTCACGGGGTAATCTTTCATATTTGAGGATCCCAAGAGGTTCAAAAAAATGCAAAATTAGTAAAACCTGGCTTTAACAAGTTGATCGCAACTCCTAGACCAGTCTCTTAACCTTGACAGAACCTTATTAGGTTGAAAAATACACCCACATATCAAAGTTGTTATAAAGGTACATATCAAACACATAAACGTTATTATTAATGTAACACATATAATGGTAGTATCACACGGCTCGCTAATTAATGAACCAAATTGGAATAGTAAAACATTTATGTGTAATTGTTGTTGAGCGTTTCAATCAAAATGAATCAATTTGAACTTTTCAACTTTTCATCCCACCTCAGCGAGGAAATTACTATCAATAAGAACACCAAAGAGGTTCTGAGTGTGAGTTATTAACAATAAAAAAAAAAGTTGTATGATTTTGGTACCATAGAGGTAGAAGTGAATAAGTTTAATGATGTTTTGAATTCATAAACTTAGTGCACTCGATGTTCTAAATTCAATTTACTTTAACTCTCAAGAGAATAAAATCGGCTTTTGCTCTCAGATATTGATGAGCAAAAATACTCTTTCCGAGATGGGGGAATGAAAATAATATAAAAGACCTTCAGAAGGTCGCACAGAATAGTGTTTAACAAAACGTTAAGGGGCCGGCGACGGATAAATTTCCATACAAACGTAATACCACGCTCATTTGCAGTTGGAGCATATTTCCAACATATTATGATGATATTCGGTTATAGACCATATTTATCTAGGTCCCTACGTCTTTCTTTTTTTTAAAAACAAAAAGAAATTTAAGCGAATTGTATTTCGCACTTTTTTATAGCGTAAATGGCAAAACATGCCATTTGGCTTTTCCTGTATTAAAAATAACAATATTTCTAATATTCTCGACGTAGAAACCTAAATAAATATTGTCTATAACCGAATATCATCATAATATGTTGGAAATATGCTCCAACTGCAAATGAGCGTGGTATTACGTTTGTATGGAAATTCATCCGTCGCCGGCCCCTTAAGGCGACGGAGCTTTGATATCAGTATCTAGGTATTATCTACTTAGTAACTAACGAAACGCTCTTGCTTCGCGCTGTTTTTTACTACTTTACAAAACATCAGAACTTCTTTGTTGTTCGATATCATAATTTATTTTTTAAGCATGGAAATCATCCAAAGACATTTCCCACTCTGGGCGGAGCGGGAGCGCGTGTCAGGTTTTTACTAACTAAAACCACACCTGCGTCCTTCATTTGCCCCTTGCGTTCTAGGATTACGGGTTTCCTTTACAGAAATTCTCCGCGGTCCTAGCTAGCGGCCATCAGCGAGAACGCCGTGTTGCCTCTCCAGACATTCCTCAAAGAGAGGACCATCTTGTAGCAGATTTGGACACAATTATGGCGGTAAGTCCTCTACTTGAGGAGTGGCTAGAACGGTCACCGGACATGGCAAGTTCAGGAGGTTCTTGCATCGGATTCAGGCGGAAGAAACGCCCGGGTGTCAGTCATCATTGTGTGGACTACCCGGAGAACACGGTGGAGGTGTACCCCGTTTGAGCGGAGCACCACCGTGTCCTCGTGGAGGCAATCGGCGGTAGAGACCTCTCGCGCCGGGTCCTCGTTCGGGCTATGATCCGGAACCAGGAGGAATGGCAGGCGGTGGCCTCCTGCGAAGCAGTAATGCTAGCGAAAGAGGAGGCCGCATGCGTAAGGGAACAAATATCACGACGATAGTCATCAGTGCCGCGATGTGAAGATTTGGCACCAATTTCACAGAATACGCTGCCACAGTCAATGTAGAAACACTCGGGCTAGTCCGACACTGTTGCCCATATTATTCTCAATTTTTTTATATAACAATATGCCGAAAAGAATGTTTTCAATACACTTACTCGAAAACTGTTATCCTTACCGCTTTTAGGCACGCAATTTACTATTTGTGAAAGATGCGAGATTATTGATTGTATATATCGTATCAGACCAGGGCGCTAAGTGACTCCCACGAGTCGCCGGTCAAAACCCGTTTACATATCAACAAAAAAAAAAATCCTCGTAAGAGTATTGAAAAACGTCGTTTGATACAAGTGGAAATTTATCATTACGGTCGAGGCGGGATTAGCCCGGGTCGCAGGGCGAGGGCCCTATAGTACCTATCTATGGAAAATAAAATTTTGTTGTAGAGTATCTCAAGACTGTATTTAGTTTAAAATAATTTGTAAAACATCATGTTGACCATCAAGATGTTCAATAATATCACATATACATATTTGATACGTACATAAAATACACTAATTTTACATCCCAATATTCACTAAGTATCAATTTGCGAATAGTTCATACAGCTACAGAACTTCACTAGAAAAAACCGTCAAGAACTCCTTTTGACTTCATAATTGGAAGTTTACGATACGAGAATAGATAAATCAGTTTACAGAATCGATTGTGAAAGTTTATGAAGGTACAACCCACTGGTCATAGGAACGTCCACATGAAACGTGAATAATATATCAGCTACTTGATCGATATAAGCAAATTATCGGTCATGAAGGCTTCGGTAAGTCTTAGTTCATTCAAGCTTTACTAGACTTTGTTGTCCTACTTTTAAAGTAAATTATGAACTGTTAAAATCTTGCATAATTTTGTTTTGAAAAAGAAATGAGCTGAGAAAATTTTAAAATGTGGGGTAGTACCGTAATTACATGATTGTAAGACTATGAGAGAGCGACCGCTGGCGTTCGCTTGGGGTTTAATGAATTAAATTCTAGTTTGTAACTTTACTTGACGGATAGACATGAGTTATTATTAGAAGTATGTACCTATTTATGATTATGCCTTTAATTAAATAAAGCTCACTAAAACTAAGTAGGTACACAAAAATCTTAGAACTTATTTTAAACGTAAAGTATTTAACAGTAAGTCTTATTTCTCGTAAACGTTTTCCGATAATTCTCTGAAAGTTCTGTTCACCACCTGTAATTAGCACAGACACTTACACTTCAGAAGTGCTATTATCAGGCGTTCAATCTAAAAAGGAACTGATAATAAAAATAATAACCACATCGAAGTATCTCAACGTTGACGTCGAGTTGGGGTTTTGCGCGCTCCAATAAACCCTAGATCTGTATCGGTAGCGTTTGCTTTACCTAGGGTGAGAGGCCAGACTGAGAGAGATACAAGCCGCAGGACAGATTTGTGGTAAACTGATTATCATGCGAGCATTAGTGACCCCACAGACCCGATCTCTCGGGAGAAATTCTGTTCCTCATCTCCGGCTTGTTTTTATTGGCCGGCCGTAGTGAACATTGACGAGGAACAGAGGTCCCACCTCTCTCTTGCCTTTATTGGGTGGCTTGAGTGGAGATTCGCAAGAGTATCGTGCTCGGGAGAAGGATGCATAATCCAGTAAGGTGCTGGTAGGGATCTTGACCGTACTTCCGGAATTATCGTGATAGCCGTGGTATACCTCTCTTGTCCTCAAGCACTTCAGGATATATTGTCTTCCTATTGCTACGTCACTTTTTGCTAGCGAGCGTTTTTGGGGGCCCATTTATTGAGTGTGCCGGTCACCGTCTTTTCTATCGATATATATTAATAACATTATCCAGGCAGGGTCCATAGTCTTTTGGTAACGAGTCCACTTAAGCCTCCCAAAACCATAGCCTTATTTTCCATATTTCGCAATAGTTTCCCACAAACTGAGCGTTGTTCTTAGGTGCACTAGGATAGTGCGTCCAGAGATAATCGGTTGTATCACATTCCATGTAAATTGTATACAGGGCCTCTGCGAGTTGGCTTCAGCCCCTCGTAAGCCTTCCAAAGATTCAGGATCTTATGATCCTAATAATAATAATCTTTTTACACCACCTGCTCGATAATGTCGTTATATACGTCATACAAACCTCACTTAAAGACTTAAAGCAAGTCATTCTATCCCTAGGGAGATAATGCAGTATGGTCGATCCCTAGGGAATAATGAGATTTGAATTTGGAACATCAAAAATCGTCAACATTGTGAATTAAAATGTAGGTGCATCGAACAAGTTGACTCGAAATTCAAACTGGACACTAACAAAAAAAAAAGAAAATAGAACAAAACGTGCTTATGGGAGCGTAGAAAATTGAAACTATAGAATCTTAGAGTAGTGAATTTTGTTTGTTTGATGAACTTGTAAATATAATACTTATATTTCTCTAATCTAAGATTTGGTCGACCAAATTGTCTTTTAATTATCTCACAGATGGTGTAAAAAGTAGAGTATGCAACACGGGGATAAAGCTGTCTTTGTCTTGGGCGGCGTGAATTCCTCACTTCACTCAGGTTTCTTTATTAACTCCCTCGCAATGCTCGGGAGTTAATTTTATAAATCCCTCACTGTCGTTCGGGATTAAACCTTCGTTTCGTTCGGAATTCAACATGCCGCCCGCGACTTAAAGACACTGCTTTACTCCCTAGTCACATAAACTACTATTATTCACGTAAAAAAGGTTTAAAAATGGCTTAAAAGTCTCTGATTCCTGAGCTAGGTTTAAAGACCTATAATACAGAAATCAATAAAAAAAATGTAATTAATTGTTTGCAGATTTTCTGTTTAATTTATTTTATAAGCCTTTTTTTGATATTATCAAAGGAGAGAGTGAGGTTGGAGTTGTGCGATTGTGTGAAAATGAAAATTTTGTGTATAAATGGTGATATATAAGGGTGTTAAACGATGGATCATAAGGAGCTTATTTGTGCCGAGCCTTCAGACTGTCACGGTACTAAATATAAAATAGGTAAGTAAAAGCCTCCGAGAATCACATTGCGCGTTAGCGTATCATGAATGTTTTAATAAACTTTAATCCTTTAAGATGAAAACCTAGCATTAATCAATATCTACTCGTACAAGAAGCTTTGTAGGTAATCTCTACATTAAAATTTTACGTCACAACGTAGGCGGCGCGTGTTAATTACGCCTCGAGCTCGGGCCGACCCACAAACACTAGCGTTTACTTTAACCAATTTAATGTCTTTGACTTAAACGGAACCGAAATAATAAAAATACACATTTTTGAGTAATTTCAAATCAAATGACGACGTGAATTTTGTAATAAATGAGATTATTGTAAGTAGGCCGCGTAGTCGCGTACTTGTGAAGCGTGGAACGCAACGCGCTTGTTCCTACATACGACACATGTATTGACGCGCAACAACCCTAAAGACCGGAATACGTAATCTTACATATTATTCAATCAATGAAATTTTAGGGGTAAAGTCGGTTCTAGGATAATAAATTATGTAGACCATAGTGTTCAAAAAAACCTTCAGCTAGGTCTAAGCCTATAACCGCATTTTTAGGTAATTATTTGGTAGTTTATTGTGAATTTTCGTATATGTATTTGAACTTGCTTGCAATTTTACTGAATTTAAGTATATAAAACCTAATAACAAAGTGTCTACGTACATTTAAAAATACAATAACATAGTCAATAAAATGTAAGAAAAATGTACCTATCATTCAAAATATTCTATGATAATTCTCTGTGGATACTGCTTAGCTCTTTGAAATTTTTCGCTAACAATAGAAAACTTTTAAAGTGAATGATGAAGTTGTTTCGTTAATGAATAAACATGAAGGGCCTCAGTAATACGGTCGGGTTTCAGTCGCCTCAGGTAGAATATCAACTCGCTGCAAAGCGACGAAATGCCCACCTTTATTTTTGGCGACCAAACAGCCGATCTATACATACAGTCACTAACTTTTGCCCGAAGCTTCGCCCGCGCATATAAAATATAGCCTATGTTATTTAGGAATAAAGCAGTTTTATATTGGTGAAAAACTTTTAGCAATCGGACCAGTACTTTCAGAGATTGCCTCCTACAAACCAAAAAACATAAAAACAAACTTTACCTCTATAAAATACTAGCTTTTGCCCGCGGCTTCGCCCGCGTACGTATAATACAGCCCTATATCACTCAGGAATAAAGCAGGTTTCTAACGATGAAAAAATTTTAGCAATCGGACCATTACTTTCAGAAATTACCTCCTACAAATAAAAAAACATAAAAACAAATTTTACCTCTTTAAAATAATATCAATATCAAAGTAGCCTTGATTTACAGTAAGACTTGTTGTTTGTCAAACAATGGTCATATTGACATAATATATATTCATTATTTGAGTTTGTCGTTTCAAACGTAAAATATAATAATTTAATTATTCATTGTAATTTAGATATTATAATCCTTCTGTTAATGTCAAAAATCATATCTTTGCTTTATCTAAGAAATGTAAGTCTGTAAAATATAAAAAAAGCTATCCATGTCGGATTAGAAATCTTCTTCACGCTCCTCATTCACGCACAGTCTACCGTAGTTACTTTTATTTGATTAGCGCAGCAAAAGCATTTAACAATTTAGTCAAAGAACACACCTCAGTTGATCTCTTTACAAGCAGCTTAGCATCCATAAATATTGTTATGTCCAAAAGCAATGTTTTGTAATTGCATTATATTACTGTCTTCTATATTATCTTGCTACCAAACTTTGTATATCTCAATTACTTCCTAACTGTAACTTTCCACAATACTTCCATACTATATGTGGAGGCTTGTAAATGGCTCATCGTGATCTATTTTAACGTTTATCTTGTATTGTCAGCTGTAAGCTACCCAAATATAATAAAATAAAATAAAATACGAGTAATTTAAGGCTTTATTTATATGTAATACACACATATATATATGTAGAAAACCTGTTGTGATGATATTTTGTCCCTAACTTGTGAGTATAAATAATCATATTCTTCATGTTACAACCAGTGATAATGTATCTATCCTTATCTACACTAATATAATAAAGAGGTAATCTCTGAAAGTACTGGTCCGATTGCTAATTTTTTTTTTACTGATAGAAAGCTGCTTTATTCCTGACATATGCTATATTTTATGTATGCGGGCGAAGCCGCTGGCAAAAGCTAGTATTATTATAAAGCTAAAGATTTCGTTTGTTCTACCTATATCGATTTTCAGACAATCCTTTAATAGATTTTTTGTTAATGCTCTCTAAGGTCTTGAATAATATAGTATTAATTAATTATGACTACGTACCTGGAACTCAAAAGTGGGGTATATCGAGACGGTGTCGATGTCCGCCACGCTTTCCTTCAGCACTGGACATTGATCCGGAGTCGGCTGTTGAATAATACACAATGGTTTAAATTGTCATCTATGGTCTGTTGGTGCACCACCGATGCGATGTTAGTTTTTATCGAGCAACATGATTATATAACCAAGGATTGACAATGCAGGATTCTGCTGCTTAGTTAAGGGGCTTCATTGGAGCTACGAGTGGTAAAAATAATATCCCTGTGATTTGCATCAGCGTAACGAACAAGCAAACTTTTTGATCTTTCCACTCTCTTCAATTAACCAACTTAAGGTACGTTATATCGCGAGTAGGTACCGAGCTCTAGGACTTCTTTGATGATACGCAACAACTAGTAATGTAACGATTAAGTATTAAAAATGTCTCAATATCAAAAATATTAACAGTAGGTAATAATTTAAGTATCTAAGTAAGTACTTACAGTTCTTTTCAATAGTATTTTTTTTGTATGTCAACTTTACATGTACCTATAAGGTAACACTAATGTATTTTTTTTAGTTCATGTGGTGTGCCATTAAGTAATTGTTGCACTGTTAAAAGTTTTATACAGATTGTATTTTGTTTTAAGTTGTTGCGTAAACAATTGTTGGTAGACCAAACCATAAACTAGAATGCTGTTGCGTAACAGATATTTTAATTTTCTAGATAAGATTTTTTGTTTTCTCCAGGGATTTCGACAAACTCTGGCCACATGTTGTAGACTCAATAACCAGCATTCACTGCCTGCTGAGTCTTTACAACACGCAGCTGGCGTGATCTTCTATGATCTTCAATAGTGTTGGTGTATCTATTATTTATGGTAAGATAAACAAACACGACTGTTATAAAGATTCTGCAATGTTTTAAAAGTTATTACATGTTTCATTCCCACTTCACAGCAATCACAGCAATTCTGTTTTCTTTAATACAAATAAAATAGCTAGAAAAACTACACAGAAATATGTCAAAACTATTCTTTATTTGAATGAATTAGCCTCGTTTCAAAAAAAGGAATGAAACCTGTTAAGTGTAACAAAATTGATTGCTACCTAAATAAATGCCGTGAATCTATTAAAAGCTTCTCTATAAAAAATCGAAAGTACCGATTGAAACTATTTTTATGTTCATTAATGAATAACACAATTTCTCAGAACCATAAATAAACTTTGTAGGTATCCTTCACAGAATCCCACAAAAAACATCACTGTTTGATTTTCTTTTCATACTGTAGCCGGGAGGCCGGGAAAGTAGTCATTTACCTTCTATAAACAAAATGGAATTCGATGAACGATATCGATTGTTCAAAAGTACGAGTACAATCTACCAAAACGTCATGTGGGCTGCCATTACATTTAAATTTTTTGACATTATCGATGATGAATGGCCTAGCGTGTTTGTTAGGACACTATCGAATTCTGCCTTGAAAAACTTCCCCATTTCCTGACATTTTAAGATGTAATATTCCCTTTTATTTAAGTCAAAGGAACCTCCGTCAGTTAGATTTCCTTGCGGTAATTTGGATATGCGAATGACCGGCTTGCAACTGTATATACCCTGAAATTACCTATGCTCCAGCATGTTCGCTCAATATTTGCCGTCAGTACGTCGATATAGTGCGAGTCAACAAGCTGCTTCTGAATCCGCTTTGATACGAGTAATTACAAGATATTTCTGTATGGCTGTTCACATACAAGCAGTTTCTAATATTTGGGTCAATACTTATCTAAAAAAACAAAAATATTATAAAGTACAGTTTGTAGTACCTTACTTGGACTCTTTAATAAAGAAAATCGAAACGGAGACTTAAAAATGTATACTTAGCTCATCTAGGACCCTCATAGCCGACTTCGCTAACTGTAGTACCTACTTACGTATTTATGGCTTTAAGCTTACTGTAATTAATTTGGCAAATGTAACAGAACCCATTTAAAAATCGTTAATTTCAGTACTTTTTCCAACGACTACCTTATGATGGGTAGGTAGAAAAGAAAATAACCCATAGGCACCCTTATTATACCCTTATTTAAATAGCCCACTAAAGATATTTTTGCGTAACTAAGATACTTGCCTCATCCCTAATCTTTCCGTTGTGAGTCAGGGGAGACTTCACGCGAACATCTATGCCGGCGGGGAAACTGATACCTGTAACAATAGAAAACAAAACAATAAAGGTGCAATTCATTTTATAAGAATAAGTAGCCAGAACACTGAAAGATCATAACGACCCTCGTATGACTAAAGGTAGAACTACTTTGCGCACACGTGTGCCACACATACCGATCTGGGCGCGTCGGTCTCCATACATTTTATATAGAAACTAGGCTTGTAGAGCTACACTTGATCCACGCCACGCAACGTTTTTCGACATACAAATCAGGCGTGTTACACGTGTGTCGGTCTAATGTTCTAGCTTTAGTGTCATAACTAGTTACGGGTAATTTTTCAATTTTTACAGGGAAACCTATTTTCTGTTTAGAACTTGATAAAGCTGTAGCAAATGCCAGGCGCGTCTTAAAAACAAGTTTATTGTATACATAGAGAGAAAAATTTACACTGAATTATATTAATAATTGTTTACCTAAAAATTAAAATTATCACAGAGTGACATAATTATTATATGTCACTCTGTGATAATTTTGATTTTTAGGTGCTCAGTTCTGGAAATTGACACTTACACCATGTGTAGTGTTATGGGAGGTAAAATAAAGTATAACTGTTTATATTATAGATTATAAATAAAATAAAAACGTATTTAGGTTTAACGAGTATTTCAACTCATTGAATAGATTAACTCTAAAAAGAACTGTAACTCATCATCGTCATTCATCATGGAAATTAACGTATGATCAAACTGAGGATTTGCTGACCGTCTTGAGGTAGTGATTTAATTTATGGTGACAATTATTACTTAAAGGAATATCAAAGTAAAAAGATAGTTGATCTAAATGCTACACGCCCTCTAACACACATACACTCACAATTTCACTTTATACACCCATCATCATCATCATCTTCCTGCCCTAATCCCGTTTTATTTGGGGTCGGCGCAACACGTTTTTTTCTTCCATTCTGTCCTGTCACTCGTCACGCTATCACTAACTCCCTTTTCTTTCATATCGCTTCTCACACAATCATTCTTTTCACTTTATACACCCAAAGGACATTTACAATTCATTTTTTATAATTTAAAATTCCTATACTTGTATTAAGAGAAACGTTGTCTTCATTTTCATGAGATCGTACTTATAGACCTAGCTCCGGGGTTTGAGGCACTGCGTGCCGAAATACAGGCAGCTAGCCTAATTCGGCAGTAGATGCAAAATTATGTAGGTACAATTGTGACTGTCTCGTGTAAATTTAAATCGTAGACTAATTGTTTTGTTAACATGTATTTGTCTGGTGCAATAAATTACCTATTATTATTATTAATTTTTATTGCCAATCACAATTCTAATCTAATCACAACATATTTCGTCTAATCTTAACGGTAGGCAAAGCAAGTAATTCATAATATAATCACATACTTAAACCTTTTTTTAAGTTAAAGTTAGAAAATGGCACAATCAGACTTTTAAATGTTTTAAAACAAAAATAAATACTTCTCGAAACAAAAAAAAAAAAAACGAAAACTCAACTCATATATTAGTTATTAGTTACTAGTTATTACTTATATATTAGTTGAGTTTTCAATTTCAATTGCAATTCTGATCATTTGAACAAAAATTAAACTGAAACATATTACAAACAATGATTACAGCAAAAACAGAATCAACAATAATGAAACGAACTTAAAATAATGAAACAAAAGAGATTTTATAAAACACAATATATTCGAACGATCTAATTACTGGTGTGTTACCACTAGTCTACGACGTCAAGTCGTTAAATTTTTCAACTGAAATCTTACTTCGCTCAAAATTAAGAACAGGAACTGTTTTCATGAAGGCAAGCTGAAACTTCAAAGAAAAAAATCTTGAAACTGTCCGCATGACTTCTTTTGAAAAACAATTTTCCTGGTTCAGTTTTTAACACCCTATTTCATCATTTCAGTCCAATTAATACTTTTTCCTATGTCTTTTCGGATTGAAAGCAACTTAGGAAGTCTGAGTGGTCTAATTTTATCATTTCGTATGGTTTGTTACTTCGCGCTAATTTGAAAATAGGAATTAACTGGCTAGGTGTAAAAATATCATTTTATTTTCTCCTTCGTGCTAAGTGAAGCAGTAACAATCTCCCCTTGTCATGTGGTAATTGGTAAAATTACTATCTTTAGTAGAATATTAAATATTACTAAATGTCGTATAAATTTATCAATAAATTGATACCATACGCCACTAAAAACAAAAATGTATAGTTAAAATGGATTTCACTAACAGTTGTATGGGACTTACTTCAATTAGTAACTTTTTATATCTAAGCACATAATTACGTCAACGGTGCTGGTAGTTCTACGAGGATTTTTACAAACGGTGTTAGATAGAGATACGAAGATTTGTGGAATCCGTTTGAAAAAAATAAATAAATAAGTTCAAGTAAAAAACTAAAACCCGACTACGACAACCCGACTGCGGCTTTTCTTTTTGCTTGTTCTTGTTTTTCCAGTTAGCTTGTTTATTTCAGTATCCTGAATATCCTGTTTCACACTTTTTCAGTGTTGTTTTATCTTTTGTCGTAGTCGGCTTTTAGTCTTTTTTTTTTGTTCAAAGATATGATAAACATATGGTATATGACTGGCCTGTTTCTATGTGTAACACGAACGGCAACTAGTAGTTGTCTGATTTCCTGCACGAAGGCTATAAAATGGAAAATGTCAGCTCCATATCCGGCTTGCTATCACGACCAATCGACAATACATATTCGACACATACGGTTCCGGCGACTGGTTTCCTCCTATATAATACGTCGTCGGAAATAGAAAATATTTAGAAGCAGTAAAATTGTACAATCTATTTGTAACTAGGCAAATATATTTTCATCATCTATTTAAATAAAAATCAATGACACTTTTCGTTGTAATTTTATAACTCAAGAACGGGCTCACCTATCCAAACCAAATGTTCAAGCTTTGTTCGGACTATTTAGTAGATAGTTTAATTGAAATTTGGTAAGGTAGAGTAGGTATAGTAAAGTAGAGTAGTGTAGAGTAGGGTGGAGTAGGGAAGAGCGGGATAGAAGCCGCGCGGGCAAAAGCTAGTATTGTATAAAAATAATTACATTTTCAGAAGACAAAAACTTTTTCTTTTTCCACAAATACATGACTGTACCTGTACCTGTCTGGTGAAGCCAAAATTTAGGTAGCGGGATTAGTTCAAATAATTAAGTTTAATTTAAGAAAAAATACCTACGTGTTATTTGTCCCAATTAAAAACTAATGTGAGTTTCCAAACGTCTTTTTGATGTTAAATTTCGAATTAACTTTTCCACTAACGTAATTAAACTTATTCAGAACAAAATATACTTAGTGCTGAGTTTCAGTTTGGTTTAGAAAAGCGTTTACGTGTAAAATATCTACTATTGACTTTCATTAGTACAATCGACACAATAATTGGGTTTAGAATTAGATACACGTCAGACAACAATTAGTAATTATCATATCTCGTTAAACGTAGACAGCGAAAATTGGTATAACTTAGTTATATGATACATTAACCTGTACATGTCATTAATTAAACTAGATGCAGACGAGGAGTTGACCGAAGTAAGTTGAGCTCAGTTTGCAAATGACTTGACTTAGAATAAAAGGGTTAAAAGAAGTCAAGAATTAACAAGTTTTTTTTTGAGGTGGGGCGGGTGGGGGTTTCAGACATTTATTGATTAAAACCGCACCTGTATCTTTCAGTTGCCCTTTGCGTTCTAGGACCACAGGTTGAAGATGTTGAAGATCTCTTTTGTTGGTAAGGTTGTCTGTAAGAAATTGCCGTGTGCGACCAGACCACACTTATTTTTAATAATTTTTGTCCTGTATTTTTGTTTATGTGGTGTACAATAAAAAATATAATAAAGAATAATAATAAATATGATATCAATCTAATTTGCATAAAAATCTTTATAAATCTACACGAGAAACTGTGGATTGTAGACCTAAGAATAGACAATACGATTATAATTATTGACGCCTTGACGGATAAAGTAAAAATATATAAAGTAACATTTAAGTGCCACTGAGTGACATAGGCATATATTTACTACTTTCACGCGGTTGAAGCCGCTGGTAGAAGGTAGTGTTTTATAATTAGGTTTTGCCCGCCACTTTTTCGACGTCAATAACATTTACCGTTAACATAAAATATTAAGTCTTGGTATGGATTTTTTTAGTAATGATGCCTGTCAGTGAAATATGACTTTAAAATCGGAATAGTCTCCACATTACAGACAAACAAGTAAGTCTGCTCTCAATAGAATAAAAACGAAGTTATCATAGATAGCTAATAAAATGCATATGCCAGCGATGATATCTGTTCGGGCGTCCTCGATTTGTATAAAAGTATAGTGCTGCTGTCAGCGTGCGGCTGTCGTTTGACGGAAACGGTACTGTTCTACAACATTAATGGTGCAGGCAGACTGTTCAATCACCATCGATAAAGTATTTAAAACAACAATAGCGACAGGTGGACATCGATCTTCAGCCGTCGATGACAGATATGTGTGTAAATGAATGTCACTAACTGTCTTTGTGCGATTCAATCGATCAATTCCATCAATTTAGTTATGGACAGATGCCATTAACAGAACGTCTGGCTAAATTCAAATAATAACTGACACTGCGGGTTTTGTTGGTGCATGTGTTATGGTCATGTGAAGAGGGATGAAACGCATGTTACTAAAAGAGTTCTGAGTATACATGTAGATGGATGGAGAGGGAGGCCAAAGAATAGATGGATGGATTGTGTGAGGAATGATATGAAAGAAAAGGGTGTTAGGGATAGTGTGACGGGTGATAGGACAGGATGGAAGAAAAAAACGTGTTGCGCCGACCTCAAGTAATACGGGATAATATAGCGATTTTAGTGAACTCCACAGTAGGCACTGGAACTCTGTATCCTAGCAGCGTTTGCGTTTATTAGAATTGTCCTGAGATGTAGGTAAATTATTTTTTCGACTCTGTGGCTACGTTTCTTGGCCGTAAATGGTACGTTCTTTGTTATTTTGTGGTACATATGTATAACAAAGTACTCTTTTTAGCATAAGTAATGTATCCTTGCTCTTGTTTACGATTTACGCACCAATTGATTGAGGGACGCGTGGTCGTATTTACGTCCCATTTTTATAAAAATCTACTTCTAATAGTGAAGTCCATGAGAAATTGAAGGTTATATTTAAGTATAGTGAGGTGTGCAATAAAGAAATAAATTAAATAATAATGGGGGAAAATAGGTATCAAAATAGTACATTGCACGTCGTTTGTTAAAATTGGTCATTAGTGCAGTTGGTTGCATAAACCGGAGTGGTACTAAAAGGATACGTTTAGTACGTCTGTATAGAAACCTAGCTTGTGTTTACATGTTAGCGCCGAACGGAACAGCAGGTAGTCGTTATAAATGAAGGCATAATAGGCAGATTTTACTGTATTTAAGTTAAGCTGAGGAATAACACAGCAAAAAGTGCAAAATCAATTTTATTTTGGAATTACAAGACTGGCTACTATCTATAGCAAGGCTATAAATGACCTAATATTTATATAGCATACAACCATTACTTGAGTGGACTTAGCTTTTTTAATATTACTATAATTACTTTCGACTGCGTATTTTGGGCGGCGAAATTCACGATTAGATGGTTTATTTGTCAACCGCAAACTAAACTTTAATTTGATTAGTTATTATTAGTGCGCAGTGGTGGCCGAGTGGTAATGGTCCCGACTTACGAATTGTAGGTCGCGGGTTCGAACCCAGCCAGGCCTACTACTTAGTGTAATTTATTTCATCACCATTGCTCTCAAAACGGTGAAGGAAAACATCGTGAGGAAACTGACATGTCCTAGAACCAAAAATTCTAAGACATGTGACATTCACCAACCCGCACTGGGGCCGCGTGGTGGATTACGGCCCATTCCCTCTCCTAGAGAGGAGGCCTGAGTCTCAACGGTGGGAACATTAAAAAAGGGTGATGATGATTATTAGTGCGCATAACCTTTAGATTACCGTAATTAGAGACACAATAGAAAGACAATGAAACAGCAAACGCCAGCGTTCGCTTTGGGTTTAATGAATTGAAGTGTAACTACACTTTACGATATCGAATCAATTACGATATCGATGTAACTATACCGATATCGTAATTGATTCGATATCGCTTTAATCCATCCATATACTAATAATATAAATGTAAAACAAACTCTGTCTGTACATGTCTCTTGTGCTTTCGCGGTTAAACTACTGAACCGATTTTAATGAAATTTGCTACTCCTCCGTAGCAAACTTGAACTCCGAGGACGGACATAGGCTACTTGTTTTGCGCCTTAGGCTTGGGCTTCGCGTCCGCAATAATTAATAACATTCACGCGGACGAAGCCGCTGGCAGAAGCTAGTAAGTTTTAAAAGGGCTGTTCTTATACTTTTCATTCACCCCACACTCCCCTGTCAAACGTCACGATATCTTTCACTCCCTAATCAAGGAACCATAAATTTCTAAATTACTGATGCACGTTGGGGATTTTTCTTTTTGTAGCGCTTCCCCATATTAATATGCAGATAAAACTATACCACATTATTTTTAGTTTATGCGAATAGTTTGCTTAGAACCAGTAACTGAATGGATTCCAATAGTTTTTACACCATGTTTTATTTTTTCCCAAAAATATTTTATAATGTTACAAGTTGGACACCACTGACTCCAAGTACAACACAGGTCACGGCATTAGGAGCCAGCAAACAGCTGGGTGCAAGTCCTCAGTCATCTGGATATTTTTGCTGAAATAACAAGCTTATAATTTTGTGATTTTTCATGATACAGTTATGAAATTTTGTAAGTACATAAATTCTTTACATAAAACTACTAGGAACGTGTTTTGGTTTTCGCACTAAAAGTAATGTTGTATATTACTTTTCGTAGTGATTTTTGCATTAAGTTTTTAAATAATTAAATCAGTCAAAGTGACTCACTATTTCTATTTGACTTCGTTTTATATTGCGTTCTTGTTTTCAAATGTCATAAAAGTCTCAGCAGATTTCAGTGTTTATTCCGAAGTAGCCGCCAAAACACAGTGCTTGTTAGTATGATTAACGTCAATGTCATCATAAATTTGCTGATGCATAATGCATTTCCATTAGCGTCCTTCAAGCGGGTCGGCCGTTCAACGTTTCACGTAACAAAGGCGGCTGTACCCTGACATGGTTTAAGCTTACCATTTAATACTTGCTGATATTTTGATGTATTCTGTTTTTTTTTTAATTGTTGGAAGATTCGTTGTCAATGTTAAACTATTTTGTTAGTCTTGTTGTTGGTACACACTTCAATCAGTTTAGTGTTTGGTATTTGTGGGCATATCCTACGTTAACTGTGCATTTTTCAGGATAGAACGCCTAGCGTTTGATAACGTTCAGCGACACGGAAGCTAGTTTTACATCAGAATTTTTGAAATAACTCTACTTGCTCTAGGTGGAACGAGATCAGTGTAAGAATTTTACATATTTCACCTTCAGTCGCCCTTTGCAATCAGCTTTTTCGAATAACCCCACAGCCCAAAATCAGTACTACCAGAGGTTTTTTTTTTCACATACAAGTAAATGATTTTTATTAAGATGGTATGGTACTAATGAAATATACCATAAATATTATACTATACCACACTAAAATAGCTTACTTGTTATTCCTAAACATAGGGCCAAGATTTTGAGCTACAATTTAGATATAGCCTGTCTAATAAGTCAACCGACTTGGGAATTTTGTATAATACAAGGTGCAGTTTTAAAACTGCACAATATTTCAGGAGGTTGTAATAAAACTCATAAATAATCATATAAAAAAACGATACCCGGTCAATAATCAGTAATACTTGTTATTTAATTTTTTAATTACACTAAACTAAATCGATTGATCGATGGCCGCGGGGACGTGGCTAGGGTGTGGCGTGCGGGATGATGATTGGATGATACATTATTTATGAAACTATCGTTGCGAGTTAGTGTGTGTGAAAACGCCCTTTATTGTTCCGTGTTTGTGTGTGTGAAAAAAAGCGCGGTTATAAAAAAAAAAATAATTACCTACTTATTTTATTATTGATTCGGGTCGAGAATCACTAACATAATTACCTCCTGAAATATTTTGCAGCTTCAAAACGACACCTTGTATTTAATCATTTAAAAAATACTTATATTCGGTACTTTTTATAAGGTTCTTCTGTTAGTAAAAAATGATCTCTATCTCTTAATCAACCGTGATTATTGAACCCGTGTTGACTACATCAGATTTCATTAAATCCTAATAATTACCCAAGTCGTTTAACTTATTAGACAGACTCTAGCTTAAAACAGAGCCGAGATTTTGAGCTACATTTTAGTGATACTTTCAGGATTATAATGCGATCTAGAAAGTATCTTGATAACCTATGTATATATAACTACCTACTGTAACGAGAATGTGAATAGACCATATCTTGTACAAAGAGATTGTATCTCGCAGCTTCAGTGCCATCAATTACCTTTGTAAGCTGTTCTTCTACGTAATACGAGTGCACCCATTATCCAAACTCGGCTACTTAATCTAAGCGATTCTTATAATCTCGTTGAAAAAGTTCAACTTAGACTATGTATCATATAAATATTATTTTAGATCATCATATCGTATCAATCTGCGTTGTTTTTCTCTATTATATTTGGGTAAGCTTGTAGTTTAAAAGGCAATTCCCATTAGCAAGGCTGGTGTTAGATTTTCCGCTGAGCTATTCCGTGAGGCACGAGAGCCTCGTTATTTAATAGATGATCATTCATTCAATGACAACCTTAGCATGTGTTGCTTTACCTTAAAGGGCGTCCTGAACGGCTATTATATCTTAGCTTTGGGCTTCTCTTTATCCATCTCGTAATTCTCCTTATCGTGACTGTTTATGATATAAAATGACCCTTGCACTTTCTTTCCTGTAGCGTTTCTTGGACCGCTTACATTTCACGCTTTGAAAAATTAACCACAGGTTCTACGGGCGTCCATTAAAAAATCACTGGCACGTATAGATTCAGTAACATAATAACCTACTTCTATCTTTATGATCGATTACTTACTCGCATTTGCATTTAATATTGTTAAGGCAGGTCGCACATTTGCGATACCATCGCACAATTGATTTTTACAATTAGTGTACCTAATTACAGAACGACGATTGCAGAATCGACAGAGAGCTTCAAACAGTTTAAAGCTATTGGAAATACATACTACAGCTTAAACAAAAGTTTGATAGGATATATAATGTGTCGATCAGAATAACGATAAGGTCCTGTATTTATATTATTTTCCTGCATATATGCTATATGGCGGACGCCCCGCCACATCATCATCATCAGCCTTTTTAATGTTCCCACTGCTGGGACTCAGATCTCCTCTCTAGAGGGGAAGGAAGAGGGAATGGGCCGTAATCCATCACGCGGGTCCAGTGCGGGTTGGTGAATGTCACATGTCTTCGAATTTCTTCGCCGCGTCAGTTTGTAAAAACATGAAAAGCCAAAATCGAGTTGAAGTGACTATTCGCTTCCAGGAAAGTAGCCAATTTACGGTCGTTCTTTATAATGAGGTGGTAAATTCCAGACGAAGTACGCCTTTGTTGCTGAATTACATTATTTCTGTAGTACACGTAGTTCAGAAATTCCTAAACTATGTTATTGGTCTCACTCAACGTGAAGTGATGTGAGAGCTTATACTCGCAAAATGTTAACAATATACGAGTACTTAACTACCGTCAAAATTACTGGAACAAACAAGCATCAAAGCAAATTTGAATTTGAATTCTAACCGTTGAAATATGCATTCATGTTCAACCTTCCTAATTGCTCCTTTCATCTCTTCATTATATGCATTCACATCAATTAAACGCTTTTTGACTTGTAATAGGTACCGCTTAGAGCATTAACGTGAGTTTCAAGCTCAAATATTTGAATTAATCTTTTCATAGATTGAAAATCCATCATTTGCCGGAGTTTCGATTTAACTTGATATTTAAGTGACCATTTCTATTTCTACAAGAACTATGGGTTTCAAAGTAATTTGAACTTATCATGTATATGACATTGTTTTTCAGGGGGTCCCGATTGTTATTGAAAAAGGTAGCTGTCTAAAGCCAGGTACCTAAAAGTTAAAAGCGAGGGTACTTTTTTTCTTTTTTATTGTGCCGATTTGAAACATTTCAGAAATTGAACACAGGTGCAGTGTCCCTTCACACTCATCGCTTTGTTATGGTTTCGGGGGGGGGGGGGGGGGCACAATATTTTTTTAAACACTGATAAACATATTACACCAAGTTGGTTATTCCAACATTCGACAATTATATATCTGGGATTTATTCAAATATAGACACATTACGCTGCCCTTAGCGGCAAACTCTAAAACTTTGTTCAGTTTAGAGATTGCAATCCGGCGTCATTTTCAGTCCGGCCGGATACGATCGGATTGATCAAATCAGGATGATTTTCGCTTTTTATTAGATACAAAATAAGTGAGTTATTCAAATGTCACTGCACATAAATATGTTTATAAAAAATAAATCACAAACATAAAATTAACTTTATTTCCCAACCAATGTTAAGACAAATACTCGTAGACAACAAGAAAACAATTAAAATTTAGTAGTCTAGATAACTAGTAATAATTTTACGACGTAACGAGTAGCTTCTTCTAGATTTCACTTTCACAGATAGATCAATAAGTCCTAGCCTAGCCTAGTCGGCCTTATAATGTTCCCGCTGTTGGGACTCAGGCCTCTAGGAGAGGAAATGGGCCGTAAGCCACCACACTGAGGGTTCCGTACAAACTTATCTATGTAAATAGTACGATTCCCGAATGGAGTCTCGAAGTTTTTCCGAATCAAAAAATTAATTTGCCGAAGGCATTCCGCCTATGTACTTTGTGTTGCATGAAGATTTTTTTTTTGTGTCATCGCAAATTTACAGTTTTCAGATTTATTCCTATACCTGCGCTATGAGACCTGGCTATATGCCAAATTTCAGGATTCTGGGTTAACGGGAACTACCCTATGAATTTTGATTCCCTCGAGAGTGTCGAATTTTTTACTACATAAACGGCTACCAGGAATATTTTATCTTCCTCACTAGTTGATGTTGAGGTACCGTGTTTGTCCGATGCGTTGAATGCTTGGAAAATGTCTTGTCCGAACACGGATCTGCCCGACAACCTGGCCTCGCAGAGACGGTGGGATGTGCCGCTCTGCAGTATTATACGTAACAATCTAATTAATACGTCTTCAAATACTGCTGAGCGTGCGCGTCTGCTGGCTGTGGGGGAATGGGAGTCGGGCTTATGGCTTCAGGCACTCCCGTCATCCACCATAGGCACTATGATGGATGACGCCTCGTTTCGGCTCGCAACCTGTCTTCGCTTAGGCGCACCTTGTGTTGCTCCACATCGGTGCCACTGCGGCGAAGCTGTCGACAGTCTCGGACACCATGGCCTGTCCTGCTGCAGGAGCGCAGGCCGCATAGCTCGACACGCTAGCATCAACGATATTATTCGTCGAGCTCTTGTCACCGCCGGCGTACCCGCTGTATTAGAACCAAATGGCTTGGTACGTGACGATGGAAAGAGACCAGATGGTATGACGTTGGTACCGTGGAAGGTGGGTAGGCCTCTGGTGTGGGACGCAACCTGTGTCGACACCCTTGCGCCATCCCACATTCCATGTACGGCGGGCTGTGCTGGCGCTGCCGCTGCGGCTGCTGAGAACCTTAAACGGCGCAAATACTGTAACCTTATTGGTAATTACAGTTTTGAGCCGTTTGGGGTCGAAACGCTTGGGTCATGGGCTCCGAATGCGCGTCTCCTTTTTAAGGAAATTTCTCGCCGACTGATCGACACCTTGCGTGACCAGAGGGCTGGCTCGTTCTTCGCTCAAAGAATTAGCATTGCCATTCAACGTGGTAATGCTGCCAGACTTCTGGGCACATTCCCGGATGACAGCGATGTGGAGGAGTACTTCGACGCCTGAGTGCACTTTGTGTTTTTGTGTTTTATTTATATACGTTAGGTATTTATTTAGGTTTTAGTATAAATAGTTTAAGTTTGTTTGTTTATGTAGAATCTTTTGATTAATTATGTTTAATAAATATAAACATTTCAGTTTCAGCGTGAAATAAACGGCTGTATCTTTTTTTTTCGTTAACTTAGATGTTTGATTTTTCCACACCTTCAAGGGGCCGGAGACCTGAATATACGGTTTTAATTTCAAATCGATAACTTCACACGTTCTTGAGATAAAGGGTCTTGACAAATAGACATACGTACAATAAAGTGATCCTATAAGCGTTCAGGTTTTCCTATTGAGATACGGAGACCTAAAAACAGTTTAAAGACCGAAAACCACTTGCATATAATATTTAAAAAATATTAGAAAAAAAGAATAGTAGCAATTCAGGAACACTACAATTAGTGCCACTGTTGAATGCTCAACCATTTAAAAATGAGCAGTTAAGTCTGTGAGTAGCATTCCGTCGCTGCAGTACATTTTATAGAAGGTAGTAATTTGATTCACATAAATTTTAAATCGTTCCTTCTTACGCGTCTGCTTCAGGGCGTTTTTAATATCATGCCGATTTCACCACGCATGCGGGATTCCTTTCTTTGAAATTTGAATTGTTCTGCATGCAGAGCAAACCCGTTAAAATTTTTAACACCGTTACGTGCACATAATTGTGAACTACCAGGTACAACTGAGATAATGGGAACGGATGTGATATGCGGACGATACGCGGTAGCTATGTTCTATAATACCAATAATAATGATGTTCTTTATTGACACTTCAAGACAGTTATCTGGTTAGCTCTGACTCTTGTACTAGGATTTCCTGTATCACAAGAGCCAGACCTCTCAATATACAGGGTACATAATAGAAAATACAATAGACAAGGTCAATGGGTAATTACAGGATTACTTACAGAAATAGCAAAAGGAGTCAATTTATTTATTAAAAATATAAAAAAAGAGAAAGAAGAGTTCTGTTGGACATGTTTATTTCTGTGCTTTATACATTACGTTCTTAGCATGGTTATAGCATGACACGGTGTAGTTGGCAGAATCCTTTACATGCCTACAAAGGATGGGTGTTGCAAATCGAATATGACCACCAGTTTTTTCCCATGCATATCAATTTTAGGTCGTATCTTTCGCTGACAGGAAAAAATATGCCTAATAGCTTGACATCATTCGTTTTTGAACGAATGTTGTCAAGCTATGCTATATGCTACTGCTATGCTATATGCTACAGTAGTAAAGAGATCACGTATTCCAGTGATTTTTTAGATAAAACCGTAATCACAAAGGGACTCTGATGTAGTAAAAGTATAATTCTATACATTGGTGTTGGTTTAAGGTTATATTAACTTGACCTAACCTAACCAGTCCCTCGAATGTTTATTCATTATTTTTTATTTTTTAAATACGTAGTAATTATGTTTTCATAATTTTAATAGTGTTGTTGAATTTGAGAAGTAAAATACCTATAGTGACGTCACCGTTCGCATTAAACAAAGTTTTAATGTTTACTTAGCGCCAAACACTCAAACAACGTAAACCGTAGACATTTTCCGTTTTCAGTGGGTACATTTTTGCTGCTTCAATATTTAACCTGCCACTTCACACATAGTAATGTTATAGTAATGTTGTGTGTTTTGTGAATGATTTAACAGCGACCATATAATATGTTCGGAAAATGGAGTAAATTATATTATTATTATTATTTATCTATAATCTGTGGAAAAGTCATTTTGGACACTGATTGCACTGCGGAGCATGGGCGTATGTAAGAGAGGAGGGATAGGGGGGTGGGTAGGGTAGTTTGTCCGGTCCCGATTGTTGTGGTACGGACAGTTGTTGCTCGCGGAATTTGACAGGTGGATAGTTTTCTCGACTGAGGGTAAATATTACGTAGACTGACTAGGATAGACTAGGTCTAATCCTCCATTTATCACCCAATTCATAATTATGAAATCAATATACTATTTTTATAATAACGAAATAATAATGTATACATACATCAAAACGAAAAACCAATCAAAAACTATGATAGTCGTGGATTACTGCGAGGCCTTGAAACGACTTGGACACTCACAGCGGCTGAGTATTACAGAGTCGTCTGCGAAGGTAGCTGTTGCTATCCAAAGCTCTGTGGACAATCTGCTACGAATATGATATTGATATATGCTAATTATAAAATGGAAGCGTGATGAGTTTTCTTCCTGCCGATTCTGGACCAATCTTTAATAAGTATGACTCAAGAATCACAAAAGTTTATGAGGAAGGAATGTTTTGATTTACATATTCTTTCAAAAGGCTGCTGATAGTCAAGAAACCTGAGCAATAGATAGGTACTCCTTCACCAAAGATGTTAAACACTTTATGCATCTTCGCAATTGTTTTATGTTCAAAATTCAAAATGGTTGTTCATGATTGGGGCTTACACTAAAATCGCTTCTGCCGGCGGCTTCGCCTGCGTGAAAATATGTTTTCCATTTTCATGCCACAAAATTTGAATCCCGTTTCATCCCTTTAGGGAATGAATTTTGGGAAATCCTCTCTCAGTGTTTGCCTACGTCATAAAAGGAAACCTGGTGCAAAATTTCATGCTCCTAGTCCCTGTATTGTCGGCTGTACGTTGATATGCCATCAGTCAGGTTCTCCTTGTATATACGAGCCCCGATGCAAAATAGTTCGTCTAGTGTGAAATTTTCTCTGTGAGATTATTTCTAACTTCATTATTTTTGTATATCTACTCGTAGATGAGCAATATATTTTGTTTATATTACTGTCTTCTACTTTTGTCATAACTAAATTCTTAAGGCGTATAGTCCCTTGAACCATCTGACCGAAATTATGTGAACGCAACTCTCGCACTCGCCTAGGCGGCAGTACGCAAATCTGTGCATTTATTTGCGGCCAGCAGCGCCCGGAAAGCGCTTTAAATCCATTTTCTCTGCGAGATATTGATTGATTTACATATGCAATGTTCACTTTGAAGAATATTTAACCACCAATTTTTATGTGTAAAAATGTTTCTAAAGGTCCAAGCCGTTTCGAAGGAGTAGGGAAAAGTTGCGAAAAGTTGCGAAATTGCAAAATATTTTTTTTTTTACAACAGTATTAATTGCACGAAAAAACCAAATGTTGATATTATGGTTCATGAATCTATAATAAACATATATTTTTTTCAAACCAATTGACCTAGCCGTTACGGAGGAGTAGGCCTCAGAAAATCACTGTTTTATGGCACTTTTCGGGCGCTTGGCCCTTAACAGACATTTTTTTTTTTTATCTAGCCCATACTGTCCCACTGCTGGGCAAAGGCCTCCCTCCACTCCTTCCAATGTTCCCGGTTTTGAGCCACCTCTTTCCAATTCCCAAAGAAGACATCCAAGTCGTCCCGACAGATAACTTTACATATTTTATTCAGATGATTTAAAGGTACCTGCCGATGCAGCTTAAATTGAGTGTAATTTATGTTTACAATTTTACATTTTCGACGTTGACGCTCAGACAAAAACTAGTGTATCTCTGTATATTTTTGGACCCTCTAACTTCTGCCATGTAAAAGCTATACCTAGGCCCGTGCCCAGCGCACTGGCATTAATTTTGTTTTGTCAACGTAGCTAGGTACATAGTTGAGAAGAAAACGGAAAGTTATGGCAGCCGATAATAGGGTATGAGTGGAATAATTCCTGGGATATGATCGATCTATACATGCAGGATCAATCATATCAATTAAAAGTTGTGTCGTGTCCTGGGACATAAATTGACGTTTCGCCGCCAGAAAGCATAGATCTGCAACTGTTTTACAATTAAATGCTAATTATTAAATGCTTCTGTAATTGATATGTCCTCCATTCTGCTTCATGTGTTTAGTGTGAAAGTTTCTGAGGTTTCATGTAACTTTTTTGTTCCTTACATTCGCAGGTTAATCTTATACCACAGAATCAAACCTGCTAAAGCCTTTTTCGCGATTTCATTGTTACAATTACAACAGTTATTCATAATGATGAGAAAAATACCCTTTTATTTTATAAATGTTTGTAGCGGACACTGAGTCTGTATTGCTGCTGGTTGTGATAGGTACAATAAACAGCCCGCAAGGAATCATATTAATAACAACGATTTATCGGATACATGCCGAATAATCGGCTTCTCGCTTATTCGATTTTCAATATATACCCCACAAAATAGGAATAATGTTTACTGTTTAAACGAGATACACTCTCAGCTTATTTAAATGAATTCGTTAACGTATTGTTTCATTTGGCTTTTCATCATAGCTCATAATCCAAATCGTAAATATCCGCTAAAATAAATGTTTTAATTTTCCATGCATTTCCCAACTTTTTTAGTTCAAAAGAATATGCGATGCAGGGTGTGGCAGTAGTGAGATAGATAAGAGACAATACAAATAAAGTATTAAACAGTGTGCGTGGGAGGTAGGAGAAGAGTTAGTCCGCCGGCGTACACGCAGACACGCCGCGTGATTGGCGAATTTACGACGCGACGGTAAGCGGAACCGCACGAATTATCAATAATCTAAGACAGAACCATGAAGCCTAAGCTTATTCTTACATAAACTGTATATTATTTCATTGATCTTAGGATTTAGGAAGACGGCCATAAACCATACTCTACCGGTCTGTTACAAATCTTTATAATATATAAAATATGTAATTTCTGTATTAAACCATGTATAAATAAAGTACCGTTAAAAAAACTTTAAGTGCAGTCAATTAATTAAAATATCTCAATGCATTTTGGAAATCAGAAAGGTTAAAATTAAAACCTTTGTGGTTGGGCAAAAATTGTGCCTACCTATTAGTAGAAATTCATTCTGACGTTTGTATACTTACAGCGCATATATCTCCTTTTGTTCAGTCCATCGTTTAGTCTGTGAGGGATTGTTCTGTGTGATAAGAACGCCCATTGTAAAAACTGTTTTTTTTTTTTTAATAAATATTTGTCCTATTTTTTTTTATGACGTGTGCAATAAACAATACAAAAAATTGAGAATTATATTAATGTTTGCTTTAGTTTGCCCCAGTGTTTGGACGGTATGGTTTGATATAGATATAGAACACAGTAATTGTGGGTTTCTTTAGACTAAAGAACTACTATTATCACTAAGGAGTGTTCTATTTTAAGGGTGGAAATCATCCCATGACTTCTCCCGCTCTGGGTGGAGCGAGAGAGCATATCAGATTTTTACTGACTAAAACCACACCAGTGTCCATCAGTTGTCCTTTACGTTCTAGGACTAGGGTTTCCTTTTCAGAAATTCCCGCGTTCCTAGCTAGCGGGCAGCGGCTCCGCTGAGCCCCTACGGTTTGCTGTCATCTCTTTGAGGAGCGCGTGAATCACTAGGCGCTGTTGACGACTGGGCCGGTCCGCCTAATTACCGGACGGCGGGACGGCGAGCTACTCATCGCTCTACGTATGCAAGCCAGCGTCTAGCGTGATTGGTAGTCGGGTTCGGAATCTTGGCGGCTGGGGCGTGAGGACGTTTGTGTATTGTTTTTTGTTTAAAGTATGATACAAAAAGGTTAACTGTACGAAAATTGAAGTACGCTTTATCGCATGTAGGTACACCGTACATCCTTCGGCTTCGGTTAGTTAACCTCGGTATCACGTATTTTGCGATGATAATCCCTAATTATTATTCATTAATTAAATTGACGTAGATGGACATAGATGAAAATTCAGTTTCCATTTAATTGATGATTTTATCTCAAATTAATGGGGACATCCAATATCACATCACAAACACGTACTTACGTTAATGATGCAAAGGTGATAATTAAATACGCGAGTTCAGCTCAAATATAACGGTTGTAAATTTGCATTGCATGCAATCAGGATTTTAAATTGCGATGCAATCAGAGACTTTAAATCGGGGTTAGTTCGAGGAAAATAAAAAGCATACAGACATCATATGCAGATCATTTTGTATGCGCTCGCAATGCAGTAACTAAAGTTGTTTGATAAAAATATTATTAATCGTGCTTAATAAAAAAATTATAAAAACAGGAACAATGACTGTGATAATTAAATTCTAAGAACATACTCGTATATACGTCGTCTTTTGTTTAGATGTCTCAGTTGTAATGGACCCTCGATACTTCAAGTTGGTATCTTCCGTTCCTAATAGAGTAGAGCACACGCTAGGAGAGGAGCCGTCGGTGCGGTGCAGGGGTCGACGCACCCATTCAGCTGTACAAACAAGTCATAGCCAACACAAACATATTTGGTTTGCGTGTAGAAATGTGAGAAGCACGCACTGTATATATCCCACTGCAATCCTGTAAAGCTTCAGACTAATATAATTGAAAAGCGCATGTTTAGTGAGAGCTCTTGTAAATTAAGGAGTATTTTATTTGAGAACCGTGCATCTGAAAATTGTTTGTTGCAACATCAGTTCAACTATACTTAAAACAGAAATAGCATTACAAAATATTTAAAACTTTATATTTTGTCTTCTATTTCATGTTATTTCAGTTCATTTAAGGGTTGTATAGATATCTCTGTCAGCGAGTAGACCCCCATTGTGCTCCCCGTAGATTTAAGTTTATGTAAAAGAGTTGTGAACCTCATGAAACGCGACAGCAGCGGTCTAGCGGGTGGGTATTTCATCTACGAATAAGATTTTTGTTTCCTTAAGGGATTTTAATTCTGGCCCTGACAGCATTCATGCCTGTTAAGTTATCACAACACGCGGGCGACTTGGATCTTTTGTGGTCAGGAACAGAAGAAGTTTATGATGATATAGCTATCTATGGTACGATAAAGAAACCTACGACTGATAACAACCCTCAACAACGTTTTAAGGCCCAAGCGCCCGAAAAGTGTCATAAAATAAAGACTTTCTGAAGCCTACTCCTCGGTAACTCGGTGTTTATTATAGATTCATGAACAACATTATCAACATTTGATTTTTTCGTGCGATTAATACTTTTGTCTAAAAAAAATATTTAGTAATTTCGCAACTTTTTCCTACTCCTTCGAAACGGCTTGGATCTTTAGAAACATTTTTACATATAAAAAATGGTAGTTAAATATTCTTTAAAGTGAACATAGCATATGTAAATCAAACAAAATCAATCAATATCTCGCAAAGAAAATGGTTTTAAAGGTCAGCCGGGCACTATCCGGGTGCAGCTAGCCGTAATTAAATGCACAGATACGCGTACCGGGCAGTACGCGTATTTGTCCTAGGCGGGTACGAAAGTTCTGTCTATTTAATTTCGGCCAGATTGTTCAAGGGACTATTAGCCTTAGGGCTGACCGCACACTTGAAACAAGACGTCTCATAGACAAAATGGTCTTACAACAACAAAAACTGCATAGCGACAAGTCTGTCTAACGACAGTCGGCTTCCCTTTTGTATGTATGCGGGCGCGCACATCAAAGACAAAATAGTCTAGCGACGTACCTCCTCTTTAATAGTGTGTCGGCAGTGATGAAAAATGCCGATTTATGAAGTTATTGATATTTATAAAAATATTGATATCGGCCTCGGAAAAAAAGAATCGAATTGGGAAAAAATATCGATCGGTCAAACTTTCCGAGATTTTCGGTTTGAAAATAATCATTATTTTTAATTTATGAGAATCTTAATAAAACAAATTACAATATTCTTGAAGACTAATTTATTATTTAAGACAATCAGCATTTTTATTGAAAAGTATCGATATAAACTAGCATATATCGATACTTTTCAATTTATACTGAGTAAGTATCGTTACGTGATGAGAAAAAGTGTAGTAACAAAATAGTTTCGTTTTAATTTTGAGACAGATTTGTCTATGTGATACCCGTCTGTCAAAAGACTTTCAAGTTTGCGGTCAACCTAAAATCATATTTGCTAAAAAAATATAGTGCCATTTGAAAGTAATAAAAAACTCGAAAAAACCGGAATATTGAAAATAAATCCCGGGTTTAAGTAGTACTTTCTTCGTACAACTGATACAGTACGATTTTTATGATACAGAATAGCGCACGTTTAACTTTCTGCAAAAACGTATTCAAATTCGGTAGACGATAATTACCTACATCGAAATTATTGAATATTATCAAGATCTTAATGTAGGTATATGTTACCGGCAATCTGTCTAATTCAGGTATTCTATATAACTCTTTGGCAATGGCAATAAAATTTTATGAATATTTTTGTCCAATAAATACTTTCATAATAATGTAATAATAATATTCCATAACTATCACACAACGCCGTCTATAGTCGGGATCTAGTCCCAAGCTAAGCATAGCTTGTGAAATGAAATAATGTTTATTTTATACTTTGCCTTGGTATACTACAAAATACCGAATGTGCTACCTACCGTTAATGTTTCTAAAAGACGAGAGCAGGGAGGGCGGCGCCCGCAGCCAGTAGTGACAAGCGCGCGGAGATACGATAATTTTTTGCTCGCACTCAGTCACTCATCGCATCGCCGTAATTAGACACGTTCTAAGAGTGTACCAGGTAAATTCACTGAAGATGCTTTACTGACCACATTGTCCAAACTTTAAATAGCAAAAAGAAATGCCTTAACGATATATCTCGATCTTGACACGGTTTCTATTTCCGCTTTAGTCAACAAACTATTTGTATTTATTTATTTAAACTTCATGTACAGTAATGGTACATAGGCGGACTTAACGCAACAAGGCATTCTCTACCAGTCAACCTTTGGGTTAAAAAAGACTGTGGTAGGTTTGCACAATAAACAAATAACAGATACTTCAAACGAAAAAATATATTATATGCTATAATGCTACATGCTAAAATAATAAACTAATAAATACTATGAAAAATATCAAATAATAAGAGAACTTAATTCTGAACGAAGACCGAACTAAGGTTGAGAGGACTTCAAGTAGTAGGTAGTTCTTAATTTTACGTTTGAAGGATAATTTACTTTCAGCTTTTTTGATGTCAAGGGGAAGCACATTCCAAAGTTTTATGGTGGAAACAGCGTAAGAATTGGACATAAAGCCATATCAGCTTGATATTCGTGGAAATCAGCCCAAATTACTGCAAGATTATTTGTCTGGAAGAAACAAAGAGTAAAAATTGGCAATCACTGCCTTTTACCCAAGGAGTACCTCCAGGTAGTATTTTAGGTCCAAATTTATTTCTAGTTTTTTAAATAATCTCACACAAACTGATATTGAAAACTGCAAAATTATCTCATACGCAGATGATATTATTTTGACATTCCGTGGTGATACTTGGAATGAGACTTTTCAGAAGGCTCAACAAGGTTTTAACATGGTTTTAAAATGGCTTGCTTTCAATCACCTTTCACTTAATACTGAAAAAACTAAATACATCACGTTCTCAATTCGCAACCTTGGTGAGTCGGTGCAAAAAACTCACCTGCCACGGGGAATCGTTCCTGTCCCACCCTATCTAATGTTGACACAATCAAATATTTAGGGCTTATAGTTGAAAAAAAAATTGTACTTTAAAAAACATATAATTAACCTGGCAAGCAGAATTAGAAAACTTATATACGTGTTTAAACAAATTAGATACTCGTCCAATATTCATATAATGAGAATGATTTTCTTGTGTCAAGCGGTTATAACCTATTGCATTACTTAATGGGGCGGCGTAGAAAAATCTAAAATTTAATTACTGAAAGAGCACAAAGAGCTTTGTTTAAAGTTAGTTACTTTAAGCTCAAGGATTATCCAACCACTGATCTATACGAGGATCGTGAGGTGCTTACTACGCAAGTTCTTTGTGTTAGCATTAATCTTGAGAGAGCACTCCAGTGTCAGGCTAAATACTCTTATTAAAAAGAAAATACAAGGAAAAGGCGTTTTGATGAATTTAAATTCCCTGCCGTACTTCGTTTGCTCAAAGATTCAAAATGTCTAGATACATTTTGAATCTTTTAACCCAAAACTTTATAACATTACACAAATAAAAAATTATAAATTTTCTCCATGACAAAAAAGAATGCATAAAACAGAATGTAAACACTTGGCTCCTGTCCCTAACCTATGACGAAACGGAGAAGCTATTTACCATACTGAAATAACGTGTTTTAAGGGCTTTATAATAAAGTCTTTATTAACCCCCAACGAAAAAGAGGAGTATTATAAATTTGAGGTGTCTGTGTGTCTGCCTGTGGCATCGTAGCTCCTCAGCGAATGGACCGATTTTGATGGGGTATTTTTTATTTGTTTTTTTTTTTTAGATGGTTCTTAGATACAATTTATGAAGATCTGTTCAGGTGTTCAAGGTCAGCAGCTCGTTTGTTGGCTGTAGCAGGGATCTTAAACACGTAATGGATAGTTATATAGTTTACTAATAAACATATATATGTGACCTAATATTTGAAATACTCATGTACCTACATGCCGACGCAATCAAGCTGGTCTGATGATGGAGGTCAAGGTCAAGGGTAAGAGACATAATCTTGGAATGCCTATTAATAAACCCATCCAGTTTCGGTTCATTTAGGATCATCTTAAAAAATAGTTCGTTTCTCATGACGTCAAGAACCTAATGATGAAAACCTGATGCCAACACTGGGAAGTGGCTGATGGAACTTTGAAATGCCTACTAGCAAACCCATCGAGTTTGGGCTCATTAGGTAATAGATTATAAAGATTGTTAACATATGTATATAAGGCACATAAAAATGTACCATTGTATCATCTCCCTTTAGTTAACGTGATTAAGAGAAAAACTCTTTTCAGCGTCTTTTTTACACTTGAATTAATAAAATAAAATTGCTAGAACAACAGCGGTAAGTAAACACTGGAAAAATCACTCTATTCTCCTTAAAGCGCATCCTTCATATATTTTTGTTCAGTATCGTTCATGAAATATTTAAGACTTGAGTTCTCTAGTAGGCGCACAATTACTTAAGGCTTATAGTCTCTTTAACCATCTGGCCAAAATTATGTGGACGCACCTCTCGCACCCGCCTAGGCGGCAGTACGCAAATCTGTGCATTTATTTGCGGCCAACAGCGCCCGGAAAGCGCGCGGCTGACCTTTAAATCCATTTTCTTTGCGAAATATTGATTGATTTACATATGCAATGTTCACTTTGAAGAATATTTAACCACCAATTTGTATGTGTAAAAATGTTTCTAAAGATCCAAGCCGTTTCGAAGGAGTAGGAAAAAGTTGCGAAAAGTTGCGAAATTGCTAAATATTTTTTTTAGACAAAAGTATTTAATAGCACGAAAAAATCAAACGTTGATAATGTTGTTCATGAATCTATAATAAACATATATTTTTTTCAAACCTGGCCGTTACTGAGGAGTAGGCTTCAGAAAGTCACTGCTTTATGGCACTTTTCGGGCGCTTGGGCCTTAAGACTAACCATTCTTATGCCTCAGGGAATATGAAATCGACGCGACATCACTTCTTTTGATATTGTTTATTAAAGTTAGTGTCAAAGAGATGCCAAAACATAAATTGTAAAAAAAACCAAAGCTCACAACACAGTTCTTCTATCGTAAAAAGTTGTGAGATCCATGTAATATCAAGTTGGTTAATAACACTGGGCGACAAGGTTTTTCCCCACGAGATTGTGTATACTTAGTTTTACTTAGCTATCTACCCTCATCATAAAACTTTGATTCTTTAGCTATAGAATTGTTGTAACAGCCACTTAAAAGTTTGCAACAAAATTTCCGTAAAGATAGTGTTCAATTGTGAATTTATCAGGCATAAGCTAATTGTTGGTTTCTCAACACATAAAGAAGGTGTATCATTCACCTTAACAGTTTCTGTTACGTGTGTGGTAGGAAAGTTCTAAATAGCAAAAGTAGCAAATTTCTAGTAGGAAAAAAAGTAAATTTTTGTAGACTAGTGTAGTTTTATATCACAAGTAATAAGTATTATATTAAATAAGATTGTTTAGTCCGATTGCAAAGTCAATCTAGGTCATCAAGGTCCCTTAAGTACGGACTGAATAAATTAACCGATTTCCCTACCTAGTTAATAAGTTACTAAATTGTCATGTAAGCACACTCCTATAACTATTATCCCAGTTTTAGAAGAGCGGGCCTCTTAGCACACGTATTTCATATACTTACTTAAAAGGAGACCCCTGTGTAAGATATATTGTAGAAGTTGTAGTTACTTTTTTTTATGGTGGGAAGAAATCATCCAATGACAACCCCCGCTCTTGGGCGGAGCGGGAGATAGTGTCAGACTCTTACTGAATAATAATAAAATTATTATTATTAATATCAAGTTCACAAACACAATTGGCTACGCTAGCACGGAAATCAGCTGATAAATTTCGTCGTTTTACCAATTTTTAAAAATACAGTTTTTTATTATTATAAAAATTCCCCATCGCCGTACATCTACCTTGACGTCGCACATTGGTTCAAGGGCAGAAAAAAGTCTTTTATTTAGACTTTGTTTAAAATGTCTACAATTTGGTACACACATACTAGAATGTTAGTAGAAACAAGTCCTAAAATTAATACGGGAAAATAATTAAACAATATTTAATTATATGATGCCAAGGTAAGCTGATCGAGAAATAACAAAAAATTTCGTGCAAATAATACAAGGTGTCGTTTTGAAGCTGCAAAATATTTCAGGAGGTAATTATGTTAGTGATTCTCGACCCGAATCAATAATAAAATAAGTAGGTAATTTTTTTTTTTTTTATAACCGCGCTTTTTTTCACACTCACAAACACGGAACAATAAAGGGCGTTTTCACACACACTAACTCGCAACGATAGTTTCATAAATAATGTATCATCCAATCATCATCCCGCACGCCACACCCTAGCCACGCCCCCGCGGCCATCGATCAATCGATTTAGTTTAGTGTAATTAAAAAATTAAATAACAAGTATTACTGATTATTGACCAGGTATCGTTTTTTTATATGATTATTTATGAGTTTTATTACAACCTCCTGAAATATTGTGCAGTTTTAAAACTGCACCTTGTATTGAAATTTCAAATATGAATAGAACCTAAATCCTATAATAAACAGCTTCTATTTTTAGTTTTGTATTAATAAAATGTGTGTATTAATAAAATACGTAAACATATGTAATGATGAAATAATTAGTAATTACTTAATTACATTTATAATGAAGAAGGTCATTTCGAACTTTTTGTTTTCAATCATGAGATCATAACCTAATCTCCGTTATCGACTGTTGCGTAATTAATATACTTTCGGAGATTAATTAGAGCATATAGATTAAGAATACATCAGTTTTGGCTGCGATATCCTGCGATCTTGGAAATACCAGGTCAATAACTAATGACGCTCTTATTAAGAAAAAGTGCATTATATTGACCCTCGAGGGATTAATAAGTGTTTCTAAAGAACGTAATTAACACTTTATCATGTCGTGTAAGACTGTATATTTTTTTGAATAATATTTATAATTCAATTCATGTGAAAAAATATGATATATTCATGTTAATAAAAAAAAAAACATATATTATATCTTTCTCTTTGTATACTCATACATTCATTATATCATTTTAATAAAGTATTATGAAGAAACGCAACGTCTTTTTATTTTAAAATAATAATTTCCGCATGCCCGTACTACCTGCACCACTGTCGTGGCGGGGCTTGCGCGCTCCAATAAACCCTAGGTCTATGTCGGTAGCGTATGTTTTACCGTAACAAGACTAAGAGAGATACAATCCGCATGACAATTTTATAGCGAACTGTTTGGCATTAGCGACCCCACGGACCCGATCTCCCGGGAGAATTCTTGTTCTTTATCTCCGGCTTGCCTTTATTGGCCGGCCGTAGTGAAGACTGACGAGGAACAGAGCTCTCACCTCTCTCTTGCCTTTATTGGCTTGGCTTAAGTGGAGATTCGCAAGAGCAAAAGTACTCGAGAGTAAGTTCAGTGAGGTGCTGATATGGATCTTGACTGTACTTCCGGGATTGTCCTGATAGCCGTGATATACTTACCTCTCCATTCCTCAAGCACATCAGGATATGTTGCCCTCTTGTTGCTACGTCACTTCGTGCTAGCTACCGTTTTTGGAGGCCCATTTGTTGAGTGTGCAAGTCATCCCCTGCCTTTTTATCGATAGATATTAATAACATTGTTCAGGCAGGGGCTTCTTAAGGCGTATAGTCCCTTGAACCATCTGACCGAAATTATGTGAACGCAACTCTCGCACTCGCCTAGGCGGCAGTACGCAAGTCTGTGCATTTATTTGCGGCCAGCAGCGCCCGGAAAGCGCTTTAAATCCATTTTCTCTGCGAGATATTGATTGATTTACATATGCAATGTTCACTTTGAAGAATATTTAACCACCAATTTTTATGTGTAAAAATGTTTCTAAAGGTCCAAGCCGTTTCGAAGGAGTAGGGAAAAGTTGCGAAAAGTTGCGAAATTGCTAAATATATTTTTTTGACAAAAGTATTAATTGCACGAAAAAATCAAATGTTGATATTATTGTTCATGAATCTATAATAAACATATATTTTTTTCAAATCAATTGACCTAGCCGTTACGGCGGAGTAGACCTCAGAAAATCACTGTTTTATGGCACTTTTCGGGCGCTTGGCCCTTGACATAGTAGTCAGAGAAGAGTCTTATATGGGTCAGTAACAATATTAACTTAAAACTATGTTAGTAGCTGTAAAATTCAAATTAAGAACACAAAAATAAAATAAATTAAATTAAATTAATCACGTAATCTCGGTAATCTACAATCTATCTTTGTTATTATTCTCATAAAAATACAATGGTCAATAAATTAAATACAATTGAGTAAAAATTTTAAAATGTCACTAAATAAAACGACATTGATTAAAAAAATAAAAATAGTATGGAAACAAAATAAAAACGTCATGGAATAATAATAAAAATAAACATTCTCATCAGTCATGAAAGTATATGTATTTTAAATCAGAACAAAACGCACATTTATAAAATGGAGTCGGATGTATTTTTATTGTAAAAAGTTTTTTATCAAGTACCTAGCAAATGTTATTTTATGTCATTCAGTTATGAATGGTCAATTTTGGGATTTCGTATTTTTATTTTTGACTACAAAAGTATGATCAGTCACGGGTACGGATAGAGCCCCATTTTTTTTTGTACTAATTAAAAAACAGGGGTGCTTAAGAAAACATAAAATACTTTCAGGCGCTGAAGTACTCCTCCACATCGCTGTCATCCGGAAATGTGCCCAGAAGACGGGCAGCATTGCCACTATGAATACCAAGTTATGTTAGCAGAAATCTGAAAATAACCTTTCATCTGCATACCTACTACGATTTCGTTACACATGAAACATTCGTAAAATCATTTCCTGCATCACATATTTGCTGCATATGGTGTGTAGTACAGAAATAAAGTCAACAGCTAAATACGAGGCGGACTGTATTTCAGTATCCTAATTGAGTCTGCAAACCATATTTATTCTCTGTATTTTACTGCAAGTATGGAGAGTATGACACCCGACTGTAAATATGGTACCTAACGTTATGTGAAATTATTATCACACCGCTATGAGTGACAGACACGGTCGTAGTTTCGAAAAACGCTTTATTGAACAATGTCATGAAAGTGATTTGTAAAGGTTCATTGAAATAAACTTTTACTTGAAGTGAAAGTAAAAACAATTACAAGTAAAGACGGGCGTGTGAACCTGCGCTTGCATTGTCACAAGATATTGTTGCCGTCAATCCATTTGTACAATACGCTTTTTTGATTTGATTTGATTTCTACTCTTGTTTTTACTCTTGTTAACTTGTAACTGGATAGTTATAAATGGTCTTAATTGGCGAGATTACAAACTCTTACTATATTGTAAACAGATTATTCCAAAGAGAATAAATTGCATCTAATTTCGATAGTTTACAATATTGCTGAGGGCAATAGTTTTAATCGTTTCGCGGGATGTAATAGTTATTGAAGCCACAGATATATTGGGGGACAAAATGTCCCGCAACATAATTATTCCGCGTCACGTGAATGCTTTTTATAATGTTGGGGGACAAGTTGCGGGAGTCTGGCCCAAGCTGCAGCGTCACGTAGGTAGACCGCTGCGTGGCGGGTCTAGGGACATTTTGCCCTTTAATGTATCTGAGGTTTAACTTACGTTGTTTGATATAACAGTTAAATGAAATTCTTATGAAATAATTTTATGTATGTTGCAGTGTTACCCTGGATAATTCTAAATTCCTTTATTATCAATACTCGTTCGATTTGTCTAAGGTTTTATAATTGAAAAAATAGTTTTTGTGACATTTAGACATGTTGGAAAGAGGGGACTCTTTGACCAAACCATACATTTTGTAACACAAATATTTTTTCAAATAATTTACATAATTTATCTTGAGAATTTAACAAAAAAAAAATTGCGTTAGTAATAAACTTTTGAGAATCATCAAACTGACATATTCTATCTCTGCTACCTGTGTTAGCTACCACAATCGAGTTTCTTATAGGAAATTGTAGGGCGTCTCATCAAAATGAAGCTACTCACGGAAAATTAGCTTGATAGTAATCAAGTGCAAAAATGGACCAGGGATCCTGGATACGTAAACAAAAAATAGTATTTAATGATTGAATTATTAATTTATTAATATGAAAATAGCATGCGTAATGAAATCGAACTAAATTATGTATTTGATTTTTTTTTTTTATATTCTTCCAAGTTAAAATATTGTTGTATTATTAGAACAAAAGGCTTTTTTATTTTATTTTTATTCATCTTTTAATTAATGCGGTTTCGAATTCCCTGAAGAGTGCGAAACAAAATTTTCAAAAGAACATTTCAAGCCGACTTTATACCTAACACTTTGTGTGAATGGTAAGACCGTATTAACGTGCGGTGGCTAGGTTGGCAGTTCATTGAAGCGCCACAAAAAACTGTTTTATTTTGTCTTTTTTTCCAATGTCGCCTACCTTCGCGCCGTAATTCTAGCATTTGATATAAACTTCAAAATGGCCGGTCAACAGTCTTATTTACCTGTGAAATTGTGCCCGAAAATTGCTTATCAATTGCTTATAGTTGCTTATCATAATAAGAGAAATTTAACATTTAAAGTTGACCGGCCACTCTGGTCATCAGAATTCAATTCTCTTATTATGATAAGCAAATATAAGGAATTGATAGGCAATTTTTAGACACACTTTCAAGGCTAAATACGACTGTTGATCGGCCATATTGATGTTTACCATTTAATACTAGTGCGAGTTAGTACTCCAAAACGTTGTCAAAGAAATTATTCATCAAGACACAAATAAGACAAGATATTATCTCTACAAGCTTTTAGTTTTATTCCGATAAAGGAACATTTAAAAAATACAAGTCTTTAAAAATTAACAGAAGATTGTAAATTAACAAGGTTTCATTGCAATATTGTTACTTTAAGTATTAATTCATAAAACTTCAACGCGAACGCCGGCGTTCGCGCACCCATTGTCTTTCTATTGTGTCCTTTAATTACGGTATTCGAAAGGTATATGATTATGTCGCGTATGTGTGAATGAGGCACAGTCTCCGGGGACAACGCATCGCTGAACCACTGCTGCCAGTCGCCACTGTGGTCGAGTTCGTTATCAGAAATAATTTAATGCACATAAGTGCATAAAAATAATTTAATTAATGCAAAATATTTACTAACGTTGTAACATAAGGTACACAGGAGACTTGAAACAAACATTGTTGTCAGCGGAATTTACATTTAAGGACATTTTATTTTTATGGGAACCTGTTTGAGATACTTTTCCTCTGTATCTCAGCGAAGGAATTTGCTTGCAGTGGCGGCCAGAAAAAACAAGCGGCGAGACAATAAAGCTCGGCAACTGAGAACGCTACGAAACTGATTCAACTGCTTTGGAACCCGTAACGAAATTAATCAGAAAAGACATTGAAAAGGAAGAAATTTCCCATTATTTTCTCTCATTATTAAGGTTATAGGTAAATAAACTGATATAACCATGTTAATCCCTGTGGATTTGCCAATTACAGCGTTCGATTTAAACACCTTGACGATGTTTTGTACAAAACGAACTATTGCAAACAGACGAGCCGAAAGTTAAGTGCCTGTTCCGACGCAAATCGACGAGGGATAATCCGGATATTAACATCGTTGGAAAGTTAATGCCAGCTTCAATGTAAGCGTAGAGAAGATAATGGCTTTTCTTGGTTGATCCTACAACAATGTATACATGAAACGGTTAATAACAAGTGCGAGTTGGGAAGCACGCTCGCGCACGAAAGGTTCCGTATCGTTCTTAGAAAAACTCGGCAAAAAAATCGCGTTTATTGCATGAGAGCCCCCCTTAATTTTTTTTTTAGTATTTTTTGTTATAGCGGCAACAGAAATACATAATTTGTGAAAATTTCAACTGACTAGCTATTGCGGTGCTTAAGATATAGCCTGGTGACAGACAGACAGCGAACTTTTAGTAATAGTGTCCCGTTTTTACCCCTTGGGTATGGAACCCTAATAGAATGGATAATAAGAGAAATATGGCAGTGAATAATGTTCTTGGACATTCACTAATGTAGAGTACAAAAAAATAATAGATTTTAATTTAAAACTATTTATCATTTAAGGACGGGCTTTTGCTGTAGTCAACTAGTAATTACACTAAGACCTAAAATTGCCGGATTAAAATAATAATCAAAACAATTACGATTTCATAATATTATGTTCTAAGTTGGGAATATACTTACTAAATACTAAGAATTCGGCAAGTGCGAGTCGGACTCGCGCACTGAGGGTGCTGTGCAAACTACAATTCCCGAATGGAGTCTCAAAGATTTTCCCGAATTGCAAATTTTTTTTTATGACTTGGTAACAACAAATTTACTGTTTTCAGATTTTTGTGCTATAAGACCTTGCTTTGTGCCAAATTTCAGAATTCTTGGTCAACGGGAAGTACCCTATGAATTTCGATCTTTGAGAGTATCAAGATACACTACTTACTTTACTTACTTTATATAAATATATATATGTAGTATATATATTATATTAAATATATATGTATGTGTATTTTATCTATAATTATGTATAATTTTTACTCTTGTTTCAATACCAAAATTTTCTTTTTGTGCGCCTACCATATTGTCTCTTCACCACCCTAGGTTGACTGGTAGAGAATGCCTAAGGCATTAAGTCCGCCTATGTACTTTGTGTTGCATGAAGAATAAATAAATAAATAAATAAATAAATACACGTTTTTCTTTGCTACAAAAACAGCCGTATCTTTTTATTCGTTAGCTTACAAGTTTATTTTTTTCACAGCTTGAAGGGACCGCAGACCTAAGCCTGACCTCCACGCGTTCTCGAGATAAAGGGTCTTGACAAACAGACAGACAGACAGACAGACGGACAGACAACAAAGTGATTCTATAAGGGTTCCGTTTTTTCCTTTTGAGGTACAGAACCCTAATAAGCAGAATGAGCGAGGAGAACGTTTCTTTAGGTGGCCCTTCAGTTCATCGAGATAGCTCTTAAAAAGATTAGAAGGACCCTTCTTGGCAGCATTTAGAATCAGGAGTTTAAAAGGGAAAAGGAAACTATTTCCTTCCTTTCTGATGGAAATCTGTGAGTTGGTAGTGCTAGGAAACTTGAAATGAAAGTGACTGAAAATAACCATTTTATTCTTGTGTAGCGTCGATTGTTAGACTTTCAAAAATTACAATCTCGAATGAATTATTAAAGAGTAGTTGTTCTTTCAAGCACCAAGCTATAAATGTATAACGAATACTACTATAATTTTATTATTTCGCTGTTTTTTAGGGTTCCGTAGTCAACTAGGAACCCTTATAGTTTCGCCATGTCTGTCTGTCCGTCCGTCCGCGGATAATCTGTGACCGTTAGCACTAAAAAGTTGAAATTTGGTACCAATATGTATATCGATCACGCCGACAAAGTGATAAAATAAAAAGTGGAAAAAACTGTTTTATTAGGCTACCCGTTACCGTGTACCCTACACGTAAAGTGGGGAGTATTTAAAAAGGTTAACTAAAATCATTTTTTGATAATGTTAATATTTTCGGAAATAATCGCTCCAAAAGTAAAAAACAATGTGTGTGTGTCCCTCTAACTTTTGAACCATAGTTTAGAAAATATGAAAAAAATGTGAAAAGTAGAACTATAAAAAGACTTTCTAGGAAAATTATTTTCAACCTGATGAGTTGAACAGTTTTTGAAAAGTTGTAGGACGCTTAGTTGACACTTCGCGTGACCCAAGGGCTGGTTTTTACCTCGGTCAGAGATTAAGCATTGCCATTCAACGTGGCAATGCCGCCAGCCTCTTGGGCAAACTTCCAGTCGACAGCGATGCGGAGGAGTTTTATGACGCCATATTTTAGCCTTTAGTGTGTATAGTTAGGTTAATCATATTTAAATATATATATTTTTTTAATATTTAAATTTATTATGTATATATTTTGTTGTTTTAGTGTACAATAAAGTTGTACAAAATAATTTCTAAACTTAACTAAGTTTGTAATTTAACCGTATATGCAAGCATTTTTTTTTAACTTAGTTTATATATATTATTATCCTGAACGTATCTTCTTTCAAATAAAAAAATAATTATCAAGATCGGTTTATGCAACCCAAAATTGCCATCGAAAACCAACATACATAATCCGTTTAGTTTTTATAAATTAGTAACCCAATTTTCCGAGAGATGGCGCTGTACTTTGGGCTACTTCGCACTGTTAAGATTTTTTGATGGGGTCGGGACGGGTATGAGCTATTATATTTTCGAATTGTTCGGTTGGTCTCTCGTTGGCATAATTTAACTCATAAGTGGGGACACTTATTGTGACGGACGGGAAACTACGGAACCATACCGGAAATTTTTAAATAAATAAATGCCTTTATTGAAATAAAAATCTAAGATTAGGCTTTTAGGTGTTACTAAACCACACAAAGCATTTTTATGTATTTTTATGACTAAATGTTAAATTAGATATTGTCTTTTAATAAAGACGTGGCGTTGGAGGCACAAGCACGTTTGCCTGTAGCAAATGACAGATCTGTGAAATCAGACAATACTTACAAGCTTCAGATAAGTTTATAATAATTTTATCAGATTTAAAACTGCTGTTTTTGCCATACTTGATCCGACTATCAATCAATTCACATTTATAAATGGATCAATTTTGCAGTTCAGAATCGGACCTCGAAAATCCCGGATTGACAATTGAAATGAACCGAAGCCGCTGGCACGATATATCGTAATTTCCTTATTGGCTAGTTCGTATTCGAATGTTTATCTGTTTCGCTTTTAGCAACCCGTTGCAGCGAGTGACGTTTAATCCAGATGACTCAATTCAATAGCTGGAAATTGACTACCGTATCCTATCTATTTTACAATGTAGTAAGGTAGTTTAATGCATTTTCTTTTGTTTTAGATTCAACCTACAAACTGGCAAGTCACGGCAATTCGAAGGACTGGAGATGCATAAGACCGGCCATTAAGGTGACACTTGGGGGAGGCCTACGACCAGTATTGGACGTCTTTCGGCTGATATGATGACGACGATTGGATTCAAATAAGCTTGACACTGAAACAAAAAAAAGTTGGAAAGTTGTGCAAACGCTGTTAAATAATATGGTAATGGTTGTAATAGCATACAAGATTAGTACTGTCAATTCGATTCTATTCTATGCGAAGTGAAACAGTCCAAGATGCCAGAGGCGTTAAGACATAACTTAGAGCACTAGATCCCTTTCACCTGGGACCTGCTCAACTGCCCCAAGGAGGAGCTCCACAAGCACACAGGTATTCAAAGCACATGAGATGCTACTGAGAACCTAAGGTTTCATCTATGTGAAAATAAGTTGTCAGATCGCTCAGGGTTCTAAAAAGAACTCACGAATAAAATAAATTTTACTATCGGTGAAACTCTGGAGATATGTTTAAACGTTCTAATCTGAAGCTACCTTGAACTAGTCATTTGAAAAAATCTTTGTGTATGAGATCACGAAGTTCATAACGAATAGTATGGGTTGTATTACATCACGCTACGATCCACAGCAGCGGAGAAGTAATATAAGCTCCGGTTGAAATCGCGGGGGACAGCTATTCTCCAAGCAAAGCTAAGCCCAATATAGCCAAGAAATTAAAGATAACCTATACCCATGTTATAAATTTTATAATATAGAACTTTCCACAAATCTACAACAATAACGACAGTATACATTTTTACGTAAACGTTCTTAACGGGTTCAGGGAACGCATTACAAAATTACGAGCAGAGGTCAACGGTAAGACGGGTCGTCATCCCTTTGATAGGCGTCTGCCCTTCCCCCAGAACACAGATAGCACTGTTTGTGAACCGAGTCATTGCTGGCCTATAATTGTATTAAACTTAGCGTATTAGGGCCACGTCATAAGATTATAAACTCGATTACTGCGAGCTACGTAGAATGTGTGGTGTTTACTTATAATTTAAAACGTGTTTTTTTTTTTCGAATAGGCCATTTGAAAACCTCGTTTTAAGTAAAGTAACACCAAGTTCAATTATTTGAAAGCCGATAGACTGATTATCTAAAAATATTCGAAAATGCTGTCATTATTCTTAATTACCATACAAAAATTTACTCAAAATATGAAATAAAAATATTTTTTGCACTTTATTTTTTTCTATTTAGAATATTGCATTCATTCTCTACCTACACGCCGTGAGGGCACGCGTATTTTATCCCGCACGCGGGTCTCGTCCGCATGCGGGTGATAGCACGCTCCGGGCCACACGCAGAATAAAGATTTCGTTTGCTGCTGCAATGTGGTGCGTGTCGCCAGTGGGTAAACTTGTTTGCCATATATGCGGACTATGAGCATGCGTGTGTTGTGAAGAAAGAAAAACTTTTATTCGTACCTCACACATACAGCAGAATTCGATAATAAAATAAAAATAAAAAAAACTTTAAAATCTGTGCAAGGCCAAAAGGGCGCCTAACTCAGCATATGCTGCGATATTTAAAAAGATAAATAACGCAGCGCTGGTATTCTGTTAGGGCCCGCGGTGATGCCACGGTCACATTCACGGAGGTTCAATAAATTAATTGGTATCGAAACAAAAAAATAATAAATAATTAAATACGAACATTGATAAAACAACCATTGGAAAAATAATAAATATATAACATTAGTAAATAGGATGAATTTATGTTAACACGTGTTATGTGTTAGATATAAGAAAATATAAGAAAAAATGCAATAAATAATGAACCAGATACAGACGCCCGACGACTTGCGCTCCAAAATCATAGACAAACGGAGGAACGCGAGCGCACGGGCGCACTGCAGGGCGCCGCAGCCGGCGCGGCCAGCGGTTCACGAATATTAGAGTGTATCTCTTACTGTGGAGTCTAAAGCTAATCTGTGGAAATTAGTAGTCTATGGCAAGTTCCATCGACTGTCAAAAGAAAAAGTAGGTGGATCTTCAAACAAAACAAACGTATGGTGACGTATGTCATTATATTATATAACACGACCTTATGAAGACATTATGTACATCGCAGTTAAATCAGGAATTATAATATTTCACGAATATTGTTTATTGTGTTTTATAGATTGGTAACATTTATGAAGTTCAAATCAAATGTAAAAAGTACCTACCGAGATCAATTAGTAATATTGTTGTATGTACAAATATAAAACTAGAAACTTAATAATCCCTTAAATTAGTTTGTATTTATTAATGATTATTAGGCTTATCTTTCATTTTAAATTGAAACTACGAGTATAATGTAAATAAATACTTGTGTTGACAGACAGTTGTGTTGAACTGTCAGTTGGTAATAGATTCTTTGAATTATGAACTAAGTAATACAATTCAAGTGTTGTAAAATTGTTTAAATGATCTTAATTAGTTTTAAAGGTGTTTAACTATATAACAATTGTAATTAAAGCCCTATAAAATAAGTTAAATTATGGTAAATTGGTGGAAAATGGCGGAATATGAAAATTGTTGACGTTTAAAAAATTAAATCCACCCGTCGACAGTTTAATATAAAAGAGTTTCTGACCTAAAAAAATGGCTCAATTATTATTGTGTGATCCAGCAAAGCTCACGTAAGTTATTTAATATTATGTCTTAATTATTGCACTATGTCATACGATATTAGAGAATACTTATTCATACTATTTGCCTGACATAGAATTTCTCATAGATGTTATTGTGATTGACCATAATTAATGATGTTGTAAAATGTGTCTATAAAATACTGTAATTGAAGCTTCCATGGGTTTTCTTGCTTCGTTCTTTCCCATGATGACTTAGTTTTGGAACAAGCAACTAGTTTTCAATTATTTGACAAGCCTATTTGAACTATATATATTTAGTCTTGTCTTTCTGTGCTTTTTTTAATAAAACTCTTTCCTTACGTCATAAGAACTTTGATAGAAAGTAAATTACCGTTATCCATCTTGACACCTTAGCATGATATGTAGGTACATATAAATATAAATCTATATAGTTTAGCCCACAAATCACCCTCTTGTATAAAAAATATTCTAACACGTGCAACACGCTTCACAGTAAAAACAACACTGAAGGCAGAAGATCACCGCCCGCATCCGGATGCACGCTGGCTGCGCGCCCGCAGCTAATCCGCGTTCCGCGCGCGTGGTAGCCGCATGTTAGGAAAAACATGTATCAAATGATAGGATGCGGGCAGTCCGCATGCGGACGAGAACCGCGTGCGGGCTAAAAAACGCGTGACAGGAAAAGGGCCCTTACTTTGTTGTCCGTCCGTTTGTCTTACGTGTGTATATATTGAAAAAACTGAATACTTTATACAAGAGCTGCCACATAATGGCTTTTGTTTGTTCCTATGAAGAGCCGTTGGTAAATTATAATTACAGGTTATTTTATTTCATTTCTTTATTTTTAAGTCAGTTATTCATCTAATGACTCGTCCCCATTGACAATGTACTCGTTAATTGCAAACAAAATTAACTTTTATTTTAGTAGTCGATGTCAAAAACAAAGAAACTAACCGAAAATACCGGCGCCGCTTCCCAAATTAAAGTTATTTGGTTAAACATATGATATATTATATCCTTTCCTTTTGTTGTACCAAAGGTGTGTAAACCCTACAGGACAAAACAAATTCAAAATATTTTTTTATACACTTACCTACTCGAAAACTGGCTCTTAACGCACTACGAATAGGTTCAATATGCCATGTTTATCACCCTTGTGTTTTTTTTTTAAATATATCATAATAAGGGCTTTTTTCATTTCTATTTCGTCACGGTCAACCGTGATTTTTTTTTTTTAAAGCAAACCCGCGTTTGCAGAGCGACTGGATTGTCGCATTATAATGCACTGTTGTTTGCGACACGTGACAGGCTTGTGACGCAATAAGTAATTTTATTATAATTTGAATTTAAATTTGATTATATTATTTAATTTTGATTATTTTATTTTATTCCGATTTTATTATTTAATTCTAATTTTATTATTTAAATTTAAATTTAGTGTTTAATTTTGATTTTATTATTTAATTTTGACTTTATGATTTAATTTTAACTTTGTTGTTTAATTTTGATTTTGTGATTTAATTTTGCCTTTAGTGTTTAATTTTGATTTTATTATTTAGATTGAATTTTAATAATTTAATGACGCACTATATATAATGGTGATATGATTTAACTTAATTGATTTTAATTTTAAAACTTTAATTTTAATTGTGACTGTTTTGGTAATTATTTTTTATATTTGTATACGAGTCAACGTTACTTGCAATAAATAAATTATTATTATTATTAAAGATTTCAAGGTTTTAATATTTAATGAAAGTTAAAATAGTGTTTATGAACAGAATATCATGAATAAATAAGATTATTTACACAATAAAATGTACAATTTTCTGTGTTCTAAATTAAAAAATGTTTGAATTTGTATTTTTAATATTAAGTAGGATGTATAACTGTTTGATACCTTTGCTTCTTCTTCAATCTGCAAAAGTAAAACGCGGGAAAAAAGTCTATTAAATATTATTTTTTAGTAAGTATTTCTTCGTAAGTGTGTTGAAAAACGTCGTTTGATACACGTGGAGATTTGTCACTGCAGCATTCGGCTCCATAACACCCTCGCCTAAGCGGCTCGGGTGAATTTCGTCTCGGTTGCAAATGACAAACTTTCCCCACTTGTATCAAAATGTAGGTACTATTTATAACCGAGGTTTGCTAAACAATAAAAAAAGTCCGAAGACGATGTCTACGGTTTTGTTTCTACATATTTATAGTAAAACAAAACAATCTTAAAAAACGTTTTTATTCGTGTTTTTGGTTTATTCAAGCACTTTCTAACTTGTTAACAGTGTACTAGACACAAATGAGAAAATGTATAAGTATCTTCTGGAAAGTTTATTTAAAATCCATTTTCATTATCCTTACAAAATATAACAATAGTGTCCACTTTGTTGTGAAAAAACCGTATCTCATTATGCTCGTTAGGAAAGGAGAAGCGTAATAGCTGTCACAATAAAAATTAAAAAAGTAGCAATACCTACAATAAAAAATATTTAGCTGAAGAAAACTCTATAGAAGGAAAATATATAAGATGATACACAGCATTTATCGCTACTTGTATTACATTTTAATATTCTCGAAGCTTTACTTTTCAAACGAGGAAAAACTAATAGCAAGCTTTGAAGTTTTTTTTTTATTGCAGGCAAGCATATTATAAGTTGGAGGATTATATTCAAGATAAAAATGCTTGGCTCAATGCTGGTTCAGCTCCACTACCACTAGGGCTTACTAATTAGTTGATTAGTTGGAAACTAATATTATTAAGCTATTGCATAGCTTCTATCGCGGGCCTTGAGCGTGGAGACCGAATCCAGAAATTCCGTAACGAAAATAATCTTAACACTGAGCGTGGTGACCGATAAGAAAACAAATGAGTGAACAATCAATCAAAATTCAATTCAAAGTGTGAAAGTGTAACTTCAATTAATATCAAAGAAAAAAAAAACAAAGAAAAAAAAATACTGCATAAATAGAATAAATAAATAATTATAATTGCATAAGTTGATAAAAATGCTATGCAATAGCTTTACCGCGGCAGTCCCCGAATGCCACACGTCTTTTTTTTTGACATTACGAGCATGGCAGTTGAGAGTTTGTCATGCTCACTCAAATGTCTCGCTGTTGGTGGCACGTGTTATTGGGTCATTCAGTTCCCTTCAAAATGGTTGAGCTGAGTGGGGCTGATGCACGCGTCATGCTCGTGAACGAGTGCCGTCAGATGGGACTGGTCATCTCTTAGCTGCCAGTGGCTTAATTCAGTTTCTATCTTTTAATTATTTTACATTTTTATTTCATTATAGAAATTGTGCTCACATAATAGAAGCAACAAGTAATATGTAACCAAGCATTATATGTAACACATAATATGATTTAAAAAAGTGTCCATGGAGTTTCTTGCACGTTCTTCTCCATAGAGACCTACGCTTTGGAACGTGCAATTTAGCTTCACTTTTCTTGGACTGACCGACATTTGACTATTCAAAAGTGCCTGCAAATGGTCTATTTGAAATAAATGCTTTGATTTTGATTTTTATGGTGGGAAAAATCCAATGACAACCCCCGCTCTTGGGCGGAGCGGGAGATAGTGTCAGACTCTTACTGACTAAAAGACCCACCCCGTTCCTACTAGCCTTCATACCGGGGCTCGAGTGCCCTTTCGGATAACCCTGGCCCCAGTAGGCTTCGACCCGGCTGGGTCCCTGCTGTTGCTGACAACTCCTTGAGGCGCGCGGGAACAGTGCGTACCGTCGACGACTTGGGCTTGGTCCGGACAGTTACCGGACGGCCGGACAGTGAGCTACCCATTGCTCACTGTCCGCAAGCCCGCGCCTACGGTTGCCGGAAATCGTGATCGGAATCCCGGCGGCGGCAGCGAGAGCGCCGTTGCCTAATGCGGTCGGCCTCCTCTTTTGCGAGCATTACTGCTTCGCAGAAGTCGGCGACCGCCTGCCAATCCTACTCGCTCCGGACCATGGCCTCAACCCACCCAACCCGATGGTGGCGCGTTCCGAGGGCCGTGAAAGCACATAGCCTCGGATTTGTGCAGCGCCACATCGAGTCCCAACTCCTGGACCTTTTCTAATAATATGATTGCTTCGCTTATTAAGGACGCTTTTACATTTTTCACTCGCTCAATTTTAAGTAAACTAGTCACAAGTTCGCAACACACCAATATTACGCGTACGCACACAGCACGTTCAATCCAAATAGAATCCTTTGCTCGCTCAATTTTTATAATTTAACTTAACTTATCTTGATACTTGAAGGTATTATTTTATTTTTTCTAGTATTGATTGAGTGAAGTTTGTGTTTTTCGTATCACTGATTACAGAGCAATACGTTAGTACCTATATATTTACAAAAATAAGTAGATACCTTATCGTTATCGAGAAATATCGACCAAATTTCTTTGTACCCCTGCGATTATTTCCAAAGCCTTATTTACTGATTTGAAAATATTATTATTTTATGTTTGTTTATTTTGTATGGGATATTACAAAATCAAATAGGTTTCTTGAATTTATTTTATCCGACAACGCAACCCCCTTTGGCATGTATAGTTTTCAAACTACGTATGAGGGAAGTAGGTAAAATTAAATACTCGATCTGTTCGTTAAAAATACCCTTAAAATTTATATGGGTGTATAAACTATAATTTCTTATCATTTTAAAATAAAATATATAATGCATTTAACTGTAATGTGTACCTATTCAGGTTTTTTGAAATGGGAAATGAGCCATTGTGTACAACCATTTCCGATGTCCACACGTATAGTGGGATTTTTTTTCTAGATTTCCATAGTGTGGAATGTCGTTAGACAGGTCTTTCAAAAACTTTTTATGGCAAAACTATCTGAGTGGCCTACTTGAGGAGTTTACGCAAATTTACCCATGGATCTTATCATCAGAACTGGATTTTGAAAAAAAAAATAAAAAATTTGCAAATTGATCCATCTATGACGGAAGTCTGAGGGAACAAACATAAAAATCAACCGAATTGAGAACCTCCTCTTTTTTTGAAGTCAGTTGAAAAAGAAACTTACATCCACCATCTTAAATAAAAAGGATGACATATATGTATACATATACGTAGCCACAACCCCCAAAAATTACTATCATATCAAATTACTCAATTTAAGTTGTTAAAAATATTTTTGTGTCCATTCTGTTCTAAAAATAAGTATGGTACTCGTAGCTAGGACTTCATTTTATTTCGAAAAAGTATCAACGTATGCAATCGCAGTATACGATTCAGCGCCTACGGGCTATTTGTACAGTTTTTCCAAAAAAGCTATATACCCATCCGCCCAAGAGCGCGTCTGAGCGCGTAATGACGCTTTTAGTCGTGCATTTATGAAAAATGTATGAACAAATATTGAGAGTGGTTTTATTTTAAATAATTAGCTAAATATATGTATAGAAGACTATTAGTAAGCTGTATTATTTTATGATTTTAAGCTAAAAATGTGCGATTAGTGCGTTGGTAAATTCGTATTTATTTGAAAATTTTATATGAGACCATAATATTTTTTTTTATATATTTTTTTTTATTTGTTACTATGACATCCTCATAGTTATGATTCCTAATGGTACCCGATAAACCGAGATGTTTCTCCAAATATGTAATAGCGACTTTAAAAGAATCTTTGAGAATCCAATATTTGGTCTCATTTTCCTATTTTCCCAGGCCCAGACCAATTTAATTGGTCTACTCAATAAGTAGACAAATCCATCAACCTAGCTTTATCCTAATTATGTTGGTGACGGTTTTCAATCTAACCAACAAACAAGTACCAGTATTGAATGGTGGGTCGTTGTCGAATTTTTGAACAACGAAACGGAACCGGTCTTGCGACATCAGAAATGATTGTCTCAATGGTCCTCGTCGTGACTAGTTTGAAGACGAAACTTGCAGAAAACGTTCGTTGTCGCAAAATCTGTACTCGTCGCATCGTTTCAAAACCAGTTATTGCAATGAATAATGAACTTTACAACTATGAATATAAAGCACACATTTCATTGCAATAACTGGATCACACTCGCTCGTCGTCGTTTTAAAAGCAGTTATTTCGAAAAATGAACTTTATTAATATATAGATAAAGTTGATTGCAATAACTGTACCCCTAGCCAAGTTGCTAATCTGCAATAGTTAACGCTTGTGGAAAGCTTCAAATGTACGGGAATGACGTCGTCTTAACGCTTAGTCACGTGGTCAGAACAAAAGAATTGGCGGCAAGGTCAACTCGAAGCGTTCGGCGCAAGCGAAACGTTTGTAACATGGCGGGGGGGGGGGGGGGGGGGCTGGTTATGAAACGACGACGCGATAAGTGTGATAGGATAGGAGGACAGGAAGAAAACGGTTGTTACGTTACAGAACAAAAAACGGTTTTCGAAAACTATTCATTGTTGGAACGCCCACCGCTACCAGTATTTTACATGAAGCGACTGCCTATCTGACCTCTACAACCCAGTAATTATATAACACAGCTAGAACCAACGACATAACGTGATTTTCGAGGCACGGAGAAATGTAGATATATTAAAATGGTTACCTATCCATAGACCGCCCTCAGGAGGCGATGCTGCCCTTTGCTGGCTGGTTATTAATTTAGCCTTGAGCTCCTCCAATTATTGAGTAGAAACAATACTTAAGCGGTCGGATTTAGAGCTTTCCGCTCACTTTAATTTAATATTGAATACGAAAAATAAATATAAACAATAATTATTTTCTATTTTTGTTATTTTCAATCAGGTATCATTGTCGTAATTCTTATATTTCGTTAGGTGCACATCCATTATGGCTTATAATGGAGGTGTCAATCTTCCTTTAATGAGAACAAAAACTGTTTTGTTGTTGATGTCGGGTAACATATTGGGTTACGCTAGTCATTCGTGTATTATAATACTGCCTGTCTTTTAGGCACGATACTATTTTTAATATCAAATGTTGACGTCAAACTGAGATAAAAACAAAAAAATACTTCATACAAAAAAAAATACAACCGACTTCAAAGAAAAAAAAAACACTAAAAATACAAAGTAACTTTAATTTTGCAAGTCGGTGAGTATAATACTTTTGTCTCTTAGTTTATACTCCGACTTTTAGTGTTTTTTTTAGTTCAATCTAGTATAGTATAGTATATATATAGGATATTGAGTACGAAGTAGTAATATTCTATATTACTACTTCGAGTTTAAACCATTTTACATTATTAAAATAACGTTTTTTAATTATTAAGTAACTGTAAGGCAGTTAAAGCCTTAATAATTTACTGGGTTATCGATAGCTGATTTTGTTGTTTTTACTGATAAGTAGATAGCCGAAGCGGTGCGACGCAAAAAAGTGATAGGTGATTCAGTGATTGTTATAAATAATGTAACAAAAATAAACAAATATTAAATGAAAGGATAAAATAATTCAGTTAGTTAATGCCAGCCAGAAATATTATATGAGGTATCGACGGAAAACTTCGTAAACATATAGAATTAATAAACATACGTGACGTTTATTCGCCAATGGTATTTAGTCGAGGTGTTTACTGTACAAAGACGACCCTAATTTCACGGCCCTTCATTGGGTGGATTCTTTTCATCAAGTATAATATTATAATTGGCTCCATTGTTCGCTTTTGTGAAGGATCGCGATAACGACGGCACTACTGACATGGTTAGTTTATTTTTTTTAAGATTGATTATTCGGTTTAGTCTTTCTAATACCGTAATTAGAGACACAATAGAAAGACAATAAGAGAGCAAACGCTGGCGTTCGAGAAGACGCGATCTTCAAAACATTGACACGCTACACATAACATCCAAAAAGAGAACACGTCATCATTAAAATCACACATCCAGATTGCTGTCATCAGTAAACTGTCGTAAAAGCTGGTCGCAACGCCATTAACTGAATTAAAATAAAATTGTTTAAAATTGCAACTCCAAAGCCAGATCATCAATTTTTAAATCAACGTTTTATACGATCAGGTTTCAGGTCTCGTTGACCAACGTTGCGGATTTAATTTAAAACAAATTGATCGTGTTATCTTCGTCTGAGAGCTGGATTCTACGCTCAATATTACAAATACTATTTTATCCCATAAACTGAGATTAAACTCTTTAAGCGCGAGAGTTTGGAACGAGAGTTAAGTCGTCAGACTATTTAAGAAACAATCAAATAATCTGTCGCATTGAAACAACGCCTGCTGCAAAAACAAACTTCTATAAAACTCGCTGTCGCTAATTTGGGTGCAAACTGTAGCGAAAATATTTGCAAAAAAAAAGTTGTTGATTTTTTGCAATTAACTAAGTATAGAAAAACATTAATTAAAAAACGAAATAAATAATAAAGTGTAATTTATTGTGTCAATCAAGTATGTACCAGGCCACTCAGAAAGTTTTGCGAAAAACAGGTTTTATGTCTATGGCACTGGAACTTTGAAAACTATTGCTATTCAAAAGTAAAAAAGTTTTTAATGAAAAACATTTTTTCATAGCAAGCATTAAGCTCGGTATACTTATTTAATTAATAATCGTCAAGACGAATCATACGAGCCCAAACTCGATGGAGTTGTGTGGTTTAATTACCAAGTTCCTATAGCTACCTTCCGGTCGCATCATCAGATTAGCTCCATGTCATAATAATTTTGCATTGTCATCTGATTTACACATGCATGCAAAATTTCAGCTCAATTGGTAACCGGGAAGTGAATCAAATTTAATTTGCTAGATTTGATTACAGACAGACATCGGGACAGGTGAAACTAAATAAAAGCTTGTAAAATAGAGAATTTATATACCGGTATCTTACGAAAAATACCATTGATCGAATTTTGAATTTCTTTCCACAGTTTTTTGAAAGCCAAATCAAATTATCGTGTCTCATTCAAAAATGTATCTGCATCGAGAACATTTTCGTGCAATGATTTTCTACGATTTTAAATGTGACCTAAAACCTGATAATTCATTTAATCGACATCAAATTGCTTTTATGAATGAAGGACCCTCAAAAACAACCACCTGCCGCTGGTATAGCGAGTTCAGGCACGGTCGTCTTACTTTAGGGGTGGAACCATCGCCTACGAAAGTAAAGCGATTGAGAAGCGCAGGTAAAGTTTTGATCGCTAGTTTCTTCACTTTGACGGAGTATCTGATTTCAATTCCATTACGAGACCAAAGCAGCATCAAAGCCGAATGGTATACCACAAAATGTTTGCCAGAAGTTTTATCTGCAATGAACAACAAGCGACCGAACACCGGGCTCCGCGGGGTACTGCTTCACCATGACAACGCGCCCGCGCTCTCGGCGCTCAAAACGAGGGACTTCCTAGACACCACACCGGTGAGAGTCTTGGGGCACCCTCCTTAAAGTCGTAAATAAAAAATCAGCTGGAAGAGATACAGTTTTTAAACGAAAGACGTGCTAGCAGCGTTCGAGAAGGCCGCGGAAGAGGTGTCTTCGCCGGACTGGAAAAAATGTTTCTACTCGTAAAATTGGTTCAGACGCTGGAAACTTTGCTGGTATATCCGACTAGAGAGTCCTTTGACAACATTTAATAAAAATATTGTATCCATAGACGTTAGTCTTTTAGTTTCTCAAAACTTGAGTGTCCCACGTACTTACAGCAAGTATCTGGTTAGCTGGTTAATTAGTGCGAATACTCAAATTTCACAAGAGAAATTAACTTTAAACCGCGTAACGCCCGGCGTAGTACCTACTTCGAACGTAGCTACTGCTGTAAGACTTGCGTTTTAACTTTCAAGTTACCAATTTCCCTCTTTTAAGTTGAAAGATTTAACAGCTACTGCAGTATTAGTTTACAACAATTAATGGTAGAATCGATTGACATACACCCGGTTTCTCAATTGAGAATTCGAAGTTAAAACGCATCAAACCTGAATTTTGAACTATTTTACAAAACATAATTTGGTTTGATTTCAATTTCAAGTTCTCATTTCTTAAACCAGAATCTGCCGCAGGTTTTTTATCTACAATCGAACACCATAATTTAGCAATTGCTTTAATAAGAATTAGCATGCGTCTATTACCGAGCTACCTATTGAATAAATTGGTATTTATTATTATTCTCTGCCATCTCAGGCAGAGAATGAAACATATACACAAATCAAAAGACAAATGAGTCAATTCAAGCTCAGAATCTGTAATAAAACTCAATAGATAAAGAAAACTTAAAAATGCAGTGCCTCATTGGTCCCACAATTACACTTTGTTAAACCAATTGCATATTCAAAGCACTAAAATTAATTTTATCTTACTTAAGGGCCAAGCGCCCGAAAAGTGCCATAAAACAGTGATTTTCTGAGGCCTACTCCTTCGTAACGGCTAGGTCAATTGGTTTGAAAAAAATATATGTTTATTATAGATTCATGAACAATAATATCAACATTTGATTTTTTCGTGCAATTAATACTTTTGTCAAAAAAAAAAATTTAGCAATTTCATTTAAATTTAATTTTTTCTTTTTGAGGTAAGGAACCCTGAAAATAGCGTTCTTAATTAAAATCGAACTACGTAATATCATTTGTTTGAATCTCAGAAACTACTGGTTCGAATTGAAACTTTATTTTAGTGTTGAAAACCCGTTACCAAAGACGCAGGTGAAACTGCGGGGGTTAGCTAGTTTAGCATACACACCGGAAAATTAGTTTCCAGCCTTGCAATAATTGTAAACTGTTTTTTTCTTATTCATAGGATTCTAACTAAGCTTTCCTAATAATTATGACATGTAAAGTGCAACTGAAGGAACGCGAGTAGGGGCCGTTCAAGGCCGGGAACGCGTGGAGGTATCGAGTTCAAATTAAAACCTTAAAGGTACGCAGGTCTGCGGACAATTGAAGTTGTAAAAAAATCAAACTTGTAAGCTAACGAGAAAAAAAGATACTTCGGTTTATGTCATACAATTCGACACTCTCGAGGAAATTAACATTCACATGGTACTTCCTGTTGACCCAGAATCGTGAAATTTGGCGTAAGGTTCAAACCTTGCTCCCTCCCTATATTTGTGCTATAAGTTGGACAAGTATAGGAATAAATCTGAAAACTGTAAATCTCTTGTTAGATCACAATTTTTTTTTACGATTCGGAAAATCTTCCGAGACTACATTCCGGAATTGAACTATTTACAAAAGTATGTTTGTACGGAACCCTCAGGGCGCGAGTCCGACTCGCACTTGCCCAGTTTCTTTTATTTAATATTTAGGCAGACATTCTAGACGTTAATTGAAAAAATCATAGTCAAGAATTATTCCCAAGTTAGCTTAATTTTCGGCGTAATTTGTCCGGATTAATAGGTCCTGTGTTTTCTGTAGATAAGTTTGCTCACCTATAATTTAGAATGTATAAGTATTTCATAATGAATGGATGGATGACTGAAAACCGATACCAATTTGAGAATCGGTTTTTATGTTTGCGAAAATCGTAAGTTCTACTAGTATGGATTATAAACATCTTGCCTACTATATGTATAATAATATATATTTATATAACTTTTGTTATATTAAGTCCTTACATCTGAAATTGGCGTTTTGTCGTACTGACAACTTTGATCTGAAATATCTTTTCTTTGGTTAAGGGGCCGGCGGAGGATGAATTTCCATACAAACGTAATACCACGCTCATTTGCAGTTGGAGCATATATCCAACATATTATGATGATATTCGGTTAAAGACAATATTTATCTAGGTTCCTACGTCGAGAATATTAGAAATATTGTTATTTTTAATACAAGAAAAGCCAAATGGCATGTTTTGCCATTTACGCTATAAAAAAGTGCGAAATACAATTTGCTTAAATTTCTTTTTGTTTTTTTTAAAAAGAAAGACGTAGGAACCTAGATAAATATTGTCTATAACCAAATATCATCATAATATGTTGGAAATATGCTCCAACTGCAAATGAGCGTGGTATTACGTTTGTATGGAAATTCATCCTCCGCCGGCCCCTTAATAATTCCAAATTCAAATTTTATAAATTCATTTAGCCGGTACATTTGAGTTTTGAAAACCGTCATTCATTTGTTTTTTCCTCATTATTTTTTTCTTTGGCGCCGCTTATTACCGCACCATGGAAAACATGAAATATCGGTATATTTACGAGTACGAGTTCTACCGTGGCACCAGTGCTGCAGAAACAGCTTGAAGGAAAAGAAAGCACGGTACGTTTTTGATTTCAAAGTTTTCGTTCTGGAAATTTCGACCTTCAGAACCAACCCCGTTGACGGCCGGAGACTAAAGTGGAAAATGAAGAATTAAAGGCTATTGTGGAAGCGGATCCATCACAAAGCACTTCAGAGATGCAGGCTTCGGAGTAAGTGATAAAACTGTATTAATCCACTTGAAGCAAATCGGGAAAGTATAAAAACTTGAACGATGGGTACCTATACATGTATTGAGTAAATAGAAACTTGCAAACACGCGTCGACTGTTGTGTTACTGTGCTCAACAGACACAAAAATGAAGGGATTTTAAATCGAATCATTACTTGTGATGAAAAGTGGACACTGTACGATAATCGGAAACGCTCGTCGCAACGGCTGAGCCCTGGAGACCCAGCCAAATCCTGCCCTAAACGAAAATTGACTCAGAAAAAGTTACCTGTGAGTATTTCGTGGACTAGAGCCGGTGTCGTTCACTACAGCTTTCTAAAATCTGGCCAAACTATTATCGCAGATATCTATCAGTAGTAATAGCTGTAGTCAAGTCATTGTGTGAGTGCCACTTTTGTTTAAATGTAAAATAATTTGCGTCGAGCAGACGACAAGGCGTTATCACTTATTCATTTCTCCAACGTTCACAGCCATTAAGTACAAGAATTGATATTGTCAATAACTTCAAGGCGATTCAGAGTGCGCTTTGTATACATTGTCAGTCTCAGACGAGGTCACACGCAGATTTACTCAAGATCACCTTATCAGCAAGTTCAAGTTGATAACCTAGCGGCATGATCATCGAACATTAGCCTATAGTTACACTTAATACTATGTTCATTCGAATATCCAGGACAAATATAATACTGTATATTTGTAAGCTAAACCATTTTACGTGCGTTTAAATTTATTCGTATCAAATATTAAAATGTTTAGCGTTGCTCTGGTTTTATGTTATTTGATGAAGGTAAGTACGAAGTGTTTGCAACCAAATATTATGTTTGATACCCAAATGAAAAGGGATAGGGGAACATTTATTTAGAAAAGCAACCTGTACCAAAGCAACGAAATAATGTATTTAACACCGCACTAATAAATATTTGTGGTTTATGAAAGGTCCAGCTATCCGTGTGATTTTAATATGTTTTTTGTGTATTCTTTCCAAGACTTTCTGGTGGTGTAACTTTTAATAGTGTATAGTAATTCTGGTTGGTGTTAACGCGCTAATTACCCTCGCTAGAAACTCTACCGGAGCTCGTATCGAACTTGAGGTTTAGTTCAAGCCTCGCCAAGCAGTTTTTGAGAGTTTAATTCATTAAACCACAAGCGAACGCCAGAGTTTGTTGTTTTATTTTCTTTCTATTGTATCTCTAAGTACGGTTAGACGTAAAACAGTAGTAGTTAACCTGTTATGTCCCATTGCTGAGCGAAGGTCTTGCTCTCTCTTTTCCACACACGTCTGTCTTTAGAAATTGGGGTCTAAAAAAAAAAACTTGAGTGGCAACGGGCAGGGCACATTGCTCGCAAAACAGATAGCCATTGGGGTCGAAAGGTGCTGGAGAGGCGACCGCGTACCGGAAAACGCAGCGTTGGAAGGCCTTCTACAAGGTGGACCGATGATGACCTGGTGAAGGTTGCGGGAAACCGATGGATGCGAGACGCACAGGAACGTTCGTTGTGGCGACGCTTGGGTGAGGCCTATGTCCAACAGTGGACGTATATCGGCTGATATGATGATGATGATGTACCTACTTTTCAGTGTTTTTTTACATTGAAGTCGGTTATTTTTTTTAATTTTTTTTTACAGTTTTTAGTTATGGTACCACCAGTAAAAAGAACCCCTCAGCCAAACTTAGATACCTTATAGGCAGAGTGCATCTCATAACGATTCTAATAATCCCAAACACGGTTAGAATACATTAATTTACCTTCCAGCTTCATCATCAGATCAGTTCGTAGATACCCTCCCCTTTTTGTTTCAGTCAGACATCGACTACACGTATAAACGAAACTTGTTACGACAGATCTGGTGTGATCCTATGAGGAGTTCTGTCCCATATCTTCGAAGTTCATGATCAGATCATAACAATATTTCTATGGGATCAATTTGGAAGACACTCATTTTCATATGCAAGTAAACATCCTTCTCAGTCGTGCTCTCTTGACAGAGTGGTCGTGGTCATGTCTAGGTCGAGTCCCGCACCACCACCTCTCTCGCGATACGGCGCCATGTAGCTCTGTGTTTGGCGGCTTGGGATTTTTAAGCTATTGCATAGCTTCTATCGCGGGCCTTGAGCGTGGAGACCGAATCCAGAAATTCCGTAACGAAAATAACCTAACACCCACTCATTTGTTTTTTGAGCGTGGTGACCGATAGGAAAACAAATGAGTGAACAATCAATCAAAATTCAATTCAATGTGTGAAAGTGTAACTTCAATTAATATCAAAGAAAAAAAAACAAAGGAAAAAATGTACTGCATAAATAAAATAAATAAATAATAATAATTGCATAAGTTGATAAAAATGCTATGCTATTCTTTACCGCGGCAGTCCCCGAGTGCCACACGTCTTTTTATTTACGCTGCAGTGTGTCACCGATTTGATGAGGTCCGTCCACCGTGTTAGAGAGCGTCTACGAGATATTTTACCCTACGTAAAGTATGCCTACTGTAAAATTAATTCTAGTTGAAAACCTTTAGTTACGTATTTTCGGTCAATTGGACAAGTTACGTCTCCAATTATACGATTTTATCGAGCAGAAACCCTGTCATTAGGACACAGAAATACCTATAATTTACATTACCGTGTGAGATATAAGAGATATGGAATGGAAGAAAGTATTTGGCTTCTCCAGGTAAATCTAGGTGCTTAAATTGCGAGACAAATGTTTCATAAAAAACATTTCAAATTATTATAACTTAAACTAGGTACTCATTTAATTAGGAAATAATAATTCTTCTTCAAATAAAGCTGCACCTCAGTCTCAACGTTCGTTACACCTTAGCTAATGTTTGCGATTAAAGTTTCGAGAAAATATTCATCTCAATAAAATCGTTCGTTTCGCGTAACTGCGAATAATTTTGTCCGTCATTTTTGCAAATGAATGAGTTATAAGTAGCCAATATAATATTGAGAAATTTCAAATAAATCTGGAGACTGGCACCAATTAATATGTATGTATTTAGGAATATATTAGTATGTTTATCTAGTATATGTTGATTTTTTTCTTTTGACTCCCGGGACAGATTTTGGAGCGCTTCAGTTTACTGATTGCTGTTGGCACAGAACACAGGAATCATACATTGGCCCGAGGAACAAAATGCACTATGTGTGCATTCTTGGTCCAACCATACAAAGATTGGCAATGTCCTTTACTGTTTTCAGATTTATTCCTTTACTTGTGCTGTAAGACCTTGCTTTATACCAAATTTTAAGATTCTAGGTCAACGGGAATTACCCTATGATTTTTGGCGACATAAACGGCAGAATCATTTTTTTATTTTTTCAGATTTAAGCCGGGCATTCCTATGAAGTTGCTCGCGTATGCGTGACCTTGTCACTGCAACTCTGTTTGCAACTCACTTCAGTTTCATTTGCTTGAGTGGAAATTTGATTTTTTGTTGTTTGTTGTTTTTTTTTTGTGTGTTTTCTTAGATTTTCTCAGTGATACAATTGTTTTGGTGACTTACCTACAACAATGGAGGCAATTGTACCTTGTGAGGATTTAAAATGCGTCCTAGTTTTGATTGGCGAAGGTAAGGTAAAATCTTTAAACTTTGCTCAGAAAAAACAGTTAATTTTTTCATTAAAACCGACGCCTAATCTGTGTATTTCTCAGACTTGTAAATCGCATAAACGAAAATTTAATAGATCAGTGTACTACGCGTTCCAAATGAGAATAGGACCGATTCCTATATTTTGACGTCCCATCGTACTGTCAAATCGAAGAAATTTTGGCAAAATTGAAGAACTTAGAGATGATTAAAATTGAAGAACTGGATTCTGATTAAACTTTTTTCGTTCCCAGTTCATAGAAAAATTAAATTTTTCGTAAATTAATTAATGTCATCAAATTTCTTTGCTCAATTTGACAGTAAATCGTGACGTCACCACATGGCGGGCGATCCTATTAGAGGTTTGCACCGGAGCGAGATTTCAACAACCGATTGAATTCACCGGTGATTGACCAATCTCCGGAGAAAAACCGGAGGTCACCGGAGAATAATGAAATTTTGTTTCTTTTTTAATTTATACATTTAAAATGAAGAAATAAGAATAATTATGTAATTGATTTAATTTATATAATCATTTATTAAAAAAAAAACGTCTTATAAAGACAATAAATGCTGATTTTGGTTTAAAAAACACAACATGTCAACAGCGTCATAGCGTAACATGTTTATTCTATCATTAAGTACTCTGACCTTACAGAAGTAGCAGGCACAGTTAGGTATTTGAAGGCTATTTCGTCTAATGGCTTTAAATGTTTATTGCATATCCAGAATTGCACAACTTCATCCCAATTGTGGCTTTTTTCAGGATACTGTGTTTCCGTATTCATTTTGAATAAATTCATTGCCGAAGCGTATGTCATATCTGCATTACTGGTGTTTCTTTTTAGAAATCCAAGCAAATCCGGATGACCAGTTTCTCTTGTACTATTTTCACTTGACGTGGCAATTTCTTCTGCGCTTTAAGATATGCTTCGGATCCGGAAAATATTATTTATTTCTGCCTATAAAGCGTCTTTCTGCCTATAAAGCATCTTTAGCAGCCAATTTATTTATTTAATTGATTGTTGAATGTGTCTTTTATTTTGTGTAAATTTATTATATAAAAAAAATAAGATGCGACGATCACCGGAGATCAATCGGTGAAATACCGATTATTTTAATCGAGTACTTTTACCGGTAAATCTCCGGTGATTCTCCGGTACTCAATGCTCCGGTGCAAACCTCTAGATCCTATTCTCATTTGGAACGCATTGTATAAAACTAGTTGGATTGTTGGCTGTTCGCACACTATTATGTTGTATTGCTTTGCTGGTGCGGCATATTTTTTTCGAATGAAGATTCCGTTTGGAATACATCTGGTTATAATGATTTAAATAACATATCTGGCGCTATTAAAAGGCACGCAAATTCCCATAAACACCTGTGTGCAATGGTTTCTTTCGGTAATTTTGGTAAACAACGAATTGAGACATCTATATCACGCCAGTTTTGTTCCCTCAAGCAATGAAGCAAACCAAACGACTTTTTTTAAAGCCACCGGAGGTATGCAATTTGCTGATATGTTTATTATATTCAATCTAGCACTAGCGTGCCTTCAGTGAGCTTTGGTTACCTCATTCACCGCACGACAAGCAAGAGTGAAATTGAAGAAAGAAGAAGATGGTTGAATTCACTTTTAATTTATTGTACCTAACCAGTAGTTTATGAGAAAATTGCGATGATACATACGTAGGTACCTACATACTCAGTCGAAAACTGAACTTTCTTTTTTTGAAATCGGTTAAAATTTTATTGGGCTTGCCTTATTTTGAAACCCTAGGCACGCCACTGCGCATACTTGAGTATATGGTATTAATTTCAACTCGATACGTCCCGGCGTTCCCGAGATAAGGCTCTTGACAGACAGAAGGACAACAAAGTAACCCTATAGGGAGTCTGTTTTTCCTTTTGAGGTACGGAACCATAAAAACGGTCTCATTACTTCACGATTTCATGCCGAAATGGAAGAATATAATCGGCGGCTGGGTCGTAACTAGGGAATCCAATCCCGCATCAAACTCGCAATCCCGCACGCCTGCGGGATTGATGTCAGCAATCCCGCGGATCTCGCGGATCCCGCGGGATTTATAGAATAGAATAGCATTTATTCGGCGCAAGCAACACAATATACAACAACATAAAATAATAATAGGAAAAGAGTACAGACATATAATACAAGTTGCAGTGACTGTGCCTGAACCGAAAGGGTCACCAACTCAGCAATTGCTGGGCGTCAAACACCCAGCGCTGATTTTCAGCTGGCACCCCGCAGTGACGCACGGATGATGGTAAATAAAGTATACATATAATCTATATAAATATAACCCATACTTAAAATAAATATTGATACTAGTGTATTTGTGTGATAATATTGTTATATAGGTACGTAACTAATTTTTTTATAAAATGTGCCATGGTAGTTACAAAACTAATTTTCTCACTATACCCACAATATTTCAACAAAATATATCGCGGGAAACATAGTGCATCGCGCGATGCGACGGTTGACTTGATGACGCATAAATCGAGACACACATCGCTGCACCGGCTCGGCAACTAGCCGCTATCTTGGTCTAAGACAAATGTATACAAATATTACGTAAAAATAATTTTGGCTTCCAGAAAAAGAGTTTATTTAGATTGCTAAGGTTTATAATTACAAATTGGAAAGGAGTAGAATAGAAACAAAACGAAAGTGGAGTGAATACTATGTGGTTCCTGGCGACACAGATGCTACGCGCTCGTCAAATACAGACTGCCTACTTTGATTATAAATCAAAGACTACCTACAGACACCCTTATTACCTAGAATTTGGAACAAAACATAATGGTAAGTTTTGTATTACACGAGCAAAAGATTAGATTAAAAATATTGAAAATTAGAGAATGCATAATTAAATTGGTGATTGATTAGATTAATGATTACTTTTATAATAATAACTAAAAATTTGGATTTGGATTTTTAATTTCTTTTTTAGTAGTAATAAACACAAAAACCGGTCAAGTGCGAGACGGAGTTGTACATCAAGTGTTTCTTATAAAAACTACCTATGTAAATTGTTCGATTCTCGAATCGAGTTTCTAAGAATTTCTAAGTAGCAAATAAAAATATTTTCAAATAAAATCAGCTGCTTTTATGGAACAATAAAATATTTAACGGACCATCTTTTAGAAAATTGAATTCACAAGCTGTGGGGAATCCCCAGTTATACAAGGTGTCGTTTTGAAGCTGCAAAATATTTCAGGAGGTAATTATGTTAGTGATTCTCGACCCGAATCAATAATAAAATAAGTAGGTAATTTTTTTTTTTTTATGACCGCACTTTTTTTCACACACACAAACACGGAACAATAAAGGGCGTTTTCACACACACTAACTCGCAACGATAGTTTCATAAATAATGTATCATCCAATCATCATCCCGCACGCCACACCCTAGCCACGCCCCCGCGGCCATCGATCAATCGATTTAGTTTAGTGTAATTAAAAAATTAAATAACAAGTATTACTGATTATTGACCAGGTTTCGTATTTTTACATGATTATTTATGAGTTTTATTACAACCTCCTGAAATATTGTGCAGTTTTAAAACTGCACCTTGTAGAGTACCTAAACTGACATTGATTACGTTCCGTTCCAGTTAATAAAAATTCAGTCCGTTTCAGTTACAAAAAATTCAAAAATTGTTTAACTGCAAGGTGAAATCGAAAACAAAATAACAATAAATAAAAAAACAAAGTAATTGTTTTCCAAAAATGTCACGAGTTCCATGTAAAACTGTTTCATCACTTTTTAATGAGTATGAGCTGGGTCTAATAAATGATTTAAATGGAAGCAGGTCATCGAAATCCACTTTTTTTTTTTAAAAACTTCAATCCCACAGACGTGCGGGATCCCGCATGAGTAATCTCGTATTTCTGATCCCGCAGAAATGGTGCGGGATCCCGCCTTTGCGGGATTGGATTCCCTAGTCGTGACGATGTCCGTTCCCTCGCGCGTGCGGCTGTCTCCTTCGATAGCTTTACTGCTTTACAGAAAAAAACTACCGTCGCCGTTTTCCCTTCGCTCCAGACCATGACCTAAACCAGGACCCGGCGCGAGAGGTTCTTGCAGCCTATCGCCCCCACGGGGACACGGCGGTGCTCCGCCCAAGCGTGCACACTTCCAAAGTATGCTCCACCGTGTCCTCCGCTCTATACGCACAATAGGTCACCATTGTGGGCGTTTCTTCCACCTGATGCATTAGTTTATGTCATTTTTTAAATAAACACGCGTAGGGTCCTCTCTGACTTACCATAAATCAAGAGCATTCATTTTTAATTAAGCAAAAGCTATGCTACTAGCTCGATTAGTGACGATGTACTTTTGGTTACAATTGCTGGCATTTTTATAATGGCTCGTATGAATGTGGGCACATCATTATTTCGTTAGTGTACCGCACCCGACTGCAGTGTTATTTTGTAATTTCCTTTGAAGCAGCAATTATGTACGATTTTAATCTAAAAGTGGAAACAGTACAGACATAACGATGTCGTGTAAGTAAGTTTTTATCTCGTAATATCAACTGCACATAAACTGGAAGTTGCTAGTTCAGATGAAACTCGTAAAAGTTGAGTGAAAATGATTTCTTAATGTTTAACTGAATAGTGGATTTTGTTTCAGGTTGTTGTTGCTAGCTGCGGAGCTGAACTAAATTATGTTAACCGTTTACAAAATAAAGGTTAATAGTTACAGAAATATTAACCGAACACGCAACAACTGAAAAATAACAAGAACGGCCTGGGCGAGTGCGAATCCTGAAATCGGTATTTCATTCTATTCTCAGTCACGCTCGCGTCTTCTTCAAAAGTAACTTTTAGTTCCGGATTATCAACCCTGCTCAATCCAATATTTTTTTAAAAACTGCACTCAGCTAGAAGTAGGTTGTCCAGCCACGAATAAAAAAAAGACCAAAAGGGAAACGTCGAACCGGCCCTGCATTCCCTTCCACCCACCAGTAACGCTTGTTTTACCATGGATATGTGATAGATTTCTGAGAGGATAGAAAAAATACGACAATAATTGGACTGGTAAACGAATGGAGAATTCGCCGAATGCATTCGCTATGATATAGGAAATCAACTCTAGACTAACATACAGGTACAAAGGAAAACGAACATTCATACAAAGCTTTGAAATCAATACCCAATGGAAATGAGAAATGTATTTCAGATTACGGTTTCAGCCCGCGGCTGTGTTTATTTGCAACTGGTAACGCTCAGATCTCTTATAACGAGTGATGCGGAATTAACTATTTATTCCATTTTAATACCAAACCTGTAATACCATTAGTACTACTTTGAGAACGCATTTTTATTGCCTATCCTGAACGGAGACCACTCTTTAAACAATTTCATTTAATGTACGAACCCATACCAGTGACTTGAATTTAGTACAGTCAGCTCAAGTCAAAGCTAATCAAATTTTGGTTTCGTAATATTTTTATACGATCGTAATTTAAACAAAAACTTTCACTAACTAATCACTTTTTTTAAATATGTCAAAGGAAGCTATAATCAACCTTCAACATCTTGGGGGAAAACAGAAAGCTTGACTTGCATAAAAGAAACGGTGGCTTGTTGTTGTTTAGAACTGGTTATCAGAACACAATTTATTATTAAACTAGATATTTGTTAAATTATACTTTTTTTTAAATTTAACTGAATTTTATTTCGATTGCAGGTCTTATACAAAACATTTTGACTGACTGTACTTTAAATCCTTGAATTTATTTTAGTATTAGTTGGAGCAATGGTATCCATTCGGAATAGGCAATAAACACGGGCTCAAACAAATACCAGTGGTATTAGATGAGTGATATTAAAACGGAATAAATCGAATTAACGGACGAATTCAAAGTTTCAAATTAATTATCAACGGCGACGAGCGTTAATATTTAATTCTGCGTAAAGCTTTACCGACCTAGCATAATTCCGTGTAGGTCGAGAGTAGTGTTGCTAAGTGTCCCGATTTGCGCGGGATGTCCCGATTTTAAGGGGTCTCGGGACGCGTAGCAGTGCACGTGTTTTAATTTTTTTGCAGTATTTGAAAATAACGTTGTTTACCGAATTAATCCGTAAGCAACAGAAGTATTTCAATGGGAATATCAGAATAGACTTTATAACAAGAATTTCAACTTAGCAAGCAACGCATAGATAGGTAGTTTATAGATATTAAAACAGGAAATAAAAAAAACACATCGCATATAGCATTTTGCCAACAACATTGAATAAAAACGAAACCATCAATGCACAGAAAAAAAACATTCGCATAGATCAACAATCTACAAGAAACAAGATAATGATCCTTATACTCTAGGGGACGCTGCAGTTGCGTTATACAACGAATATAATAAGGTGCTTAGTAATCTAACAATTAGGTAAATGTGCAAAAATTGAACGCTCAGCTCACGTTCTAAAAAGATACAAAGAAAGCAATACAAAAGCATACGATTCAATAAATTCTACACAAGGTGCTAGAAATATAAGTGCTGACACGTACAATTAGCGCTGCATTCTCAATAAAATAAAAACAAACAACAATGCAGGTCCAATTGAACAGAAACAAATTAATTCGATTATTATTACTGCTGCATAAAAGTAGAATTTGTAACTAGGTTAAAATACATCAGACGAAAGTAAAACTGTTATTCTACCGAATCGTTTTATTTTGATCCAAGTGTACAATAAATTAAACTGCGCTACTATTACTGAAAGATGACGGAGCTAAATAAAATTGCAGAAGTATCTAACTACATTTTAAATAAATTTTAAGGCTTAAGGTTTTAAGGTGGGATTATCTAACAACTTTTCCCGCTTTAGGATGGAGCGGGTGGTCTGTCAGACTTTTACTAACTCAAACTGTATCCTTCCTTCCTTCTTTACCTTGCCATGGCCGTTCGGCGAGCTTTACTCGATTGCTTGTCGTCTTTAAGCCCAGCCTACTGTGGCTGAAACTCGGGGCCCCGACGGCTGGGGCCCCTCACGCGAGCGACTTCTTGCTTCGCTAGCATCACTGCTTCGCAAAACGAAGCAACACTCCAGACCATGACCTGAACCAGGGCCCGGCGCGAGATGTTGCTAGCTACGATCGTCCCCAAGAGGACACTGTGGTGTTCCGCTCAAGCGGGGTATATGTCGACTGTATGCTCCACCGTGTCCTCTGAGCAGTCTGCACAATGGTGATACATGGCTGTTTCTTCCACAGGAATCAGGTACAGGAACCCCCGAACTTACGATTTCTGGTGAGGATCTACGTCATGCAATAGGTGAGGTCGTGACGTGTCTCCAGCCACTCCTCAAAGAGGGGGCTTACCGCCATCCATGACCATAGCGTGCCCAAGATAATGGGTCTATTTGCATAAAATATCTAGTAAAACACAAAATAATGATGAAGGCGAAGCAGCGTTTGGTTCAGAGGTTCTTATGATTATTCTCGTATTTTGATATATATATTTATAAAACTTATTAAATATCCGTAGAAGTGCCTACAGAGAGTAATAAAAAAGATTAATGGCTGTCAGAGCGCACTTAATTGCTTGAATTAGCTCGTACACGGTTAGCGATGAACATAGGTTGAAATATTACACGTAGTTAACTAAACTAATATTACATGCAGATAAAGTTATCTGTAAGAGATAATCTCTAGAAGTACGTACTAATCAATCAATTTGCCTAGCTATGTTGGTTTCGCCTTCTAATCTAACCGATGTTGGTTGTGTACCAGTAAGTATATTTTTCGTGGAGCAGCTGCCTATCTGGCCTTCAAACTCCAATAACTTGGTAACACCCTTTGGGTAGACCGTTGTCAGATTCTATGGCTTCTGTTTATCCGTAACGACTGTCAAAGATCTTCAAATGACAGTCGGGACCTGCGGCTTAACGTGCCTTACGAGACACGGAGACATCTCAATGTGTTCAGACTGACCTAAGCGTTGCTCAACCTTGGAGATTGGCTCGTGCGCCACAAACACCTCTAGAAGTTATAACATTAGGTAGTTAGTAATCAAATCAATCTTCCGCTTATAATATAAATTTCAAGTTCGTATGAATTAGTTTCTATTTTGGTGTACAATAAAGTTTATTCTATTCTACCGTGAGCTACTAGTACTTGTCTCCTACTACTTTTGCCCACAATAAGATATCGGTTTATGTGAGACTGGACACGCGAATTAAGCCGCGATCAAAAACTAGCTAAAGTAGTCGCCAGATAAACGTGAAATAACGGTCATTGACCCTCCTACATTTGTTGACATTCTTAGTTTCAAAAACAGAAATAAAGACATAAAGCTGTCTAGAATCGACAGGTATTGTGATCCTTTACATGATCTAATAATTAAAAGCAGTTCATTGTTTGTTTTTCGGGTAGGTACATACGCAGAGATATTAAGAAAAGGTCAATGTACTTTATTTCACGGTTATCTGGCGCCTTCTTTAGTTAGAAAGTAACGGGCCCGAGTTACTACAACTCGGTCGCGAGTGCAAACTCAGCCAGGCACATCACTATGTGTAATTTATTTCATCACCTCTGCTCTCAAAACGATGAAGAAAAACATCACACTCATTTCAAGTAAAAACAGTGCTCAAATACATATTCGATGAAGAACTCTCTATGGAACTTGACCTAAAAGTGTTGCTTTGCACTTGACATACTTATAGACTAGTCTATTTTGGTCGGAATAACAGACTTCATATGGTGGATTATCTAATATCGTACGAACTGTTTTTTGTAATATAATTAACAATTATAGACTACTTATTTTGTGCCAGCGGCTTAGCCAAGGTTGCGAGATGTCCGGGATTTCTGCGATTGTCCCGGAATTTTACGTCTTGTCCCGTGTCCAGAAATTCGATCTATTGTCCCGGATTCCGAAAAGTTATTATTTTTTTTTCATAACATCAAATGTCTTGGCTAGGCGACAGGCAGCTAAGTAAAAGTCTATGTAATCAACGAACCATAAGGAGAGGTTTATTTTGTATGTTTGATTTTTTATTTATCTATTTAGTTCATAAGATAGTACATTATAATGTACTTGTTGATTGCCTATTATAAAAACAAAGTTATTAATTTTACATCTGTTATATGGTGTTTTTCTACCAAACTTCTTTTAACTGGACTAATTAACGTTTTAATTCAAAAAATAAAAAAGTAAATACAAATATAAAATTAGATATCCCGTAATTTCTAATTTACGCTTGTTATTAAAAAAATCGAATGGTCCTTTCCCAATTTAACACAAAAGAGTTTTTATTCCATGAAAAAATCACTTGTATAGCTGGCAGTCTGGTCATTACAGTGATAAGCGAAAATTCTAAATTAGAATTTCATTTGTTTATTCTATAAATTAAATGATTCTGTTTTGACACTGTTTTTGTTTGAGACAAATGTGTGTTTAGAGTTGGAGTACATTTCACCTTCAAAAACTAAAAAAGGATGTCTGGTGATGAAAAATATACAAAAGTACTTATACAGATTAAATTTCTCAACAATTTTGTCTTAAACACTACTATTAATAGATACAAAGTAATAAAGATATTCCAATTTAATGTTGGTGAGATTACGTATATTATGTCAATAATACCTATGTACCTCCTTATGAATTTTAAAAACGCATTTTGAACGAACGATAAGATTTCATGCCAAATGTTATGTTTTCCTTTTCTCTATGTCGTTAGGATGGATGGCTGTTGAAATGTCTAATGCCATGCTTTTTTTGGTGATGTGAGTCTCTATATTCTATATTGTATTTATTGTTGTGACAACATCATATATTATATTGTGTCATTTTAGCCACTATATTCTTATTTAAGCATAAACAGATATTTTTATTTTTATGTTTATTATTTAATGCAGAAATATATTTCCGAAATGTTTATTAAAGCATAGAATATTATGTTACTTGACCAAGATTTATATTAGTAGCAACATTAAACGTTCATTTACCCAAAAGCCATGAAAGCCAAGAGCATAAAAAAAATAAGCCATGATTATTTATTTTTGTAAAAAATCTAGTCAATTCAGTTTCAATTATGACGACTTTTTTGCAGTCCTTAGACTGGTCATAATTTCGATTAGATAAAACAAATTCAATTATTTCGTTGGTATATACATTCAGTCAAAAAAGTATCGGGAATGGATGATTTATTTATGGTTCCAAATTCAAATTTTAGATTTTTTTGTTGTTGCTAGATTGGCACAACTGTTTTCCATTTTGGCGCGGAGTTTGAGTTGCATCTGTTATTTATATTAAATCGTATGAGAGTCGCTGAGGACATGCTAGAACGAGTCAATTCCGACCCAAAATTCATGAAACGCATTGTTACTGGCGACGAGACGTGGGTTTACGAGTTTGACATGCAAACAAGTCAACAAGCTTCGGAGTGGCGCCTTCTAATTGAAACAAAACCGAAAAAACCACGCCGAAGTCGATCAAAAGTCAAAGTCATGTTGACTGTTTTCTTTGACTATCGCGGTGTTGTGCACTCGGAATTCTTACCGGAAGCTCAAACGGTAAATAAAGAATATTATTTGAGCGTTATGCGGCATTTAAGAGAGCAAATTCGACGAAAAAGGCCAGATGTGTGGAAAGAAAATTCTTGGATTTTGCACCACGATAATACGCCTTCGCACAAGGCCATCATTGTGAACGAATTTGTGACCAAACACTCAACAAATACCATCGAGCAGCCACCATATTCGCCAGATATGGCTCCAGCCGACTTCTATCTTTTCCTAAACTCAAATTTCCACTTCGTAGCACCCGTTTTCAATCTGTAGAAGACATAAAGGAGAATTCGCGGCGAGAACTGAACTCAATTACGGAAACAGCGTTTAAAAAATGTTTTGATGATTGGATTATTCGTTGGCGTAAGTGTATCGTTTCTAAAGGGGCATACTTTGAAGGTTATAAAATAAATTTGGATGAATAACAAAAATTTTGTGTATTATTGATCTTTTCCCGTTACTTTCTTGACTTATACAAGGGAGTACTTATATAAGCAGACACTTAATAATTTCATCAACAATTTCCTCGCCGTTGTTCTTTGTGCTTATCTTTAAACTTTTTGTTCACTGTGACTTTGAGACGTCTGAAAAAGCTTTTTTTTATCTAAAACATATAGATACTTTATCCGCAGAAGCCGCCCAAGTGGTGGCATTGCTGGATTCTGTACTTGGTCAGCGTATTGTGGCTGAAAGATCGCATCTAAGCCTGTCGTCTGTTTATAGAGTCTACGCCATCGGGAGACTGGTTTGTTCACGCGCCGTTCAGGATCTGGCAGGAATCGGGTCACTTCTGAGCGAGATGATTGATTTATTGTAACAACTTCTTTACGAAATCGACGCCTTAATGCTTTTCAACTGCTGCAGCAGCTGCATGTTGTACGTGGGGTGGCTGTAAGTAACTCTACAATTAGAAGAAGTTTGAAGGAACGTGGAATGGTACCGCACAAGCCAGCAAATGGGCCGAAATTTACTTCAGACCATCGAAGAGCGCGCCTTAACTTTGCACGTGAGAATTAAACCGGTCATACCTCCAGTGGAACAAAGTCGTCTTTTCTGATGAGTGTAAAATTATGCAGTATGGTAACGACAAAAGGAACAAGGTCTACAGAAGATGTGAATATCCCACATTGGGCACCTACTTAAACACTTAAGTAATACGGCACCTGATGATATTTTTCGCATCGTCCATAAGTGGAATACTTTATTTAATATTTTATTCCACGGATCTGTACTTACTTATAAATATTTGTTATTACATTAGAAGGCTTAAAAAAAGGCGGCGCGAGCAGGCGCTTAAGCACCCGCTTAAACGGTACCAATGTGAAATACCTCGCCAGTTTTCTTACGATGTTTTTCTTCTCCGATGCTCTTAATAAGAAGCTTATTTAACAAGGCTGGTAGTGCTAATTCTATTACTATAATACTCGTAAATAACTTTAACTTCGGAAGTCGGTGTTAATTACACTGGTATATAAAAATCTACTTTATAAAAAAATTATAAGAATATTTTTATCACATGTAATTTGATGTGTTTATTTCAAAAATCACATTAATATTTGTGTAGCAGCTCTAGTTTTTCAGATTTTACGATTTAACCGCATTTAAGGCGACGGTGCATTATTAAGTCAACTTCAATTTATTACATTAAATATTTTCCACAATTAAGACTATCGCTACGAAGAGAAGGCATCATTTAAACGATTTAGGATATTTTGCAAAGGTACCAAAAATGACACAAAACTGAAAACGATAGTTTTGTGTCATTTTTGGTACCTTTGCAAAATATCGTAAATCGATCACGGCCTTCGTTAAATCTATGTACCTACTTTTAACTAAAACTTTAACCATTTTTTTTGCAATTAACAGAAGCCATTCGGTGCCAAATACTGTTTGCCAAAATTATGTTGTTCTTTGAGACAGCGGTCAAGTGGAAACTGATCTGCCCTTAAGTTCAAGAAACCTATGATCTAGCGGGAACCTCGTATTCATCATGATGATTGCTAAACATTACGGGTATAAATTCTGCAAGCCGTGATAAGTGGACATATCTAACGTTGGCCTCTGAGTAGAAACTCAGAGGCCTGTTATATACTCTGATCAGTTACCAATACCAGTACTCATACGCCCAGAGGTATTATACAGCATTTGGTGGAGGCCTTAATAAAATTGGCAAATGTTTTGCTTTGCTGTCAAAAAAAATATACTGAAAGTACAATAAAAAGTTAAAAGTAGGGCTTTTTGATAGACCACAAATTAGACAGCCGATAAAAGACTCAACTTTTGTCGGATCTATAAATGAACTTGAAAAGCGAACCTGGAAATGTTTCGTTTCAGTGATTCAAACTTTTCTTGGGAATCATATATCAGAAAATTGTTTCCAATTAGTTACCGACGTGTTTTCTTATTTGAAATACATAGGGTATAACATGAGCACTAAAATACATTTTCATTTGGATCGATTTCCTGAAAATTTTGAAAATTATAGTGAAGAGCAAAAGAAGTGAAAGTTTTCATCGTAATGGAAGAAGGTGGGACATATATATGATAGCTAGCTTCTACTAGAATGTTTGTCGGTATCTTGACAAGCACAGCATTCATGAAAATCCAAAAAAGAACATTATTTTCCACAACCATAATAACTGTTTCAAACAAAGTACGCAAAAATTAATATTTTTATAATATTCAAAATATTCAAATTACTTGCGTGTAAAACTAAAACTAGAGCTGCTAGGAAGAAACTAGCAGTATTATCATAATCAGCACACTTAATTTTATTGAAAACAAATAAAAATACTCTGTAAAATGTTTCAGTGTAGACCAGTGGAAATAAAACTATTATAGAAACACCAACTTCCGAAATTAAAGTTATTTTGCCGTTTTTAGTGTTTTTTTTTTTACAGTGAAGCCAGTTGTTTTTTTGTTTTTAAGCTATTGCATAGCTTCTATCGCGGGCCTTGAGCGTGGAGACCGAATCCAGAAATTCCGTAACGAAAATAACCTAACACCCCCCACTCATTTGTTTTTTGAGCGTGGTGACCGATAAGAAAACAAATGAGTGAACAATCAATCAAAATTCAACAAAAATTCAATTCAATGTGTGAAAGTGTAACTTCAATTAATATCAAAGAAAAAAAAACAAAGGAAAAAAAATACTGCATAAATAAAATAAATTAATAATTATAATTGCATAAGTTGATAAAAATGCTATGCAATAGCTTTACTGCGGCAGTCCCCGAGTGTCACACGTCTTTTTATTATTCTTAAACTGCTTGCTTAGAAATCCTTTGCATAGTCAGAAAAATTATAAAAACCAACATCTAAAGATAGTTATTCGGCCATTGAAATGAAGATTAACAAAGACAACCCAAGCCCGAGACTTTGCAAAGGTAGACTAACGGCACAGCTGAAATCACTGATTAAATAGAAGTATAATATTGATATTCTAAAGAATAGGGCACTACGAAAAGAATTCTCAAAACTTTCTGTGCGGAGCATCTTGGAATTTGGGTTTAATTATTATTGTGATGCAATTGCTGGACAGTAGTGAAGTTTGTAAACTTTTGGTAGCAGAAAGCTATCGTTCTCGAAGTATCTAGGCAGATAGACAAGAGTTCTATATGAAATTGTATTTTTTTTTATCGTGGGAAAAAATCATCCAATGACAACCCCCGCTCTTGGGTGAAGCGGGAAATAGTATCAGACTCTTACTAACTAAAAGACCCACCCATTCCTTCTAGCCTTCACACCGGAGCTGGAGTTCTCTTTCGGATAACCCTGGCCCCAGTAGACTTCGACCCGGCTGGGTCCCAGTATTCACCTACATCCGGTTAAGCTTAAAATCTTACCTCAACAATGTAGCTCTTAAATATAAAGTTATAGAACGTCGTCGGGTGTCATAGAACTGAGTGTGTTACAATACCGAGTATCATAGGCACGCTGAGCCAAAACTCGTAAATGTAGCTAGCTAACTAACACTAAACCCTAAAGCAAAAGAGGACTTCCTTTGGACTACTCAACGATGCAAACACAAATATGCATTACATTTATATATACCAGTATTGTATGCGTCAAACACCTTGCGTCTAATCAAAGCAACTGTGCGTCTGTCAAGCCGTGAATAGAACCATTAGTTAACATGTTGCCTATACTGTGTATATACTCGTATTTATCTACCTATATAAGCATTTTACTCGTTAAACTGCAATAACCATTAGCTAACGTGCATATGCTATAAAAAATCCTGTTAATGCCGATTTGGTACTTTGAGTAAATTCGTTATTTTTACGTTATCGAAAAAATAAACTAAAATCTTTGGAAATTTCTTCTCTTGGCTGTATCTCTGTTTACATGTGATCGGTAATCTTTTATTATTCTCTATTAGTTTCTAGATATATGTCTATATTCTATAGTCTATAGATCTCTTTGATTAATCATTGTTAAATGTGTTGTTTAAACTCACGTTAGGCGCGTTAGGCGCGGTGAGGAAAATCACAAGCGGGAAAACCTATTTGATGAATACCCACGATTTTTTTTCCATTCAGTCCTGTCATCCGAATTGAATTTAAATACAAAGTAAAGAGCCAACCGCGACCTTACTATGAACCTTCCCTTTTAACTCAACAGAGTATAAAATACGCACCAAAACACGATATTTTTCATTCCGATTTCCAGTTGTGGTTATTTAAGTGCACTAAACCACTTCCCAAATCGAAGTCTGAACGAAGTGGCACTTTATAATATTAAAGCTATTTTTAGGGTGAGTTGCATCAAAATGACTTGTAAAAGTTAAAAGGGAGCCCAGTGAAAAGATAATTTATTTCCCCGGAATAGATGTGGATAATTTTTTGGCAATGGTACGAGCACGATGCACTTCGAGCAGCGACAATTTACAAAGATTCGAACAATACCAAATACAATCACATAAACGGAGACGTTTCAAGGTATTGATAGTGGACATTCATCTCAAAATACGTGAGTTAAAGGAAAAAGTTCTGGTGTTAACTGTTTGTACTTCTTTTCATATTTCCAAAATATTTAAGTTACTTTGCCGGCCGTAGTACTGGTCCAGTAGCGTTATTTGATTCCTTTTGAATGCTTTTCCATGCTTTTTCTTTTGGTTTGTGTGAGGGATGCCTTTTAAATTTTGATAAAATTAACACTTCTCACCCTGAAATATTTTATATTTCTGTTAATATACCTACTAATCAATTCTCCCATACTTCTCATATAATAATAATAATAATAAATAGGTTCCTTTCTCTGGGGCCCCGACCGCCGGTAGCTTGGACCCTGTTCCCGATACCGGTGGGCTACTATTTTTTATATTTTTAAATGTTTTTTTATTTTTTATTGAATATTTAAAAATATAATTTATATGTACTTTAATGAATAAACGAAATAATAATAATAAATATAATCTATAATATAAAAATGAATCGCAAAATGTGTTGGTAAGCGCATAACTCAACAACGCCTGGACCGATTTCGCTAATTTTTTTGTTGTTGTGTTCGTTATTATGAGGAGAAGGTTCTTATGGAAAAAAAAATGAAAATTAGGGTAGTGTAGGGTAGAGTAGGGTAGTTTAGGGTAGAGTAAGGTTGAGGAGGGTAGAGTAGGGTAGAGTAGGGTAGAGTAGAGTAGGGTAGAGTAGGGTAGAGTAGAGTAGGGTAGGGTAGAGTAGGGTAGAGTAGGGTAGGGTAGAGTAAGGTAGAGGAGGGTACAGTAGGGTAGAGTAGAGTAGGGTAGGGTAGGGTAGGGTAGGGTAGAGTAGGGTAGAGTAGAGTAGAGTAGGGTAGAGTAGGGTATAGTAGGGTATAGTAGGGTATAGTAGGGTAGAGTAGGGTATAGTAGGGTGGAGTAAGGAAGAGCGGGAGCGAAGCCGCGCGGGCAAAGCTAGTATATATAATAAATATATAAAATATTTAAAAATGTAATTTATATGTAATGTGTATGAATAAATGAAAATAATATTAATATTTTTATTTCAACCAATAAAATTACAATAGAAACATAGGTACTTAAATAAATCATTTGTTTGTTGGTTACACTTACATAGAAGCAGGTAGGTGATGCAACCAGCACCCTTACTAAGTTATACAAGGTGCAGTTTTAAAACTGCACAATATTTCAGGAGGTTGTAATAAAACTCATAAATAATCATGTAAAAAAACGATACCTGGTCAATAATCAGTAATACTTGTTATTTAATTTTTTAATTACACTTAACTAAATCGATTGATCGATGGCCGCGGGGGCGTGGCTAGGGTGTGGCGTGCGGGATGATGATTGGATGATACATTATTTATGAAACTATCGTTGCGAGTTAGTGTGTGTGAAAACGCCCTTTATTGTTCCGTGTTTGTGTGTGTGAAAAAAAGCGCGGTTATAAAAAAAAAAAATTACATACTTATTTTATTATTGATTCGGGTCGAGAATCACTAACATAACTACCTCCTGAAATATTTTGCAGCTTCAAAACGACACCTTGTATAATAACTTGTATTTAGGGTGATAGTACAAGCCTACACATAATTGGTTAAACATTTTATACACTGATATAATAAACATCGCATAAGATTATATTTAGTTTTATTTATTTGCTCACTAATTTTTTAATTGCAGTTAAACAATGATTGCTATTGGTTATTTATCCTAAACTCTCTATATTTTCACTGCAATTTGTGAATTTAAAGTATTTTTACAGAAAAATGATTAATAAACATTATAATCCATCCAAAAACTACAATGTTTAATTTGGCACCTTTCAGGGAAAAATAACACCCGGCTCAAAGTTTTACAATTGCCAAAATAATTACCAACATATTTAATCATTTGTAATTTGTACATTCACGCGAAGTATCATATTTGTCGCTAGACTTCCTGTGATGTTTCATTTGGTTGATTGCGTTCTATGCATTCAATCAAATATCAGTAATTTACGGCTAAACACGAATTTTAATTAATTGACGCGATATATATATATAATTGGTCGTGAGGGATACTGTAATAATCAACATGGGTGTAAACGTATCAGTTCACATTGTATTGATTAATTCATCAATACTAACTCATCAGCAAGGAGGGTGCTATTTGCTAGCGACGAAGTCAGAACTAGCCCAATAATTGCATGCATCACAATTTATACACGTGTGCTACAGTTTGCATTTGAATCAACAAACGAAGCCATAACCAATACAACCAAGTTAATAAACCGGACTCACGATGATTTCAATGAGAAACCCCGCTAATCCTGTCGACATTTTTCTACATCGGTCAGCGTTGATCCCTGTTCAATCAATAAAAATATTCAAAAGCAAGCCAATAAAGGCGCATTCTGAATCTAGTTTTTTTTTTGGATATAAACCCAAATGAGCATTTCTGTATTTCCTGTCTATTCTTCAGTGAGGTTTAAATGTCAGGTTGAATGTAAAAGCTGTTATCTGAAAACTGTCCCACAACTTTCGTTTTGTTTGTAAGTACGAGCCTTAAAGTTGAACCGCGTTACAAAAATAAAATAGAATCGAATTCCTAAAAGCGACTCGTTTAAAAATACGAATACAAGCCGTGTTGAGCAAAGCTCTCGTAGATAGAGCGATCCTGCTGTTTGGTGCGATGCTTTTCACAGAATTTGTTGAGTGGTTTAAGACTATTTCCATTGATACGCTAAAATTACTGAGTGCGTTGTGTCTAGCAAACGCATAAAAACGATGAGGCACCATGGAATGTCAACTCTAATTTAGAATTAGCTTTTGTAAGCGTCTTCGCTGGCGTTATATTTATTAGCTAACACTCTCCCGTGTGTGCCTGTATATCATTCTGATGTGTAAGCTATATTACCATAAAGTTTCAACAATACGACGGTCAAACGGCCGGACGTTTGACCGTCAAGGACTAACAAACATACATCTCGGTCATCACCAGAGAGAGTAGAAACGGCGACAGATGTCGTGCGGTATTCCGCAGGGATCGGTAATAGGACCGCCCTTGTGGAACACCAAGTACCACTGCCTGCTGCGCAGCGACCTCCCTGACGGGGTCAGCAAGGTCTGTTTTGCATACTACACACTGGCCCTGACTCAGGGAGAATCATACCAGGCCGTGGTCGAACTAGCTAGTCGTAGAGAGGATCCAGCAGTTGGGACTCAAGGTGGCACTGCACAAGTCCGAGGACGCGCCACTATCGGGTTCCCAAATAACTGTAGAAGAAGTTCACATCGGGGTCGAGTCGACGACGAAGTACCTGGAACTCGTCCTCGACAGCCGATGAAATTTTGAGAAGCACCGACCGTCCGGTAACCGTTCGGACCGAGCTCAAGTCGTCGACGGTGCGTAGTGTTCCACGCGCGCAACGAAGGAACATAGGGGTGGGTTTCAACCAGAAAAATCCTGACAAGCCCTCGCGCTCCGCCCAAAAGCGGTAGACGATTTCCCACATAAAAAAAACATCACGCTTTTGCCGATATAATATTGGTGTGATAATCTACGAGTATAATCATAAATATGTAAACAATAGTGGGTGGAGACTTGAATAGGCAGTTCGGTGAATAGCGTCCGCACTATCGGGCAACCTCAACGGTGTCACAAAGCGGTCCTGGTGTCTTCGCAAGTGGAAGTCCTTTCAATTCGGATCAATGGGCTATCTAACTGATTTCAATCAGATTTCTGTGCAATTGATTTCAGGTAATGTATCAATCATCAGAAAGTAATAGTGCGAGCCAGAGCTTGCACTATTACTTTTGACCTGTGCTAGGATTACTCAGGTACAGTACTTGTATTTCAAGTTATTTTATAAGAATATGAATCGCAAATCTATAAAGTATGTTCTACACTAACCAATTGTAGATAATTTTGTCTACATTTATTTTTCATTAAACTTACAATTATCTATATGAACTAGGACTTAGCTTTCAAAAGAACCTTTAACTGCTTTTGGCTGAAGATTTAATACAACCATTTACATCATTTCTGCGGTGGTGCAAGCAAAAATCCTATACGTGGCATTTTGGCACTGGCACTCGGCGAAAATAGTAAAGCAGCAATTAAAAGAAATTTATATGTATCTTTTAGTTCCGTAATAATCAAATTTCAGTTCAAACAAACTTCGTTTTAAAGCTTTTCTGTTAACTTTAAATGACGTATAAGGGCCCAGTAATAATTAAACATCGTATTTGTACCCCAAAACCCCAATAACACGATAAAAACCCCTACAACAAAGTTGGTATAAGGATATCTAACGTGATTAAACCAATACTTTTGACATCTATAAAATTGAAATCTGTATTAAATAAGTATCAAATTGTTGACTACGATGTCGTGAGCGAACGCGTTCGCTCTCTCATTGTCTTTCTATTGTGTCTCTATTTACGATATTCGAAAGGTTAACTATTATCTATAATATAAAAATGAATCGCAAAATGTATTGGTAAGCGCATAACTCAACAACGCATGGACCGATTTCGCTAATTTTTTTTTTGTTGTGTTCGTTATTATGAGGAGAAGGTTCTTATGGAAAAAAAATAAAAATTAGGGTAGTGTAGGGTAGAGTAGGGTAGTGTAGGGTAGTGTAGGGTAGAGTAAGGTAGAGGAGGGTAGAGTAGAGTAGAGTAGGGTATGGTAGAGTAGGGTAGAGTAGGGTAGAGTAGGGTAGAGTAGGGTAGAGTAGAGTAGAGTAGGGTAGGGTAGAGTAGGGTAGAGTAGGGTAGAGTAGGGTATAGTAGGCTGAAGTAGGGAAGAGCGGGAGCGAAGCTGCGCGGGCAAAAGCTAGTACTAAATAATAATATGTAATTGATTACTGATATAATGTTGCAGCAGTCGTATAAATCATTGTTTGCCAAACGGCGGGTCATATATATACTTCATTATATAAACTATCTTATCTTTACCTGTGTACCACAATATCTATTTTGAAAAAAAAGACAAAAAGGGGTATTGGCGGACGGACAAACAGATGGACATTTTTTTTATCAAACCTACCTACCTTACTACCTAAAAATGTCAGAAGTAAACAATATCAACAAATAAATCCACTGCAACAATTTTTTGGTAAACTAATGTAATCGACTTTCATATTGAGTGGCATCCCTCACACGCGGACGCCGGACGTTGGAAAGGGGGAACCGAGAACAGTTGATGTAGAATTGATCTAGTCTGCAACGACCGACGCTGCGTACACATATAGGTAGCTAATATTTGAAATCAACACTGCCGGTGCTACGACTGTTATTACCCGACTACGGCAAAGCCAAAGGAGGGTTATTTTTCGGGTATTAAATTGTATGCAGTTCAATATATTTCTTGATCCATTCATTTATTTATTAGCCACATCTTTAGAAGTTTAAAAGTGGCGCCAGTGACTAAAAAGTTTAAAGGGAATCGTTTATCTTGGTGGTTTCACATGACCATGTCATGTGATCCAAGAGGAGGGATGTAACGCGTGTGACTAAAAGAGTTATGAATTTACAAACATGTGGATGGATGGATTGTTTAAGGAGTAAATTATATGAAAGAAAAGGGAGTGTGTTAGAGCGTGACGATTAACAGGATAGAATGGAAGAAAAAACTTGGTACGCAACCCCAAGAACCATGGGACAAGGGTTGGGAGATGACGATTAATTTTTAGAAGTTAATATGAAATGTGTTTATACTATGAATTATAACTTAACGGAAAAGTTTGCTTACCTCTGCAATGCAATTGCAATTTAATTCGGACGTTTTTTGTCGAGTATAATTCCGGCTGATGAATCGCTCCACGAATAAAATTGCACATTTGTGGCGATAAACTGTATAACCTACTTTTTAAAATTTGTTGAGGTTCGAAATAAGTTTGTTCATTTGCTTACATGCGAATATTAATAAAAAACTAAAACTCGACTACGACAAAAGAATGATGCTGAAAAATTATTAACCAAGATTTTCAGGAACAACGTGTGACAACGGTTTTTTTTGGTATGTACTTGATTTTCCAGTTACCTTGTTTATTTCAGCATCCTGAAAATCTTGTTTCATACTTTTTCAACGCCGTTTTTTCGTCGTAATCGGGTTTTAGTTGTTTACTTTTTCTTTATTTAAACAATATTAGTGTTAAATTACTGTGCTTCTATACTATTTCTTGTAAAAGCTACGAGTATATTGCCGAATTAAGAATATTTTTTCTATTTGCGCACGATGTTTTATCTGCTAGAAGGTGACATATTGAATATTGGCGATTTTTTTAATATGTACAAGTGAAGCCCTTTCAAATGATACCAAACACGTATTATCTTAACATTTTTTTAACACATTTTTTTTTATAGGTGGGAAAATCATCTAAATGATATCTCTCGCCTTTGGGCGGACCGGGAGCGCGTATCAGACTTTTACTGACTAAAAACCTACTCCTGTTCCTTCTTTGCCATTGGTCCAGGGCCCCAGAGATCTCTTTAGCATCACTCATGGCTCCAGTAGGCTTCGACCCTTTTTTTTTATGGTGGGAAAAAATCATCCAATGACAACCCCGGCTCTTGGGCGGAGCGGGAGATAGTGTCAGACTCTTACTGACTAAAAGACCCACCCCGTTCCTTCTAGCCTTCATACCGGGGCTCGAGCGCCCTTTCGAATAACCCTGGCCCCAGTAGGCTTCGACCCGGCTGGGTCCCTGCTGTTGCTGACAACTCCTTGAGGCGCGCGGGAACAGTGCGCGCCGTCGAGGCTTCGACCCTGCTGGGCCCCTACGGTTGCTAACTACTCCTTGAGGCGCGCGTGGATCACTAAGGCCCGGCGCCCACTATCGGTGGGCATCGGTGCGGCTCGGTACAGCTCGAGCGCTTTACGCCGGCTTCGAGCGGCTTAGGCGCCTTAGAGCTCCGTCGGGCGACTTCGGGCGGCCTCGGCAGCCGTAAGCATAGCTAAGGATGCCGAGGCGGTCTTCGGGTAGCTCGGGTGGCATTTTCGGATCAGACACGTCGCAGAACAGTCATTTCGATCACCGCACGCGCCTTCATTATCGTATCGTACAAGTAGACGCAAAATAACTTGGCAGTCCTGAACATAGGCTCTGCGAACTTCTGCGCATGTACATTCGTAAAGAAAACTGTTATTGGCATTTTTTTTTTAACCAAAATACTAATAAAAATGTCCTAATACCAAGTAAAAATAAAATAAATATCAAAACAATTTGAGACTAAAAGCTGCAAAAATAACTTATGAATAAACACAAACAAACTTAAAAAAAACTAAACAAAAACATAACAATATAATAATATCAGCAAGATGAACAATGAGAACTAAGTCCCAATCCACCATTATAAATACACACACATAACTATTTTCACGGAACGTTACGAGTGACTGCTCTGCGATGTTTCTGCAGCCAGAACTATTCTTAGGCTACCCAAAATCAGCTACGGCGTCCTTAGGCGTGTTTACGACTGCCGAGGCAGCTCTCAGGCGCCCAAAGCCGCCCGAAGTCGCCCGACGCAGCTCTAAGGCGCCCAAAGCCGCCCGAAGCCGGCGTAAAGCGCTCGAGCTCTACCGAGCCGCACCGATGCCCACCGATAGTGGGCGCCGGGCCGTCGACGACTTGGTATCGATCCGGACGGTCGGACGGCGACCTAGCCATTGCTCAGTATCCGCAAGCCCGCGCCTATGGTGGCTGGAAACCACGATCGGAATCCCGGCGACTGGGGCGCGAGGGCCGTTGTCTCGTGCGTGCTGCCGACTCCTTTTATAACATTACTGCTTCGCAGAAGGAGGCGACCGCCTGCCACTCCTCCTCGCTACAGGCGGCCTGTACCACGGCCCGACGCGAGAGATCGCTGCCGCCGAGCACCCCAAAAGGACACGGCGGCGCTCTGCCCAGGCGGGGCACACGTCCACCGTGTCCTCCGGGCGGTCCGCACAATGGTGACAAGGAACTGACCATGTCCGGTGAGGACCTGCGTCATGCGGAAGGTAAGGACGTCGAGTTGTCTTTCCAGCCACTCCTCAAAGGAGGAAACCTACCGCCATAAGTATGGCGTGCCCAGCTGCCCCGGGTTGCGAGAGTCACTGGCGCCATTCCACCATGAGATCCGCCGAAACCCTGCCCGCCATGCCGCGACTTGTCGAGGCAGCGAAGTTTCATCCCGGCGTTGCATCTCCACGCGCAGATCGAGCATGCGTACAAGGACTGTTGCCTCCAAATCCCACGGTGCTAGGCCGGCAAGGAGGCTCGCCGCTTCGCGGAAAAACGTGCGGTATCCCCGCACCTCCCAGATGACCATGACCCTCTGGCATGCATTCAGCTTGGCTACCAATCGCTTTCGTAGCGACGGCGCCCATACCGGCGCTCTATAAAGGGCCATAGACCAAACGATTCCTGCATAGAGCCTCCAGTAGGAGGCGTAACTTTTTTTTTAACACAATGACTTTTTGTTTGCTAGAGGGCGTTTACAGAGGACTTTTTTGAGCAATATTTTAGAAATGTACAAGTGAAGCCCTTTGTCCTCTAGAGGGCGCCATATCGAGTTTTCACACACGTCACGTAGCGTAGTAGCAGATCATTACAAGACGGTTCTAACGATACTAGACTAGAGCTGAAGCCGTTGAAAATAGTAAAAAGTGAAATAAAATCATAGTAGGGTGAAACCCATTGGAAAAGGAAGAAAATATAACAAAAATTAAAGGCAAAATAATTTACGGGCGATCTGAGGTCGGGAAATGGATGGGTATGCGTTTTTGAGGGTAAAAAACAATTTATCTCCATTTCCAGCAAAACTACAAGTCCTATGGAATAAAGTTGAATAGCAAAGTTGTAGGTAATAAAAAGATCTACAACTTTTGCATTTACACTTTTCTCAAAATTTATGTGAAAAATTCAAATAACTAAGTTTTTGGTTATTTTTTTTTATCTTTTACAAAATTTTTTTTTCCTCGAAATTTGACTAACTGAAAACTTACTTTTTTATATCCCAAACACATTGTAACTATTAGATTTTAAATTTTCATGTTTTCACCTTTATTTTGATTTAATATCGAAAAAGAATAATAATTTTCAATTGAAAATTTTCACGTCATTTCTGCTTTATTATAAAAATCGATAGGCTTTTTGTTCGTTGGAATTTCTACTTTCTGACAGAATAAAAAAATATCATTACTATATTAATTTCTCAGAAAATGCCAAAAACTAAAAAAAAAAACTGAACGAATTCGAAAATGCTTTTTCTTAAACATTATCTACAATTTTGATTTATTTCATAAAATTTGCACTTTATTTGCTCGAAAAACAAAAGATTGCATGTATGTTGATAAACAAAAAAAATCAAGACCGAAATATACTACTATAATAATAACAATCAAATCATTTAATAAATTTAATATTTAATGAGACACCTACAATATTTTGAGAAAGGTGTACGATGTATATATGCGTAGATACCTATTTATTGCTATTTTAAGATAATTTGTATACCTGAGTAGCCTATTGAAAATTTAAGCCCATCAAAAGGTATTTCATAGAGAAGTGGGGAAGGGGCTAGGAGAGTCTGCGCCTTACTACTTGTTATTTCGTAGCAGCTGTAAAAACTGTTAACCAGTATTCGAGAGATAAAGCAAATGAACAACATTGTCCATCATTCATAATAAAAATTATACTTGCAGGCTAAGTTAGGTACTTCAAAAGAACTTTCACTTTAAAAGAAACTTTTGTATTCTACTATTTTAACCTCTCTAAAATTAAAATAATAATATTATATTTCATAATCAATATTTTTAACATAATGTAACCTAAAAAATTATCGACACTGGTCCTTATGAATGTCGAGTTACAGAGGAACAGATAAATATACTCACATACATACATAACCTGAAAAAATCATAACCCTCCTTTGGCTTTGCCGTAGTCAGGTAAAAACAAGACATTAATAAAAAAATAGTTTGATATAAGTATTACAAAACATCAGTTATAATATGTTTTGAGAATAGATTAAAAATATTTTTCATGGCAAGCTTTTATAGCTCGGTATACCTATATAATTAATGCTCGTCAAGACAAATCATACGAGCCCAAACTCGATGGGGTTATGTCGTTTAACTATCAAGTTCCTATAGCCACCTTCCAGTTGCATCATCAGATCAGCTCCACGTTATAATGATCTTGCATTGTCATCTGATTTACACATGCATACAAAATTTCAGCCCAATCGGTAACCGGGAAGTGGGTTAAATTTAATTTGCAAGATTTGATGACAGACAAACATCGGGACAGGTGAAACTAAATAAAAGCTTGTAAAGTTGAACAAACGGTGTCATCTGTCTATAATGTCAAGTCCCCTAATAGAACAATTTTTTGGGCTCTAGTTGTAAATAGAGAAGTAAAAATTGAGCCTCAACACTTACACGTGTATGTTATAATAATTGTTATCGGTATATCAAATAAGATCTAAAAAAATCAAGGTGGTTTTTCCTTCGCTTTCAAAGTTTCTTTGAACAAGAAGTCAATAGTGATTGCGTCAAGCGGCTTAGTATATTTTTTAGTATATTTGATGTCGTTGTAAAAATATTTGTATTTTGCATATGAAATCTAGAGCAATTAGGTACTTTTCGAGGACATTGTACAAAACGTTTCAAAAATTGCTGATCGGAATTGTAATGACACTGATTTAGCTTCTGGTTCATAAATCAGCGCCGCGGTGATCTATCGAAACCATAAGATTATTTGGAACTCATGGCGACATGGTGGCAAAACAGTGCTGGGCACGCCAAATAATTATAGCGGCAAGTTCCCTCTTTGAGGAGTGGATGGAGAGTTGCCACGGCGACCAATCCTCGTTTTCAGCATGACGGAGGTCTTCACCGGACATGGTAAGTTCGAGAGGTTCCATATGTAGGCGGAAGAAACGCTTGGGTATCACCATTGTGTGAACCGATGCCCACCAGGGTTCCGGTTTTTTTTAAAGGAAACCCGTGGACTCAGAACGCAAACGGCAACTAAACGATACAGGTGCGGTTTTAGCGAGCGACGGAATTAGCGAGTTCATCAAGAATGAACAGAAATGTTAGCAATACACATTTTGTGGTCATCATCGCCATCATCTAGACTCTAAATGATAAAGAAGATCACCACAAAAACAAAATATGTATATGATAGAAAAAGCCAGAGCTGGCTAATTGCAAGACAAGCTGTTTATCAGTCCGACATTTTCAGTAGCTGTTTATAGCTCTTTCCGAAGGTTTTTATTTAAGTATAGCAGTTTGATTTAGATCAGACCACACCCTGTTTGCTTTTAACATCTATTGAGTGTAGGTGTAGACCTATTTATTAAAGTTTGACATTTGAACGTTTTGGTTGAAAATAGAACACCGATATCCAGGGTATATACCTAATAGTTTCCAACATAAATCCAATAATAGTGGTTGCAGTTTTGATAGATTTCCTCGGTTAGACTAAATTTGAAATTAGTTTTACACAAAATTATAATCGCCGCCGCGCCACCGCCTTTCATTTCAACTCTATAGTTATAATATACGAGTAACATGTGTATCCCAAAATATTAAAATTTTGTTAAAGCTTATATATGTCGCAGGAAAATGAGGATATCAGGGATATCACGAAATTCCGGTAGATGTCTAATGTTCTTGTTTATTACGTCTACTCTCTAAAAGCATCTAGTGATATGACCAAACAACAATTTACCGTCTGTGATATGCCGTTTCACTAAACTAAATCTAGTAAAATTTCAGAAAAGCGGATACTACCGAATAAAAATCGACCCATGCAATTCTCTCGCTCGCTCTAGTATCCACACATGGACTAAAAGGAGCGAACAAAAGCATCGCTTGAGCTGGCGCTGCTCGTGTTATTTTAAGGCCCAAGCGCCCGAGCAGTGCCATAAAAATGTAATTGAGAAAAATCAAAGGTCCAGGAATGTGTAGGTATGTGTAATGCTAGCAAAGGAGGAGGCCGACCGCATCAGGCAACGGCGGCGCTCACAGCGCCCCAGCTGCCGCCGGGATTCTAATCCCGATTTCCAGCCATCGTAGGCGTGGGCTTGCGGACGGCGAGCAATGGGTAGCTCGCTGTCCAACCGTCCGGTAACTGTCCGGAAAGAGCCCAAGTCGTCGACGGCGCACACTGTTCCCGCGCGCCTCAAGAAGTTGTCAGCAGCAGCAGGGGCCCAGCCGGGTCGAAGGCTACTGGGGCCCGGGTTATCCGAAAGGGAAACTCGGTCCCGGTACGAAAAGCAAGAAGGAACAGGAGTGGGTTTTTAGTCAGTAAACGTCTGACACTATCTTCCGCTCCGCCCAAGAGCGGGGGATGTCATTAGATGATTTACCACCGCGAAAAAAAAAACATGATTCCGAAACTTGATCGCTCACAAAGGGTCGGAAAGCTTTAAGTCACATAAAGAGTAATGGAAAGGACTATGCTCGGGGTTTCCCTGCGTGATCGAATCAGAAATAAAGATATCCGCAGGAGAACGAAGGTTGCCGACATAGCACGAAGAATCGCCAAACTTAAGTGGCAATGGGCAGGGCACATTGCTCGCCGAACAGATGGCCGTTGGGGCCGAAAGGTTCTAGAGAGGCGACCGTGTACCGGAGGACGCAGCGTTGGAAGGCCTCCTACAAGGTGGACTGATGACCTGGTAAAGATTGCGGGCATCCGATGGATGCGAGACACACAGAATCGTTCATTGTGGCGACACTTGTATCCTACAGTGTACTATATCCAACAGTGGACTTATATCGGCTGAAATGTTGTTTGATGATGAAAGATCCAGCGCAAAACCAAAAGATGTATTTGCAAGAAGCTACATCATGTCTTGTGTAATTCAATGTGCCACAAATCACTGCGCTGTTTAAATAAATAACAAGATTTTCGATTTTCCATCAGGAGTTAGTCGCCGTCTTAATTGTTGAGCCTTGCATACTTTTAGAAGTCTATTTTTTTAAAATTAATACTTACATTTATTTATTTTTTTACCCAATGAACGAATCTACATAAAAGAAAAAGGTATAATACCTGATATCGTTGTCAGATTGTTATGTTTAGTTGATTAAAACTTTATTTTCTAATAAAAATGCACCAGTTAATTTATTATCGTCTTTTATTACTTTATTTATCAACAGTATTCTTTATTTTACTAGATTTAGTTTAGTGAAACGACATATCACTGACGATAAATTGGTGTTTAATCATATCACTTGATTTTAGTAAGAAGACATAAATAAACAAGAATATTCAACATCTACCGGGATTTCGTGAAATCCTTAATATCCTCATTTCCCTGCGACATATATAAGCTATATGAGATATATTATTAAGATATATACATATATATACACCTATCTTAAAAGTGTAATTTTTTATCTTCAAAGTTATTATCTTTATACTCTTTTGGCCACCTATATATTCTTTTTAGATTTTTAATATTAGAATTACAACATCCCGCAAACTATTGTAACTTTACCTTGGGTAATTTTTTTTTACGAATCTCTCGCTCTATATACTTTATGGCAAGTCCCGGCCTATAAACCACAGATCCATAGGACTATAAATTTTGACTTCTATCTCTAGCCCCAACAAATGTCGGTCGGCGTCCTACTGTAGCGTCTAATTAGCTTAGGCAGGTTTAATTAATTATTATTTCAGCATATGTCTATCACGGAGTGGTTTCTGGTGTCCATGTTTCGTCTGAGCTGGCAATTATAGTGCGTAGCCAACTTTATAACTCTGTCAAGAAATAAAAGAAATTATGGTTTTAGATTTGTCAAATTGCAGGCAGCTCAAATGAAACGCTAAGAGATGTATGATGTATGTCAATGGTGCTACATGAGTGGACAAAATAAGAAATGAGAAGAAGATTGAAAGTGACACAGGTGAATCATGACTCTGTCTACTATTTATGTATAAGTAGTTTGGTAAAAATAAATAAAAACCTAAGTAAGCTTTTGATCCTAAATTACTAATTTAGACCAAAGAAATATACACAAAGCCAAGAGCAACGAACCGCGAGTAGGTAATGTAGTAATAGTAGAATAATAATATGGTTTTCGGTACGCATTCAAGACTTCAAAATCTTGTACCTTGGTACTTGTTAACATTCTAATGAGCTGGGAGCCACAGGTTACTTATCTTTTGAGTTCGCTTCGCTTGCTGTTGTCATGCGCAGCATCCGACCGGCTTTGTTACCAGTATGGTTGCCTGGGAAGTTTTGAATACCAGTATGATTATTTTCTAAATCTGAAAGCTCCCTGGTTGCGTCGTTATTTCCCGTCCGTATCTTAGAACCTAAGATCTGCTACTGGTTATATATTGGAGATCTTATTTAATCGGTTCTGTCAGAGCATATTCTCGCGTTTTCAAGGAACATCCGCATCGCGGTTTGTTAATAACACGTCTTATTTTTCTAATTTTTTTTTAAATAAATAATTTAAACTTTTAGTCGACTACGATCCCACCTGATGGTAAGCAGTGATGCAATCAAATAGGATTTTTTGACATTGATTGAGACTGATATGATATTAAAATACAACGATACCCTTGTGCTTCTCCAATGTCTGCTATTTATAGCTCAATAAAATCTTTACAAAAAACAAAATACAACAGACTTCAATATTTAAAAAAAACACTAAAAAGTACCAAATAACTTTAATTTCGGAAGTCGCTGTTTCTATAATAGTTGTGTCTCTTCGTTATTTAACACCGACTTCCGAAATTAAAGTTATTTTGTACTTTTCAGTGTTTTTTTTTTCAATATTGAAGTCGGTTGTATTTCTTTTTTTAATATTTTTTCTTTATTTTACACTTTTTAATTATGGTAAAAGTAAACTAAAAAGTACCCAAACTTAAATTTTAAATTTTAGACAGAGTGCAATTCATAACGATTCTAATAATCCCAAACACGGTTAGTTTACATTAATTTACCTTCCGGCTTCATCATCAGATCAGTTCGACATACATCCCCTCCCCCTTATCTTTCAGTCAGTCATCGACTACACGAAAGGAACTGTACTTGTTGTTACGACAGTTCTGCTGTGATCCTATGAGTTCTGTTCCATTATTCGAAGTTCACGATCAAATCATAACAATATTTCTATGGGACCAACTTGGAAGCATAACCTTTCAATCAAAAACATAATTTTTTAAATCGGTCTACAATTGACCGAGATATCGGTGAACATACATGAAAAATACATTTAGCCGAACACAGAACCCCCTCTTTTTCGAAGTTGGTTAAAACTCCCATCTAACCGGACAATGCAAACTAATTTTTCAAGCAAATATTTTAGGGTGACTTTAGATTAATTATTTTTTGAACCCTCTAAAACTACTCGTAAAACACTAAACATTTATGAGTACTTTTACCCAAAAGTACTCAAATGTGAACCATTTTAAATGTAAGAACAAAAATGATATTGCGAAAAATAAAATCAACTGTTCATTATATTGTAAAGAATTGAAAAACTAATTTTTACCAAACTACGGAAAAGCCAAAGGAGGGCTATGATTTCGACAGGCTATGTATGTACGTATGTATGTTCCCTCATGGCTCCTAATCTACTTATCTGAACTCGACGTGTGTATTGTTAGAACCGTCTTAATCGTCCACTCAACATAGGCTACGTGACGTGTCACACAACTCGATATGGCGCCCTGTAGCGGACAAAAAAAACAGCGTATTGAATTTTATTTTTTTGGAAAATCATCTAATGACATCCCCCGCTCTTGGGTGGAGCGGGAGATAGTGTCAGACTTTTACTGACTAAAAAACCCACTCCAGTTCTTTCGTTGCTTTTCGGCTGAGCTACCTTTCGGAGCTAACCCTGACCCCAGTAGGCTTCAACCCAGCTGGGCCCCTGCCGTTGCTGACAACTCCTTGAGGCGCGCGGGAACAGTGCGCACCGTGGACGACTTGGGCTCGGTCCGGACAGTTACCGGACGGTCGGACAGCGAGCTACCCATTGCTCGCCGTCCGCAAGCCCGCGCCTGCGGTGACCGGAAATCGGGATCGGAGTCCCGGCCCCGGCGACGTCTGGGGCACTGTGAGCGCCGCCGTTGCCTTGTGCGGCCGGCCTCCTCCTGTGCTAGCATTACTGTCTCGCAGGAGGCGACCGCCTACCACTCCTCCTCGCTCCGGACCATGGCATGTACCAAAGCCTGGCGCGAGAGATCGCCGCCGTCGATCACCCTCACGAGGGCACGGCGATGCTTTGCCCAAGCGGGGGACACCTCAACTGTGTGCTCCACCGTGTCCTCCGGCGTTCCGCATAGTGGCGACACCCGGGCGTCACTTCCGCAGGAATCCAGTGCAGGAACTTACCATGTCCGGTGAGAACCTGTGTCATGCGGAAGGTGAGGACGCCGTGAGGTCTTTCCAGCCACGCCTCAAAGAGGGGAATTACCGCCATAATTGTGGCGTGTCCAGCACTGTGTTGCGACAGTCGTCCTGGCGCGCCGCGTTGCATTCAACGTGCAAATCGTGCATGTGTGCAAGGGCTGTGGCCTCCAGATCCCATGGCGGCAGGCCAGCGAGGAGGCTCGCCACTTCGCGGGAAACCGTGCGGCATGCGTTCAGCTGGGCCTTCGGCTGCTGACCATAAAGGGCCTTGGATCGAACGATTCCTGCGTAGAGCCTTCAGCAGGAGGCGTCTGGACCCCCAAGGTAGGGCATGAGTCGCTTGAGAGCAGCCCCAGTCCAGTTTCATTTGGGAGCCAGACGTCGGAAATGCTCCACGAAGTTCCACCAGCTATCGTGGACGAATCCCAGGTACTTCATCGTCGACCCGGAGCCGATGTGAACTCCTCCTACCGTTAATTGGGAACGCGATGGTGGCGCGTTCCGAGGGCCGTGGAAACACATAGCCTCGGACTTGTGCAGCGCCACCTCGAGTCCCAACTGCTGGATTCTGTCAACGGCTGTCTCAACCCCGCGTGTCGCTATACTAGAACCAACGTGTCGTCTGCGTAGCAGACTACGCTGACCCCATCTGGGAAGTCACCGCGCAGCACGTAGTCGTGCCCGGTGTTTCAAGGGTAGTCCTAGTATCCCTGCGGAACACCGCACGACATCTCTCGGCGTCTCCACTCTCCCTGGTGACCGGGGTTGACTATGTACCTATCTGACAGGTAGGCCTCGACCACTTGACAGAGGTATTCGGGCACCCGGTTGTACCGGAGTGCCCTCCGGATCGTACTCCAGGGCAGGGAGTTAAAGGCGTTGGCAAAGTCCAAGGACACTGCCACGACACACCTGCCATGGGACACCGCATCCCCCGTCGTGAGGGCTCGCACACGCATGATAGCGTCTACCGTGGAGGGCATCCTGCGAAAGCCGAACTGGCCGTCCGAAAGGTTCGGCCCCACCTGTGAAAGGCGCGCGACGAAGCGTCACAGCATTGTGAAAATCTTGTTTCATACTTTTTCAGCGTCGTTTTTTTTTGTCGTAGTCGGGTTTTAGCTTTTTCATTTTCTAGAAAAAAACCTTTAAAATTCCTACTTCGGTCACAATGAATGAAAATATCGATCTATTTGCAACAATAAAATACCTACGGGTTGCAGTTTACATTTGAAGTTCCATTGTTTCTTTGAAACTGCGTCATAAAGTCTTAATAGTAGAATAAGAATCAGCGACAAGTTTATGACGCGTTACCATAATCATGAATTCATTAAGTAAGGGTAATGAAGTAACGCATGAAAGGCAAACTGATTGAGGTACTCACTGCAAAAGAGCTCGACTTAATTCATTAAGGTTTGAACTGAGTGGACCCGCAGAACACTAACTAGGCATTAACTTGTTTAAAAATGCGTCGAATTTTCTAACATAAACAACAAACTAGCAACCAGGCGATTGTTGTTCTATAAGTCGGTATTAAATAACAAAGAGACAAAACTATTGTCTCTTTGATATTTAACACCGACTTCCGAAATTTGTTATTTTGTACATTTTTAGTGTTTTTATTACATTGAAGTCGGTTGTATTTTTTTTTTTGTAAAAAGATTTTTTTTTGTACTTAGCACAACTAAAAAGTACCCCTCCACTAATCACCATCAGATTAGCTCGATGATACCTTATAGCCAGAGTGCATCTCATGACAATTGTAATAATCCCAAACACGGTTAGGTTACATTAATTTATTACAGAGTTCCGGTGTCTACCTTCCAGCTTCATCAGTTCGATATTTCCCCTCCTTCCGTTCCTCCCTTCTTTCAGTCAGTCAACGACTACACGTATTTAATAAAGGAAGCCATTTTACTTGTTACGACAGTTTTGCTATGTTCCTATGAGGAGATCCGTTCCATAGCTTTGAAGTTCCTCATCAGATCTTAAAAATATTTACATAGGACCAACTCGGGGGCTTAACCATTAAAACAAAAAAAAAAATTAAATCGGTCCGAGATATCGGTGAACATACATAAAAAAAAATCCCTTGAGTTGTGGCTGGAAAGACCTCACGGCGTCCTTACCTTCCGCAAGACGCAGATTCTTACCTAACATGGTCAGTTCGAGAGATTTCTGCACCGGATTCCCTGGATGGATTCGGACGCCCTGGTGTCACTATTGTGTGGACCGCCCGGAGGACACGGTGAAGCATACGGTAGAGCAAAGGAGAAGACCGCACGCGCGAAAGAATGGCCCTCGTGTCCCAGCCACCGGGATTCTGATAACGATTTTCGGCCATCGTAGGCGCAGGCTTGCGGACGGTGAGTAATGGGTAGCTCGCCGTCCGACCGTCCGGCAGCCGTCCACACCGAGTACAAGTACAAGCGCGTGGATCACTATGTACAAGTACATAGTGATCCACGCGCGCCTCATGTATTTGTAAGCAACCGTTGGGGCCTAGCAGGATCGAAGCCTACTGGGACCGCGGGCGATGCGAAGGAGATCCCTGGGCCCCTGGAACAATGGCAAAGATGGAACAGGAGTGGGTTTTAGTTAGTACAAGTTTGACACTATCTCCCGCTCCGCCCAAGAGACAGGAATGTCATTAGATGATTTTCCCACCAAGAAAAAATGATAATAATAATAATACCCAATATCGGAAGCTCTAGGCATCAGTATTACTGACATGAAGCAATCGTTGAAGGAGCGTTTCTTTGGACGCCTAAAGAAGGTATACATTAGCATTCTTTCAGGCGGAAACAAGGTGCGCGCCCTCAACGGTTGGGTCATGCCGGTACTGATGTACTCTTTCGGCGTACTTAAATGGACTCAAACAGAACTGGACACCCTGGATAGGCGGGTCCGTACACTAGTGACTGCATACCGAATGCATCACCCACGATCGTCGGTAATGAGACTGTATATCCCACGCAAGTGTGGGGGTCGAGGTTTTTTAAATACTAAGACCCTACACAACCGCGAGGTATGCAGTCTCAGGGAATATTTCCTAGCTGCCGACGTGGGAATGCATCGAGCTGTAGTGGCAGTGGACAAGGGACTCCCCGCTCTCCCTGGCTAACGAGAACTGGCGCAAACCGGTAGTACTTGACACTAACTATCGTAGAGAAGTATGGCAGAGCAAGGAACTTCACGGACGCTTTTTCCGGGCCCTTCACGGGGCTGATGTAGACCAATTGGCGTCCGTAGCCTGGCTACGTTTTCTTCTCTGCGATTATGGACGAAGTTATCATGACAAATAACTACCGGAGGTTTATTTTGAAGGACAGCACGGTTGACATCCGACCGAGAATCCTTGCATAGGCACAACCTAGTAGCCAGGATTCCATCAGCAACTTGCCCTGAAATACTCTCTTGTGGAATCGGAAGTGCCATACTACAGGTATGAACCCGACCCAGTTTTTGATAATGGCCATATCACTTTGTACTGAGACCGGCCCATCATCACTGACAGAACTATTACAGCCAATAAGCCTGATATAGTGGTAGTGGACCGAAGCGAGAGGCGTGCAATGATTGTTGACATTTCCGTTCCACATGACGAGAACCTCGTGTAAGCTGAGAAAAATAAACAAATTAAATATCTTGACTTGGCTCCCGAGGTTGTCGACATGTGGGATGTGGACTCGGCGATCATTGTACCGATAGTCATGTCAGGCAATGGCTTAATAGGCAAGAGCCTCTACCAATACCTTGGAGGCTCGCGTTAGGCGGCTGGATCAAGGGCTTGAAATAGAAAGCGGTACTTCTCTTAGTGGTAGCCTAGCCTACTCCTCCCAACAAACATATGCCAAATTTCAGCTCTCTACTGCCAGTAGTTTCGGCTGTGCGTTGTCTGTCAGTCACTCAGTAACGGAAGAGTTTTATATATATAGATATGTTGTCAAATGAATAAACGGAACAATTCCCAAAAGGCTGGCGGCATTTCCACGCTGTATGCTTATGCTTATCTTCTAGCTAAGCCAGCTCTTGAGTCACGCGAAGTGTCAAAGTGTAAAAATATTGATAATCAAATCCGGAAAAAGATTTGTAAAGTATCTGTTGTGGAAACTGTATCAAATCTTACGTTACGCAGCCGAACAGATGCTACGTAGACGGAAAGTCACGCACAACGATGTAGAAATCTCTTTGTGGCGACACTTCGGGAAGGCCTATGTACAGCAGTGGACGTCTTTCAGCTGAAATGATGACAATGAGATGGAAAGTGATTCTTCTATTTCACAGTACGTATTTTAGTGGGAATATTGATTATTTGCTATAAGTAATCTCCCTAATAATAATTAGGGAAATTATCAACCAGACGGAAACTATAAACCTCATTTACTAAAAAGTACCTACACGTACAGCGAATGTTAGGTTTTGCAGCACAAAAATCGCCCTTGCTGCTGCAGCATACAGGCGGCTGTCTATATCAAAATTATAACGTCGATGTGCGGTTGTCTGTACCCATGTTAACGACACAGAAATGTAGACCACATGATTTCTATTCACAATGTTATAAATGCATCGGATCACGTTTTCCAACAATATATTGTACGTATTTTGAGGCAGCCGTACAATTTGTTTCTTAGTTCTATATTAACCTATCTACTAAATTCACGGATGGATTTTAATTTAATTGCATTATTGTAAAAGTATTAATGCACGTATGACTCGTATAACATGTCAATGCTCAGTAAGGCGGCACATAACAAATCAATATTGTATAATTAGTTGCTTCCCGCACAAAACTGTGGTGCGATGTGATACGATGCCGCATCGCCGATAACTACGATGCGATTTTATGCGGCAAAGCATAGGTTCAGGTGACCATACAATGTGCGATGCGAATCAATGCGAGGTGCGTCGTACGAATTTGCAAATTATTACGTTGCAACGTTGTATCGCGGTTTTGTGTTTAGGGCCTTACACCCTTATCATAATACCTAATTATAGTAGAAAGCTTTCAAAAGCTGTTACTCGTCATTTGTTTACAATTCATAGGTCGGGGTTTAATACTAGCTACATCTGTGTACGTAAGCTCGTCTTGGAACACACCTCACTGCAATCATAAGTAACAGGAGCTAGACTCCGTTCAACAATAATATCTGAAGCCGGAACTATTGTTGGATTCAGTTCCGATACGTACATTCAATTTCAATTCTCACAGAGTGAAGACTTTTGACTGGTAACATTTTCAATATTGTGGTTTTTATTTTAAGTTTCAGACAGGGGTGCTGTTGTGTTTGTTTGTTGCAGATTGATTGTCGGTTGGTAGTACAGTGTGCATAAAAGTAAAAACTGTGACGCACATAAATATGTATAGGTATATAATAAGATAAAAAATAGACTATTGTCTTTTGATTAGGTAGTTACTATACGCCAATGTAGTGTTTAAGGGTTCATAGGCAAATTGCGGCTACCCGCATAGTGCGTATGAACCTTTACAGTACCTGCTATCACACTGACTCATGTCATTCTTAGGGCGCCTTCAAATTAGCCGCCGCGTAAACGCGCGACTGCTGCGCTACACCCGTGCTGCAGCCGCGCTGCACGCTACTTTGTTATTTATATGGAATAACAAAGCAGCGCGGCGGCAGCGCTGCAGCCGCGCTGCCGTCGCACGTCACGTCGTAAATAAATAAATAAGGCGCGCTTACCCTTGGACCTAAAACCCTGAAATTTTGCAGAGGTTTCTTTATGATAAAAAAATAGTTTTCATCATAAAAAAACCTCTGTGCAACCTGTGTACAAGAACGGATTTTCCAAAATTCACCCCCACGAAGATGAAATTGAGGTCCAAAGTTTGTTTGGAGACACGTGCTTTCAAGCGGACGAAGCCGTTGGCAGTAGATAGTATCGTATATTTTCACAAATCTCTTAATTAATATTTTTAAAGTAACAATTGGATTTAGGTACTTCATTTAAAACCATAGATACATTATGGTTTGCAATTGATCTACCCTGCTTTTATCGTAAAACGGCTTTTTATTAAAATCGTTTAAAACCAAACAAAATCATTGCGATATGCTAACTGCGGCCGTTATAGTCCACATCTCTCATCCTCACAGAGTGTTAATATAATATAGCGCCTGCATTCTCACTCAACCCTCCGACGCTGAATAGCTCTGAATTACAGATAGGAAAATTACTAAGTGTTTTAGAAAATATAGTCAGCAGCTAAAATAAATACGTTAGAAACTCCAATAGGACCACAATTATTTAAAGTTTGAATACCCAAACAATCCGAGTAAGGTTGAATTTGCAAACAATATGTTTATGTTATGATTATACTATCCACTTATGTAGAATTGTTGAGTGTTTGGTAACAGTTTCGTTCGAGTGTTACTTTTGTTCGAGACTGGACATCTTGGGTTTGGTACATCAATTATTAAACAGTTAAATAAACTAAAATTAATCTTCCTTTGACAAAGGGGGGTCCAGCAGTGTAAAAAAAATCTCAAATTAAAAAATCTCAGCATTTTTCAATGGAAATCGGGCTTTTTCTCCGGACTTTTGATTTTTTCTTCTGGTAGCCCTAGGTACACTAGCATAAGCATAGAATAATCATCCTTATAATATTCCCACTGCTGGCCACTGCTCAGGCCTCCTCTCTAGAAGAGGGAATGGGTCGTAATCCACCACACGGGCCCAATGCGGCAGTGGTGGAAGTTCGAATTTTTAGTTCTAGGACATGCCGGTTTCTTCACGATGTTTTCCACACCGTTTTAAGATCAGTGGTGGTAATGACATAAACTACACGAAGTAATATGCCTATTTTTTTTTTGGCCGGGTTTAACCCTGGATAAAACTCTCGTAAGTCTGCTCTCACACATACACTAAAACCACATTTTTACATGAGAACGCACGAGCATCCCACACTTCTATGAACCCATAATAATTATAGTGTGAGTAGCTACTCAATTAAAATTAATTTTAATAAAATGTTGCACTTTTACGAGAAAATGTTCGTTATTAAAACAAAATCCTATTAAATCGCGTCAAGCGAACAGTAACCTTTGAAAAATTAATAAGTCACGGAACAAGTTTTTAGTGCAGAAGAGATTCTTTTTAAACGTTCTAATTAAAATAAAACAATTTTGTTTTTCGCAGAAAGCGTATTTAGCTCGATCAATTTTGCTTCACTTACGCAAATAGCAAAATATGCAAGGGAAATGAACATGGACGCACTCAGCGCCGCGGGAAAATTAACAAAATAAAATACTTTTTGACATAAAAATATTTTGTAAACAAGAATCTAGCTCACATGTTTTAATTTCATGAGTGTAGCAGTAGGATCAAAGATAAAGCTATTGCCATTTTTTTTAACTTCGAGATAAACAATGGAATAAATATACTTTAGCTAATACAAACTTAGCAAATCCCACGGGTCGTCCGAAAGGGACCCCGGGCTCGCAAGGCAAAGAAGGAATATATGATTGGGTTGTAGTCAGTAAAAGTCTGCCGCGCCCTCCCGCTACTTTGGGAAAACCAACTAAAGCACAAAAAGAAACAAAAACCGTTGGTATAACATAATATAACGAATTCATTGGGTTTACAAGGAATTTTATACAAGCTGTTTATCGAGATTTAAACCACGAAATTTTTCAATAAACCAAAAACAAAATATTTCAAAAATATTCACTTGCGTGTAAAAAAATCGGCCCACCCCTAACGTTTTGATTTAAAACACGATACTTAGAGGAAAAACTAAAATTAATTTAATAAAATTTTTGACATCAATTTATAGACAAAGAAGGAAAGCTTCATTGCACTTGTTTTAAAATTCGTAGTTTTTTTTTATTGATTTTACACTCATTTATAGCACGATCAAATTGAAACTACGTTTAGCGATGCGCAGGAGATAATTTCGGATCATTGGCAGGCTTGTGTGGATGTAATCCTCCTTTCTGCAAGTCTTCGTCGTAGATTTCACTCACTTATTGAGACTCTACGAATATAGAGAAGTTTTTGTTGCACTTGAACGTAACGTAAGATGTCGATTACGCAAAGACATTGATACCAAAAATCGGTCATCGCGGTCTGATGTCGCACGATATTTGCCTGAACCCGGTCGTCTATTGAAACTCCCGGTCTTCAACAAACCTTTGGCGCACTCGTCTTACTGCAGATCAACTTAAATGAAGACTTCTAGCCGCGACGCCCTGACTCTACTTGAGCGGCCTCAGTTGGACTTGTATCCATTTTTATATGAAGTAAACACGCTTAAAATTAAGTTAGATGATCAAGAAACCAACAAAGTTAGGCAAATTTCAAATAAAGAAAGATTTGATTCAATTTAAACACGGAGCAAAATCAGAAACATTATGTTTTAATGTAAAATGAGGGTGTTCGACGATTTGAGTCGATAATGTGAACAATGGTACGTTTACTAAAATGAAGAGTATGTGTGAAAGAAGTTTATAAACCTATCTTCAATAACACTAACTGGAATTTTACAATTATTCAATGTTTTGGTTAATTATTGGGTTCCAAAGCGCTGCCCATGGGGTCGGCCGATTTTTTTGCACGCAAGTGTATATCTGTTACTTTATTTTGAATTTCTTCCTTTAAAATAGCTAATTACTAGACTGGGGAAATAAGATTTGGACCTTGCACGAATTCTTAACTTTGATTATAAATTCTTAACTGATAATTACAATTTATTAAACAAAAGCTCGTATTTTATAGAAAAAAGCCTGTAACGCATAGTTAGCTGTCATTAGATACTGCATAATTATGTATTTTAACTTATCTCAAAACAACGACTAAAAAAGACAATTCTCTAGCGATTTTTTTTTGCCTTAAATGTAATTAAAATAAATTTTAGCATAACTTTAATCTAAAGGCCTTAATTATTAAAAAATCAATCATAAACATTTTTTTTTTATAATTATAATCTTTAAAGAACTGTTTGATTTAAGAAAATTATGGTTTAACCTCGTACATTTTCCATTATTAAACGAATTATAGGCCCGTAACAATTTTATCTGAAGAATTATTTGATATATTTTTTTACCTTTGAACATATTTCCATGTATACTCAACACATTTATGGCAAAAAGTCATAGTTAAAAACTATCTCAAAGTTAAGGCAATTTCTCTCGTCTGTACCTGGCATAAACCATCGCACTCGCAAAATAAAAGTAGTCTGCGAGTAAAAAGGACAAACAGACCGTCAGGACTAAGTTATGAGGGTTGTTTGACTGCGGGTCTGTAAACAGGGCTATTGTTTAATAATGAAGGTTTTGCACCTCGTTTCATCATCCCTGATATCTGTACCTACTATTTTGGTTGACATTTATCTCATAACGAAGTTACGGTGGGTTTCGTGCATAGGGGACGGACGATGTAAATTGACGAATTGTTGCTACAAAATATTCATAATTTTGAAACATCTAACAAAGTATGTAGCAAATGATTGAAGTGAAACTATTTTCATTATGATATTCCAGTAAATTAATACCTACGTAATCAAATGTTCTGATACCAAAAAAATTTTACAATATTTAATAAACTAATATTCATTATATTAGAGGGATTCAATATTCAAATAATCAAGCCAAATATATGTACTGCAGCGTGGTCGGATTTAGCCTCTGACATGATGAACTATTTGTGAACTCAATTTCCAGTACCTGGCAGCCAATGACGACTTATGACAAATATTGAGTGCTGATTTAATGTGAATATTGACTGCGAAGCGAACGTCCAAAATTAATTTTGCCTGCCTGTAAAATAAACTTTTGCAATTCAGAAATGCAGTAAATTGTTTTTAGTCATCGTTAACAGTTAAGATGAGAAGGATTCTTCTTCTTAGCCTTTTTCCAACTAGCTTAGGGTCGGTTTCAAGTCTAACCGGTACGGCTGAATACCCGTGTGAGGACATGGAGCGACTGCCCATTAGACCTACACAATCTAGGCAGTAGGCAACACGATACTCCTATTATAGACTGATGACTGGTCTCTGACTTCCTGTAACGACTGCCAAAGATCTACGAATGAGAACCGCGACGGATGCCTTCACGCGCTTTTCGTGCCACGGGGTGTCAATAATGCCCTAGATAAACTTAGTAAAGTAGGAATTGAAAAAAATCACATTGAGTACCAATATGAATTTTTGGCTAGTTTCGAAATCGCAAACATGCATAAGAGGCGGGTGCTTTAACCACTGAGCCATTACGTAATAAGATGAGAAGAATAAAAGTAGAAAAAGAACTAACAGACTAAATAACTCTGAAGAAGGCAAAATGAGTTAATTCATCTGACACATCTATAAATATAAGTTATGAATTTCTGACACGAGCTTGAGATGGTTAAGAACCGACTCGTAATTTTGTTACGTAAATACAATAGTCAAATTGAAATGCAAACTTCAGTTCAAAAGGAAATAAGAAAGGTTAAATTGAACAACACAGTTTGATGTTATAAAGTTATTCATGACAAGCATGCGGAAAATTTCTCGGAAAACAATTGCCTGATTGACAATTTCCCGTCCCGTTAACCATAGTTATTTAACTGTCAGCCGCCAAACGGGTTTTGATCGCTTTGTTACGGTTTAAGCCTTGCTGCTGAACTGACAGACACATCATTTATGTTGACGAGTACGTTTCGGCCTTGTCCTTCAGGTTGGCACACCTTTGGTAGACCAGTTGACCACAAGCCAGGTCACACTTACCACTTACTTATTAGCTAACCAGTCAAACAAACTGTTACCGCCCAATTTATTATAGTGACTTAAACTACAAAACAAACCAATGTTATTAAAGTACCAATTCTTCCTACTGAAAGTCTAATGACTCTACAGTAACACATTTGTGGGTTGTATTGAGAATGTACCACCATAGTTGAAATGGAAACGGACAAATAAAAGAAAAGCTAGGATTCAGTACATACTAACGTCACAAAGGACCATTGTTTTTCATTGACAACGTTGTAATAGGAAACTCTCGTTACTGCAAACCAAAGCGAACGTATGTACATAGATACACTAGTTGCTACCAGCGGCTGCGCCCGTGTGTAAGTAGTTCTCCGTATAAATTTGGACCCATTGCCCCCTAAGGGGATAACCCCTTAGGGGGTGAATTTTAGTCAAAAAGGAAGCCTTGTGCAATATTTCACGTGCCTAGTCACAGTAGTTTCAACTGCGTGTCGAAATGTCAGTTAGTCAATCTTTCCCTTTTCGTATTGACTGGCCTGTTGGTCTAGTGGTTAGTGGCCCTGACTGCTATACCGGAGGTCGTAGTTTCGATTCTCACCCAAGACAAATGTTAGTGTGATGAGCATTATCATTTGTTCTGTGTCTGGGTGTAATTTATTTATTATATTGTATGCATATTTAGAAATATACAAGTATGTTTATCAGTTAGATGGCGTGGTGTGAAAGTTGTAGAATAATGTTATTATTATCTATATATATAAAAAACTAGCTTTTGCCCGCGCGGCTTCGCTCCCGCTCTTCCCTACTTCAGCCTACTATACCCTACTCTACCCTACTCTACCCTACTGTACCCTACCCTACTCTACTCTACCCTCCTCTACCTTACTCTACCCTACTCTACCCTACTCTACCCTACCCTACTCTACTCTACCCTACTCTACCCTCCTCTACCTTACTCTACCCTACACTACCCTACACTACCCTACTCTACCCTACACTACCCTAATTTTCATTTTTTTTTTCTATAAGAACCTTCTCCTCATAATAACGAACACAACAAAAAAAAATTAGCGAAATCGGTCCAGGCGTTGTTGAGTTATGCGCTTACCAACACATTTTGCGATTCATTTTTATATTATAGATTAATCCCTATTTCCTTGGTCACGCCACCACGCGTGAACGGCTGGACCGATTTCGCTTATTACTTTTTGTTGTGTTCGTTATTGTGAGAAGGTTCATATGGAAAAAAAAATGAAAATTAGGGTAGTGTAGGGTAGAGTAGAGTAGGGTAGTGTAGGGTAAAGTACGGTAGAGTAGGGTAGAGAAGGGTAGAGTAGGGAAGAGTAGAGTAGGGTACAGTAGGGTAGGGTAGGGTAGGGTAGGGTAGGGTAGAGTAGGATAGAGTAGGGTAGAGTTGACAACTTAGCTAAAAGTTATCACAACATAACTATTAGGCGGTACGAAGTTCGCCGGGTCAGTTAGTATACTATATAGATTACAAAGGCCAGGCGCGGCAAAGGCAACAGAGTTTGTATTTAGAAAAAGAAATTGTTATGAAAACTATTTACTATGACTGTAACGGAAGTGATTATATCGAAACCTAATTCAGAACTGGAGTTTTTAAAGGAGGAGGGTTGATGAAACATTTTCGCCCATCACACACTAAAAGAAAAAAAGTTTCTGTTTCCGACTATTTTTAAATGCATTTGTGCAGTTATATATTGTTACGCCATTAAACTTGAACACGCCATATCTTCGAGAAAATAATGAGTAGCACCCAATTATTAAAACGCATTGCTGTTCGAAAGATCTAGAATGGTGGTACGTAACAAAATCACGAAACATCGTTCATGGGTACATACCACTATTATTATTCAAATTGTGACCGATTCGCATTGTGCTGTTTTCAGAAGTGGACGAAGTCGCGGGCACCAGCTAGTACTTAAATATAGTAGTAGTAGTAGCATAGTATATAGTAGTAGTACTACTATAGTAGTATAGTATATAGTAGTAGTACTTGTATAGAATGATTTTGTTTTTTTTAAGTTTTTTTAGGACGAAATGTCCGACAGCTGAACAAACGTAGTCTGGCAATTGGAAAAAATACTATTTTCGCCAAATCCTGGTTCAGAATACTGGATACAGTCGTTATATACAACACGACTTTATCATGGATCTTTGTCGGATGTCCTTTGGTTTTCAATTGAACTACAAACCTAGCTGTGTGATTTATATCTTGATTCACTAAGTAATCTACATCTAAACTAATATAATAAAGAGGTAAAGTTTTTTTTTTTGTTTTTTTGTTTTTTTGTTTGTAGGAGGTAATCTCTGGAAGAACTGGTCCGATTGCTAAAATTTTTTCACCGATAGAAAGCTGCTTTTTTCCTGAGTGACTTAGGCTATATTCTATGTACGCGGGCGAAGTCGCGGGCAAAAGCTAATAAATATTAATATAATAATTAATATTTTATACGAAGGTATAACTTGAACTCTTTATTACTTACTAACTTCTGCCAACGACACCGCCCGCGTCTGTATTTCACTCAGTGATAAAGTAGCATGCTATAAAGAGTTAGGTAATTCATTATGAACAAAAATACAAATCTCTCCTCTTTATAATATGTATTAGTATAAATCATAATTATATAATTATATAATTATCTATACTAATACATATTATATTAGGTCCTTACATTTATGAAATTAGCGGTTTGTCGTACTGATCACTTTGATCTGAAATATCTCCTCTTCGGTTAAGCATTCCAAATTCAAAATAAATTCATATAAGTAGCTGGTACATTTGAGTTTTGAAAAAAGTCATTCGTTTTTCCCCATTATTGCTTGCAAGCATGTTTTAAAAGCTTGTTACTTCATCTAACGCAATCCAACGCGATATTTGATGAAGGCAAAGCGAAAAAAGAGAGAAAACGCCTGAAAACTAAGTTAACTCCGTAATTTATACGAATTATTTTACAAAAGTTTTTCCAGAAAAAACGTGTTTTTTTTTACCCTTAAAAGTTTTTGAAAAAAATAGTCGTCATTTAGAATCTTAAGGCTTTAATTTTTTTTTTCATTTTCTACTTTTTTGACTTTTTTAATTCTTGAGTAAATTATGAAGTGTCAAAGTTCATGCAAAATAGGAGATTTTCAGAAGTGTGTACTGAATTAGTTTTACACAAATTTATAAATTGATTTCAATAACAGCATAGATTAATATCCATAAGATACTGTATTTCCAAAATATCTAATAAAAAACGTTGTATTCGCGTAAGGGCGATTGAATGAAAAACAGTGAAAATGTATGTCGAGTGGCATCTCCTTTAGTTAACAGAGAGTAACAAGAGAGTTGCCAGAGCCTTCTATTGGCATTTGGTGATGAAGCACCATTTCGCAGCTCTGTATATTCGCGGTTTGGAGAATTTAGAAGTAGACGTGATCACTTCTATGAAAGGTACGTGAAGGTCAGCCGGCGATTGCGGTTACAGCCTCGAATGATGACATGGATTCCATAAAGCCGTTGAAGAGGCTCTTAGAGAAAACTGGTCCAACTGCTTTGTACAGTGGTTTCAGCGAATGCAAAAATGCATGAATTGCGAGGTAATTTTCTTTGAAAAACTATAAATGTATCGTAAGTTATATCTAGTCTTATTTATCGGAATCCAAAAACTTTCAGTATGCCCAAAGTATTAAAAAAAAAATATTTTCATTTTATGGATACGAGGTAAGCTCCAAAACGAGAATAATTGCTGATTAATTTTTTCAAAACATTACGATACCTAACTACTATTTTTTTTTATCTGTCAACCACACAAAATCATGGGCACGGTTCTGTAGTTATTTACTTACAAAATCAATGAAATCACCGAAATAAAGTTAGCAGCGTGCCCTTGTACAGTCAGAGTCAAAAGCTTTACCAGCCTTTGGTAAAGTGTATTTTATTTACCCAGTTGCGCGGCACAGATCAAAAGACCCGAATTGACACTTATGTATATAATGGCGTAACGACCCAGCTGACATTTTAGACGACTGAAAATTGCGATACTATGTTTTTTTATTAATTTAATTTTCTTCCTACTTATAGCGTTCATCAGGCTTAGACAAATGACATTACCAGTGGAGAACCCAAGTAGCAAAATAGTCATATAGTAATCGACTTATAAGACTAAACGTCTAATAAGAATCTAATAGACGCTTCGATTGTGAGTACCGGTACTATTCTCTAAGAAAACAGCCTTGAGCTTAGCGCTAGCCGCAGCGGCGAGTCAAGAGCGCAGTACTTTGAATTAACAAAGTCAAAGTCAAATAATTTATTTCAAATAGACCATTTACAGGCACTTTTGAATAGTCAAATGTCGGTCAGTCCTAGAAAAGTGAAGCTAAATTGCAACAATCCAATGTATAGGTACATTGAATTGATAATCCAATGTACCTATTTGCATTTCGTCGCTGCGGCCAGCGCTGTGCTCAAGGCTGTTTTCTTAGAGGATAGCACGCTGATCTCTAAACACCATCTAAAATGTTTTGCGCAACAAGTACTTTGATCATATTAATTAGTTTTATAGTCGTTTATAGGATAACTAGATACGATTCTTATTAGAAATTGCAGTTGTATAAGCGCATAATATAAAACTAATGAGCAAGTATTGCATTTTTGTCCTATAAACGCATTTGATAAGATTGTTTATGCTTATTATCGTCTTGTTTCATTCTTCTATAAGACATGCACTTCTATAAACGTTTTAGAAATAGGTGCTATAGGTCAATTAACATATAGGATTGATTTGTCTGAGACGAGACTTCTAATTGATTGTTAGCACGAAACTAGCATGCCCACCGATGTTTATAGGTAAAATCTGCTTGTATGTGTCCTGCATTCGCTATTACTACAGTGTCCGGCCATTTTGTTATTAGTCAGAGAAAGCAAGAAAATAATAAGTACGAGTCGGACTCAACACGATGCAGTCGCTCACGAGGGGTTCCGTACTGAACGTAGCCAAAAACGGCAAAAAAAATAAAAAAAACGATTGCCCTATTAATAACATCATGCTAAGCAATGTAGGATCAATTACACCAGTAGCAGCACGCGCTAGATCGTTACAGGATCAATTACCCCAACTTGCGTCACGCACTAGATCGTTAGAGGACTAATTGCGCTTAGTCAGTGTGTTTACCGAACCTTTATAGGACAACGTATCCTGTAAAAACACCTAATAAGATTATTATAAAATCAGATTGCACTTTAGCGGACTGTAACACAACGATCACAGGACGTAATAGTAGTATAAACAGAGCCTAAATGCCGTTCTATAAACGTTTGTACGATTTCTACAGGCCTAATGAATGTATGCTCCTAGAACAACTACAGGATTACATTTTACTAGTTGAGAAGTCACGTGACCGGTAATAATATCATTGCCATACATTTTGTAATTAGCGTGCTAACGGAAAAGTTATTTGTCTAAACATGCAAGTTAGTTAAAATGGGAGATAAATACAATCCAAGAGATTTTCGACAAGCACGATTTGCAGAAGTAGGTACGCTTGCAAGGCAAAAAATTATGACGATCGTGGGATTTTGTTTATCCAATCACAATGGCGAGGTTAAGTCTTAAGACCTATACAACATGACTGTACGTACGTACGAAAATAAATGTTTTATGAGTCGCCTTTTAAACTTTACGCACACCGTAAAAGATATCCACTCCGTCAAGAGCATAGAACACTGTGAAAACCCCGCTGCCTTTATGGTATTGTCAAAACTTTCAATACAAATCAAGCATTTCAATGACTGTCATGGTTTACTCACAGAAACTGGCAACTGGGTAATAGAAACAAAACTGAATAGATTTTCCACTTTGATACCATACTATGGGCATAGACATGCTTTATTAGAAATAATAAAGCATGTCTTCCTTAGAAATTGGAAAAAAGTGGCACAGACTCGGAAACAATGGAGGGAGGTCCGTGCCCAGCAGTGGTACAGGGGCGTAGCGAGTAGATATCATAATAATAAGAAAGCATAGATTTTTCTTAATCACCAATCATTTTTGCTTGCTGCATCAATTTGCTTAACCTTTTCCCGAATAAGTTGCAGTCGGCTTAAAGCAAACCGGATGCCGCCGGATACCAGTATTTTACATGGAGCGACTGCCGATTTGACTTCCAAACCCAATAACCCAGTTACGCAACACCCCCCCTCCCACCCGACTACTTAAGCCGTCTACTAACGACTGTTAAAGGTCTACAAAGGACAAATCCCACCTCCCACCACTGCAGGTCCTACCAGCCTGGCGGCATACGGACTATTGGAGACACTCCCGGCAATTGCGTGACTGCATATGTCTTTACAGCTTGCTATACCGGGACGTGCTTTGTAAACTCCATAAATTCTTTTTTCCTGTCCCTCTCCACTAATTTCACTTCTCCCCTTTCTGGGGTATGCTACACCACACAATGTGACTTCGCGCACGAGCAGCCCTTAATGGCTTGCTGTTCAAACTAAAAGCCTTTGGCTATTCCTAATCCTAACATTCCTACCGCTAGTTAGAATTGCTACCTACTACCTATCTAACCCTGTCCTGGCAGACCCTACTGCAATTCTAGCGCCTTTCTCTTACTGTGCCATTTGTTAGCAAAAGACCTCAGCCTTCGGAAACCCTCCGGACTTTCTACAAGTTCTACAGTTTCTACAAAGTCTACAAAGGTCAGTCGAGACTAAGCCGTTGGGGGCTTTACGGGCTCTCCGAGGCACGGAAAGCACGGAGTATGTTAAAAAGGTCACCCATCCACAGGCCGACCTCAGAAATTCTTGCTCAACTTGAGAGATCGACCCGTGCTGCTGTTATTATCCTAGGTATGAGCTCTTTAGTTAAATCCTTCACAAATATTTAAATAACGTGAAAATACCCTTCAAAGCTCTGTCTACATTCCTAATAACCCCGTTTAACGTTAACAATTTCATGTACCTACGTTTCTACCTGCAACGTTTGCAAGTTGCATTACATTACATTAGGGGCTACCGAGGTTTCTATCATGTCAATCAGACGATCAATGTCATTAACTTTGCATGCAAGTCGCTTGCTGGTGTAAAGCCGAAACGTATACTCAGCGCACACGACGCGAACCCACATAACTATCGCAAATTAGTCATGTAAAAGTCGCTGTGTATATGTAGAGGGATGAGTGCAGTGATGGGAATGGACTATGTTAAAAATGAGTATATTAGAGGAAGTTTGAAAGTGGCGCCAGCGTCTAAAAAGTTTAAAGGGAATCGTTTGTACGGTCATCTCAAGAGAAATAAATACCTAAATGCATGCTACTAAACGAGATATGAGTGAGTATACATGTGAATGGAAGAAAAGGAAGATGCATGTATTGTGTGTGAAGCAATATGAAAAAAGGGAGTTAATGATAGCAAGTGTTTCATTTCTGTTTCTGTCATATCCTGTCAACACGCACGCTATCGCTGACTCCTTTTGTATTTATAACGTTCATCACACAATTCATGCATCTCTTCTTTTTACTCCTTTCTTTCATCCACGTATATATTCTAATCTTTATTAGCACACAAACCGGCAAAATGGAAGAAGAAAATGATGTGTTGGCACAAGGACGGAAAACGATGATAATGTAGATTACGGTCGTTGCCAGGTTCGGAGATTCCGTGCTCTGTAGTTAGGACGTTTCCAAATAAAAATACCTACTTTATAAAAAGCTCTCAGTTGGTTTAGATAACACACAAAGTTGTTTGCTTTTTACTGAGTCTCACTAGGAAGGGCTTGAAACTAAACGTGAGTTAGTAATGCAACTAAGTGTTACAATTTATAAAGGTGCTTTATTCTTAGTCGGAACTCGGATAACAGTTATGACGCAATAAAAAACAATTATTATTGTTAGGTTCTTGTTACATCTACCTACCAATTAGTTTTCTCTCAACTGCAGGCTGGTTCAATTATCAACATGTTTCGTTTTCCAACAAAATTGACAGCTCCAGTGCATTTGACGTTGCCGCGTTGTGGGGTGGAAAAATAAATTGGGGAATGGCTTGTTAGCCGTAACATTCAACACGTGTATCTGTTGAAACGCACGCAACCATTCGATGGTTTAATGAAACTTTATAAAAGTATTTAGGTACAAGAGTTTTTGTAATAATATTTTCGAGTGAAGTGGAGTGCAGGATCAATTGAAACGATCCTGCAGATTGGTTCCTGGTGGATATTGAGATATATATTTTACACAACTTGACAATCGAAACAGGCGCTATTCGAGCCGAAATTTTATTGTAGTATTGACTATTGCAGCGAAGTTTGCCGAGAAGGCTAACATTTGATTCCGTATACTGTAAAAACATGTGTTCAATTAGCATTCTAATTGAAAATAAAGCGACTGTATTTTTTATCAAAACTATAATATACTTTCTAAATTTGAATCTTAATGGCACCAACCGTGTGAAATAAAAAAAAATAAAAAATAACCAAGACGAGTTGGAAACCTCTGTTAAAAACCAAAAAAATAATACCTAATTATAAGTATCTTATTTGCGAGACGGTGAATTGACCACAATAATTGCACATTAACATATTATCATACTGAGAATAATATTTAAAAACAGATAACGTCAAAAGAATAAATAATAAGCAGAATAGGTAGGTACATGATAATTACTCAGACGATTGATAATGTCACGATACTTCATCGTTTTCCTCTAGTGTTTTTCCGTCAGTTTTTTCACAATTTGGTTTATTGTTTATCTATGGGTTCTTTTATTTTTTTTTCTCATTACTTTTTAAACAGATAAAAAATGTTGACTACTTACTTACTTTGGTAATATATCTATTGAATCAATAAAAAATTGAAGTATGAGTTTTTTCAACCTAGCATTTGGCATTAAAGAAGTGTTAAGATACGATTTGAAATGCAAATCCTCATTTCTAAAACCGACCCTATGCATTTATATTGCAGTAAGTAACAATCCTACAAAATCGCACGAATATTCGTGTAGCGTTGACGCGATGAAAACATCGTATTCAGGTACATGCGTTGTTATTTTCTGCATTAGCAGTACTCATTCCCCCCAGCATTCGTGTTCGCCCGAATACTTCGCAATTCGATGAACTACTCGCCCACATTTGTCGCGATAACGCGAATATTCGCCGAATCGCAATAATGTAGCGCCAGTAGGTAAAAGAGTGCTTCCAAAGCATAAACATAAGCATTGCTTAATCAGCTTAGGTTTTCACCGGACATGGTAAGTTCGGGAGGTTCCTGCACCTGAATCGTACAGAAGAAACGCCAGGTGTCACCATTGAGCGGACTGCCTGGAGAACACGGTGGAGCATGCGGTGGAGCTGTGCCCCGCTTGGGCAGAGCACCGCTTTGTCCTCATGGGGGCGATCGGTGGCAACGACCTCTTGCGCCGGATCCTATTACAGGCACATAAGTAATAGACAGGCCATGGTCCGGAGCGAGGAGGAATGGTAGGCGTAAGTTATGCGAAGCAGTAATGCCTCCGAAGAAGGCGGCCGCACGCGTGAAAATGACGGCCCCGATTTCCAGCCACCCTAGGCCTGGGCTTGCGTACGACGAGCAATGGGTAGCTCGCCGGTATGCTGAAGAAATAAATTACACAAAGTTAAGCACCTGCCTGGGTTTGAAGTTTGTACCGTGACTTACAACTCGTAAGCAGGGCCGTAGCACCTTTCCGTTCCTTAGCACATTGATTCAAATAACTTACATACCTTATGATGTCCGAAAATCTATACATAGGTATATAAAAGATAGTTGTGTTAGTTACACAATTTATAACTCAAGAACGGCTGAACCAAGGGAGGTAGCTTAGAACCAGGAGACGGAAATAGGATACTTTTTATCCGGTAGGTAGGGTAAAGTAGGGTAGAGTGGAGTAGAGTGAGGTAGAGTGAGGTGGAGTGTGGTAGAGTGGGGTAGAGTTGGGTAGAGAGAGGTAGAGAGAGGTAGAGTGAGGTAGAGTGAGGTAGAGTGTGGTAGAGTGTAGTAGAGTTAGGTTGAGTAGAATATAGTAGATAGTCAGTTGACAGGAGCGAAGCCGCGACCAAAAGCAACTTATAAATGAATATACCAACTACTGGTCCTCAAAGTACCTACTACCTACATACTATTGTGGCTGGCAGCCTCATAATAGCGCAGCACAGTTCTACACTTTTCAGCGAACAACGCATTCTCATCGAGTTCGCTTGACGTCATCGATTCTCGAGACTTGCACACATTTAAGACCGTTGAATTTTTCAATACATTCGTCTCATCGTTTACCAACTTTCTACCAAAGGATACGCCCGCGTTCGTAAAAATTCAGAAATTTTCCCAAGGGAACAGGATAAAAAGGAGCTTATGTTAAGGACATGGGCAATCCAATTACGTGAAATCGTTGAGGGGTGATTCATTAACAAACATCTTAACATAGGTACAGATTTACAGACTTAAACATCTATAATATAGTACTTGCTGGTAACCGTGACTTCGACCGCATCAGACTCTTAAAAAAGATTTTTTCGATACATATAAATAAAATTGGAGTGTCTGTTTGTAATATTGAAATAATTGCTTTTTAACCGACTTCTAAAAAAGGAGGAGGTTCCCAATTCGGATGATTTTACTACATGCATATGAATATATATACGGTACATACACCAAAATAACATTTTTTTTTACAATTTTTGTTCGTCTGTCTGTCCAGGCTAATCTCTGAAATGGCCGGACCGATTTTGACGGGATTTTTTTTGGCAGGTAGCTGATGTAATAAGGAGTAACATAGGCTACTTTTATTTTAGAAAAAATAAATTCAAAATCCTGTAGTCCACGCGAACGAAGTCGCGGGCACAGCTAGTCTTATATAAAAGTGGCCTAAGTTAGAAAGAAAGAAGAAAGAAAGAAAATACGTTTATTTGGCACACAGGTACACACAATGATATAAAAATGTATTATAGTATGGGATCTTAAACTTAAAATATATCTACATTGTATGTCCCACGGCTGCACCAAATAGGTCAAGTTACTATACCTATAACATCAGCTATCTAACAGTGACAGTCCCGTTACAATCGGTCCAGGTCCATTTCGGAGATTATTCAGAAAAAACGGACAGCCAAAAAAAATGCATTTTTGCTATAGGTATCGTGCATACTTTCATAATAATATGAATTAAGTAAAAATGGGTAGGTAGTAGTCAGAACCTACTACCGCGACCGCGTACTGGAAGACGCAGCGACGAAAGGCCCCATTAGGGGCTCTATGACCTGGCGAGTAAGAGAGGAGAGTCGCGGAAATCCGATGGAGGCGAAACACACAGGACCGTCCATTGTGGCGACAATTGGGGGAGGCCTATGTTCAAGTGGCCGTTTTGCTTTTGAAATGATGATAATAAAAAAAAAATTAATGTTACAAACAGACACTTCTATTTTATTTTTATGTGTAGATACCGAGCATACCACATAATTAATCTGTTGTTCACGTACACAGTAAGCACTTATTTAGTAATAAATTAGCCACACCTACGCAAAATATATCCATACTTTTTTTGGAATTTGGAAAAAGATTAGATACTAACTTCTACCAACAACCTAATCTAATTTAAAGTACTATTTTCTTATCAAACCAAGCCAATTGATAAAACAAAAGTTAAAAAGCATCCCTTTGAAGTAATAACTACAAAAGCTTCAGCCCAATCGAACAGGTTCTTGCATAATATTGAAAACATAATAATGTTTACTTATAATTTATCCGGAGGCTGACAGAACGTTGTTTGGACAACTTAACTGTACAATTTATTCTGCTAAATATTTTTTTATATACACTGTGAATCGACGTATTTATTATTTAAGCGTGTTTTCCTGTTTCCAGCCACTTCTGACATTTAAGTATAATATTTTGATCTCTCAGTTAGATTACCATAAAATTGTACCTACATTTCTTTTTAACCCCGACGGAAAAAAGGGGTGTGTCTGTCCGCGGCATTGTAACTCCTAAGCGAATGGACCGATTTTGATGCGGTTTTTTTATTTGAAAGCTGACGTTATTTCAAATTTCAGAATTCTGGGTCAACGGGTAGTACCTATCCTATGAATTTCGATCTTTGAAAGTATCAAAATATACGTTTTTTTGCGACACGGCCGTATCTTTATTCCATAACTTAGAAGTTTAAGGGACCGCAGACCTGAGTATATGGTTTTAACATGGTTTTAATGTCAACTCGATACTTCCACGCGTTCTTGAGATCTTGATCTCGAGAACGCCCTTTTGGTCTTGACAGACAGAAAGACGGACGGACGGACAACAAAGTGATTCTAAAGTGATCCTATATAAGGGTTCTGTTTTTTTTTCTTTTGAGGTACGGAACCCTAAAAATTGAGGGGTTGGAGGGTACGAAATAGCCAACAACCTATCCTATACACAAAAAGAAACAAAAAAAACATCGGTCTACCCGTTTCGGAGGAGTTCGATAGCAAATATTGACACGAGACTTTATTAATTAGATAAAAATGAAAATGGCTAAATATGTTGATAAGGACAAGTAACACTGAACCAAATTGGATAAACAAGTTTTTTATACTAAATACTTGTTGAAGTCTCACGACAGATCATATGATAAATTAAAGAAAAGCTTTTAACAGAAAGATGTCTGTTAAGTCCGCTAGTAAGTAATACATACAATTTAGAATCACCTTATTTAACCTCTAAGCATGCAGATTACAGATCACAAAGTCAAAAAACTGTTAGACAAAATAGAGCACAGATTTAGTTCAGTTCAATACTCAATACTTTATTGCAATCCATATGTATACATAGATGGTTTTAAAAAATTTCATAGATCAATATGGACCCTGTCGGGCACAGCAAAAATTCATTTATTTTTCATTCATTCATTCTTCACAATCTATAGAGCACAGGCGTAGGGTAGCCTTTCGGTATTTTACAGGATGCATTTTAGAGAGTGTGCGCGTAAATTGCACAAAAAGTCACTAGCTTCTGCCAACCCCTTTCTACCATTAGACAACCCGATACGTGCGGCGAGTACCCTTACGTTGTTAACACCTGTAGAGGTGTACCGTAGGGTGTGGCCTAGCGTGTCGCCTCGTCGTTTATAGCGCATTTTTCGAAGCACTGAAAAACATTGGCTGTTACGGTAATCCCGGCCAATTATAATTTAGGTGTCTTCAAGGGTAGAGTGAATAGGCTGTTTATAAACTAGTACGCCTCACCATCAACGATTGCATCACTGCTTACATTCTGGGCCCTGTTTAATAAAGCTGACAATTCAACATACCTGTATGTCAGGCACTGACATAATTGTGGAATTGTCGCGCTCAGGCTGTTTAATTAATAAAAGTAACAAGTATGCATCGCAAATATTTCAAAAAGCGTCGAATGAAATGTTAGCATATTTGTCAATTAAAACGTGTTAAGTAAAACTCAACAATTGTCAAATACCACAGTCAAATTATAGATAATTGACATATTTGCACATAGTTTAGATGAAGTTAAATCAAACTTTTTTTTTTTAATCATAAATCTGTATTTGAGCAGAAGAAACGAATTCTTACTTTAAATTATCGCCGTTGCCTCCTCATTTACATTTGTTCCGAGTATTTTAGCATCACTATTCTCACTACTCAATGTAAGTTTTTTTTTTGTAATAAACCTTTTATTAAGTATTATATATATTTTTTACCTTTGTAGTTAAACGAGAGGGTAAAGCACCTGAACTAATAACGTTTATAACCAGAGGTCGGAGTTAGGTTGAGTTGTTCATGTACTTATACTAATTTCATACAGCGAAAGAATAAAGTGGACATGCCTCAAATCCCGAGATTAATTTTAAAGAGCACATATTTTTTTTATGACACTATCAGAAATATAATTATAGATTAATTTTTTTGCTATATTTCTGATAGTGTCATCAGAAATATAGCAAAAAAAAATCTTACTGCATTAATGACGAGGAGAACGAAGTGTGTAAATTTAACCTCACCGCAGTTGACGTAGAAAGATCTTTTTCAATGAAAAATACTAATAAAAATTGTATGTTATTTATCTTTGTTTTATATTTTTCTTATCTATCTCTAGAAGGTTTTTTTACTTTGTAATATTGTTGAACACACGGAATTTTTCATTACCCGAAAAATCCCGGGAAGATCCTTATTAACTCATCGAATGCCGTAATTAGAGACACAATAGAAAAACAATTGCTTATGTCGAACTGTATAACTTAAGACATTCAAAAGGTCAATATTTCGATGCAAGTATATGAATAAGTCTACCTAAGTCCGACCTCTGTTTCCAACTACGGAGATCACATTAACACAGAAAATTTTATTGCACATTCTTATAACTTATGTTGCAAATATTGAGATACACTGTTATAGGTTTGTTTTCCTCAAACTAATGTATGAGTAATCCTATTAGAATTGATGAGCGTAAGATGATGAGATTTATTTACATATGTACCTACTTATGTAGTTATGTATCTGTCGTGGTCAGATCTTATAAATTGAATTAGTCACTTCATGATATGGCCAATTGAAACTGGCCAGATCGTTTAAACGTTAACATTTAATGATATGTCAATGCTCAATTGGTCATATCATTGATGTTGGATTTCTATGATTTCTATATAAGATTGATTTTGATGACAATATTGATTCTAGAATTGAAGTATCATCAAATTTTTACATTTCAAACGATCTGGCCAGTTTTATTTGGCCAGTCAATGTCCTAAGATCTGGCCACGACATACCTATATCCACTGCAGTCAGCTACGTGTTACATTGATTAGCTTGTTGTACAGCAATTCTGATCAAGTTACGTCTACATGCAATTTTCTAAGCGAGGAATCCCGTTAAAGCCTTTTGTAAAATCACGTTTTAGTTTAACGTCACAGTTTTTAAATCAAGTAGATAGTATTCTGGCGAATACAGTTCTATATAAAGTTGCCGAATGTTGGATAAAAGCTTGAGCCATATTTCCTAGTCTGGCCGTCCAATCAAATAAGGAATCAGGGCTCTCTAACAGAAAAAAACTTGTAACAGAAAACATCTTTATGCAAGCAATACACTACCATGTACCAGCATTGTTAACGTTATATCGGGCTCCACGCAAAGTCATTTTCTTCTTTTATCTATGACCACTGCGCGTGGCGGGGCAAAAAGCTCAAACTACCAACCTACAAATATACTTTTACGTGCTTTAAAAGCAACGCTGAAATTCAGGGAATTAATTGAAAGTATTATCTGTTAACTATAAACTCCAGCCAACTGTTGCCGGGGCACTCAGCTCGATATTGTAAACTACAAACGATAATGTAAACATTTCATTCATGAACTAGTTTTTATTTTTAATAGCTTCACACCTCGGTTCACTGTCCCAAAACAAACAATTTTACTAACAGTGTAGTCAAGCTAAAAAAACAATTAATAGTGTAGAACGTCAAACTCAGACATTTATTGAAGAAAATAAAATAATGTAGAAAAAGCGGTGTTACTACTCGTATTTTTAAATGTAGTTCCTCGGGTGACAGATGGGTGGATGTGCGCTGCTTACCCACCGAACTCTTCGCATCTTGAATGTCATGACTATATAGTCAGTCAAGGTTATTTGTATGTTTTTTTCCCACGAAGAACATTCCGAAAGGTTTGACCATTCGCACACACTGCAAAAGTAAACATCGCCAGCTCTATCTACAAGACTCACGAAATTGGGTTGTCCACAAAGAGCAAATCATAGAGAAAACGTCAGAAACGCGACTATTTGTCTCTTCCGTTACCGTTAGTAATTGACAAAAGCAAACATCATGATGACAGTTGATTAGGAAGGTATGGACAATCGGATTCCAATTGTGGAGGACAACTCATGTCCGAACTACAATTTCGATTTCTTTATCGGTTTCAAACTTGTCAAACAAGTTTACACGTCACCACACTGACGGACGACTGGACGCGCAAAACTAAATGGCGTGAGCAGTCGGAAGGTCACACAGAACATTTTCACGACATATTTTCTACAAATGCTTGCCATCCACAGTAGGTTAAGGGGATCTTAACTTCTCCCGTGTAGTCTGAATATAATTAAATATGAATACTGATATGAGGATGTATACGCTTCGGCGCACATAAACCCGGTGCAAATAAATTCTCAAATTTTATGCGCGTCGTAAAATAACTCTTTATGGGATTGCATTGGGCTATTATTATGACAGCTTTTAACGGATAACGTTAAACATAAGATAATTATAGCACAAAGACTGTAATGTAATCGTTACTGTCAAATTGGAAGGCTAGAATGCTTTGATTGGCAAACGTAACCCACGCTCTTTACTATCGATATAAAATAGAGCGCTGCGTTTGATTGCTAATTGGATTTTCCAACTCAATTTTTTTTAACATTGTCTAACATTTAGCGTTCGCACTAAAGTCAAAAACGCAGAGCACTGGCTGAACGATCAAACATGTTGGCCTGATGCTCAAGCATACTGCACACCCCTGCACTCGAGTACTCGTTGGATAGATAGGGTGATTCATTGGGCATGAATCACCCTATGTACTAAATGGGACGCTAATTCTCTCAAGTCCAGTACAACAACGCTTTCAGAGTGCTGAAGCGGCTGCCACGTCATTGCAGTACTTCGTAGACGATTGTAAAAGTCAGTCTCGACAGCTTCCCAGCTGCCGTATGCAAAAAGATTACGTCTCTTCTCGATAGACTGTGTGGCAGTTGCAGCAGCCTCCTGAAAGTAATTGCTGGAAGATATGATGAGGGCCCCCTAGTGAGGTATTTCATGAAACAATTGTCTCTGGTAGTAGATATCTAAGCACTAACATAGGTTCTAACTTCTAAGCTAAATTGTTACTAACATTCAATATTTTGAGGCTTTGAAATACGGTAGAGTTTTGACTCATTTCTGTATATTTTTTTCCCGCTATCTACATCTACACTAATATAATAAAGAGGTAAAGTTTGTTTTTTTTGTTTGTAGGATGTTATCTCTGAAAGTACTGATCCGATTGCTAAATTTTTTTTCACCGATAGAAAGCCGGTTTATTTTTGAGTGGCATAGGCTATATTTTAATTACGCAGGTGAAGCTGCGGGCCAAAGCTGGTTACTAATAAATTACAATGGAGTGGGCTACCAAATAAAAGAAGAATTGCTGTGTTTGCTCTAAAGTCGGAATGGAACCTGCAACAATTTTTCAAACGCTGCTGAAGCTTGTAATCAGTCGTATGTTTTGTTTAGATTCAAACAGAGCTCACAGATCGCATGTATAAAATAATTTAAATTAGCTTTTTTTGTTACCGTATTATACACAATACGGTAACAAAAAAAAATGGCCATATTAGGTAGTTATACATGCACTTTCACAAACAATACGACAATATAATCAGGTCGTAAGAATCAGCCAGTCAGCAGAACTAATATTCTCGATGCATATCTATGATACATACCTATAGTCTATCATTAAATTACACATGTTCATTAAATTCCTTATTTCTAGCACTGTACACATGTAAGTAAATTCATTTAAATGTTTTCTGTCTTTATTTTTAGGATCAAACTCAGAAAATTAACTGCAATAAAAACTTTTTTCAAAAAAACATATAATGTAAAAAATCACTGAAAAGTACAAAATAATAATAATTTCGGAAATCGGTGTTTCTATAATAGAATTTTCTCTTTGTTATTTAACACCGTCTTCCGAAATTAAAGCTATTTTGTACTCATCAGTTTTTTTTTTTTTTTTAATAGAAGGCAGTTGTATTTTTTATTTTTGGAAAACCAAAAAGTACCCCTCAGCCATGATTAAATACCTTATAACCAGAGTGCATCTCATAACGATTCTAATAATTCCAAACACGGTTAGATTATTTACCTTCCGGTTTCATGTTCAGATCAGTTCGATACATCCCCTTTTCTTTCAGTCAGTTATCGACTACACGTATAAACAAAGCCATTTTAATGCAATTTTACTTGTTACGACAGTTCTGCTGTCATACTATGAGGAGTTCTGTTCCATATCTTCGAAGTTCATGATCAGATCATAATAATATAGAAATATTGTGAGACCAACATGCATAACCTTTCAATCAAAAAAATAATTTTCAAAATCGGTCCACAATTGACCGAGATATCGGTGAACATACATAACAAAAAACATTAAGTCGAACATAAAACCTCCTCCTTTTCGAAGTCGGTTAAAAATGGGATTAACACAAACCTTAGATTCCTTTGTTTAAGTTTTGATAACAACGAAATACGAAGACGCAGCCAAGAAAGACGGATAATTAGATTAAAGTGAAATCAGAGATGGGTTATGAATCCAAAATAGGGAAAAATCGAGTTACCAAAACCCTAAAGAATTTGAAATAAGTTCAAGGAAAATCACTATGATTTAGCCTGCGGCGTCGCACACGTGAATTTCAAAAATTATCCATCGGGAACGTGTCTATCTACTTCCGGGACCAAAAAAGCTCTACCTATGGCTTAATAAATTCAGGTCTACCCGCGAATTTTCGTCTTAATCCAATAGGGCTGATTCATCAATTAACATATGTACTTATTTTGTGGGAAATGATCAAATGACTTCTCCCGCTGTGTGAAAGGGAGTGTCAAATTTTAAAGAACTAAACCTTTGCGAGGACTACGTTACGGCAACTCGATCGAAAAATCCGCAGCTCTAGCAGTTCTGGCATCGGCCATTACCGGCCCAGTCAATCTTACCGGCTTGCTTTCTCCTTACCGGACACCAGGCTACCCATCACTCGTCTGCTAGCCTGCGCCTACGGTGACTCCCGACGCCCGGAGCGTCTCCGACCGCGACGGAGTCAGGCAGGACACCAAACATATCGACGTCAATTTAATAACATTAAATTAGAATGGTAATCACTGTAATAGAATGAAGAGCAAGAGCTATACTGATTATAATGGAATCCACATAAAGCTGTTAGAACAGAGGCTTTCATAAGTTTATCCAGCTTTCGATTAACACAATTTAATGTAATTTGAATACTAACATTTTCTATGAGCCATAACTTAGTTCAAGTCCTTTCATATTGCGGGTTAGGCTTTGCATCGTAAATAACTCGACGTGGTTGCGGTCCCGAAAATACCTCCGTGAAATACCTTCATAATAAAATGTAATATTTCAGTGCAGAAACTTTTATACAATACCTTTGTTTTCTGCATTTCTAGCTTTATTTACCTGTTAAGATAACAGGTGACCTTTACGTGTGAAGGATGTTTTTTGTTTGTGTGACTTTAAACCCTTAATCCAGCTTACAAAATGAATCAGTGGGAAGGGTACAGAAAAAAATATCAAAATTCTTGCCTGTTGTTTCGTATTTTGCAGGTAAAATTAGATTTCGTGTCGCCGTCACACCTACTGAGCTAATTTGTTCCACTGTTGAAGTACATGCGGTAATTTTTCACTTACGATAATAATGAATACATACACTTCTAGATATTTATTGTGCTCATAGCGGAAAACTGCGTTATAGAATATGAATAGGCAATCGAGGCTTCATCGATTTTCTTGTAATAATTAATGTACAGACAGCACTGTTTCCTGTGATTGCCGGAAATTGCGAACTAGACAGAGAGAGAGCAGTAGTGGCCGAGTGGTAACGGCCCCAACTTACGAGTTATATGTCGCAGGTTCGAACGCAGCCAGGCGCATTACTTTGTGTAATTTATTTCATCACCACTGCTCTCAAAACGGTGAAGGGAAACATCGTGAGGAAACCCATGTCCTAGAATCAAAAATTCGAAGACATGTGGCCCACGTGTGCCCAATGTAGTTCTACCTTTATTTTATTTCGTGGGTGTCGTAATAAGAAGTATACGAGCCAAGCGTAGGAATATTCCTTTACTATTTAAAATATTCCGAGCTTTTCTGACACTCTTATATATTATTTAGAGTTGAGAATACTTTGATTTGGATCGTCGTACATATGAATATGTATCAGTAGGCCGCTGGTGCTGTAGAAGTAAATAATATGCCACCAAAAACATAATTTTGTAAAAAAACAAGGCTTGAAACTCAGTTCTTCTACCGTAAAAAGTTGTGAGATCCATCTAATACCAAGTCGGTTAATTTATTCAGTCCGTACTTAAGGGACCTTGATGAACAAGATTGAATTGGCAATCGCATGTATATTGTATATCACAAGTACCTAACATGTTTGTAAGTAATATTTATTTTTGTAGATTCCTTTATATTATAAATATACAGGTACACTGATTCATTAACTGCAAATGTAACTTTGTAATCTTATATGTATTTATATCGGATTACAAAGTTATTTATGCAGTTGGTGTATCTAGAAATCTGTAGCAAAATTGCAAAATTTTTAAGTTTTTCATTGATTTATACACTAAGCACTAAGGGTGAGTTGCACCATTTAACTATAACGATAACAAAGCCGTTAACACGTGTCAAATCATCGAATTGACCAATAGGCGGCCGTTTCACGGCTGGTTATGGTTTGGTTATCGTTATAGTTAAATGGTGCAACTCACCCTAATTGTATTCTAAAGAAGTTTCTATGTCTGCTAGCCTTAGGGTGAGTTGCACCATTAAACTATAACGATAACAAAGCCGTTAACAGCTGTCAAATCGTCGAATTGACCAATAGGCGGCCGTTTCACGGCTAGTTATGGTTTGGTTATCGTTATAGTTAAATGGTGCAACTCACCCTTAGACTTTTGATGATCGGTCAGTCGGTGAGTGACGAAATTAAGAAACTTTAACCAGATGTAATAGAGTAGTGTCTAGGGTCAAAATAATTACATTTTATTTAGTCCGTGTTTCAGATTATAAAAAAATATTGGACACGTATTTTTTCTTTTTTCGACTAAACAAAAAATAACAAAGATATAGCCCATTAACGTTACGTGTGACGTCACCCCGTGCGAAAAAATGCAGCACGGCGTGACGTCACACGTAACTTTAATGGGCTATATCTTTGTCATTTTTGGTTTAATTTACAAATAAAAAAATACGTTTCCCTTATTTTTGAATAATCTAAAAGACGGACTAATTACATTTTTTACGACCACTAGCCTATTCTTATTCTACTGGTTCAAATTGAATAACATTTTAAATATACCGTAATTATTCAATGCCTGCTTGGTTATAGAAAAATCAGGTTTATAGTTTTATACACAACGAAGTTATAGGGGATCGAAAATGGCCTGAACTGTTTGAGAAAAGGATGTTACAGTTGTGCCACTTTTTTGCTCGCCTGGATGGGGGCTGCCGTGCCCCCTAATTACCTACTAATTTATTACTCAGGTGCAGCGGAAGGCACCTACTACTTGTAGGTACACAAAAAGAAATTATTATATTATATTATGTTCTCGACATTAAATATATACAATTGTAGTCACACATACAATGTCGCCAATGCACTCAGTTTAACTTTGTATTTTAAATTGCGTTCTAGTTTTTTTTCAGCATTTCAGTGTTTTAGAGTTCATTAATCAAATTCCGAAAAGGAAACGCGATGATAAATATTCTTACAGCTAGATTAAGAAGAAAATTATGAAATTAGAAAGAATATTGCTAAAAGGTCGCCGTAAATCTTCGTCATTCTCAGATCCTAAACCGATTTTATCAACACCTCAAGGTATTTACTATTAGTAGTAAAGTGTTTTCTTATTTACTGTTTAATCATTAAATATTCTGAATATTAGGAAACTCCTATGAAGTAAAGCTACGAGACAGAGTATTTTAACTAATTCCACAACAGTGCCCATTTCCGGAAATTGACGCACAAAGCAATGTAACTGGCCTGTTTAGTATTAATTATAATTTTTAGGTTTTTTTTTCAATGTTAAGTATATACATATATGTATTAGTTAAATAGTGAGTCAAACGAAGATATTTATTGTATCACATTTCTGTAAAAGTGTCTTATTTTACACAAGCTTTGAAAGTCCATTTCTTCCTCTAGGGATTAAATTTTGGAAAATGCTCTCATAGTGTTCGCCTACTTCATAAAAGGAAACTTTGTGCAAAATTTCACGCTCCTAGTCCTTGTGGTTTCGGCTGTGCATTGATATGTCAGTCAGTCAGTTTCTCATTTTAAATATATAGATTAGAATTGGACACATAAATCATGTTGTACTTTATAGCACAGGTGGTGTAGTAAATTATGACATTTACTTTTAGATTTATAGGTTTAAGTGAAGTTTTGTAAAAATTTTAAGTGTTAATAATTATTGGTGAGCTAAATATATAGTTCTTCATATAAAATAAATAGTTCTAGTATGACTATAGGAAATCTGTCGTTATAAACACGCGGACCCAAATATCGTGCGTAAACGAATACAATCACATTCTGCGTAGTTAGAGGTATCCACATGAATAAGTGTAGTTCGTATTTTATTTTTTTAGTATTCGGTACTTACTTACTGCTATTTAAAATATAAATCCTGATAAATTAGAATAAAATAAAATCAAGAAGGCAGCTCGCCAGCCGAGGGCGAAATGCATTGAACGGTCAACTTCAGGTGCTTCACATCCAAAGAGCAAGCAAAGTTAATTAAGAAATACCGAGGATTTGTTGTGCTTCAAGAGACTGCAACCAAGTAGGTAATATCGTGTTCTTCATCATTGCTGCACCTAATTAGCTAGTCCAAAGCTTACCGTCAAACTGCTAAATTGTATCTATTAGTACGACTCAGAATATAAATACTTGCTGAATTCTGCCAGCAATTCTGCCCATACCATATTTGTCAAAAACTATGTAACATCGTTTTTATTATTATATTCGATAAAATTATTTCGATGGTTTGGCCATCGATAATTTTTATTTTTAATGCTTTTACCTGGACGACTCGGCGCGACTTGTCTGTCGCGTGAGATTTTTTAATTAATTTACCTATTTCAGAAAATTATATACATGCGTGTAAGTTTTATTTGCCATGTCCCAATATTTGCCCTTGTGGCACCTTCCCGCGTAGTGTCTCAATGATTCTAACCCAACTAGAAAGTTTTATCACAGTAAATATTCTTTTAAATACCTAATAAAAAATTGCTGTCTTTAATATCTAACGTAGTTATGTGGCCGACGCAGAGGCGATTTAAATGGATCTTTTACTGGAGACCGGCCAAGAATCCTGGTGGTCCAGAATATTGAAGAATTGATGAAATCGCTGTAAAGCCGTAGTGAGACATAACAGCTGTTTATTGCGAACGTGCGGCCGTCTGCTTCGGACTGTGGCCTATTATCTGTATACTGCCTAATTAGGAACTGACTCATCAATCTACAAGTGTTACGTACTTAACGAATGGTTAATTTTGTTAGACATTTTTGTTTCTTTTCTTACCTGCCAGCACTTTTGTGCCGACATTGCATTTTAATACATCATACCATAATCAGCCTTATAATGTTCCCACTATTGGGAATCGGGCCTCCTCTCTAGGAGGGAATGGTTCGTAATCCACCTCGCGGGCCCAGTGCGGGTTGCATACAAGGTTTAAATAAAAAAAATAGGTGGTAGGTAGTTAGTCAGTTGACGGCAGCGAAGCCGCGGGCAAAAGCTAGATTTAAACATATTTTTACCAAGGTATAGCAAAAGAAATACTTAACAAAAATTCAACTAGATTGTTCAAGGTTAAGTGTCTGTGATGTTTTTATGCTGTTTAAAATATGTTGAGTACACATATTTATCTAAGTGACTACCTAAACTTGTTAATTGAGTTTTCTTATGGCAATTACCTCCAAAATGTGTACACATGAAAGAAAAACAGACTAAAATCACATTCTAGATATTATGATGATATATTATTATGTGATAGCACAAGTTTATATTATGAAAGATATATAGGTACTTAAAATGTACCCTTGAATTAAGTTAGATTAGTCAAGAAGCTTCTTAGAATCGTTGGTAAAATAAATATTATTTATTTTGGAATTCATTAAGTACCTACGATAAATAAAATTGAAACTATAGATTTGTTGATGACTTAAATCTTCTATGATGATGTGGTGTACTGAAATCTCTGTAAGTACTTAATTGTAACTTAAAAACGAGAAAACTAGGTAAAAAATGTAAAATACAAAACATTATACACATTATATAATAAATTATTAAAGAAATTATAATTAATAAAATTAAACACCTTTTGAAGAAATAAATTAAAATAAGAAAAAAACAAAGGCTGCCGAAAAACAGAAAGATCAAAAGACTAAAAATAAATAAATGGTATACAATAATGGCACTAACTTGGTTTGTTGTAGTTCTGGGGAGATGTATTGTAGAAATAGCAGTAAACACCAAAGGCCAGGACAAACAGTATGAGAAGCAGGATTCTGGTGGAGAAAGGCCGGCATCGCAGGACCCGGTTCCTCATCATGGAAACTGCAAATAATAATATTTTTAAACATTTTTACATTAATACCTAAGTATGCATATATTTTATTTGAAATCATAATTTTATTTATAAATTTTTTAACAAAATATTAAGACCAATAAAACCTATGAATGTATTCCACAAATACAAAATACAAAAAAAAACACAATAAATTAAAAAAAAATCTGAGAAAGAAGTTTATACTTTTGTGCAACTTTATTGCTCTGCTTATAATAATAAAAGCTCAATAGAACTGGCTACTGATAAATAGATTAATGAATAATGAAAACTTTTACTTTAAAATTTTAAAGATCGCAAATTTACGTAAGTAAATATCTGGCGAGCTTATGTAATTTTAAATAGATATTATTCCAACTTTACTCAAAATGACCTATATAGTAGATACCTAGCTTAAGTTATACATAATGCCTTATAGGTTTTCGATTTTAAACATTTACGTTACATAGCTTAGGTATTACTAGTAAAATTCCACATTTAACTGCGCAATTCGCCTACAATAGTAAAAAACATTACAAAAAAAAATACATAAAAAGCTACAACCCTAAGATCTAAAAACTTAAAGAATACGTACGTAAGACAGTTAACATAACAGTACAAACACTAAATCACTCTTTACCAGCATCAAAAGTAACTCAAATCCATGCAAACATAAATTCCAAAAACTATAAAAGTTTTAAGCACAAAAAAGTCACAGCTTAAAAAAAATATTGGTATGTCTTGAATCGACTTTGCGTAAACAGTAAACAGCGAAGATGCGGCAAACACTTCAAACTACTTAAAATAAATTAACTCACATTTTATAAGTCAGGACTTTTCAAAGAACAATGTTTACATTTTATTTTTCTCTAAATATACACGATTATTTATTTATCTGCAGTGTAAGTTATCGGCTCACGCTTGCACGCGACAGCTAAACGCCACTACGTGCTACCCCACCGCGATACGGCTACAATACCGATTGGCGATGGCATGGCATCTCACTCGCTCCTGGGTTGCTAGTCTAGTTTATAAAAACTACCAAACTACAATTTACCTTTTTGTAAAAATTTTTTTTTTAAATAATTTAATTGCTGTCTAAAAGTGTTCTTCCCTTTAAATTTTGTAAGATACTTATATTACTTTGTTTAGTCTTGACAAAACGTATTGCTGATAGCAACATAACAAGCAAAACCAATACAAACAATTTATTATAGTGTTTTGTGGTTTGCTATCATGATCAAATATTAAGGTTTTACTTTACCAGTTTGACTTTAGTTTGATTACCAGTTTGACTTAGTTGTGTTTATTGGTATATTTGACAGTGGCGCCACCCCGAACGTGAAAAGGGTAGCGTTCCTTTACTGGACGAAGCAAATACTTTGCATTAATTGGAGCAATTGTAATGGTTTTGGCCAGATGTTTCATTTAGTTAAAGTATCATGAAGTTTCAATTATTTTGGGATAGATGGTAATTTACAAACCCATGAATTTTTTTTTCGTTTCATCCATTGTATTTTGGACAATTTGTATTTGTTTGTGTTTTTGAACGCACCACGTTTGACAGGAGCATGAAACATGAACATGACTTATTCGTATACCAGCCGAAAATATCATAAAGGCTTGGTAGAAAAAAGTTTATGTAAAAGTTTTAAACTTGTAAATAATATATCTGATCTTTGCACTTTACATAATTATAGTTAGGTATTGATCTTTTTTTATTAGTAATAAATAGATAGGTACTCTGTTTTGATTTTATGACCAAAAGTTATTAATTGATTAGGAATATAGTTGCAAAACTTCTGAAATATTCGGAATAATTCCGGAATACTTCTGGGAAAGTTTCTTTAAATCGGAATTATTCAAAATGAATTTAATTAAGATTTTTTTTTTTTTTGCTGAAAAATTGTATTTTGCATCGATCGTCGATCGCCGCCGCCGCTGCTGCAGCGCTGGCCACAGAGTACTTTGTACGCTGGCGCTGCGACGCGCGCGCGGGCCCGACTGCCACGCAGCCACGAGTCGTGCGTGCAGGCGATGGCGGTGCGGGGTGCGGTAAGAGGGGATATGCTCCCGGAGAAGTTTTCCCCCTCCGCGAGAAAGATTCCAATCGAATGTTTCCGAATGTTTCCGAATATTTCGCCCGAATATTTCGCCGGATTGCCGGAATAATTCAATCGGAATAAACGTGTTTGTAAGTTAATAATTGTTCAGTGGCACATACGTAAGTAAAATATAAATGTTTATTTTAATCTATATGGGATTGATTAATGTTAGCCTGCGATTAACAGGATTTTTATTCTTTTGTTTTTAGGTAGGTAGGTACCTACTTATTTCGAAATCGAATGCTATTTTTATAAATGTCAGTTGTGAATTAAAAAACCAGGTATAACATTATTTGATTTGTTTTTTGAAAAAGGGTTAGAGTCTGTCTAATAAGTTAAACGACTTAACGTATTTATTAGGATATAGTGAAATCTGATGTAGGTAGTCAACACGGATTCAATAATCAAGGTTGATTAAGAGATAGAGATCATTGTTTAATAACAGAAGAACCCAATGATAGAAGAACCTTATAAAAAGTACTGAATGTTTGTATTTATTAAATGATTAAATATTATACAAAATTCCCAAGTCGGTTGAGAGAGATCTCTGATTCGCGAGTCGCATAGCCCACCAAGTCAATAAAAACATTACGCGTAAATAGCCCAGTCAATAAATACATTGATTTTGTTGTTTGTGTTTGTTGTTGTTTGTTCTATGTTTGTTTTGTTTGTGTGTTTGTACGAAAAATATTAATATTATATTGTAAAAAGGGTGGGGCGCTTTGTGCTATATGTTTCGTAAGAGTCGAATCGAGCACCCCACGCTTTTCCTAAAGTCAATGACCATGACCCCTAAGTATTTGACCTAAAATGTTATCGAAAAAAAATTGATCTGTGTTATTTAGAGAAGTAGCGCTCGCCGGCGCGGTCAAAGCAGCCCTTTGGTGTCCCGGGCGTTTCCCGACATTTTTGCATTTGACCTTGAGTTCAAGGTGATTGACTTTGGTGTCAAGGTCATGCCCTATGGTGTCCCAGGTGTTTTCCAACTTTTTATACATTTGACCTTGGGGTCAAAGTCATTGACCTTGAGGTCAAGGTCTGGCCCTTGGGGTCAAAGTCATTACCTTTGGGTGTCACAGGTGATTCCCAACATTTTAATGAAGTAAAGGTTTAAGTAATGGTCATTGCCCTTGAGATCAAGGTCATAGAATAAAGGATCATTGTGTTGTCATCAGTCTTTGATGGGTGTGCAAAGTTTTAAAAAAATCTGATCGCCCTAAGCTGGTCAAAATCGAGCTCAAAGGCGTTGATTACCAACAAACATATAGGTGAAGCTAATAGAAGCGTGTTAAAAAAGGAGGTTATGAGTTTGAACCGTATGTATGTATGTTTGTCCGCGATCATCTCGCATTTGGCTGAACCGAATTTGATGCAGTTTTCAGAACAGTATTATTAGTCACTATATGTATATACGTAACATAAAAAAATGTTGAAACAAAAATGTTTAACTAAAAAGATAGAACTGACTTCAATGAAGCCGGAGCATTTCAAACCACCACCAAGCGAAGACTTTATTGAAGAGGTGCACTCACAACTATAAACTTAATATATTCCTACCGCTCACAATACAACTAAAGATAATATTTTACAACTTCCAAGCGCGAAATAGGTAGTAAGGTCGATTTTCTTGGTTTTTTTTGACAGTTGAAATATTCCGAAAGTTTCGGAATATTTCGGAATACTTCCGAAGTATTCGACGGGAATGATTCGGAATTTTTCCCGCCAGCATCTATAATTAGGAATATAGGCCGAATTTTGTTATTAATTTCAGAAGTAAAATAAGTTACAAATTCGAACGAGAGTTCCTAACCATCTGATCAAAAATAAATATCTGCTGAGAAACCAGTCAATTTAGTACTGATATTATTATTGCTATTTAATTAGAAACATGCTGTAAATAGGAATTAAACATAAATAAACCGACATTTATCCTAGTTATTTAATTAATTAATTAGGTTGCCAGATATTAAGTACCGTATAGCTTACCTAGTAATTCTGTAGTTAGTAGCTTATCAGTGTAGTGGTGGTAATGCGACTCAATCTGTCGCAATCCTACAAGCAAGGAAGGCGGCGGCGTCGTATCGAGTCATATTATATTTAGTGGCTACGTTGTTTGAACAATTAAACATGAAATATAACCAGCTGGGTGATACCGGAATAAAAGTCTCACATATCAGCTTGGGAGGCGCAGCGTTCAGTAACTTTTACGGGTAATTATTCAGCTATATGTAATAATAATAACTGACAAATAACTAACAAGTTTGTTTTTTAAGTTTTGGTTGTTTGTTTTTCTAACTTTAATAAGTTAATTATAATAGTGTAAAAATAAATTAAAGTAATGTGGGAGATGCATTATTTTTATACCAAGTTTCGTCAGGATTAATGTGGCAATGACGAATTATCTCGACCGGCTGGCTACGCGACTGTTGTTATCTGAGTTTATTGTTTGTTTTGTTTGTTCCATATTGGCATTTATTTTTAACCGTAGCATGCAATGTGGCAACACGCGCACAATTTTTTTTTAAAAGGAATGTTTTGCGTTCGATGTCACCCAACTGGGGTCAAGGTCAATAAAAGTGGATCATTGACATTGATTTGATAGTTAGGTACCTACCTATATTTGCTGCCTACGTCATGAACGATTGATAGCGACTTGTTTAGAACTTCGACTCATTGTTTTCAACACCTAGCACTTTGTATAATACTAGGTACCTATCTACTAATAATTTATTGTACATTGATCACAGTTATATAATTTATAATGTAGGTAGGTAGGTACTAGGTAGGTAGGTAGGTATCCACTCAATTTAACAATAACGATAATCATTTTATGATTTTTACTCATTTCTGTGTAAAAAATGATAACTGCTCATTATAACAACTGTTCTTTTATCTTTGGGAAAAGAATTAGGTTTTTTTTTTATCTGTTATAAACTAGTAGGTACTTGACTGCGATCCCGCCTGATGGTAAGCAGTGAGGCAATCGTTGATGGTGAGGCGCACTAGTTTATTAAGAGCCTTTTCACTCTAGCCTTACTTAGGTACTTGCATACCTATAGTCTTTTTTTTTAAATAAGTACTTACTTATTTATCGTGAATATTAATGGCCTTGGCTAAACACATTATTTTTATGTAAACATTAAGTTAGGTAAATCGTTGGTACCTACATAGGGTACCTAGCTATCCTCTTAATATAACCAGGTAGATCACAGAACACAGGAATGCAGTATGGTAGATAATAGTGTTGCAAGTAGATATGTGTCGTTGCCGACAATATGGGAAAATTGTTGACAATATTGCCACCAATATTCATACATCTGGCAATATTCCCGCCAATATTCCCACTTTACGGCAGTATGTGTGTGTGCAACGGCACATCTCTAGTTGCAAGGTCCGAATGGATTCAAATAATACCCTACCGCCATGTCGCCGCCCGAGGCGTCTCCAGCGAAGGCCGAACCGGAGCGTAATGATTATCTTTCACGCTTTCCACCACATAATTCAATCTCATTACTGCTTCGCAGGAGGTGATAACGGCTTCCTATTCTGTCTCGCTTTCCATCATGGTTTGGACCGGGGTCAGAAGCGAATGTTTGCCGCCGCTGATCACCTCTTAGAGGACACGGTGATGGTCCGTTCAAGCGGAGCAGACTTCCACCGTGTCTTTCGGGCAGTCTGCTCTATGATGGCACCAGGGCGTTTCTTCCCGCCGAATCCGAAACGGGACCGACCGACCGACTCCGTGGCGCCCACGGAACAGTAAAAACAGTGTTCCGTGGTGGCGCCTCTCTAGCCACTCCACAAACATGATACTTACTGCCGCGATTGCATGCGCAGCGCTCTTTCTTTCTTTCCATGAGATCCTACTGGAGATCTTATCGCCGTGCCACGATTTGACGCGGCTGCGGAGTTTCGCTTGCCACTTACCCTGGATTCGTGGCAAGATCTCTCGGGAGTCATCAAGTAGTGATATATTTTCCGCATTTCCATCAATATATGCCTACTTATCATCATAAGCCTCTTAAAAAACATTTCCCTATCCCCATTCCCTCTCCTAGAGAGAAGGCCTGAGTCCCAGCAGTGGGAACATTAAAAAGCTGTACCTACTATTTCCTCCAATTTCCGTCTTTATCCGGTTGTGTTATGAACATAACCGGATATGGGATAGTAGTACCTATACCTATCTAAGATACTTCCGCCTGACCATCGCTAAGTTCATTTTTGCTTGCACTCGAAACGAAACTTTCAAAGGGTTTGGTTTGGCGCCGCGCCGCAGGATTTAAGCGAATTTTTTTTAAAGTGATCTGGCAGAAAGGACCGCGATTATGCATGGGCGTAGCTGGTCTACACTGTCCTTACATAATATCTTCTAATACTGTAATATGGAAATATAATAAGAACCACTTTTTTTTTTAAAGAGTAACTATGGAGCAACTTGCCCTGTTTTTAGGGTTCCGTAGCCAAATGGCAAAAAACGGAACCCTTATAGACTCATCATGTCTGTCTGTCTGTCTGTCCGTCCGTATGTCACAGTCACTTTTTTCCGAAACTATTTTATTTTTTATTTTATTTTATTTTATTTATTTAAGGAAAAACAAACAGTAGCATAATAAGCGATATACATAACAGCTTAAATATAACAATATAAAACAATCATGCTACCCACTACGCTTTCCACAGATTACAATATCGAATACTTAAAACTAGCTAGTAATATAGTTTACCTATAAAAAAAGATTTTTTGCATTTGGGTTCCGTATCCAAAGAGTAAAACGGGACTCTATTACTAAGACTCCGCTGTCTGTCCGTCTGTCACCAGGCTGTATCTCATGAACCGTGATAGACAGGTGAAATTTTCACAAATGATGTATTTCTGTTGCCACTTTAACAACAAAAACTAAAAAACAGAATAAAATTAACATTTAAGGGAGCTCCCATACAACAAACGTGGTTTTTTTCTCGTCTACGGACGGTACGAAATGTATTTTTTTCTTTCGTCCTCAAGTGAGTTTAATCATACACAACCTAAAAGAAACTTAGTAGGGTACTTAAAGGGATAGTATCCATGGATACGTTTATAGAGATATCTCAGGTAAGCTTTTTGTACTTTCTCTAATATCAAAGCATATTTTTTCTCATGTGGGTTCCAGTCGTATTATGCGCTAAACTCAAGACTTATGCCTTGATCACACGTACCGAGTAAAATGGCGAGACAGTAAAATGTTGGTCGGCCGAGATAGTGATGTAAGCGAGTTGCAGAGATAAGCGCTCGGCCGAGCGCTCGGCGTTTTGTTTATACGTACCGAATATTAGAGCAGTGTCTCGCCCGTTAACAGATCGCGCGGCGAATTAAGATCGCTCGGTGAAAGTAGTGGGGGCAATCGGCGCATGTGTACAATTGCCCACAGAAATTTTTAGTATGTTAGGATTTTATTTTTAATTTCGTATGTTTGAACCTTAGTAACATAACTTATAATAACACTAGTTTTTGCTTGTAATTTATCTTGTAAGTAGGTAAATTCAGATTTTTTTAAAATTTAAATTAAAATAAAAAATAATAATTTCGTTAGTTTCTTTCTTAACGTAACAATTCACGTCGTAAACCATTTTTCTGGCTTGCCGTTTAAAATTTTGTTTTTAACCTTTTTTTTTACTACTACCTAATACTAATACGATAACACAAGCTGTACGCAACAGTACCCAAGTACATCAGTATTCAATGAGACGCGTGAACGCAACGCGGGAATTGAAGAGCGACTGATCTACCAATGACTGACGTGTCGCCGTCGGCGCACACCCGCACGCACGTCGCCAAATAGACCTTAGAATTGATACTGCGCATGCCCCTTCCACTTTTGCCGAGCGATCTTAATTCACCGCGCGACCTGTACTCGGTACGTGTGATCAAAGCATTACATCGAACAAGCACATTAAAAATACACTTGAAATCTTAAGCATTTCCTATCATAAAAAACACCTAAGTACGTAAATGCATCCTTTGCAAGTGCTAGGGTTAGTGTATGATCAAATGTGAAACCTAGATCCTTATTTGCGACTGTTCTGGTAATTGAGCTGTCATTGATTTTATATAATATTTTATTATTATTATAAATATCTTTTTATGTTACGTGCTCTGGTAAAGCACACGATGACACGGACGTAGCATTTTGACGAATAAAACTCCATTCAGTTATTTACGGTTTGCAAAAGATAACGGATTTTTTGCTTTGTGTTACTGAGTCTTTTTTAAATCTAAGTGAAGTAAAACGTCATTGTTTAATCTAAATTAGCTAAATATATTATTTCAGTCATAATAAAAAAAAGTATTTTCTTTCTTATTTTAATTGTTAGAAACAATTCTCCCTCTCCTTTAATTTGCCATTACTCAGACACTTCGCACAGTGACGTACCTAAAGTTTAGCAAAATTGAAGAAATGGATTCAGATTAAACTTTTTTCGTTAATGATTAGTAAATAAAAATTGTTTAAAAAAAATTCTTGTTTTGCTCACCCTACCCAATATTTCGGTTTGACAGCTATGACATCACAACATGGCGTAAAAATCGATCCTATTCTTATTTGATACACATTGTAAAAGAATCATGGCGAAATCCCGAACAGAATTTTGCTGGCATATTTTTTTAGCGTGAACTGATGAATAATATGCAAAACTATATGTAAAGATTAAAGGATCATGGCGAAGTCCCGTACAAAATTTTGCTGGCATATTTTTTTGCGTCTTGTGATGAAAAATATATACAAGTGTACAGATTGACAATTTTGTCTTAAACATTACTATTAATAGATACCCAGCAATAAAGATGTTCCAGTTTAAAGTTGGTGAGATTCCGTATATTATGTCAATAATACCTACGTACCTCCTTATGAATTTTTAAAACGCATTTTTGAACGAACGACAAGATGTCATGTCAAATGTTTTCTTCTTCTCTATGTCTTTAGGCCGGATGGCTGTTGAAATGTGTAATGCCATGCTTTTTCTGGTTATGTGATTCTCGATATTGTATTTGTTGTTGTGACAACATCATATATTGTGTCATTTTAACCACTAAATTCTAAGCAAAAACTGTTATTTTTATTTTTATGATTATTGTATAATGCGAAAGTGTATTTCCGAAGTATTTATTATCAATACATAAAGCATAGCATATTATATTACTCGACCAAGATTTTTATTAGTAGCAATATTAAAAGTTCAATTTAGGCGAAAGTCATGAAAGCTATGAGCATAAAAAACTAAGCCATGATTATTTATTTTCGTAAAAAATCTTGTCAATTCACTTTCCAATTATGACGATTTTTTTGTAGTCCATATAGACTCGCCATAATCTAGAATAGATAAAACAAAGTCAATTAATTAATTTGTATTTATCATGGTAACTTATTGGGTTGCTCTTTCTAAACATTTTTTTCTCAGACTTAAAAATCCGTATATCTACACTAATAATTATTATAAAGAGGGAAAATTTATATTTTTAGGGTTCCGTAGTCAACTAGGAATCCTTATAGTTTCGCCATGTCTGTCTGTCTGTCTGTCCGTCCTCGCTTAATCTCAGTGACCGTTAGCACTAGAAAACTGAAATTTGGTACCAATATCAATCACGCCGACCAAAATGGTAAAATAAAAATTGGAAAAAAATGTTTTATTAGGGTAGCCCCCCTATATGTAAAGTGCGAAGTGATTTTTTTAAAATTTCAACCCTAACGTGTGATATATTGTTGAATAGGTATTTAAAAATGAATAGGAATACTAAAAATGAATACTGAAATCATTTTTTGATAATGTCAATAATTTCGGAAATAATCGCTCCAAAAGTAAAAAATAATGTGTGTGTGTCCCTCTAACTTTTGAACCATAAGTTTAGAAAATATTAAAAAAATCTGAAAAGTTGAACTTTTTATGGACTTACTAGGAAAATCATTTTGAACTTGATGGAAAGAACAGTTTTTGTACAAGAAAGACAAAAAGGTTGTACAAAATAATTTCTGGACTAAGTTTGCAGTATAATCGTATATGCAAGCATTTTTTTAAACTCATTAGTGGGTACACTTATTGTGACGGACGGGAAACTACGGAACCCTACACTGAGCGTGGCCCGACACGCTCTTGGCCGGTTTTTTGTGTGTATGTTTGTAATGAATAAACTCAAAAACTACTGTGTCGATTTCATAAATTCTTTTACCATTGGAAAGCTACATTCACTCTGAGTAACATAGGCTATATTTATTGCCCGTGCGAAGCCGGGGAGTAAAAGATATTCTAGTTTAAAGTTGATGAGAACGTACGTACCTCCTTAAGAATTTTAAAAACACATTTTTGAACGAAAGACAAGTTTTTGTATCCATATATAATGTCATGCTTTCTTTTTCTAAAAGTCATTAGCCTGGACGGCAGTTCAAATGTCTAATGCCATGCTTTTTCTAATGATGCGATTCTCGATATTATAATATTTATCGTAGGGACAATGTCACATTGTGTCATTTTATCCACTGTATTCTAAGTAGAATACAAACAGTTATTATTATTTTTATGTTTATTGTCTAATGAGGAAATGTATTTTAGAAGTATTGATTATCAATACATAAAGCAAAGCATGTTATTTTACTTGGCCAAGATTTATATTAGTAGCAACATTAAAAGTTCAATTTACTCAAAAGTAATGAAGTCAGGCCAGAAAAAAAAACTAAGCCAGTACTATTTATAAACGTAAAAAATCTAGTCATTATTCGTTTCCAATTATGACGACTTTTTTGCAATCCTTAGTCTAGACATTAGTTTCATTTGATAAAACTTAAACAATTATTGTTTGCTGAGTGCAGTGAACAGTGTTGTGTCGCGCGGGTCACATGGGGAAGCTAAGCTAGCAAGGGTGTGCCGACTGCCCTATGGCAATGCAACAAACACAAAGGGCTGACTGATTATTGACAATGCCATCCGAAAACCGGCGCACCGGCCGACACGGGGTCAATTATTGTCAATAGTTTTAATTTTATACTTTCAAACAACGCCATCTAGTCCTAAACTAAGTAAAGCTTATGGTATGAGTACTAGACTGTAGACAACCGACAAACATATAGGTATATATTTCTAAATACATACATTATTATAGATTAGCTAGTTTCTGCCAGCGGCTTCGCCCCCGTGAAAATAGGTTTATTTTTCAAACTTTAGACCCCCGTTTCATCCCCTTAGGGGCTGAATTTTGAAAACTCCTTTCTTAGTGCTTACCTTCGTCATAAAAGGAACCGTTGAGCAAAATTTCACGCTCCTAATCCCAGTAGCTTCGGCTGTGCGTTGATATGTCAGTCAGTCAAGTTCTCTTTTTTTGCTGACCCGGCAAACGTTGTTTTGCCATATAAATAATTTTTAAGTAAGAAAAATGTTAAGGGTGGACAACCCTTATCACTAAGGGGTATGAAAAATAGATGTTGGCTGATTCTCAGACCTACTCAATATGCTCACAAAATTTCATGAGAATCGGTCAAGCCGTTTCGGAGGAGTACGGGAGCGAACATTGTGACACGAGAATTTTATATATAAGATATAACACAGAACAAATGATCGTGCTCGTCACACAAACAATTGTTTTGAACCCACGACCTAGTCCAATAGAATCAGATGTCTAGGCCTTGTCTAATTGAACAAAAGTCATTAAATTAAAATCACTGGGCGATATGCCGCACTGGTCGCACTTGATAGATTTCAAGTTTCATGCAATTTGTGTATCAATTTGCCATACGAAGCTGCAACGATTAGGCTACTAGACAGTGTTATTGATACAAGTGATGAGCCTTCAGGTCTTAACTGATATACCTTCAAGTGAAATAGTAGATTGGATACCTATTAAACTTCAATATTTTCGGGCTGGCTCGTTTTTCATCAAAGAATTAGGATAAAGTAGTAGATACCTATTAATTCATGAATCCCCACACGAACGCCGGCGTTCGCGCTGTCATTGTCTTACTATTGAGTCTCTAATTGACGGTATTCGAAAGGTACATACTTTATTATATTCGGGCTGTCTCGTTTTTTCCTCGAAGAATTAGGATTGCCACTCCTCGTCCTGCTATGTGCTATTTCAGCCCCTGCCCTGACCATGAGCCAAGTTTCAACCAAATCCATTCAGTCGTTTAAGCACGAAGGAGTAACAAACATAGGACACATACATAAAAATGTTTGCCTAGACATAATATTACAGTGTGGTAAATGACCATTCATTTCATTATTTTATTCCAATTTTATCTTTAGGTATTGTTTAGTTCGATTATATAGGATGAGGGTCTCATGAAAATCAAACCCTGAATATTATTAATAAAAAACAGCCTTGAGCGCAGCGCTGGCCGCAACGACGAGTCGAGAGCGCAGTACTTTGAATTAATAATCCAATGTATAGGTGCGTGGAATTGATAATCCAATGTACCTATTTGGATTTCGTCGCTGCGGCCAGCGCTGCGCTCAAGGCTGTTTTCGTAGAGAATAGCACGCCTGGTCAACCTTGTCGGTACTGTCAGCTTCAGATTCAAGTTGGGTTACTTATGCCCAGAGGTAAGTAAAACTTTGGCCTAAGCTCGTTAACCAATAGAAACATAGTAAACAGTGTCCCGTGTCCCTATTGGTAACTAAGATCGGGTCAATTAAACCGACTTTACTGTTCTATAATTAAAAACATTGTTAGTACTGCTACATACGAGTATACTTACAACATTAGTTTTAGTATATAATATGCGAAACCCGAAACACGTGTCTAGTATTTTCATGTAAAGAATCTATGTACAAAATTTTATAACTGTATCATAAAAAATCACAAAGTTATAAGCTTGTTATTTCAGCAAAAATACATAGTCACCGGGCCATCCAGGCGACTGAAGGGTGGTTTTGCACTTGCACCCAGCTGTTTGCTGTAAAATAATGTAAAAAATAAAGATAATGTTTTATAAACACAAAGATAATGTTTTATAAACACTTAAATGGGACTGGGCTGGACATGTCTGCCGCATGCCTATCGAGCGGTGGGCCAGTAAAACGCAAAATTGGTGCCCTGAAATCCCACGACGGGGCCGCGGCAGACCAAGAAGGAGATGGCGGGACGACTTGGATGTCTTCCTTGGGAATTGGAAAGAGGTGGCTCAAAACCGGGAACATTGGAAGGAGTGGAGGAAGGCCTTTGCCCAGGAGTGGGATAGTATGGGCTAGATATCATAATAATAATAATAAAACACTAGTGAAAGCGATCTACCCCAGCTTCGCGGAATCTAGGGAATTTTTAGGTTGTTGTACTATAATACGCTGTATTATACACCTCGTTTCCTCATAAATCACTAACGACTTCGCGGAATTTCATGCAGTTTTCACCCTGTTGGCGAAAACTGCATGAATTCTGCGAAGTTTTTTTTGAGTTCATTTCGTTCATACAGATAGACAGAAATAGAGAGGGGCTTTGTTTAAATTAACAAAATTAATATCCTTCGTTACATGGAAGCCATATTTGCCATAAATATAACTTTGTAGATATATATAGACCTGCAATCGTATAAGATACGAAAAAAAATCTGCCTCACCACACAAAATTAAAAGATCATTGGACATTTATTACTGACAAAAAATCTTGGGAAAGGTTGTTCAGTTTTGTCAACTAAGCAAGCCCTTAAAGTTTGTGGAGGGCTGTTCCTTACACCCTAAAGATATTTTTGCACGTTCACGGTTCATGTTCAAAAGGCTTATTTATAAGGAGCTATCATAAATATTTTTATTTCGATGTTCTCTCTATCTATCTCCATTCATTTACCTTTGTTTTATTGACAATTAACAATTTGATAGGCCAGTTGGTCTAGTGGTTAGTGACCCCGACTGCTATGCCGGAGGTCGTGGGTTCGATCCCCACCCAAGACAAATGTTTGTGTGATGAGCATGATCATTTGTTCTGTGACTGGGTGTAATTTATCTATCTATAACATGTGTGTATTTAGAAATATATAAGTATGTTTATCAGTTGTCTAGTACTCATAACACAAGCTCTGCTTAGCTTGGGACTAGGCGACGTTGTGTGATAGTTGTGGATTATTATATTATATTAATTGAAGGAACACAGGTGGGTTTAGTCAGTAAAAGTCTGTCACTCCGTCTCTCCACCGAGAGCGGGGAAAGTTATTGATGAATTCCCATCACAAAAATAGCTTTTTATAAAGACACTTGATACTATTTACAAGCATTACTACCTAGTGTTACAGGTTACTTTATTGCATGTGCGTCCCTTGGAATCTTCCTAAAAATCATCATTTTCCTGCTTTTGTCCCGTGTTATTTAGAATCGGCGCCAGTACATGTATTTTTCTTCCATTCTGTCCTGTCAATCGTCACGTTATCATCAACTCCCTTTCCATCTGCGAAGCAGTAATGCTAGCAAAGGAGGAGGCCAGCCGCCCCAGCCGCCGCCGGGATTCCGATCCCGATTTCCGGCCACCGGAGGCGCAGGCTTGCGGACGGCGAGCAATGGGTAGGTCGCTGTCCGACCGTCCGGTAACTGTCCGGACTGAGCCCAAGTCGTTGACGTCGCGCACCGTTCCCGCGTGCCTCAATGAGTTGTCAGCAACCGTAGGGGCCCAGCTGGGTCGAAGCCTACTGGGGCCAGGGTCTAGTTCCGAAAGGGAGGCGTAGCCCCGGTATGAAAGGCAAGAAGGAACGTGGTGGGTTTTTTAGTCAGTAAGAGTCTGACACTATCTCCCGTTCCGCCCAAGGGTGCGGGATGTCATTTGGATGATATTAAATTTAATTACCGAAAAAAAAACATCATCTCCCTTTTCTTTCTAAAGGTGTAGGTGATATTATTATACTAAAAATGTGTGTAAAAATGCTTATAATCACTAAAAATTCACGGTTCCTGCGATATAGATCGGAGGATCAAACCAGCAGGAAAAAGCTAGTTAAAAATATAGATTATGTTCATAGCTCTACAAGGTTTTAATTTCTGTTTAAAATTTGTTTTAGCTCCTTTGACGAAGAAAAGGGTGTGCAATTAATAAGGGAATCTCTCAAATGTGGCGTTAATTATGTGGAAACTGGTCCCTGGTACGGCGCGGGAACTTCTGAGAGAACTTTTGGAAAGGTAATATTTATTAGATCCCATGCCTATTACAGTTTGGACCGATGACCTGGGCCTCAAGTCTGCTATTATACAATAGTGTCAGAATGGTCTATCATTGATGTCATAATTGTCGATTTTGGTAATCTACTAATATAATGGCGTCATTATGACTTTCCAATGGTCAACCACTGACACTCCATTGAAAGAAGTGGCATAGAATTAGTAATCTCGTACATATTGACAAATGAATATTTGACGTATGCGGTAATCTGCTAAAACTTTGACAGCTTATTTGATTAGTCTTCTACCATTAGAACGTTATTGTGCAGTTATTGGTTTTAATATGCTCGCTATTATCATTCTACCACAAATATATTACGATACCACTGACCGAACAATGATCGATCATTATGAATTAGCAGATTACGAACTTTTAGCAAAATGACAATGTGATCGTGTTGGAATGACGACTTTATAAAAATAGCAGACTTGGGCCCCTGGTGAAGGCTGCACAAATCGACCGACGCCGACGCGATGATGCTTGGGAAAGGCCTCTGTCCAGCAGCGCCGGACATCTTATGGTTAATAAACTTGCGTGCAAAAAAATCGGCCCACAATATAGGCAGCGCTTTGGAACCCAATTATACAGACATTTTTCAAATGAAAAATTACTTTAGATACTGTATGAAGGAAGGCCTGTTTAAGTTTTGTTCTTTGCACATACACTACGATTTGTGAATGATAAAGGCACCGTTGTTGACATTATTGACTCGAATCGTCCGACATCCTCATTTCACACTTATTAGAATATATTCTCTCTGATTTTTCTTCGTAAATAAAGTGAATTTATTTGTTTGCATAACTTCGTTGGTTTGTTTTTCACTTAACTTAATTTTTAGCATATTTACTTAACGTAAAAGTGGAGACAATTCCAAGTAAGGCCGCTCAAGTAGTGGCACTAATCTAGTTTTGAAGACTGGAAGTTTCAGAATAGACAATCGGCTTTAGGAACAAATTGGGGGACATTTCACTGGAGTTCAGGTGCAACAGAGACTTTATAATATCCGTGGAGTTGCAGAAAGGGATTTACCCCACACAAGTTTACTAATGGTCCAAAAATCCATTAAACCTCAAGCGAACACCGGCGTTCGCTCTCTCATTGTGTCTCTAATTACTGTATTCGAAAGGTTAACTGCTGCGCATCGCCAAATACGGTTTCAATTTACTCGTGCTCACACTGAATGATCGCTTGAATAATGACAGGTGACTGTTCTTGGATGAGTTTAAAATTAATTTTCATAGAACAATTTGCCCAGGCCTGTAAGACGAACGAGAGACATTTGGATAGCGGGTTACTAGGACTGTTTGGGATGGCATTTTTTTGGAAGGAACAGATCTTCATTTTGTATCCGGGGCTCATTTAGGCACTCTAACTGTCGAAAGATACAAACAGGAGGTACTAGAACAGCATATTATGCCATTTATTACTTATGTAGTATAACTCACAGCCACATACTATTATAATAGTCTCCCAGTACGCATCTGTGCGAGGTTGAAAGCCCAGTTATGCAGAAGCCAGCAAGGAGCGCTACTCTTAAACCTATTTATTGAACAACTTTGAAATCAACTTGAGAGAAGGATTAGGGTCAAAACTCCGCTCGCAAAAAATCTCCTGGAGTCGAAAGAGGCTGTCCAAAAGGATGGCATACCCCTAGAATTTATCATAATCTTAATTAACTTAATAAAAAACAGGATTAGAGCTGAAATACGAGCAAGAGGTATGATCATGAATCGATACATGTAAATGATTAATTTAAATTTTTTACCAATTTATTGTTTTTTATCATACAAAACCTTAAATTTTTGACCAGTGAAAATGTAAGTTATTTAGAGTGTATTCTTTCTCAAGTCTGTGAAATAAAAAAAAAATGTCAGTGATACGTAAAACATGTGCAATGAAACTTTCCGATTTTATTTTAAGCTATTGCATAGCTTCTATCGCGGGCCTTGAGCGTGGAGACCGAATCCAGAAATTCCGTAACGAAAATAACCTAACACCCCCCACTCATTTGTTTTTTGAGTGTGGTGACCGATAAGAAAACAAATGAGAGAACAATCAATCAAAATTCAATTCAATGTGTGAAAGTGTAACTTCAATTAATATCAAAGAAAAAAAAACAAAGGAAAAAACATACTGCATAAATAAAATAAATAAATAATTATAATTGCATAAGTTGATAAAAATGCTATGCAATAGCTTTACCACGGCAGTCCCCGAGTGCCACACGTCTTTTTTTTAATTGTGTTTTAAACCAAAACGTTAGTGGTGGATGAATTTTTTGCACGCAAGTGTATTATGGTGGCGAAGACCGAGTAGGTACTAGCTTAGTCTTTGAAAACTTCTTGTGCCAATTGTGTCATAAATGCGGCCTACAGTTATACTGGTGTAGAATTTTATTGAAATTCCGCAGTCCAAATGTCCCAGTCAAAGAATTAGGTACCACTGAAGATCGGCCTGTATTAGGCTAATTAAAACTAATCCAGTAAAGGCTTCAGAAAATCTGCTATTTGCGCGAACTTTGGTGGTGTTTTCAGAGATTACCTCCTACCTACAAACAAAAAAGAAACTTTACCTCTTTTTAATATTTTTTTTTTTTACTATCACACAACGCCGTCTAGTCTCAAGCTAAGCAGAGCTTGTGTTATGAGTACTAGACAACTGATAAACATACTTATATATTTCTAAATACATACATATATAGATAAATTACACCCAGACACAGAACAAATGATCATGCTCATCACACAAACATTTGTCCTGGGTGGGAATCGAACCCACGACCTCCGGTATAGCAGTCAGGGTCACTAACCACTAGACCAACAGGCCAGTCAAAGTCAATATTAGTGTAGATTGCATTGAATTGAGTTGGATAAAACAATGATAATCACCTTGATGTCTGACGATAGACGGGTTCGAAAGGGCCTTCTGAAATACCAGAGACAGAAGCTGTTAGGTTGTATACTCTAAATCAGCTTCGACCTTGTAGACTACTAAAACACAAGATAGTAGGTATGGCTTGATACATTATAATTGTACGGAATTAACCCGTGACCCTGGCTGGATACAGATGGCAGATAGATTTGGGAACGTTTCTTTCTATGATGGTATTTTATTCTAGGTATTGTTGTTAATTGAATAAACATGTAAATAATTTCCTTTTGGATGTGGTTTAATATATTTGTTTTTTTTTGTTATGGATTGGCTTGCGTTTAACCACTATCTCAACTGAACACTAATTTACGAAGTAGAAGTAACCTCATTCAATCTTGGCTTAAATACCTCTAGTTTGTTGCTATCTGGATACACAGACTCCAGGGAATTCCACTCCTTAGCTGTACGCACGATGAATGTGTTCCTTTAACGTATTGTGCGTATGGGCGAGATGTCCAATTGTCCACCGTGTACCGGTGGCGCATCATCATACGCCTGGTGTTCCTATGATGGAACAGGCTTATAGGAATTAAATTATGCAATTCTGACGCACACTTTTAGGTCCATTTATAAAAAGCGTGACGCGGAATACACTAGCTTCTATATTAAATGAGTTAAAAAAATATGTGATCCTTAGTAACCTATTTGCAGTAGGTACTTTGTATCTCCATAGTGATATAACTGACTTTTACTTACTCTTTGACCTTTAACTTTTCCACATTTTTTTCTCTTTTTAACTTATTTTTCTCTTTTTTTTTCTTTTTAACTTTTCCACAATTTATTCTTTTAAGTTGGCCCACACAAGCAATTATTCCTGTATCGCGAGTGTGTTCACAAAAATGTAAACTCACATAATTATACAAGAGACTCAGACCCGGAACACCAATCTGTAGGCCATAAAAACATTTGTTCCATGCAGGAATCGAAACTGCGACCTGCAGCACAGCAACCAATCGCTCAACCACTGCCCCAACCCTACCGTAAATTAAGTTTTCTTTTTGTCAAAGAACTATGTGGATTAGATTTTAGAATATACGAAGGATTTTATACTATAGGTCTCAAGTTCTTATGATTTTTCAAGATAAACCACTTCAATGTAAGTATAATATTATATTCAGAAAGTCATTGAAGCATTTGATTGCATTGTACATGACATACTTCTATTAAATTACTAATCTATTTTACATATCATTGTTATTATGATTAATATTGGTCCAATCTCTTAGACGATTTTTGCTTACTCATCTAAAAAAATTTTAACGTAAATGTTGACGAGTAATATGTTATGAATTTGGAAATATAATTAAGGCATACCTCAAGCTACGATACTAGGCCCATTTTTATTCTTCTAATGACTCCCCGTGTTTTACTATTCATCAGTTCTAGTCTACTGTTTTAGTCTTTTAAGATGTAACCATAATTTACTGCACAACAACCTCAAACTGTAATAAACTAGTCATTATGTAACAAAGTATGATAGCGCTAATCAAACTCACGGTTCTAAGCCAATAAATACTCATGTTTTAAGACATTCTTTTTGGAGGTACATTTTCATACAGCAGCTCTTACGTGATTATGATTTTATTACACATTTTTTTCTAGACATTTTGGAGACATAGCTATCTTCTGGATATTATCTTGGGTTCTATAGAAATCAAAACATCAATTTATGTAAAACTAATCTAGTAAAGACCTCTGAAAATTGTGTGAACTTTGGCTCTCCATAATGTAGGTACTCATATATTAAAAATATAAAAAAGTCCATCAATAGAAGCCTTGCACATTTAATCGAGATTCTGAATGATGACGAATATTTCTGAAATACTTTTTTTTTTAAAAAGCACTTATTTCCTGGAGCATGTTTAGTGAAATATTCGACTAAATCATGGAATTACCGTTCATCAAACATCGCTTTGGAATGCGTTAGACAAGCTTTTAAACCATCCTCGGTGTTCTATTATTTAATAGATATAATGCCCGCTAGAAGGACAACCTGGGATATAATCAGTCGTTAGATCAATCAGATCTTAGAGCAATCAGAATATTTTGAATTATTTACTAATGGTGAAAAATTTTAATTAACAGTATTCTATCATTTTAAATCATCTATTGTGATTGTGAGTAATACATATTTTTTACCGACACTAAATAAAAACGACAGACACTTCGCATTCAGTAGCCCAGTTCTATTTTGTCTCAAGTGATTTCCATCTCTGATCCACTGAGTTAATTTGTTTACCAAAGGCCAAATGACGTCATCTCATAAAAGTATGTACCTTTAATTGGTATCATTGTGAGTACACATTGTGCACGTTGTGTGTACATGTGGTGGGCCCCAACTTACGAGGTCGTGGGTTCAGACCCAGGCAGGCGCTTTACTTTGTATAATTTATTTCATCACCACTGCTCTCAAAACTATGAAGGGAAATATCGTTGCAAACCGGCATGACTTAGAAGGACCCAAAAATGCAAAGAAATGTGACATTCACCAACCCAACCTAAATTTAAGTAACCAACCACGTGGTGGATTACGGCCCTTTCTCTCTCCTAGAGAAGAAGCCTGAGTCCCAGCTGTGGGACATTATAGATAAGGATGATTATGCCTATACATTGTATTGTTCATCAACAGGCATTAGCCGGAGTTCCGCGAACGTCGTACTTTATTGGAAGCAAAGTGGGAAGATACGAACAAGCCACGGAGAAAATGTTCGATTTCTCAGCGGAGAAGACAGAGGCTGGGGTGGACAGCACGCTGCGACGCCTGGGGCTGGACTACGTGGACTTGATACAGGTCAAAATCACGCAAGCACTGCCATGCCCGCACACGCTAATAGTCTTCCGGCCATCAATCTTGCGTAACACTGCCCGGAGGGGGCGGTGTAATCATCCCGTGCATGCGCGAACTTGGCCTTCCATTTGATAGGTGTAAAACACGACCTCTAGATTGTCTTAGATGCATTTATTCTATATGCACTGCCAATTGAGACTGACAGCTGTTTGTTACGGAACCGCGTACGGGAAATTCCAAATTGAATGACTGTTATTGTTTTGTTTTGAGAAAAACAGTGTGTGAGCTGTAAACAAACCAAACACTGTGAGGGTTTAATAATGATTATTATATTTAATATATTTATATAAAAGGAGAAACTGACTGACTGACATATCAACGTACAACCGAAACTACTGGGTCCAGGAGCATGAAATTTTGCACTAGAGGTATTTTATGACGTAGGGGAGCACTAAGAAAGGGTTTTCCAAAATTCACCCTCTAGTGGCATAAAACGGGGCTTCAATGTTTGTGTGGAGAGACACGCAGGTGGAGCCGCTGACAGAAGCTAGTCGTACATATTATAGGAGAAACTGACTGACTGACGCACAGCCGAAACTATTTGGTCTAGGAACGTGAAGCAGGGGCCCAGCCGGGTCGAAGCCTACTTGGGCCAGGGTTATCCGAAAGGGCGCTCGAGCCCCGGTATGAAGGCTTGAAGGAACGGGATGGGTTTTTTAGTCAGTAAGAGTCTGACACTATCTCCCGCTCCGCCCAAGAGCGGGGGTTGTCATAAGATAAATTTTTCGCAAGTCTTCCTTTCATGATTAGGCGAGTACCTAGTAAGAAGGGGTTTTTGAAAAATCAACTTTAAAAGGGGGTAAAGGGGAAAATTCATTTGTATGCAAAATTGTATTCCTTGGGCCTATACATAATTGTAACTTAGCGTACCTAAATAGTAACCCAAATAAAAAAAGGTTTTCATTATCCGTTTTTCAAAATTCCCATAAAATGATTGAGGGGATGTTAAAGGTTATTTGGGAATATATTATTCCGTGAGTTAATAAACTTGAAACTTGGCAAAAATAAAGACTGTCATTATTAGTTTTTCAAAACGACCCTCAAAATATGGTTTAAGAGGTGTTAAAGTTTTAACAAAAACATTCTCGCGGACATAGTCGCTGAAAAAGTGCTAGTTAAATATATTATTTCGGTTCTTTTACAACATATTTCCGATATACCGCATTGCAAATGGCAATAAAACGGCCAATTATGTCCAATTAATTAGACAAAGTGAACCGTGCGATCAAATAGCATTGAGTGAGGGCATGAAACTGTTTAATTGTACCAGCTGAATTTATTTCTCTGAATTCAGATTTAATTAAATCAATTTAAGCCTGTGGTACACAGAAACTATAGTTTCAGTATCTGTACTGCAGGAACATTAAAAAAAATTGGTTATACTGTTTACGACTATTTACAATAGTTATATGTTTCGGAATTAGCTTAGAGAAATACAAGTATATATCCACAGAGTGCCTTCTGAACGGTATACCGTGGCCTTACAATCTAAATGGCAATTGAAAAATACAGCTGGATTTTTTTTTTGTTTTTTTTTTTCTTATTGATAGGCTCGCGTTTGACCACTATCTCACCTGATGGTAAGTGATGATGTGGCAGACGATGGAGCACGCTTGCCTAGAAGTAACCTATTCACTCTTGACTTAAAGACCCCTGTCAGGAAATAGACTCCGGCAGGGAATTCCACATGTCCGTTTTCCTGGCACGGTCCCACAGAATTAGCGTTTTAGGTGTGCACCAAAGCAATGTACTCATCTCCATGGGTGGGATATCCACCATGTACCGATGGCGCAACGGCGTACGTCTAGTGGTCCGATGATGGAACAGACTTGGCGGAATTAAATTGTGCAATTTTAGTCAGTTAAAGTCTGACACGCCTTCTCGCTCCACTCCAAGCAGGAGAAGTCATGATTTCAACAATAAAAACCATTTCTCCGAGGCTCGAGTAAACACATTGACATGTCGGCTTACCTTGTTTTATATGTTTATCGCTTTTTTCATTGGTTATATGCCATTCTACGCACTAGGAATTTGTAGGAAAAAATTGAGTCCAGTCCAGATAATAATTATAATAATAATAATCAGACTTTAAACCTGGGCAATCGACTGTGATAGTACTTATGTTAAAATCTCTCATGTGGACATGTTTTTGTTTACATAACCTTATTATGTCAAATTAACGATTCACATAATTTTGTGATAGAACTTTGATACCTTTGTCATTTTATCAACCTACGTTCAGTGACCAAAATAAGTATCCACCCTTACGTTGTTGAAACACCTACGGTCCGGACTAAGCGTTTCGCCTCGTCATTTATACCGCGTACATGAAAGGACTGGAACAGTTTGCCTGCTGCGGTCTTCCCGTCTGATTATAATTTGGGTGTCTTCAAGGCTAGAGTGAATAGGCTCTTAATAAACTAGTGCGCCTCACCATCAACGATTGCATCACTGCTTACCATCAGGCGGGATCGCAGTCAAGTAAGTACTAGTTTATAACAAATAAAAAAAAAAATCATTATTTGATAATTCAACTTATACACATAAAAGTTTCCTTTTTCTTCTACTTATATATAAATTGAGAAATTGACTTGTCAAGTTATGTTCCTTCTAGTTGCAGTTTTGTATCCTTTATATTCTTTACCCCACTAGAGTTAACTGCTTAGGGTCTAAACAGACGGACTGCATTTCAACTGCAATTCCACTGCAAATTGCAGTTTAAGTGCAGTTTGAATGCAGTCGACACGACTGCAAACCATAACCGTACCATAGAACTGCAAACTAAACGTGCGGTCCGATTGCAGTCGTGTGAACTGCACACCGACTGCATCCGAACTGCACCATGCGCGGGAGGGCGGAGCGTGCGGGCGGGTGGGTATGATGCAATTCGGATGCAGTCGGTGTGCAGTTCACACGACTGCAATCGGACCGCACGTTTGGTTTGCAGTTCTCTTGCAGTCGTGTTTGCAGTTCTATTGCAGTTGAAATGCAGTCTGGCTGTTTAGACCCTAAGATCATTTTATGGTAAGAACAAAGGAGAAAGGAGCGATGGTAATAATAATCTAACAGACCATAATCCTATTCTACTGTCAAGCACGCAGGGTTACCTAAACGTAAACCTACATATGTAAATACAAAACTAGTTTACTAAACTATGCTACCGCACACTTAATTAAACCTAGAAGAAGTGCATTGGTCTGACTTTTATGTGCTAGATGATACTAATCTCACCGCGGAGTATTTAATAAAGACGATCAATGGTATTAATACTTGCATAATTGTACAAGCATCTCATCCAAACTACTGAAGCCCTGGATTACCGTAGGCGTTGTTTGATAGATCCATAAAAGAAAACAAGCTTCATCAAAAATTACGGAAACAACACGAAAACGAGCAACAGAAAATCATGGAATAAAATTGATAAATCATTAAAATCGCAATACTATCTACCGTGTAGAATTACAAATTAATAGTAATAAATGTAATAATCTTAAAACAAACCTGGAATATCATAAAATAAATATTTTGTAATATGAAAAAAATACAAACGCACTTAAAAGATTAGAGATCAGCTGAGCGAGTCCAATGACCTATAGGAAGTTAGTACGCAACGCCGACTACTACCTAAAGGTCAATGGACTCGCTCAGCTGACGTTTTCTTAAAGAAATTAATTTCGTACATGCGTAAATTGATAGAATAGAATAAACTTTATTGTACACCAAAAAGTAATACAGCAAAAAGTGATACGAGTTTTTAAAAAAAGGTACCTACTTTATTTTTAATTTTATCTTTACAAATCGATAGTGTTTCATGTATCAGCTCTACTGAGGCCAACGAACATTGTACTGAGCTTCTCCGTATTCTCAGTCATAACTGTCATTCCACAAACGATTGCGGGTCCCTTTCGCTCGGTAGGTATTCTAACTATGTGCTGAAAAGGGATGCATATACAGAGATGTGCCGTGGCCGGCAATATGGTAATATTGCTGGCAATTTTGCCACCAACATTCATACTTCGGGCAATATTCCCACCAATATTCCCACTTCCTCATAGAAAACAGTGTAACCACTTGGACATTACTTAGGTAGGTTTACAGTCTCAAACCAAGAAAACAAGACGTCAGCATTAGGTCTAGCCAGGGCTTGAAAGGTCTGTCTGAAACTTATGATACTACTTTAGAATAATATTCTACAAAATATATATAAAAATCAGCCATAAAAATTTAAGTTAAGTAACTCTTATTTTTAGTCCCCATTCGGCAGGTACAACTGCCCCAAGGAGGAGCTCCAAAAGCACACAGGTATTCGAAGACTACTGAAAACCTAAGTTTTTATCCTGGATGTGAAAATAAGTTATGTCAGACAGCTCTGGGAACTTAATGGATAGATAAAGACAAAATAAAATTAAATAACAAAATAAAATCTAATTCCCGATTTTACACTTGCTAACTAAATATTAATTTTCTAGTCAACGAATAATATATTTTTACTGAACTAATTTAAATAAAATAATAATTATCTATACTTACAATTTAATAAGTTTCCGTTAAATACTAGAGATAAATGGGAAATTGTATTTTACAACCGCCAATGAAAGAAAATGTCTGGCATTTTACTTTTATTGCATTTTTCAGTATAGCCTGAGTTTCCCGCAGTAACTCGCCCGCTTTGTTTGAATATCCTAACTTGTTTGCATTTCAGTCTTCCGTAGTAAAACAGTTACATGGGCCGTTACTTTCATTAACATTTTACTTTTATATTATGTATGAATGCGATGCAATTTTATTTAAAAGGACCTTCATATTTTTACGATTTGTTGGTTAAAACTTACGAACCATACAATCTTATCAGAAACGCTAATGCTTGTTGTTTTACAATGAAACTAATTGTCAAACATTAGCTGCTTTAATTGGATAAGAGGCTCCTTTTTCACTCGAGCATCGCCGTGCCCTTGTGAGGGCGATCGGCCTTGGTTCAGGCCATAGTCCGGAGCGAGGACCACTCCTCTTCGCTCCGGACTATGGCCTGAACCAAGGCCGATCACCCTCACAAGGGCACGGCGATGCTCCGCCCAAGCAGGGCACACCTCGACTGTGTGCTCCACCGTTTCATCCGAGCGTTCCGTACAGTGGCGACACCCGGGCGTCACTTCCGCATGAATCCGGTACAGGAACCTCCCGAACTTGCCATTTCCGGTGAGGATCTGCGTCATGCGGAAGGTAAGGACGCCGTGAGGTGTTTCCAGCCACGTCTCAAAGAGGGGACTTACCGCCATAATTGTGGCGTGCCCAGGCTTTGCACGGTTTGTGTATATTTTGTAATTTATTGTAACACATTCTAATGTTTTCGCAGTATTTAACAACAAATGTGTCGGCCGTCAGCCATCTCGGTAAGTTTCGCTGTGGTAGTCAATACTACAATAATTCTCAGCTCCATTTCACCGAAATCGCTCCTGTTTCAATGATTCCACATATTATCCAGCTGCGTATACACTTGACATACAAAACTACACCAATTTTACAACACAATGCCCATTTTTACATTTTGGAAATACTCGTAGTTAATTAAAAACAGCGACTGAACTTTACTCGAAAAAAATCTCGCATAAAACGCCACAGGAGAAGTTATTTGATGATTTCGCAAATTCCCATCACAAAAAACAAAATGGGCGAAAAGCAGTAGATCAAGCCTTTTCTGAAAGAACATCGTAAGCGACAATTCGGAATTTTTGCAGAAAGGGAATTTAAAGTAAATTCTTAAAAATTACAATATTCTAATAGATTAGTAGTTTTACGAATAACATGTACCTACGGTAGGTACGCAGTTACTGTTCGCAAGCTCGCCTCCTGCAAAATTTATTACATTTTATCGTAGCAGGCTGGGCGCTAAGCATAATCTTTGTAAGTGTATTGAAAAACGACTGATACACGTGGAAATTTGCTCTATAATACCATCGCCTACGGCTCGGGCAAATAGCAAATATCGCCTCGATCGCAATGACAAAGTTTGTCCACTAGTATCAAAATTATTCAAAATGTAAAGAAAACCTCCCTTCCTGTAAAAATCAAAAACTGTCGTTTTGAATGTTCTTTCTGGTATGGATATTCGATATGAATATTTAGTCGTGAAACTGACTTTCCAATGCATCAGCACGTAACTCGTTGAGGCAAAAATTGAATATGTCACATGTCATGCCTGTCTCGAATCCCTGTCTGTCTGTACCGCCTAGTATTTCGTGGTCCGAGCAATCCTATCACGCTTGAGCAGTTTTTATTTGATTTCTACACGGGACGCGCGACCGACGGCGACGGTGAACATGTGATCGGGGAACTGTCTAGAATTCTAGATGCACTTTGAATTGCTCGCTTAACCCCGAATATATTTAATAAATCTCTGACCTCTCTACTAGTTTTATTTAGATTTGTTAGTGTGATTTCCTGCTAAAGTTTAATTGAAGTTTTTGTATAAGCTGTATTACTTTTTGGTGTACAATAAAGTCTATTCTATTCTATTCTATTCTATTCTATTCTAAAGCTATTAATTTTGAAGATAATATTACCTACATAAAATCTTCATTTACTTCATCATCATCCCACTGCTGGGACTCCTGAGTCCCAGCAGTGGGAACATTTATAAAAAAAGCTGAGGAGGTCTACCTCCTCTCTAGGAGAGGAAATGGGCCGTAATCCACCACGCGGGCCAAGTGCGTGTGTGTTCTTTTACTTATACGTTATCTAAACGTATTACGTATTTTTTTTTTTGTCATTTTTGCCACATACTTCCTAAATCAAACTTATTTTGCATGTTATAGTTTGTTTTTTAAAGTCGATTGTATTTTTTTGAGTAAAAATTTTTTTTTAATTTTCACGTTAGGGGCCAAGCGCCCGAAAAGTGCCATAAAACAGTGATTTTCTGAGGCCTACTCCTCCGTAACGGCTAGGTCAATTGGTTTGAAAAAATATATGTTTATTATAGATTCATGAACAATAATATCAACATTTGATTTTTTCGTGCAATTAATACTTTTGTCAAAAAAAATATTTAGCAATTTCGCAACTTTTCCCTACTCCTTCGAAACGGCTTAGACCTTTAGAAACATTTTTACACATAAAAATTGGTGGTTAAATATTCTTCAAAGTGAACATTGCATATGTAAATCAATCAATATCTCGCAGAGAAAATGGATTTAAAGCGCTTTCCGGGCGCTGCTGGCCGCAAATAAATACACAGATTTGCGTACTGCCGCCTAGGCGAGTGCGAGAGTTGCGTTCACATAATTTCGGCCAGATGGTTCAAGGAACTATACGCCTTAAGTCGTGGCATACAGCTAAAACTAAATTAATAGTACCTATGCAATAAGTTCTCTGATAACTTTTTTGTGGTGGGAAATCATCAAATGACATCTCTCGCTCTGGGGTGGAGCAGGATAGACTGTCAGACTTTCACAGACTAAAACCCACAGGGCCTCATCAGCTGACCTTTCTTGCAAGGGCTACGGTAAATCCCTCAAACAATCCGCAGACCTAGCCGGCGGCGGCGTCGGCCCTAGATAGCCCCGTCAACTTTGTGGACTTATCTTTGAGGCACGCTTGAAACACAAAGCGAGCTATCCAAGGCCTACGGTGGCTGGAAATCGTCCATGACACCTGATGGGAATCGGGATATTACGTAAAACCTGCGATTTGAATAATTTATCTCTTGCTTGTCAAAAACAGGAACAAGAAAGAAAGAAAAACAGTTTATTTACCGGAAACACCTAACAATTTAAAAACCTTTTGGAAAAAAAAAAACATAAGAAGTATGCGCCACGTCCGGCGTCCGCAAAACGGCCGAACGCTCCGCCTGATGCCGACAATACAATAATAAAATAATCATTATACCTACCTAATCATCACATACCGATTTTTACTCGGACTATTCATCATTTGGTTTCATATACTGTTGGGCCGATCCACACGTTCCTGTGCCAACTATATCCAGGTTCTACCCGTGTTTGACTCAAATTTTGTCAACCCATCTTGCGATCGGACGGCATCACTATTAATTAGAAAGTAATCATTTCAGCCGATAGACGTCCTCTGTTGGACATAGGCCTCCCCCAAGTGTCGCCGCAATGCACGATCACGGCGTCTCCCATCCATCGGATCCCCGCAACCTTCACCAGGTCATCGGTCCACCTTGTAAGAGGCCTTCTGACGCTGCGTCTTCCGGTTAGCGGTCGCCACTCCAGAACCTTTCGGCAATTCCCCAACGGCCATCCGCTCTGCGAGCAATGTGCCCTGCCCATTGCCACTTAAGTTTGGCGATTCTTCGATTAAAAGTAATAATAAATATTAATTGTGCTCAAGTACTCACTTAAAGAAGCCATATTCCTCATCCTGTGAAAGACTGGAATGGCGTACTATTGAATCAACTAATTATCTGATTTAAAAAGACCACAGCAATCCGTGTCGGTACCTGAACACGTGAACAGTATAAGGGCACCTGTTACTAAGCACTGAAACGATAATAGTTAACATACAAGATGACCACAGCAATATTATGCCTACGGTAGATTGCCGTGAAATGAAGTTTCATCGTAGGCACGTAATCTATACTTACTAATATTATAAAGCTGAAAATCTTAAGAACTACTTACTAGTTCGAATTGAAAAAATAATTCAGTGTTGGATATAGCCCAGCCATTTATCGAGAAAATCAAAAGAACTACTTACTAGTTCGAATTGAAAAAATAATTCAGTGTTGGATATAGCCCAGCCATTTATCGAGAAAATCAATACTATAACATCACACTACGACCAGCAGAAGACAAGCAGTTGACAGTTGTTATAGGTACTCAGGAGACATAGTCTGATATCAAAAAAACCGGTCAAGAGCGTGTCGAGCCACGCTCAGTGTAGGGTTCCGTAGTTTCCTGTCCGTCACAATAAGTGTTCCCACGAGTTAAAAAAGTACAGCGCCATTTCTCGGGCGACGTCAAATCATATCGACCAATCAGCCTTTTGCCCATTACGTCAAAACTACTGGAATCACTTATCTTGAAGAGACTCATGCCAATCCTTACAGAAAGAAACCTAATTCCTGAACACCAATTTGGATTTAGGAAAGGGCATGGTACGATTGAGCAGGTACATAGACTTGTTGAAAAAATCAACAACTCATTTGAAAACAAAGAGTACTGCTCAGCAGTCTTTCTGGACATTTTTTTTTTATTTTTTTTCACACAACGCCGTCTAGTCCCAAGCTAAGCAGAGCTTGTGTTATGGGTACTAGACAACTGAGAAACATACTTATATATTTCTAAATACATACATGTTATAGATAAATTACACCCAGACACAGAACAAATGATTATGCTCATCACACAAACATTTGCCCTGGGTGGGAATCGAACCCACGACCTCCAGCATAGCAGTCAGGGTCACTAACCACTAGACCAACAGGCCAGTCGACACTTTCTGGACATTTCGCCAGCCTTTGATCGTGTATGGCATCAGGGTCTACTGGCAAAACTAAAAAGGTCTCTCCCAACAAATTTGTACCTGTTCTTGCGCTCCTACCTCAGCAAGAGATCCTTCCTCGTAAAACAGGGGGAAGAAGCCACAAATCTGCGTCAGATCCAGGCCGGCGTACCTCAGGGCAGCGTTCTGGGCCCTGTCTTATATCTCCTATTTACTGCCGACTTACCGCTAGATCAAAATGTCTTAACGGGCACCTTTGCTGACGATACGGCCATACTAGCTAGTGATGCCTGCCCTAGGAAGGCCTCTGCAAAATTGCAAAACAGCCTAAAGCTGATCTCCGAATGGTTAAAAAACTGGAAAATAAAGGCTAACGAAACAAAATCAGTTCAAGAGTCTTCACCACACGTAAAGAAACATGCCCGTATGTGACCTTAAATGACATTGAAGTGCCTCAGGCGGAGGTTGCACGATGTCTTGGAATGAATTTGGATAGACGCCTTGCATGGAGACACCACATTTTCACGAAGCGGAAAGCTCTTGGGCAGAAACTCCGTAGCTTAAACTGGATGATGAACAAAAAGTCACAAATGTCTCTAGAAAGTAAACTGCTCCTTTACAAATGTATTCTCAGGCCTATCTGATCTGGACCTACGGTATCCAGCTATGGGGAATTGCAGCCAAGTCAAATATTGAAATACTCCAAAGGTTCCAGTCTAAAACTCTAAGACAAATTGTTGACGCACCATGATATGTGACAAATGAAAGAGTACTTATAGACCTTAATGTGAGAACTGTCAACGAAGAAATCAAGGCAAATATCACAACATACACCACCAGATTAAAAACACACCCAAATCAGCTAGCAATGGATCTTGTGTCTAATCCAGTGACCTTCACAAAATTGAAAAGAAGGGCACCTCAAGACCTACTCAAATAATTACCAGCTTGAATGGGCTATAGTTGAGAACGGGTGAAGCAGTGGCTCCATACCGTGCAAGATCGACACGAACACTACATAATATTGCTGAATGTCCTTGGACAGATTGAATTAAGAAGTAAATAAAAAAAAAAATCTCTGGCAATTGGGTTACTAATTTAAACAAACTAGACAAACTAGAGGAGGGTTATGTATGTTGGGTTTTCAGTGGTAATTTTGGATTGCGAGAACCGATTTTAATAATTCTTTTATATTTGAAAGAAGATACGTTCAGGATAATAAAATATGTAAACTAAGTTAAAAAAATGCTTGCATTTACGGTTAAATTACAAACTTATTTCAGAAATTATTTTGTACAATTTTTCAAAAACTGTACAACCCATCTAGTTCAAAATAATTTTCCTAGAAAGTCTTTAAGTGTAAAGTTCTACTTTTGAGATTTTTTTCATATTTTCTAAACTTATGGTTCAAAAGTTAGAGGGTAAAAAACAATGTGTCCCCCCCGGACACATTGTTTTTAACTTTTGGAACGATTATATCCGAAAATATTAACATTAACAAAACATGATTTTAATAAGCCCCTATGCATTTTTAAATATCTATCCAACAATATATCACACGTTAGGGTTGAAATGAAAAAAACGCACGAATCCGGTACAGGAACCTCCCGAACTTGCCATGTCCGGTGAGGACCTGCGTCAAGCGGAAGGTAAGGACGCCGTGAGGTCTTTCCAGCTAGGCCTCAAAGAGGTGGCTTACCGTCATAATTGTTGTGTGCCCAGCACTGGGTTGCGATAGTCGCTGACGCCATTTCACCATGAGATCCCGCCGAAGGTCTGTCCGCCATCCGTGACTTGTCGCGTCAGCGGACTTTCACCCCGGCGTGGCGTTGCATCTCCACGCGCAAATCGTGCATGTGTGCAAGGACTGTTGCCTCCAGATCCCACGGTGGTAGACCAGCAAGAAGGCTCGCCGCTTTGCGGGAAATCGTGCAGTATCCCCGCACCATCCGTATTGCCATACTTAGGCATATAATATGTAAAAGACAAAGTCCTGACTCATTAACGCCCAGCCCAGACTCTTGGATCTAGAACGTTAAAATTTAGCACAGAAGTCCCTATTATAAGTCATTGTCTTTCTATTGTGTCTCTAATTACGGTGTTCGAAAGGTTAAGATGATGTTCGGGGTGAACATCATCTTAACCTTTCCTAGGGGATGAACTGGAATCCAAAGTTTGTATGGAGAATCCTATTGTCACGCGGGCGAAGCTGTTGACAGAAGCAAGTAATAATAATAATTTGGCCACTAGAGCAACCAACGTGACTAAATTCTAGGAAAAAATAGACAATAGAGCTATTTAAGATTCATTGCAAGTGAGTAAATTGCTAATCACGTTATTTCTCGACTTACCTACATCGTCGCGGACCCAGGCGCATTACTTTGTTTGATTTATTTCGTAATCACGTTCTCAAAACGGTGAAGAAAAACATTTGAGGTATGGTCCAAGGGTATGCTATGCTGGGTTGGCATGGCGTTGGACCAAAAATTAGAAGACATGTAACATCCACTAAGCAACACTGCCCTCGTGTGTTGGATTACGGCCTAATCTCACTCCTGTAATGTATGATATTTTTATGAAAATATTGTAAAATTTTACATATAGGTACCATAAGAAACACTTGGAAAATATGTAGAATGTTAGAAACAAGCGCAATCTCGGTAAAAATTTAGCTGAGACTGACTACCTTGCCGAGATTGCTGATTCAAAACAGAGTGACCGTATTCTATACCAGCAAAACCAATTACTTTTTCAGCTTGACACTGGTTAAATATTAAAAACGTGAAAAGCAAAAAAAAAAAAATTTTAAAAATGTATCCACTTTCAAATTAGCTAGGTACCTATTTCGCATTATACTCATTTTCATCTTTTTATATGATTTTATTTTTTATTTCATTGTACGACTTCGCTAAGCTGGTTACAGTTATTGATAAAAAAAATAGTTCGTATTATATTATTCATTTTGGGTATACCTGAACAATTAAATATTTTAGGTAGGTACTAAAACTCTGTAAATCGATTAGATGGTCGGTCGAGAAATGATGTTTTAAGACAATGGGCTCTGGCGCTACCGATGATTCGACTTTATAGTTTTCGAGGTTTTGATGCTTCGTGGTAGTGAACTATTGAGCCTACTGGCGCCAAGGGTCTATCTCTGAAAGGTAGGCTCGGCCCCCGTATGAAAGGCAACGAAGGAACGGGGTGGGTTTTTTTGTCAGTAAAAGTCTGACACTATCTCCCGTTCCGCCCAAGGGTGGGGGACGTGGGGGATGTCATCTGGATGATCTTTACCCAACAAAAAAGAAAACTGTCGCGCTCATAAATTCAAGTAACTACTGTCGCGTTAACGTTTTCGAGCAAGGGTTATTCGAGCTAACATTATTCGATTTAGAAACTGTCGTGACTCAAGTCTGCGTTCAGCCTAAGAGTTTAATTTTTACCGACTGAGGTATGGAATCCAAAAATCGAGTATAATAGCAATTTACTGTTTCTTCTTTAGGTCCATGACTGCACTTTCGCACCCGACATTTCAGTGGTGATCAAAGAAACCTTACCAATGCTAGAGAAGGCAGTAAAGGACGGCAAAGCAAGATACATCGGACTCTGCGACTACGATATTGATCTTATGAAGGAAGTTATTGAGGAGTCAGAAGTGAAAATCTCCTCAATTCTCTCCTACGCGAAGTCTACGCTTTGTGACAACAGGCTGCAGAACTATACGAGCTATTTCAAGGTAATTATGACACAACATTATTCAAAACTCACATTTGCCAATGTACTGGTAGAGCTAGGCGACGACCGACTTAACGACCAAGTTGCTAAAAGCGCAAAACCGCCGCGCCGGTTACAAATATTTTCGAAAGTTTGGCACTTCGCTACTCGCCAAGTGGCTCGCTAGGTTCGAAGACCTTATCTTTTGTTGTTAATTTTTTTACAAACTCCCAGAAATAGAAGCATCGGCCTATCTTGGTAGGTAGGGTAATGTCAAACTACTGTACAGTCGCCATCACGGATCTTGAACGCTTGGGGTCAGAGTGGGGATATACATACATTGGCGAGCCAATCGTCTTCGTTGTTTGATACAAGCAGCAACGCAGTGAACGAATGAGGAGTGACGTCTATGAAGCGATGGCGCGGCCAGCCAATCACTGACACCACGTCCCCGCGTTGCACTTCGCACCACTAAAGAGACCGAATATTTGTTGGCAACTGTACCTAATACTGCGTAGGTACACTCTGTCGAATTACAGTACTCACACTAGTAGTAGTCACACAATTATTGTTTGTCGTACGTGGTCGCACTACCATTGGAATATGCGTTCCAAACAAGAACAGGAAAGTCAATAACCTGCTTACCATCAGGTGGGATCACAGTCAAGCACTAGTTTATATCAATAAAAAAAAACTGTCAAGAGTTGATTGAAAAGTACCTACGCTTTGCGGAGAAAACTTATTTGCTTATTTTTTAGGGTTCCGTACCTCAAAAGGAAAAAACGGAACCCTTAGGCCCGGCGCTCATTATCGGCATCAGCAACAAAAAGGATCTTTCGGCGTGTGCGCTTACATGAGGGTGCAATCGCACACTGTCGGAAATGTGCATGTAGGGATGCCGAAGGGTGCTGAAGGATCCTTTTCCTTGCCGATGCCGGTAATGGGCGCCGGGCCATACAGGATCACTTTGTTGTCCGTCCGTCCGTCCGTCCGTCCGTCTGTCTATCAAGACCCTTTATCTTTGGAACGCGCGGAGATATCGAGTTGAAATTAAAACACATACTCAAATCTGCGGTCCCTTGAAGCTGTGAAAAAATCAAACTTCTGCGTCAACGAAAAAAAAAGATACGGCCGTTTATGTCGCAAAAAACGTGTATTTCGACACTCTTACGGGAATCAAAATTCACAGGGTACTTCCCGTTTACCTAGAATCCTGAAATTTGGCAAGAAGCAAGGTCTTATGGCACAAGTATAGGAATAAATCTGAAAACTGAATTTGTAGTTATATCACGAAAAAACAGTATTTTGCGATTCGGAAAAATATTCGTAAATCAATCCGGAAATTGAACTGTTTTCATACGTGAGTTTGTACGGAACCCTCAGTGCGCGAGTCCGACACGCACTTGCCCAGTTTTTTTGTATGACTTTGTATTACTGAGTCTTGGTTAAACTAAAACGTTATTTTTTAATATAAATTAGCTAAAAAGGTTTTTTAAATGATAATTAGTTTAATCCAGGACAGAATGGAAGAAAAAAACGTGTTGCGCCGACCCCAAATAAAACGGGACTAGGGCAGGAAGATGATGATGAATTAGTTTAAAAAACTACTTATTTTAATTGCTAGGAACAATTCGCCTTCTTCGGATCTTCCACTTGCCACTACCACAAAATAGATAGGTACAGAAGACAATCTCATGTATGTACTTAATTTTTTATACCTACGCTCGGTGGACGCACACTAATGAGCGTTTGAGCCAGAACTGTTCGACGAGTGATCCGAGACGCGACCGAGACATCGTGTCTGTGACCGGTATCTTTGTGTGCGTTGCTCGAGCGCGCTTTGTATGTAGTACTGACTTCTGTACCTACATATATATTTTGTGCCACTACTCAGACACTTCACATAGGACAAAAAATTGAAGAACTGGATTCTGATTAAACTTTTTTAACTCCTGATTCATAAATGAATAATATTTAAAAAAAAAACTTTTTTGCTCACCCTAAATTTGTTGTGACGTCACGATTTACTGTCAAATCGAGGAAAGAAATTTTTAAACATTAATTAATTTACGAATAATTTAATTTATTTATGAACAGTGAACGAAAAAAGTTTAATCAGAATCCGGTTCTTCAATTTTACTCATCTCTGAGTTCTTCAATTTTGCCAAAATTTCTTTGATTTGACAGTACGACAAGGTGCCAAAACAAAGGAATCGGTCCTATTCTCATTCGACCTTGAAGACTTAGATATCTAACTGTATAAACGAAAAATGTATTTGTTTCCTGTTGAGCACTATAGCATCACTCGAATCCACAAAGAAAACATCAAGACGTAGAATGTTTTATTACGATCACACCAACATACTCTGTAAGAGAAAATTGACGTTCCTTGCAAAAGTATGTTATGATAAAAATATTTGTAGAAATATATCACATTCCGTCCGACGGTGCAAGGAACGCCGTCCCTGAAGCTACGTACCGGGCGGGCAGCGTATTGCATGCATCTGTCTAAACATAACTATATCTACCAACAATCCATGCGACCACGATCTGTTCGGATATTAATCATCACTGACACGGGCCACAAATAATGAGAATGCACCATCAACATCATTAACTCCACCGATTTTCAATGTAGGTCAGCTTGGATCTGATAGTCTAATTAGGAGGCTGCATTGTGAACCCTACCCAGTTACCTACATATAGTGCTCGACCGAAAGTTCGAGATTCGGCTTCGGTCGAGTTTCGGCAAAAAATGAGTTTCGGTTTCGGCGGCAAACCAGCCGAAGGCCGAAACTGCGACCGAAACTGCATCCTCGCGCTGTTATTGGTCATGTTCGGCGCGTTAAATTCCGCCCAAACGAGTAAGCGACGAACATATTTTGCCGCGTCCATGTGCCTAGTCATGTCGTGAGTGTCATGATGGCTTGAGTTTGCAGTTTGTTTGGTTTCTTGTAAACATACAAGAAACCAAACAAACTGCAAACTCAAGCCGTGTGATTTATTTTGAATTTATTTTGAATTCAAGTTTTTAACGTGATAGCATAAGAGTAGGTAGTACCTAAACATAAAAAATAACTCATTATAACAAACAAACTAATTAAGTTTAACCTATCTAAATATTTTTTTGGTTGATTTAACTATCTCGCTAACGTATAGGTACTAAAAACATTAGTTAGGTACTTGGTACTTACTACTATAGTTCATTAGCGGTGACAATATAATGGATTCAGACTCTGAATCCATTATATTGTCACCGCTAATGATTCATAGTTTCAAAATTAATTTTAATACTGAAACATGAATAAGGAAGTTTCGGTTTTGGCCGAAACTGGGAAGTTTTCGGCAATTCAGTTTCGGCTTCGATCGTAAAAAGAAACCAGTATCGGTTAGATACTACCTACCTATTTATTTGCTCAGCCTATTTGCGTAAGATAGCCCGGTCACGTTAACCCAAAATATAGGGGTAAGATACAATATAATTCACACTCGGTCAAAAACTGGTATCTACCTATCTTAAGCAACCTTTCATAGGTTGCTTAAGATAGGTAGATACCAGTTGTTCGGAACACCATTAAAAATGAAATGTGAAAAGTCCCCATCGAACCGACATCTCTGCAAAAAAATATTCAAAGTCAAAGTCGGGAAGTACATTTTGATACAAGTGGAGAAACTTTGGCATTGCAACCGAGGCGAAAATCGCCCGAGCCGGAAGCGAGGGTGTTATGGAGCCGAGTGCTGTAGTCACCCTCGTACCTATATCACATGACGTTTTTCAATTCACTTACCAAGAAAAAATACTTTCTCTGAAAATACGACGGCGCATTTTTATGCATTTTCCACTGAAGAAAATTTTCCAAAGTTGCCATACATTTTAGTTTTGATTTAGACGGCAACAGGCTATCCGAGTATGCATTTCCTGCCGCAGTCGAAACAATTTTTTTTTTACAAAAACAAATGTATAAGATTTAATGTACTTTTTCCCCGCTAAACCTTTTTTTTTTTAGCTAGTAGTAATAGTCTAGGTATCTAGTGTATCTACTAATAGCAGATAGCTAAACTATTAAGTACTATTATTGTCTAATGACTTTTTTTAAATTTTATATTTAAAAAACAAATCCTAAGAGTTATCGTTACCGAGATATAACGATTCAAAAGTTGAAAAAACCTGTTTTTTATAATAATAAGTACGCCACGTACATACATACATAAGATTTATACTCAGAGCTGCGGCTACTGCCGAGTGAGGAGCTGGGTTCGATTCCTAAGTCAGGCAAAGTGTCTCTGGGTATTTGAAAGAAAGACAAACAGTTTATTTATGAGAAATGATGCAATCTTAAAACTCTATTTTCATCTGATATTTCATTAGCAGTCTAGACTTTGGGTTTGGGCCCTATATAATGGATCTCATTTTTTTTTTGTTGTGTTAAGTATATATCTTTATTTCAAATATAATTCTAGAGCAAAGGAGTGGGCGTGATTAACGCGGCTGCCACAGGCATGGGTCTCCTCTCAAATCATGGTCCTCAGCTATGGCACCCAGCTAGCGATGACATCAAGGCCATTTGCAAAAGGGCTTCCGACTATTGCAAGGTAATCATCATTAGCATCATTATTGAACCAAGAAACGTCTATACCACAAAATAGATAGGTACAGAAGACAATCCACATACAAAGCGCGCTCGAACAACGCACACATAGACACCGCTCGCGGACACAATATCTCGGCTCAATCGCCCGGTTGCACTCGTACAGTTCGGAGCAACGTTGACCCTAGCGCCGAGTGACGTAAATACCTACATGAGATTGACTTCTGTACCTACTTTGTGTCTATACTGTTGAACTTAGGCAATAGCAACTGTCCAGCGGATTTATTGGGATTGCAGAGGGGACTCTCTGCAATCCCAATAAATCCGCTGGATGATCCGCTCGATCCATGTTCCCGTCTGTCGTCAACGTGAACATGGTCAAAATTCACTTACTTATATAAAAATATGATGCATTATTGTGTAATTTGAATGGCAATACCCCGCATTTAGTTTTCATAAATAGTAAAGATGGAGCAAAATGAACGCCAAAAAAATTAGTTTTCGAACAAAAATTGTGCATTTTCTGCTATTATGTTGTCCTGTTGTCCATGATAAAAAATTTGTTGTTTCATTATTTCATTACATGTTTACTGTATGCACTTTAATTCATTAAACTCCAAGCGTTCGCTCTCTCATTGTCTATCTAAAATTCAAGATTAAAAGAGACTAACCCCTGAGTTTGTTTCGGTATTTCTTCTCAGGATAGTCAGCTAGGAAACCCCGGCCTCATCTAGTTTAAACTGACGAAAAAACTTACGTGTAAAAGTGTTTGTAAAAAACCTATTTGCAAGATTAATATCATTTATTATTTATCCAGCGCAATATTTGATAAAGAAGCATCGCGAATTTATGAGAGATATCGCCTGAACGCTCTGTTGGTATTCGGGTATTCGGTCATTCCGTACTCGAATGTTTCACGAAAATTACAGTTCAGTACATTTGTTTCAGGAATTTCATGTTTAATTCATGCATTTTATTTTACATTTTTAATTTATAACTATATTATAAAGGGCCAAAGTTCATGCAAAATAGCATATTTTCAGAGGTCTTTACTGAATTACATTTATTTTTTTGTGTTGATTTCAATAGTAACCTAGATAATATCTACAAAATAATTATCTATCTGTGTTTCCAAAACATCAAGAGATAATAACGTCGTATCAAGAGAGTAATAAAGTCTTAATTAAGTATGAGGGGTTGTATAGAAATGTATCTCGAGTTGGACCTCTTTCATCTGTTTCGTGGGTTGGATCTCATTTAAAGTATCGTCTCAACTCATAACAACTGGACAAGAAAAATAAGTTTGTTGTTTATACAGATACCAATAAATTAAACTCGCATAATTTTTAACCGACTTAAAAAAATCAGGAGGATCTCAATTTGGTTGCATTTTTTACGTGTACTATCTTCATTGTGTTATCTATGTGACGTTGAAGTTCGGTTGGCCATTTCTTCAGGTCTTCTTCAACAGTTCTACTTCATCAAATGTTACTTTTTGTCTTTGATTTTGAAAAAAATGGGACCAATCTGGAAGCATATTATCCTTTTAGAATTAAGGGGAAGAATAATTCGCAAATCGATCCTTAAACGACGAAGTTCTGAGGTATCATTAATATCGGAATTGGTGTTAAATAACAATCAATACCAGAAGCACCGACTTCCGAAACTAAAGTTATTTTGATCGTTTTAATAGTGTTTTAGTTTTTGTAGTAAAGTCGGTTATTTTTTTGTAAAAAGTTTTTTATTCTATTACCTCTTAGTGATTCACCAATTTTCGTTTCTGTTTATTTTCGTTCCGGGTATCAACTTCAAGACATTTCAATTATTCTTAGCTATAGTCATTGTTTATTCTAGTCCAGCTTACAGATTTCCCGCCATACTGAAATAGTATTGCGGCCACGGCTATCTATGATTGCAGCCTTGTCTGGAAATTCTCAGTGGAGCCACTTCGCATCTAAATATAGAAATTTTGTGGTTTGATTGACTTTAAAATGAAAGCCAATAAGTTTTTACGGTTTTGTGTGAAATCGATGTAGATAACGTTTATACAATAAAATTGTGTGTAACTTGGTATATTACTTAGGCTTTGTTTTATCGCAATCGGTTGACAAGGTATATCGAAAGATATACTACATTCATTGACAATTTTGCACATATACCTACGTAAATATGCTTGATTTATTTCTGAAATTATAATCTCGATTGTCTGCTTAACTGCAAAGTTTGCTATTGACAACTGGTCGACCGACTGTTTGCATTCTTGCCACTGGCAAACAAACGCGTCATATTGAAAGTTCGATATGCATGGTACACACTGCCTGTGTAATTATACGATAGTTCTCAAACAGCCGTGATCATTTTCTAAGTTTGCGTCTAAAGTTGACGATGATGGACTTTGGGCTTGAGGTTTACAAAAGTAAAATCTATAGTTACCTTCCTAACAAGGTCATATCAAATTGTGTTGTGTGTGTGGGATCCAGGCAGACGTTTTTCAACCTGTGATGAAATGCCACTGGCGAGAAAATGTGTTATAACGATAAAAGATAAATAAAGATAGCTCTTTGCATTGTACGGCTTTCTTAGAAATGTCTAGTATAAAAGAACATGTAACTTGGTAATTTGGCTTAGGATAAAGGTACGTTGTTTAATACATCATGGCATCGTGCACGACAGTAGCCATCTCGCAAACGCAACTTTAGGCTTTTGTAAAATAGTGGTGAAAAGTGATTATTATCTATATATACCCCGTTAAATTTTGATCGTTTTAATCCCGTGGAGGGTCGATCCGGTACATGACACACTATCGATTAGTAAAGATAAAATTAAAAAATAAAGTACCTTTTTTTAAAAACTCGTATTAATTTACGCATGTACGAAATTAATTTCTTTAAGAAAACGTCAGCTGAGCGAGTTCAATGACCTATAAATAGTAGTCGGCATTGCGTACTAATTACCTACAAGTCATTGAACTCGCTCAGCTGAGGTTTTCTTAAAGAAATTAATTTCGTACAAGCGTAAATTAATACGAGTTTTTAAAAAAAAGGTACTTTATTTTTTAATTTTATCTTTACAAATCGATAGTGTTTCATGTACCGGATCAACCCTCCACGGGATTAAAACGATCAAAATTTAACGGTGTATAAAAATGTATCCCTATTTCCCTTGGTCACGCCATCACGCGTGAACGGCTGGACCGATTTCGCTAATTCTTTTTTTGTTGTGTTTGTTTTTGTGAGGAGAAGGTTCTTATGGAAAAAAAAATGAAAATTAGGGTAGTGTAGGGTAGAGTAGAGTAGGGTAGTGTAGGGTAGAGTAAGGTAGAGTAGTGTAGAGTAGAGAAGGGTAGAGTAAAGTAGGGTAGTGTAGGGTTGTGTAGGGTAGAGTAAGGTAGAGTAGGACGATTAATATGACAGTTAACTCTGAAATTGACGCTATTAATGTAGTCGTCGACGGCGCGCGCTGTTCCCGCGCGCCTCAAGGAGTTGTCAGCAATAGCAGGGGCCCAGCCGGGTCGAAGCCTACCGGGGCCAGGGTTATCCGAAAGGGCGCTCGAGCCCCGGTATGAAGGCTTGAAGGAACGGGATGGGTTTTTTAGTCAGTAAGAGTCTGACACTATCTCCCGCTCCGCCCAAGAGCGGGGGTTGTCATAAGATGATTTTTCCCATCGAAAAAAAAAAAAAAAAAAAAAAAACGCTATTAATGTAAATGGTAAAATGTATGACAATCCAACCAAAATATGTGACCTATTTAATGACTTTTATATATCCCAAACAAAGACGACTAATTCCGCTCAAAATAACATGCAAAATGACGTAAAAATAACGACTTCTCAAAATCCTAAAACCATTTTCCTAGCACCAGTTGATGAATCTGATGTTTATAAAATAATTCACGGTTTAAAAACCACTAATTCGACTGGATATGATGACATGAGCACGAAGGTGCTAAAAATATGTGCAAGGAGTCTATTGTGTCCCTTAACTTATATTATAAATCTCTCTTTAACAGAAGGAGTATTTCCAACTCGCCTTAAAAGGTCAATTGTCAAACCTCTTTATAAGAAAGGTGTAAAAACTGACATGAGCAACTATCGTCCAATAACTCTAATCCCAATTTTATCGAAAATATTTGAGAAAGTTATGTGTAACAAAATAGAAAACTTCTTAACAGGATGTGATATTCTTAAAAAAGAACAATTTGGTTTTAGGAAAGGCAGTTCCACTACTTTAGCATGTTTTACGCTAGTAAAATACATAACGGAAAGTCTTAATCAAAAATCAAAGATAAGTTGCGTGTTTTTAGATATGACAAAAGCCTTTGATTTTGTTTGCCATAAAACACTACTCTCAAAGCTTGAACATTATGGAATCCGCGGTAAGGCCAACGACTGGATCAAAAGTTATCTTTCTGAAAGAGTACAATGCGTGGAAGTAACAAAAACAACTCAAAATGAAAAAAAAACCTATAGGTCAGATTATAAGCAAAATAACTATGGCACCCCACAAGGAGGTATCTTATCCCCGCCACTCTTTCTAGTTTACATCAACGATATTCTAGAGGCAATAGGCAAAGATTGCATTTTATTTGCTGATGACACGACAATAATGCTTAAGAGTGACACTGATAAAAATTTAGAAAATGAAATCGTCCAAGCTTTGGATAATGCAATCAATTGGCTTGAAAAAAACAATTTAAAAATAAATATGACTAAAACCAACATCATACAATTTCAGACATACAATTCTAACATAAATAAACTTGACATTCAATATAAAAATTCTCACTTGACAACTATTGATAATTGTGTATTTTTAGGTATAACAATCGACAAAAATTGCAACTGGAAAGCACATGTAGATAAAATTCTTACAAAAATAGATCGTTTTATATATGTCTTAAAAAGAATTAGACAAACGGTAAACCATGATACTGCAATGCTGGCTTACCATGGTTATGTATCATCCGTACTAAGATACGGTATTATAATATGGGGTAACTCAGTCGATTTTGACAGAGTTTTTAAAGCTCAAAAAAAATGTATTCGTGCCATTTGTGGAGCTCACTTTTTAGACAGTTGTAAACCACTATTTCAAAAACTTAAAGTTTTACCTTTGCCCTGTTTACATATTTTTGAAATATGTGTTTTTGTCAAGAAAAACTATAATTTATTTGAAACGAATACTGACAGGCCAAATAGCCGAACACGGCATAAAGACAGACTTCGACTGCCACCAAGCAGACTAAAATTGTTTAAAAAAAATGTATATTGCATGTCGATCATTATTTACAATCACTTACCAAATAGTTTACAAGATATACCATTGACAATGTTTAAAAAAATACTTTTCAATCTGTTACTATTTAAAAAATATTATACTCTTAAAGAATATCTAGAAGACAAGTCAATAGAACCTGTAATGTGCAAGTTAGATTCAGATTAGATTAATTGACGACACTGACTGTGAATATATTTGCACGCCATGTTATGGCAGGATATGCTGAAACAAATTTACTGTAACACCTTATGTAGGTACCATATTCTAGCAAATAAATGATTTGATTGATTGATTGATAGGGTAGAGTAGGGCAGAGAAAGGTAGAGAAGGGTACAGTAGGGTAGAGTAGGGTAGAGTTGACAGCTTAGCTGAAAGGTATCACAACATAACTATTAGGCGGTACGAAGTTCGCCGGGTCAGCTAGTTTTCTATAAAATAAAGTATCTACCTAAATAGAAAATATAAAGAATGACAATAAATAGTATTTTTTGAGGCATTTATTAAAAACAGTTTATGGTTAAATTAGATATTTATACTGGTTTTGAGAGTGTACTAAAACACAAAGTAAACTTAGGATTACGTCTAATATCACTTACTTTTTCCTATTTACAGCTATCCATTTAAATCTTTGATCTAATTTCAAGGCCGCTTTAGGAAAAACATACATTGACTGTTTTTGCGGTTTATAATACAACAACAATAATGACCCATTTTCAAAACAACATCTGACAAGTTTCACTAAGCCCCTTTTGTTGCACATTTCTGCCGCGGTGTGCGCTGCGATCGTTTACCCCACCATACAGTTTGGACGTTCCCAATACAAGGACCTAATTAAACTAATTAGGCTGTCCAAAGGCGACTATATCCACTCTCATATAGCGGCAGCCTCAGGCAGTGACAATGACTTCATTATAAATCGCCATAATTTCATTCTAGGAGCAGAACGTCGAGTTGGCTCGTCTAGCGAGCTGGTTCACGCTTAGCCAGCCAGGTATTGACACAAATGTATGCGGTTTGTACAACATTGAGCAGCTCCGCGACACAGTCGACGTATTGGAGAACGGGTTGACTGGCCACGAACAACAAGTCCTACAGGACATCCAATTAAGGTGAGTGTGCTCAAACTAAGTGTACCTATACTGGAATAGGTGTAGGTACCTACTGTAAACAAGCGACATGATATCATTGAACAATCAGAGATATTGTATGTAGGTAGTGTTTGTTAATTCAAGCTAACGCTGAGTTATGTTATGGCAATTTGCGATAGCCAATGTTGTGATTTGTGATAGGCTTCCAGGCTAACCGCATGCAGCTGATATTAATTTTTTATATTTTATTGTACACATAATGTGGACAGGATGAACATATACAAAAACAAAGTGTTCAAAGGCCGGTCTTATCGCACAGGGCAATCTCTTACAGACAACCGTAGGATAGATTAGGGCGTTCAGTGCACAAAAAAACCTAAATAATATTAATTACACATAATAATAAAAATACTAAGAGACACTTAGGAGAGAGACAGAGAGAGAGTACTGAGGTACCATTATCACATCCTCTGTGATCCTCTGATGTCCTCCACTCTAGGGCGAGTGGAAGGGTCCGTCGAACTCTTACTAACTTAAACGACATGGTGTTCTGTAGCTACCTATGGCCTGGGCACTTTAGTGCTTAGCTATGTCGTCACACTGCCTCAGTTAAGTTCCTAAGGCCTGCCTTCTCCCTCTGCGGTCACTTACAACTGTAATTCCACTGCACCGAGGAAACTCTCACCTCTAACTGTACACTTAACAGACTCCCCAACATTGTTACCTGCAAGCCGTCGCTCCACCCACTTCACCACTAGGACCAAACCTCCAAATTAATGAATTGTTTATAAAAAGAACTACAGAGTACTTCATTCATTTCGCATCCATCGGATTCCCGCAACCTTCACCAGGTCATCGGTCCACCTTGTGGGAGGCCTTCCAACACTGCGTCTTCCGGTACTCGGTTGCCACTCCAGAACCTTTCGGCCCCAACGGCCATCCCTACATTTTTACGTCAGAGGTGAACTCTGACGTAAAAAATGTTAATTAAAAATGGCTTGACTGATGTCGCATCACTGGTTTACAAACGCACGGCAATCAGATAAGCTTTCAATTAAGGCCTTTGGTGTAACCTACGGCAGCGGGCCGATTGCTTGCGGGATATAACCAGCGGCACGGTAAACGTGCGGCAGCGGTCTGACATCTTGTACGATTACTTATTCTGTGCCAACATGAAACGTCTAATTGAATATGTATAATAGTTTAAAATCCTATTCGATAGCCTAGGAGGGATTCTGAGTCATTCGACCTCAGTCTTATCAACCAAACATACTCAAATCTAACGGTGGTGTAACCTACCAGAGGCGAAGGTAAAGCGTTTTCTTCGACTGTTAAATTGGAAAATAACACAGATATTCTAAATTTCTGTGGAAAATAATTTTAGTTATAGTCCTTCTAAAAAGTCAAACGACTTGGGTAGTTCGAACAAAGTTAATAAATATAATCTTTCGCTTCATCAGATTTGTTTACCATAAACTAGCGTACCTATTCCGTACGCTAGTGGACCATTGACGTCATTTATTATCCATCAGAAATGTCAATAAAGTAGAGTCTGTCTAAAAAGTCAAACAACTTGGGTAATTATTATGATAAAATTAAATCTGATGTAATCAACACTAGTTCAGTAATAAAGGTTGATTAAGAGATCTTAATCATTGTTTACTAATAGAAGAACCTTATAAAAAGTATCGAATATAAGTATTTTTTAAATGATTAAATATTATACAAAATTCCCAAGTCGTTTGACTTTTTATACAGACTCTACCTGCTAACCAGAAAAGCTTCCGAGTGCTCGAGCACGGTACAATTATTTAGGCCCGTATTAATAAACGTTCCTCAGCCCAAGATCTCGTACTTGATACCAAGCTTGAGGTCTTGATCGTATTAATAAACGAGATTCACAAGCTTAAGCTCAAGCTCAAGTTCGAGCTCAAGCTCAGCTTAGATTTACGGCATCAGCCGAGTGTTGTCTGATTAATAAACGAAACTCGAAACTTAAGTTTATAACAATCTCTGTACTTGAGCTGCCAGATCATGAGTGTAGACCGACCGGGACTTGAGGTCGTGATTAGCGTAGCGCGAAACATGGAGTTTGTAAATGTTTTGAGTCGAATTAATCAGAAATTACGATGAAATAGAGAGCACTATTATGCTATTTTATGGCCTTTGCGATATCGTTTATCAAAAATGTATGTAAGAAATGATTCAAATCCTTTTGAATTGCCAAGTAAATAAAAAAAATGAATCTTGTTCAAGATTCGGTATTTTATATTCCCATTAAAAGGCATTTTATTTTAAACTTCGGCCAATGTGACGTAATCGTTCACGTAAGCTAAGCTTGAGTACCTACAGCGCATCGAGGAGCTGATCTTGGTAACTAAGATCCTGTACTCATGTGTTTATTAATTAGCAAAGATCTTGAGCTTCTGTCATCGTATAATCGGGGATCAAATGATATCGCACTTGAGGACGGAGTTGAGCATCGTTTATTAATACGGGCCTTAAATTGCATCGTGATTCGTGGTGGTCGTGGGAGCGACGAGTTGATAGTCACATAAATTTGTTGCTAGCAGCGCCATCTAATTATACCAGAACGTTTTCTCCGAACCATGTTAGGTCCCAGCATTTTAGGATAAAGTACGGACTACGTCAAACACAGGTTGCATTTTAGTTCATACGTCAATTCACAGATGGCATTACATATCTTAACTAGCTGCACTACAAATATTAATATCATAAAAAAATCAGCATTATTGTTCGTTAGTATTATAGACTGGTGTGAGTCTTAGAATATAAAAAATAAGATGAATTAATTTAACCAACACTTCATGCAATCGTTTTATAAGTGCCCATGTAGGCCTTTATGAAATAACATATTTTGACTTTGACTTTGAATTTTTTTTTTACACCTCATTTCCTGAATCAGCAAGTAAATTGACCGAGTTACGAAGATTTTTCCAAATCATAGGAATTCCAAATCGGAAAAATCTACGTAGCTCAATTCGGGATTTGAACTGTTTTCATGTGTAAACGTACGGAACCCTCAGTGCGCGAGTCCGACTCACTTTTTTTTAGTTGACTTCCTATGGATATATTTAATCATAAGAAATAATTAGATATTGTTACTTAAACAAATAATAAAATGATTCTTAGCCTAAATTGACTGAACAATCAGTCAATTTAGTTGCTGTTTCAGGGAGAGAGATGTAAAAAAAAAACCAAAATACCTCAGCACAGCAGTACCTGGCAACATCCAGAATCATAATCTGCATGCTTTTCTGAGTCCAAAACTATTCAGAGAAGGCGGTCCTCATATTTTGCACACTCAACTCCCTTTGGCGCCTGCTCTATACCTACCTAACTATAAAAATTAACGTAGAGATTTTTTTTTTTTCTTTGTAGGTTCTTCGACAATTTGCCACTTCATTGGGATAACGTCGAGTTGCCAGCATACACTGCAAAGTTAAATAAGATACGGCGCAAGTGAATTGAGGGAAATGTTTGTTTTTCATTTACTTACTCTCTATATTTGAATGTTAATATTTACTGAATAGCTCAACAAAACACAAGTAAGTATGTACATAAGTATCGCAGAAATATACAGCTAGGGACGTCAATAGAAATAAAACAATATTATAAAACTTTTATGTTCTTTTTATTTCCATCAAGATTCTCAAACAGGAATGCACCACTAATGATTCTTGTGGCACTAAAAGATAACACAGTATTGCTTATCAACGACTAGTTATAGTTATATGTGGAACATCAACGAACATGTTTTGAAAAACGTAAATATAAATTTTGAATCACATTTTGAGCACAATACAAACTAATATCATTGTACCACAACCGTGAAGACTCTTATCCAAAGTTAGTTTTTGAATTACCATTACTCTACCGTATTTAACCATTACCAAAGCCAATATTATTAATATATTCGTTGGTTTACCATTAGTTGTATATGTTCACTTTAATAAACCAATTAAATGAACATCTTATGCAAAAAAAAATCGCGTCAATTTAAAATTGGATGTTTTAAGGAATTTCAGAATAAGTCCAATACCACTTAAAGTATGTACATATTTACTTTTAAATCCAAAATATGTTTGACACATTCAAGTGTTGTCAACCCTACAACAATTTGATACTTGTTTATTATGATAACAATTTTATAAACATTATTGATATAAAATATCTACACATGTCAGGGCAACATTTACTACAGATAAAGAAATACCATCATCATCATCATTTCTGTCGAAAGACGTCCACTGTTGGACATAGGTCTCCCCCAAGTGTCACTACAATGAACGGTCCTGGGCGTCTCGCATCCATAGGATCCTGCAACGGGTATTTGTATTTTGAAACGAATTGTGCGTCCATTCAGGCAGAATAAACATGTTTTCATTCTTTCTGCTACCGTTACCAGCTCTTCGGTCCACCAAGACATACCGAGTTCCGTAAAGTTATATCTACTGGGTAGCCCACCTATTGGCCAATAGATCCATATAAAATTCCAGATTAATAGATTTTAGATCAACTAGTTGCATAACAGCGGAACAAAGGTATGATATAAATTTAGATCATTTTTCAATCTATTCAGAAATTAGTGAAAACATTTTGTACAAAGAAAACAGTTCCACTCTTGTGAATAAGCGCACAGATTGGGAGATGTTTCAGAACAAATGTTATTATACAGGCAAGTCCTGGTGCCAATTCGGACTTATGAGATTCAGCTAAGAGGCTACACCAATTCGACCAAAATAGATACAATGATTTCAGAACAAGGTTCTAAACGAAATTGTAAATGCGCCTTGGTACATACGAAATCAACAGTTATTAAAATATCTATTAAAGTTCACGAAAAGACTTTATCAGCACGTGGACATCGAAGCAATCCAGGTCTCTCTTCTCTCTTCTCGACCACAGGAATACAGTGAGAAATTTAAATATAAAAAATTCGTTCGAGTTAGTGATAGTGAGTTAAGTAGCTCAAGTGCACGAGAAAGAAGTGTATAAAAGTGCTATTGGACATGTTCTTATAGACAATTTATCCATTTAGGATATAATTAAATTACTTATTAATTTATATATAAGGCTGGACCTAAATAAAATTAGGGAGTATCCTTCGGATGTACTCTATGGTAAGAACATAAAAGAAAGGTATCAAGAAAACATGACTATTTTGGACAATAAAAAAAAAACAAACAGTTACTACGCTAGCTACTTGAGACTGCAATAATTTATACATTTAGAATATTTTGCACCGTTAAAGTTTAATTAGAGGAAAGCGATTATTTAGTACGTAGGTATGTTTTGCACATTGTCACAGTCACACAATATTGCGTAGATGTATTACAAGTATGAGCTTAATATTCCCAATACATGTATGGAACACACTCACATCCGGTTTTTGAAAAGTAAAACTCAACGTGGCTAAAACACGCGTTTGACTATTACATACATTTTGTTATAATTAATAGTCGTTCCAGAAACTGGAAGTAACTTTAAACTCCCAATTCAGAAACCGAGGGTGAGTATGTAGCAATTTTAAATAATGATAATAATGCTATTGTTGATATTTAAACTTTGTCTTGTCACATAACGACTCTAAAAATTACTAAGAACATAACTGTCACAAAATTTTACATGAGAAAGAAATCACACCCGAAAAAAAAAAATTATGGAAGACACTGGTAAGGTCGTTTGATTTGTTAAATTTGTAACAATGGTGTTTTTTAACAAAATAGCAAGCAAATAAAATAACTTTAACGTTTGTAACATGTTACAACACTATTTTTCTTTGTTTTACTAGCGAGATTCTTCGATGAAAATTGCGGAACGCATGTTTTTACAAGAACCTCGTTAATCGCCATTGATGACGTTACGAGTACCTAATCAAAAGTGAACTTTTATCGAATACCATTTCTATAGTTTTTCAATCCAGAATATGTATATTTATTTAATTAAAATTAGCTTGACGAAATTTTCACTGCCAAGCGACGATATATACGAATATAACATAACTTATATATATATAAACCTTTCAAATTAGCCTATAAGTGGGTAAGTACAACAGTATCTTGTAATTTAAGTTTTCATTATTTACATCATATAAGTCATTATAGGTCTACAAATTTATCTGCTTTTTGGAAAGAATAATTTATAAGCATTTAAGTCTGGCTACATTTTAACTACGAATATTTAAAGTTTCTCATTTTAAGTGTGACCAGTACAAAAATAACGCCTTTTCTGAACATATTCATCAAGCCTACCGAACTACGCATCCTCTGTCTACGAAATAGTGTGTAAAAGGTTTTGAAAACCTCTCGAAAAATAACCACCTATGATACGTTTTGATCTGTTTATTATTTAGTACACAAATTAAGGCTGACTCTCACAGAACTTGCGTATAAAGCTTAGGTACAGTACAGATACCAGCACGAATCTCTAGCGCTGACTTCCACTTGCGCAGAAGTGAAATATCGGGTCTCCTTAGTGGTATGAAGTGAGACGCGGGGGCGGGGAATGCAATCCTTGTACAGTGATTTAATTGGCTCGCGGATTTGTACGATGCGCAAAGCGATCCCCGCTCTCTCGCCGAGCAGTGTCGTGCCGCTATCTGTAATTGCTTGACTAGTCAGGGATATATGTAATAGGCACAGCGCGCTGAGTGCGAGTTATTTTCACTATAACGCAATCAAAACGTTTACTGCGTCTCTGATTGGTTAAGACTTAAGACAAGAGCTTGGAGCAGATCGAGCGCTAAACGTCATAAACGTGTCGATCGCGTTAAAATAAAACAAACTCGCTCTAGGCACTCTGAATGAAAGATTCTGCACTACTAAACTGACTGACACTTCCTTTCTATCCACCCAGAGCAAGACAAGTTATTTGAAAATTTCCCACCCAACTACAGTACGGCTTGAACTACAGTGATTTTCAACTTATGACTTCTACATAAGGCAGAATTTATTTAAAAAACTTTTTTACAAAATATTATCCATAAACATAAAAATGTAGTTGAGTTTCACAGTTGCCGATTTTTTTCCAACATTAATGTGAAAACCATAGACCCGAACTTGTCAATATTCTCGCTAGATGGAGCTGAACTCAACATTTAAAGTTCTTTTTTTAATTATAACTATTAGCTCAAATTCCACCTAACTTTCACTGTTCATACAGTACAACAATATAATTAGGCAATCGAATCCATAGTTTTCACCTTACAAAGTGCCCGCGACATTCAAAAGTGCACTTTTATGGCAAGAATGGGCGCCGAAATTCGAAGTGTCTCTTAACAGTCTTAACTGGCAATGCAGTGCGCCTTCTGATACTAAAACAATGTACATTGTAGATTTAGTACAAGTGTACCTTGATGATAATGTATTTCCTAGTGTGAGTCAGCCTTCGTTGTTATTATCATGCTAGCATTTTATTATGGTGTTTGCTACAACTATTCAATCTCAAATAAGCCACCAACTTAAAACTAAGGTTGTGATTACACATACTTATAATAATAATAAAAAACTAAATAGCTGCCTATAAACAACTTAACAACCTTTAAACATGCTTTGCCCGAAATGCTCAAACAAATACATTAATCTCATTTTCTTGTTTGTAGTTTTATATTTTGGAATTTAGAAGCGCTGAAGATCATTTTTCCAGTAAAGTAGGTTACCTTAATATATTAAATATAATTTTAAATAATCTAGTCTGCCTTGTTGGTATCATAAACACTTAGAAGTAAAAAAAAAATATTTTAAATAAATAATATATTACGTCACATTATCACGTTCCGGCGCAATGTGCTTTATTCGAGAAAGTTTACATTTTTTTTTTAAATTACGTATCATAAATAATATTTGCAAGGCTTTAACTTACATAATAATATCCTTATACATAAACGTATAATTGTGATATCACAAATTCGAAAAATGGAGAATAAAGACTACACATTTTACAAATGAAAATTAATTAAACAAATCGGTATAACCGTTGTCTAGCGACGCGCTTTCGAACGAACAGCATTTCATTTCAAAATCGTCCCCAATAAATATTCTACCGTCACAGTACTGCAATTATTCATACTCTCAATTTCATTACCGAAACCTGTTAAAAAGCTAAGGGTCAATTTTTTAACATTTCTATTCAAAAACACATATTATTCTTATTACTATTAAAAACTGTCAAACCACAATGTTTAGTTACTAAAATTATGACAAATTCACGAACTAAAATTAACAATTATTATGCCTTTTTTAGGGTAACTACTGAAATATTTCAAATATGATATAATATTAATCAAACAGCTTAATACTATATATGTGTAGTGCAATGTACTGTTAAAATTCGCAATATAATATTAATTCTAAAAGGAATAAATATAGGCCTATGCAGAGGCAATATTTTTGCATTAGTTTATGGAACTTCATAGACCTAATGGAGATAGTATCGAGCCGTGAGTTCACAACAAATAAACAATGAGAAAAACTTAGTGTTTGTATGTAAATTGTGAACTATCAATAGGCCATCATTTTTTAGTTGTAAAACTTTTTTTTATATTATTGATATGTTATCCTCTGACCACTATCTCACCTGAAGGCAAGCGATAATGTGGTCGACGTTGTAGGAGCACGCTTGCCTAGAAGTCACAAATTAAAGAGTCCCAGATGACAGAAATCAAAAAGCAAATACGTGCAAATTTTTAAGGTATTAACTTCTTTCTTGTCTGTGAAGTTTGGCCTACAAAAAAGCGTTACATTTTCACTAAAACGCATACTTGAAGAATATTAGTATTTGTAATCTATCAACTGATTATGATAAAACTTGGGAAAAATATGATTGCTTAGATTAATGTAGACCAATAAATAACATAGCATAATATCAACATCATCCTGCCTTATCTCAAAACATCTAGTAAAAACACAGCATAAACACTTGCGTGCAATATTCGGCCCACCCCTAACGGTTAAAAACGATACTTAGATGAAGAACTAAAATTAATTAAATAAAGTTTTTGACATTAATTTATAGATAAAGAAAGAAAGTTTCATTGCACTTGTTTTAAAAGTCATAGATTTTTTTTATTGATTTTACAGACTTATTTATAGCACGAGCAAATTGAAACCACGCTTAGCGATGCACAGGGGATAATTACTGATCATTGGCAGGTTTGTGTGGATGAAATCTCCTTTCTGCAAGGCTTTGTCTTACAGCCCACATACTTACTGAGACTCCACGAACATACTAGTCTAAGATCCGATTAAGAACGACCTTCACCAGTCTGTTTAATGGATGAAACATATTTTATTATAAATTTAGTATATTAAATAATATAACGCGGGTGGGTTGCCTAAGTAATTCCTGGCCAGACTATTATTAATTAAAAATTGAAAATTTATTTTATTTTTAGAAAAATGCACAACCGTTATCCATACCAGATTCTTTTGCAGACAACACTATAACATCGTATTCGTAATGAAACAGCGTTTATTTTGATATAGAATTTGTTGTATATCAAAATAAACACACCTGTTTATACCTGGCAACTCATAGTTATGCCAGGAAACAAATAGGCAACCCAACATTTTTATGTTCTAAAGGCTTCACTCTTTCGGTTAGTATTAAATTTATTCGTTAAACAAACCGGGGCACTTTTCAAAAAAAAAAAAAAATTGTTTGGCCAGGAATTTCTCAGGCAACCCACCCGCGTTATATTATTTAATATACTAAATTTATCATAAAATACGTTTCATCCATTAAACAAACCGGTGAAGGTCGTTCTTAACCGTATCCTCTACTATACCGAAGTATTTGTTGCATCTGAACTCCAGTGAGATGTCAACTATGCAAAGACATTGATACCATACTTCCGGTTTTCAATAAACCTTTGTCGTACTCGTCTTACTGCAGATCGACATGGAGACGTCTAGCCACGACGCACTGACTCAAGCCAGTCTGAATTATTGCCTCTACTTAAGCGGCCTCAGTTGGACTTGTATCCATTTTTACATTACGTAAACATGCTTCAAATCAAGTTAGATGTTCAAGAAACCACCGAAGTTAGGCAACTTCCAAATAAAAAAGATTTGATTCAATTTAAATACTGAGCAAAATTAGAAACCTTATGTTTTAAAAAGTGTAAGTAAAATGAATCGATTTGAGTCGATTACGTAAACATTTACTAAAATGTACCATTTTTACACATACCAAAGAGTATGTGTAAAAAAAGTTTATAAACAAAAAAAAAATTAAATTATTCAATTTTTTGGTTAATTATTGGGTTCCAAACCGCTGCCTAAGGGGTGGGCCGATTTTTTTGCATGCAAGTGTATAATCTAAAAATTAAAATAACACAATATGAACAAACAGCATAGAAAAAATAACCAAAGCACTGGCAGTATTTCCATTCAACGTGGCAATACTGACCGTAACAAGGCCTGTAGCAAAATGAGTTCTTTCCAAAAAAAAAAAGCAGAAAAAGTATTATATATTATGTGTGTATAATAATAGACCAGGGTAGAAGCCTTTAAAAATAATAAAAAGTGAAAAAAAATAATAGTAGGATGAAACCCATTAGAAAAGGAGGAGAATATTATAAAAATGAAAGGAAAAATAATTTACGGGCGATCTGAGGTCGGGAAGGGGATGGGGGTGAGTTTTTAAGGGTAAAAAACGGATTTTCTCGATTTCCGGCAAAACTAAAAGTCCTATGGAAAAAAGTCAAATGGCAAAGTTGTAGGTAATAAAAAGATCTAAAACTTTTGTATTCACACTTTTTTCACATAACCTCAAAATTTATGTTAAAAATTCAAAAAACCAAGTTTTTGGTTTTTTATTTTTATCTTTTTAAAAAATAAAAAATTTTTCATGAAATTTGGTGAAAACTTACCTTTTTATGTCCCAAATACGCTGTAATTTATTTGATTAGAAATATTTATTTTTTCACCTTATTTTGAATTAATATCGAAAAAGCACCCTAATTTTCAATCGAAAAATCACCCGTCAAAATATCAGCTTTTTTCAAAAAGTTGGTATATTTTCTGTTCGTTGAAATCTCTACTTTCCGATGGTGAAAAAAAATATATATGTTACCATAGTAAATCTTCTCAGAAAATGCAAAAAATCGAAAAAAACTCGAATTCGAAAAAATTTTTTCAATTATTATATACAATTTTGAGCTATTTATTAAAATTTACACTTTAATTACTCGAAAAACGTAAGATTACATGTTACATTGATAAAAAAAAAAATTGCAAATCAAAATATACTACTATAATTAACAAACAAATAAGTTAATAAAATTAATATTCAATAAGACATCTACAATATTTGGAGAAAGTAGTCGAATCTTCTTTAAATTATATGCGTAGATGCCTATTTATAACTATTTTTAGATTACTTATATACCTGAGTGACCTACGAAAAATTTTAGACCATCAAAAGGTATTTCATAGAGAAGTGGGGAAGGGGCTAGGCGGGTCTGGGTCTTACTACGTACATACCTACTATTTCTTAGCAGCTGTAACAACCGTTAGCCTAGCCAGTACCTATTCGAAATACAGTACAGTATACAACATCGTTTATAAAAATACACGTGCATGCTGAGTTTCTTTAATATAATTGTGATAAGTTTACTTAAAAAAAAACTAACAAGATTAAAAAATAATAATCTCCTTTATTTTGCATAAACAAATTTAGTTACTCCCATGAAAAAAAAATATTCAAAATACATAAAAAATATATTAAAAATCTATAATAAATATATATATATATATATTTTTATATTCTTAGCTATGTTTTTTATGTCTTTTAAGATATATTTTGAATGTATCTAAAATATATTTGAAATGTATAAAATATATATGCAAATCGGCCAAAAGTTAGTTTTTAAAAATATATTTACGATAAATATTTTATATATGTTTATTATAGATTTTTAATATATTTTTTGTGTTTTGAATTTTTTTTTTTCATGGGAGTAACTAAATTTGTTTATGCAAAATAAAGGAGATTATTATTTTTTAATCTTGTTAGTTTTTTTTAAGTAAACTTATCACAATTATATTAAAGCATGCACGTGTATTTTTATAAACGATGTTGTATACTGTACTGTATTTCGAATAGGTACTGGCTAGGCTAACGGTTGTTACAGCTGCTAAGAAATAGTAGGTATGTACGTAGTAAGACCCAGACCCGCCTAGCCCCTTCCCCACTTCTCTATGAAATACCTTTTGATGGGCTAAAATTTTTCGTAGGTCACTCAGGTATATAAGTTATCTAAAAATAGTTATAAATAGGCATCTACGCATATAATTTAAAGAAGATTCGACTACTTTCTCCAAATATTGTAGATGTCTTATTGAATATTAATTTTATTAACTTATTGGTTTGTTAATTATAGTAGTATATTTTGATTTGCATTTTTTTTTTTATCACTGTAACATGTAATCTTACGTTTTTCGAGTAATTAAAGTGTAAATTTTAATAAATAGCTCAAAATTGTATATAATAATTGAAAAAATTTTTCGAATTCGAGATTTTTTCGATTTTTTGCATTTTCTGAGAAGATTTACTATGGTAACATATATATTTTTTTTCACCATCGGAAAGTAGAGATTTCAACGAACAGAAAATATACCAACTTTTTGAAAAAAGCTGATATTTTGACGGGTGATTTTTCGATTGAAAATTAGGGTGCTTTTTCGATATTAATTCAAAATAAGGTGAAAAAATAAATATTTCTAATCAAATAAATTACAGCGTATTTGGGACATAAAAAGGTAAGTTTTCACCAAAATTTCGTGAAAAAATTTTTATTTTTTAAAAAGATAAAAATAAAAAACCAAAAACTTGGTTTTTTGAATTTTTAACATAAATTTTGAGGTTATGTGAAAAAAGTGTGAATACAAAAGTTTTAGATCTTTTTATTACCTACAACTTTGCCATTTGACTTTTTTCCATAGGACTTTTAGTTTTGCCGGAAATCGAGAAAAACCGTTTTTTACCCTTAAAAACTCACCCCCATCCCCTTCCCGACCTCAGATCGCCCGTAAATTATTTTTCCTTTCATTTTTATAATATTCTCCTCCTTTTCTAATGGGTTTCATCCTACTATTATTTTTTTTGGTTTTAAAAATTATCGACCCTGGTCTATAAGTGCATGTAGTGAGTGAAAATATAATGAGCGTCTTGTTATTTATTATGCTTAGATAAAGGCCAAAACACTTATATGAGAGTTTCCGATATAAAGTGCTATGACATTATTATGATCATTGCGGGATATACGTTTTTACTTTATTAAAGAATATATATAGATAAGCACATCAAATATCTTAACTTGGTTCGCGAGGCTGTCGACAACTGTCGTGTCAGCCAATTATAATAGCCACGGGCCTAACCTAACACCATAGGAGGGTTTCGTTAAGCCGGTGGATCAAGGACTTGATTAAGAAAGCGGTTCTTCTGGACGTGCCTCGTGTTATCAGGAGATTCTTCCCTCTAGAGCTCTGAAGTTCTTCTGTTTGGAGCTATTCCCGATACCGGTAGACTACTATTTTTTTAAATAATTTTTATTAAAATACTTAAAATGTAATTCAAATGAAAAAATATCTCAAAGGGCATTGTCCTTGTCCTTAGATATATAAATTAATTGTTCAAGGATCAATTCGTCAATAAAGTTTCTTGATTAAATACTACATTGCAAACGAAGCCACTGCTATAAGTATAACATAAAATATGAAATAATAAGAAATATGTTTTTACATATATTGCAACTATTTATCACAGTTTTTTAAGAAAGCAAGGAATTCTCAGCTTGTGTATAAACAGTAAGATAATATGCAATTATAAATAATATTGCGAAAATATAATAAAATATACTTAATAATCTTTGTCTGATTCCTATCTACGTTTATTGCTCTAGCGGATGTTCAAAACGTTAAGTAGCTGTTTTCCTTTATGCAATAACTATGACTTACCAACATAGACTAAGTTAAACACGCAATATTGCTCAGTTTAGTTAACATTACACCTACAGAAGAAAAGACAGAATAATGAAACATTTTTATTATGGCCACACAAGGCGCACAAAATGAATAAATAAAAAAAAAATATATATAAAATAATAATAAAAAATAATAGTATATCCTCCTGGGAACCCCGGTATCACTACTACCACTTAGTTAAAGTGGTTATGTAAAATTGATTTCACAGTTATCTCTCGGAATCTGTAAGAACATCTTTGTGTGATAGTTTGTATAGATATCCTATTTATTTATCTCTAGTCACTCACCATTTTTCTAGCTGTCAAATTGCATTGATTGCAGTCATTTTAAAATCGAATATTTCGTCATCACCACAATGTCGAGTTTACGTAAAGGTAAATATTTATTTTTATTAGTAATTTGTTTTTTTTTTTTGTTTTTGTTTTCAATAAGTGTTGTTATATTTGTATTTTGTATTATTGTTTACATATTATAAAAACTGCAAATCCAAATAGATATTTCGACTTTTCGATTTGTGTCAGTATCACAGATGATACTTTGGGTCATAAGTACCTACTTATTTTGTTGCATTTTTATTTTTTTTATTTATTTGTTATTATCTCCCTTCCAACTATAATTACAGGTAAATACCTAATGCGTTAGAGTGATACCGATTTTGCATGATACAGTACCTAGATTTAATTAATTTTGACATAAATCTGATATTGAAGATGAAGGTAGCAACGACAGAAGCGATGTTCAACGAAGTCATCAAGAAGTAATACCACTGATTAAAGAGAAGAGATTTGGAACGAATTTTACGACGAACTTCCACTTATTGACTATCTACGATGGAAATATATGTTACACTTTGATTTTATACGAGAGCATTTTTTTCTTTTCGAACTAATGCGCTAACAAAGCGCTAATGTAGAAAATGTAATTTTTTTTTGGGAAACGTGGCCTCTTGTTCCTAGTGTAGAAAAGGGTTGCAGACAAAATGGACATAAGATAAAGGTGAGCAATCACTGGGGACATATCGCCGATGGAACAAGAAGGAAGGATCATAACTCGGAATTCGGGCGGCATTGATTTGGTATTACGTATTATAGGCGTACAAGCTATGCGGGGAAGAGGCAAGCAAGTGGACAATAAGAGCGATTTTTCATTTTGTCCATTTTGCAGCTGTTGAAGGATAGGTGCAATAAAGAGAAGATGCCGCAAAATCTAGGCTTTAGAGAAAAGATATTTCGCACTATTTAGACTTCCAACTAGATTTGTCAAAACATTTTATAATTCGGAACCAGCCTCTTCTCTGCCGCAATATTTGAGCCCTTAGGTAACACGTAGTACACACAATAACACAGTACAAAGTCTCAGTGGAAAATTTTGTAATAGTCCTAAGTGCTTAGCCAAGTTGATAATCTACACTAGTTAAAGCTGGTAGAAAACTTCAAATGTGTGGGAATGACGTCATCTCAAAGCTCAGTCACGTAGTCAGAACAAAGAAATCGGAGGCGTGACGAAACGAAACGGTCGTAGCCAGTTTCGGTTAGAAAACATAAACTGTTGGAACCAATATTCCTGATGCTGCGAGCTCTTCAGACAGAACATTAGATCCAAAAGCTGTAATAACTTGACAGTTTCGTAAAATGCTTCGATTGCAACCATTTTCTGTGTTTTATGTTAATTCAGTTATTTTTATGACTTGTTTAATTATGATACTAATAAAAATATCTTTAACAACTAAATCTGATACTAATTTTAAATTTATTATTTATAAAATTAATTAAAAATTATTCTAAAATAACATTTTTGAATACCATTTCGAACCCAAGTGGTGGTACCGTCCCTTACGCCAAGTGGGATTGGAGTAGGCTGTTTTTACTTAAAGTTTAAGTAACTCGGATATAAAGCTATAAAAAATAACTTTAATCAATCAAACTTTCGTAAATAAATCCCGGGTCTCAGGAGGATCATATAAAAAGCTACAATAATAGTATAAGTGTTCTAACTTATTATTGTACTATTTAAAGTAAAGATTTTAAGTATTTCTTTTCTGAGTAATAAACATAAGCACACCGTGCAACTTTATCAAAGAACTGACTGGAATTACAAATAGTTTTTGACACCCATTGAACAATTGCAAATAAATGAAAAAAAAATGTAAATTGTTCTTTCAAAGAAAAATTATCTAATGTGTAAAACTAAATAATATAATAAAATACCGCAGTTCTAATTACTGGATTGTAATCCCAAACCTTGTGATAATCTTTCGCTTCACCTAATTACGAATATATTTTAAATTTCTATCTAAGATCACACTGAATTTTAATCCTATACTTAATTAAGGGTTTTTTTTTATTTAACATTTACTTTATTTAGCAAATTAATAGCGATTATTACATAGAAACCAATTACTAGAAAGTTTGCGACACATATTGTATAGAACGTGTTATTTACATTTCCATTTAATGTCAATGAGTATTAGCTGCCGTATATTGATCAGATAATAGTATCCTAACATAATCCTACCGGAAGATAAGGTACCTGTGGAGATTGGTCGTGCTAGAACGAGTACTTCACTTTAGTATAATTTCCGGTAAAGTCACCTAATAAATAAATTTCAGATCTAGGCCAGGTTTAACAGCTCATAGGAATGTGTAATATAAATAAGCTTGAGATTATTATGCTCCTGAAATTTTAACATAAATATAAAATTATTTTTTCAGTATTGATCGTTTATCATCGAGTAAAATCAGAACATAATAGCCACATGTTAGAGATAGCGCACACGAGCAACTTGACTCTCCGCAACTAATTTGTTTCTCACATCAAGTTTACCGTACTGTATGAAAGTACGCGCGACAGCTGGGCGACGCAGGTCTGTAGGTTCCAACTTTTGCCCGTCTATTAGCGAAAAAGTCGCGTCGCAGTCCCTTCGTATCAGGACATCGACAGAGACAAAAAAGTTGCTGTACAACTAAATTGCTTGTGGCCCTCCCTTAGTGTAGGTACTAAGTTATGATCTTATCTTTAGAATTTCTGTTTTTATCATTAACCGAAACAGTTTAGAACACAAAAAGAATACATACAGTCGAACATTTAATCTCCTCCTTTTTGAAGTCGGTTAAAAATAATGTTTACTTCGGAGAAAAAATAATTAAAAATCATCTCGATTCAAATATTTGCGTCCTATTTAACACTTTTAAATATCATGTGATACCGCGTAGTTTAGAAAACGCTCGAAATGTCAGCCGAATACTGTAGTTTTATAAGCATTTTTTATTGATACGTAAAGGTTTTTGGCATAAGGAAATAAGCAGTCGAGAGGTAATAAATTTCTTCTACATGAAATAGATTTGCTCGACAAGTATCACTATTTGTATAATTATTTTATTTTAATCACAACAAATATTGCAAAGTTTGCTGCCAAGCATTGGCTTTTTTAAACACCGCCGCAAAGTGAGGGTATTATAACTTTGATCGCTGTGTGTGTGCATGTCTGTGGCACTGTAGCTCTTAAACGGGTGAACCGATTTAGATGTAGTTTTTATTTTAAATTTTAGAGATATATTATAGCAGATTTTCTAGCGATGGCTCTTACACATATTTAACCTAAATCGAATCGGTAATTTACAGGATATGGAGGGGTGAAAGTGGGAATGAACATCCCAATATTTGCAAGAGGTAGGTACATACATTACAAAGCTGTAGGTCCGGGGTTCATAATTTCACTGTGTGTATATAAATGTTAAAATACTTTTATATATTTATGACAATGTTAGGACTACATATTCAGGATGCAAGGAACTAACCATCATGGACACACACGTGGTTATAATTATAAAAGCTACAAGCGATATTTTCATATATTAAGTATGGAATTTTGGAATGTGTTGTAACAAGGGCTGTCGGAACTTGGAAGAATGTTGCTAATTACATTCTACGATAGGAACCAGATAAAGCCAATATGGTTACTGACCTTATATTCTTAATTTCAAAAACAGAAATAAAGACAAAGTTGTCTTGAATCAACGTCTCATTAATATCTAGTTCATTGTTTGCTTTTCGCATGCCTTTACGCAATTTACTAGGAAAAAGTCAATGTAGTAAATTACGGTCCATACGGATTCCTCTCCTAGATAAGCCTGATTCCCAGCAGCGAGAACTATATTTAGGGCAGATTATGCTTATAATATATCTTTGATTTACAAAAAGCTTGGCTAATCATTGAAAAACAACCCTGTGCGTACTAAATACAAAAAGAAACCTCTCACCGACTAACCAACTACAAAAGTTACAAAATTCTAAATGGTAGAATCATAAAGAATGAATTAATTATGAATGTATAACGTTCAGTTCATAAATAACAAAACTAGGTTACGTCAACTACCTAGTTTCAGCGGACTAAGTATAGCTGCAACGGGCGGCCGGCGATCGATACCGACCTAATATTTGTTTTGTAACTTTCAGTACACAGACATCAATATGTATGTGACCATTTGTTTATACCAATCATTTATCACAAGTATTTTATCCACTTTAAAAACTTTCCTAAACCAGATCTTATTTTGACAACTTATCAGACGTTTTGACAAACAATAGCGAAATCGATCGTTGGTTTTATCTAATAACCTCCACTTGTGGCGTAAAGATTCAGATAAAAATAAGAGCGACCTCGAAGCCAACGTGTTAGGGCTTCCGCGATAATCCTTCTTTTTTGTATATAACTATGTCCCCGCAAAATTACCTACAGACTCCGTATGATTGTAATAGATCTCTACTAGATTATAATTTCTCGAAATATTATAAAAAAAAAATGTTTTGTATACGATAAATCATATCCGAATTCATTCATTTATAAAAAACTACTACATAACTGAATCTTATTTAGAAAAAAATCGTCTATAATTCCTCGCGATGTTTAACAATCTTACGGCATTTGCTATTTTCCGGCAACAAATATATATATTTGTTTACAATAGTTTCAGGTTCCAAATTGACTTTTCTATCAATAAAAATAAAATAAATACCTACGTAAAATAAATTGAGCATGTAGGTACCTAGTTATTTTAAAACTATTCGAATGCATAGCTGAAGACACGGTTACAAATATTTGAATCGATGATGTTCATTAATTATTTTTTTTGCTGTCGTTTAAAAAAAGATTTGATCCTGAACATAAAAAATATTGTTTTCTCGGTTTCTGAGCTGCTCAACTACGTTTACATACAATTTAGGTTAGGTACCTAACGCATTAAGATCGTAACATCAAAATCACGTAGATAGAGACCTTTTCAAAACGTAGGTACATATTATTTGGCAAAACTTAAAGTTACGCAAACTGATTTGCTGTCAGTTAAGTACCTACAGAAGACCACCCGAAACTTCATATTGCTTACGATTTCTTATTACGTACGTCTTCGAACCGTTGCTTGAGCTGAGGTATGCCATGCCTAATCTAGAAGTCTCTTTAAGTAAACTGACAAAATTTCCGTATTTAGGTAAATTATCGATTTTCTCGAGATTAATTTTAAGAGATGGCTTCTTATATTTGGCAGTTTTCGTATGCCAGACTAGTATTTTTGAGCAATTGGCAGCGAGAGGTTCGATTTCATCAAGTTTTAATCCTAAGCTAACTAGGAACCTGTCTTCTTCGTGTCCCGCGATGTAGGGCATGGAGGCCGAGGGCTTCAGGAACTCGATGTTGACGGCGAAGCCAGCCATGTCCACCGGGAATGTTCGGGAGCCCGGCCAGGAGTCAAAGAAAGCCACCACCTGGAATTTTATGTTATAGGCATTAGCAAATAATCATGTTTAACTTTGTCATTCGCATGAAGGTGAATCTATATCAAACTAACACAGAAGAACTTTACTTTTATTACTACATATAAAATCTCGTCTACCTGTTTACAAAAACAAAATTTGGTATAATGGGAATAAAGTGTACATTCGCTCGTTTGTCACTAAACCAACTTTTGTACATAGAAAAAAAAAACATATAATACGAAAGTAAATACAGAGCGTCTGAAGGATTATTGATTTGGACTGTGGTGGTTCGAAGACTGAAAACTGGACGACAATTTCAACCTTTCGAATACCGTAATTAGAAACACAATATAAAGACAATGCGACAGCGAACGCCGGCGGTCGCTTGGGGTTTAATGAATTAAGGAACATTCTTATAGACTTCCAACCCAACCTCAATGTAGCTAGGAAAAGCCCAAGCAACTGATGATTTGAAATCCTGTCTAATACGACAAAAACCAGTCAAGCATTACGCTGAGCATCGATACAATCGGTAGACCTCGAAAACATAAAATACGCACAGATTCGCTTTGTGTTTTTCGCCAGCTGTTTAAAGTCTACATATTATTTAATTAAGTCATTAGCATTTGTGGCACCTGTAATCAAGAAAATGAGGAGTAAAATTGATTCATGTCCCATGTTACAAATGAAGAAGACCTAGGGAAAAAAGCTAAGAAACCACGCTCGACCGCATTTTTTAATAAAATAACACGAAAAGCGGAGGCAAGAGCACAGCTTACACACTAAAATATATAAAAAACTAGCTTCTGCCAGCGGCTTCACCCGCGTGAATGTCAAAAATTGTCGAAACGGAACATACCCCTGGATACAAAGTACCTGATTCCGATGTGTGCCTAATTTCATCTAATTCTGTTCAATCGTTTGACCGTAAAGGAGTAACAAACATACACACAGAAAGAAAGAAAAATTGCAACATAAACAGACGGATCTTTTTTTTACTTACTAACTTAGAAGTTTGATGTTTGCACAGCTTCAAGGGTTCAATCTAAGTGTATGGTTTTAATGTCAACTAGATACCCTCACGCGTTACCGAGATAAAGGATCTTGACAGATAGGCAGACAGACGAATAACAAAGTGATCCTATAAGGGTTCCGTTTTTTTTCCTTTTGAGGTAGGTACGGAACTCTAAATATAGGCATATAAACTAATATAATTAAATGATTATTTGCTAATTATTTTATAAATATTGACACACGTACATACATATAACCTCTCGCCTGCTAGCTTGTAACTAATAGAACAATACAGAAGCCTTATCTTGCAGTAAGGCAGGGAGTCTCAGTCATACAGAGGACGCAAGAGCATAAATCACAAGCAAAAAGTTAGAACGGCGACTTCCTACTTAAGGTAAGTACAAATACAATACAAAAAAAAAACATTATCATCATTTCAGCCGAAAGACGTCCACTGCTAACCTCCCCAAGTGTCGCCACAACGACCGGGTCCTGTGCGTCTATCATCAGATACCCACGAACCAAAAAAAAAAACTTATTATTATTTCAATACCTTTCCATCTTTGACGACCGGCGTAGAGACTCCATAGGTGCCAATCAGACCAACAGGAAACATGGAAACTTTCTTCGTCTGCCTTATCTCGTCAAAGAGTTGCAGATCAACGGTGTTGTCGTCATCTCCGAAGTATAAGACTCCTTCATGAACATTGTCCCGGAGCCAAGTCAGCGAAGCTCGTCTGTTTGCCACCCCTCGAGGAATATTACTTTCCTTATAGATGTACGGCTTTGGGCTTGATATGTGTGTGTAAGGTAGACCCGATCGCCTAGAATTACATGAAATATTTATGTATATTTTGAATTGGACGTATTGTGTGTGTGATTTTAATAAAAGTCTTCCTTAGCAAAAAGAATACTGTTTTCGTGACGAACCACGCTTCGTTATGAATACGACAGAGGGCTTGTAACTGGTGCCGGTTTGTCAGCTTTCTACCTGAATACTGAAGGGTATCAATCAAGTATACACTGCGTTGATTCGTTCTTATTTTTTTTATTGACTAGCTTCTGCCTGCGGCGACGCCCGCCTGCTGTTAGGTTTCTCCATTCAAACTTAGGACCCCTGTTTAATCCCTTTAGGGGGTGAAATTTGGAAATCCTCTCTTAGTCCTCGCCTACCTTATAAAATAATACCGTGTGGAAATTTTCGCACTCATAGTTCTAGGAGTTTCGGCTGTGTGTTGATATGTCAATTAGTCAGTTTCTCCTTCTTATAAATATATAGGCTCGTGTTTGACCACCCCTGCCAGTTCGATGGTGGTCTGAATAGTTTCCGACTTCAATCTAAAGATAGCAGTACCTCTTCTTCTTCTTCTTCTTCCTGCCCTTGTCCCGTTTTATTTGGGGTCGGCGCAACACGTTTTTTTCTTCCATTCTGTACCTACTAGTCAATAAAATTTAGTGAATACTAGCTGACCCAGCGAACTTCGTACCGACAAACAGTCAATGAATCAGTATGTCTTTCGTTCTATTCAACTGATTGCGATGAAACAAAGCCTAAGTAATACATTTATCATGTTACACTCAATTTTAATGTATAATAGTTTGTAACTTTACGTGATGCGTCTCACACTTCAACGGTTGTCATGGCGAAAATTCACGAATTACAGTTTGAACTACTTGACCATCCATCTTACTCATCAGATCTAGCGTGATTTCTTTTTGTTCCCTCATCAATTAATTGCGCTCGGATGATAGAAATTTTCGTCAATTGAGGAGCCAATCACCTTCGTGAACAATTATTTTAAAAAGAAAAACGCCGACTAGTATTTGAACGGTTTAGAGAGATGGGGGCATCGCTGGGAGAAGTGTGTAGATTTACAAAGATACGATGTAGAAAAATAAATTGTAAGAAAAAAATCTTCTATCTTTGTTAAGTCGGAAACTTTTCAGACTACCTGTGTAATTAACCTATTCACTCTTGACATAAAAACCGTAAACTTTCATCATCATCATCAGCCTTTTTTTAATGTTCCCACTGCTAGGACTCAGGCCTCCTCTCTAGGAGAGGGAATGGGCCGTAATCCACCACGCGGGCCCATTGCGGGTTGGTGAATGTCACGTGTCTTCGAATTTTTGGTTCTAGGACATGCCGGTTTCCTCACGATGTTTTCCTTCACCGTTTTGAGAGCAGTGGTAATGAAATAAATTACACAAAGTAATAGGCCTGGCAGGGTTTGAACCCGCGACCTACAACTCGTAAGTCGGAGCCATTCCACTCGGCCACCACTGCTCTCAAAAAATAGTTAAAAGAAAATTATAAAATTAAAAAATAATAATAATAATACTTGTCTTTATGTTATTTTATTACGGTTCGAAATCCAGACACGAACAATATTTGTCTTATTACCTTAGTTCCTTATGCAAGGCGATTAATATTATGCACTTTTAGTGAACGACCCCGCGGGCTTGCACAGGTTTGACCGTCCTGTCACGAACAACGTACTGACGACTGGTATAATAGCGACTGTATTTTGTAGACAAAAAGTTCAATTTTAATTAGGAGAATTGATTTTGAAAGAATGACGACACGAGACGCGACGAGTGTGGTAGTTGAATCAATGTGTTCTCAACTGTATTTTCTTACGCATAAAATTATAAATCGGATCAAGTAACTGAAAAACTGGTTTGTGCAACGAAGACTGTTTGAACCCAGAACGTTCAAACGGTTTCACCGTCGCAGAACGTGAAACGGTTCTTGAAATCGATTCTTCGTCGCAACACCTGTTACTAATTCATCGAAAAGGGTATAAGATCGATTTTATCCTTTTCTGTCATTAACAAAAGCTTCATTGTAGCGAGAATAATATAAAACAATGAACCACTTACCGCAGTATATCAGATACTATATCCGAGCAGGCCGGCTGGTCATCAGCTATGATCCAATGTAATCTGGGGACGTGCATCAGTGTGTGGGCTAGCCTGGTTAATTCCGGCACTTGTTCGGGCCGGGGATACGTGGGCGTCACAAAGTATATCATCTTCAGATCAGTCGTTTTGTTCATATGACTCCTCTCATCTTTGAAGTTCACGTAGCAGAGTTTGTTCTTTACTTTCAGAGGAATACCCGGACTCTCCCCAGAGCTATTGAGAAAAAAAGTAAATGAAATAACTGTTAAAGAAAATTTAGTTTGTATGTTTGTTACTTTATCACACATAAATGGATTTAGATAAAATTAACACAATTATATAGGTAATTACCAGAGTTATAATTTGGGATACTTAATAAGAGGGTATATTTATTAGTTTCCTAAATGCGTGTGAAATAGTAGCCAATTGCTCAGATAGGTAGGACCATCTCGTAAGTGGAAGTCGTCCGGGGAGTATAAGTAGGTACCTATTTGATACCTATCTGTGCATGTTGCATGCTTGTAGCTCAGCTAGCTTTCAGAAGGCAGGCTGGTAGAAAAAAAAAGTTCTGGCTGCTTTTGAAAGGTCGTTCGAATTTAGAATAGGATTTAGACTAACAAGTCTAACGACTTGGGTAATTATTACAGTAAAATGAAATCTGATGTAGTCAACGCTGCTGGTTCAATAATTGAGGGTGATTAAGAGATCTTGATCATTGTTTACTAACAGAAGAACCTTATAAAAAGTATCTAATATTAGTGAATATTAAATAAATGATTTAATATTATACAAAACTAGCTTTTGCCCGCGCGGCTTCGCTCCCGCTCTTCCCTACTCCACCCTACTATACCCTACTCTACCCTACTATATCCTACTCTACCCTACTCCACCCTACTATACTCTACCCTACCCTACCAAACTTCACATAAACCATCTACTAAATAGTCCGAACAATGCCTAAACATTTGGTTTGGATAAAAAAAAGTTTCTTTGGGAAAGTTGTCTGTAATCATGAGTACAATAATGTGTTTAAGTATCGGTCACTAATTACCAGTCACCCTATATAATTATATATAGATTCCCAAGTCTTTTGACTTTTTAGATAGACTATATAAGAAGATACAATTTCAAACGATGTAAATAATTATTTGGAGGAATGCTTGTTCTGATGGTACCTGTCGGTACATTCCTTTGTTCTGACGTCATCTCAACGCTCAGTCACGTGGTCAGAACAAAGGAATCGGAGGCATGGCCAACTCGAGGCGTTCGACCATAGAAATATGAAAAAACAGGAGAAGTGGCAAGGGGGCGTGTGCAAGTCGTATTTTGTATTTTGTACAAGTCGCGCGGACATGTACAAAATGGACATAGACTTGTACAAAATGCTCACATTCGGGCAAACGGTCGACAGTTATAAACTTGTGAAACTCGCGATGCGTGATCGTAAACTAAAATGCTATGTTATTCAGTGGTTTCATGAAAGAAACGAATGATAAGACAAGCCTGGGTCATCACGGAATCTCTTACCATATGTAAATACAAGTTTAATACTATATTTAATTTATCTTTAAAATATGTAAAAATAACAAATCTTATAATATCCCTTGCTGCTACTACGTTATTTTTGTTTTCAAATATCAAAGCGACTATAATACATTGCTCTTTAACCACTACCTAATTTTAACGCTCAGTAACTGGACAAGCAATGTAAAAATAACGTAACGATACTTTATCAGTGCGGTGTATTTCATAATGAAACCACTGTTAGTTGCTGCGAGCTAGTGGTGTGCCTAACAGATCCCCTAAAGTAGACTCGACCATAATATCGGTATATGGTATCCGAAGTGAATTAATGTAAATATTTTTTTTTTACAGATAATTAGAGAAATACGTAGGCAACTGTTGTAAAGTAAGTTGGTTGTTAAATTGTAAGTTAACAGAAGATGGACTTTTTTGTTTTCGGTTATCGTATGCTATGCCGTATCTTCGTGTTAATTCCTTATTAATTCTTCGCTATATGCGCTGTAATAATGGGCATGGTTAAGGACTTTTGTTTAAAATAACAATAGCGCCCGAGTTGTCTCCTGTACTGACGCGCTTGTATCGCCTCTCATTTAGGACTGGTATAGTGCCCAATTCCTGGAAGTTTGCCAACGTGCAACCCGTGCCCAAAAAGGGCAGTCGTGCCGATCCTGCCAACTATCGGCCGATTTCGGTAACCTCCATACTCTGCAAGATTATGGAGCGTGTATTGAACTCGCGCCTAATGGCATACCTGGAAGGTAACGATCTCCTCAGTGACCGACAGTACGGGTTTCGCCGCAAGCGGTCTACTGGGGACCTACTGGTTTATGCCACCCACTTGTGGGGCGTGGCCCTCGAGAAGAATGGGGAAGCGATTGCCGTTTCCTTAGACGTCTCGAAGGCCTTCGACAGGGTATGGCACGCTAGCCTTTTGAGTAAGCTTCCAGCGTACGGCATTTCCCCTGGTCTGATTAACTGGGTAAAAGACTTCCTGAGTGAACGGTCTCTCCGAGTTGTTGTCGACGGATGCTCATCAGAGCCCAAGACGACTAATGCCGGAGATCCTCAGGGGTCTGTTCTCTCTGCAACTCTCTTCCTGTTGCATATCAACGATCTGCTGGTGCCCGGTATCTATGGGTATGCAGATGACAGCACAGTTGTAGAGAGATACCTGCCCAGTGCTCGGGCTAGTAAGAAACTAATCCGGTCCGAAAGAGAGGCTATGGTAGAGCGAAGGAATATCTCCCTTCAGGCAGTCTCCAAGTGGGGTGAAGCCAATCTGGTGGGATTCAACGCCGCCAAAACACAAGCATGTCTGTTCACTGCCATAAGGAGCCCGTGCACCTTGGTTCCTACTTTTCAGAATGTATCCCTGGAGTACACCGACCGCCTTCAGCTCTTGGGGGTTGAAATTCCCTGAGACCTTAACTTTGGGCGGTTCATTGAGTCCAAAGCCAAGGTAGCTGCTAGGAAACTAGGCTAGTTCTTGCAAAGGTCCGGCGGTACTTCACCCTTCACACACAACTTTTAATGTTATACAAGGCACAGGTCCATTCGTGTGTGGAGTACTGCAGTCATGTGACTCAGGTTGGCTGGACAAATCTTCAAAAATAGCTTGAATTTAACTAGGTCAATAGGTCACTTTATGTGACGGCTAAACACCCTTATTTCAGAATTTGTGACGATACAGAATCTTAGATAATCGATCGAAAACGTGTCCAGCCATCTTGAAAAACCACTTTTCGCTGGTCTCTCAATCTCGGTAACGGAAGTGATTTTGACGACTTTTTGCATATCAACGGGCGTCACATAAATTTGTGACGGGCACCGAGCTAAGTTTTGTGATAAGTACAGTGGTTTAGTAGAAAAATGCAAAAATCTGTGTCCAGCCATCTTGAATTTGCGTACAAAACTTATGGCTGGCACTTCCGAATCTCAATAATGGGGGCGTTTTCGAATATGGTTCCTTTACTAATACTTGGTGACGCAATGTGTGACAGTAATAACATTTGATTTATGGCGTCACATGTAAGGGTTTACGAGAAATCAATAAAAACTTAATGTTCAGCCAACCTGAGTTCAAGATGGCTGGACACATGTATCTCCACTGCCTGATGATCTACGACCTTCGAAATGTGTTCAAAATGTTGTGACGGGGACGATAATGACAACCTGAAATTGTGACGGAGAAACTTTGCGTAGTTTCAAAGATATTGACCATTTAAATTTTTCCTATTTTGAAGATTTGTCCAGCCAACCTGAGTCACATCTGCAGTCACATATGGGCTGGTGCTGCAAAATGCCACCTGGCAGCTTTGGACTCGGTGGAAAGGCGTGCAAAGAGGCTAATTGGTGATCCAGATTTGGTTAAGTCCAACCTTCAAAGCCTTGAGCACAGGCGTAGGGTAGCCAGCCTTTCGGTGTTTTACAGGATGCATTTTGGAGAGTGTGCGCAGGAATTGCATGACTTGATTCCACTATCGCAATTCTACTATCGGACAACCCGACGTACGGCGAATATTCACCCTTACGTTGTTGAAACCTCTACAGTCCGGACTAAGCGTTTCGCCTCGTCGTTTATACCGCGTACGTCGAAGGACTGGAACAGTTTGCCTGCTGCGGTCTTCCCGTCCGATTATAATTTGGGTGTCTTCAAGGCTAGAGTGAATAGGCTCTTAATAAACTAGTGCGCCTCACCATCAAAGATTGCATCGCTACTTACCATCAGGTGGGATCGCAGTCAAGCACTAATTTATCTCAATTAAAAAAAAAAAAAAACAACATGTTTTAGCTCTTCATTTGTTATGCATGGGTATATGTTGTATTTTGTATTTCATATATTTAACAAGCCTAACAAAAAGCTTTTTACATGGTGAGGTTTAGCAGTAGCTTAGGTAACAATGATAACTAAAATGTTATTTGTGTTATCAGTTTCCCGAAAAATAATTAACTGGAAGTCTCTGGAAGGACCTTATTGGTTGCCTACAAAAATATAGTACCATAAATGCTCAATTAACTTTCAACCAGAAATGGGTTAGCCCTTAAAAAAAACAGACAAAAATGTTTTTTTTTTTTAATAACTGAAAGCTTTTTCATGTAATCATTCATAATATGAATTATTAAACTATTTTCAGGACTTTATAGAACCAGGACACGCACTTGGCCGATTTTTCGTTTTTGATATTGTCTTTCTAAAATGTCGTATAATAGCCAAATGGAAATGAATAGTGAGAGTTTTTAGTTTAATGAAAACCATTTTTATTGGTCTACTATTAACATATTATTTTCTGGGCGCATTAATTTTTATTTAATTTGTTTTTGGGACCCAAAATAAAAATAGCACAATAAAAAATGAAAATATCGATAATTTTTCTATTTTAAAAATACTAGCGTAAATGTAAAATAAATGGTAGCTCATCGATGTTTATAGAGTGCGTCAGTTGTACGGTGCAGGGAAAATACACGCTGTTTTTAGGAAAATAAGGTTTCTAATTGACTGTGTAGTATGGTCTGATTGATGATTTGCGGATGTATGCGCGACTGCGTTAGTATTTCTGTACGTATAGTAAGTAGTGCCGGTAGTGGAAAGGGAAACCGCAGACATCGTGTTGCGATACATTTTTTACTACCTACTTAACACATCTCCATTCTTATATTTATGCATTCGACACAAGATAATCGAAACGAAACTTGGCTGGGTTTGAATTCTACAATAACGTTTGCTCGTATATAAATACTAATAAAATTACCTATTAAAGAATAAAAGGTCACAGGCCTCAGGCGCTTGATAAAATAGGTACCTAATATTAATTAAGTTATTTTCATAGAAATAAATCTTTATTCGCGATTGTTCGCTAAAAGTTTCTGTAGCCCGCGAGGCAATTTAAACAAAGGAACACAGGTGGGTTTTGTCAGTAAAAGTCTGACAAGCCCAGATAGCGATAGAACGTTGATAAAAACACGCATAGCCATTTAAAATGTATAATATTAATCATTTAAATAAAACAAGAAAACAAAGCAAAAACCAACCAAACGAACCATGACAACTAACCTCAATGAGACTCAAATCAATAATTAAAAAAATATAAAGTAAAGAGGTCGCACTGTCAGCCAGTCGCCAACACGCCCTCTCGTTTCACCCAGAGCGGGAGTCATTTGATGATTTCCCACCAAGAAAAAAGGTGTTTAAGAGATATAACGCATTCACAGTACTCATGAATAACTCATCTTCATCAATGATCCAAGTCGAAAATATTGAAAAACCTGTTGTTCCATACCAAAATACAAAACCATGCATATTGTCGCGTGACGAGGGACAGGACAGAATGGAAGAACAAATCGTGTTGCGCCGACCCCAAATTAAACGGAACAAGGGCAAGAAGGTGATGAAGATGATGATGATGATGCATGTTATCCTCAAGCATTCAGGGTTCCGTACCAAATGTAGAAGTTATAAATTGTATAAAGTTATAATTTGATTTTTTTATGACAATAGGCAGGGCACATAGCTCGCGGAACAGATCAGTAGGCGGTTGGGGCCGAAGAGTGGCAACCGCGTACCAGAAGACGCAGCGTTGGAAGGCCTCCTACAAGGTGGATGACCTGGTGAAGGTTGCGGGAATCCAATAGATGCTAGACACGCAGGATCGTTCATTGTGGCGACACTTAGGGATGGCCTATGTCCAACATTGGACGTAGGTACTCGTATATCGGCTGAAATGATGATGATGATGATTTTAATTTTGGACTATGACCATTTACTTACTTTATCTCTCTTAAGGGGCCGGCGGAGGATGAATTTCCATACAAACGTAATACCACGCTCATTTGCAGTTGGAGCATATATCCAACATATTATGATGATATTCGGTTAAAGACAATATTTATCTAGGTTCCTACGTCGAGAATATTAGAAATATTGTTATTTTTAATACAAGAAAAGCCAAATGGCATGTTTTGCCATTTATGCTATAAAAAGTGCGAAATACAATTTGCTTAAATTTCTTTTTGTTTTTTTAAAAAAGAAAGACGTAGGAACCTAGATAAATATTGTCTATAGCCAAATATCATCATAATATGTTGGAAATATGCTCCAACTGCAAATGAGCGTGGTATTACGTTTGTATGGAAATTCATCCTCTGCCGGCCCCTTAAGTAAATATATTTTACATAGTGATATAATAAACATTTTATTAACTTGCCATACTTTAAATAAAGGCATGAAATATCTAATAATCATTTTACTAACTTGCCATATTTTAAATAAAGACGTGAAATAACAAACATTCTATTTACTTGCAATACTTTGTTTCATTTCTATACAAACTGTCCATTTCCGACTTTGTTCGTTAGAGAAAGTGAAAACAGATAATGTGATAATGGAAAACAAAAAGATAGATTTTAAAATGAGATTTGAACCAGCCACACCATTGGACCAAATGGATTGTTATAGTCTGTATTGAAATTCAACGTTACTTGTAATGCTAAACGCAATATTATGGCCCTTAAAAGAAGCAGATGATAAAACTCACGAAATTAGCTAAGTTAACTTGTGTCACTGATATGCAGAGATCGAAATAGGTAGGGCTGTTTTATGTACTTGCCATAGGTCAGAATAATATGGATATTCCCCGAGTCCCGGAATTTGGTTTTAAAGTACCAACCTACTTGGTAAAATTATAAAAAAAAAATCTGACGGGTAAATATAAGAAGGACGGGATTAAGGATAGTGTGATACGCTCAAGATCCGTGCCGAGCGGCAACGTCGCGTCGCACGCTTGGCAAAAAGTTTTATAGCGTGCTGTTAACGTAAAATTTACAATGTCGCATATCATGCGCTTATTGGCCTAGGCGATTAACACACGGCACCGCGCACCGCCGAGGAGGGCGGTGGCGTTGAAGCGGATTTCTTAGCGGTGCTCCGCGCGATTAGGCGATTTCCGCACCCGACCACGCGGATGGATTTAACGCGGTTTTGAACAGTTTTATAGAAGACACTGGCGAAAATGGACGCTCAAGTGGTGGCAGCAATCTGGCTGTTATAGCTTGGAAAAAAAAATTAAGAAGATATTGGGTTCATCCATTTTAAATTGCAAGACGTCTTGCACCCACAATAATTCGCGCGGTTATGTGACGCCCCGTGTGTAAGGCGCCGCCCCACCGCGCGGAAATCAGCGCGGTGGGGTGGTGGCGACGAGAGCACCGCTCAACCGCGGCGGTGCGCGGTGCCGTGTGTTAATCGCCTCACATATATTTTTTTATATCTACATTATGACAAAAATAATGAAATTCAATTAAATCCCGTAGTATCTGCCGGAATCCCGTGGAATATCCATATTAACATCATTGCGGTCAATGAACCTAAATAGCCCCACCTATTCCGATCACTGCTGATAAGCCACATTTTTTTATCAATCTACCCTCACACTAGGATAGCAAGATTTATCAAAATGCTGGCACAAAGTATTTTCATCTTTAATGATAGCACTATAATGATTAAAATAGCTTATCAAATTGGTGAGTCAGCACCGACTTTACTATTACACAAATGATCATTATATCGCACTCTTTTTGACAAGATAATGATGAAAGAGTGCGATATACTAGATCGTGAATGTGTGCAAAATAAAAGTCGTAAGTGCGACTTGCTTTGATGTGATAAATTTGTAAAACTGCTAATCGATTTACGACCGGTGCTGTACATTGCTCTCAAACAGTTAGTCGATGGGGTTGAAATACAGAAATTAAGATTTCTGTGAGTTGAAAGGTTTTAGAGTAGTGATCATGTACCAGAATATGCAGCGGTCCACCTTGTGGGAGGCCTTCCACTAAGTGGATTAATGACCTGGTCACGGTCGCGGGAATGCGATGGATGCGAAACACAAAGGGCTGGTCCTTGTGGCGACACTTGGGGAAAGATATGTCCAGACGAAGATATGTGGACGTCTTTCGGCTGAAGTTATGATGATGTTGGTGAGGGTTTAGATACGTTAAAAACTAAGTCTAAGCTATGCACTTAAGGCTCCTGAAGTATTTTCCGATGCACATCGAATCTGAGTTTTCGTCAGAACCAGCCACAGAGCCACCGTCACTGTTAGACCTAATTCTTTTTCTTTTTAGGTTCGCACTTGACTGCTATCTCACCTGATGGAAAACAACGATGCGGTCGACGAGATAACGCGCTTACCTACAAGTAACCTATTCACTCTTGACTTAAAGATTACCGGCTTGTAGCTATCAGGAAACACAGATTCCGGCAAGTTCGCCGGTAGCTTGATATACTTTCATAAACTATAGTCGCTCCCATCGAATGATAAATCGATACTGTTGTGGTTTCAGAGATACTAAGTTTATGCTCTTAGATAGTCCAGCTGAGCTAAGTTTTATATAATAGCCTTTTATGAGTAGCAGCTATATCAAAATATGACCTTGACATTTGAAATTCGCATCTACTCTATAGGAGTGACCGAATGGAAAAATGAGTTTCATATACATTGTCAATAACAGTCCAGCTTGCAGTCTAGCAAGTATTACCAAGGCGAGGCGGTGCGGTGTAGGTACGAACATCGTTAGGTTTGATCCACGCGCTCTTGCATCGTTTCTCGTAGGTATATCTCAAATCATACATGTAGTGAGTGACATTATATAGGAGTTCCCTAACGCTCGCTCTAGCATCCTACATTCTTTTTTATCTCAAATTTTGCTACATATCTACTATTTCGGTATGAATGGAAAAAAGGCTCACCCGGCTATAATAAAAACAGGCCTTATATTATAAAGTGTCATATATAATATACATTGGTTGACCATGATTACTAATACAAACCAGAAAAACATACAAAATAAGGATTATAATTAAACGAATTTAAGTTGCTAATTACACACCTTTGTAACTGAAACTTCATAGTAGGGCAGATACTATGAAGTGAGGAGCGTTGGGGATATACACTGAGAAACTCTCGGCTTTTATAAAATAATGAAAGTCTGGCAGCCATGGGCTCTTGCTACCTACATAAATAAAACAAAAGATAATAGCAAATCTGGCAACCTTTATAAAACAAAGAAAAGTACATAAAACTGTAAGTACACAAACAGCCGCAGGATTAATATTAGTGGACAGTGGGTAATAGTGGGTTAGACATGACTGTCAATGCTCTCGGCGCATAGCACGCGTCACACGGCTAACACGGCTACGTCGCTTGCGCATGCTCTTTGGGTTACCAGCTCGCACGGTAATTCTGAAATGGGTGCTACATTTTATAATCGCTCAATCATTGATTATCATATTATATAAAAGTTCTTCTAGTTCAATAAGTAAATAGTTTTCCTTCCCATCTGCGATTCTAACTTCCTGGCCTCTACGGCCGATACTTGCTAGGCTGCGATAACGATCGTAAGAGTTACCATGACCCAGGAACGCAAAAGGCAACTGAAGGCTCACAGCGGACTTCAATGAAACTTGGTCCATATCCTGGTCTAGCACATAGGATACTTTTTATCTTGGGAGCATGTTCCCTCAGGATAATTTCCTACTATCAAAAAATTGGTTGCCTGTAAAGTCGGTATACGGGCGAAAGTTTTACGTGACAACGACTTTTTATGTCTGTCTCTCTCGCTCGTGCCTCTCACTCGCTCTCATTGTGAGCGCATAACGTGAGCGGAGCGTAACGCAGTTTCTTGAAGTGTCACCCGGCAAACCAATTTATAAGACGTTGTCACGTCAAAAAATCTAAAATCGAAGAAAACGTTTGACATGGACAAAAATGTTGCCTATGTATAAATATATACGTTAAGTTAGTTATGATACACAAAAACATTCGATTGCCTAATTAATATACATATACATTGGTCGCTGTCCCCGCGGTTTTACCCGCGTCCTCAGTTACTACTCCACTCCTATTAGTCGTTGCGTCATATTACATAGCATAAAGTCATCCTCTATAAATGGACTATCCAACAATGAAAGAATGTTTCAATTCGAACTGGTAGGTCCTGAGACTAATTGAATTATTGTAATCCTCTTCTTTTTTCAAAATCACAATCACAATGTTTTTATCAATATTTTTTTCCTATATGATTAGCTACATATATATATATAGTAAAAAAAAGTCCGAGGTAATAACCCCCAGGTAAAGGACTAAGGGTGTACCTCTACCTAGCTTTTTGTTTAATACAGGTGTGATGTTATGTTTTAAAAAAAACATGCTTTTTCTGATAATATTACCTTATCTTTTCAGGTTCCTTTACTGAAAGTGTGCCACTTAAAACTTCTGTCCGTTTCCCAGGAACGCCTCTTTTTAATCATTAAAGAAAACCAGTTGAAATTTTCACAGAACATGAAAACAAAATCAAATATCATAATCTGACGTCGTCAAAAAACAGTTAGTGCGAGAGTCGAACAAATACTCGTGCTTGGCTAGTTTAATGTTTCAGCAAGATTAACAAAAGAAGACATGTATCCAGTAATTGCTATCAAATACAGGGTGGGCGGCCAAAAGTTTTTGCAAATAGATTTTTTGAAAACCGTTCGAGGGAGGGGCGCGCAGGTGCCGGCCGGTAAACTATGCATTTCTTCATGTAATTTTAGTCACGATGGAGCGCTTCACGGGACAACAGCTTGCTTTTTGTGTAAAGCAATTTTACAAAAGCAATGATTCTCAAGCCTTGAGAATGTATTGTTTACGGACGAGGCCCATTTTCACATCAATGGGCACGTGAATAAGCACAATTGTCCATATTGAAGCAGGGACAACCCTCGCCTTAAACACCAAAAGCCACTTCATTCACCTAAAACGACAGTATGGGCTGCCATAATTCAGCAAAGGGCATAAGTGGTCCGTATTTCTTTAAAAATAATCAAGGAAATAATACAACAGTGAATTCAGCGGAATAAGTCAAGATGTTGGAAGACTTTTTGACGTCGCAGTTGCATGAATTTCAAGGGTACAACAGCAGGACCTGGTTGCACAAGATGGAGCAATATGCCGTACGTCAAATGTGAGTTTACCGGTAGTAAAAGAAATGTTTCAGAACAAACTGATTTCTCGCAGAGGTGATATCCCATGGCCTACGAGAAGCTCAGACCTTACATCATGCGATTTTTTCTTGTGGGGATATCTGAAAAATCGAGTGTACCTTAATAAACCGACGACAATATCCCAATTAAAACCAAACATCCACGAGGAGATAGCCGCGATCCCCCGCTGCATGTGACAGCGAGTTCTCCAAAGCTTGCGTAGTCGATTGCAGGAGTGTCAACAACGAGACGGCGCACTTTTGGACGACGTCATTTTTTTTTAAATAAATTTCATTAAATGATTATTACGTTAAATAAATTATCAACTAAATAACATTTGTAGTTTTATTTCTATTCAAGTTTCAAAAGTGCAAAAATTTTTGGCCCACCCTGTATAATTAAAATTCTTTTTAACTCTGCTTCTAAAGGATTTTTTCTCATAAAAAGAAGGCAAAAGCATTATTTGCCACGCTCCCTAAGGCGGGCTGGCGAAAAATCATATTATTATCTCCAATTTCATATTGACAGTTTAAAATAATTAGTTAATATTATTATTATTAAGTACCTATATGAAAATATTGCAGTGTGAAAAGTTTACTTTAATAGTAATGGTCTAATTTTAATCCCAATAGGAAGAATATGCCACTTACTTTACAATTGCACTGATACGTCACTAATTTCTTAACGTGAATAGACTAGTATCGCATTGCTCGTGGGGCTTAGACTCCATTCCAAATAAGATTAGACATTAAAACAAACCTTTTTTTACTGTCCGTTCCACCAATTTTGATTTCTATCTCATAGGAATAAGGATAGCATTATAAGCAAAAAAGTGGTTACAATACCAACTATTTACTGATGTTGTTAGTTGTCATGCAAGCTACGCAATAAACGTTTTATTTTTATTGCTTATAGGTTTGCGCTAGACCACTAGCTCACCTGATGGAAAGCGATGATGCGGCCGACGATGGAGCGCGCTTACATTATTAACCTATTCACTCTTGATTTAAAGATTCCCGGGCTGTAGCCATCAGGAAACAAAGACCCTGGCAAAGAATTCCACTCCTAAGCTGTACACACAATGAATGTGTTCCCAAAACGTTTTGTGCGTATAGCTGGGATGTCCACCATGTACTGGTGGCGCATCGCCGTACACCTGGTGGTCCGATGATGAACCGGCTAGGTGGAATTAGTCTATGCAATTCCGTCGCACACTCCCCGAAATGCAACCGATAGAAAACCGACAGGCTAGCGACTCTGCGTCAATGCTCAAGACTGAAGCCTCGACTCGACGAGTGCATCATTGCCAATGATCCTCTTGGCTCGCCTCTCGGTCGGTTGAATTGTTCCAATTTCTGTTAATCACTCGATTCTAATCACCAAGTTTAAGGTTACGCTTGCCAAAGTCGGTCAATGGATGGGTGGCTGACTTCCCATTAAGATTCTTCGAGTGGAGAGTCCGTCTCCTCGGAAAGACGTCAAGTCGTGGAACCATCCAGCTGTTTTTTTTTTTATTTGTAGATTTGAACAGACGTTAAAGATAATCAGAAGCCAGGAAATCTGACAACAGTCTTGCTAAGGCATCGGGTTTCCAATTGTTATGACTTGTGGAATGTGGAGGTCTAATAGGCTATTCGGTTCGGTTCGGACTTGATGTCGACCCTTTATAATAAGGACTTAGTACGTGATTTGTGCATAATAAAATTAATGTGTTATGGGTAATTGAACCACTTGAATGCCATTTAGCACACACAATAGGAAACCTTTAATTGTGTCATTCATAGCTGGCTTGACAGAAGTTTCAAATTACTGTGAGACTCACTACTAGAGTCATAACTAGTTATAGGCACTACATCATCGCTTACCATCAGGTGATATAGATTGAAACGCGAGAATGATTAAAAACTAATCTCCCGGAAGACGTCCTATATTAGCAATGAACTGTCAAACGCTCAAAGGTTAAAAATTCGTAGTTTTCTGTAATTTTCTGCACAATTCTCTGCTTTATCTTTGCGTAAGAACCTTCTCCTGACAATAATAATCACAACAAAAAAGGAATTAGCTAAATTGGTCCAGCCGTTCACGCGTGATGACGTTACCAAGAAAAACGGGGATTCATTTTTATACGAGGTGACGCAAAATTAATCACTAGGTATATCGAAAGATATTACAGTTATTGCAAATGATGAGAATGAAGTACGACGTCATATTTGATATTTGTGAACTAGACAGCTGCAGAATACAAACAGACAAGCAATGGAATGCTATACTCCGCAAGAACGTGGAATAATTCGGTCGATTCTTTTGACCAATAAAATAATCGGTCAGTGGTGTTAGAGCAGCGTGCTTTTTGACGTTGATTTCCTAATGGCGTCGCGCCATCTGTGCAATAATTCCGCCGCTTAGCTGCTCGACTCGAACACACTGCAACCACAAGAGACCATGCAGGATGTGGCCGCCACCGGAATGGTCGTTCTGCTGAGAATATCGACGCTGTAGCTGGCATCAAGAACGAAAAAACAGGTCACACAATCGGGCATCACCAGACGGACCCTACAGCAAATTTTAGTGAAAGACTTCGACTTCTCACTGCTGGAATTGGAGGAGATGTAGTTTTAATAAGACGGTGCAACCGCACACACAGCACAAGCCACAATGGGTATTATTACCCTTTTTGGCGATTTGGCATGGCAATTAAGATCGCCCAATTGAACGCCCGAGGCTTCTTTCTTTGGAGCTACTCGAAACCTCTCGTTTAGGCCAACAAGCCTCAAACTATCGCAGCCCTTACAGTGAATATTCGACAGGAATGCGAACAGTTTTCATCGTAAATTTTGCGGAAGTCGTGGAAAATTTGATAAAACGGGCACAAATGTGTATCGTTATTTTGTTGCAACGTTATTTTAAAACTATGATATCTCCTAAGATATGAATGATAACGAAATTAAATAATGTAAAGGATAATTGTTTTCAAAATTAAATACTTAGAATGTATTTATTTAGATCAGGATTAATATTATGTTTTTGAAAACCCCTTCGCAAATAATGTAATATTTCAGAACAAAGATTACCATACAAAAGGTTCTTGTGAGACAACCTTAAAAGATAGAAATATGCTATCGCAGACTTTTAAGGAGAAACAATTTTGTAATATATCATTTCTACGTAACTTTAACCGTTTACGCTGCGCACGCAACGAAAGCTCTCACAAGGAATATTTTCCCCTTCGTTTTCACAATATTATTCGTCAATACTCCGATCCTATAGGTCGTGGCGTAATGTTATAAAGTCTATAACCTTCCTCGATAAATGGGCTATCTAACACAGAAAGAATTTATCAAATCGGATCAATAGTTCCAGAGGTTAACGCGTTTAACCAACCAAACAAACAAACAAACTCTTCAGCTTTATAATATTAATTAATCTACACTAATATGATAAAGAGGTACAGTTTGTTTTTTTCGTTTTTATGTTTGTAGAGGTAATCCCTGGAAGTACAGGTCCGATTGCTAAAATTTTTTCACCAATAGAAACTTGCTTCATTTCTGAGTGACATAAACTATATTTTAGGAGCGCGGGCGAAGATGCTAGTATTAAATAAAATATATAATGTATATATATATATATATTACTAATTGTTGCAGCATGTATGAGCAAGTTCCAACAGCATCCCAAAGTTATAGTGGACAAACTAGAGACTAGACGGTCCATTTCTGAGACACTGGATTGCACTACACATGTCAAAATGACTGATTGTTGGTTTTAATTTTTATGGTTTAGTTACTAATATAGTTCTTAAGTACTTACTAACATAAATATGGATCTGTATCTTTAAGATCAAAATGGTCTGAAATAAAGTTCTTATTATTAGTCTAGTCTAGCCTGTTGGTCTAGTGGTTAGTGGCCCTGACTGATAAGCTGGATGTCGTGATTTGTTTCCCACCCAGGACAAATGTTTGTGTGATGAGCACGATCATTTGTTTGTGTGTGTGGGAATCGAACCCACAACCTCTGGCACAGCAGTCAGGGCCACCTACTAGACCAACAGGCCAGTCAAATTATTCCAAATCGTCTTTGAGTAGTGTTGCCGTCCCGATTTTCAGGGTTCTAAGGACGCGTCCCGATTTATCTATTTTATGAAAAACTTTGTAATTACCTAGTACCAGTATGTGTTGATCTTGCATTTCTTTGCAGTCACTAGTGCTGGGTGCTCTAATTTTTAAGGGCTTTTTGTGCGAAAAATGTCTGCAGAATTGCAGTAATAAAACCCACTTGTATGAGTGTTGAAAATGTTAGAATTTCTTTCTTGGATTCTTAGGAAGAGTAAACAATGAAAAGTAGACATTTAGTTAAAGACAAATTTTAGTTAGCGTGTGTCAAGCTGCAAGTTGAACATGCATGTGACACTACTGAATTAGCCTCCGAAATTGGGCCTCCTAAATGGGGCTTAGCACAAGTACACTTTTACGCCTACAACGCTAACAGTACGGAGTGTACCAGGCCTGTTTAACCCCATTATGTGGCATACTTTGCCATGAGAACATAGCCAACTTTGCTGTACCTACATCACACACAATCCGACAGCTGGTTGTCTGCGACACAGAGCTTCAGGCAGGCCAAGGAGGCCATGCCATCCCTGAACAAAACTCTAACCAGCATGCATCTTACGCATGGTGGCATGGACCGTCACCGGAGAGTTCTCACAAAATAAACACTTGTAAACTGTAAGTGTCAGAGCAGGCTTGGAGACACAGGAAAATATCAGATATACTTGAGTGTATAGGTACTACCAACACACATACAAGAACCTTGACACCCAAAACAGACTGGAAAGCTTAAATTAGTTTACTTAATATGAGAGGAAGGCTAGTTCAAATCAAGATCACTATTGTCTACATACACAAATAATACAGATATAGCAACCATTCCATATAAAATGAATCACTGTTCATAGGTCAAGCGGAAATTCGAGAATGGCTGGACCATTTTGGTTAATTTTTGTCTTGAAATAATTGTGATAGTTCAGGGAAGGTTTCAACAGTGAAAAAAATTTAAAAAAAAGTCCGAATGCAATGCCATCTCTAATTAAAATGTCATTTAAAAAAATAAATTATGGTGGTTCTGATAATGTCAGTAAATAGCGTTAACCTACGACAATTTAGCTAAAATTTATCACAACATTAAGCGGTACGAAATTCGTCGGGTCAGCTGGTTATTTAATTTAAAGCTGTTATACGCTTAATTATTTATCTGGTAATTAAACATTTATACCCATAAGTATCGCGGTAAACAAACCGCAAGGTCGGTTGAGTCGTACTTCAAAATAATTACAGAGAAAATAATAAATAAATAATATGACTACTAGGATGAGTATTAATATTTTCATGGCTATGGAATATAAGAGAGTCGTCAGGCTATAGTTTCAATTAAAATTAAATATTACCTTACAATTTCCATGTTTGCCCAGAAGAAAACAGAAACTATGAAACTTAAAATGATAGCCATCACAAATGTTTTTTTAAAACCATTTACTGATTTCATAATTTATGATTTAACAGTCACCAGATTTTTTTTTATTTTATTATATTAACACAAATATTTATTCTCCACTTGCAGCAGCAGAAATCAGAACACATTAAATTGAATTATAAAAAATAAATATTGCTAGCCTTTCAGAACATCTGCATAAAAATGACAAATGTCTAATCTCTCTCTCTGACGTACATTTTTTTTAAATTAATTTTGGCCTCGATGCTAAGTCTTTTAAACCACGGTTTCGTACAGATTGACGTAAAATTGATTCGCGAGTCCGTCTACACTCCGCGTTCCGATTCACGCACGCCTATTGCGTATCAAGACCGTAACTGTTAAGGTCATAGCACACTTGAACGACTCTGCTCCAACACCGTTCCCACCCAACACCGCCTTATAGAGCAGTCTGACGGCGGTAAGCTCGCTGAAAGCGAGTCTGCTAATCTATGATGCCAGTGTAAAATATATCTAAATGGCAACATTTAAAGCCCATATTTGAATGATATTCTTTTTGCCGGGTGGGAGCAGAGTCGTGTAAGTGTGATAAGACCTGTACCTAAGCGTGTCCGGCGTCCGGCGTTTAGGTCATTTTTTCAGGATAAGGTCATTCAGGCATCAATCATTAATGATGCTTTTCGTCAGTCAGTACTAAGAAACGTCAATCTTCTTAATACATAATAAGATAAGTTTTTTTAACTTAATTTAATAATTAATGTAACAAAATAGATAATTTTTAAAGAAAAATCGAATCAATTTTCAGAAGCTGAAAAAAAAACAACCAGAAAATTATTAATCGATTTTTTATGTAGAATGTCACATCCCTGATTTTGTTACAGCTGTCACTGTCACAAAGTTTTGCCAAGCCCCCTGATTTTCCAGGAGATTTCCTGATTTTGACAAGTTTCCCCTGATCTGCTGATTTTGTTAGTAAATCTCCTGATATTTGTCTTTTTAATTAATAAATACCGACTAAACTAAGCGTAAATAACGTATCTACATAGGTACACAAGTTCCTTGGAGTCTCCTTACAAAACTATTGGTACCGGCACGAATCTTTAGCGCTCGGCGTAAGAGTGGGGATCGCTTTGCGTATTCCATACATTGGCGAGCCAATCGTCGTCGTTGCTAGATACATGCAGCAAGCGCAGGAAACGAATCACGAGTGACGTCTATGACGCGATGGCGCAGCGAGCCAATCACTAACACTACCCGCCCCCGCGTCCCACTTCGCACCAATACAGAGACCGAATATTTTACTTCTGCGCAACTTGAAGCCAGCGCTCAAGATCTGTGCCGGTATCTATACTAATATACCCTATTTCTATAATTATCTAGTATTTCTGCAATAAGCCATTACCGATCACCAACTTCTTCAATATCTTTTAACGTGTTGTTGTTGTGCATAAGAATCTGCCGGTTCAAGTTTTTTTTTTTTTTGGTTGGGTAAAAATCATCTAATGTCATCTCCCACCCTTGGGCGGAGCGAGATATAGTGTCAGACTTTTACTGACTAAAAAATCCACCCGTTCCTTAATTGCCCTTCATGCCGGGGCCGGATCTTATATCAGAATCCGGTCCATGGCCCCAGTATGGCTCCGGCCCTGCTGGGCCTCTACGGTTTGCTGACAACAACTACTTGAGGCGCGCGGGAACAGTACGCACCGTCGACGACTCGGTTTTGATTGTATTAAAATAAGCGATAAATAAATATTTTATTGATCTCCTGATGTATCAGAATGGTCTCCTGGTTTTTTTTACTCTTATTTCCTGGAATTTGAGATTTTAGTCTGGCAACACTGCTGTCACACCGACACGGTACGCACTGCACTACGACGTTGTATTTTACTAATTTCAAGTCTCTTGTGGTCTAAATATGTACCTAATATTTTTTTCAGATAACGCGATTGATATAATGCAGTGTTATTGGAGGGTCAATGTAGGTTATCTATTTAGCTTCATGACAAGTCAAAATTAAGCTATTTGTGAGCCAGTATAGGTACAGATAAAAAACGAGACGCCATTATTGAGTTTTTGAATGGTTTTTGGCGGTTTATCAGCCAAAAACTCAATAATGGCGTCACGTTCAAGGATAAAAAATCATGGTCATCCATACATATAGGTAAATATATATACATACCATAAATATAGATATTAATGTTCGGTAGAGGTTTGCACCGGAGCAGTGTGTACCGGAGAATCACCGAAGATTTACCGGTAAAAGTACTCGATTAAAATAATCGGTAATTCACCGATTGATCTCCGGTGATCGTCGCATCTTATTTTTTTATATAATAAATTTACACAAAATAAAAGACACATTCAACAATCAATTAAATAAATAAATTGGCTGCTAAAGTTGCTGTAAAGGCAGAAACTAATAATGTTTTCCGGATCCGAAGCATATCTCAAAGTGCAGAAGAAATAGCCACATCAAGTGAAAATAGTACAAGAGAAACTGGTCGCCCGGATTTGCTTGGATTTCTAAAAAGAAACACCTGAAAAAAGCCACAATTGGGATGTGCAATTCTGGATATTCAATAAACATTTAAAGCTATTAGACGAAATAGCCTTCAAATACCTAACTGTGCCTGCTACTTCTGTAAGGTCAGAGAGAGTATTTTCGACGACAGGACAAATACGAGTACTTAATGATAGAATAAACATGTTACGCTATGACGCTGTTGACATGTTGTGTTTTTTAAACCAAAATCAGCATTTATTGTCTTTATAAAACGTTTTTTTTTTTTTGTAAATAAATAATTATATAAATTAAATCAATTAATTATTCTTATTTCTTCATTTTAAATGTATAAATTACAAAAAGAACAAAATTTCATTATTCTCCGGTGACCTCCGGTTTTTCTCCGGAGATTGGTCAATCACCGGTGAATTCAATCGGTTGTTGAAATCTCACTCCAGTGCAAACCTCTAATGTTCGGTTTACTACTTTTTATAAGTTAGTGAAATAGTGACTTAAACATTATCGGAATCACGTGGTGTTGAGAAATAATCTGGTGTCTATCATCTGGATTTCTAAACGATTAGTATGAGAAAAATTAGCCTTCATACAGCGCTTGTTTTTCATCTTCGTTTAATAATAACGGGAAGGCGAGCGACAAAAATCTACAATACTAATGTACTACATTAAAGTTAATATTCGTATGCAAAGCCCACTTTGCAGTCACAGTGATGTTTTCGTGAGTCGGAACGTGGGCTTTATCTTATAGCCTACCGAGAATAACTTGCCAAAACGAATCGGCAATGTGTGTATCGAGTACTATAGTCTGAAAACTTTACTCGAATAAAGAAATTAATGATCGTAGGGTGCTTATTTGCTTATGATCCTACGAAATTATTAATTTATTCAATTAAAAGAGTTCCTTAGTCGAATACTCTGCTTAATCGCAATAAAAATACAGCTCCATTAAACATTTCAATCTATCTATTAAATGTAACAACGCGGCGCCACTCGTCAAAATATACGAAAAACCAATCCTAAATACTGCAATTACACGGAGATACCGTTAATAAATTGGTGCTATTAATTTAACATACTTACTTATTATACTAAAACAGTTTTTTTTTTGTGGTGGGAAAAATCATCTAATGACAACTCCCGCTCTTGGGCGGAGCAGGAGATAGTGTCAGATTTTACTGACCTAAAAGCACATTCCTGTTCCATCGTGCCTTCATACAGGGGCTGACTGAGCTATCTCTCGAAACTAAACCTGGCCCCAGTAGGCTTCGACCCAGCTGGGCCCCTGCTGTTGCTGACAGCTCCATGAGACGCGCGGGAACAGTGCGCGCGTCGACGCCTTGGGCTCGGTCCGGACGGTTACCGGACGGTCGGACAGTGAGCTACCCATTTCTCGCCTTCCGAGAGCCCACGCCTACGGTGGCTGGAAATCGGGATCGGAATCCCAGCGGCCTTTGGATGATGCGGTCAGCTTCCTCCTTTGCGACCATTACTGCTTCGCAAAAGGAGGCGACTACTCCTGCCTCCGAACCATGGCCTGAACCAAGGCCCAGCGCGAGAGGTCTCCGCCGCCGATCGCCCCCACGAGGGCACGGCGATGCTCCGCCCAAGCAGGGCACACCTGGACTGTGTGCTCCACGGATACGTCCACTGGGCGTTCCACACAGTGGCGACACCCGGGCGTCACTTCCGCATGAATCCGGTACAGGAACCTCCCGAACTTGCCATGTTTGGTTAGAACCTGCGTCATGCGGAAGGTGAGGATGCCGTGAGGTCTTTCCAGCCACGCCTCAAAGAGGGGATTTACCGCCATAATTTCGGCGTGCCTACTAAAACAATGTTGAAATGATTAATTAGATAAATTTACATTTAGGTATTAGTACATTCATTTAAAAATTAACGACGTCTACCACTCCCTGATTCGCCCAAGTTGGTTAGGGCCTGCGCTCACTTAAAACCAGGCAGTTAAAGACAGACTTGTCTACGACGTCTACGACAAGACTGTTTTGTCTACGACACGGGGCGCTAGGGCTGTTGACAAAATTTCGATATGTCGAAATATCGATACTTTTTTCAAATTTATTTTATCGGCTTTGTCTTATAAAACAAATCTGTCTCAAGTGTGCGCAAGCCCTCACATCAGAGTATGTTGTATAGGACAATTGTAGAAGTAGGTACTTCAGTGGTAATGGCTTACATATTAGGATTTTCTGGGTAAAACTGTACTGTAGACAGCGAAATTAATTATGGGTTTTTTGGGGTGGGGCGGTAGTTGGGAATCTAGGAAACGCATTCTTTTGGGAGATATTCAAGATTGAAATTTTGAGGTTAGGAATAAAAAAATCTTACATTTTATGCGTTTTTGGGGTGAATTTGGGGGTTATAGGGGAGGGGGTCACCCTCAACCCCTTGTACCATCCCCACACAGTAGCAAATGTATATTTATAGGTAATTAAAAAAGAAACAAAAATGGTGGTGTCAGTTACCGCTCTATGTAAAAACATTTGTGCACTAAACTATAGGCTGGTCAGGGTCGCGGGAATCTGATGGATGCGTGACGCACAGGACCGGTCGTTGTGGCGACGCTTGGGGAGGCCTATGTCCAACAGTGGACGTCTTTCGGCTGATATGATGATGATGATGATGATGAAACTATAATTTCCTTCGTGATTTAAAAAAAAAATAATCACGAAGGTGATGGCGGGGTCGAACGCATCCCCTTCTAACTTAACCTATCCGAGTCGGGGTGGTCTATATTCAGTAGGTACGTGTGCAAAGCAATGTCTCACTTTTATTATTTCTAACCGAAAACTAGATAATAAGAGGTTGGTAAACGTATCCTTGCTCACTGGTTCTAGCGCAAGTATTTTTGCGCTCGAGAAATGGAGCTTTTTTTTTTGTTTGTAGCAGGTAATCTCAGAAAATCCTTGTCCGATTACTAAAATTTACCTTCGATAGAAAGCTGCTTTATTCCTGAGAGTCATAGGCTATATTTTATGTATGTGAACGATGCTGCGGGCAAAAGCTAGTTAATAGTTTGCTAATGACATCTCCCTGCCTCACACCCCGCTGTAGGAATCAAAGTTCGAATCAAAGGCTTTCTCTTAGGCCACAAAAGGTAGGCAGAGAGGCAGATTATACTCTTCGGTTTTCTGTATAACCTGCTGTGGTGTATATATGTGGTCTACAGTGCTGACGCCTTTTTGGAATCCAGCTTGATCGGGAGGCTGGAAGTTATAGAACCTGCGCGCGAGACAGTTCGAGATGACTCTGGACAACAACTTGTAAACATGACTCAGAAGTGAGATTGGCCTATAATTCTTGAGCAGGGCTTTGTCACCCTTCTTAAAAATGTCAATGCAATTAAGTATTCACTGCCAATTAACTTACTTCGCTATTAATTTTAATCCAGTTTCGCAGTCATTTATACATGAACAAAATTTATTTAACTATTTCATTCTTTAGTAGGTAGTCTGTACCTAAATGTCGGAAATAAGATTAGCCTATTTTCAATCGGGGACCAAAAGGTGACTTAACGACACTGTTCAATAGCGGCTTGAAAAATATTCAGTTGATGTGCTTGATGCCGATACTGTAACATTTTTTAAACCGGCTGACTTACTGGGGTGATCAGCTGGCAAAAAAACATTTTGGGTACCCCTACAAGGACGGGTTAGATTCAAGGTGAACCTTTAACTCTGGCTTATTTTATTTACGACGGTGGTTAATACAATTGCTGGCTGAATATAAACTGAAATTAATTTTAATCTTGTTTTAATCATCACGTTGTGACGTCACGTCATACTGTCAAATCGAAGAAATTGAGTAGGGTGAAAAAAACAAGATTTTTTTAAAATTTAATTTACGAATCGTGAACGAAAAAAGTTTAATCAAAATCCAGTTCTTCAATTTTGTTCATCTCTGAGTCACCGTGTGAAGTGTCTGAGAAGTGGAAAATAGAAAGAGAAAGCGAATTGTTCTATAGAAAAGAAAATAGTTTTTTTTTTTTTAACTAATTATGACGTCTTAAAGTCGGTCTGAAAAGTCAAACGACTTGGATTATTATTATGGTGAAATGAAGTCTGATGTAGTCAACACTGGTTCAATAATTATTAAGGTTGATTAAAGATCTTTATCATTATTTACTATTATAAGAACCTTAAAAAAGTATCGAATAAAAGTATTTTATAGACTTTCGTTGGTAGTGGTGAAGGTTTTACACGTGCTTTTCATCAGTGCTACGAATTTTTCGATTTTAGTGAACTTTTTTTTGAGTGAAACTTTATCGAGACTGTTCCTAGTGTGTGTGTTCTTGGTTTAAGGTTTGTTTTTATTTGTGTTTGTCCTTTTTTTTATAATAATCTTCCAAAATGAGTTCGAAAAAGCCTCCTGACCCCCCTGATGGACTCTTTGAGATCTCTTCCCCAATACTTACGGTTACCCTCCCCCATGAAACTGAAACACCTCCGCAAGATCCAACCATGGACATCGATAAGCCAAATCTTAAAAGGGTCGCTGGTTCGCCCCCTGCGATTTCCGACGTACCGCCAAAGATGGCTAAAAGTTTAACATTTAGATCGACTTATACCAAGTGGGATAACCCTCCATTCATCGTACACGTTTCCCTAAAAAATGAACAGACCTCAGGCACTGTGCTACAACCAATTAAGTTTGGTATGTTCTTGACGACTAATAACGTCAGTAACATACGTCTAGACGGGATCAAACGTATTGGCAGAAATCGTGTGTCGGTTGAGTTCAAGTCGCATCAGGATGCGAACAGTTTTTTAAACAACACTGTCTTAGTAAAAAACAATTACGTTGCAACCATTCCACAGTATAATATCACTCGAATGGGCATTGTTAGGGACATACCGGTGGAGTGGTCGGAGGATGAGGTTATCCAGAATATTCAGGTCCCGGAGGGCTGTGGCCCTGTCATCAAGGCCAGAAGGATGAGCCGTAAGGTGACTTCTTCTGGAATTACTGAGTGGAAGCCCACTCAAACTGTGGTACTGACATTTGATGGACAGGTCCTACCTAAACGTGTAATTAGTTTTTACTCGTCGCTGCCAGTAGAAAGATACACATACCCAACAATCTTGTGTTACCATTGTTGTCGCTTTGGACATACCCGCACCTTATGCAGATCAAAACCAAGGTGTTTCAAATGCGGTGAAAATCATCCAGGTGATGGATGTGATGTCACCCAAGAAATGAGCTTTTGTGTTTCATGTACAGGTAACCATTTCGCGAATGATAGTGCTTGTCCTGAATTGGGCCGACAGAAGAGCATCAAAGCTCTGATGTCGGAAAAATCGATTTCATATGCGGAGGCAAGTCGAGTATTCCCACCTGTCTCTCGGTCATATGCTGATGTCTCCAAGTCCTCCCCTGGTAATAGGCCTAGGGTAGTTGTACCTCAATCCCAGTCTTCGAGTCCTGTTCCTCTTACCCAAAAATCATACCGTAAAACGGTCTTCTTAAAACCCAAAACTCACATCCCTCTCTCGCCCGGCTATGATAGACAAGCTCACCGGGAACTTACTCAAAATTACTCCTTTTCCCCATCTGGTAATGGTTGTGCCCTACCAGCAGAAGTTGCAGAGCCCATCACTAATAGACAGGAAAATAACTCCACAAATATTTTAGAGTTTATCACCAACATGCTAATGTCTGTATTGGCTAGTCCGACCCGAAGAATACCTGACCACGTTGCCTCAAAATTGACCTCGATCTTAAATTATATCAACAACATTCCATCCCCTGACATTTCTCCAATGGAACGTGAGGAGTATTACTCCCAGAAAGCCTGACCTTACTTTCTTAATTAACAAATATAAACCATCAATCTGCGGCGTTGCCGAGACATGGCTCTTGCCTGACAGTAATTTCAGGTTGCCATGTTTCGGCAGTGTCCGTAATGATAGAACTGATGGATATGGGGGATGTGCTTTGCTCATCAATAGCAAAGTACCATACTCCCAAATTCCTCTAACCTCCATTGGCGACAACATAAATGTTGTTGCTGTTAAGGCTGAGGATATATATATTTTTTCTTTTTATATTGCGCACCCACAACTCGGATATCTTTCAGTTATTAGAAACATATTAAGCAGTGTAAGCGGTCCAATACTCGTCATGGGTGATTTTAATTGCCATCATTATCGTTGGGGTTCAGATTCTTGTGATAACTTTGGCATAGGCTTGCTGGATATATTGGATGATCTGGATCTTTGTCTCATCAACGATGGCAGCGCAACACGCAGGTCTGCTCCTGGGCAGCATAATAGCTGCGTTGATTTGACGTTCTGTTCGTCCAATATATCTAGTCTTCTCATTTGGCGTCGCTTGGATATGACCTATGGAAGTGACCACTACCCCATCATGATTGAATTCCCATCCAAAAACATTTCCACTAAAGTTTCTCCCCCTCTTCTAAAATACCAACTCAGTTCGGCAAATTGGGATTTATATTCCAAAATTCTGGACTTGAGAATATCTTCCCTTCCAAAAGTGGACAGTGATAATGCCCACGAATGTTTCTCATCCTTCTCTTCCATCATATCCTCCACAGCTGACGATTGCTTCCCAACCAAGAAAACCCCTTCCGGTAGACTCCCTTCCCCTCCATGGTGGGATAGGGAATGCACTGACATGGTTAAGGCCAGAAATGAGGCTGAAAGGACAGCCAACCACGATATGAACCTGGACAACCTCATTGCTTTCAAGCGGATATTGGCTAAGTCCAGAAAATTCCTCAAAAAAAAGAAACGTGAAGGCTGGTCAAAGTATTGCAGTTCGTTGAGTCCGTCCACTCCGGTTTCGACGGTCTGGCGAAAGGTGAAGCGTTTTAGGAGCAGTCTAGCACCTGCCTCCTCTAACAACATCACAGAAGAACTGGGATACCAGTTTTTCACAAAAATTGCACCAGCTTATGTTCCAAGTGTAGAGGAAAGCAGTGTTGGCATTGATTATGAAGACAGCACTGACGACCCAATGAACGGGCTCTTTAGCCTGGAGGAATTAAAAACTGTGTTATCCCATGTTAGAGACTCTGCTCCGGGAGTGGATGGATTCACCTACTCTTTTATTTCCAAAGCTGGCCCAAAAACTCACCAGTATTATCTGGACTTGGCTAATTTCTGCTTTACATCCGGATACATTCCCACTGAATGGAAGGTTCAAGTGGTTATCCCAATATTGAAACCCGGCAAAGATCCTAACGACCATTGCTCATATAGACCAATTGCTTTGTCGTCAATACTCATTAAACTATTAGAACATTTAATAAAAAATCGCTTAGAGTGGTTGGTAGAGAACAGGAAACTGCTCCCAACGACTCAATTCGGCTTTAGGAAAGGTCTGGGCACAGCTGATAGTGTAAGTATACTCACGTCAGAGGTCCGACTAGCCCTCAGCCGGAACGAGTCTGTGGTTGGAGTTTTTCTGGACGTATCGGCTGCCTATGATTCGGTCCTCCTCCCTAATCTCAGGCAAAAGCTGCATGAGCTGAGAATCCCGGCTAGGATTTGTCGCATCATTGGTAGCATATTTACCAATCGCATCATCCAACTAAGAATCCCTGGGGCTGACTCTGAACAAAGAACGGTTTGGAGAGGATTACCTCAGGGATCTGTACTTAGTCCCCCACTATATAATATATATACAGCTGATATACCCTCATCCCTCAATTTCGATTGCAAAATCCTCCAGTATGCTGACGACATTGCATTAACGGTCTCCGGCAGTTCTGTTCAGGATGCCGCTCAATCTATTAATATCTCACTGTCCTCTCTAAATCATTGGCTTCTTGATCACGGTTTGTCTTTAAGTGCGCCGAAGAGTACTGCGGTCATTTTTACCCGCAAGCGTTCTGTACCACCAATAGATATCAATGTTGACGGTAGAATCATTCCAGTAATGAGTAAGGCTAGGTTCCTGGGAGTGACTTTGGACTCGAGATTATCTGGGGTCGACCACATTAACAACGTGGTCAAAAAGTGTGAACGCTCTGTGTCGGTCCTTAAGGCCTTGGCCGGGGTATGGTGGGGAGCTCACCCCTATACCCTTAAGCTTGTCTATAATGCACTGACAAGAAGCGCAATGGACTATTGCAGCTTCCTTATTGAGCCCTGCAACAAAGAAGCGCTTAAAAAATTAAACAGCATCCAGGCCAAATGCTTGAGAATCGTCATTGGAGCCATGAAATCCTCTCCCATAAATGCACTTCAAGTAGAATGTGCAGAACCGCCTCTACACCATAGAAGACAGTATTTGGCAGACCGTTTTCTATCTAAAGTTTTTTCCCTTTCATCCCATCCCTTACTCCCAATTTTAGAGCAAATCGACCTCTCTTACAGTAATTCCTCTTATTGGAACAATAAATCAGTTCCTTTATTGGTGAGTAGGTACAGAGAACTTAAACGACTCTCTGCGCCAATTTACCAGTATTCAACTCTCCCCGTCTTCTCTTCCGCATATGAAGCGATTCATTTCGAACCAAAAGCCGTCTTGGGACTAGGTATATCAAGGAATGCCCAGAGCGCGAGGGATGACTTTGAGTCAGCTCTCAAGCGGTACTGGGCAGGATGGAATTTCTTTTACACTGACGCTTCAAAATTATCCGGAACAGGAGGTACTGGTGTGGCAGTTTACTTCCAAAATTCTAGAATTGCTCTACTTTTCCAATGCCCACCAGAAGCATCAGTGTTTACAGGAGAGTGCATTGGTATTCTAGAAGCCATACATTACATTAAATCCCATCAAATAGCAAGATCAGTCATTTTTTCAGATTCACTTAGTAGTATTCAGGCTTTAAAACAAAATCAACTTCACAGTAAAATCCATAGTCAAATAATAGTAGATATTAAGAACTTGCTATTTGATTGTTTCCAGGACGGCTTGGACATCGAGATAGTCTGGATCCCCGGTCACTCGGGTATTGTTGGTAATGAGTGCGCTGATTCGTTAGCAAAGTATGCCACATCGAATCCGGTTGATCGGAAGCACTACGTGGTCCACAACTACGATTTGCGAAATGGTGCCAAACCCAAGTTATTTAACTCGTGGGCTGAAACATGGAAGACAACTTCTAAAACTAAGGGTATCTACTATGCAGCTATACAGCCTGAAATCCAACGAAGGCCTTGGTTTTTTAAATACCCTAAGTTGTCAAAGAAAACTGTTTCGTCGCTCTGTAGACTAAGACTCGGACATTGTTGTAGCCCAGTGTTTCTGAATAAAATTCATGTCCGGGATAGCTCCCTATGCGAGTGTGGTCTTGCGGATGGTACTTTGGACCATATTTTCTTCTCTTGCTCCCTAAATAATAAATCCTTTGACCTTTACCAGAAAATTCCCAAATTAAATATTCCTCTTCCATCCAATTTCCACTCCCTTCTATCTCACTTCTCTCCTAAAATAATAAACCTTTTGGCTACCTTTTTAAAAGAAAACGACCTTAAATTCTAGTTGGTGCGTAGTATGTATTATAATTATTATATATTTAGTAGTTTGTGTTGTATATATTAATATCGTAGATAAGTTAGTGAATTAGTCTGTGTCTTTTACTAACAACTTGTGTTTGTCTTTCCAGCATATACTAACATCTACCACGAAGGCAAAAGTTCGACGGTGGCCCTCACACCGAGTCGCCGTCTTAACGTGACACTGGCAAAATAGTCGCTAACGGCTCAATTGCCATAAAAAAAAAAAAAAAAAAAAAGTATTTTATAAATAAATAAATATTATACAAAATTCTGAAGTCGTTTGACTTTTTAGACAGACTGTAAAACAATATGTTTAACTGATTTATATGTTTAATATATAACGTTTATACTTCACCAAGATTTAACTAAGACTTAGTAATACGATACAAAGAAAAAAAAACCGTAGGTGATATGCAAATAAGTTTTCTTTGCAAACCGTATCTTTCACTCAACATTTTGACAGATCGAGGTTATTAGCTTTCCTATTCTTATTTGGAACGCGTTGTAATTATTCATTTGTTCATTTATCGATCCAACTTCTTTTGTAATGCTTGAATATAATTTGGGCGTTAATACCATATATTATAAATGATAACTAGACTGTCAATTAAATTAAATGACAAAATGAGAACTGACTGCAACATGTTGCTTTTTTATTAAGGTATAGGAATATTTAACTATTTTTAAAAAAAAAATGGCAATTAATCTTTTTGTGGTATAATTTTTTTACACATTTTATTTATTGCTGCTTTACTTTATTGTTTCAAAATTCGAAATGATAGTTTAGACAACATTTTTTTTTTCTTCTAATGCCTTGGCGCCGTTGCCAAATTTAGAACTCTACCACGAAGTATCTTCAAAATAATTGATTAATTTTGTCTCTTAGGTTGGCTGTTTTGAATCGTTGTCAACAACTTCAGTGTGGTGGTTCGATAGTGATTGCGCGTAGTGTTATTGTTTTGTGGAAAAAATTGTGAAACTTAACTAAATCCTACACTGTCAGTGAAAAATTTCGGTTTAGTTATCATCTCTCTTCATCTCTATTTATTTTCTTCCTGGAATATGTCATTCTCGAACAAGGTAAGTCCAATTTTAAGCTACATCAACATCAGTGGATAGGGCGGTACTATCGTGTGGCCATTGACAGCATTTCTTGTCTTACAGCATTTTTTATCAATAAAAATGATCGTGATTCGTTCATAAACTGCATAATTAAGCTATTCCCTCTATATCACAGCGGTCCATATCGTTTTAGAAGAGTTTTTCGATGGTATCGAATAAGCATCCTCCATATTTTACTGCTACGTGCATGGTACCAACTACATAATGTTAGTAGCTATAGAGGCTTTTTTTGCTTGTGTGCCCAATATTTAGTACATTTTCTCTTGTAGGAAATAAACTTGAATTAGATTGAACACGCATCTTTTTATTGGGGCTCTACATATTTTTGATTACTTAAAATCAATATACCTAGTTATTAGGTAATATAATTTTTACTTGTTATCAATTGGGGTCTAATTCTAAGTCTTGTGTTTTTGTGTAACAAGGCTATTAAGACAACAATTTTGTTAAAGCTTTTAGCCCAAATTGAGTTTTTTTAAACTCATGAAGCTATAATCAAATATTTATTGATCCATATTAGAATGACAATTGACTCTACAAGAAATACCTTGAATCTGACTGAGACAGTCATTATCAAGACACATGATAATAATTGATTGACTTGGTATTGAGGGCTTTATATCTTGTTATCATGCAATCAGCTCCTTAATTATGGAGTATCTTTTGTCATAGAAATATTAACAACAGTTGATGTGGTTAGGATATTAAAACTAATCAAGATTACCAAATTTTACAAATGACACAGTTCCTATATACACTTAGGGTTGGTTCAGGTTAGGGCCACTAGATGGCGCTGGTGTGCCCACACAGGGAATATTCCAGCTGTATTTTGGTTTCTTTGTGAGTATAACAATAAAACCACCCCTACTAAATGTTTTGCAAATAATCTGGCTTGAATAATAAAATATAATGTCCAAAATGAATGCTTTTAAAAAAGAAAAAAGTTTTTATTAATTAACATTTTTGTCATTATCGTCAATCTCATAAGATGATTATATCTGCCGCATCAACAGTATGAGCAGCCAGTCTTCATCAATTATTATCGTAATCAGTGACAAAGATGCTTGTACACTGATATACAAATAACAGAAACTAATACAAATAAGTATAATGGGCAGGCCGCCCATTATACTTATTTCTTCCTGGAATATGTCATTCTCGAACAAGGTAACAGAAACTAATACAAATAAGTATAATGGGCGGCCTTATTACATTTGTTTTGATTGCTCTTCCAGGCAACCTGGAATGGTCAGTGATTGCCTGGACAAGAAATGAGGCTACCAATAGTGTGACAATACCAGAACAATATTCAATAAACCTTAAAAAAAATCTAAGTAGGTAATTCTAAACATACATGGACTCGCTAGTTGGGTACTGGGCATGATCGCACAAGTCAATAATAACCTGTAAAATCCTAACTAATATTATAAATTTGAAAGTGTGGATGTTTGGATGTTTGTTACTTAATCACGCAAAAACGGCTGTCCCGATTCCTTAAGTACCAAATGCCATGCGGGCGAAGCCGCGGGCAAAAGCTAGTGATGCATAAAGCCACTAACACATTTCATTGAATAAAAAGAAAAGTACCTCAAGACCTCATGACTTTGGCATAAACTGGTGAACTAGTCACTGGACTAAGTTCATTCCAGACAAAGTGAAAATTTGTGACCTCTAGCAAATGTCCTAAAACAGGCAGATTACAAGAAAACCAAACTTAAAAAAAAAATATTAATTGCTTGATTAACTTACAGTATGCACAAAAGCCTACAAATCTTCAACCTAAAAACAAATATACAAACACTGATCATAGTCTCATTGTTATATAGAAATATTGACTCTTGAAAGGCAAAAATTACTAAGCAACATTGAGTAGATTTTGCAAACAGTGATTTTAAATTATTAACTTTAAATAAAATTTGTAAGTTTTGCTCAGTGTTGCTTAGTAATTTTTGCCTTTCATGTGTCATTGTTAAATTTCGGTTCCTGAGTGAAATTCAACAAAATTCATAATTTAACATTCAATCATTGTGTTCAGCAGATATAAATAATAATAATGACTTGGAGATGGCTAGTGGGCACATAAACAATTTATTGTATGGCCCTGGTACTGAAAGTGTTAAGTCGGTTGCAGACCGAAAACTAAGCTATGCTAAAGCTAAACTAAGCCAACTAGGCTAAGCTAAGCTGGAAATAAACGGCGTGCACACCAAGAGCTAAGCCAAAGCTCAGTTAGTGTTGCAAAGTTCAATTATACGGACGATGCTCGCCATGAATACAAGAAGAAGATTGATACTGACCAATCATTATTTAAAAAAAAGACATTCCAGACCTTGGATTTGTCAACACATTCAATTTCTTAGGGCTTAGTTTAGCTCGCGAGCTGCCCATCGGCATACACAACTAACATAGGTTCGCATATTATAATTAGCTCGCATAGCTTAGTTCTCATAGTTTGCAGTCTGCACACAAGTATGGAAAACTGCGTCAGCTATGTTAGCTAAGCTAAATTAACTTAGCTTAGCTCTTGGTCTGCAATCCGTATTATGCATGGGGTCCTTTTTCTCTTCACATGTTCAGCTGATCTAGTAATAGTATCTTACATAACATGTAACCTAGTGAACAGCAGTAAACTTTAAAAAAAAAAAACAAGTAGGTACTGATCATTTCATACTTATCATTTATTTATCATTATCAGTGGTCAAACAATACTAATTGAATTAATTGAAAATGATTAGAGATATTTGTGTATATTATTGAATACTTACACTTGTTACTGCCAAAATTCTTCACTATAAAGCAAAGTATTTTACAACTAGCAAATTGCTCTCATAATTCTATAACATTTATATCTACAGTTGACAAATATTTAAGTAATAAATATTAATTCATTAGCACCAAATATACATGACATAATTTAAAAATCATACATACTTTATGCTAATGGGCACATTTTTGTTATAGTTGAGTTAAAATGGCCTTTAATTTAAAAATTATCTGCACTGATTCTTATTATATAAAAGTGGTTACAAATAACAAATGAAACTGTGTCATACTCAGTTGGGCACAGCGTCGACTGAAGAACTGGCCTGTCAGTTTAGTGGTTAGTGCCCCCCCTGACTGCTATGTCGCAGCTCATTGGTTTAATTCTCACCCAAGACATGTGTCTTGGATGTAATTTATCTATAACTAGCGGCCCGTTCCGGCTTCGCATGGGCAATAAATATAGCCTATGTTACTCAGGGTGAAGCTTAGTAGCTTTCCAATGGAGTCTTTATAATATAAGTGTAGGTATGTATTTTTAGAAATATATAAGTATGTTTATCAGTTACCTAGTTAGTACTCATAGCACAAGCTCAGCTTTGTTTGGACTAGATGGCGTTGTGTAAAAAAAAAACTTGTATTGACCTAATTTTGTTGACCTAAGATGAAAGTTATATTTGTGTTATAAAACATTTACCGCATTTTTATGGTTTGTTTTCAACTAAACTGAACTGGAAAACTTCAAAACTTTAGATGCATTTACTTGGTTGCCTGTAGCTTTTATTCTAGTTTTTTTTTTATTCTGGTAGACCTAAACTTTGCTCATGTTTTTTTTTTGTTATATGAACTAGTGTCTGACCGCGAACCTACCTGATGGTAAGCAGTGTTGCAATCGTTGATGGTGAGGCGCACTAGTTTATTAAGAGCCTATTCACTCTAGCCTTGAAGACACCCAAATTATAATCATGTCTTAAAACTAACTGCTTATGAAAGATGGTATGGTAATAAAGTGTAATTCCTGACGCTATAACTGTCACTGTTTAACCCTGGGTTCGTTGCTAAGCAAATTTGAGCACAAACGCTTGCAACCGGGTCAAAATTACCACATTATTTGTAGATGCCTATTTCATTCAATGTTTATTTTTAATGAAGTTTATTATTTTACTTTGTTTATTTACACTATTAGATATAAATAAAAAACATTATTCTTTTGAAAACACGTATTGATTTTATGTTACGGTTCATACATTAAAGGGAACCATAATCTTAACTTTTTTGTTAGTAATCTTAAAAACTTGACAATTATCATTATTTTTTATGCCCAATGGAATATCAAAACTTCACCAAAATCCGCTTATCGCTCAGTGTCATTGTTATGATTACTGTGGTCCTCCTGATCCTCTGTTTCTGTTACCAATTCTTCCTCCTTATCTTTTTGTTACAAAATTTCTTGTATATTGTTGGCACCCATTGAGAAATGCATGATAACGAAGAGATAAAAATGCACAAGAAAGTAATTAGGTACATAAATGGTTGCTACTGGGTGTTTTTCACCCATTCTCACTTCATACATCCACATCTATCATGTGCTACATAGCAGCCACACGAAGAGCCTTGTTGCTATGCAGAAATGTACTAGAAGTAACAAGTCGCGTATTTTTATCACCTCCAGTAGCGACGAACCCCGGTTAAAAGCATAGCAGCCACACATGCAAATAAAAATATCAAGATCAATTCTTTAATATTCATATTGAACAATTCAGTCATTGGTAAGTGGTCATCATTGCGAGTCGCTCATCACGTGGTGTGAAGTGCAGTATCTTTCAATTATTGTCTCACATGCATCGTCCCCCTGCACTTGTGGCCCTACCTTGACAGCCAGTTAGATCAATCATGACACTCAATGAGAAACATGAATGGGTTTAGCTTATGTACGTGCGCGTTTTGGATGCAAAGGGTGAATTTATTAAAAAGAAATCACGTCATGATCGCTTTAATATTTAGGTAGTGTGATGTTGGGTACGCCATAATTATGGCGGTAAGTCCCCTCCTTGCGGAAGAAACGCCGTGTGTCACCATTGTGTGGACCGCCTTCAGCACAGTGGAGCAAACGGTGGCTTTGTGCTCATGGGGGCGAACGGCAGCAACGACCTCTCGAGTCGGGCCCTGGTACAGACCATGGTCCGGAGTGACGAGAAATGGTAGGCGGCCGCAAGCTTGAGGGAACGGTCATCCTCATGCCCCAGCCGCCGGGATCCCGGTTCTAGCCACTGTAGGCGTAGGCTTACGGACAGCGAGTAAGCGGTAGCTTGCAGTCAAAACCATCAGACCCGTTATCCCCCATGTTATCAAAAATAAGCAAAGCAAAGACCCCCCCACCCCTCTGTAGTTCTTACGCAATATTTGAATGGCCCCTAAGGGCCCAAAAGGGTCAAAGCCTACTGGGGCCATGGGTGGTGCTAAACAGAGCCCCGAGGCTCTAGAACGAAGGTAAAGAAATAACAGTAGTGGGTTTTAGTCAGTAAAAGTCTGACACGCCGTCCCGTTCTGCTCAAGGACTCGAGAAGTCATTTGATGATTTCCAATGACTTTTTTTTCCAAAAGTGGTGTAAATAATTCTTCATCACTATCATGCTAGGTACTCGTAGCTATCGATTCGTTTATAAATTTGTTATTCTTTGAGATTGTCCTAAAAAAAGTGGTGACCTTGATGTGAGGGAAATATTAACACCATTTTTTAGACTCCTGTTTTGTACAAGAATAGTTAGTAATGAACTGTTTCAACACAGCTTGGCACAAAAAAACTATTTGTATTTTCTGGTGTATTTCTCTGTTGCTTTAATCATATCTATAGTTAGCTAGAATCCAGCTCTTGCGTGTAGAACCCGCACCAAAGTACTTACGAGCTCTTATTAGAAAAAATACAAAAAGCATTCCTTAGGTACAAGCGGATGCACGGCTATTACCCATACCTCTATCCGACTAAATTTCTATTGGGTTGCCTCGCATATAACTCGTTAGAGGTAAGACGAGCAAGAGATCCAGGGCCTAACCCATAATGCAATTTGTGTAACACTTTTCTTCCTAAAACACCCTAATTTCCGTTTGAAAAAAATAGTTCATTGTGTTAAAACCTAATGGTAAAAATCTACTAAAAAGTTCTAAACAACTCAAGCAGTTTGATGGAGTTGTTAGAAATAATTTTAGTTCAATCATAGTTTTGACACCACCAAATTGCATCAGACATTTATGTAAGTGCTAGTGATAAACACAAACACATAAATAGTAATGCTATTGTAAGCGTATCTTCGAGCCCTATTTTGCAACTATACATGACAGTAACGAATATGGGCCCGCCACAATTATAGCGGTAAGTCCCCTCTTTGAGGCGACGCTGGAAAGACTTTACGGCGTCCTCACCTTCCGCATGACGCAAGTTCTCACTGGACATGGTAAGTTCGGGAGGTTCCTGCACCGGAATCGTGCCGAAGTGACGCCCGAGTGTCGCCACTGTGCGGAACGCTCGGAGGACACGGTGGAGCACACAGTGGAGGTGTGCCCCGCTTGGGCAGAGCACCGCCGTGCCCTCGTGGGGGCGGTCGGCGGCGGTGGCGATCTCTCGCGCTGGGACTTAGTACAGATCATGGTCCGGAGCGAGGAGGGGTGGCAGGCGGTCACCTTCTTCTGCGAAGCAGTAATGCTAGCAAAGGAGGAGGCCGACCTATCAGCCAACGGCGCTCACAGCGCCCTAGCCGCCGCCGGGATTCCGATTCCGATTTCCAGCCACCATAGGCGTGGGCTTGCGGACGGCGAGCACTGGGTAGCTGGCTGTCCGACCGTCCGGTAAGTGTCCGGACCGAGCCCAAGTCGTTGACGGCGCGCACTGTTCCCGCGCGCCTTAAGGAGTTGTCAGCAACAGCAGGGGCCCTGCTGGGTCAAAGTCTACTGGTGCCAGGGTTAGCTCCGAAAGGTAGCTCAGCCCCGGTACGAAAGGCAACGATGGAACAGGAATGGGTTTTTAGTCAGTAAAAGTCTGATACTATCTCCCGCTCCGCCCAAAAGCGGAGGATGTCATTAGATGATTTTCCCACCGAAAAAAAAACAGTAACGAATAAAAAAATTTTGAAAACATGTTTGGGTGCTAAAAAAACATTTTATAATTTTAATGTACCTAGTGTCACTCTTACAACTAAGACGAATCTAACGACACCTCTGAACCAAAATTGAAACAAGCTATTTAGGCTCTCGGACTTGCCGAAGAAATATGCGTACATACAAACAGACCTTCGAAAAACATAACTTGCTTCTGGACCGGAGTAAATATCCTCACACCCCAGCCACCGCGACAGAAGACGCCCCGCCGCCGGCGTCGGGAATTGCAGAGTGATCTCCGGCCACCGTAGGCGCGAGATATCGGATGATGAGTAATTGGTAGCTCGCAGTCCTATAAGGATCGAGCCTGTCGACGGCGCGTAGTGTTCCACGCGCGCTTCAAAGAGATGTCAGCAAAACGTAGTGGCCCAGTAGGGCCTATGCCTGCTAGAACCATGGGGAAAAGTATCCCTAAACTGGTGGTCCTAGAACGCAAAAGGTAACTGAAAGAACCTAAGTGTGGTTTTAATCAGTACAAGTCTGACATGCCCTCTCGCTCCACCCTAGAACGAGAGAAGTCATTTCCCGACTTTAAAAACACTCCTTCTGCGGCAGTCAGTTAATTGAACTGTAAGTATTCCATGTTGTCTGCATGTCTACTAGGGGGCGCCAACGTATTGGTTGCACACTGGCGCTTTGAAAGCTAGAGCCGCCTCTGACGAGATCAGCTCACTATAGCCAAGACGCTCCGTGGCATTATTATTTAGTTTCATGACTGGCAAAAGCACAGGATATTTGCCGTGCCTCAGTATCGCACTGTTGCCCGTGCTCAGTCTCCAATACCTCGCACTTTGGCTGCAATAATTAATTGATCTCTTGGATTTCAATCCAATCAACGATTTGTTTGTGGATGAGTAGAAGATGATTGCTGTGAGAAGGATTGATGTACAATTGAGGTCATGATAGCTAGTTGACATATTGGTTACACCTGGGCGTTTCTTCCGCCTGAATCCGATGCAGGAACTTTCCGAACTTATCATGTCCGGAGAGGACCTGTGCACGTGGACGGTGACGACGCCGTGACGCCTTTCCTGCCAGTCGACAGCCACTCCTCAATGACGATATTTACCGCCATGATCATGGCGTGCCCATTCTCTGTTGCGACGTCACTTTCGGTTACGGTTACTGCCGAAACTGGAAGAAGTGCCGAACGATCGGTTACGTGCTGCAATTCGTGTTTCGGTCGGTCGCTAGTTACATTGTTCTGTTGATAAGTTCCCTGATAAAATTATTCAGCTACTCTGACAGATCTGTGCATCAACAAATCCAAAGAATTTATTTGTCAAGTTTTAATGTTTTGTTGTTATTGTACTACTCTGTCAAGAAAGTACCGGGAAAAGATCAATAATACACAAAATTTTTGTTATTCATCCAAATTTATTTTATCACCTTCAAAGTATGCTCCTTCAGAAGCGATACACTTTACGCCAACGAATAATCCAATCATCAAAACATTTTTTAAACGCGGTTTCCGAAATTGAGTTCAGTTCTCGCCGCGAATTCTCCTTTATGTCTTCTACAGATTGAAAACGGGTGCCACGAAATGGTAATTTGAGTTTAGGAAAAAGATAGAAGTCGGCTGGAGCCATATCTGGCGAATATGGTGGCTGCTCGATGGTATTTGTTGAGTGTTTGGTCAAAAATTCGTTCACAATGATGGCCTTGTGCGAAGGCGCATTATCGTGGTGCAAAATCCAAGAATTTTCTTTCCAGAAATTGGCTTTTTTTGTCGAATTTGCGCTCTTAAATGCCGCATAACGCTCAAATAATATTCTTTATTTACCGTTTGACCTTCCGGTCAGAATTCCGAGTGCACAACACCGCGATAGTCAAGAAAATAGTCAACATGACTTTGACTTTTGATCGACTGATTTTTTCGGTTTTGGTTCAGTTGGAAGGCGCCACTCCGAAGCTTGTTGACTTGTTTGCATGTCAAACTCGTAAAACCACGTCTCGTCGCCAGTAACAATGCGTTTCATGAATGTTGGGTCGGAATTGACTCGTTCTAGCATGTCCTCAGCGACTCTCATGCGATTGAGTTTTTGGAGAAAATTCAGGTCTTTTGGGACTAGATAGATAGATAAAACATTTATTTGATGCAACAAGATTAACACACAATACACAAAAGCACAATAAAATTACAAACATAAACCTAAGCACATAAATTAACAAAAAATAAATAAATAGAAAATGTAAACAATCACAGATATAGATACATTAAGTTACATACATAAAAAAAACAACGTTAAAAAATTAAACATAAAAACATTAAAAGAAAAAAAAGTAATAAAAGCAAAAAAAAAAGTAAAGCTTAAAAGTTTTGTGTGGCAAACAAACAAACAAAAAATGCATAGTGCGGTGTGTGCTTCACGGATGCATCAACTGACTAGCCGAGTGGCAACATGTTTCATACCCAAATGATTAGTTAAAATGGTACGGATCGACTCGTGAGATACAGAAAGTTCGGCGGCTATATCTCTCAAACTTGAATGAGGATTTTCAGTCACTATTTCCTTCACTCTTGCGATGTTAATTTCAGTTACAGAGGTTGATGGCCTACCAGAGCAAGGCAAATCTTCCATCACATCTCGACCGCTTTTGAATGCTTTGTACCACTCATAAGCACGTGTTTTTGATAAAGTTGATTCACCGCAAGCCTTCTGTAACATTTTCAGTGACTCCGAACACGAAATTCCATTAGCGATGCAAAATTTAAGACAAACAAATCATCCATTCCCGATACTTTTTTGACTGAATGTATATCAATAAATTTTGAAATGTTGCAAAATTTTCAAACAGTTTGAATGCAGCTATGGTACAATTTTGCCAAAGACATTATCTACATACGATTTTAATTGATATAGTATTTAATAAAAAAAAAAAAAACTTATTTTGCATTTCGAAAAAAATTTGGAGGCTCCATTCGGGTGATCTATTTACATAGGTAAGTTTGTACGGAACCCAGTTTTTACTGCATAATATGCCTTTGTTCCAACAAATATACTAATTGTGCACGTAAATATGCTCTTGTAGGTAGTTAAAAAAAATAACCACAAAGGGGATGGCAGGATCTCTGTCCCACTTACTTCGCTAGCTCACTAGACCTATCTACCGAATGCTGCAAAAAATTTGATTCCCGAAATTTTCAGACATCGACAGCTCAACACAAGTTTTAACTTGTTCTACTATACCTTTTTTAGCTTTTCTGATAGGTACTTTATTATAAGTATGCGCTATCCAATTCAGTTATGTGATGTAACCCATTTTCCAGTGAAATATTATTCCACCCCTTCGAACGCCTATCTCCACTAAACTCAAAATAAAAACAAGAGTATTTTGAACTAAGTACTTATGAACCTACGGTGTTCGGCTGATATTTCGAGTATTTTCTCATATGAACCTAAGCGGTATCATGCAAATTTTAATGATATTACCATCAAAATCATACCTTGTAAAAAAAAGACAAGTCACAACTCAGTTCCACCGTAAAAAGTTGTGAGATCCATATAATAATACCAAGACGGTTAATATATTCAGTCCGTGCTTAGGGGATCTTCTGTTTTAAGTTATTACGTTATTAGCTAACCTAACAACATCTTATAGTGAACATATCAATGTTAAAAATCTTTTATGTTTTAACCTAAATATGTATTAGTTGTAAGATACAGTGTTTTCATGTCAATTTACGGCACTCACTGCCGCACTCATAATTTATTTAAATGAATAAGTTACTTAATCCATTATTTTTCTGTATAATTAGATATGTATAAAGATTATGTAATTTTTTATACCCATACTGATTTATACAATTTGCGTAAGTTAAATAAAACGTGGTTTGTGTGTATACCTGCAATATCCGCAGTAAGATCCAAAGGTCGCCTGGAGGAAAGTCGCTGCCTTTCTGTGAAGGACGGAAACCCTACAGGCGAGCCACCTCCGCCGCCCACGGTGTGTTCTTTCTTTCATGGAAACTTCAAGCAATTTAGCCTACTTAATACTTTGCGGGATTTCGGTACAACTTCATAAAACATGTCCTATTCTTGCTTTTTTTATTCCTTTAGTTGACCATGGCTGGAAAAAATGGAAACCTGTATCGAAAATAATGTTTTAATACCGGCTTGATAAGTAAACACAATTTATGTAAATATTTCGGTCAGCTTTAGCTTTGAGCACTAGCTGGTAGCACTAGCTACCGAATTAAACAAGGTTAAAAAAAAATATTATCATTGATACTAATCAAAGATACAGGCTAATTTGAATCACTTGACTTGATTTGAGTCTTGGTAAGACATCTTCAAAGGGCTCATTCGCAATACGCTAAGTATTTAAACATTAAGTGACTGTAGTTCAATTAGCTATCGGCTTAGGCATGCAATTTGCTGGCTAATTTAATCGGATGGCTTCGACATATACAATGTGGAAAAATAAATCAGGCCCTAATGGGAAACTACCTTAAATCCTGGCTCATTTTACTTAAGGGCCAAGCGCCCGAAAATTGCCATAAAACAGTGATTTTCTGAGGCCTACCCCTCCGTAACGGCTAGGTCAATTGGTTTGAAAAAAATATATGTTTATTATAGATTCATGAACAATAATATCAACATTTGATTTTGTCGTGCAATTAATACTTTTGTCAAACAAAAATATTTAGCAATTTCACAACTTTTCTCAACTTTTCCCTACTCCTTCGAAACGGCTTGGACCTTTAGAAACATTTTTACACATAAAAATTGGTGGTTAAATATTCTTCAAAGTGAACATTGCATATGTAAATCAATCAATATCTCGCAGAGAAAATGGATTTAAAGCGCTTTCCGGGCGCTGCTGGCCGCAAATAAATGCACAGATTTGCGTACTGCCGCCTAGGCGAGTGCGAGAGTTGCGTTCACATAATTTCGGTCAGATGGTTCAAGGGACTATACGCCTTAAAGGAGACATTCCTTTATTTTAAAAAAGAAGAACAAAACTGCATTCAAATATTTTCTAACTGTCGCCGGACATGGGCCACATCCCACAGCCACAAACGCCGCCACGAGAGGCTAGAAGCGGCCACAAGCCACATGTGACAGGTAGCTGCTGCTTTTTCTTAACCCATGCACGCAGTATCATAATAGACTCTGTCGAAGAAGATTTACTTAAATGCGCGAATGGCTTGTTTCGGCGTTTTGTATCGCCGTTTAGTGACCGGTGCGGGCCACGAGAAGCGAGCAGCGGCGATTTGTAGCGTGTGGCGGCCACCAGCGTCAACCATGTGCGGCGAGTCCTTATAAAATGTATGAAACTTATAGGAAATATATCGGTGGCGGCGTTTTGTGGTTGTAGCCGGTGGCCCTTAAACTCGCTTGCCTCGCACGTGACTCGAACCAACTAAAATAAAAAAAAAAAAAACCGGCCAAGAGCGTTTCGGGCCACGCTCAGTGTAGGGTTCCGTAGTTTCCCGTCCGTCACAATAAGTGTACCCACTAATGAGTTTAAAAAAATGCTTGCATATACGATTATACTACAAACTTAGTCCAGAAATTATTTTGTACAACCTTTTTGTCTTTTTTGTACAAAAACTGTTCTTTCCATCAAGTTCAAAATAATTTTCCTAGAAAGTCCTTATAAAGTTCTACTTTTCAGATTTTTTTCATATTTTCTAAACTTATGGTTCAAAAGTTAGAGGGGGGGGGGGGCACATTGTTTTTTTACTTTTGGAGCGATTATTTCCGAAATTATTCACATTATCAAAAAATGATTTTAGTAAACCCCTATTCATTTTTAAATACCTATCCAACAACGTTAGGTTTGAAATTAAAAAAAAAATCACTTCCCACTTTACATATAGGGGGGCTACCCTAATAAAACATTTTTTTCCAATTTTTATTTTACCACTTTGTCGGCGTGATTGATATACATATTGGTACCAAATTTCAGCTTTCTAGTGCTAACGGTCACAGAGATTAAGCGAGGACAGACAGACAGACGGACAGACAGACATGGCGAAACTATAAGGGTTCCTGGTTGACTACGGAACCCTAAAAACAAACACTCGCTATTTTATTACACGATAATGATTACTGAGTATACGATAGGATTATTATTCAGGATAAAATTTCCCTCTCACCGAAATTAGATGCACTCTGGCTATAAGGCCAAACTTTGGCTGAGAGGTACTTTTTAGTGGTGGTACCTACCACAACTGAAAAGTGTAAAATAAAAAAAACGAATGTGAAGTTGTGAATTGTTGCAAAGAATAAAAGGTGTTTTGTTTATTTTTAAAGACGAATCTGAAGATTGAATCGTAGATTTGTTCTATGGCAAAAGGTAGTAGGTATGATTGTCTTATTTGAACTATACAGAACAACTGACCTCGTTGATAGGGTACGTCAAGTGGCGCGACTCAAAAGAGGGGACGTCCATCATACATTGACTAACAACTACTACGAAATATTTATAAACTGAATATATTTGACACGGTGAGCTCTGTCTCATAGGTAGATAAATTGTACATTCATCAAAATGTAAGTTGCAAAACTTGTGCATTCGTTTTGTTTTTGGCCTAAGAAAATACGACCAAGTCTCTCAATTCCGCAAGGATCTCAAGTGGCTCCCTATCCGTCTTCGTAAGAACACTCGGGTATTATGTCTCCTGTACAACATCCTATTCAATCCTGCTTATCCTGGCTACTTGCGTGACCGTTTTTCGTTCACTCGCCCTTACGATGCCCTATGCAGATCCCATCTTAAATACCATCTCAATTTCCTAGCTCATAAAACCCATTTTTATTCCAACTCCTTCTCTTTTCATGCAGTACGATCATGGAACTCGCTTCTAGCTAAGATCCAAGACGCTAAAAATATATCTGACTTTAAAAAGCTAGACAAAGAACACCACCTCTCTACCGTCTTGTAAAGATATTTATTATAGATATATATGTATTTTTATAATTTATGTATTGTATCTATTTATGTCTACATTTATTTACTGTTATTGATATGTATGAATGTATTATAAGATTTAATTTGGATAATATAATCTATTTAATATTTTTTTATTTTATTTTTCTAATTTATACACTCTGTGTCTACGTATCTTTTCCAACTGTCCTGTCGCAGGTCTGCTGGAAGAAATTTCGTTAGAAATAAGCAGGTCCTTTGTACTCTTTTATCCTTATTTGTTCTTTTCGATTTTAAGTGTTTTTGTGTACATAAATAAATAAATAAATTGTATATATTTTTGTAAAACTCCTTAAGTTCCGTGTTTAAATGCACGCTACTTTTCAGGAACCATGAGCTACAAGATATGACGTGCATGCATTTACTGAACAGGTTCACTCAAGTCTGTATGATTCTCTCCTCAAGATTTCTGGGTTGTAAAGATAAAGTTTCTGCCCATCCCCATAAAAATAAGTGACATCTAAGTTAAGATTCTAAGTACAGAACAGAAAGGAAGAATTTAGTTTAAAAAAAAAAATGTTGATTGGTAAAAGTGTTGGATAGTTCTAAGTTCTAACCTATTTTTCTGAGTAATACATAATATTATTTACCATTCCAACTTTTTCCTCTACACTGTTGTCAATTTGTCGATGGATCTATTCGAAATTGAGCATACAGTAATTTTTTTTTGATATTATACAGTTGTTGTTGAGACAAGTTACACATCAAGCTAGCTAAGCTAAAACAGAACCATTTATTTAGCTAAACTAGCTTAGACTATAGAAAGTCGTATTGTATGAACATCAACCCGCACTGGGACTGCCGAGTGAATTACGAGCCTCATCACAGGGAGGAGGCCTGAGTCTTAGCTGTGATAATTTATGGGCTGATTACTAGATAATAAGTACTGCACGAGAAAAGCACTAGCCGTTTTCCGCAGGAATCGTGCATTTTTCTTGAAAAAAAAAAAAAAACGTACCGTATGACACTCATAAATAGCGGTTTCGATCAGTTAAATAAAATTTACAGAATCAATACTTTTAAAGCATAGAATTATGTAGATGCTGCGAGAAGGTTTGAGAGAGATACCGTGGTCAGACCGTGACTTTAGAATGCAAAGGAAAAATTAAGGAACAGAGGTGGGTTTTAGTCAGTAAGAGTCTGAGTTGAGCAAGTTACGGAAAACATAGTTACATAGCAACTGTATGTAATATATAAGAATACAGGGCATGGAATTAATAGTCAAATCGAAACTCCAAACAAGTGATAAATTCAATTCAGACATAAACGATTTGTAGATGTCAAAACAAATAACTATGAATGAAGTGCTACATAGAGCACGGGGTCAGCGTTGTTGAATTTGTTTGACAGATTCAGACAGACCCATTGTATCTATGTATAGGTGCCATCTCCACGAAGAAGTGTTTTGCGGGGATATCGTCATCCTGCCATTTCATTTCGTAACAACTCTATGAACGTGTTTCCACATAGTGATATTATCGCGGCGATTCGACGAGTGACATTGACGACGAAAGCTTTGAATCGCGGCGATTCAGTCACTCGTGTAGATGGCGCCTTAAGCTCAAAACAGACGGACTGCACGCCGACTTTGCAGTTTGGATGTAGTTTTTGCGCAGTGGACATGATTGCCTCAAAACTGGCCATCGCCTACGCAGTCTGCTTGCGGTCGACGTGTAGTTAGCATGCAGTTCTAAAAATTAGACTGCATGTTTCCGATCATTACAATTATAGGCCAATGAACTTAGCTAATATTAATTTTAATAATTCGTTTGCTCGACAACATTAAAGAAAGTTGCTGAATTAATGAAACACTTTTCATTGAATGTAACACACATTCAATGAAAAGTTTTTGCAATCAATCCGTAGGATTCTAACTCCCTATACCTAAGGGCTGTGGGAATGTTCGAACAAGTTGCCGTGGTCCTTGAACGCAAAAGTCAAGTGAAGGAACGCAGGTGAGTTTTACTCGGCAAAAGACTGACACGCGCTCTCGCTCCACTTAGAGCGGGAGAAAGTATTTGATGATTACTCGCCTAAAAAACTCCACTAATTTAGCTCAAACGTTAAGCTGATCTCTCTCTCTTGAAGTATTGCTTTGATAGATTGTAATGAGAATGCGATTGTTTGCGGTGAATATGAGACTACAGGTATTAATCGCCTATAAGAAAAATGAAAAAAAAAACTGAACTATTTGCCACACATTTTCTCCAAAGAAACTAATCGGCGGTGAGCTGTGCAAGCGTGCAGTAAACTTCTTTAATTTTGACTTTGAGGACGTGAATATCTATGTAACATCTCTCTTTTTCATCCATCTAACCATGTTTCGCTCTCCCTTTAATTCTTTTTTTGAGGGTTCCGTATGTCAAAATGAAAATAGGATTTGTTGTTTTAACGGTTTTTGATTTAAAACTAGATTTGAGAATTTTTTACTCGATAGTTTAGTGTGGTTCTACGTTGAAAGTTAGCCGAGAAATAGTGTAAAAAAAATCAGACACCTGTACAAATGTTACGCCTATATCGTGTCGCCTACTCTTCGATATGCATGTTATTTTGCGTTGCCAAATAGCCCAAAAAATTTTTTTTAATGTCAGGTGGAGGGGATTGTAAAGAAGTTATTAACTAAGGGGTTTGCTGATCGAGTGACAGAAAAACAGTAGCTATCAAGTATAATTCATAATTTACGAATACTACGGGGTTTAGTTGTGAGTTTATGTTGTACCGCAACTTGTTATAAATTCTATTAACTGTTAGAGAATAACTTGACGACTTAACAAAATGAGCCCTTTAAGTAAGTTGTTGAGTTCACAGTGTCTCATTCACACATTAAATACGAAAACAAGGTTAATGGCGCCATAGAACCGGTCACCACTAGTTACTAGTTATAACAGCGGAGACCTTCGCTTGAATATGATGTGGTCGCTATCGTATTGATTTTAAACAGAATCATAAAGAAAAAAGATAAGTGAAAAGAAAGAAGGTGTAGGTATGTGAGGGTTATAGGAGATGGTGTTGTAAAGTTTCTGCCTGCACCCATTGGAATATAGCGTAACACATATGTCTCGCGTTTATATAACGACATTCACACTACATAAGAACTAATAGCTACTTTCTTATTTGCTTTGCAACATTTGCCCCTATTTAAAAAAAGCTCAGTTGCATCGACTGCTCGAAAAAGTATATTTGGCAGATAATTGTGATACTTTTATTGCCATCAAAATTTTGGCTTGGGTAGAACACTTGTGTCCTCATGGGGAAGACAATCGACTGCAGCGACCTTACACGCCGCGTCCTGGATCAGACCATGGTCCATAGCGAGGAGGAATGGCAGGCGGGCGCCTACTTCTGCGAAGCAGTCAAGTCTCCTTAGTAGTCCTGACTTGAATACACCAATACTGACAAATTAATGCTTACACTAGGGAATGCAAGAACCGCCAAAATTTCTTTGTGTAATTCAGGCCGCCTACATCTTGCATTTCTTTAATTAAATAGAAACTTATCTATTAAAAAAAAAAACAATATAAAATGCATAAATATATTTAGGTAAAAGGTATATTTGCGTTTTGTATTTAAACACAGTAGGTACAATATAAATCAACAAAATATAAACGTAATTAGTCATTATAAATACATAACACGCATGAATATTAATTACTATAAAATATAAAACTCAACATAATAACAACACTATAAATCTGTAATCAAATTAACCATATTATAAACTCACTATAAGTTCTGAGTAGAGAATACCCGATTTTTTTACCCGGTTTTCGGTGAAATCGGTTTTAAAACTAGTTTTGAAATTTATTTTTAATTGTAAATTTTAAATTGCTTGTGAAATTCTAAATAATTATTTAGATACTTATCTTTTCAAAAGAAATTGTATACCTAATATGGCCATGAATTCTCTTAAAAATAAAAAAAAGTCTTAACTTAAAAGCCTTAAGGCTCGGCGCAAACGAGCGACAGCCAGTCGTGATCAGAAGCCGCTATATTTTATAATCTGCTTCCTACTGCGCAGTCTTACATGGACTCCGACACGGAAAGTTTGCTCGCCATGGGCGAGACGTGTATCATGTTATGGTGACGCGTGCGTTATGTATAAGAATGTCTAACGGTTAACTACGCGAGGAGTGTGTGAGTGACTGAAGTGCGACGGTGGCGGATGTCGGCGTTTTATCCGTTCCGTAGCGACCATGAGTGGCGAGTTGCGAGCACAGCTGTAGCGAGTGGCGCCACTGGCTACACAAGTGTGTGTCTAAACAAATTATGAAAAAGCTTGTCCAGTGGCTGTGGTCGGTGGCTCGTTTGCGCCGAGCTTAATTGTTAGTATGAGGATCCGGACGAAACAAGTGACAAAATCAGAGTTTTAAATGAAATTATGCGGCACAGGCAAAAATATACTATTCCGCTCGGAAAAGTGCATTTACCGATTTTTTATCAACTCAAGTTTCAATTTGTTTGAGTTTCTTTATGTCGACAAACAAACTGTTCTAATATAGGGGAGAGTCGGATATATTGTACCATTTTTCAGTCTCGGCAAAATATCTCGTTGTTATATTAATTAATACAAACTATTTATCCAATACCACATAGTTTAGGATCTCGTTTACCTTACACCGCAAAGTCAACACTATACTGTTTACCAATTTATCAAAATACGCGTTTTTCTAAAAGCTTTACATTGGAACAATTTACCCGACTAGTCGGTTTAATTGTACCACAGGTCTGGTAAATTGTACCAAGAAAATTTAATAGACCTTAAGTCATAATAAATGATTGATTACTTAATAAAATTATTTTAATTAAATAATACATAATATTATTCATCATGATAATATTTTAATTAAGTACAATACTATAGAAAATGTGCTAACAAAAAATAAATAAATATTTCTTCAATACGTAACATTTATGTATGAAAAAAATGAACAAAAGACCTATCAAAAACTAAACGTTAGTTTTTTATTTAAAAAACGAACTGTATATAAACTGGACAATGTTTAACTAGCATATTTTCCAATTCCAAATTAAAAGTATAGTTAATTAGTTTGCAAAATTATTCCTTTTTCTGGCATGAAGTAGAATAGGTTTTGGGATAAAATATCTTGCAGATCTTTGGTTTAATCTCATTTCCTTCTTTTCTAAAGCTAATAATAAAGCCCTTTCCAAGTACTCCTTATTCCATCCACAATATTTTCTTTGAATACCGTCCATCTAGAAAAATAAACATGCATCTGGCTGGGTAAATTGTACCAGTACAATTAAGGCAACTGCTGGTGGTACGTTTTATCAAACTAGGAGATTTGAAAAATAAACTTTTGCCACAAAATATTCTTAAAACCTAACAATTAATTACTTTATAGTATGAAAGATGATTAGAGACCTGTTCAACAAAAAAATACAATAAAACGCTAAGTTACCTTTTCACAGAGTAATGTCCTTAGGTACACGCTTCAAAACTTTCATCAATCATTAACGAAAACGTTTTAATTCTCTCAAAATAAATGCAGTAGCCGGACGTCACTACAAAAAGAAAAGTAGTTGAGGGCGCTGTCAGGGCTTGGTTTTGTATGATCAGAAAAGAAAAATATTGACATTTAGTAGGAAATTTTGAAGTGGTACAATTTATCAAGCAGTACAATATGTCCGACTCTCCCCTACGTTTTCTCTTGTACTTCTTAGTTCATATAAACGCTCATGGTTAATGTTGCGTTAAGAGGGCCCTTCCCAACTCGCCTATCATAAACGTCGAGCATGGTTTAAAGCTTGTTGCTTCATCTAACGCAATCGAACGCGATGTTTGATGAAGAGGCAATGTAAAAATAGAGAGAGCGAACCTGAAATCTCTTTTGGAATTCGGTAATTCCGTGTTTACTCGAATATTTTATAAAACTTGTTCTAGGAAATACATGTTTTTTTAAAACCCTTAAAAGTTTTTGAAAAAAATTGTCGTTATTCAAAATCTCGATTAAATTTAATATGCAAAGCTTCTATAGATGTACTTATATTAGGGTTCCGCAGTCAACTAGGAACCCTTATATTTTCGCCATGTCTGTCTGTCCGTCTGTCTGTCTGTCTGTCCGTCCTCGCTTAATCTCTGTGACAGCACTAGAAAGCTGAAATTTGGTACCAATATGTATATCAATCACGCCGACAAAGTGGTAAAATAAAAATTGGAAAAAAATGTTTTATTAGGGTTTCTTGTACTATGTGAGTACTTCCCACTTAACATATAGGGGGGCTCCCTATATGTTAAGTGGGAACTTATTTTTTTTTTTAATTTCAACCCTAACGTGTGATATATTGTTGGATAGGTATTAATGAATAGGGGTTTACTAAAATCATTTTTTGATAATGTCAATAATTTCGGAAATAATCGCTCCAAAAGTAAAAAACAATGTGTCCCTCCCCCCCTAACTTTTGAACCATAAGTTTAGAAAATATGAAAAAATCTGACAAGTAGAACTTTATAAGGACTTTCTAAGAAAATCATTTTGAACTTGATGGAAAGAACAGTTTTTGTACAAAAAAGACAAAAAGGTTCTACAAAATAATTTCTGGACTAAGTTTGTAGTATAATCGCATATGCAAGCATTTTTTTTAACTTCGTTTACATATTTTATTATCCTGAACGTATCTTCTTTCAAACAAAAAAAGAGTTATTAAAATCGGTTCTCGCAATCCAAAATTACCACCGAAAACTTCTTCTGGTACCTATGTATTAATTAGTAACCCAATTCCCCAAGAGATGGCGCTGGGCTATTTCGCGTTCGCGCTGTTAGGATTTTTCCTGAGTTGATGGGGTCGGGTATTATCGAATTGTTCGGTTGGTCTCTCCTTGGCATTGGCGGTATTATCTTATAACTACACAAAACTTCTATCAGGAACATGCTAAGGCAATTTAGAGCAAAACTAAAATTCATTTTTTTGACGTCATCTATCAAAATGTTAAGGTAAAAACCAGTTCATAAATGTTTCGATAGATGGCGTTGCGTAATGACGTCATCTTTTTAAAAGTCGATGTTAAGATTTTCCGTGCTTTCATGACCTACCGTGGTAAAAAATCGTTGCTTCTTAAAAATATTCGTAATTTTACGAGTGCACAATCGCTGAAATTTCTACTACTTGCATACTGTTTTAGTTATCACCGTCCTTTGTGGGCCCGTTTTTAGGGTTCCGTATTTATTAGAGTACCGTACTTAGTATGTTAACGTAACAAATAGCCTTTTTTTAAACTCATAAGTGGGAACACTTATTGTGACGGACGGGAAACTACGGAACCCTACACTGAGCGTGGCCCGACACGCTCTTGGCCGGTTTTTGTTTTTAATATGTTTTATGAGTACATTATGGAGAGCCGAGGAGTTTTTTGGATTTTACACAATTTTTTAAAAATTCTATCGAAAGCCTATATATTAGATATTATAATATCCACAAGATATCTATGTATCTTAAATATCTCAAGAAAGATGTGTAATAACATCATAATCGCGTTAGTGCGGTTGTAAGAAAATGTACCTCGGGTTGGTCGCTCTTAACTAGTTATCACGGAAACCCCCAGTCAATGGCTGTGTTTTTTATTTTGTCAATTCAACAAAATTCATTGCGTTCTTTACGTTTATCAAGCAGACGAACAGACCGAAGGAATGGATCACTTTCATCTTTCAATTGTGATAAATCTTCGTATTTTCATCCAATCATTCTAAAACTAATTCGGCGTCATATTGAAATAGACCGATTAACTTAAATAATTCAATGAGTCTAGTTAACCTAAATAAGGTTTTTCTTAGCGAACATACTCTTTAGGAACCAATTTTGCAAGAAAATCGTATCTTTATACTAAAATTTTTGAATTCGTTAGTGAATAATCTAAAGACACATATTTTATAATATTCCAAATATCGGTGAACCGAGTTCGTCTTTAACACTCATTCTAAAGATGACAAGTTTCAACAAGATCTGCTCAGAATCTAAACAGCTGAAAAAAGTACAAAACAAAAATCAACATGTTCATAATGCTAACAAGTCAATTCATAGGTATCAGTTACGAGGATGAATTTATTTTTATCCGAACATAAGTCAGATAAAAGTAAGATTCCTAGTAAGAACGATTTTTATGTTTAATTTTGCAAAGGCAAAGCCCTTTACAAAATTAAGTAGTACGAACTGAACACGATGAACATAGCGAACACAAACATCAAACTTGAACATTTGGTTTGTTTGTATGTATTGTCAGTATGTTCGAACACGTACGTGAACATAGTTCAAATCGAGTTTGTACACAACAGTCGTAAACTCTCTTAATAGCCATTAAACTTGAACATTTGGTTTGTTTGGATGTATTTTCAGTATGTTCGAATACGAACGTGAACATAGTTCGAATCGAGTTCGTACACAACAGTCGTAAACTCTCTCAATAGCCACGGTGGCGTCGTTGGAAGTGGTCGATTGTGAAGTAGCGAAAAGATTTTTGGTGTTCGCATTGATTCATGAAGAACACCGTCCTTACAGAACAAACGAAAAAAGTTTGATATTCGTTAGGGCCTGTGCAGACCACGTTTTTTAAACGCGCCGTTGACGCGCGTTTTAGAAACGTGCGTCGACGGCGCGCTTTTATCCTATTAAAAGTCTACAGGCTGCGTCTGACTCGCGTGCGTATCGCGTCTGTATCGCTACAAACGCGCGTCAGCGGCGCGTTTAAAAAACGTGGTGTGCAAAGGCCCTTTGTGGTACACACTTGCGAAGTTGTTGCGTAACAAATTTGTTCGTACGTGCTACTGTTAAAATTCTATCAGTTATTGTCTAAGGCTGCTCGCCCACGTCCGATAATCGGTGACCGATTTTTTGTAGGAGAAAAATAGAACAAACTATAGCAATAGTGCAAAGCACACGTCCCACTAAAGTTGGTCAGAAATACAGAACAATGTTACAAATATACAAAATTGGTCCGATTATCTGTCCTGCAAAAAGTCTAACGTGGATGGGCAGCGTACACCACAAAATATCTTATAAAAATGTAGAGTTCAGGATGTGGGTCATTGCAACCGATTGCAGTTCTATAAATATGCACGATTTTGATGGAGAGGTACAAATCCAATCTGTTATTGTTAAATTACTTTAGCTCTGCACGTGAGGATTTTATATAAACATGACAGTTCTCACTTACAGCAGTCAGAACGCAGGATCTAGGTTGTGAACCAATATAGGTAACTCCTATGCATAAGTGATTTCTATTGTAGAGATATGAGAAGATGCCACTGACTGATGTTCCGTACAAACTTACAGTTAAATTCCCGAATTGATTTTTCTGAATCGCAAAAATAGTTGTTTACAGTTTTCAGATTTTTTCCTATACTTGTGCTATGAGACCTTGCTTCATGCCATATTTCAGAATTATAGATCAACGGGAAGTAACCTATGAATTTGGATTTCCTTGAGAGCGTCGTAATATAGGTTTTTTGCGAAAGAAACAGCCGCTTGTTTCCTCGTCAACTTGTTAGCTTAGACGTTTGATTTTTTCACAACTTTAAGGGACCGCAGACTTGAGTATATAATATGGTTTTAATTTCAACTCAATACCTACACGCAGTCCCGAGATAAAGGGTCTTGACAGACAGACAGACGGATAACAAAGTGATCCTATAAGTTTTCCGTTTTTTTCTTATGAGGTACGGAACCCTAAAAAATGATCAAAGTAACTTTAATTTCGGAAGTCGGTCTATCTGGTATTGTTTGTCAACACCGACTTCCGAAATTAAAGTTATTTTGATCTTTCTACCATGTCTGTGCTTCAATCTACAAAATATTGTGTGATTGTCTTACTTGTAAAGAATTGGAGTATTAATGATCCTAATGGCTCCAGCGGCAGATACTGACCGCTTTTTAAAGATCCGAAGTAAAAGCTTGTACTCACATAATAATTATGTATAGAATAGAATAGGTTGGCGGACACATTGTAATAAGATAGTGCCTCATTATAGCAGATTCGAATACTCAGTTTATTAAAATAATAGAACAAACACAAAGACAAACACGTCAGCTACGACAACTGGTCTATTATATCAACAGAATCAACTGTTCAATCTGGTGTATGATCCAGATGGAAAACTCGATTTGTTAATAAATTGGGATAGCAGGAGTGACAGGTTCCTAGTATCTGTTAATCCAAGGATTTGCTATCATAGCTACATTGAAAAATCTATTGAAACTATTCGTGGAGGAAACTTTGTTAGGATTATAACGCTTCCTAAGTTACCAAGATTGACGGCCCAAATTTGCGATGACAGGTCCTGTGTGATTTGTTTTCAACGTAGATATTAATTAGATACTGTATAATAGTTTTAAAAAGACTAATTTTTGATAAAAATTACCGTAATAGAGATATTATAAATATTAGTTACAAAAGGTTCTCGACCTGGCCTACATAAAGGACCACACGCGGTGGCCCATGAAGTGTTCTTGTAAACCCGTATAAAAGCCCAATGATGTAAGCAACAAACAGTTAGTGTTAAAGCTAAAAATACTCAATCGTCAGCAATCTCATCCTCGATCAAATTAAACAACACCGTTGCCACCAATGGCAACTATAATATCTTTGCCTCGCAATTTTCATTGAAATTTATTTTGGACAACCCTAGTATTGAGTTATCTCCCGCAGTGTCTGACACATTTACCCAACATGCAATATGCAAGATTTTCTTTACTGAAATCGACGTCCTCAGGGCTGTCCAAAAGCTTGAAATAACCAAGGGTGCTGGACCTGATGGGTTACCCCCTATTTGTATAAAAAATTGTGTCCATCAAAAACTTGTAGGGAATTCAAGACTGCTACTTCCTTGAATGTCCTACATAGCTCTCTAGTGCGTAGCTCACTTAAATATGCGTTCCCAGTTTGGAATCCAACCTGAACCGTGAACGAATCCAACCAAACAAAGTCCATGTAAACCGTATTGAAAGAATCCAACAGAATTTTACACCGTACATGCGTTATAAAGATCACAGTTGTCCCTACCGAGCCGGCTACGAGCGTATGAGTCACTTCAGATCTTTACAAAATCGTAGAGCCCTTGCAGACTCGATTTTCTTGTTCAAAATCGTAAATAGTGTACCTCGTGCACTCCTGAACTGTTGCAACAAATTAACCTTGACGTACCTCGTTGACGCCTTGTGAGGACAGTGAGAGCACATAGCACCTTTGCAAGCAGAAGTTCACGTACCAATCTCAGGCGGTCTGCTCCTTTAAATAGGTTCGTGACCACGTACGATAAGGTCTGTTGTAACAACGGGGATATTGACATCTTCTTTGACTCTTTGGCTCAGTTCAAGTCGAAAATCACATCATCACAGCCACTTTTTTCCGAAACTATAAGAGCTATACTGATGAAACTTAGTGAGTAGATGTATTCTGTAAACCGCATTAAGATTTTCACAGAAAAATGGAAAAAAAAAAACAATAAATTTTGGGCGTCCCCATACATAGAATTGAAGACACTTCCAAAGTGGGTAAAATGTGTGTCCCTCTCCCTGTAATTTTATCCATATCCATTATCTTGCAAACCGCCAACGAAAATTGGTTTGAACGAGATCTAGTAAGTAGTTTTTTTTAATACGTCATAAATCTAAAAAAAGAAACACTATTATTAAAACATCGATCACAGTTACAAGGAACTACAAGAACTTTTATATTATGTTACTGCTACGGAACCCTTCATGGGCGAGTCAGACTCGCGCTTGGCCGGTTTTTTTTTAGTTTATGTTCTTATAATCTTTTATGGTTGTCTGGTAGATATAATTGTCAGTATATTTAAGTTCATTATATTCTATGTAGCATCGCGTAGCCGGAAAAATTGCAGCAATTGCCAACAACAATGACAGCATCTCCTCTAATTGTAAACTGTTTTGTGCCAATTTTGATAGGGAACGGGTAGTATTCCCCTATTTTGCGGGTACGAGGTAGCAGCACGAAGCGGAATGTTTTGTCTAGTCAAAATTAAAAAAAATACCAATTTTGTAGCTACAATGACTGCTTGCAGTCTCTGGTGCTACCTAAGGTGAACATGGATGGATTAGATGTGTTAGAGTTTCCTCAGATCCAAGCATGTCTACGCTACGGTGGCGAGCTGCGTAGCGAAAATTTATTGTGTTCAATTCGCATTCGGTTTTAAAACCGAATGCGAAAAATCAAGTAATACGGAACCATTAAGGTTCCGGATTATTTGATTTGTAATAAGAAATGATGTAAACGTTACTTGGTTTTGAATAAGGCAAACTTGCGAAATTTACCACATAAAAACAGAATAATGATTTCTTTCAGTTACATACCTTCCTTTTATACGAAATGATACAAAAATTGTATTAAGATAAATTTATTACTAATGTTCTTTGAAATCAGCCTTAAAATACTAAACAGTTTAAAATAGACCGCTTACTTTTCAATATTACTGACTTGAATTTGTACCCTGTGCAACAGTTATATACCTACGTATAACTTACCAAGTTACAACTTATCAATTGGTGTGAGAATGAGAAGTGTTGTCTTGGCTTCTTCTTTTTATTTTACAAAGTGACATCCTATGAGGAAAACCAATATCGAGGGGGGAGCGAGGTAGAACTCCACCCACTGCCTAACTAAGTATTATTTTTATGATTATCATGATGGTTGTTGTTTCAGGTAAAACTGTATGCCATGGGCCCAGGGCTGGGTCAAACTGGCTGCGACTTCGCGTACACGCTGTGAATTAATTATTAGTCTTTGTTCGAGTATTGGCCACCGCGGGGAGAAGACGCCACGTGTGGGCCTGCGCACACCCGGGGGCGGGCGCTCAGCGCCGCCCCACAACTGCATCTGTAAGTGCACTATTGTATACAGCACTCGCACACTCGTGCATCCATGACGATGTAGCCCCCGCCAACCCTTACCTGCCGTTTGCGAGAGCCATTATTCATTTGGAAGCGGAGCTCGACGTCGGACGTCTAGTTCGCTGTAAAAATGCCGCGACAGTTAACGGTTATCGTATATATCGTTGTACTCGTTGTGATACTTTTGACTCGTCTCATTTTATTCTTTTTACTTATTACCGATCTTAACGAACTGAAATCGGGAAGATACAATCTCGAAAAGTAATTAATTTATATTTATTTCTTGTCTTTTTTTTTTTTTTTTTTTGTGGTGTGAAAGTGACCATACAAAACTTTCAAAATGTGCGTGCAGAATTTCCACCGGATATTTGATTTGCACAGGTTAGTCTAAGTAACTATCGGCGATCATTTACCTGTTGCGAGCTTTGCGCCAACTGCTTTTTTATAATTTTTGTGATGTTTGTTAATTTCTGTTCGTATTTAGAAATCCTTATTTTATTTTGTCATTTTATTTCTGCCTTGGCCGTTTGCTATTTCCTGTTATATTTTCAAGTTTTCAGAGATTCCTTTGAAAACGGCTGGCGTACCTACCTATTTACTATGAATTTATTTAATTTAAAGTATTTTGAATTTTAAAAAGTCTAAGAAATTGTTGCAAAGAAGTTTATGTGACGTCAATTAGTGCGTCTCTTGATAGCGGGGAAATAGGTCAAGCCTTGCAGCGCGGGAACTGGGGGGAGACTGTGGTGGCAGAGGCGCTAACGCCCGGGTTCGGGCGGACTTGTCCTATATCTTTCCATTTCAAATGTTCAATTACGTGTTAGGCAGTGTACGATTTTGGTTATTTTTTTTAAAGCGTGTTTGTCACTCGCGACGAAAATCTTTGCGAATCGTACTATAATAGTAAAAAAAAGTTGAGAAGTTTCTTTTGGCGCAATTAATTTACGAAGTCATACTTTGGACTGGAAAAGTACCCAAGATCAAATTCTATTTACTAAATTGCTTCATAGATTAACTATTGTATTTTAAAAAGGATTTCTTTGTACTTGGTCTGGGTTATTATTTGAAGTCAACATATTTTTCGATTTTGTTGGTCTAGTTGCCAGCTGAAATGTATTTTTATGAGGCCAAAAAAACTTCGAGGCTAATATGGTAAACACTAGTTTAAGTTATTTTATATTGTATTAAAAAAAATATATATACGGGATTTAAAATTACTTCGCGTCGGTATTATTTTTAGCCGATTGATTCTTATTATTTAGCAATGTAAAGAACAACGCCAATTTTTCTGCATGTTAATTAAGCTGGTTGCTAACCCGACTTTGCTGAGATAGAGGCGTTGAGCCAGGAGTCTTAGGTTCGATTCACAGGCTAGCTAACTGTGTTGAGCCAGGAGTCTTACGTACGATTCTCAGGCTGATCGACTAATCTGAGCCACTGACTACCTAGTATGATTCTCAGGCTGGCATAGTTTTTTATGTGGAATTTCACCATTACAACCAAGAGTCCTGGTCTTTAAAGCTCGCCTCAAATTGGAGAGATTGAGAATTAAGTCGGTCTCCATACATTTTATATGGAAACTAGACTTGTAGAGCTAAACTTGATCCAAGCCACGCGACGTCGTTCTATGTATGAATCAGGCGCGTTAGACGTGAGCGTCGGTCTAATGTAGTTCTAGCTTTATTGGGCAAAACGTTACTTCTGGACACCGGTCTCTAGCTCTTCGGTTAGCATGTATTGTAATGGAATAAATGTAAACTTAAAACAAAAAGACCATCTGCTATGCTATTATATGCTTCGTATATAAAATTATTTTCAAACTTGGGTATAAATTTGAGTTAGACGGGTCCTTCGGTATTGTGGCCGTGTGCGCTACTAGCCGGATGCTTTTTTACACTGTATTTCATATTATTAGAAAGGTAATTAACTAGGCTTTCAATTAGTGTACGACATGTTTTCAATAACTATTCACATTCATGACAAAAACTGCCTTAACATAAAGAGTTATGATGTGCGATTTTTTTGCTCTCGAGTGTATATACTGTGACTAACTGAGCTTCTAACGTTCGAATTGCGGGTAAAAAAATCAAGTGGCCATCTCCATTAGAGTTTTGCCCAGTAGTGTTAATGGCAAAAGTAAGATATTAATTTTAGTCCGGCAGCTCTTTTGATTTGGACCACTAGGTCGCAAATGCGGCTGCAAAGCAAATGCCCTACCTCGAGCTCTTAACGCGATCCATTTAACGACCTAAACTGAACTGCTAAAGGGATGAGTCTTATAGATAAACCTGTTTCTCGCTCGAACGCCGACTTTTTTAGGCCATGGTAAGGCTCCTGAACTTCTTAGGTTCGGCTCTCGGGGAAAAGTTTTTGTGGCTAGTTCAAGACAATTAGCTTTCCATCTGACTGAATATCGACTGACTGACTAAAATATCGTTACCTGTTCTTTAAGGATATAGCGATGTAATTAAATGTTATAACAAAAAAAAAAATTGATTTTAGTAACCCACGCAATTATTGATTCTTTTACATTACTGAAAAGAAACCTGTGATCCTAGAACGTTTGGATACGCACCCATACGCACAAAGCGTTTTGGGAACACATTTATTCTGCGTACAGCCAAGGAGTGGAATTCCCTGTCGGTGTCTGTTTCCTGATAGCTACAACTTAGGGGTCTTTAAGTCGAGAGTGAATAGGTTACTTCTAGGCAAGCGTGCTCCATCGTTGACCACATCATCGCTTACCATCAGGTGAGATGGTGGTCAAACGCGAGCCTATCAATAATAATTATAATAAAAAAAAAAAAACGTAAAGAGCATCTGAAAAATATAAGTGTGGTTTTAGTCAACAAAATTCTGACACGCCCTCGCGCTCCGTCCAAGAGCGGGAGAAGTCATTGGGTGATCTTACACCTAAAACACCTAAAAAAAGAGAGAGTTAATGAATTATAAGAAATATTCGATACTAGCAGTTTTGGGTCAATCGACTAACTTTTTCAATCAATTGATTAGTTATGACTAATTTAATCATGATTGATTTAATCATAACTAATTATTAATTCAATCATTAGTCTTCAATCATTATTTGACTAATGATTAAATACGACCATGGCTATCATTTGAACATGAACAAACAGAACACATGAACAAGAATAACTACAATCTTTCAAATCGCGATTTTTTTTGCATTTGGGATTTAGTTTTTAAACTTATTTTTATCGCAATATTATTTTGGAGTTTAATTTAACCTCTCACGGACAAGTTTACCGTTTACAGTTTAAGTCAGTACACCTCGGTACAAGCTAGGGTTTGGGTTCCGGAACGACTCGTGTCTCGAAGTCCTGGGACTTTTGGTTACTTTAGTCCCGGGACTCGAGATGAGACAAGATTGTCGAAATTGTTCTGTAATCATTTTTAATATTCAAATATTTGAAGGAGCTTAGCGCCATCTGTTACTTTAATGAATACTTGGACTACTACTCTGTGAAAATAAAACAAGATCAATATTTAAAAAGAAATTTCAGTTCTTTGAAGTAACTGGAAAACGTACAGAAAGTATAAAGCTTTAAACTCAATACAACCGTCAACGAGAGAGTGTTCTTCTTGCCCAGTGGCATGCTTACAAAAACCAGAAACAGATTGTCAAAGCTGGTTGTCATAGGATGATTTTTCCCATCGAGGAAAAAAAAAAGACAAAGCTCTTTGTTCTTCTTTGTTGACGCTCTTTTTTTTTAAAGCCTAGTTTATTAAATCAGAAAAATTGTGTATTCAATGTGTTAGTTGATTACGGCAACTGATTTATAAGTCTGTTACATTATTCATATTTAGATTATTTAATTATGAAAGAAATCTGTGGTTATGAGAATTAACAATGTTGCCATTATGACCTATGATTAGATACTAGAATTATTAGATAATAGTAAAGTTATTAAGGATTAGTATGATTTTTAACTATGATTTCACGTTCGTTTTATAACTGTAAGATAACTGCTTAAAAGTGAATGAATGTGCGATTAAAATAAATAAGCAACGCAATCAGTAAGACTGAAATTAAGATAAAAGTTATTAGAAGATAAAAGTTATTAGATTAATTTTTCTGTTTAATAATTTGTTGACTTTACAAAAAAACATACCTTTTTTTAATACGTTTCTTTAGAAATGAACTCAATTAAAATTATTCAAAAGGCTAACCACTCTTAAAAAAATAGAAACAAAAAAATCTTAAAAGCCTCGAAGTCCCCGGGATTCCCGGGACTTTGATTGTAGGCTGTCTCGTGTCCCGGGGCTTGGAAATTGTCGGGAATTCCCAAACCCTGGTACCAGCTAACTTAAACCTTATTTTTACGTAATAAGGTTTATGTAAACTGGTGTAATGTAAACTGTAACGGTTAACTGGAGCCTGAGAGGTTAAGATTAATAAAATATGTACGTTATATAATACTTATATAGCTATGCAGCTAATATACATCACATGACGCTATAAGTGTTTTGTTTAACATGTTAAAAAAAAACTGTCGTTAGATAGCTACTTGGTTCTTACTGAGCTCATAAACAACAAAATTTTTGTTTTAATGGCTGTTAAGAAAACATGAAATAATCATGGTCTAATGACTAATGATGATTGAAACTAGTCAATCATTAATCATGACTGATGATTGAATTTTTTAGTTATTAGTTACTTACTAATCATGATTGAATATTTTAATCATTACTCATCGATTGAACTAAATTTTACTCAACGTTGGTTACTAGCCGTATAAACTATGATATATGCAGGGAAATGAGATATCTGCTGTAATATGGCGTATTATGCTAAAGCCAACTCTTTCGGGCAAATAAAAAAAGGCGTGGCAATGAAGGCTAAAAAAAATATGTAACATCTTACTTACAATATTGAATATTTTAAGTCTCTACTTTATAAAGTTGGGGCGATTTAATAGTAAATATAATTTGCACATACTTAAAATAAAATTCTTACTTTGAATTATCGAAACGAATTTTCTACCACCTTGGCGTACATTTGGAACTACAAATCTAAAATAATATTTTTTATACCCTAGCGAAGTAATTTTAAACTCCATACAAATCAGCTCGCGTTCAAACCTTTTGCATCATTGTCGTGTGTCACATTAGTTGGTCACGTGGCTCACTATTTCTTAATGTACGTAATTTTGTTTAGATATTCATCAAAAGTTTTGACGGCTCGCGGTACGTCTAAGCATGATGTAGAGTCCTATTTGGACCCAGACATCTTTGCACCGGACCCGGAGGAGCTGTACGACTCTGATGAGTCTTGTGAAAGTCATCTTTACCCTGTGAAGTAAGTGCCCTTAGAATTCATAAGGTCTAACAAAACAGTGGAAGACTTGATGGGTTGGTTGATTTTGGCTGAGCATTTACAAGATAATTGTAGGTAAAATGGAGAGATACTTTTGATACTCACCTTTTAATTTTCAGTTACTTCAAGATATAAAAATTTTAACACTCAGTAAATTAGTTCTAGTAAGTTAATTCGCAGTAGGGTTAATCGAATTACAGTGGCGGCGTCCTAAACATTTTTAATCAGCTTCAGTTGTACAATCGGTTTGCTTGTATTCTCAAATAGACTAGGAAATATGTGTCATCCGTAGACCAGGGCTCTGTCAGTAATTACAATAACGTTATTGAAATAAAGTTTTATCAACCCATTAAAATTTTTAACACTGTTTGGTTAGACCTCAAATATCTGTTATTTTTCACCTAGGACGCGCCTGGTACTTTATTAAAAAACACTAGAAATATTCAAGGAAAAAAAAACATAATTAGTTTGCGAACTAGTCCTAACTCAACCTACGTGAAAAATACTCTAACTGTGCTTATATTATGCTATATTATTTCTGTGTTTCTTGTCAATGTGTTTTCCTAGCGGATTCACGTCACTTGAAGATTTTTGTTAATTCATTTAAAACAATCTTTCGTCCATCATTCATACATTCCAGCACGGCAGAATTGTCCTTGTTCGCCAGACAACGGGACATAACGACGTTAGGAAAGCTACAGGTGGCCTGCCATACAGCCTGCAACCAAAGGATTTATTCTGTACGGAGTTATGATACAGACTTAATCCTAGCATAACAGAGTAAAGTACGTTTGTGTCTTCAACTTTATTTACAAAATAACTTTACCAATAACCTTCGGAGAGAAGCGAACTAACAATTTTAAGCGGCTTCCAAATGTAGCTGTTTTTCAGCTATAAACTCTTTACAGGATTTCATCGTTATTTAGTTGATTTTACTGTTTTTTTTTTTTTTAAATACTTTATCAGTAAAATGTTCTAAATGGAATATTCACAGTGCATGTTATAACACATTTTAAGGTAAAGAGGTGATTTGGTATAGTTTTATAAGTAAAAAAAAGGAGGAGGTTTTCACACTATACGGTTTTTTAAGACCAATACTAGTAGATACTTATGTATGTCCGCTGATTGCCCCCAAAGATGGTCAATATGAAAAACTAGCTTTTGCCTGCTTTTTTGAATCGGGATAAAAGGTAGCCTATGTTCTTTTCCATGTCAAAGGCTATATGCATGCCAAATTTCATCCAAATCCGTTCAGCCGTTTTTACGTGATTAAGTAACAAACATCCAAACATCCACACTTTCACATTTATAATATTAGTTAGGATAAACGAGTCGGACTCGCCCATGAAGGGTTCCGTAGCAGCAAGTAACGTAATATAAAAGTTCTTGTAGTTCGTTGTAACTTTGATCAATGTTTTAATAATAGTGGTTTTTTTTTAGATTAATGTCATATTAAAAAAAAACTACTTATTAGATCTCGTTCAAACCAATTTTCGTTGGCGGTTTGCGTGGTTAGTTTTATCATTCTCTTATCTTAGAAGTTACATTAAGTCTCTCTCGCGCAAACTATTCAGTTTAGAAAAAAAATAAATTAGAAACCTCATTATCATTTTTGAAGACCTATCTATAGGTACCCCACACGTACGGGTTTAACGAAAAAAAAAAAATTTGAGTTTCAGTTCCATGTATGGGGACCCCCAAAATTTATTGTTTTTTTTCTATTGTTGTGTGAAAATCTTAATGCGGTTTACAGAATACATATACTCACTAAGTTTCATCAGTAGAGCTCTTATAGTTTCGGAAAAAAGGGTCTGTGACATACGGACGGACAGACAGACAGACAGACAGGCAGACAGACATGGCGAATCTATAAGGGATCCGTTTTTACCATTTGGCTAGGGAACCCTAAAAAGTGGTGGTACACAATTTCAGGAAGTGGTCGATCTCGGCGATATGTGCTAGTGCTACATGTCACAATCCAACTCATGATTTAAACTACCGCTTTTCTTTTTATATCTTTACACTACTGTTTTACAAGATTTTATTTACACTTAGTTTCACCTGTCGCGAACTTTGTCTGTAATCAAATCTAAAAATTAAATTAAATTTGATCCACGTCCCGGTTACTGATTGTTCTGAAATTCGGCCATGTGTAAATCAGATGACAATGAACAATTATTATGACATGGAGCTGGGCCTCAAGTCTGCTATAACAATAGTGTCAGAATGGTCTATCATTGATGTCATAATTGTCGATTTCGACAAGTTTGGTAATCTACTAATATAATGGCGTCATTATGACTTTCCAATGGTCAACCACTGACACTCCATTGAAAGAAGTGACATAGAATGGTAATCTCGTACATATTGACAAATGAATATTTGAAGTTTGCGGTAATCTGCTAAAACTTTGACAGTTTATTTGATCAGTGTTTTACCATTAGAACGTTATTGTGCAGTTATTGGTTTTAATATGCTCGAAATTATCATTCTACCACAATTCTATTACAAGACTACTGACCGATCAATGATCGATCATTATGAATTAGCAGATTACAAACTTTTAGCAAAATGACAATTGGATCGTGTTGGAATGACGAATTTATGAAAATAGCAGACTTGGGACCCAGATCTGATGTTAGAACCGGAAGAAGCCCATTAGAACTCGGTAATTAAATGACACAACCTCATCGGGTTTGGGCTCGTATGATTTGTGTTAACGAGTACTTTGGTGCCAGATTGTGGCCAGGGTCTGATGATGGAGCTGAAAGTTGGACATAGGAATTCGGTAATAAGCACAATAAGATAGGTTATCGTGTTAGAGTTTTTTGTAATGGTCTTGATGAGGATTAATTTAATATAGGTACAGACCGCGCTATAAAAGCTTGCTATGAAAAAATAGTTTTCATTGAAAACGTTTTGTTTTTTTTTCAATTATAACCTCAAGTTTTATTCATCAAAAATTATCGCTTTTATAAATAGGCTATGTTTAAATTACTGTCTAGAGATCTAACTGTCTAAAATAAACGACATTCAGCAAACATTTCGCTACGCATACTCACATTTCGATATATTTTATTTATTACTTTTTCTCTTCCTTTTTAAACGTATCATTGCCACCGTTTTCAAGTCATGTTCTCTGCTTTTCTGTCAATAGGTTAGTTGCCGTAAAAAATGTAATTAGTCCGTCTTTTAGATTATTAAAAAATAAGGGACACGTATTTTTTTATTTGTAAATTAAACCAAAAATGACAAAGATATAGCCCGTTAAAGTTACGTGTAAAGTCACGCCGTGCTGCATTTTTTCGTACGGGGTGACGTCACACGTAACTTTAATGGGAATGGTTTTATCGAAAAAAGAAAAAATACGTGTCCAATATTTTTTTATAATCTAAAATACGGACTAAATAAAATGTAATTATTTTGACCCTGGAAACTACCCTATTGCTCAGAAATGCATCGCGATGCAGAAGAATAATAACGGAACGTGAAATATGCGGCTAATTTGCTCCTGTGAGAGGCGTTTATAAACAAAATCTCACATAAATGTTACAACAGCCCCCCTAGCCAAGTTACAAACGTTTCGCTAGCGCCGAACGCTTCGAGTTGACCTTGCCGCCAATTCTTTTGTTCTGACCACGTGACGGAGCGTTAAGACGACGTCATTCCTCTACATTCAAAGTTTTGTACAAGCGTTAACTATTGCAGATTAGCAACTTGGCTAGGGGTACAGGATAGAACATCCATAGACTGTTCAGCCCACTAAATGCCTTAAATTAGATATCTCAAAGAAAAAAACATTTTATTAGCCAAGGAGTGAAGAAGCTATGTATGTCTACACTAGCTTCTGCCCGCGACTTCGTCCGCGAACATAAAATATGTCACACAGGAATAAAGCAGCTTTCTATCAGTAAAAAAATTTTAGCAATCGGACCAGTAGTACTTCCAGAGATTACCTCCTACAAACAAAAAAACAAACTGTACTTCTTTATTATATTTAACAATAATTAAAAATTATAGATATGTAGCGACGTCTATGGCGACGCATAAGAACTAACCCTGCATCGCGCAAATAAAGTTCGCCGCGCGATTTGAACGTATAGAACAGCCCGAAATCATCTATCGGGCAGTTGCCCACCAGACAACACCCGACTAGTCGGAGGAGAAGATCCTCCTTTTCAACGGAGGTTTGCGGGATTTTACACTCTGTTCCGCATACCTCCAAAGACAACTACTTTTAACGATTTATCTTGACTAAAGTTAGTAAGAAAAGTCTGGGTTTTAGGCACAGTCGACACTATTTTTACTGCTGTCTAAAACTTTGACAGAAATATATCGTCTTTGATGCCGCGTCTGGACGCTAATTAGTCAATGTGTGCGTCAATACAAATTGTGATTGGGAAGTGTGAGGCGACTTGTATCATGTGGTGCGACGATGAACTACAACGTTGACCTTGCATTTGAATTGAACTGGCTAGCAAATGATTATGATAGATCTATCTACCCATCCATCTATACATATAATAAATCTGTAGAAGTTTTTGGTTGTGCGCGCATCATCTAAAATGTACGAAATCGATGTAGATAACATTAATACATTAAAATTGAGTGTAACTTGAGATATTACTTAGGCTTTGTTTCATCGCAACCGGTTGACTATATCGAAAGATATACTACATGCTTTGACTGTTAGGCGGTACGAAGTCAACAGACTTTTGCCGTTTTGGAAGGACCAGGTTTCATCCAGTCTAGATCAGTGGAGGGAGTGGAGAAGGAGGAATAATGTTTTCTGAAGGTGGAGACGGGTCGGCCGATATGGTGTTAGGTCTTCCACATTCTCGTCCTCTTCATCCAGGACGACAGGGTTGGCGTTGTTGCATTTTCGACCTTGGCAAAAGCAACATAGGATAGAGCACTTGAGCCTGGTCTTTCTGCAAGTGCACGACGTTGCGTACAAACTACCTACAGGTCATTGAACTCGCTCAGCTGACGTTTTCTTAAAGAAATTAATTTCGTACATGCATAAATTATACGAGTTTTGAAAGCAAGATATTTTATTTTTTAATTTCATCTTTACAAATCGATAGTGTTTCATGTACTGGATCGACCCTCCACGGGATTAAAATGATTAAAATTTAACGGTGTATAAATATAATATATCATTAAAGAGACTGAAATTGGTATATTCAAATAAAAATCTTTTGCATTTTTATTGTTAAAAAGTCTCCTGATAATATTCAATCATTTAAAAAATACTTATATTCGGTAATTTTTATAAGGTTCTTCTATTAGTAAATAATGATTAAGATCTCTTAATCAACCTTGGTTATTCAACCAATGTTGACTACATCAGATTTAATTTTATCTTAATAATTACCCAAGTCGTTTGACTTTTTAGACTGACTATATTTTGGAATGTGCAATTAGCATAAATTTTTCTGACTTCTTGATGTTTCAAAAGTGCTTGTAAATGGTTTATTTGAAATAAAACGCATTGAACATTTGATGAGTTCCAAAAAATTGGGTGGGGCTGTGTCGGTACACACGGCCCACTGTATTTCGTCTAGAACAAGCTAGCTGGGCCCCAAGTCTGCTATTTTTATAAATTCGTCATTCCAACACGATCCCATTGTCATTTTGCTAAAAGTTTGTAATCTGCTAATTCATAATGATCGATCATTGATCGGTCACTGGTCTTGTAATAGAATTGTGGTAGAATGATAATTTCGAGCATATTAAAACCAATAACTGCACAATAACGTTCTAATGGTAAAACACTGATCAAATAAACTGTCAAAGTTTTAGCAGATTACCGCAAACGTCAAATATTCATTTGTCAATATGTACGAGATTACCATTCTATGTCACTTCTTTCAATGGAGTGTCACTGGTTGACCATTGGAAAGTCATAATGACGCCATTATATTAGTAGATTACCAAACTTGTCAAAATCGACAATTATCACATCAATGATAGACCATTCTGACACTATTGTAATAGCAGACTTGAGGCCCAGGACAAAATTATTTTTTATTGATTTAGGTTTAAAAGCCTCTGCTAGATACTAATATGAATGATTTGATGATTTGAAATAATTAGAAACTAATAAAAATGCGGGGCCAGAAAATAAAATGCGTTAATTAAAAATAATAGGTTTATGGCACGATTCGTAAATAATCATACTTTATACATATAAATAAAATTGGAGTGTCTATTTGAAATATTGAAATAACCGCTTTTTACTACATGTATATGAATATATATACGGTACATACACCAAAATAACATTTTTTCAAATTTTTGTCTGTCTGTCTGTCTGTTTGTGCCGGCTAATCTCTGAAATGGCTGGACCGATTTTGACGGGACTTTTTTTGGCAGGTAGCTGATGTAATAAGGAGTACCTTAGGCTACTTTTATTTTAGAAAAAATAAATTCAAAATCCTGAATGACAAAAACAAAAACAATATAATATAAAATATAGAAAAAAATACAATTGACTAGTAGACTTAGCGTCTATGTAATACGCAAGTGTCTCATCACTTGTAGGCACCTTTGGTGCTTAATGTCACTCGACTTTCGTTCACTGAACTGCTCAGGGCTGTCTCTAACATCTCTGATCAGTTTTGCGATGTTGCGTTTTCCTGTTTGTCGAGTCGCTATTTCAGCAGTAACTAAAAGTTCTTCAGAGCTTCGTGACTGAACTAAATCGTCGATATGTCGACGTTTGGTTTTGGCACTTGCGTTTGCCACATCCATTACTGGCGGTCTTTCGGCACTAGTCTGAGAGAATGAGGACGTTGATGCTTCTGCAACGTCATTATAACACATTAAGCTCAATGTCACCTTCTAGCCATTTAGCTTAGGAAGATAAAAAACGATATCTTCTTCGGCAGGAACTCTCACATTTCTCCGAAAGTTTCGAAGAAAAACGAGAAATTACATTCTTGATCTCTTTCACAGATGCTTCTGTTACACCACTGAGGTCATGTTTTTCTGAAACAAACATGAAGAGCGCCTTATTTCTCTCAGTATTTGTATGTTTCGCCCATTCTTCAAAAAACTGGATTTTCGAGATCGTAAAAGTGCAACCTGAAAAATAATTAAAAATAGCCTAGTAGCAAGAAGTAGCATATAACAATGGTGTTATTAGAATTTAGAAGCATGTATCTATCGACTAAAAAAAATACAGACCGGGGGATCAGGGGGTTTTTTACTAATCGTCTTTTGAATTCGAATTGTTGAAAAAAATAACCGATTTCCGGATTTACAACGCTCAGATTCTTATTTAGTATGAATATTATTGAATAGTAACTAAATATAAAGAAAGTACTTACCCTTAGTAGTAGGATCCGTCACTAAAAATTAATACAACTACTAAAATAACCGCAGGAGATTTAATCGTGTCAGTCACCAAAACGCAAACAATATTGTGCATTTGACACAATTATTTTGTATACTTACCCTCATTACCGATGCTTTGTATGACTTATGCCAAAAACAAAGTTGTGGGTGTAATTACCAACTAATACCCTCCTTACTTTCACTAAATATTGTAGGAAATCTTGATGTTGGTTTTGTCCGGCTAGCTTGTTCTAGATGAAACACAGTGCGGCCGTTGGTTTTAAAGTGAAATGTCTTTATCAGAGAATCGCTTTTATTGTTAAAGACCGAAATAAAACCAAATTGACTTCGTTCTAAATATTTTAATACGATAGTTCATTTAATAGTTTAGTACAAAAAACATTCCAGTTAATATTCGACAATCGACAGCAGTAGTAAAGGTCCACGCGAAATCAGCCTTCGCTGCTTTTAAATGCCCCCGCTCCCGCCCCGAGTCCTTGGATTATATTTCTGGCTGGCCTTGGCACGTGTTGAGGCTGAAATACAGATTTTTTTTACACTTATTGGTTATTTTTAACTAAAAATATCATCCAAGTCACATTTATTATTATTTAAATCGATAGGTCTAAATTAACACTATAAATCCACGAAAGAATCACTGCGCTATCACATGTGAGTTATACCATAGAGAGCGTCGGTTTCCGTTATTCTACGCGGTGCAACGTCAAAATCTTAGCAGCGAAGTGACTAATTACCCTAAATAATGACATTAGATTCATGTTTCTTAGACTTTTTGTAATTATTCATTATCATTATTTCGGCCGATATGCGTCCACTGTTGGACATAGGCCTCCCCCAAGCGTCGCCACAACGAACGTTCCTGTACGTCTCCATCTGTAATCGGTGTAATTATGTAAAATCGTATAGACCTTTTCGTTACGGTCCAGTTTTGTGACCCGGTACCGGTATGTTTTGGGGTTATATTTAAAGACGTTTCATATCGACATTTCAATTTAATTCATAAAACCCCAAGCGACCGGCGCGTTTGCGCTGCTACAAATAGCAGCGCAAATATTGTACCTCTAATTGACGGTATTTGAAAGGTTTTTTTATCAATGTAATTTTGACCAATATCTACTCGATACTTAATCTCAAAGTATGGATAATAAAAATACTTAGTATTGTAGACAAGTATCAAGTATAGTTTTCAGAAATTTTCGCTTATTTCTGCTATCTTTTTTTTTAACAAAAGTATCCATAATAAGGTTATGAGGTAGGTCTTAAGGTTTTGATTTCCTTGCGAATGTTTAAACATGCGCACTAAACGGCCTTTCCTTTACATTGCGCTGACTAAAAGTTTAGTTTTTTTACTTCTGCACTTGATAGCATTTGATATTAATTTCAGCTTATTACCTCTTCGCGTTCATGAGAAAATGGTTATTGACAGACGGACAAAAGAGTAATCCATAATCATCAAATAATTAATAAATAGGGCTGTTTGTTGAGGTACGAAACTAAAAACTGTGAACGGTTTAGCACCCTGATAAGCAGTTTTTTAATTGCTCATTCCACTACTAAACGGGTGCTAAAGAGTTAAGGGATTATTTTGAATAAGACTTCGTCGCATTTGCAAATTTATAGTTTGGATTTTCATTGCCAGTGACCAACTTTGGTCAGGTTGCACATGTCGATGAGTTGATCTTTACTATCACTAATTATTTATTTATTTATTTATTATAATCTTTATTGTACACCAAATAAACAAAAATACAGGACAAACATTTAAAAGAATAAAATAATAATAAAAAAAAACTAACTAACGTAACTAATTTTGAGATTTGAAACAAACAAAATTCACTACTCTTAGATTTTACTTACTAGATTTTACTTTCGTACAAATGTCGTTACTCTGTTGCCGATATAAGCTTAAAATACTAAATTAAATTATTTTGCGTCCACATAGATACTTAAAAGAAAAATTAATTGAAACTGTTTTGTACACATTTCGTTGAATCTGAGTACTTTTATTTTATTTCTATTGCCGCAATCCAAAAATTACCATTATTGGAAATTTCGATGGTATGAATAAATTTTAAAAATATCCGTTGATGAACTTGACGAACAAATATCAGCCACTTATTGCTCCCTGTTTAAATAATTGACAGCAAAATATTTCATTACATGGACATCCCATGTTTACAATAAAAAAAAAAAATGTAATAGCAAATTCATAATTTGCAATTTTCGCTCTATACTGTTGCATAAAATGCCATGGAATCAACAAGGCTACGAATTCGTAGCACGTAGCGCGCTACGTCGTAGCAGCGGTATTCGAAGAACTCATTAGCGTAGTACGAGTACGAGCGCAGTTGCAAATCATTACGTTTCATACTGTATTGTTTAACTTGTATTTGCGAGTATTTAGGAACTAGTAACAAAAAAGATTTATTAAAAAACAAAATGAAAAGTTTAATAGGACTAACTTAAATATACCATTATTTTATAAGCTCCCATAAATCCACTTCTTTGCTGTGGTGTAAGTGATATAAAGAACGAATTTGTAAACATAAATGTCTCGAATAAAGTCACTAAATTAGATCAAGTCAAATTAACAGAAACTACAAGAAAACAAAATAATAAGTACAAATACTACTTCAGTTGTTAAAAAGTGTAGTGTACTACATGAACTGTCCAATACACCACAGAATTGTATTTTGAAATATTTAGTAGACGTCAATATGGAACTGTATAACGTTAGAAGCCCTAGCCGTAGTTCTAAATAAGTTATTTCCGATAGCCAAGCGGATCGATAGCCAGGCCGATCGATCAAGCTAAAATATTCAAATTAAAGTTCACCTTGCCTAGTGTGTCAACAAATGGACGTCTAAATGTGCAATTTGTCAAGAACAAATGTTATGTCGAAACGTAATTATACAATACCTTTTTCTTTTTGTGAAAAAAAATACTTTGTTTCGGACCCTAGGCCTTAAAAATGTATGTTAGTAAAAGATACAATAGGAGAGAGATCTTAAGAGTGGCCACCTCGAGGTACATTTCCATACAACTGCTCTTATGTGTTATGATGTTATTACACATCTTTCTCTAGATATTTTGGATACACAGCTATTATGTGGATATTATCTAGGATTTTATAGAAAGCAAAACAAAGAACAACGGCGAGGGAATTGTTGATGAAATTATTAAGTGTCTACGTATATTACCATGTATAATACCAACGCAATATTTATTTAAGCTTTATCAAATGAAACTAATGTCCCGACTAAGGATTGCAAAATAATCGTCATAATTGGAAGCAAATGGACTAGATTTTTTAAATAATAATGGCTTGGTTTTTTTTTTGCTGGTGTGACTTCATGACTTTTGAGTAAGTTGAATTTTTAATGTTGCTACTAATATAAATCTTGGTCAAGTAAAAGAACAAGTTTTGCTTTATATACTGATAATAAATCCTTTTTTTCCGGTGGGTAAAAATCATCCAAATGATATCCCCTGCCCTTGGGCGAAGCCGAAGATAGTGTCAGACTCTTACTGACAAAAAATCCACCCTGTTCCTTCTTGCCCTTCATACCGGGGCCGAGCCTCCCTTTCGGAACTAGACCCTGGCCCCAGTAGGCTTCGACCCACTGGGCTTCCACTGTTGCTAACAACTCCTTGAGGCGCGCGGGAACAGTGTGCGTCGTCAAAGACTTAAGCTCGCTCTGGACAGTTACCGGACGGTTGGACAGAGAGCTACCCATTGCTCGCCGTCCGCAATCCCGCACCTACGGTGGCCGGAAATCGGGATCGGAATCCCGGCGGTGGCTGGAGCTGGAGACCTCTCGCGTCGGGCTTTGGTTCAGGCCATGGTTCAGGCCATGGTTCGAAGCGAGGAGGAGTGGCAGGCCGTCGCCGACTTCTGCGAAGCAGTCATGCTCGCAAAGGAGGAGGCCGACCGCATCAGGCAACGGCGCTCTAGCTGCCGGATTCCGATCCCGATTTCCGGCCATTGTAGACGCGGGCTTGCGGACGGCGAGCTATGGGTAGCCTGCTGTCCGACCGTCCGGTTATTGTCCGGACCGAGCCCAAGTCGTCGACGGTGCGCACTATTCCCGCGCGCCTCAAGGAGTTGTCAGCAATAGCAGGGGCCCAGCCGGGTCGAAGCCTACAGGGCCAGGGTTATCCGAAAGGGAACTCGAGCCCCTGTATGAAGGCGAGAAGGAACGAGGTGGGCTTTTAGTCAGTAAGAGTCTGATACTATCTCCCGCTCCGCCCAAGAGCGGGGGTTGTGATTGATGATTTTTCCACCATAAAAAAAAGGTAGGCTACGACCACTTGATAGAGGTAGTCGTCGGGCACTCGGTGGTAGGTACCGGAGTGCCCTGCGCTTTGTACTCCAGGGCAGGGAATTAACCTTTTGAATGTCTTAAGTTACACAGTTCGACATAAGCAATTGTATTTCTATTGTGTCTCTAATTACGGCATTCGATGAGTTAAAAGCGTTAGCAATGTCCAAGGACACTGCCACGACACACCTGCCCTGGAACACTTTCGCATGATGGCGTCCACCGTGGAGCGCATCATGCGAAAGCCGATCTGGCCGTCCGAAAGGTTTGGCTCCACCCGTGCTAGGCGCTCGACTAGGTGGTTTGCAATTACACTGTTGGTATTTGGAATACTGTGGCTAAAATGACACAATGTGACATTGTCACTACAATAAATACATTATCGAAAATCACATCATCAAAAATAGCATGGCATTAGACATTTCAACAGCCATCCATCAAGCCCAATGAATTTTAGAAAAAGAAAACATAATATTATGACATGGACCTATGGAGGTACGTAAGTATTATTGACATAATATACACTACCGGTCAAAAGTTTTTGCCCACCCCATAATCCATTAATTAAATTTCAAAATAATACACTTTATCAAATTTCCTTTTTATATTATCAAGCGAAGGCCGAAACGATGTTTTACAAACCAAAAATAATAGCGTCCGTTATTTGTTTTATTTGTACGAGCGCATTTTTATATTTTGTCCGTGAGTGCGACAAGTTAAAACTTACAAGTGCCGGCAGATTTGTTTATTATTCTTTAACTGTGAATTATTTCTTCGGTGTTTATAGTTTTAGATTAGTCCCAGTTAGCCCTGTGGGACGCAAGAACGTGCTGTGATTAACACTTTTAGTACCAAGACATCTTTTTGTGAAGTTCGTATACGAATTGTTTTCGTTCTCGCAAATTCAGACTTGTAAGTTTTAAAATGGGTAAAACCAAGGAAATTACGGTTGAAACTCGTGCATTAATCGCAAGTCTTCATAATCTAGGCAAAAGTTACCTTATCATTGCTGCCGAATTAAAAATAACTCGACGTATCGTGGACACAACGTGAAAAAATATGCATCCACCAGGAGCTTTGGTGATAGAAAACGTTCTAGGCGATCTCGAAAAACCATAATAAATGAAGATAAAGGTATTGTATTGATCAATAAACGTGATCAATGACTCACGGGTCCAGAGATAGCAGCTCAGATTAATGAATATAGGGATCTGCCTTTGAATACTTCTACAGTGAAAAGTAGATTGAGAAAAGCTGGCCATTTTGGAAGGATGGCAGTGAAGAAACCTCTTTTAAGACGTCAAGATAAAATTAAGAGGTTGTAGTGAGCTAAAGAACATAAAAATTCGACGCACGAACATTGGGAGAGAGTTTTGTCCAGTGATGAGTCAAAGTTTGAGGTTTTTGGGTCTAAGAGAAGAGTCTTTGTGCGCAGGTCAAAGGAAGAATGGATGTTAGATCCTTGTGTAATCCGGATTGTAAAACACGGCGGAGGCTCAGCGATGGTTTGGGGAGATTTTAGAGGACGGGTGACTTGAGACCTGGTAAAAATTGAAGGGATTTTGAAGAAAGAAGGCTATAAAAAAATGTAGTACGTTGTGGCTAGCGTCTGATCGGCAGAAAATTTTTCTTCCAGCATGACAACGATCCCAAGCATTCCTCGAAGCTGTGCAAAGAGTTATTTAACGACTTAGAAAGGAAGAATCTACTGAAAGTTATGATTTGGCCGTCACAGTCGCCTGACCTCAACCCAATTGAGTTGTTGTGGGACAAATTGGACAGGGAAGTCGGAAAGCAGTGTCCTACTTCCACTTCACGTCTTTGGGATATCCTGAAAACCGAATGGAATCAAATAGACGACGATTATTTGTCGAAATTGTTACAGAGAATGCCAAGATTGTGCACCAAAATAATAAAAGCAAAAGGGGGTTACATCTATAAATCAAAAATTCAAATATGCAATAATTACAGACTGTAGTTTTATTATTACTATATTCTTATCTTTAAATGTTCTTTAAAATATAAATATCAAAATCGCTCGTATTGTCTTTATTTGTTACGTATCACGCAAACTATAGGGTGGGCAAAAACTTTTGACCGGTAGTGTACGTAATCTCATCAACTTTAAACTGGAATATCTTTAATATACGGTTTCTAATACTATTAATGTCAGAAAAAATTGTTTGGAAAGGACGATGCATCAAAACGTCCCCCCAACTCTTACATCGACCAACAGACTTGAAATGTGTCTCAATCGAAAGATCTTAGTAAGGCGAGCATTTTTTTACTATAGCGACATCTCTCAATAGTATAGGGTTTAGGTTTTACGAGTATAATACGCAAATAACTGTTTTGCTGTTAACTTAAAGCTAATAAAGAAAAAATGTGTTTATTTAAAATTTTAATTATAGTCTTCAGATAATCAGCAAGATTAGACTTTTAATTCTAGTCTAGACTAGCACTGTCAGGGATTTCGTTCAAGAGAATATGTTCATATAAACTTTGAAATCCCTGAAACCGTATTTTGATGCTAATTAAAAAACGAATAATGACAGTATTATTCATTTTTATTAGAATTGGTGCTAAGTTTAAATCCCAAGGAATAAAATTCTCCAATACAACCTTCAACACCCCTTAATATGGTGGGTAATTATGGGGTGTCTCGGAAAGCAGGTCCGAAGTTGCCTGAGGAGCGGGTTAAAAGTAATGCTAATTAATTAGCCCTAGGGAGAATCATTTTCTACTGACAGCTGTCAAATTATAAAAATAGTTCTATTTTCATATTTTTATTGAACCAGCCATGTCCCAACTTTCTACACAGCCACTCAATTACTGCGCGACGATGTACAATTGAAATAAGTCATAATTTAATAACAATTTCTTTAAAATAATCTAAAGGGAAAAATAGTTACGATTTTTATAAAGGTAAAAATAAGAAATAATAGCTGAATAACTGGCCGGCCACAGAAAAGAAACAAAATAGGCGGGAAATACGAGTTAAAGAGTTTTGTTTATACTTTAAAATTTCTGCAATAAGAGATATGTATTAACACGATAAGTTCATCAGATTCAGATATTATGAATTTAACGCCTCATGCTTAAGAGAAGAGGCCAAAGCAGTAGTGGATAACCTTTTATCGCCTAAATTAAAAGGAATATACCTAAAATCATACGACAACCTTAGACGACGACTTAGGCCCGGCGCCCACTATCGGTGGGCATCGGTGCGGCTCGGTAGAGCTCGAGCGCTTTACGCCGGCTTCGGGCGGCTTAGGGCGCCTTAGAGCTCCGTCGGGCGACTTCGGGCGGCTTTGGGCGCCTGAGAGCTGCCTCGGCAGTCGTAAACACGCCTAAGGACGCCGTAGCTGATTTTGGGTAGCCTAAGAATAGTTCTGGCTGCAGAAACATCGCAGAGCAGTCACTCGTAACGTTCCGTGAAAACAGTTATGTGTGTGTATTTATAATGGTGGATTGGGACTTAGTTCTCATTGTTCATCTTGCTGAAGAAGAAGAGAAACTTGGAGCCTTAAGACAAAGAAGAAGATTTTGGGTGAATAAGCTTTGGAAGGAAAGATGTACTTTCGTTGAATTTCATAACTTGTTTAATGACTTACGATATGACGTTCGCAAATTTTACGACTACTATAGGATAGATTATGAAAACTTTGAAGCCTTGGTTGCTCTGCTCCGTCCTTACATAATGAAAAAACCATCTACTTTCCGTTCATGTATATCTGTTGAAGAAAGATTATCTGTGTGCTTAAGGTAAATAATAATGTTTTTTTTTTTTCATTTAGGTTTAATTATTTATTCAGCTTTAATCAAAAACATTTTTAATTCAGCTTATTGTCAGCTTGGATGAGCGCTTTTCCAATTTTTTAGTTTTAGTTCTATCTATCTATCAAACTATGTCAATACATTATATTAGCGTATTGTCTTATTATAAATATTAGTATCAACTAGTCACACTATTTATAAAAAAAGAAAAAAAAAGTTTTCGTGGATTGTTGTTATTATTACTTATATTGTTTTGTTTTTGTTTAGTTTTTTTAAGTTTGTTTTTGTTTAAGTGTTTATTCATAAGTTATTTTTGTAGCTTTTAGTCTCAAATTGTTTTGATATTTATTTTATTTTTACTTGGTATTAGGACATTTTTATTAGTATTTTGGTAAAAAAAAATGCCAATAACAGTTTTCTTTACGAATGTACATGCGCAGAAGTTCGCAGAGCCTATGTTCAGGACTGCCAAGTTATTTTGCGTCTACTTGTACGATACGATAATGAAGGCGCGTGCGGTGATCGAAATGACTGTTCTGCGACGTGTCTGATCCGAAAATGCCACCCGAGCTACCCGAAGACCGCCTCGGCATCCTTAGCCATGCTTCCGGCTGCCGAGGCCGCCCGAAGTCGCCCGACGGAGCTCTAAGGCGCCCTAAGCCGCTCGAAGCCGGCGTAAAGCGCTCGAGCTCTACCGAGCCGCACCGATGCCCACCGATAGTGGGCGCCGGGCCTTAGGTTTTTATTTTTACATTCTTTGTATTTTATTGTATATACAACATTATTTTTAGTTTATGCAATCCTGAATATATTTAGTTGGTTCAGAATCAGTAACTGAATGGATTTCAAAAGTTTTTACACCATGTTATAATCTATAATTATGAGTAAATTAATGTCCTGGATAGTTTTTTGAGGACATAACTTGACAGATTTGAGCGGACCTGTCCAATCAGTGCAAGTATTTGTCAGTACTCGTGTACAGTACGTTTCACTTAAGAAGTTCATTTGCCGTGATGTTGGCTCCCCTGTCTGTCTACAGAAAAAAGAAGGGAAAAAGAAAAGAGTTGCCTAATCTACCAAAATTGTTGCCCGAAATGCGAAACGAAATCGATTTTAACGGTAGTTGCAACACTTGGAGAATTATGAGGGAATGGGATTTTATTAAAAAAAAAGCAATTCGATTTTTGCTTTCGAAAAAAAGCAACTTTGGAAGTTGTTAATCGAGAGGTGCAATATTGTGGCGTTGCGTTTTCAGTATTTGAAAGAATTGCAGGACAATCGAAATGAAGCCAAGCGTCGTATACTTTATTCAAAAATAGTTTTTACAGTTTTCAAAAGAAAAACAAAACTATAAGGCTTATTGTTACGAAATATCAGGTAATATCCCTGATATTGAGTAATTTCATTGCTAAGAATATATCAACACTATTTTCCAGTATTGCCAACATTACGGCGAACGAACTTCTTAAGTGAAACGCACTGTAAGTCGACTCGACGAACAATATTAATGAAAGGACATTTGGGCAGGCCACACAAAGTACCTATTTAAACTACTAGACAATATTACTGAAAAGAAGAATATTGAACAAAAAAAAAAGGATATAAGTAATTAAGACAACGACATTGGATTATTTAAACACTGTCAGATTGTAAACGTCTTTGACAAGGTACGCTTACGTTTTTTATGTGAAAACTATCATAACATAAGTAATAGTAAATACGAGAGGCATCAGTCGCTGCGTAGTTTAACTTACTTACCCACATTTATCGTACGTAAAGCTAATAATGTTTACGGAGCAAGGACGTGGGAATGCATGCTACCATGTTACATGAACGATTTACCGCTGGAAATTACTGAGGCAATAAATATAAAGAACTGCTCTAGTGTTGAAGAGATACTTTCTGGATTATAAAGCGATCTAGAAAGTATTTTTGATGACTATATATGTATATGTACTGTTCGCCTAAAAATATGTTTTTGGCGCCGAGTTTGTCGCTTCTGACATACCGCTGTTAAACCCGCTATGGTTTGTGCTGGTATGTAAATACCTTATTAACATGAATGTATCTTAATGTTGTTTTTTAATAAGTGTAAAAAAAACTATACACCTTTAAATTTTGATCGTTTTAATCCCGTGGAGGGTTGATCCGGTACATGAAACACTATCGATTTGTAAAGATAAAATTTAAAAATAAAGTACCTTTTTTCAAAACTCGTATTAATTTACGCATGTACGAAATTAATTTCTGTAAGAATACGTCAGCTGAGCGATTCCAATGACCTGTAGGTAGTAGTTGGCGTCGCGTACAAACTACCTACAAGTCATACGTTGATCACCTACCACCTCAAAAAAAGCACGAAGCGCCGTAGCTGATCCTACAATTTCTACCTTGTACCTTTTTATCCGTAACTTCTTGTTTGTCAAAAGAAAATCTAGCTTGGTTCGCTGGTTCTTTACCTCTATCTTTACCCAATTTTTCAAAATAATTGGACAAAGTTTTTTTTACTATTCATGATAAATTGTAGTTCCTCTTTAACCTCTTCGAACAGTAGCCGTAAAAGTTTGACCTAGTTCTTTTTTATATATTGATTTTGTAATTGGTAGATCTCACAGAGTCTAGTTATTAAGCAGTAGACCGTGGATTGAATTGCCGACATAGCAAATTGGTTTAGATGTACACATTGTCCATAACTGTACTGTTTAAAAAAAAACCGGCCAAGAGCGTGTCGGGCCACGTTCAGTGTAGGGTTCCGTAGTTTCCCGTCCGTCACAATAAGTGTACCCACTTATGAGTTTAAAAAAATGCTTGCATATACGATTATACTACAAACTTAGTCCAGAAATTATTTTGTAGAACCTTTTTGTCTTTTTGTACAAAAACTGTTCTTTCCATCAAGTTCAAAATGATTTTCCTAGAAAGTCCTTATAAAGTTCTATTTTTCAGATTTTTTTCATATTTTCTAAACTTATGGTTCAAAAGTTAGAGGGGTTTTTACTTTTGGAGCGATTATTTCCGAAATTATTGACATTATCAAAAAATGATTTTAGTAAACCCCTATTCATTTTTAAATACCTATCCAACGTTAGGGTTGAAATTAAAAAAAAAATCACTTCCCACTTTACATATAGGGGGGCTACCCTAATAAAACATTTTTTTCCAATTTTTATTTTACCACTTTGTCGGCGTGATTGATATACATATTGTTACCAAATTTCAGCTTTCTAGTGCTAACGGTCACAGAGATTAAGCGAGGACGGACAGACAGACAGACAGACAGACGGACAGACAGACATGGCGAAACTATAAGGGTTCCTAGTTGACTACGGAACCCTAAAAAAGGTTATAATGCGAAATATCTTTTGACGCTTCAATCACTTATTTTGTTTCAAGGAAATGTTAAACCTTGGTAGCTATAAATAACAATACAATAAGGTGTAAACACCATGCCTGGTTTCCGTAACGAAATAATCGACGTGGAATTAAACGCAAGTCAAGTGATTCGATTTTGTGTTGAATAATTCATTCTATCACTAATAACAGCAGTTTTCATGTGGTTGACAATTTGTCACATTAACTTAGCGGCAATTTTCGTTCCAGTTTCGTCGGCCTTGTTGTGTAGTCATATATATAGTGGCTTGTGTACATTGATAAATGTACTACGCACTAGATTAGGCGTGCCGAACACTCACTTCAGTTGACTAGGGTGCAATTTCGACTGTACACACCTTGAACGTTACACTTTGTTGAACGAAATGCGTAAATGCCACGAAATTCATGGCGCTTATGACATTCTGGTCGCAAAAAAAGTATCTTTCATTAATAAACCAAATCGAACGCCAGCGCTGTCATTGTTTTTCTATTATGTCTCTAATTTACGGTATTCGAAAGGTTCAAAGCGCTGCAGCGAACTTTTAACTTTTCAGTATTTTGACAGTTTCTATGAAAGGGCTTGTCTAACACTAGAAAATAGTCAATACTTGTGTAAGACAATTGGACACACTTATGCAAACAGGAACCAATCCACACTCATGCCAATATCGGGATGAGGACACAGAAATTTTCAAAAATAAGTCTTCTATTGACCCTGTAAACATCAAAATGATTTGACAACTTTGACAGAACAAAACAATTCTATGACAAAGTTATCAACCAACATAACCACAGTTATTCAATAAACTAACAAGATCCATACCCCATGGTTATCCAACTATCCTAAAAAATATATGAAATTGTTTTTTTTCAATAAGATCCATACCGTATGGTCCCTTTTATTTTTAATTTATTAATCAATATGTAGAACCATGCGGATTGGTTCTTCTTTGTTTGTTTACAATATTGTACCAAATAGTTTGTTCTGGGTTTAAAAAGCTAGTATTGATGAAAATATTTAATATTTTTAATATTAATTACAAAAAAGCTCATTGAACAAAAAATGGCTTTTACTCAAACCTGTCATTATGTGGGTTCATTCTGTGTTGCATAAGTACGTCCAATTGGGCATTCAGACCGATTCAATGTTCACTGCTTGGTTTCACTGAGCTACTTGGTATAATAAGATTTCAAATTTTGAACCGGTTTCCTGTGCAGGATCAATAAACATGAGTGTTCTAGACCAATTAAACTAGAGTACTCCAAAATCCACAAATGTATTTGTAAAAAAATATATGTTTTTAAGGTACAAAAAACTCTGAAAACTAATCGAAACTTTTGACTAACATGTGTACACGTAATACCAAGGTCGATCCAATAGTTGGGTGAGCATCCATTCCATGTCGTATCCCCTCTTTTTTGTTTTTTTTGGTAGGTAAAAATCATCCCAATGACATCTCCCTTGGGCGGAGCGGGAGATAGTGTCAGAATCTTACTGACAAAAAAACTCACCCCGTTCCTTCTTGCCTTTCATACCGGGGCCGAGCTACCTTTCGGAGCAAACCCTGGCCCCCGTAGGCTTTGACTCAACTGGGCCTGCTGTTGCTGACAGCTCCGGAAAAGTGCGCGCCGTCGACGACTTAGGCTCGATCCGGACAGTTACCGGACGATAGGTATCGTGCTATTCAAATTCCCGGGGGAACTAGATTGATTAATTTCAAATAATAAGCTCAGTATTTTATGCACACATCATATAATATTCATTCCATTACGGTAAATTATAATTATTTTCCCAATTCGATATGATAATAGATAGATAATGAGGAGCACAAAATAATACTAGTTGACCCGGCGCACTTCGTACCGCCTAACAATCAATGAATGTAGTACCTACCTACTTAGCTTTCGATATAGTCAACCGATAGCAATGAAACAAAGCCTAAGAACTATTTCAAGTTACACACTATTATAATGTATAAAATTAACTAAAACGAACCAAAAAACGTACTTTAGTACTCATAGCACAAACTCTACTTAGGGGCCGTCCATTAATAACGTAATTTTTTTTTAGCATTTTTTAACCCCCTCCACCCCTTTGGTGATACGTGGTGAGGTTTCAGACTCTCCTTGCCCCTTCACCCAACATCACGTGTATTTTTAGTACCTACAAAGAATCTTTAAATTTTAGCATATCTTTATATCTATATTTAATAGATAGTTAGAAATAATTAATACATACTACGTAATTACGTAATTAGAGACACAATAGAAAGACAATGGCTTATGTCGAACTGTGTAACTTAAGACATTCAAAAGGTTAAATGTAATCTTACTATATTTATACATAATCTTATTTTATTCTGAAATTAAAGACCATGATAGAAATGTCTAGACAGAAAGGTTGAAGGTTGTTTTTGATAGGCATAAAAATAATAATAAACAAATGTTCGTTCGTTGCAACGGCATGTCAAGATAACACGCCACTTTTTGGTTTTAGAATCGCGCGTTTACTACATCCCCCTCCCCCCCTTGTGAAATTTCGTGAATTTTTGTCAAACCCCTTCCTCCCCCTTTCAAGCCTTACGTGATTAATGGATGGCCCCTTAGTTTTGGACTAGATGGCGTTGTGTGAAAATTGTGAAATATATATAATTATGTTATAAATAAATCATAATGAGTTAGAAATAGAACTGTTACGTATAAACAACTTGGTTGCTGACGTACCTCTAGCTAGACCATTGCCATTGTGCAACTTTTTTTACAGCTCTGTGGGACTCTGGGGTCCCGACTTCGCCTGTGCCTATCAGTCTGTCACAGTTAGATATTTTAGGAACTACCTACTTAGACTTTGGAATAACTGACCGCAGATAAGACATAACATGATAAGCGACACATTGCGATTTAGAGGAAGTAATCGTTTGTAGTATTCATAGGCCAAAAACTCACGAAGCGGTTTCGAGCATGTATTTAGAAATATATACCTAAGTATGTTTATTAGTTGTCTAGTACTTATAACACAAGCTCTGCTTAGCTTGAGACTAGACGGCGTTGTGTGATAGTTGTGGAATATTATATTATACTAATCTAGGTCAGAAAAAAAAAACAATTACCCAGTTATCAACTAAACTTACCCATTTAAATACATAGCTGCAACATGGGGAAGTTTTTATTTTTGATTTATTATAAATATAAAATGTGTCGGTAATATTTGAGTGTGTATCGTCTGTAATATTCCCTCGGTGTCCCAGGTAATGATAGCCATGAGCTTCGATGCCGATTATTCCACTTTAAATTTCTTCGCTGGCCTTTTCCCTTTTTATTATCCATTGCATCGACTCTTGTTTGGACTCAGGATGGTACTGACGATTCCATGTTTCATCCACGGTCACTATGCGATTACAAATTTCATCCAGATTAGGCTGGCACCACCCCAAAAAATCTTTACAGCTGCCCAATCGTCGCTGCTAGTCAAGCGGTTTGAGCATTCACGGTACCTCGGATTTGCGCAGCGCCACCTCGAGTCCCAACTCCTGGATCCTACCAACGACTATCGCAACCCCGCGTGTCGCTAATGCGGCCGCCGCCCGGTATGACTCTCCCTGCGCTAGAACCAGCGTGTCGTCTGCGTAGCAGACCACGCTGACCCCGTCAGGGAGGTCGCCCCGCAGCACGTAATCGTACCCGATGTTCCACAAGGGTGGCCCTAGTACCGACCCCTGCGGAACACCGCACGACATCTCCCGACGTTTCCAGTCTCCCTGGTGACCGGGGTAGACAATATACCTGTCCGACAGGTAGGCCTCGACTACTCGACAGAGGTATTCGGGCACCCGGTGGTACCGGAGTGCCCTCCGGATCGTACTCCAGGGCAGGGAATTGAAAGCGTTGGTAATGTCCAAGGACACTGCCACGACACACCTACCCTGGGACACCGCATCCCCCGTCGTGAGGGCTCGCACGCGCATGATGGCGTCCCGTCATGGGCACGCCACAATTATGGCGATAAGTCCCCTCTTTGAGGCGTGGCTGGAAAGACCTCACGGCGTCCTAACCTTCCGCATGACACAGGTCCTCACCGGAAATGGCAAGTTCGGGAGGTTCCTGTTCCGAATTAAAGCGGAAGTGACGCCCGGGTGTCGCCACTGTGCGGAACGCCCGGAGGACACGGTGGAGCACACAATCGCGGTGTGCCCTGCTTGGGCGGAGCATCGCCGTGCCCTCGTGGGGGTGATCGGCGGCGGAGACCTCTCGCGCCGGGCCTTGGTCGAGGCCATGGTCCGGAGCGAGGAGGAGTGGCAGGCGGTCGCCGACTTCTGCGAAGCAGTAATGCTCGCTAAGGAGGAGGCCGACCGCATCAGGCAACGGCGCCCTCGCCGCCGCCGGGATTCCGATCCCGATTTCCAGCCACCGTAGGCGCGGGCTTGCGGACAGTGAGCAATGGGTAGCTCGCTGTCCGGCCGTCTGGTAACTGTCCGGACCAAGCCCAAGTCGTCGACGGCGCGCGCTGTTCCCGCGCGCCTCAAGGAGTTGTCAGCAACAGCAGGGGCCCAGCCGGGTCGAAGCCTACCGGGGCCAGGGTTATCCGAAAGGGCGCTCGAGCCCCGGTATGAAGGCTTGAAGGAACGGGATGGGTTTTTTAGTCAGTAAGAGTCTGACACTATCTCCCGCTCCGCCCAAGAGCGGGGGTTGTCATAAGATGATTTTTCCCATCGAAAAAAAAAAAAAAGCAAAAAAAAAAAAAAAAAAAGCATTCACGGTACCCAATGCGCACATTTTTTTTTTCATGTGCAAATTTTGATGCAAAATCCCTCCAATTCGTTCTTTACTTCTGTAGGTTTTCTGATATCTGCCACAATTAAATTCTGCGATCAGCCAGTAAAATTTCTTTCACATTTTTTACGTTTTAGACGGCTAATCAGGAGAATAACATTGTTATTAAGAATTCGAAGATATATTAATCGCACAAATCCGCACAATCCACGAGTAGTGGTTTACGGCCCATTCCTTTTCCCAGAGAGGAGGTTCGAGTCCCAGCAGTGGGAACATTAATAGGCTAATTATGCCTAAGATTATTTTTATGCCAGCCCGCCCTGTATTTTGCTACCAATAACGATACTGATGACTCTTATGCGGCATGTGAGTATGAAATACCTACACTGATAAAAACTTACAAAAGGGTATATAGATGGAAAAGAATTAGCTTTTAGTGTTGATTTAACTTTATAGTAGAGGATACGGTTAAGAACGACCTTTACCGGTTTGTTTAATGGATGAAACGTATTTTATGATAAATTTAGTATATTAAATAATATAACGCGGATGGGTTGCCTGAGAAATTCCTGGCCAAACAATTTTTTTTTTTAAATGCACCTGTGTGTTTAACGAATAAATTTAATACTAACCGAAAGTGTGAAGCCTTTAGAACATAAAAATGTTGGGTTGCCTATTTGTTTCCTGGCATAACTATGGGTTGCCAGGTATAACAGGTGTGTTTATTTTGATATACAACAAATTCTATATCAAAATAAACGCTGTTTCATTACGAATACGATGTTATAGTGTTGTCTGCAAAAAATCTGGTATGAATAACGGTTGTGCATTTTTCTAAAAAAAAGTAAAATTTAAATTTTTAATTAATAATAGTCTGGCCAGGAATTTCTTAGGCAACCCACCCGCGTTATATTATTTAATACACTAAATTTATCATAAAATACGTTCCATCCATTAAACAGACCGGTGAAAGTCTTTCTTAATCGGATCTTAGACTATTATGGACTATTATATTTTCAGACAAAGTGGCGACTATAAATAAAACTGTTGCTTGAATATTAATTTTTTAATGGTACAACTTCAAGCCACTGTTGCTGAAGGCTCTCATTTCTTGGAAAACTATAACAAAACATAAAAATAATATATTACTAGTAGTTAACGGTTAAGACACACATGCCGCATGCGTGCGGCATTTATTATGGACCTACCTAAGGACTAAACTTAAAGACAGTAGACTAAATTTTAAAATGAATATAATTCTCGAATGTGCGTACATTGATATTGATGTTGGGAAGCGTTTGAAGTGCACGCGCGGTGTTTTCAGAGATCGCTAACGAAGTGGTCACAGATAACTATATACTGAAGTGGTCCGAAGACATGTGTCTCGCATGCCGCACTTCTTGCCGCCGCCGCTCGTCGCTTTCTGTTGTGTCACAGGAATAGCCGAAGATTGCCGAGCGGCCGAAGGCGCCCGATCAACGGGGAAAATAAGATTATTAAAATTTGTACTTGATTTATTAAAAAAAATATTGAGCTTCCTTAGATATTTAGTAATATAAAAGCTTTGCTTTTAATAATATAAAACTTGAACAGTAGACAACAGATTTTTACAGGTAATTAACATGTTTTAATTCCCACATGAAAATCAAAACGATGTTTGTACTTAGATTATTTGTAAGTAAACAAAACAGAAAACTTATGAAATTCCACAACCAGGATACCCATCACTATTACAAAACTTTACACAGCAACGTTTAACCATGTTGCACACTATAAACTTAACTAAATATTGTGTTAAATACTTGTAACAAATAGAAATAAAACTTTAACCCTATGTAGCATCGGCCATATTGTTTATTGATGTAAAATTGAAGCCTCCTAAGTGTTGTTTCTTAATTTGAAAATTACTACGAACAGCTACTATGTATATCTAAATGAAATCATCATTAAATACAAGAAGAATGCGCATAAAATTTCAAAAAGCATTATTTTGAAATAAAAATATTAATTGCAATTGATTTTGCAAACATGGATTATTTAACGATTACTTGAACAATTTAAAAACTACCATCTGTTTCTTATTTTTTTCTGATAGTAGGTGACAAAGGGACACAGGATTTTTGTCATTGTCTTGCTCGGAACTATTTTCCTTTTTGCGTGTCAATAACACACATGAACTTAATGCCAATGACAATAACGAACACTTTAGAGAGTGTAATATTGCTTCGTAGTCAATCTAGTCTATTAGGATATAAAATCTTTGTATGAAAGTACGAAATCCTCAAGAACTGATGACATTTCTTCGAAAATTTCTTTGGGCGTATTTCCTTTTTTAACAAGGAATTTAATCGTATCGCGATGTTCCAAATTGCGAGAATTTTCAGCTAACATGGTTGTTTATCACGACTTTAGTTTTGTCCATGTTCATTTTAAGACCCACTCTTTCGGAAGCTCTACTGAGGCCATTGAGAATTGTACTGAGCTCTTCTGTAGTCTCAGCCATGACTACTATGTCGTCGGCAAACCGAAGGTGAGTGATGTACTCGCTATTGACATTAATGCCTAGTCCACTCCAGTCCAGAACCTTGAAGACATCCTCCATTGCGGCCGTGAACAGTTTCGGAGAGATGACGTCTCCCTGCCTCACACCTCGCTGCAGGGGGATAGGTTTCGAGGTCTGGTCCTGAAGTCGGACTGACATAGTGGCGTTTTCGTACAAACACTTCAGCACCTCGATGTACCGATAGTTAATCTGGCACCGTTGGAGAGACTGCAGTACAGCCCAAGTCTCGATCGAATCAAAGGCTTTCTCGGAGTCCACAAACGCTAGCTTCCGCTCCATGCCTGTGGCGTTTTTCCCTCGAGTATGAGGGAATCAAACAGCTTCTGAAGGGCCTTAAGGATCGGTTTTCCACCCGCCTTCAGAAGTTCGGCCGTAATTCCGTCGTCACCCGGCGCCTTATTGTTATTAAGCTGCTTCAGAGCCATCCTAATCTCGTACAGGCTGACGTCCGGGATATCTTAAGTGTAGTGTCGAGTCAATCTAGCTCTTGGGTCGTTTGCCAGATTTGCTTAGGGTTTAGTGATTGTCGTGTACAACTGTCCATAGAAAGCCTCGATCGCTTCTAGAAGCTCTGGTTTGTCGGATATGACTCTGCCATCTTCGGTCTTCAGTTTCGTGAGCTGGCTCTGCCCAATAGACAGATCTCTTGCAAACACACACCGTGAAGCCCTTATTTCGCTCAATCGCGTCTTTAATTTTTCCCGTATTATAGTGACGGAGATCGCGTTTCAAGGACTTAGAGATCCGTTTATTGAGTTGCCGATATGTGTACGAATCGTCGGAAGACTGCAGAATCATCTCACGCCTCTCCTTCATAAGCTGGAGAGTTTGATCGGTGACCCTCTTGCTCTTATTTGTACGAGTCTTAAAGAGTTTAGACCCGACCTTATGGACAGCTTCCACGAACCCATCGTTGTATTCGTCCACGGAGCTTCCTAGGCATTCGAAACGATTTTGAAGTTCGAGCTGAAAGCTTTCGGAGTTATGGATTTGGATCTGTGCAAGACGTAGCGTAAACTTCATCAGTCGAGATCTTTCAAGCTTGACATTGATATTCAATGTGCCCCTTACCATGCGGTGATCACTTCCGGTTTTCACCCTATTGATCACGGAGACATCATTGAATATTTGCTTCTTCGTCGACATGATGAAGTCAATCTCATTTTTAGTTCCACCATAAGGGCTTTGCCAAGTCCACTTCCTGTGCTCACGCTTGCTGAAGAAGGAGTTAATCATGTAGAGGCCTTCCTTCTCCATAAAACTGGACAGTAGGTGTCCCCGGTAGTTCCTACGTCCAAATTCAAATTGCCCCACTCGCAGCTCGTCACCGTCTCGTTTGCCCAGTTTCGCGTTGAAGTCCCCCATGACCGCGGTACCTATATATACATATATGGTATATATAGTTTACATATACACGGGATATTATACATATAACTACAAATTTAACTGAACCTAATTTATATTTGAATACTAATCTATGTATACATAATATCTAGGTCAGTGGCGTGCCAGGTGCCTTTAGAGGGGGCAAGCCAAGGAATCTTGACTTATCTACTAACCAAGTACCCACACCTAATATTCCGAATAAAAAAAATTCGCTCTATAATCTGCCGTCACGTATCATCAGTGCAAAATTTCTTACTGTAATGCTAATTTTAATTGCTACATTTTCATTTGTTCACAATAAGATAGAAATTAATTAAATATCTAATGACATGACGTAAAGTATATAAGAGCCATCTATTGATATTTTTGGCAACTCTTGCTCGCACACTACATTCTTGCTGGCTAATTTTGAATAATCCACTAGATGGCTCACAAAAGATTGTAGTAATCAATGAATTGTTTATGACTACACAGAAAGACTTCTGCAGCACTCGATAAGCACACAAGGATGAATTTAGCTTCACTTTTCTTGGACTGACCAACATTTGACCTATTTGAAATAAATGCTTTGATTTTGATTTTGATGAAGATATACGTGTAATGAAACGACTTGATAAGATTTTTGCTTAACAAAGTTTTACCCTACTACCTAATCGGTGAACAATCTTAACACCGCGATTCAGGTTTTGGGGCTCAACTAACAGCGCCATCTATCGGCACAAAGATTAACAATTTTGCACAAACAGATATAATATTATTGGCAAATACTCACAATTTAAACAGCCATAGTTTATGGTTTTTCGCTTCTATAACACACACTTATCACTTAACTGTCGAGAAAGAGAACCAAGTTTCTATTGGCGGTTTACCAAAACTTTAGAATGAAATAACAGCATTCAAGTCATCATCATCATCATCATTTCAGCCGATACACATCCACTATTGGACATAGGCCTCCCCCAAGCGTCGCCACATCGAACGTTCCTGTGCGTCCCGCATCCATCGGTTTCCTGCTACCTTCACCAGGTCGTCAGTCCACCTTGTAGGAGGCCTTCCAACACTGCGTCTTCCGGTACGCGGTCGCCACTCCAAAACCTTTCGGCCCCAACGGCCATCTGTTCTGCGAGCAATGTGCCCTGCCCATTGCCACTTAAGTTTGGCAATTCTTTGTGCTATGTCGGCAACCTTAGTTTTCCTGCGGATATCTTCATTTTTTATTCGTTCACGCAAGGAAACCCCGAGCGTAGCCCTTTCCATTGCTCTTTGGGTGACTTTAAGCCTTCTGATGAGGCCCATTGTGAGCGACCACGTTTCGGTTCCATATGTCATCACATCACTGGCAACACGCACTGGTTAAAGACTTTCGTCTTGAGACACTGTGGTATGTTGGACGAGAAGAGACCGCGTAGCTTCCCGAATGCTTCCCAACCGAGTTGGATTCGACGGTTGACCTCTTTCTCGAAGTTAGACCTACCCAACTGGACTGTCTGTCCGAGGTAAACGTAATAGAGTCTCCGACCTTGATAGGAGTGGGCGCTACATGGTTGTTAATCATGATTTTGGTTTTATCCATGTTCATTTTAAGACCCACTCTTAGAGAAGCTCTACTGAAATCATTGAGCATTGTGCTGAGCTCCTCCATAGTCTCCGCCATGACTACCTACTATGTCGTCGGCAAACCGAAGGTGATTGATGTACTCGCCATTGACATTAATGCCTAGTCCACTCCAGTCCAGAACCTTGAAGACATCCTCCATTGCGGCCGTGAACAGTTTCGGAGAGATGACATCTCCCTGCCTCACACCTCGCTGCAGGAGGATAGGTTTCGAGGTCTGGTCCTGAAGTCGGACTGACATGGTGGCGTTTTCGTACAAACACCTCAGCACTTCGATGTACCGATAGTCAATTTGGTACCTTTGAAGAGATTGCAGCACAGCCCAAGTCTCGATCGAATCAAAAGCTTTCTCGTAGTCCACAAGCGCTAGGCAGAGAGGCAGGTTATACTTCTCGGTCTTCTGTATGACCTGCCGTAGCGTATGTATGTGGTCTACGGTGCTGAAACCTTTTCAGAATCCGGCTTGTTCGGGAGGCTGGAAGTCGTCAAACCTGCGCGCAAGACGGTTCGTGATGACCCTGGAAAACAGCTTGTAGACATGGCTCAGAAGTGAGATGGGCCTGTAATTCTTCAGCAGGGTTTTATCACCCTTCTTAAAGAAGAGTACCACCACACTTCTGCTCCATGCCTGTGGCGTTTTTCCCTCGAGTATGGCGGAATCGAACAACTTCTGAAGGGCCTTTAGGACCGGTTTTCCACCCGCCTTCAGGAGCTCAGCCGTAATTCCGTCCTCACCCGACGCCTTGTTGTTCTTCAACTGCTTCAGAGCCATCCTAATCTCGTACAGGCTGACGTCCGGGATATCTTCAGTGTAGTGTCGAGTCAATCTAGCTCTTGGGTCGTTTGCCAGATTTGTAGCGGGTTTGGAGATTTACGTGTATAACTGTCCATAAAATGCCCCGATCTCTCCCAGAAGCTCCGATTTGGCGGATATGACTCTGCCATTTTCGGTCTTCAGTTTCGTGAGTTGGCTCTGCCCAATAGACAGATCCCGTGCATTCAAGTGCTTTTGAGAATTCTGATGTTTTTTCAACAGCAACAGCGAAGTTATTTGAGTCATAACTGATGTATTATACAAGCATTGTTATCGTTTGAGAAAAAAGTAACTGCCTAATAAGTGATTTACTTTTCTGAGAAATATTCTAATTTGTAAAGTTACAAGATTAGGTATATTTATCTCTAAAACTCAAACCCTATCTGGCCAATATCGATTCCATACATAATAATATCCACACACAACCACAAGTATAGTTTCCGAATTCATAAACTGTTAAATGACGGAAAACAAAATAAAACTATCAAAACAATTACGTACAACACGATAACCGATCAAAGCAAATTTGAACTAAGTACATAATCTGTAGTTATTATTATTATTATTATTTAGAAGATAAGGGGCTATGCATCACCCATAGTGTAGGGGATGTAGTCACTGCGACCTAAAAGATCTATTGTGACTCGCCACCTTGTTAGAGTAACTCTTTTAGCCCGGAGGCTTCCAAGAAATTTAGAATACTCCTAGCTTTTAGAGTTTTAATCTCCTCCGGGCGAATAATGTGTCGGCCCAGATGGACACTGCGTTTGTGGACAAGGGGCCCGCATTCACACAAGAGGTGCTTAGGCGTCTCCCTCTCCTGATTGCAGTACCGGCAAATATCAGTGTCACTCAGTTTCATGTGAAATTGGTGCCTGTTTAGTTTGCAGTGGCCGGTTAAGGCGCGGGCTATCGCACAGATGTTGGTCCTGCTAAGCTCAAGAAGCTCGGCAGTTCGTTTTTGTGAGTAGCCTTCTATGAGAGATTTGGCGTGTAGCAGACCTGGTTGTACCAACCAGTGCTTTTTTGAATCGCCAAATAAGTTGCCCTTAAGGGTCTGCATGGCCTGGTTCTTTGAGATACCACAGAAGGGTTCTGGACCTATCTGATGACCTTGAGCCCCAGCCCGTGCAAGTTCATCGGCTTTTTCGTTGCCGTTGATTCCAGAATGACCTGGTACCCATCTCAGAATAACTTTATTCCTTTGCCCCAGGTCATTCAGTTTGTTAACGCAGTCTTTTACCAGTTTCGAATTTAAAGTATTCGAGTTCAAGGCGTTAAGAGCTGCCTGGCTATCTGAGTAAATCAGAATTAATTGATTTATGTAGTTTCGTTGACGGTTGGCCTCCACACATTCTATAATGGCGTATACCTCCGCTTGGAATATGGTAGCATGTTTACCCAGATTCAAGCTTTTGCTGAATTTCGGGCTAATGCCAAATATTCCACATCCTACATTCTCACCCATTTTGGACCCGTCTGTAAACCAGATCAGGCTTCCAGCCTTGCAAGTGATGAGGTTGTTTGACCAATCCTCTCTGCTCGGCAGTTCCACTGTGTAATTCCTTGTGAAATTACACTGTGGAAGCATGACGTCTGTTGTCATAGCTAGTTGATCGTGTTCAAGTACTGATTCGTGTAGCGATCTCAGTGCTTGAGAGCGCCAGTTTGCTTTGCCAGTGCTGTTTGTTCTGTACATGCTTGCCTTCGCCTCCTTCGCAATGAATAGATGAAGTGGCGGTAGGTTAAGCAGGGCATTTAGAGCAGCTCCTGGGGTTGTGGACATGGCCCCTGTTGATATGAGGCATGCAAGTCTCTGCAAACCATTAAGTTTGTTAATGACTGTCACTTGAGTTGTTTTCTTCCACCATACTACGCAGGCATACGTTATTATCGGCCTGACTATGGCGGTGTACAACCACAGGGCGATTTTAGGGTTTAAACCCCATTTCTTCCCTGCTAAGCGACAGCATATTCCTAAAGCTATTTTAGCCTTTTGGATCACATTGTTAATGTGAGTGTTCCAGGTCAGTCTCTGGTCGATAGTTACGCCCAGGTACTTGACTTCGCTGGAGAATGGTATGAGAGTCCCCTTTACAGTGGGCGTTACAAGTTTGTCCAACTTACGCTTCCTAGTAAAGGGGACTATTGTTGTTTTACTCGGGTTAACCGATAAATTGTTTTCTGTGCACCATGTGTTAATAATGTTCAGAGATCTTTGTAGTATAGATGATACCGTGCTGTGACAGGGGCCGACAACACAAGCCACCACATCGTCAGCATAGCTATGTACATCTAAGTCTCTTGTAGAGGCTTCAACCAGCAATTGGTCAACAACGAGTAGCCATAGAAGTGGCGATAAAACGCCTCCTTGTAGGCACCCTTTAGTTGTTTTGAAGCTGTAATTCGTTCAACTTGTAATCTGTAGTTCGTTCAACTTTACGCGTCATAGAGGGCGCCTCGTATTATAATATGCGTAAAAATGGATGCCTTTCGTGCCATTCAAGCTTAGTCCAAAGCCGGGCTTTATTCTAGTACAAAATGTTCGATGAGCATTTGCACACAATCTCATTATTTTACCCACACAGACACAAAATTTGATGTTTTTATAGCAAAAGTAGAGATAGAAGATAAACCCTCATGTAAAGCCTTTGAGGCAGAAAAAGACAACAACACATTAGTGTTCAACTATTTCTTTTGTTAAGCGTTAGAGTGAGAGAAGAGATCGTGTTTGGAGTGGCAACTTTACAATAATGCATGTCATAGCCGTCTTAGGTATCGTATCTTATTCATGAATGAACGGAATAATCACGAAGCGCGCGAATTTTAAAATTTCGATTTTTGTTTTATTTAATTGATTGGGCGTGTTCTATGATTTAGGTGTGAGGGTGAGGTAGTGGTAGGTCAAGCCGGGCTTTTTGGCTTGTACAGCTCGCACGTCCCTGATCTAGGTTGGTACGTAATACCTCAGTGCTTACGAATGACAGAATGTTTAACTACAAAACTTAGCGATGAAAACTGATCTCAATGATTTGCTGGAATTTCTTGCTGAGTTTTTACAGTATCGAAAAACAGACGTATTCATAATAATTATTGAATTTGACGGAATTCATTGGTACCTATTATTTATACAAAAAAGGAAACGTATTAAATAAAAGATCTGGACTAATTGTTTGACTATATTAGTTAGGAATGTAGTTTATTGATTTGAGTATATATTGTATAATCTAAGCGCACGGCCGTGCGCAGGCCAAGTTCCAGCAACAGGCCGCGCGCATGCCGTGCACTATTTATACGAACCGTTTCGACCCACTTTTGACCCCCCTGTAGCTCAGTGCCTATTGCAAGTACAGAGATAAAATTGTACCTACGTTATCATATACTAGTACTAAAGCAATATGCCAAATTTCATAGGTATAGCTTCTGTAGATCCTGAAATATGACCCTGTGAATATAACTAATTTTGGCACTGACTCACTGACCGGTAATCAAAACCTCTAGGCCACTTCCAATTGTTCTAGCGTTATGAAATTTGGCACACAGGTCGTGTGTTCTATGTGGATTAACAAAAAATTGTATTTTATATATATGGTTAACTAGAACTTATGTCTATTTTTGTATTCGTCTTCTCTCTCTTATTTATTGCACCTACCACTATTTTTCTCTGCATCACCCAAAGGTTGACTGGCAGAAAATGCCTAAAAGGCATTAAGTCCGCCTCTGTACTTTTGTGTGCATAAAGCGTTAAAAAAATAAATAAATAAAATATTAAAAAAAAAAACAAACGGAATAAAGCTAGAACTACATTAGACCGACGCACACGTGGGCGACGTCTCAGACGTGTGCGGTGGGTGTGCACACTACACCGACGCCACGCGTAACCGTGTGGCGCGAATACTAGTGCTGACAGTGACTTCGCCCGCGTGATAGTAAAAAATATCCCTAAGGAACGTACTCTCAGGATAAAAAGTATCCTATATGTTATTCTAAGACATGGTCTACCTATATACCAAGTTTTATCGAAATCCTTTCAGTTTTTTTTTTGCGTGAAAGTGACATCCATAAGTACATTATTTTTTGTGACATCCATATAAAAAGAATGCGAAGTGCCACCTACCGGGTTTAATTTTATTTTCGAACCATCCAGGGACCTACTTATAATACACACAAAATTTCATCCAAATCGGTCAAGCCGTTTTGGAAGAATTAGGTGACATACCTACACACTTACAGATGAAATATACTTAAAAAGACTAGCAGTCCCGATAGATGTCGTCCTGTCCGAAGACTCTTGCCAGTTAAAAAAATGAACCTGATAGCAGCGCCACCTATCAGGTTCAATTGTATTTTCAAATTACGCAGGGACACACTCAATTACTCGTTATGCACACAAAGTTTCATCCAAATCGGTCAAGTCGTTTATGAAGAATTTGGTGACAAACACACGTCCAGAAGAATTATGTATATGTACATACATATGTTTAAAGACATGATGCATCATTCATTTTTAGGGGCCCTGTTACAACACATTATATGGACAATAGAAATAAGAAGACAGTTTTTTTTTGTAAACTGATTGAATATAACCCTATTCTTATTTGAGTTGCATTGCATAGGCACATAATAGATAGGTTCAGAAGACAATCTAGTATCTACATACAAAGTGTGCTCGCTCGAGCAACGCACATACATATACATAACACCGCTCACGGACACGATATCTCGCTCGGCTCAATCGCCCGGTCGCACTCATCTCACGCATCTCTCTGCCCCTAGCCACAAAATAGATAGGTATTTTGTGCCCTACCGCGATCGCTAGCGTAGGTAGGTATAAAAACTAAAGTACATCATGAGATTGACTTCTGTATCATAAGTATCTATTTTGTGGTATAAGTAGGTAGGTACCATCGAAGACACTTCCGCCTGACCACCGCTAAGTTCATTTTTGGTTGCACTCGAAACAAAAACTTCAAAGGGTTTGGTTTCGCGCCGCGCCGCAGGAGTCAATGACCGCGATGGTACCTACTTACTTGGCTTCTTTATATCTTGTGATATTTGTGAAAATAAATAAAAAATCTAATAACTATAGATGGTACTTCTTGACTTGTTCGTTGTTCGATAAATTCGAATGTTAAACTCACTCCAGTTCCTTCTTTGCTTTCGTACCATGGCTTCGACCCTGCTGGGCCCCTACGATTTGCTGACATCTTGAGACGCGCATAGAACATTACGCGCCGTCTACGACTTGGGCTCGGTCCGGTTACTGGACGGCCAGACATCGAGCTACCTATTGCTCGCCGTCCGCAAGCTCGCGCCTAACGGTAACTGGAAATCGGGGTCGGGATCCCGGCGGCTGGGCCGTGAGGGCCGTTACCTCGTGCGTGCAGCCGCTTCCTTAGCTAGCATTACTGCTTGGCAGAAGGAGGCTACTACCTGCTATTCCTCCTCGCTCCGGACTATGGCCTGTACCAGCCCGGTGCAAGAGGTCATGGCCACCGATCACATGGCATACTTCGTACCGTGTCCTTCGGGCGATCTAAGTAGTGGTGACACCCGGGCGTTTCTTTCGCACGAATCCGGTGCAACAACCTTCCGAACTTACTACGTACGGTGAGGACCTGCGTCATGCGGAAGGTGAGGACGCCGTGAGGTCTTTCCAGCCACTCCGCAAATACCCCTTTTTGAGGAGTGGCTGGAATTAGTTCAATAAATTTTATCAGTAATTTTTTTTATTTACAATAATGATAGACCGCCCATTGTACGTGTTTTAGATATAAGTTTTTCTTTGTTATGTTTTGTATGTACAATAAAGTTTATAATAAATAAATAATAAATAAATGATAACCGCAGATGATACTCGGGCTGTCGTCACACGCAGGGCCCCAATTTCTGGGACGGTTGGATCGGCGTCGCGTGTGATGGCGTGGCGTCGCGTCGCGTGGCTCAAGTGTAGTTCTAAAAGCCTAGTTTCCATATAAAATGTATGGGGACCGACGCTCCCAGATCGGCGTGTGTAGCCCACGTGTGAGCAGTGTAGTTCTGCCGCCGACGTAGCGTCGCGTGGCGTGGCGTGGGTCAAGTGTAGCTCTAACAGTCTATTTTCCATATAAAATGTATGGAGACCGACGCTCCCAGATCGGCGTGTGTAGCCCACGTGTGCGCAGTGTAGTTCTACCTTAAAACATCATGCAAAGTTCGTGTTTATTAAAGCTGTATTGTTGATAAAAACCCTGTTTTTGTGGGACATTTGCTTGTTTTTTGTAAAATGGAAAAGCTTTTATATAAAATAATATAATTTAATATAATAATTCTAACATACTATTACAATATTTGAAGCTATTAAATTGCTTGAATAATCAATTATTTTACTTTCATGACTACTGAATTATTATTTACGTCCCAAATTCACTTTCTTTTGAATTTATAAGCGCCGCTCTCACACTGCATGAACGTCAAAATTGCACTAAAGTCATCAATGTCAATTTGTGGGTAATAAGGTACAACTCATTCGATTGAAGTGAGTGTTCGGCACGCCTAATCTAGTGCGTAGTACATATACAAGGTGGGCCAAAAGAAGTCATCCGATGTTTTTTAGCTTTCATTTTTTTTTCTAAATGAAAAACTTCGATTCAGTTTTTTGATTATGTTTATTAGAACCTTTAGAATTTTATTGGTCAAGTCGAGAAGGTTATATCGGCTAAATGGGCGCCGTCATAATTGATTGCCATACGGGCTCGTTTTACCGCATTTTTCATCACTTCAGCGAGAACTTCGGGCGACAGATTCTCGCACTCTTGTCGAATGTTGTCCTTGAGGGCTTCCAGAGTCTCGGGCTTGTTCACGTAAACACGGGACTTCAAAAAGCTCCACAAAAAAAGTCTAGAACGCTTAAATCGGGCGATCTTGCGGGCCAGTGCAAATCGCCAAAACGAGAGATGAGGCGACCCGGGAACGCTGCCTTCAGGATATCGGTTGTGGCTCGCGCAGTGTCGGCCGTTGCTCCGTCTTGTTGGAACCACATGTCCCTCAGTTCTAATTCATCCAATTGCGGCAGAAAAAACTCGGTCAACATGGCCCCATAGCGCGCACCGTCCACTGTTGTCGTTTGGCCAGTGGCATTCTCGAAAAAAAATGGCCTGATGACTCCTCCAGCGTGAACAGCGCACCATGCAGTCACTTTGAGCGGGTGTAATGGCTTCTCGTGCATCACTCGTGGATTTTCGGTGCCCCACGAGCGATAGTTTTGCTTATTCACGTACCCGCTGAGATGGAAATGAGCCTCATCGCTCATTATGATTTTAGTCGAAAAATCTTCACGACACGAATATTCCGCGTTCTTGGGGAGTGTATCGCTCCGTGGCTTGTTCACTTGTATTCTGCATCTGTCTAGTCTACAAATGTCAAAACAGATTTGACATTGGCGGCCATTTGCAAAAATGAGAGCATCTTCCAATAGGGTGATTTCTTTTGGCCCACCCTGTATATCGATGGTTAACGTTGACACGGTGTTATTACTTGTTACAAAAGTAATTTGCTTATGATCTAAATTATAAAAACACCTGCAATTTCTAACAACAATGAGTCCCGCAATTGGTCATATTAGTAATGAGCCGTTGGGTTATAGGTAAGTACCTTAGGCCGCAAACTTATAAGCCGCCAGTCATTGGTACACCGATGTGTGAGAATTGAAAAATCTGAAATGAATGTCGTTGACGGAGGTTAATGTATATAACAATGTTTCAACTTCGTTTCGCGGTCACATAAAAAATACAATTCTTTATGCGACCGATTTCTTCCTGTAGTTTTAAAATGGAAATGTGTAATATTATACTTACCCAGGCAACATTTTTGGTAGGCGAGTCTGATTCGCTAACATAAGTCAGTCGACTTGCCACATGCCACCATAGGCGAAACATATCGTCGAGCCATTAGCACCCGTATTTATTTACTCGTGCGTTTATCATCTATACACAAATAAAGACTTTGTAACAAATAAACAGTACCTTAATTTTCCATTCTCAGAATCTCAAGAGGCTACTAATAAACTGTGATGATGATGACGACTGTTCTGATACATTACTCCATACACCATACTCTGTCTGTTACGCTTTCACGGTTAAACTATTGATTCAGTTGAAATTTGGCACGAAGTTAGTTTCAATCCCAAGAAAGGACAAAGGCTACTTTTAATCTGGTTTCACTCTCGTGTTCGCGTCCACTATATAACCGACATTCACGCGGACGAAGTTGTAGGCAAAAGCTAATTTAGTCAAAATGTGATAACCTCCTGTAGTCTATATACAAATCATTTTGAAATTCTTAAGATGATCAACCATTTTCTTCAAGAAATGCTGAGACATTAATAGAAGATGACTGGAAATTCGACTTACTGGAGTAGTTCTTAAAATATGAATGGGAAAAATTTACATTAATATAATTGAATGTAATTTTTTCTTAATTATGTGTAATACATAATTATGTGTAGTTCATATACTAATAAATATATCTCAACTCATCTAAACAAAATTTAAAATATCGTAAATATGACGCCAAAGTCTCTGACATTCATATGGGATGTGATGATGTATCGCCAATTTGCGCAGGGTACGCTGCCACAGACAGTGAAAAACGAAGCTAATCCGTAACGAATGTGCATATTATTATATATATCATCGTCAAGTAAAACTTGTGATTTTGAAACTCTTACCTCTTTTTTATAGAAAAAAGTGGTTTTAAACTAATATCTGGTTCTAAAAGAAAACCTAAACTGTAGTACTAAAAGAGGTTGGCGAAATAAAAACAAAAGAAAAAGTGTACTTATAAAAAATAACAAATTATTAATATATGAACCCTGTTCTAGGATAAAGTCGAATTTCCAATCATCCTGAGCAGGCCATAAGGTGAACACACTATTAGCTGCGGTGGTTACTGGCGATTTATTCTGTAAACATCTCACTGTGATATTTTAGTGTAGTGAACTTAAATGAAGTATTATTTCACTTTGATTTAATTTACGGATAGCCCACTTACTTCTGATTATAGAATATGTTTTTTTTTTTTTTGTAATATTATAATTTAATATCAATGTTTCTTTTTTAGGCCAAATTTAGTCATCATGAATTCAAGCGAAGATGAGCCATTGTCTGGTTTGAATTCAAGACTGAGACCACGGAGGAGGACCACCAGTCCACAATCGAAAAGTACCAAGAAAGCTGAAGGCAGGATCGCTCAGGACAAACCCAAAAGGACAAGTACCCCGTCCAAAGCGTTGCCAAATAAACCAGAAGATCTCACTATCAAGCCTGACTCTTTTCCTGCCCCTCAACTTTTATGCCCATATTGCGATAGAAAATTTGCTTCCAAGCAGGCAGTATCTAAGCATGCAAGGCGCATACATTTGTCTATTTCCAAACAAGATTTTTTCATTGCATGTCTATTTTGCAATCACACGGAGGCTGAAGCAGGAGACATTATTCGCCACATGGTGGATAGTCATCCAAACCAATACTTCGCGTGTCTTGACTGTCAAACCCGATTTTCATCTACTTCGGAACTTGCTGAACATAAGCTGAATGTTTGCGAGAGACAAAAACCCTATCGCAGTAAATTACGACAAAAATCTTCGTCTGCGTCGAAGAAAGCTCAAAATAATCTAAATATCCACGGAAAAGATGATTTCCAAAGCGACAAAGAGTATATTGAAAGTCATGGCTTTAATGGTATTGTTATATCGTGTGAACTTAAACCTTCTCAAATACACGATGAAGCGGACATTGAAGATAACATAACAACGAATTTAATTTTGCCGCCCAGCAAGTCTTTAGCTAACAGTACAGTAATAGAAAAGAATGCAGTTATCGTTTTAGACGACATACAATGGAACAAACGAATTCCCCCCAATTTTTCGTTTCACAACACCGACGCCGACCAGATTCTTTCAAGATTGGGCGTTGTACACCGTTCGCCAAGGACAGGTGAATCGACTCGAAGAGACTGGTTCAAGACTATCGATGATTCGACTCAAAAATTTGAAAAGTGTTTTGAGACGAGTTTTTACTCCAAAGTTGCTAGTAATGTAGCTGAAAATCTTGCTAAATGTCTTGATGGCTCGTTTAACTTTAATCCGGATTTGGATAACACAATAAAGACACGAAAAGCAAAAAATAGTGTTGTTATTAATACAGCAGAAGGTTTTCCAATACTCTTGGCTTGCCAGCAATATTCACGCAACTTGTTTGACAGCTATATGCCAAGAAGTATTGCGCCTAAACACAAATGGAAATGGGACAGCCCTGAAAGTGACAAAAGCCTTATGAATGCAGATCAGATCAAACGTGACTCTCATACCAATAACTGCATTATAACGTTAGTTTCAAGTTTGGATATATGGACCCAGTTGAGCATGCGGAAAAAATTCGAAAATAAATATAATATTTCACATGTAGAAAAGAAGACTGAAAAACAGAGCATTATCGATAAAGAACTGAAGGAAATATTAGAAAGTAGAGAAATACCAACTACTTCTTCGACACAGATGGTAACATACTCAAACAATCCTCCTCCAGTCAGAGATGGACTTGACTTCCCTAGTTATTTGGGATTAGCACCTTCAGCGCCAACCTATAACTTACAACCTGCTGTTCTAAGTGGAGAATGGGTAAGGCCCAGGTGCTACGTTTGTTGTGCATGTGGCGCTCAAACCAGAGACTCTAGAGCGCTTTCGTCGCATATTTCTATTCAACATCCTAATGCACAAGTGCAGCATTATGAAATAGTTGGAGAGCCCCTATTAAATGCTGACATTTTGAAGCATTTGTACGTACCACCGAGCCAGGTGTTCAACAGGACTAGACCTCTCAGAGGCATCAGAGATTGCACGAAATGTAGAAAATCTGTTACGTTAAAAGAATTGCATCAACACATGCTAGATTGCGCTGGTGATACGCCAGCCGTACGCAGGAAGTGCCGATATCGACCCTTCGGTGTGCGCAGAAGACGTCCTCGTCTACCTGACAACGTAATACGCAGGAAAATTCGAAAAGATCTTAGAAACAGACACAAACAAAACAGTCATATGAGACCTAGACAAAAAATAAGAAGCGAAGTTGGCGATGGTAAGTAGCTTTTAATTTTTTGAATTATTTACCATACCGTTCTTGTTATTACAAATATTTTTTTTTTTTAGCTGAAACCATCCGTAAAATGATTGCCGACTTACCTGCTAAACGTCACCGCGTTTTGGTTAATCCTATGAATCCTTCGTTACGACCACGAAGAAAACTTGATAAACAAAGAGGCAAGCTTTTGATGAAACACCGCACAGCTGACGATTCCAAAAATAGAAAGTTGCGGTCATTAAAAGATCTCAACAATACTACAAATTCAGTAAGTATGCCTCCGAACAATGAGCAAGAAAATAAGAGTGTACCAAATCCTGATGATGAGGATAACAAACCTTTAAAACCTACAAGAAGACCAATTGAAAGTAACCATACTCGTCATACTGACACTATCAAAAGAAAAACTGTTCTAAGCCGAGCCAAAAGAAAAATTCTAATGAAAAATATTAGCACAGCTAAAGTACCTGATCTGGACACTGTAGATTCAATTAGTAATTCACTAAACGATGATTTGCCGAAAAACAGTGCACCTAAAAAAATTGACGTTAATAATAGCCAGTATAGTTCTAGGCAGCATACTGGTCGTGGAGGAAGCTATAACCGGAGAAACAATAGTCGGGGTAACAACCACCGAGGAAACAATGATCGGGGAAACTACAATCGAGGTAACAACAATCGTGGAAACTATGATCGGGGAAACAACAATCGCGAAAATAGTAATCGGGGTAATGACAATCATAGAAACAATAATCGAGGACGTGACCAAGGTTCTAAAGAAAATAATGGAGATGATAAAGATAAAATGGACAGTGAAAACGCTGCCGAAAACGTGCCACTTAGACATTTAAAGGCAGCTTTGACAGTGGACTCTAAAACTAAGGACAAGTCCCTTCGATCCCAATCCACAGATCAACAAGGTGATCAACACTTACCTACCCGACAGGCAGAGTTGTTTGAAAATGAAGCTACAGATTCGAGATTAGATAAACCACCTTTACCTTGTAATCAAAAAGTTCCTATAGATCCTCAAAAGTATAAATCTAGCAAAACTAGAAAAGGGAAAGGGCTAAATGACTGCATAGCCATGTTGAAAAACAAGCTCGAAGACCCACCGGTTAATGATACGAGTGAAAATGAAACTGCTTGTACAATTGACAATCCTGCTGCTGATCCTGTAGCCAACCCAGTTGTTCATAGACGTGTAACTTCAGAAAATTGCGCTGCATCTCACTCAGCCATTAAGTGGTCTGATCATGAAGTAGCTCGTCTCGCTGAACCCGCTTTCCAGCAGGTAACTCAACTTGTAACCCGAGCTGATATTCAGAATGAAGATAGAAAATTGGCACAGGCCAGTGCTAGTTTGTCGGTTCAGACAAATGTTCGTACAGTAACTCAAACAGATGATAAATTAGAAGCTGTTCCAGATAATAATACAGAAGCTACACTACCTGATAAGACAGTAGCTTCTATAGCTGACAAGTCATTAGTTATTCCAGCTACTCTTACAGAAGCAACCGCAAGTTGCAAGTCTCTAACTACTCCGCTTAGAGATACAGCTGGTAAGATGAAATCTACTGCAGCTGATAAGATAGAAGCTACCACTGCTGATAAGACAGAATCAACTCAAGTTGGTAAAAATGAAGCTAGTCCACCACCAGTGGAGACTGTTGTTAGTCCACCTGAGGAATCCGATGCTAGTCTACCTGTAAATACCAATGCTAGTCCAGCTGTGGATACCGAGACTAGTACAGCTGTAACGACTGGTCCTGGCTTAGCTGTAGAGACCGATGCTAGTACAACCTTGGAGACTACTCGTCCGATTGTCCAGGTGGAAAACTTTACAGCTGTTCCCATAGATGCCCGTGTTACTCCTCATACAACGGTCCAGACAGAAACTACACCAGCTCTGCAACTAGACATTCTACGAGCTCTTCAGTCAGAATCTCGTCCAGCTCCATTTGCACATCAAATTGCAAATCTAACTGCAAATCCAGTTCAACATTCAGCTGAACATTCAGTTGAAAAGCCGGATGCACTCACAACTCCACATTTACCTATGACTGCAGCTGATCATCTAGCTCTGCGTTCACTGACGCATCCACATTCTGTTTATTCAGCAATTCGTCCAGAATTTCAATTATCCCAATACGCCGCTTACGCAAGTGCTCATCAAGCACAGCTAGCTGCTGCTCAGTATAGAAGTGTAAATACTATTGATCCAAACCCCCGGTTTTTTCTGCCAAGTACATTTGACCCTAAAATAGATCCAAAACCTGCAGAAGTCTTTTCACGGTCTGTAATACCACTTGATAGAGGATTAGCGTATCTGTCACACAATATGGCCCTTGATCAAGTTTCACACAGCCTGCCTTTGTTGTCAGAAAATCAAACAACGCTACCCAAAGAGAGTGGTGTTAATAATAGAGGAAGACAAAGAAAGTCTTCGGCTACAATGACTCAACCTGCAAGGACTCCTGCTAAACGAAAGTCTACTCGCCTCACGTCGAGATCAAATGTTCAACCTATCTTGCAGCCGATGTTTGGTTTATCGCCACTTGAAATTATCCCCCAAACGCCTCTTGGAAGCACTCCTCTTCAAGTGCACCCATTTCACGATCAATATTCCAATTTGATGATAAGTCCAGACGGCGATAAAAATAAAAAACGAAAACAAACTATTAACACCATAACTGATACTCATCAAACAATGAACGCTGAAAGAACTGAATATCATCATACATACAACATGTCAGGTGGTCAACTTATAGAGAACAAATCTTATCAACAACCTGTAGAGGCTGAGCAAAGTTCATTAATTGAACCACAAACATCTACTGTAGAGCAAATACTTGGAGATCAGAGGCAAATTGATCAACAAAGATTAACCATGGAACAAAGACTATTTGAAGATCAATGGAATAGTGAAAATCAAAGAGCTCTTGAGTTAAAACAGCTTGAAGATCAGAGGAAAATCGATCAGCAAAAATTGGAAAAGCTTAAAAAAGAACAACAAAAAGTAGAAAACCAAAAACTTACGCAGGAAAACCTTGAAATCAAAAATCTTGAAGTTGCAAAGCTTGAGCAGCATAAACTTGAAATGCAAAAAATGGAACAACAAAAACATGACCAGCAATTACTTGAAAGGCAAATAATCGAAAAACAAAAACTCGAGCAACAAGTTGAGCACCAAAAACTAGAACAGCAAAAGCTCGAACAACAAAAAATAGACGAGCAAAAAATAGAAGAGCAAAAAATAGAAGAGCAAAAAATTGAACGACAAAAAATTGAAAAAGTAAAAATGCTAGAGGATCAAAGGAAAATTGAACAACGAAGAGTCGTTGATCAAAAAATACTTGAAGATCAGAGGAAAAATGCGGAACACATGTCACAATTAAGAAACAACTCTGATCAGAGAACAGAACCGAGTTCATACAAAGATCACAGGTCTGCATCATCGGAATTCAGACCACATGCAGAACATAGGTTACCAATTCCATCGATAGCAGAGCAGAGGTTCCGAGTTCCAAGTGCATACGCTTACCCGGAACAAAAGTCTTTTTCGGAAAATAGGCCGCTTCTTGAACAAAGGCCTCCGTACCCTGGGATGAGGCCTCATATTGGCCAAAATATTTATCCCGATCCGCGAACATTTTCTGATACCAGGACGTATACTGAGCAAATGCCATTCAAGGACCAGTCATACTCTGGGTTGAGACCAATAGCATTCGAGCAGACATACCCAGATCCAAGGTTATCACTGTTATCACTCTCTGGTCAAAAGGTGTCCCAAGAACTGGGAATATATACAGAACAGAGGCAGCGTCATCAACCAACGTCGTATATAGAACCAGGGATATATCCAGACAACAGAATTATAGCTGAAAAATTAGCACATCAGCAGTTTTTGAATGAGCAAATGTTACCACCGGAGCTGAGAACTCGAATATCATCCAAAGAAAAGAAATCTGTCTTGGAATGCAGAGGATCAAATGAACATTGGCCATCTCATGAACGGAGACCATCAAATGAACATCTATCGTTACCAGAGCAAAACATATATAAAGAACAGAATGTTACAAACGATTTGAGTTTGTCACCTGTAGAGTCACGTAAGCTTTCAGCTGAGGTCGGCTCACGGGTCTCAATGCAACTACAGCTCCCTGCCGATTTACAACTCTCTACTGAGCAAAGGCATTTGACAGAGCAACGGCTGTCTGCTGAGCAACGGCGATCTGTCGAACGTCGACTATCTGCCGAACGCAATCTCAACGTCGAACGCCAGATGTCTTTGACACGTCAGCAGTCTATCGAACGCCGAATGTCTCTCGAACACCGTACATCTGTTGATCGTAAGCTCTCTTCTGAACGAGAACCATCATTCGAACCATGCCTTCCATTTCAACAGGGACACACTTCTGCAAGAAGGTCCTCACATGAACGTGAATCATCATCTGAACGGACATCCTCACCGTCATCTGAACGGATGCCATCATGTGAACGGACATTCAAACTCAAACAGACGCACCCAAGTAATCGTAGAAAATCAGACGATCAAAAGCTGTCGAATGAACAGTATTCTTCAAATAAACAGCCACCAAGTGAACTTTCTCGTGCAAATGAGTACACTAGGAGCGGTAATGAATTGTTGTGCAAATCACCATCAAGTCAACAGCAACATTTTCATCTTCAGTGGGCTACAATCAACCAAGAAATACAGCATGAACAAGACAGACGGAGGTATTACACTGAACATGCAAAAATATTAGAGAAATCAATTAAGGATAAAAGTTTACTACATGATCGAATAGTACGAGGGTTATCTGAACATGAAGCGGAACATAATGCTGATCAGGAACTAATGATTCACAACCCTCTACAAGCAGAAGAGTCATCATTGGATCAGCAAAGATATAGGGAGCCAAACCCTCACTCAAATGCATACCTTGAAAATCATATGAAAACCATGTATCATATCAGTACCTTGAAACCTCCTATATTATACTCTGGTCCAAGAGTATCTCACAAGGCACTAGATAAACTACTACATATGAAGAATAATTACATAAATATTCCATCTGGCACACATCTTGACGTTGCTAGTACTAATTTAGACGTATCCGGGCCTTTGGACTTATCTGCCGTTGGACGGAGTGTTACACAGGAATGCACGACTGATTTGCCTGTGAATGAAAGTACCGTTGCCACAATGAGTCACTGTGAAATGCGCAACTATGAATCCTTGGATTTTTCAAAACAAGATCGATCGGCAGATCGGCAAAAAATTGATAAGGAAGCTGTTCCTGGTGTGGATTTGCGTGTTAAGTCTTCTACTCAGTCTTCGCTTCAAGTGTCTGATCCTATCAAATTTTCGACCCTAACTGCGTTTCAAATGTCTGATCAAATCAAATCTTCAGAAGCTACATTCCAAATGCCTGAATATGTTAAATCTTCTACTCAGTCCACGCTCCAAATTTCTGATTATATTAATACTTCTGTCCAATCTGCATCTGAAATGTCTGATTATATTAAGTCTTCTAACCAGACTACGATCCGAATGTCTGATTCTATTAAATCTATCGAATCTACGTCCCAAGTGTCTGATTCTAAGAAAGATTCTGAAGATTCTACTGATTTAACTGTTCAACCTGGACCAAAGAAGTTATCAGTTACAGCTTTACCGAGGAATGAATTGTCAGAAAACAATGAGGAAAATGTAAGTTATGGCTACCAAGACTTCTCCAGCGGAATCATAGCTGAAGGAGAACCGCAAACATTTTCAGACGCGATGAATGATTCGTCATACTTATCTACAGACCTTCAGAGTGAAGACGCTACAACTTCAGATTCAGTTGATATACCTGAAAGGAATGACATTTGCGTTTCCATAGATTTGACAGCGGATGAAGAAAGTCTACTTGATATTATGACCACAGAAGATACCAATACTCAATATGATAGTTCAATGGACGTTAAAACCACATTAGTGAATTCAATTGCAGATTTACCATCTAGTGAAACGACAATAATTTATAATGATGAGAACATACAGCCATTGAATTCAAATGTTTCTATAGACAATATGATTATACCAGCTACAGACCGCACTCAGGGAGCTGATACGTTTTTAAAGAGAATTAAATCAACTATCTCAATGAACTCAGACCCATGTGTTGCTAAATCTGAGACCAATTTTACAACAGCTGTAACGAGCACATTTCCTAATAGTTTTTTCATTGATGCATCTCAATCAACTACACAAACAGTCCCGACTACTTATTCTACGAGCTCCTTAAATCCTGTGAGTGATGAAATTAGTTCAATACCAATTTATACATTACCGAATCCTGTAATGTCTACAACTGTGGTTAAACATGAAGACACAGAAACTGATTGTACATTACCTATTACAAAAATAGAATCTTCAGATTCGGTAACTCTGACAGATACTCTTCTCAGTACTGTGGGTGCAACTATCGCAAATACCACATCAGTTTATACCCTTGCTGGAACAACTGCAGGAGAACCTTTTAATTATGGAGATAAACCTAGCAGTTCACAAATGGGAGTCGCTATGGAAAATAGTCACATGCAAACTCCTGCTTCCAAAGATACAACAGATAGTGAGACTGACGTGGGAAACACTCCCGTAAATAAAGTTGACGCGAGTACTGCAACAATTGAAACCCCAGATCCCGATACAGCTAGAAGGATCGCTATGTTTCCAAAGGATATTGCTGATATTTTGGTAGCATTGCCTGCCGAAAATCTCGAAAATCTGATGAAAGTATTACCTAATTATGTTACAACTAACCCTATGAATTATTGCGAAAACCAAAACATGTCTAATATGTCACATGCTTTTTTTCCAAACTATCAATTACCTGCAAGTTTACAACATTGTCTACCTCAATTTATGAGGTCTTTTAACATGGATGAAAATCACCTTATATCTTATTTACCACCGTCTTATCAAGCACCGCCACCACCGCCACCACCACCGCCGCCGCCACCACCGCCGCTACCACCGCCGCCACCACCAACTCTTCTGCAGCAATTCACTCTGCTGCCTCCACCGCCACCGCCGCCACCACCACCACCACCTCCAGTACAAGATACGTCACGGCTTCATTCATCGCTGCCAACACAACCTACGTTTGTTCCACCTCTACCACCAAATACACCACCACCATTGTTCTCGCCTCTCCTAACTGTTATAAAAACCGATGACTCAGAAGAAGACGTAAAGCCTCCCGTAATGTCCATAAAAATGAAAGAAGAAAATGACTTCGAAAATGATAATAATAACTTTGAGAACTTTCAACCTGGTTCATCCGCTACGCCAGAAACCAATACCGAAACCGAACATACTAATCAAGAAATCAAAGTAGTTGATTTGACTGAAGAAGAAAACCCACCCGTCAGAAAATTTGTAAAATTAGCATGTGATCCAGCGGTAACTCCATCACAACAAATGACGGACTACGCCACTTTATTGAACACACCAAAACAGAAGAGCCTAAATGACAAGACAGCAAGTTTAAGAGCTGTACGTATTAAAACACCATCAGAACGTAATAAGTCTTCGACGGATAACACGAGTCAGACCCGGTCAAATATTGAACCTGAAGTTCCTTTTACTGCAAGAGCAGCAGTTAATAAAGAAGTTCAACAATGCAGCAATGCTTTAAGTGAGCCTGAAGTTGAAAAACATAGAGATTTGTCTGAAGAAACTGATAAACAACCAGTGAATATCTCTGTGGATACAAGGTCTATCATCGATCAAGTTCAAGATTTTGAAGGCGAAGACAGTAAATTATTACAATGGAAAATTTCGTTAGCTATTCAACAAGCTGAGATCAGTAGCACTCAGCAAAACAATAGAAACAAAGCAATCTCCTCCAAGCTACCCATTACAGTTTCACCCGTAGCAGCCACCCTACGCACAGAAAACTTTACCAATAATGAGTCGCAAAATCCTGCAATACCAACTAATCAATCAGTTATTAGAAAAGATACAGAATTGATTGATAATTCCATATTGAAGCTAAGTAATGTCACATCATGTATTGTGCAACATGATAGTCCCGTTCTTGATCACTCACACAATTTTTCATCATCGGGAAGTTGCGGATTGGTAGATGAAGCTCATTCACCAGCAAAAGATAATATTGAACCCAAAAATTGTGATAAAAAATCATCACGTAAAAACAATACTGTTGTAGAAAGATTTACTTCGGAACATACAACCACCACTGTCAGTAATATTGCAGAATCAATTAAACATTATAATACAGTCGACGATGACGATTCTGACGATGATGTGTCACTTGCCGTCATAGTAAAAAATCGAGATCTACTCAAAAATAATTTACAAATTGATAATTTGTGTTTGAATAAATCCGGTAATAATGCTTCCCTTGACGACGAAATAAAGGAAGACACAGTACTTAAAGAAACTACAAATAATTTAAACAAAGATAGAACGATTGGGCCAAGTGCTTCTTTAAATGATAAGCCTGAAAATAAACAAGAACCACTGTTTAGTGCTAATAAAATAAAAGACACTTTACATAGCAACAAAGCTCACTTCGAAAAATCTGTAATAAAAGAGGTTGAAGAAAACTACCCAACTATAATAAATAACAGAAAGAAAACAAGTAGCTCCAATGATCAAAAACTCCAAGAGGCGGTCCGCAGTGTTAGTTATGTAACTAATGAAGAGATTCAAATAGCAAAAAATATTTTAACTCTAGACAAGATAATTGATGGAGAAACCGCAAACAGTACTGAACAGCAAATTAAGAAACTTCAACCTACAGATGAAAACCCTAATCAGCCAAATAATTCAATGAAAAAGGTTGTTGAAGACGAAATTAGATCTTCCGTGATCTCACTAAAATTGAATGATAATGATAAGTCGCAAACCCATAAAGAACAGCAAAAAAAGAAAACTGAATTGAATTTATTGACTACTGTAAACAGCGAAAACTTGACCCATACTAAAATGGCCATTGAAATAAAGACAATTTCTTCGAACTCAATTAATCAAAGTCGTCTGGAAATCTCAAATCTCAATGAGACAAATATAACAGAATCACGTGTGTTTTCTAAAGAAACGAATATTAGCACTAAGGAGAATAATTGTATTGTAGATGTAACAGATCATTTACAAACAAACAGAGATATAAAAAAGTTGGTTGTTATTGAAAATAATAAAAAATCTCTTGAAAGTAACCTTTCTGATGATTTGGAACGACACGCTGAAATAGACGAAACTATAATAACACCACTACGCCGCAGCAGACGTGGAAAATCCACGTTTACGGACGGTGCAATATTAACTGAAAATGAAATTGTAAATGAACCGGAAGCTTCTACAGAGCAAAAGACACCTCTCACTAAAAAGCAACTTATTTTCTCGAAATTGTTGCTGGATGAAGAAAATCAGACTGGGCCACAAGCTCATTCCACGCCCGAAAAATATCTTGCTCCAGTCGAAGAAAATAACCTACAAAACCCAAAAGAATCCGTGGTTAGTCCAACTTCACCTATAATTAGTGATGTGGTTGTAGAACAAACTCAAATACCAAACCTTGAAAAACGAAAACGAACGAAACAAAAGAAATCTGTGCAATTAAGACGTCTGTGCAAGAAAAAGAGGCTAAAGAAAAAGCCCAAAATAAGATTAGGTTCGGAAAGTTCTGCTAATTCTGATCACACACAAGATCAGTCGCCTACAATTCTAGAAGATACAGAAAAGTTTGCTGCAACTGATAATAATATACATCGTACTAACAGTACGAGTAAAGATTTTGAGTCGACTACTAATGAATTAAACTTACTTTCTGGTTCTACTACAATAAACGAAAACTTAAATACTTCTGGAGAAAAAAGAAAACTCGACAACCCAACGGCCACTGATGGTTGTAGTCAAATTATAAAAGCTAAAAAGCTAAAATTTTTGGATAAGAGTGAAGAGAACTTGGAAGAGAAACATCGTATCCACGATTTTAATTCTACAAGTAAAGATAAGGTCCCCTTGTCTTCGGAAAAACGTACTGCTTGTTATATGCCTGTCGCAGCAAGAAGAACGCGTTCTAAATCTGTTATTGTGAAATCATCAACGACTGACTTTTATGATCCATACGACATTGACTTGGATGATATGATCGAAAAACCTGAATCATTTAGAAGTCAAATAAACCTTTCAGATAAAAACATACATAGTTCAAAAATTCAAAGCTTTTATAAATCTAAAAGTAATACTAAACCTGAAGGTTGTAGTAAAACCCAGGCTCTAGTCAAAAAGTCGTTGAAACCAACCGGTGATCTTATTCAGTATAGTAACAAAATAGCTTGCCCTAAAAATAATGTGACTGATTCTGACGACTCTACAAAAAGTGATGTTCCATTAAAGAAGTATATAGAAGACAAAGAAAAGAAGTCACTTCAATCTCGTAAGACTGTATCTAATAAGCGAAATATAAGCAATCAAAAGCATGCAAAAGGCAACAAAACAACAGATCTTAAAAGGAATAGACGAACACTTGCTACTTTTAATGATGTCGATAAATCTAGTACTCCCAATGATGCCGAAGAACTTCGATCGGAGAAATTTATGGAAAGCTTTGGTTTCTTCTCGCAAAGGAAACCTCGAAAATCCAATTTATTGGCTTCCAAAAAAATATCTGAAACATTCCATATCATAGCTAATGAAAGTGACGATGCTTATTTCGGTTCTAAAAAACGAACGCAAAAGCGATCTCTTCAAAACGAAAATAAAAAATCTGCAGGTACCAGAGACACCAGACCGAGAAGACAATTCTCAAATAAAAGAATCATTAAAAAAATTCCAAAACCTAAAAAGAAAATATACGTTCAACCAGTACCATGCTTTTGTCGCCTATGCAAAAAAGATTTTCGTCGGCCAGACTGCTTTATGCGACATCAATTGACTGTACCACATGCATCAAAGATTTCTGAAATAGAATTAAAAATGAGAACAATTCCTCTTATCGAAAAACCTAATTACCTTATTGCTTATAAGCGGCAGCTAGATCGGCTTAAACTACTCAACAAAAAGAATGCCAATAGGAAAAATTGTTCAAAATATAAGAAAATTAAACTGTCATTAGCCAAAATTTTAGCAAAAGTAAATAAGAAAGTGAGAGAAATGCATGTGACAGAAAGGGGATTAAGCCGAGATGAAGCACTGTTCATAGATTGTTGTCAATTGCTGCAATCCAATAAAAATGAGATGAATGTCTCGGACCCTACAGGTTTCAATACTGGGGCTAATCATTTTTCAGAGTCAACAGTCAAAGAATTTGATTTATTAGAGAAGCCTGTTAAAGGCGACGGTGATGTAGATTCTATTACAGCTAAAAATATATTAGAAAGTGAAGAAGTGAAGAACTTGGAGAAAGATTTAATTTCGGGTCTTAAGGAAGCTGCAAATGAGGGCTCTTTTAAGACAAAACTTTTATACCAACGAAGTGTTAGTGATGTGGGACTAAATCAGACGGATGATGAGCAGCAAATAGGTGATCCTACTTCCAAAGTGGGTGAGTCTAACTATGAGCGTACAGATCCATACTCCGACATCGGGTTGTCCAACCCTAGTAAACCGAAGAAGAATCCTGAAGTTAAGGAGAAAATGTATCCAGATATAATCGAGAGTATAGACATGTTTGAAGATAAATTCGATAAGATAAAAAGGAAGTGTAGATCTCAAGCGGCAGCGGCGGCTGCGAAGCAAACGCAAGCAGCTATTGAACCCAGCGCTAGGTAAGTCTTTTATCTTCAACCAGTTTACTGATCGCACACATGTTTGGCGAGTTGTTTATAAACCTATATAGATTCGTTATTTTTATTTATTTATTTGCTTTAACATAACTCCGCCAGAGGCCAATTAAATTTTTTAAATCATAGTATTATATTCACCTCACCAAACTCCAGATATACAACAAGATCTTCCATTTGCGAATACATCACGATCTAGTTTAGCATCTCCTGTCACAAACCAGGCCTGCGTGCGCTACAATAGCGGCGCTAAGTCTTCTGGAGGTATGGTTAGAGAAGTGCCACGTCGTCCTCAGTTTCCGCCTCACCGGCGACGGTTCTTTTGGAAGGTTCCTCTTTCGGATTTGGCGGTAAGAAACGTCCAGGTATTACCATTGTGCGAATCGCCCTGAGGTCACAGTGGAGCATATGGTGGACGTCTGTATTGATGTTTCTTCCCGCTGAATCCAAAGCAGGTACCTCTCAAAACACTTACGTCTGGCGAAGACCTGCGTTAGGCGGAAAAAGAGGACGTCGTCGCATCTCTGTAACCACTCGTAAAAGAGCCGACTCACCGCCACAATTGTGGTTTGCCCACTGTAGGTATCTAAGATAAGCTTTTTTACATTTTCAGAGCTATGTACTAGACTCAGTTTACTGTGAGTTGTTATTTTATATGACTTAATTGGGGAGATATTTTAAGAAAAATATTAACTATTTGTATTTGTGTCTATTCATTAATTTGTTACATATTATAACATTTATCATCAGGATTTGGCATAAGCTACAGTTTGTTGCAATAATATGCACAGGTATATTTGACCACAGAAGGCTCTGATGTCTCTTCTGAAATCTAAAATTACTGCAACAATATGGGGATACTTGTTTTCTCTCTTTATTTTGAATAAGGGAGTTTTACACAAATGTACATGTCAGTCCTATTGGACCTCATACAATAGGGCGTAGTAACACAAACTTAATTAAGCTATGAGCAGCCTCGAAGTTAAGTGTCGACAAAATATGATGAAATATTCCAACATCATACAGAGCTGTCTCTAGCTCTCTGTACAATTCCTGTCTTGCAGATTAAAATCTGACATATTTTTGTGTTTTGTTCCATACCTTTTACATTTCTATGAAATAAATATAAAGGTTTACGAAAAACTAGGTATATACTTTGTCAACACAAATTTGGTTTTTCTATAGAACAACATTTCTGGTTTCTATTACTTCTGGCTAACCAGGAAACGACTAATCGTTGGTAGTCTTAGGCCGTATACAGAAAGAAAACTGGCAGCCAACGCCGATCTACCAGCGCTTATTGGCGCTGGTCCACTCACGTAACAGCTACATAAAGCAACAAGGTTGAAGCAGGGACTATTTTCTAATGCTTTTTATCTGTTTTGTCCCACACAGGTGGTTTACTAAACACTAACGAAATCAACATGTCACTATCCATTTTTATATTTACTTAAGTATAATGAAAAAACAATATGCGTGTTGTACATAGTAAAACAAATGAATAAACTGCGCGTGTCGACGCTTGTCGGAACCTGTCGGAGACGTTCGGCGCTTATCGGTACTGGTTTTGTGCACTCGACGTCTATTACCTGCGTAGATTACCCGCGCCGGCCGGTTCCGATAGGCGCTGTTAGATCGGCGCAGGCCAGCTTTCTTTTTGTACACGGCTTTAGTTTGATAGTATTCACAAATAGTATTTTTTTTTTATGTATATGTCTTTTTCAGCTTCAAATGCCGTAAGAAATCTGATAAGAAAAAGGTGCGAAGAAATTCTAAAAAGAGTCGTCAAAGTTCTCAGGTACTTACAAAGGGCGCCTTGAAAGGATTTGACGGAATTAAGGTTTCTATACCGACATCAGACATTAACATGTCCGCAATCGTCCCTACGATTACTTCACCTAAAAAGAAAAAGAAGGGAAATAAGAACAAAAAAGAAAAGGTTTTGGAAACATGTGGCAAACTCGACAGTCAACGGCATTGCGGAGACAGTATGGTTTCACAGAAGGAAGTAGATGTTTATGAGTTTCTTGATAATGAAGATGCAGTTTTTGAGTTTAGACCTTCAACACTTATGGAAAGATTTAAAAGCATTAGTTATAAAGAAGCACCCAGTACATCTAAAGGAAATCCAGGCGGTGACGATGCAGACAATTCTAGTGACAGTGTTTCTGACGGAGATGACTTTGTATACATGTCTGATGATTATGTTTGTAGTGACGATGAAACTGAAAACAGCCGGTTATCCTGTGAGTTTAGCAACGGTAAGGTTGGCTGTGACCTGAAGAAAAATACATCACCTCTAAAAAGAAAAGACGCGGTAGAGAAAAACGCTGTAATGGGCAAAATATTTAAACATAATGCAGTGCGTACTGATAAAAAGAGTATTAAGATCAAGGAATCTGTGAAACCAAAAGCTAATTTGGATCAGTTATTTGACAGCTTACTCGAGGAGGAACAAGAATTTGGCACTTCGATGTTGAGTGACAACGCCATGTCATCTAAAAATGACGATTTCGTGACGCCGAAAAAACACGACAATCCTTCAAAGTACGACAAATACAACCGTACGCTTTCGAGCAGGAGTTCTTCTCCAACGTTAAAATTAAAAAGTCCATCGCCCAAACCAAAGTCGCCTAAAGACTATGATAACTCATCTCTAATAGACTATGGGCCTTCAACATCAAAAACTACAGCAATCGATTTTGGGCCAAGTACATCAAAAAAACGCGACGTAATTTCGCCAGACCTTTCACAGAAGAAAAATGAGTCTTCGACAATTAAGAAACATGAATCGCCACACAAATATACAACAATTAAACATACTGAATCTACACTTACAAAGAGTGAAGCCATACCTATAAAGAAACGTGATTCAAAAAAAGAGAAGTCACCATCGAACAAATTAGATGAAGGCATCAGCACTAGTTATGATTATAACGCCGATCAATATGATGATATGGGAGTAGCTAGACAAAGGGCGCGGCGTAAATGTACCGTAGGAAAACAGAACGTATTGGCCGAAACTTGGAGTTCGGAATCAGAGCCAGATGGCATTCCACCGCGCCCTAATAGTGCTGAGTCGGTTGTCCTTACCTCTGCTCGTAGAAAGAAAGGAAAGAAGAAGGATGGGCATCATGCCGGTGCACGACGTATGAATAACCGACACATTTCATTCAAAAAGCTAGATGTCGAAAGCAGGTTAGCTAGTTGTAGTCGAACCGCGGCTAGTGTTGGAACGAGCCGAACGCGGCGGGACAGCGAGGATGTGGCCAGCGTGAACCCGTACGACGCACCGGCGCCGTCCACATCGACAGCGCACGCTCCGCTGGGCCCGCCCGGCCCCAAGCCGCGGCCGCGCACCACGGCCTACTACAACTGGTCGTCGGAGGGAGACGACGAGCCGGAGCACGTGCAGCAACACGGCTGGATCGTCGGTGACAGCCACAAGAAACTAGTTACGATGCTTGCACATGCAAAAGGCCGTAAACGAAATAATGATGATAAACGTCATTTCGTCGAATAAGTTTAGTTTATTAGATTATATTAATCTTGTAAATATATTGTACATAATATTCTAATTCTTTATTAAATGTCCTAAAACGAAAGTTGACCAGACATTTCAGGCTTCATTTTTTTTATTGTTGTAAATATTGTAATAAAATAGTTTTAAAACCTTAGTTAAATTTTGAATGAGCCAATGTCCTGTCAACTACTGAATTAGTAAATTTTCTGGAACATTTATTTTATATCGAGTTATTGCACCTTTAAACCATCAACGACGTGGGCATTTTTAGTTTATATGCGTTGTCTGTTATAGATTTTCGTATCAATAAATCTTTTTGTCTACTAAGGTATGTTTAATATTTCCGAGGCCATCGGAAAATACTTTTTCGCCCGTTAATTCCGTTTCACTTGTTTTTGTTTTCTACTTAAAATTTTAATTAAATTTTAGACCCTGTTTTCTCTAACTAATGTTTTTGTCAACCTACTTTTTTTATATGATTACCAGCTGTGGCACATAACTAATTATATTGGCGTATAACTTGGTAACCCCGTAGATGTTCGTTAGGTGTCTGGGATATAAAAAGTAGAAAATAAGGTTAAGAGTTTTATTAAATGTTTCTATAATTTGCATTTGTAAAAAAAAAACTTGAGAGGATGAAAGATAAGTACTTTATAGGTGTCGCGTTTTCATTATATATTTGTAAATAGTTCTTAAATACTATAAACAATTTAAATGTTAAATGATCGTATATTATACAAAAAATTCGATTTGCATGAATATTCATATTAGTGTATTGACTAAAAATGCCTCGTTCTTTAATTGTAATTTAAAAAAATAAATAATTTTAGTCGGCGGATATAAAATTATGCAAATAAAACTTGGCATAATAAAATTTAAATTGTTCATTATAAACATTTATTTTATTAACGAAATTATACAAAAGTAAGTACCAGTTGTCCCAAAATGTACCGACTTACAGTCAATACTTACTTTAGCTAAGTAATGAATTTGAATTTATTTTCACACTGTTGGATTTTAAACTCTCGGCGTAAATCTGATTTATTTATTTATTTTTCTTAAACATTTTGTTTGAGTGCTGTACTGAACTGACTCGCCAACAATTTAAATAAACCTATTTTCTTTCTTTCAACTGCTACATATTAATTAACTGCGTGTGGCGTTATTGGATTAGTTTACAAATTATTGATTAATAATTATGAGAAAAAGATTGTGTGTCGGTACATTTTACATTTTGGGTACAGTTATGAATTTGTCATAAATTGACTGAATTTCTGTTAAATAAATGTCAAAGGTTTGTCTTTTGGAGGCTGAAAACGCGGTCTGAGTGATTTGTGTATCTATGAGTCGAGTAAATTAATTTGTTAACTATTTTTATACATTAGATATTTTGAGTAGTCGAATGTGTTACATATTATTGTGAAATCTCATGCATTAGTTATCGTTTTTTTCTAGTCCAATATGGAAAGACTAATAACCGCATTATCAGCCTCACAACAGTAATTATATGATCTTATTTTCCAATATGTTTGAGTAAAGACTTATAATTTTTCAATATATTTAAATAAAATTAATTTAAAAATCATTGGTATGTATTTCGTGTATCTGTGAATCAAGATTTTTTTTTAAATAAAGCTCAATGTTAAAAGTTTATTTATTTCATTACTAATTATTAGTACTCAAGTTTGAAAAGGGAAAACGTATGTGTCAAGTTGAACGAACCATCTACTTAGAATAGAAATTGGGATATCTCTGTCCGGACTTAAACTCATTTTTGTTTTAGATGCATTAATGTTAGAATGTAGAAAAAGTAAATAATCATATATTATAAATGTCTTATTTGAACTTCGTCTAGTTTAAAGTAAAGATTCAATAAGTACTAGTCAGTATGTCAGGTGTTTCTAAATCTTCACAATGAGGCAAGGGATAATTCTCCAAACATATTGCGGATATTACCCATTATTAAAATTGAGCTACATTTTGTGTTGTCATATTTTAACAAATAAATGTATCACAGGAGTCGTAATCTATTATTTTACTACCCTAGCTTTTATCTAAATTCCATGAATAACAATCAGTTGCTGAAGTCAAATCTGATGTTGCGTCAGTACCTATGCATTAACACTCTTAATTACAAACGTACCCATAAGTGGAGTTCCAATAGTTAATTAATACCTGTATATGGGTTCAAATTTAGTAGGTACTGAACGCAAATAAGAAAAACTAAATTTAAATTCGAGATAATTATCTTTCGAAATGGAAAACTGTCAGACCAGACAATGTTGAAATTACATTGCAACCCATAGGTACTTTTTAAGGCTGACCCCACATTAGGCGTGCGCCTTCCTGGGGCGTGTGAGTAGCGCGAGTGCGCTGCGTGAGCGTCGCATTTTGCTGCCCTGCGGTGTGTGTTGGAATGTGCACGCGGCGCTCGCGTCGCGTTCTTACCCCTTCGCCCGCTACTTTTTTGGTCAATCACAGGGCGGACAGTGTGCCAAGGCGAGCGGATACTTTAAGAGTATTTTTAATACAAAATTTCTCAATGAAATAGCAACTTAAAATACACCTACAACTCTAAAATTGATACTTACAGTGGACTCAAATTATCTCGAATTATAAATTTAAGTAATTCCAATACGACATCAAATACCTTTTCTCATAAGTGAAAGCAGATGCTAAAAACGTTGCTATCTGTATGTTGGTACGGTCAGCCGTATCAGTCTACTGAACCACGCTGGGAGTCACGGCCGACGGAGCACAACAAACAGCCAATATCTACGTACATCGGAGACTGCACTGTCAGCCGCTGTTCTAAGATGGTAGGTACCTACTAAGTATACACATAAAATTATATTACTGAATATCTAGGAAACACCTAACGCAAGGCTCAACCCCTTGTATGCCGGAACGCAGATCTACGCGAGACACAATGGCTTTTTAATTGAGACACAATTAAAAAGCCATTGTGTCTCGGGTAGATCTATCTCTCTCGATCTCTAATTACAGCATACGAGAGGTTAAGAAACATAAACGTCACTATGACGGAAGCCTCGCCTTTTTCGAAATTCATGTGAATAGGCTTTAAGTGACCGTCAAAATGGAGGGACCAAGTCTCGGACGTCTGTTACACATATAAAAAATTAATACCATTAATGTACTACTTGCTACCTTTGCTAAAAATTCAGCTACCTACCTCTTTATTTACATAACAACAAAATGTACTATTGTATTAAAGCCTAGTCATTATCTTTTAGGTACCTATGTACGAAATAGGATATTTTCATGATGTGATTACGAACAGGTATGGACCTCTAACTGCATCATATTGTACGATATTCAATCATTTATTTAGATACCTAGGTAATCTACATTTTAGTCCACTGCAATGCTTAGTTTTATTTCCGTGGCCGCGCGTTTCAATGGCGTGGCCAAGTTTAAACCCTTTTAACTTTTTAATCATAACTTAAGCTTTTGGGAATCATCTTTTACAAAATCTTGATATTTTCAAGATTTCGTCAGGGCCGCGCCATCGAAACTGACATGCACGTGGCTCACAGCACAAGTGATCGTGAGTTCGAATATCACTCATTATTTACATTGCAATACATATTGAAGCCACAGAACACGAAAACGCCTCTGCTGGCGTTATTCCAGCAGACAAAACAACCATCTCAAGGTACTCGGAAACGCAAACGCATCTAAACTAGTGGATATGTCGCAGCCATCTGGTTAAATTAGCCATCCAATTGGACACCTAGGGCGTTAGTTAAACGCCGGCATCCAATTGGATGCCTAGGCCGATAGTTGTTTGAACTAAAATCACTCGACGTTTAACAGCTTGGCGTATTGAAAGTTAGCCGTTTCGAAATAACTGATCAAGACTCAGCCAAGTGATTCAAATTTAGTTCCGCTCTTTATTGATTTAATAATATTTCACGATTACTTGGTGGACACTTACTAAAAAGTAGTTTTATATAATTTATAAACTAATGATTGCCTTACTAAACTAAATGACTACACAACGTTCAGCCATCTGTTAAACGTTGCGGTCAACGACTTGGCTAGTTGTACTTCAGCCATTTCATTGGATACAGGCGTTTAACGAACGCCCTAGGCGTCCAATTGGATGGCTAATTTAACCAGCTGGCTGCGACAGATACAGTTTATAACCCACCTGTGTCCTGCTCTATAGCAAGCCATATTGTTAGTTTCTATTGTTACCTGCTCTCTTCGGAAGTTCAGGAGGTTCCTGCACCGGATTCTTTCGGAAGAAACGCCAGACCTCTCGCGCCGGGCCGGAATGGCAGGCGGTCGCAACTTTCTGCTAAGCAGTAATGCTAGGAGCGACCGTACGCGTAAGAGAAAGGACTTGCTCATGTCACGCCCCAGCCATCGGGATCGCAACCCCGATTTCTAGCCACCGTCGACGTGGGATTGCGGATGGTGAACAATGAGTAGCTCGCGGTCCAGCCCAAGTCTTCTACAGCGTGTATTGTTCCACGCGCGCCTCAAGGAGATGTCAGCAAAACCGTATAGGCCCAGCAGGGTTGAAGCCTACTATGGCCGGGAACGCAATGCAAAGCAGGAACATAGGAGTGGGTATTAGTCAGTAAAAGTCTAACACACCCTCGAGCTCCGCCCTAGAGCGGAAGAAGTCATTTGATGATTTACCACCTAAAAAAACCCTGTTATAATGTACTTACTTTTTTTTTTAAGTCGGTAGGTAGGTATGTGGGTAAGTACTATTGCGGTGCACATTATTATTATTTAACTCATCGAATGCCGTAATTAGAGACACAATAGAAAGACAATTGCTTATATCGCGACATTCAAAAGGTTAATAAGACACACTATCAGCTATTAACTGATGCGTGTGTTTCATATTGTTGGAGATGTTTAGTCTGTCAAACCGATTTTTAAAACAGTTCAATGTGGGAGCTTTCACAACAGTTTTAAGGAGCCTGTTCCATGCTGTTACAACTCGGTTAGGTAGAAATTGTTTGTAGTTTTGGGGAGCCTGTTCCATTGTGTTACAACTCGGTTAGGTAGAAATTGTCTGTAGTTTTAGGGAGCCTGTTCCATGCTGTTACAACTCGGTTAGGTAGAAATTGTTTGTACATTGCGTACAATTTTGATAATAGTACATTATGATGTAAGTGTGTAATGTTGGTGATTAGGTACAGTCGAGGCGGTATTTGGACCCGAGTCGTGGCGAGGGTCTCAACGGTAATCATTAATTACTCACGTGTATCATACGATGTTTTTCAATACACTTGTGAAGAAAATAACAATAAAACAAGTAGATAACTTTTTTTGTGACATGGCGGTAAAAATCTGTTTTCATATGTGCGCACTTAATTTTTTTATTTATCCCTAGGGGAAGGCTAAGGTATTTTAATCATACTGCCTAGTCTCATCCCGTCCCGCCCTTAATTATTTTTAGTTGGTACAGAATTAATGTATCTAATATTTATTCTTTGTTGAATGAAAATGTGATGGATGTTTAGAAAAATACAGGATGCAAGTTTTTTTTTTATAACCTATCAGAATAATGCAACATGTATGTCAAAACATAGGTTTTTGATCTATTATAGATAGTAGCCTATTATTGAGAACATAATTAATATCTTGTTTTGAGTACACTACTACCGCCACTGCTGAAACCCGACGGGTCGCTGGCACATACCGCTGAGGAGAAAGCAAATTTGTTTGCCTCACTCTTCGCGTCTAGACCCAGGTAACGCGCGGCCCCCTGCTCATCCTAATGGTTGCGATACGAGTATGTCAGATATTCGCATACATCAGAAGGACGTCCGTAGGGTGCTGCGTAACCTTGACGTGAACAAGGCTAGCGGTCCAGACGGGATACCAGCAATTGTTCTGAGAACGTGTGCGCCTGAACTGTCTCCAATCCTGACACGCCTATTTAGGCTTTCATTTGAGGCTGGAAAAGTGCCGATGCCATGGAAGCAAGCTAATGTCCAGCCTGTGCCCAAAAAAGGGAGTCGTGCTGACCCATTTAACTACTGACCAATCTCAGTACCGTCCATTCCCTGTAAGACTATGGAACGTGTATTTAACACTAAGCTCCTGGCATACCTAGAAGCTAATGATATCCTAAGTGACCGTCAATACGGCTTTCGCCGAAATCGGTCAAATGGAGATCTTCTAGCGTATGCCATCCACATCTGGAGTGAGGCCATCGAGAAGCACGGGGAAACGCTTGTCGTTTCCCTCGATATCTCGAAGGCTTTCTATAGGGTTTGGCACGAAGGCCTTATTAGTAAGCTTCCTTCTTTCGGCTTACCGCTGGATTGTGTGCTTGGATCGAAGACTTCCTGAGTAACCCGTCCATCCGAGTGGTTATCGATGGCTGCTCGTCCAGTCAAATGGCTATTAATGCCTGGGTCCCTCAGGGGTCAGTACTCTCGGCAACATTATTCTTGCTGCACATAAACGATCTGCTTAAGCCCGCTACCTTTGGGTATGCAGACCAGGACCAGGACCCAGGCGTGTCTATTTTCCGCTAAAAGGAGCCAATTCAGCCCCGCTCCAACTTTCCGGGGTGCCCGGGTGCAACCGTGCCGATAACCGACCATCTTGACCTTCTTGGTGTTACGCTGACATCAACACTCAACTTTAGACCATACATCGAAGCAAAGGCTCAACTGGCTGCAAAAAAGCTGGGAATCCTCGCATAGGTCAGACAGTACTTACTTCACGCCGGAACAGCTGCTCAAACTTTATCAAGCGCAAGTTCGATCGTGTATGGAGTATTGCTCTCATCTTTGGGACGGATCTGCCCGATACCAGCTTGATGCACTTGAGGCAATTGAGAGGCGAGCCAGAAGGATAATTGGCGATGATACACTCGTCGAGTCAAGGCTTCAAAGTCTTGAGCATCGACGCAGAGTTGCTGGCCTGTTGGTTTTCTACCGGTTGCATTTCGGGGAGTGTGCGTCGGAATTGCATAACCCAATTCCGCCTAGCCCGTTCCATCATCGGACTACCAGACGTACGGCTATGCGCCACCGGTATATGGTGGATATCCCACCTACACGCACAAAACGTTTTGGGAACACATTCATTGTGCGTGCGGCTAGGGAGTGGAATTCCTTGCCGGAGTCTGTGTTTCCTGATAGCCAGGGACTCAAACTGTAACCGTAATAATGTGTTTTAACACTGTTTTTTAAAACAGTTTTAACAGAAAAACACTTTTAAATGTAACAGATAAAATAATGTTACCGAATGAAACTGTAACCTTTTATATGTGTTAATAAGTTTTGCCGAATCAAACTGTAACCGGTTATATGTGTTAATAAGTGTTAATATGTGTAACTGAAATAATCAGTTTTAGTATAGCTTTAGCTATAAGTAATTTTTTACACCACCTGCTCGATAATATCGTTTTATAGGTCATACAAACCTCACTTAAAGCAAGTCATTCTATCTCTAGGGAGATAATGCAGTATGGCCGATCCCTAGGGAATAATGAGATTTGAATTTGGAGCATCAAGAATCGTCAACATTGTGAATTAAAATGTAGGCGCATCCAAAGATTTTATGGCGCATCGAACAAGTTGACTCGAAATTCAAACCAAAGAGTATGTAATCACTATTAAAACTGACCACTACCAAAAAAAAAAGAAAATAGAATAAAACGTGCGTACTGACGACACGGGAGCATTATAGAAAATTGAAACTATAGAATCTTGGAGTAGTGAATTTTGTTTGTTTGATGAACTTGTAAATATAATACTTATATTTCTCTAATATATGATTTGGTCGACCAAATTGTCTTTTAATTATCTCACAGATGGTGTAAAAAGTAGAGTATGCAACACGGGGATAAAGCTGTCTTTGTCTTGAGCGGCTTAAATTCCTTACTTCACTCAGGTTTCTTTATTAACTCCATCGCAATGCTCGGGAGTTAATTTTATAAATCCCTCACTATCATTCGGGATTAAAATCAGCAACCTTCGTTTCGTTCGGAATTCAACATGCCGCCCGCGACTTAAAGACACTGCTTTATCCCCTAGTCACATAAACTACTATTACAGTACCATAAATAAGCAAATTGCAAATTTGACAACGCTGCGTTTACCTGTTACACTTATTAACATTGTTAACACTTTTATATCTGTTACAGATATGTTACGGTTACACTTTTATAAGTGTTTTGGGTTAACACATTGAAAACACTCTTATAAGTGTTACATAATTGATTCTGTTACCAATTCAACATGTAACACTTATAATTCTGTAACCTTTATGATGGTGTTTTTAAGTCCCTGCTGATAGCTACAACCCGGGAATCTTTAAGTCGAGAGTGAATAGGTTTCTTTTAGGTAAGCGCGTTCCATCGTCGACCGCATCGTCGCTTTCCATCCGGTCAAGCGCGAACCTATCAACAATAAAAAAAAAGAGTAAATCTTGTTTTTTTTTTTGAGTGGTCAAATAACTTCTCAAAAAAAGAATAGGTAGGCCTAGTCTAGCGGATAGTTGCCGAGTATACTCTGAAGCATTTTATTTTATTTTTATAGGAAATTAAAAAATCTTTTGTCACTACAATTTGTCTGACTAATCTAGACATTAATCCCTATTTCCTTGGTCAGGCCATCACGCGTGAACGGCTGGCCCGATTTCGCTAATTCTTTTTTTGTTGTGTTCGCTATTGTGAGGAGAAGGTTCTTATGGGAAAAAAATGAAAATAGGGTAGTGTAGGGTAGAGTAGAGTCGAATAGGGTAGAGTAGGTAGAGTAGGTTAGAGTGGGGTAGGGTCTACCCTACTCTACACTACTCTACCCTACTCTACCCTACTCTACCCTACCAAACTTCACATAAACCATCTACTAAATAGTCCGAACAAAGCCTAAACATTTGGTTTGGATAGGTGAGCCCGTTCTTGAGTTATAAAATTACAACGAAAAGTGGCATTGATTTTTATATATAAAGAAGATTGTTTAATTAATACTCATCTTTAAGTTATTTCAATTTTATATCGCGCTGCGATTGACTGGCTGTATGGAAAATTGGAACATGGTTCAATAGAAATGTGAAGATAGAACTAGTTTTTTTTAAAATAATTTGACAGCTGTCAGTTGAAAGTAAAACTCCCTAGGGATAAAAAGTATCACTTTCAACCCGCTCCTCAGGCAACTTCAGACCTACTTTCAGAGTATGAGTAATGAAATAGTAGGTACATTGTTACACTAGGGGTGAAAGTAACTCATTTCGTCCCGAGGAGTTGGCGGGCGAGCGGAGCGAGGTCGCTAATTCGAGGGGTTAAATGGGTTACTTTCACCCCGAGGTAAACACTGTGCTTTTCATTACGAATACGAGGAAACTAAAAATAAAATAAAAAGTTTGTAAAACCTGAGTCGTCGTACCTATGATTTTAAGTAGGTATCTTCCATCTGATTTAAGCGGTAAAAGGTATGCCACTACTGCTTTAGCCTCTTCTCTTATGAAATTAGGCGTTAAATCAAAAATACAAACCAATCTCTGTTGTACGGAAATGTAAACAAAACTCGAAAAAACCAACGACTGATTTCCACTTTCCCGCCATTTTGTTTTTTTTTTCCTATGGCCGGCCTGCTATTCAGCCTCATTAATGAAAAATTAGAAATTAATTGTAATCTTTTAAAAATAAAGCATTTTAAAGAAATAGTTGAACAAATAAGTCATTTAAAAATATAATATATTTAATTAATACTTATCTTTAAGTTATTTCAATTTTATATCGCGCTGTGATTGACTGGCTGTATGGAAAATTGGAACATGGTTCAATAGACATGTGAAGATCAAAGATTTTTTAAATATCCGTGAAGATAGAACTAGTTTTTTTAATAATTTGACAGCTGTCAGTTGTAAAGTAAAACTCCCTAGGGATGAAAAGTATCACTTTCAGCCCGCTCCTCAGGCAACTTCAGACCTACTTTTAGAGTATGAGTAAGGAAAAGTTTATTTATTTTTTGCGGAGCTTTGAAGCGTCTGATAGAAGTTTTGGTCCATGGAAAGTGTCTGACACTTATGACACAACTTTAGAATAATATTCTACAAAAGATACCTATATATTACAGGATGCATTTTGGAGAGTGTGCGCAGGAATTGCATGACTTGATTCCGCCATCGCAATTCTACCATCGGACCACCCGACGTATGGCGAATATTCACCCTTACGTTGTTGAAACCTCTACGGTCCGGACAAAGCGTTTCGCTTGGTCGTTTATACCGCGTACGTCGAAGGACTGGAGCAGTTTGCCTGCTGCGATCTTCCCGTCCGATTATAATTTGGGTGTCTTCAAGGCTAGAGTGAATAGGCTCTTAATAAACTAGTGCGCCTCACCATCAAAGATTGCATCGCTACTTACCATCAGCTGGGATCGCAGTCAAGCACTAGTTTATCTCAATAAATATATATATATATATATATAAATCAGTAGACATATCTAATCTTAAAATGTTTAGTTAGATAAGTTATTTAGGGCCGAGTCCCACCAGAATGGTAACAGCCGGCAGTGGCAGGCTAGGCTAGAACTACTGACAAGACACGCGGGGTGCGCAACCTTTTCATGCTTTTCAAATTATTTCGCACTGAAAGTGCTCGCCGCATCGCTGCCATTCCTGTGTGACTTGGCCCTTAATATAGGAGAGGTTACTCCGTACATTCGCGATAATTCGTTGCTTCCTTTCTGTTTTTTATCCAACTCTTTGAACACAAGGAGTCCGGCCGGCCGGATTGATCAAATCAGGATGATTTTTAATTTTCTGTCCAAAATTAACTGTTAGTAAGTTAATCAAATGCCATATTAGTTCTTAATATAGGTAATTCATGAAAAATATAAAATATAAAGACAAATTTATTTCCAATCCAATGTACAGATTTGACAAACAAATTAAAATCTAGTACGGTAGGTAACTAATAAAATTTCATGATGTAACGAGATGCTCAGTCTTCCTAGAGATTTTGTATGGTATATTATGTAACTTTATAAAATCTTATATACCTAATTAACAACGTAAAGTGAATGTTCAAAAAAAAACCCCAGCTCCGGCAGAAACGAGTTGTCTCTCAAATTATCAGTAATACGATTAGTAAGTAATAAAACAATAACCAGCTATTATCGTGATCCTTACTTGCAAACATAAAAATTGCCAGTTTTATTAAGGGCCAAGCGCCCGAAAAGTGCCATAAAACAGTGATTTTCTGAGGCCTACTCCTCCGTAACGGCTAGGTCAATTGGTTTGAAAAAAATATATGTTTATTATAGATTCATGAACAATAATATCAACATTTGATTTTTTCGTGCAATTAATACTTTTATTATTATTATTATACTTAGCCCATACTGTCCCACTGCTGGGCAAAGGCCTCCCTCCACTCCTTCCAACGATTAATACTTTTGTCAAAAAAAAAAATATATTTAGCAATTTCGCAACTTTTCGCAACTTTTCCCTACTCCTTCGAAACGGCTTGGACCTTTATAAACATTTTTACACATAAAAATTGGTGGTTAAATATTCTTCAAAGTGAACATTGCATATGTAAATCAATCAATATCTCGCAGAGAAAATGGATTTAAAGCGCTTTCCGGGCGCTGCTGGCCGCAAATAAATGCACAGATTTGCGTAGGTACTGCCGCCTAGGCGAGTGCGAGAGTTGCGTTCACATAATTTCGGTCAGATGGTTCAAGGGACTATACGCCTTAATCAGGCGTCGACTTTAAAAATTACTTAATTACAATTAATTCTGTTTAACCGAATTAAAAAAAGGAGGAGGTTCTCAATTCGGTTGTATTTTTTATATATTTTTTTAATGTTTTTTTTTTTATATTGTTGTCTCGGAACTCCGTCGTTTATAGACCGATATGCAATTTTGTTTTTTTCTCCTAAAACAATATGCTTCCGGATTGGTCCTATTTTTTTTTAAATCAAGTCTGGTGATGGAAAGCATGAGGAATCGAGGGGACTCTTTAAATATTATCAAATGCAAGTATATGGTGATTTTAATATTTTCGTCGAGAACTCAAGCATTTTCAGTCAAAAAGTAACTTGACTGAATTTTTTTGTTGGGTGTATACTAAACTTAGATTACATACCAAATTACAGCTTTCTAGCACTTCAGGATGTAACCAAACATTTTGATGATCATCAATATATCAGTGAGTGTGTCAGTGACGAAATCGGTGTATTTAGATAGGTATCAATAAAATCTAAAGTATTAGAGGTATTCAATTAAGACTTTGTATGTTTAATTAGTCTATTATTGACATCATATCCTGAGAATATGAACTATCTGGTACATCGGAAACCAACTCTATGAGGGTTCAAAAAAACGAAGAAACACTTCGAGAAAAGGTAGAGTGCCCTTGCGCTTCGCTTGGCTCGTCTTGGCAGGGGCACTACCGTGCCCTCAGATTTATTTCTCACTTTTTAGTGAATAATGATAAAAATATTAAGGGGATAAATATTAAGTCCTGTGTGCAAGTCAAAAAGCAGGTCGATGGTACAACATGCGCAGATTACGCATAATGGTTTTGAAATCAAGCTCCAAATTCCATAATCCCAATTGTTCTACTAGTAATTTGATAATTATTTTCTGCCTATATCAAGATTGATTTTTTTTTAAATTGAAATTTATGAAACCTGGCCAATGTAATAAGGAGAATCAGATATTTTAATCGGATTATTGCATTGTCATCGGTCTTTGATGGGTGTGTAAAGTTTAAAGAAAATCTGATCGCCCAAAGTTGGGCAAAATCGAGCTCAAAGGCGGTGGTCACAAGCAAAACTACAAACAAGCAAACATACAGGTGAAGTTAATACTAAAAAAAAGCGATTATTCCCGATGTCCACCACTTGTCTGGCCACCACTGGGGGACAGCGAGACAACTTTAAAACATTATTCTCGTTGTCCACCACTGGGGGACAGCGTCACAACTTTGTAAATTATTTCCATTCGCCACCACTGGTGGACAGCGACACGGATTTTTTAACATTCCCTATGGCCGCCGTTGGGGGACAATGGCACAACTCTTTTGATCCGATTCCCACTGGCCATCAATTTAAATTGTTTAATCTAGAGACCGGTAAGGGATAGCTTAATATACTTACGGATTTGATTTTTAGCAGGGTTAAGGGTAAGACTAATTTAAATATTTATAAATTATATGGTAGGTAAATAATAGTCATATTCTTGAATCAACTTTTATTAAATGTTTCACTCAAGTATTAAAAAATGATCCTACTACTTAGTATTATATAATATAGCTTTGATTGCTTATTTTTTATTGAAGTGGGTAATTAACCGACTTAATTTCCACAGCTGGTTGACAGGCTACAATTTTTAAAATCGACTAGAACATTACAATCATAATCACCGTTTTATTATCCTATTCCTCGACGGAGGAATAAAAATTAAATATAAATTAATCAACAGTTTTAAAAATCACATTTGTAATTAAACAAAAAGACAATAATAATTTATCACAATATCTAGAAATTGGGTATTATTAGTTTGCACAAAACTATCCTTTCTGCTTCTTTATAAGTTATTCTTACAAGCTGTCAGTGCTCTTATGGTCTATTTAAAGAAATATTTAGACTCTATTGTAGACAAAAGCACACGAAAACAACAAACAAAATAGAATATCCACTATCGCAAGTTCAAAGCCAAACGAAGCGATGGTTTTTGTTTGACGTTTGATGTCACATTGACACGAGTTTTACGTTGTTGCCTGTATAATAAAAAAGTATAATGACTGTCAAATCGATTCGTTGATCAATTCGTTTTATGACGTTCTTAGAAATGATGATAGATAATATGATTAAGTCCTCATTTTAAAAGTTTTTGAAACCTAATCTATAGAAGAAAGATTGATTCATTTTCATTATTTTGTTTTCTATTTTTATAATAATTCGATTTATCGATTGAAATAAGTCGGTTAATTACCCACTTCAATAAAAAATAAGCAATCAAAGCTATATTATATAATACTAAGTAGTAGGATCATTTTTTAATACTTGAGTGAAACATTTAATAAAAGTTGATTCAAGAATATGACTATTATTTACCTACCATATAATTTATAAATATTTAAATTAGTCTTACCCTTAGCCCTGCTAAAAGTCAAATCCGTAAGTATATTAAGCTATCCCTTACCGGTCTCTAGATTAAAAAAAGACGGGTTGCACTCCGGGAGTGCCGGCAAAAGTGAAAACTTGATTATTAACGTTGAGCATGTTTGATATTTTGGAATGGTTAGGGAATAATTTTGCACCAATTGCTTTATCAGTATAAAAGTACTATCATTTATGTGGTAGAATACAATATTCATTTATTGCGCTATCGTACACAAACATGACAATTTATATTACATTAAAAATTTAACACTTTAAAACTATTACAATTATTTTACATTAAAAAGTTTATCTCTCCGAAAAACTACTGAGGTGTCAAGGGACACCCGGATGGAACGAAGTTCCGTTCTGGCTTGCTTTCTATAAGAGAGAGAAAGAGAGAAAGACAGAGAAACATGCGCACGCCGCACGGCTTACAATAGCTTACTATAGAAAAAGTGTCGTTACAACTTTTCGTGAGAATTTTTTCCGTCTAGCCAATACAATATAACTAAAAAATACTATCCTATTTTATGTACATTTTGACAGCACTATTTCAACATCTTCGAAACCATGAAAACGACACTCATGACGAAAAAGTTGATAATTTCTGACATCTGGCTCTTAGATTTACATTTTGACAGCACTATCGGCTTCAACAACCTCGAAAACCATGAAAAAGACACCCATATCGAAAAAGTTGATAATTTATTGCAGCCACCATCTTAGATTTAAATTTTGACAGTACTATCGGTTTCAACACCCTCGAAAACCACGAAAACGACACCCATGAGGAAAAAGTTGATAATTTCTTGCAGCCGCCATCTTGGATTTACATTTTAACAATACTATCGGTTTCAACAGCCTTGAAAACCATGAAAACGACACCCATGACGAAAAATTTAATAATTTTTTGCAGCCGCCATCTTGGATTTATATTTTGACAGTACTATCGGTTTCAACACCCTCGAAAACCATGAAAACGACACCCATGACGGAAAATTTGATAATTTCTTGCAGCCGCCATCTTGGATTTATATTTTGACAGTACCATCGGTTTCCACACCCTCGAAAACCATGAAAACGACACCCATGACGAAAAAGTTGATAATTTCTTGCAGCCGCCATCTTGGATTTACATTTTGACAGTACCATCGGTTTCCACGCCCTCGAAAACCATGAAAACGACACCCATGAGGAAAAAGTTGATAATTTCTTGCAGCCGCCATCTTGGATTTACATTTTGACAATACTATCGGTTTCAACACCCTCGAAAACCACGAAAACGACACCCATGACGGAAAATTTGATAATTTCTTGCAGCCGCCATCTTGGATTTATATTTTGACAGTACCAACAGTTTCAACACCCTCGAAAACCATGAAAACGACACCCATGACGAAAAAGTTGATAATTTCTAGCAGCCGCCATCTTGGATTTATATTTTGACAGTACCATCGGTTTCAACACCCTCGAAAACCATGAAAACGACACCCATGACGGAAAATTTGATAATTTCTTGCAGCCGCCATCTTGGATTTATATTTTGACAGTACCATCGGTTTCAACACCCTCGAAAACCATGAAAACGACACCCATGACGGAAAATTTGATAATTTCTTGCAGCCGCCATCTTGGATTTATATTTTTACAGTACCAACGGTTTCAACACCCTCGAAAACCATGAAAACGACACCTATGACGGAAAAGTTGATAATTTCTTGCAGCCGCTATCTTGGATTTATATTTTGACAGTACCATCGGTTTCAACACCCTCGAAAACCATGAAAACGACACCCATGACGGAAAATTTGATAATTTCTTGCAGCCGCCATCTTAGATTTATATTTTTACAGTACCAACGGTTTCAACACCCTCGAAAACCATGAAAACGACACCTATGACGGAAAAGTTGATAATTTCTTGCAGCCGCCATCTTGGATTTATATTTTGACAGTACCATCGGTTTCAACACCCTCGAAAACCATGAAAACGACACCCATGACGGAAAAGTTAATAATTTCTTGCAGCCGCCATTTTGGATTTATATTTTGACAGTAATATCGGTTTCAACACCCTCGAAAACCACGAAAACGACACCCATGACGAAAAAGTTGATAATTTCTTGCAGCCGCCATCTTGGATTTACATTTTGACAGTACCATCGGTTTCCACGCCCTCGAAAACCATGAAAACGACACCCATGACGGAAAAATTGATAATTTCTTGCAGCCACCATCTTGGATTTATATTTTGACAGTACCATCGGTTTCAACACCCTCGAAAACCACGAAAACGACACCCATGGCGAAAAATTTGATAATTTCTTGCAGCCACCATCTTGGATTTATATTTTGACAGTACTATCGGTTTCAACGCCCTCGAAAACCATGAAAACGACACCCATGACGAAAAAGTTGATAATTTCTAGCAGCCGCCATCTTGGATTTATATTTTGACAGTACCATCGGTTTCAACACCCTCGAAAACCATGAAAACGACACCCATGACGAAAAAGTTGATAATTTCTTGCAGCCGCCATCTTGGATTTACATTTTGACAGTACCATCGGTTTCCACGCCCTCGAAAACCATGAAAACGACACCCATGAGGAAAAAGTTGATAATTTCTTGCAGCCGCCATCTTGGATTTACATTTTGACAATACTATCGGTTTCAACACCCTCGAAAACCACGAAAACGACACCCATGGCGAAAAAGTTGATAATTTCTTGCAGCCGCCATCTTGGATTTACATTTTGACAGTACCATCGGTTTCCACGCCCTCGAAAACCATGAAAACGACTTCCATGACGGAAAATTTGATAATTTCTTGCAGCCACCATCTTGGATTTACATTTTGACAGTACCATCGGTTTCAACACCCTCGAAAACCATGAAAAAGACACCCATGACGAAAAAGTTGATAATTTCTTGCAGCCGCCATCTTGGATTTATATTTTGACAGTACCATCGGTTTCAACACCCTCGAAAACCATGAAAACGACACCCATGACAAAAAAGTTGATAATTTCTTGCAGCCGCCATCTTGGATTTATATTTTGACAGTAAAAGTGTCGGTACAATTTTTCGTGAGATTTTTTTCCGTCTAGCCCCCTTTCACAACGCGCGATAAGGGATAGCTGTCTACTCTCCATCCGTCTTACGCTTTTTCGATCAGGTCACGTGTCCTGACGCGAGTTTAAGATTTTATACCCATTACAGAAAAAGTGCTCAACGCCGCTAAAGAAGTTTTCACTTCAAAAACAATTTAAATTGATGGCCAGTGGGAATCGGATCAAAAGAGTTGTGCCATTGTCCCCCAACGGCGGCCATAGGGAATGTTAAAAAATCCGTGTCGCTGTCCACCAGTGGTGGCGAATGGAAATAATTTACAAAGTGGTGACGCTGTCCCCCAGTGGTGGACAACGAGAATAATGTTTTAAAGTTGTCTCGCTGTCCCCCAGTGGTGGCCAGACAAGTGGTGGACATCGGGAATAATCGCTAAAAAAGCGTGTTAATAAAACAAGGCATTGCCAAAGGCACGATATCTCAAAAGTGTCAGTTTTCTGTTTTCCTTAACCATAAGTCGATTTTGTTATACTGTAGGCAGTTGTCTTCTTTGCTATAAAATAAAACATCCATAATGTCGTTTTGTGCCGTGAAATTGAGTTTGGGTGGAAAAATAGGGTCAAGTAATAAAACAAAAGTTGCACGTATCATAAGATAATGTAAGTATTAGATATTACACCGACAGCAATAATCATCATCTTTCTTTATTTTAATATAATTTAATCGTTATCATCTAGTTCGCTTCATTCAGGGTTTGTTCGCTTCATTCAGGGTTTTGTTCCTGTATTAAAATATTTAGCTCTAATAGTAAGAATAACACCTAACACCAGTATTACACCACAGAACGCTATGATCAAGGGAACGAATACTTTGACCAATTGGAGACTGCTCAGGAGTCGGTCAGTCAGCTCGTCGACAAACTCAGCAGGCAGGTTGATGGCCTGGAAGTAAAACAGTTGGTTAGGTAGGTACGTCACAACAAAGTACTTAGTCCAATAAATAGGTACTTAGGAGGAAAATTTGTAAATAGGTTCTTAACAGTCCACGATTAAAAATGGGCAGTACCTATTTATTTATAAAACGAGTGACTGTAAATTAAAATGTTAAGTGACAAAAATAATTATTTTGGGTTAAAGAATTAGTAAGCGACTGACTGCGAGTGACAAGAAATCAAAAGAACAAAAATATCAATTCGAGTTACTTAAAAAACAAAATATGAAGCTTCATAATATTTGAACCACTTATTATTTGTTTGAGTTTCAACGTTACGACCTACATTTTTATATTTAGCAAAATAATTAATATAGTGTATGGCAAAATTATTTATTTGTACTGAGTATGTTATCTTAAATGAAGTGTTTCGAATGTCCTAAATATCGAAGTAGAGAGTAATCGATATTTATATATCATGTATGTCACAAGGTATTTGATAATTCGGATATTGTGAAAACCCGGATAATTAGAAAATGGTGAAATAAAATCTGCGAGCAACTTAGACGTAGCGTTCGCCGGCCGCTGCCCCGGCAACGCTCGCTTCGCTTGCTCGGCTCACGCATGGTTGGTCATAGTTTTAACCTAACCTATTTCATCCAGTTAAAAATGATGAATCTACCTGCGACTAGATAATTAAACAATGGTGAAAACATTTGTTAAAGTTAACTTTTTAGTAGTTCATTATGTAAAACCTCAATTTTATTTCTAGTCGCTCACTTACTTTATTTCATCACCACTGCTCTCAAAACGGTGAAGAATAAGATAGTGAGGAAACCGGCATGTCCTAGAACCAAAAATTCGAAGACATGTGACATTTACAAACCCGCACTGGGCCCGCGTGGTCGTTTACGGTCGATTCCCTCTCCTAGAGAGGAGGCCTGAGTCCCAGCAGTAGGAACATTAAACAGGCTGATGATGATGATGCTGATGACTTACTTATTTAGTCGCTCACTTATTAATTTAGTCCCTCACTTACTAATTTACTTAGCCGTTTAACTAGGATTTCAATAACCCACTTTTAGTAAGCTCATTCTAGATTTTATTATTAATCAATATTTGTCGTTAGTTTAGTTAAGTCGCTTACTCAAATTTATACCGCTCAAGTTATTAAAACGGTATCTCATCATCAGTCGTTAAGTTTTTTTTTAGTCGCTCGTTTTATTATTCCCCCTTTTCAACTAGCTCTCGTGCCTCGAGAAAAAAGTTGTGACCTGCAGCATTTTCCCGTTTATGTTGCAAAACGTCAATTCGTATCGCTAAGAGCATCTGATGCTATCATAAGGTATCTATGGATGCTAACTTTTGTTCTAACCTAACCTATTTTATCCAATTCAAAATGATGTATCTGCTTGCGACTAGATAATTAGATAATGGTAAAAAAAATTCTAAAAGTGAATTTTATAGTAGTTCGTTATGTAAAACCTTAATTTTATTTCTAGTCGCTCACTTAGTAATTTAATCGCTCACTTATTAATTTAGTCGCTCACTTACTAATTTAGTCGCTTAGCTAGAATTTCAATAAACCACTTTATAAATACCGCTCAAGTTATTAAAACAGTATCTCATTATGAGTCGCAAAGTTTCTTTTAAATCGCTCGTCTTATAATTCCCCATTTAAAATCTATCTAGATACTAAAAGTGAAGCTCGAGACGTTGTGTAGGTAAGTTGGTACATAACTACCTAAAAGATAAATGATATATGTTTTTCAAACAGGTTTTAAAAACATTTATACAAGTCAACTTAAAATAGATTAACCTTTCGAATACCGTAAAGACACAATAGAAAGACAATGAAATAGCCGGTGTTTTTCAGTTGAGCACCTTGAGAGGAAACATTAAAAGTCCATACAGTGAATCTGTAATGGTGAAATCATAATACATAGGTACTTAGTGTCTGAGATGGTTTTTTAGGAGAGAATCATTTAGGCTTTATTGGACCCCGCCCCCTAGCCAAGTTACAATCGTTTCGCTTGCGCCGAACGCTTCGAGGTGACCTTGCCGCCAATTCTTTTGTTCTGACCACGTGACTGAGCGTTAAGGCGACGTCATTCCCGTACATTTGAAGCTTTCTACAAGCGTTAACTATTGCAGATTAGCAACTTGGCTAGGGGGGCTCTACAGTCAGTGCATGCATTTGTCAGTCCAAGTCAAAAATAGATTTCGATGTCCGGTCCTGTGATGTGGGACTGACATTGTGGCGTTCTCGTACAAACTCTTCGGCTAATCGGATATACCGATAATCAATCAGGTACCGTTGGAGAGACTGCAGTACAGCCCAAGTCTCGATCGAATCAAAAGATTTCTCCACGAATGCTAAACAAAGAGGCAGATTATACTACTCGGACTTCTGTATAACCTACTGGAGCGTAAGTATATGTATATTATATGGTCTACGGTGCTGAAGCTATTTTGGAATCCGGCTTGTTCGGGAGGCTGGAAGTTATCGAACCTGCGCACGAGACCTTTCTTGATGACTTTGGAAAACAGCTTGTAGACATGGCTCAGAAACTAGTTTTTTTTTGTAAGTTTGAGAATCATTTAATGACATCTCCCACTCTTGGGCGGAGCGGGAGGATGTGTCAGGGTTTTACTGACTAAAACCCACTCCTGTTCCCAACAAACCAAGGCCAAGTCTTCCTTTCAAAAAACAAATCATACCCTTGGCCCCGTGTAGGCTTCGACCCTGCTGGGCCATGGCTCAGAAACGAAATGAGCCTGTAATTCTTAAGCAGGGCATAGTCACCTTTTCTAAAGAAAAATACCACCACGCCTGTGCTCGATGCCTGTGGTGTTTTTCCCTCAGGTATAACGGGATCGACTAACTTCTGAAGGGTCATCAGGACTGGTTTTTCAACCATCTTCAGGAGTTCGGATGTACCTAATACCGTCGTCACCCGGAGCCTTGGACTTGGCTAAATAATTCTTGTGTTTGATCACTACAATTTATCTAACTACTGAAATATAACTTTGTAATAGTAACTTTAATAACATAGGTATTTAAAAATCAGACATGTACAAAAAAGAAAAGTTCGTTTATTTTTTTTGTGCAGCTTTAAAGTCTCTGGACAGAAGTTTTGATCTATGGAAAGTGTCTGACACGATGCTACTTTAGAATAATATTCTACAAAACATATATAAAAATCAGCCAAATTAAGTTAAGTAGCTTTTATTTTTTGTTCCATTTCTCACTTTGATACTTGCCAAAATTCCCCAAGGAGGAGCTCCACAAGCACACAGGTATTCAAAGCACATTAGACGCTACTGAGAACCTAAGGTTTCATCCATGTGAAAATAAATTATGTCAGACCGCTCTAGGATCTTGGACTATGAGTTTATATGAAAACATTATTAGTCGATTTTCTAAATCAATTTAAATTATAGAAACGCTTTCATAATTTAATTTAAATTAGGGAATTTTCACCCGCTGTGGGATAGAACAGGCTGTCCAAAAAAAGGGAATCTAATTGTAAAGAACAAAGAATTTCACCATTACTGCGTATTACTATGTTAAATTTACAAGGCGCTTAGTTAAAGAACTCAATCGAACATCATTGTTATACCGTACGTTCATTCACTCAGTCGATTGAATGAAAGCTTGGAGCCCATTCATAGTGTGTGGGTATAAGAACGGGGCAATTCAAATTTTATTCTAGAGGAGCAACAAGTTGGAGCCCGGCCAGGGAAGCACTAAGCTGTATGTATAGACCCTCCAATGAAGTCAAGATTACTTTCGTTTGTGTCTAGTATGTAGTATATTGGATTGAATTTCTTTTTTAATTGTTGATAGGTTCGCGCTTGACCGCTATCTCACTTGATGAAAAGAGACGATGCGGTCGACAATGGAACGCGCTTACCTAGAAGAAACCTATTCACTCTCGACTTAAAGATTTCCGGGTTGTAGCTATCAGGAAACACAGACTCCGGCAAGGACGGCCGACGAACGGCGAGTATCCATCCTAATGTTGTTGAAACCTCTACGGTCCGAACCAAGCGTTTCGCCTCGTCGTTTATACCATGTACATCGAGGGACTGGAACAATTTGCCTGCTGCGGTCTTCCCGTCTGATTATAATTTAGGTGTCTTTAAGGCAAGAGTGAATAGGCTCTTAATAAACTAGTGCGCCTCACCATCAACGATTGCATCACTGCTTACCATCAGGTGGGATCGCAGTCAAGCACTAGTTTATATAAATTAAAAAAAAAAAGGAATTCCCCTGAAAGTATTTTAATGTTTTTTTTTTTGCCTAAACTCGTACTATGTTGCTAACTAAAGTTGTTATAGTTGGTCTCGTAATATTGCTTTATCAGCCTAAGGGTAGGTATGGTTCATAAAATAATAATATAGATATTTTGCTAACACATCCAACGTCAGGCGCGGTCCAAAGGGGGGGGGGGAGTTGTTCGTGGCGCGTTCCGAGGGCCCTCAAAGCACATAGCCTCGGACTTGCAATGACACCTCGAGTCCATACTGTTGGATCCTCTCCACGACTGTCGCAACCCCGTGTGTCGCTAGTTCGACCACTGCCTGGCACGACTCTCCCTGCGCCAGGACTAGCGTGTCGTAGCAGACCACGCTGACCTTGTCAGGGTGGTCGCCACGCAGCACGTAGTCGTACCGATGTTCCACAAGGGCGGTCCTAGTACCGCTCCCTGCGGACCACAGCAGGACATCTCTCGCCGTTTCCACTCTCCCGGGTGGCTAGTACCTACCCCTAGCCAAGTTGCAAATCTGCAATAGTTAACGCTAGTAGAAAGCTTCAAATGTACGGGAATGACGTCGTCTTAACGCTCAGTCACGTGGTCAGAACAAAAGAATTAGCGGCAAGGTCAACGCGAAGCGTTCGGCGCAAGCGAAACGGTTGTAACTTGGCTAGGGGGGCAGGTTAGATAATGTCCGACAGGCAGGCCTCGACCACACGACAGAGTAGACCACAGATACCGGAGTGTCTTTGGCGATGTCCAAAGACAGACCTGCCCTGGGACACCGTATCCACCGTCGTGAGGGCACGCACGCGCATGATGGCATCCATCGTAGAGCGCGCCCCGCGAAAGCCGAACTAGCCATCCGAAAGATCCGGCGCCACCCGTGCTAGATACGCGACGAGGCGGTCTGCAATTAGTACATTATGTAACAGATGGAAGTCTTATATTTATATTGGCAAATTGGTTGATAATATTTTAAACGTCTGGGGCTATCTCTGGATATTCGCGGCTAGGGGCAAAACTTTATTTTTTTTATTTTGTTAAATTTTAGACCATTTTTCAATTTGACGTGTACGATTTTGAGGGGGGGTCATGTCCCCCGTGACCCCTCCCTTCGGACTGCGCCTGCCTAGAGGATTTGGGATAAGTTTTATTCCTGTAATGCGATCGCTCGTGTCACGCTGGTGAAGCTGCTGGCTGACGCTTACTAGCGTAAATCCTGCCTAAAATAACTATGAAAGCTCTTTTTAATTATTTTAGGTAGGTAACTAGTGCCTGGGTACTACAAAAAGTTTTTGTAGGTATATGGCACAAGGTGAAATATCCTATAAACCTCTATTAAAAAGGGAGAGTCCTCCGATCAGACGGGTGTTGTGTCTAGTCCAGGTCCCACAGGCCCACAGGGCCCGATCTAAGGAGAGGGGGGGGGGGGCAAACCGGGCATTTGCGAGCAGCAAAAAATGAGGGGCAGCAAAATTTACTTATTCCGCTTTTCAGGTTGAGAATTTTATGTGCCACCTTCCAACCTATGTCAGGTTGGATAGTGGAAATATTTAAGACTTAAGACTCATGACTTAACTTAGGCCCTGACTGCCCAATAGTTGATTGTAGACTGTTGTATATATTCTAATTGCGCAGAGAACTTTTATACCGCGATGCAGGATTTTGACTTTTAGTTCCCATGTGACCACTTAGATGTCGCTAGCGCTACAATACTTACTTCTTCGATCCAAAGGATAGGCACGAGCGCAGTGCGAAGATTCTGCGTGGGTGGGATGCTCCTGACGCTCCTCGAGAAGATGTTGAACTGCGCCCGCTTGGCGCCCCTGATCGGTGTACCAGTGTTCTGAAAATATTAAAGTGATATACTGATGTACAGCCGAAACTACTGGGAAAAACGTGATTTTTTTTAAAGGACTTCATATTGTGAAGAGCAGGCACTAAGAAGGGGTTTTAAGATATTCAAAACGGGGCGAAACAGAAGAATTTCGTTTGTCTGCAAAATCTTATTCCGTGACCCAATATCCCACTTGAAACGTAGTACTAGTCATCACTAATATTACAAAAACATAACGTTTGTTTTTTTGTTTGTGGGAGGTAATCTCTGAAAGTACTGATCGGATTTTTTCACCGACAGAAAGCTGCTTTATTTTCGAGTGACATCGGCTATATTTTATGTACCTACGCGTTCAAAACTGCAGGCAAAAGCTAGTAATTAATTAATAAAGTTTGTCCTCAGACTTATTATTCTAAGAAGTTGTACAAGGTGTCGTTTTGAAGCTGCAAAATATTTCAGGAGGTAATTATGTTAGTGATTCTCGACCCGAATCAATAATAAAATAAGTAGGTAATTTTTTTTTTTTTTAAACCGCGCTTTTTTTCACACACACAAACACGGAACAATAAAGGGCGTTTTCACACACACTAACTCGCAACGATAGTTTCATAAATAATGTATCATCCAATCATCATCCCGCACGCCACACCCTAGCCACGTCTCCGCGGCCATCGATCAATCGATTTAGTTTAGTGTAATTAAAAAATTAAATAACAAGTATTACTGATTATTGACCAGGTATCGTTTTTTTACATTGACTTATATTCTAGTGATAGACAGGCCCTTTCATGGAAAATATTTGTCAAAATATTGAAAAGTTATAACGAAAATCTGCTGCAGCGCTACATTAGCATTATGTCGTCTAACAGAACTATTAAAATTTAAAGCGCTGATAGCTTTTAGAGGATACTTTTTTCGCGACCAAAACGTCTTAAGCGCCATGAATTTCGTAGTACTTACGCGTTTAGTTCAACATAGTGTAATGACATGTTATCCATATAGATTTTTATACCGCAGAAGTGACACAGTTTTTTGCCTACAATACTTCATTACAATAAAGCTCTTATTTCAAAAATTTACCAATAGTCCACGTTAGTGTAAATTCAGAAAACTACGTCTACTACTTTAATAAATAAGTGAATTCAAAATCGTGTAAAATAATGAAACCATTTATTGTAATCATCACTCTAAAGGACTTTAGTGAATGATGGTCAGGACTGCGCTGCTAATATTTAGTGACAAAACAAACATAAACTATAACTATAGCATAATCAGCTTTTTAATGTTCCCACTGCTGGGACTCAAGCCTTCTCTCTAGGAGAGGGGATGGGCCGTAACCCAACACGCTGGCCCAGTGCGGGTTGGTGAATGTCGCATGTCTTCGAAATATGCCGGTTTCCTCACGATGTTTTCCTTCACCGTTTTGAGAGCAGTGGTGATGAAATAATTTACATAAAAAAACTATTTTTTTTTTTTTAATCTATTTTCAACTTAATTTTTCGGGGCGAATCAAAAATTGATTCGGAGTCAGAAATTTGCACTTGGTTTAATGATGTAGGGGAAAGCTATAAATGTTTGAAGGCACATTCTGAAGGAATAGCATTACTGCAAGGAATAGCCGACTCATTAGAAAACGTTTTCCAGCTTTAGTATCATCAGTTTGAAAATGTGCAGAGCAGATAAACGGATATTTTGTAGGAAGCCACGTGTTTTTACGTTTATCCTCTTGAATATATTTTATAAATTTTTCTCTTTTCGGCTAATCAGAGTGAACAAACTTGAAATATAATTATAGTTTATGAAGGACGAAATCTCAATAACAGTAATGATCACTTACTGATGTATCACTTATATTACACATATGACTACAAATGCAACTAAACCTAATTTATATTTGAATACTAATCTATGTATACATAATATCTGGGTAGGTACGTAATACCTCAGTGCTTACGAATGACAGAATGCTTAACCACAAAACTTAGCGATGAAAACTGATACTCAATGATTTGCTGGCATTTCTTGCTGAGTTTTTACTGTATCGATAAACAGACGTATTCCTATTCATAATTATTGAATTTGAAGGAATTCATTGGTACCTATTATTTATACAAAAAAGAAAAAAATATTATGTAAATAAAATATTAAAAAAAAAAACAAACGGAATAAAACATGCAGCAAAGTTCGTGTTCACTAAAGCAGATGTAGGTAAAAACCGTTTTTGTGGGATCCCACATCTGCATGTTTTAGTCTATGATTGTAAAATGTAAAAGCTTTTAAATAAAATAATATAATTTCTAACATACTATTACGAAATTTGAAGCTATTAAATTGCTTGAATAATCAATTATTTCATTTTCATGACTACTGAATTATTATTTACGTCCCAAATTCACTTTCTTTTGAATTTATAAGCGCCGCTTTCATACTGTATGAACGTCAAAATTGCACTGAAGTCATCAATGTCAATTTGCCTAGAATTCAGTGCAACGGATTTGTTTGAAGTCATTGTTCAGCACGCCTTATCTAGTACGTAGTACATATATATCGATGTTTTTTTATATGATTATTTATGAGTTTTATTACAACCTCCTGAAATATTGTGCAGTTTTAAAACTGCACCTTGTATATTTGGTTGCATTAAAGATTGTATGAAGGATTCTTATTTTTTTGGGTTAATGAAGTTGACAGTTGGCACAGATTCTAACATCTATATCCAGGGTCTGGCGTAATATTGTGACTCCTTACATAACACCAAAATATTTTTTTTTAAAAAACCCCGACGCATAAAATCTATAAAAAGTAAAAGAACTGGTTAGGACTCGTCTTAACCAGTTCTTTAGACTCGTCTAATGAGCCCAAACTGGACGTGTTTACTAGTAGGCATTCCAGGGTTCTATTAGCCACCTCCCGGTTCTAGCATCAGATCCTCGTCATTATGAAAAATATTTAGAACTGGTAAAGACGAATCTAATAAGTCCAAACTCGATGTGTTTACTAGAATGTATTCCAGGGTTCCATCAGCCACTACCCAGTTCCAACATTAGGTCCTCGTCGTCATGAAAAATGTTTAGAACTGGTTAAGAAGAATATAATGAGCCCAAACTCGACGGGCTTACTAGTAGGCATTCCAAGGTTCCATCAGCCACTTCCCAGTTCTACCATCAGGTCCTCGTCATCAGCTTCTCGTCGTCATGAGAAACAAACAGAACTATTTTTTAGATAAATCTAAAGGAGCCGAAACTGGATGGGTTTATAATCGGCCTTCCAAATTTCTCTTACCTTCGACCTCCATCATCAGACAAGCTTGATAGCGTAGGTATGTAGGTACTTAGTATTTCAAACATTAGTCACATAATTACTATGTGTGTTTATTAGTAAAGTATATATCCATTAAGTATTTAAGATCCCTGCCAAAACGAGCTGATGACCTTGAACACCTGAAAAGATCTTCATAAATTGTATCTAAGAACCATCTCGATAACGTCAGCTTTCAAATAAAAAAAACCGCATCCAAAATCGGTCCATTCGCTTAGGCGCTACGATGCCACAGATGGACACACAGACACCTCAAACTTATAACACCCCTCTTTTACGTCGGGGGATAAAAAGTAAAAAAAAAAAATGTGCGATCTTGATTTTTTTTTTACCTTATTTAAACTGGTGCTTTACTGCGATCCCAACAAATGATAACAACAATTTACTGAAAAATAAGAGGGACCAGAGAAAAAAAAGGTTTAAAGCAAAGTTTGTTTGTCATGACGACAAGAACCTGATGACGAATAGTACTGGGAAGTGGCTGATGGAACCTTGGAATGCCTATCAGTAAGCCCGTCGAGTTTGGGCTCATTATATTCGCCTGAACCAGTTCTAAACATTTTTCATGATGACGAGGACCTGATGCTAGAACTGGGAAGTGGCTGATGGAACCCTGGAATGCCTACTAGTAAACACGTCGAGTTTGGGCTCATTAGACTCGTCTTAATCAGTACTTTTACTTTTTATTGCTTTTATGCGTCGGGGATTTTTTTTTTAACATTTTTAATTTTGCTATTATTTATTTGAGCTTTTAACAATACAATCCAGTAGTTTATATTAAGATTCTGGCCCCGGATTCCGAGGTTTTTCTAATTTTACGCCTTCAGGCGCTCCACTAATTACCTTTAATTAAAAAAAATATGCACAAACAGCTTATAATAATAGTCAGTCATTTCTCATTTGACAGTTGCTGTAATTTCATCATTCGGTCAATCAATCCACGATTGACAACATAGAATGAATGAGAAATCTCGGATAAATCCAATGTCACTGCCTTTATGTCATTTATAAATAAAACATTAGTTACATTATTTATAACTCAAAAACGGGTACCAAAATATGTAATAAATAACACTATAAGTGTTAAAATATCGGAAAGATTTCAGAGACTCGCAGAGATACGGCAGACAGGTCTCGCCCGGCCGGTATAGGCTTCCAGAGACCAAAGAAACTAGACACGACGCAATGGGAACCTTTCGTCCACATTGCGGCGTGGACAGGTCTTAAGCGGAAAGTAAACGCCTGCAGGGACCGGAGCAGCAGGAGAGATCCGCAATGCACCGGCGTAGCGGACAGGTCTCGTATAGCTGATCGAGGCTTGCAGAGACTGGAGCAGCAGAAGAGACCTTCCTCACAGCCATCAAAGACCGGGAGGGCTAGGAGCACTTTTCCACTCGAATAGCAACATTTTACTGCACTAACTGACGTTCTCAAAAAGAACAACGGCGAGGGAATTGTTGATAAAATGATTAAGTGTCTACATAAGTTAACACGTTATATACCAACGAAATAATTGACTTGATTTTGTCAAATTAAGATTATGACCAGTCCAAGGACTGCAAAAAATCGTCATAATTGGAAACTGAATTGACTAGATTTTTTACGAAAATTAATAATCACTGCTTTTTTTTTTGCTGGCTTGACTTTATGGCTAAATTCAATTCAATGTTGCATCTTGGTCAAGTAACATAATATGCTTGGCTCTAATTATTGATAATAAATACTTAGGAAATATATTTCCGAATTAGATAATAAACATAAAAATAACTGTTTGTGCTTGGAATATAGTAGCTAAAATGACACAAAATGACATTGTCACTTCAATAAATACAATATCGAGAATCACAGCACTAGAAAAAAGTATGGCATTAACCCTTTAAGCGTTTTTGTGTCTAAATATGCATACACCATCTTAAAATGCGCATCACTCAAAATTCAAAAGTCACGTGAACTTATGGCATTTGCCGTTTGAGTTATTAACGAACAACAAAACGAGAACGCAATACATCACGACACACATACTATCTCTGTCTCTCCAAAAACAGCGAGAACTTAGGTGATCTGCACCGAATCTAAATATTGGCGGACGCTTAGTGTTTGTTTCAAAATAGTAGTAAAAGTGAATAGACTGTAAATGATTTAGTGTTATATTATTTGAAAGGCGTCATATTACCGCAAACATACATTATTTATTGAAGGAATATAGTATTTGTATCTAAATAGATACTTTGCGACATATCTCTACAGGTCAAGTGTATTATCCATGTATCTAAATAGATACAAGACGTCTTTTCCAGAGATAAGTAATTTATTTGTTTATGTCCAAAAAATACACAGTAGGTACATGATGATTATTATAGAAAATTAACCAACATTCGAGGATGAAGCCAAAATCATCAAAGGTACGTGAAAATTTACCACGCTAGCCTCAAAGAGAAATCAACAAATCTATAGAGGCCCAGTAAAGCCGACGCCTGCTAAGACCACGGGAAATTCCTGAAAAGGAAACCCGTGGTCGTAGTACACAAGTCTGATACGCCCTCTAGCTCCATCCTAGAGCGGGAGAAGTCAGTAGATGATCTTCCACCTAAAAATAAAAAAAAAACTTCTGATAATGAAGTTTAACATCAGAAGCTTTTCCGTAAATAAACGGATTGCTCCGATAATAGTATTTTAAACCCCAATAACAGGTTTTTTTTTACATTGAAGTCGGTTTATCTTTTTTTTGGAAAAAGTTTTTAAATTTATAAGGTGGTGCGTAAGTATTATTAACATAATATACGTAATCTCATCAACTTTAAACTGGAATATCCTTAATACACGGAGTCTATTAATATTAATGTTTGAGACAAAATTGTTTGGTATAACCTATATATTTTTGTATTTTACATCACTAGACGCTAAAAAAATATGCCAGCAAAATTTTGTTCGAGAATCTACCATGACTCTATCTAGTTGACCACCAGACTGACACTGGATTCATAATTTATTTTTTTTAAAGATTAGAGTGAATAGAAATAACCAGCAAGTGTGGTTAAGTTACAAGAACTATTTAGAAAACCACTACTGTTTGTCCCTTAATACTGCTACGTACCCTGCTATATGGAAAATCTCAAGGGTTACCCCTGCACTCAAGGTTGGCGATAGATCAAAGGTTGACAACTACAGGCCTATTGCGGTCTCGTCGGCCTTCCGCAAGGTCTTTGAATCGATAATGAATCGGTATATCACCAGGCAAATGAAAAACCCAATTAGCCGAATGTCAACATGATTTTAGACCCAGTAAGTCAACTACTACAAATCACATCAACTTTGTAGACTTTATTGTCACAAAAATGGACCAAAGTAAGCAGATTGACGTGAACTATTTTGACTTCAAAAAGGCGTTTGACCGTGTCCAAAATGACGTCTTGCTAAGGAAGTTATCCGAGATAGGATTTACTGCGAAGCTAAAAAATTGTATAAATTGTTTTTGTCGTTGATATTGTCCGTGCCACTCCTGAGCAAAGGCAAAAGTTCCATATTTCTCCTTCCGGTTCCGGCGAAATCTGTCTACGTAGTTCGTTCTGCCATCTCCTTCGTGGTCTGTCGTGACACCGTGTCACTGACTCAAGGTATTTAGAATTTTACTATACAAATTTCAAAGCTTAGTGTTTAGTTTAAAAAATAAAACTAACGATGATTTCAAAGAAACTAACTTGTTGCTAGCTATTAGTTTACTACCGATAAAAAGATTTTTCTATTTTTTTCTAAACTATCAAAATAGAAAAACATTTTTCCACTGAGTAGGAAACAATAACATCTGTCATTTACGACAGCCTGGTGATATTATCTCATAGACTACTTTAAAAAGACAAGCCAGTGTTTCCTAATAGATACAATTTGGATATCTTTAAATAAAGTGTGTAGAGGTTACTTCTAGGTAGCGTGCCCCGTCGTCGACCGCTTGCGCACCATCAGGTAGTATTCAAGTGCAAGCCAATCACCACCAAAACCATTTTTCCCTTCGCTTTTTTATTATTATTATAATAAAAAAGCGAAGGGAAATATGATTTTCCTTAAACGAACAATAGACCATGGGCATACCCAGAGGAGGGCAGGGAGAGCAGCTGCCCCCCCTGCCCTCTGGAATTTGTTTACGTCCATACTAAATATGTAATTTTAAAAAGTTAAGAAAACGAACTTTTTGCTATTTGCAATAGGGGAATTATAAAACGAGCGACTAAAAAAAAACTTAGCGACTGATGATGAGATACTGTTTTAATAACTTGAGCGGTATGAATTTGAGTAAGCGACACATTAACTAAACTAACAACAAATATTGATTAACAATAAAATCCAGAACGAGCTTACTAAAAGTGGGTTATTGAAATCCTAGTTAAACGATTAAATTAGCATGTGAGCGACTAAAATAATAAGTGAGCGACTAGAATTATCTAGTCGGAGGTAGATTCGTCATTTGAACTGGGTGAAATAGGTTAGGTTAGGTTAGAACTGTGACCTACCGCGCGTGAGCCGAGTGAGCGAAGCGAGCGGGCCGCGGCAGCGGCCGGCGAACGCTACGACCAACTTGCTCGCAGATTTTATAACACCATTTTTTTCGTTGACACACAAACAAATATTAGGTCGCTCAAATATTAAGAAGCTTCTCATTTTGTATTTTAAGTAACTCAAATTAAAGTTTCTAAGTCGCTGTTCTATTGATTTCTCGTCACTCGCAGTCAGTCGCTCACTTATTATTTCTATAACCCAAAATAATTATTTTTGTCACTTAAAATTTTAATTTACAGTCACTCGTTTAAATACTACCCTTTGCAATATAATAAACAACTTTTAAAAACTGGGCAAGTGCGAGTCGGACTCGCGCTCTGAGAGTTCCGTCTACAGCTATTCCCGAATAGAGTCTCGAAGATTTTTCCGAATTGCATTTTTTTTTTGTGACGTAGGTAACAACAAATTTACTGTTTTCAGATTTTTTCCTATACCTGTGCTATAAGACCTTTCTTTGTGCCAAATTCCCGGATTCCCGGATTGTTATTTGAAATTGCCCGGATTCTGGGTCGATGGGAGGTACCCTATGAATTTCGATCTTTGAGAATATCAAAATATACGTTTTTGCGCGACATAAACGGCCGTGCCTTTTTTATTCGTTAACTTAAAAGTTTGATTTTTTCACAGCTTGATGGGACCACAGACCTGAGTATATGGTTTTAATTTCAACTCGATACCTCCACGCGTTCTCGAGATAAAGGGTCTTGACAGACAGACAGACAGACGGACGGATAAAAAAGTGATCCTATAAGGGTTCAGTTTTTTCCTTTTGAGGTACGGAACTCTAAAAACCATGCGGCGCGCCCTCTATGAAATGAGTTTTATATGCTCAGTTTACCTAGAAAGTTAACGCTATGGGCGATTTTTTCACAGAAGACTGTATTTATAACGGTTTATGAAAAATCGTTTTGCTGAAGACCCTCGAAAGTTACTTTTAAAATAGCTATTGTATAATTAATATTTAATGGTGTGGGTGCCATCGCTGCGAAAGCGACCGGCAGCCCAGCTGAACGCATGCCAGAGAGTCATGGCCACACGGATAGTGTGGGGATACCGTACGATTTCCTGCGAAGCGGTAAGTCTCCTTGCTGGCTTGCCACCATGGGATCTGGTGGCAACAGTCCTTACACTCTTGCATGATTGCGCGTGGAGATGCAACGTCGGGGCGAAACCGCTATTCATGGCGGACAGAGTTCCGGCAGGATCTCATGGTCAAATGGCACGCCAAAAATATAGCGGTGAGTCCCCTCTTTGAGGCGTGGCTGGAAAGATCTCACGGTGTCCTTACTTTCCGTATGACGCTGATCCTCATCGGACATGGTCAGTTCGGGAGGTTCTTGCACCAGATTCGCGCGGATGTGACGCCCGGGTGTCACTATTGTGGGGACCGCCTGGGGGACACGGTGGAGCATACGGTTGAGGTGTGCCCCGCTTGGGCAGAGCGCCGTCGTGTCCTCGAGGGGGCGATCGGCGGCAACGATGTCTGTTGAAGAGGAATGGCAGGCGGCCGCCTCCTTCTGCGAAGCAGTAATTAGAGTTGCCCAACTATCGATAGTTTCCCTATCGATAGATGACCTCGAAAACTAGTAACAATATCGATAGTGCTATCGATATTATCGATAATATCGATACTATCGATTCTATCGATATCACAAATAAACAAATACTATTGATTAGAAGTAACAGTATCGATAGGATCGATACTATTACATAATAATACTATCGATAGTATCGACAATATCGATATATTTAATATTACAGTAATATTATATTTTATTATTTATTTGCGAGCGGGTTAATGTAGGTATTAACCCGCTCGCAATTCACTATAGTTTAAAAAGTAGGTATAACGAAAAATTTAAACTTGACAAGGCTAAGTGTTGCCCTGTGTCAATTTTTGATTATATTCTGAGATTATTTTGCTCTTTAGGATTAATAAGTTTTCTTTTTTAATAAGAAATATACTAGCTATGGAATTGAATATTGGAAGGCAATACTATCGCGGTTTATTAAATTATCGATAGTGTGAGCTATCGATACTATCGATAGTATTGCTTTAGGAGCAATACTGGCCTTCGATAGTATCGATACTATCGATACTATTTTTGTATATCAATACTATTGCCCATATCACACTACTGATAGAATCGATACTATCGATTGTATCGATACTATCGATAGGCTATCGATACTATTGATATGACGTCAACTATCGATAGACTATCGATAGTTTAGCAATAGTCGACTATTGATATGCAACACTAGCAGTAATACTAACAAAGGAGGAGGCCGCACGCGTGAGGCAACGGCGCTCATGCCCCACCCACCACCGGGATTCCGATCCCGATCTCCGGCCACCGTAGGTGTGGGCTTGCCTTGGCTTGTCGAACGGCAAGCAAACGGTAGCTCGCCGTCCGACCGTCCGGTAATCGTTCGGTCCGAATCCAAGACGTCGACGGCGTGTATTGTTCCACGCGCGCCTCAATGATATTGTCAGCAAACCGTAGGAGCCCAGCAAGGTCAAAGCCTACTGGGGCCAAGGGTTTGTTTCTGAAAGGAAGATTCGGTCCTGGTACGAAAGGCAACGAAGGAATAGAAATGGGTTTTTAGTTAGTAAAAGTCTAACACTATCTCCCGCTCCGCCCAAGAGCGGGGGATGTCATTGGATGATTTTCCCGAATAAAAAAAGAAAAAAAAATTGCTCATGAAAAATCTGATTTGCCTCTCCCTGGCCCAGAACCTGTGTACGCTCATGCAATAGACTATCGTTTATTTCGTCCTCTTTGTGAATGTGCTCCCTCTGAAGGTCAGAATGGCGGCCCGCCGAAATATTCCTTTAAGGTGAAGGCTCATGAACACATTCGAAAAAAGTTTGGTAGAATCATCACACCATTGTAACATCACAATAACATCTTATATATATTTATGTATCTAAGTATGCATTGATTGTACTTATTTATTTTCTGTTTGTCTACTTATTAAGTTGCACTGCCATGCTGTTTCTGCACCAACTTAAAGACGACTGGTAGAAAATACCTAAGTCTGCCTTTGTGCAGTGTTACCTACAAGTGCATAAAGTTGTAATAAATGAATAAACAACACCAATACCTGTTCTCACCGATTTTTTTTGATTCGTAAGTTCGTATCTGCCTCAAAGGTGTGCTACATATAACAGTATAAGTCGCATTTTTTCTCCGAATAAAGCAAAAACCTTGTAGAGTGACAAGTTGACAACCCTGCTCAATTTCAAGAAAATAGATTTTGAGTTGCAATACCGTCGGGAACTCGGGAACCACTTAGGGCCGCCACTATTACTTAATCAATCTAATTGACCACGCGTTCGAAGCTTCGCTTTGACAGTGTCTCAGCAAGAAATTCCTTATACTACGTTTAGTTAGTTTTTCCCTTTGTTTATTAGTAAGACAAATTTAGATCAAAATAACACAAGAAGCCAGGAATGTTTAACTGGTTTCAAGGAGTTACTGGAGCTACTCCGGAGAGGGTGTCTGAAGACAACAGCGCCGCCAGCCCTGGGGGCGATCTCCCCCGTATTTAATACTGACAGTCGAGAGACATGTATGCTTTAGAAAATATCAATATCATTTAAATAAAGCAACACGATTGGTATTTATAATTTTTGACAGATAGAGAGCTCATTGGGAGTGCTTAATTAAAATATTATATGTAGTCGTTTCAAGTTCTGATCAATAATTATTTTGGCTGTATTATGATCGAAATATATAATATACAGCGACACATTTTTTTAAAGTAAACAATAAAAAAAAATGGTATTTTTTTTTACAAATTGTATATCGTTATTATCGCGTGAAAATCGAAGTGTCACCTTCGGAGTCTTACGAAGAAATATTTTTTCGATAGGCCAATATCTAGGCTATCCCTAAAGTATCGAAATTGAAACCTCATTTTACTACCTAGTAAGATTTAAATATCGGTAATTTATCATTTACATGCAAATAATTACATACAAAGAGAGCAGTGGTGGCCGAGTGGTAACGGCCCCGACTTACGTGTAGGTCGCGGGTTCGAACCCAGCCAGACATTACTTTATGTAATTTATTTCATCACCACTGTTCTAAAAACGGTGAAGGAAAACATCGTGAGGAAACCGGCATGTCCTAGAACCAAAAATTCAAAGACCTGTTCAACATTCACCAACACATACTGGGCCCGCGTGGTGGATTACGGCCCATTCCCTCTCCTAGAGAGGAGGCTTGAATCCCAACAGTGGGAACATTAAATAAAGGCTGGTGATGAAGATACAAAGAATTTGTATTATAATTTTTTAACGTTCTGGTAAGCACTATAAGAATTTACAATGAAGACAGGTCATCCTGATTCTGAAAAAATCAAACGTTCAATTGACGAGTAAGTTAGATTAAACAAACACTAATCAGGATTGAAGTACAAAAGTTAAATATAATCGATTCCCAACAAAATATCGTCTGTAATCTAGGTCAAGGTACCCGTAGGCCCGTTTTGGCGGGTTGGCACGCTGGGATTAAAAGGGGGTCGTCGCGGGCCCCTTCCCCCAGGGCGCACGCGGCACGACGTAGTCTGCCAACTTACCTACAGACGAGCCCCTTTTCCCCAACATTCTCACGGCCAAGGTCGCGACCTCGTTTGTTTTTAAATTAGGTAGGTAGGTGTACCAGAATCGGGGCGTTCTTTCAAGGTTGTAACGTTCTGTTTGAGGAGTTGGTCTAATTGGTTCAGTGGTAGGTACATAGATTTGTACGTATGACTTTTGTATGTACTTGTAGAACCGCTTGGTATCTGGATAGTGATATAATTTTTTTTATGGTTCAGAGCATCTAAAGATATCATAGATGGTTTTTTTTTCGATGGGAAAAATCATCCAATGACAACCCCCGCTCTTGGGCGGAGCGGGAGATAGAGTCAGACTCTTAATGACTAAAAAACCCATCCCGTTCCTTCTAGCCTTCATACCTGAGCTCGAGCGCCCTTTCGGATATCATAGATGGTCATTGCGTTATTGTTTGGGTACACGTTGGAGAGAGTCATGTTTAACTCTTTACCTCTCTAGAATGTCAGGGTCAATTTCCTCAATCTCCATAGTAGTAGTGTTTTAAAAGTCACATAGTTTATTTCATAAGAAATTATAGTTATGAGAACTTTACATACCGGCTCTATGTCAATGAAAATTTTATGGTTTTCCTCATGAGGCCGCATCCCAACGACGCTGTCTCGGTATCTGACGTCAGCGAAGAGGAAGTGTGGGTACGACATCACGAGAAATGCGCCTGAAACAAATAAACAAAAGCCATAAGTATAAATGTTATCAAAAACATAACTTGTAAAAAAGCCAAGGATTGCAACTTAGTTCTTCTAACGTAAAAAGTTGTGAGATCCGTGTACCTAATTCCAAGTCGGTTAATTAATTCAGTCGGTACTTAAGGGATACTTGATAGACCTAGATTGACTTGGCAATCGGACTAAACAATCTAATTTAATTACTTGTGATATACATGCGACTGCCAAGTCAATTTCGGTCATCAAGATCCCTTTAGTACGGATTAAATAAATTAATTGACTTGGTATTAGGTACAGAGGCGATAGACATAATTATGTTACAAGAAATAGGGACCAATTAGTTTAACCAGGTTTCAGACTGGCTAAAGAGGCCTCTTCTTTCATGGGGTACTGTTTGAAATGTTATAATAAAATACCTCCCCAAATATTAGAACTCAATGAAACGAAATTTAAATCTTGTATTAAACGCACGCTATGCAGGCAAGCATATTATAAGTTGGAAGATTATATTCAAGATAAAAATGCTTGGCTCAATGCTGGTCCAGCTCCACTACCATTAGGGCGTACTAATTAGTTGATTAGTTGAAAACTAATATTATTATTTTTTAATTTGAAAGACACAATAGCATTGTATAATGTATAAGCACTTTTTTCAAATTTCTGAATGTGAAGCACCATGGAGCATTTTTTTTAGGTTACAACTTATTTTTATTTATTTTTTTGACATCACGAGCATGGCAGTTGAGAGTTTGTCATGCTCACTCAAATGTCTCGCTGTTGGTGGCACGTATTATTGGGTCATTCAGTTGAGAGCTGAGTGGGGCTGATGCACGCGTCATGCTCGTGAACGGGTGCCGTCAGATGGGACTGGTCATTTCTTAGCTGCCAGTGGCTTAATTCAGTTTCTATCTTTTAATTATTTTACATTTTTATTTCATTATCGATGTGCTCACATGATAGAAGCAACAAGTAATATGTAACCAAGCATTATATGTAACACATAATATGATTTAAAAGAGTGTCCATGGAGTTTCTTGCACGTTCTTCTCCATAGAGACGCAACGCGCGCGTGGGCTTTGGAACGTGCAATTTAGCTTCACTTTTCTAGGACTGACCGACATTTGACTATTCAAAAGTGCCTGCAAATGGTCTATTTGAAATAAATGCTTTGACTTGACTTGACTTGACTTACATGGATCTCACACAACTCTCGTAGAACTGAGTTGCAAGCTTTGATTTTTTTACAAGTTATGTCTTTGATGGCATCTCATTTCTTTTTGTAGATTCCTTTAAGTTATAAATACACAGATATACTGATTCACTCACTGTAAATGTAACTTTGTAATCGTATATATTTACATGGGATTACAAAGTTATTTAAGCAGTGTGATCTAGAAAACTGAACCGAAATTGCAAAATGTTTTAGTTTTTCATTGATTTATACACTAAACACTAATTGTATTCTATTTGAAGCTTCTATGTCTAGTGCCTTAGAGTTTTGATGATCGGTCAGTCAGTCAGCGACCAAATTAAGAAACTTTGACCAGTTATAATTTTTAATCTACTGATTGAAATTGAATAAAATTTGAAATATACCGTTTATACAATGCCTGCTTAGTTACTGATGATGAATTCAGACTTCTAGTTATACACAACGAAGCTATAGGGGATCTAAAATAGCCTGAACTGTTTCGAGAAAAGGATGTTACGGCCGTGCCACATATTTGCTCGCCTTGATGGGGGCGCTGCCGTGCCCCCTAATATAGGTATCGGTATGTAAGTAGGTATATTAACGCTCGTAATCTTCCGTACGGTATGATTTAGCAACATGCAAGGTTGGTGTACTTTAATTTTTTTTTTCATATTTCCAAAAATTATGAAACATGCCAAGTAGGTACCTATATTATTAGAGAACAAATAAATTCAATAGCTAGTACATAAAGTCAGTAGTTCTATTGCTTCTAATTGAATCCGTATTCGTTGCGAGGTACAAAGGCAGAAAAATATAATAAAAAAAAATAGCTTTTATTAGGTAAGTACTATTCAGCTAGAAAACCGGTTTGAATATGATCGACGATCGAATTTAATACGATCTGGAAAACGGATTCGTTCGGCTGAACACCGAGGGTAATTTTTATCATAAAATGCTCGGAATAAGTCGAATTCAATAAATATCTAATGTTAAGCGGACTATAAGGTGTACGCTTCAATAATTTAATGCAAGTTATTTATTGAATACAAGTCGAGTCTGAATGTGTCCCAAAAAGGAAATGGTTTTTAATATGTACGTTTACAAAATTTTTGCTGTCGAAAATTCTATGACTGGTAAGAAAAAAACACAAATATACAGACTGTGGCGTATATTTTTTAATCACCATAATCATCATTTCAGCCAATACACGTCCACTGTTGGACATAGGCCTCCAAGCGTCGCCATAAGGAACGTTCTTGTGCGTCCCGCATCCATCGGTTTCCCGCAACCTTCACCAGATCATCGGTCCACCTTGTAGGAGGCTTTCCAACGCTGCGTCTTCCGGTACGCGGTCACCACTCCAGAATCTTTCGGCCCCAACGGCCATCTGTTCTGCGAGCAATGTGCCTTGCCCATTGCCACTTAATTTTGGCAATTCTTCGTGCTATGTCGGCCACCTTAGTTCTCCTGCGGATATCTTCATTTTTTATTCGATCACGCAAGGAAACCCCGAGCATAACTCTTTCCATTGCTCTTTGGGTGACTTTAAGCCTTCTGATGAGGCCCATTGTAAGTGACCACGTTTCGGAGCCATATGTCATCACTGGCAACACGCACTGGTCATAGACTTTCGTCTTGAGGCACTGTGTTATGATGGACGAGATGATACCGCGTAGCTTCCCGAATGCTGCCCAACCGAGTTAGATTCGACGGTTGACTTCTTTCTCGAAGTTAGACCTACCTAGCTGGACTGTCTGTCCGAGGTAGACGTAATCGTCCATAATTTCGAGTGTAGAGTTTCCGACCTTGATAGGAGTGGGCGCTACATGTTTGTTAATCATGATTTTGGTTTTATTCATGTTCATTTTAAGACCCACTCTTAAAGAAGCTCTACTGAGGTTATTGAGCATTGTGCTGGGCTCCTCCATAGTCTCAGCCATGACTACTATATCTTCGGCAAACCGAAGGTGATTGATGTACTCGCCATTGACATTAATGCCTAGTCCACTACAGTCCAGAACCTTGAAGACATCCTCCATTGCGGCCGTGTACAGTTTCAGAGAGACGACGTCTCCCTGCCTCACACCTCGCTGCAGGAGGATAGGTTTCGAGGTCTGGTCCTGGAGTCGCCTGACATGGTGGCGTTTTCGTACAAACTCTTCAGCACTTCGATGTACCGATAGTCAATTTGGCACCTTTGGAGCACAGCCGAAGTCTCGACCGATACTTTTTAATATTTATATATAAAAAAAAAAAACAAAGATCAGCTTTATTCTAAGACCTATGGTAAAAAGTGGTTCAATATGTGGTATGTGATAGCTGAATATATGGTGTATCGACCCCTTAACGTTAACACCCTGTATATTTTTTTTTCAAAAACTCGTAAATAGGTTCCTACTGCAATAGCTAACCGTGGACATACTTAAGAGTTGGCAGTAGCTAATTTAATATTAAAAGCTTTCATTTACACATATATATTACGTAACATGACGTCGAACCGATAGAGCTTCTGTTCACTATTGATAGGTACGTTGCGTTATTGGGTTCAGCCATGAGTGATCAATTCTGCTGCGCAGAAACAGTTATTAGTGCTCACAGGCGGCTTCATTAATGAGACCGTCCGCTCGGGTGAACATAAGCTGATTGTATGTCCTTAGAGCATAGAATTTATATAAGTATGATGATATCTATTACTAGCAAATGCGGAGACGGCTATTGCTACAGGGATAAAGGGACGCGCAAGGCTGACTACTGAGCCGTAGCGTCCTTTATGAGTCAATCAAACGCAGTAGCCGGGCCTATTACGTTACATACAACACTTCCTACCTGACCACTATGCGGACACTACCTAACGCAAATCATGACTGTTATTCATCCATTATTATTATTAATTTAAATAGTATGTTAATGGCTACGGATGTGTTTACTAAAGACAAGTCATATTGGTAAAGGTTAGGTGCACTGGTCAAAATAATGATGACGGCAACAGTTCCGCCATTTTGATTTTAATGAAGCTGTTAGGTACCTAACTTTCGGAAAACTTGTATAAGTACCTACTCTCGAGATAATTGATTACATTCGTCTGGACAGGAGCAGATATATTTTGTTGCTACAACAATGATATCCATTAATAAAAAAAAAATATGATCAATTTTTATCTTGTAAAATGTTGATTGAGGCCATAATATTAGTTTATCTACATACAAAAAGGGAAACTTACTAACTGACATAATTATCAACGCATATTCAAAATGACTCGAGACTAAGAAAGTGAAATTTAATTTTGCCTAAGGTTTTCTTTTAAGACATAGGCGAGAGCAGGCGAGAGGTTGCCGCTTTTTGTTAGTGCAACTAGGAGGGTTGCCTCGCATAAGGAGGTGAGTAAATGGCCATAATTTACCGTCGTCTGTTATTTAATCGATTTTTTTTCATGTTCTTAGTGTTTTTTAGTCTAATAGAAGCTATTAGTAACGGTAGAATTCAATTTGTAGGTAAGTATTTGGATAAAGTCGAAAATATAAAATGTTCGCGATCTCTGACAAATTTTATTGTTTAACATCATTGGCACTAGATTTATCTACGCAACCTATCAAGAATGTCTTAATAAACGCATTATCTAGCACATAATATTTATCATAATCGAATAACAGATGAGGGAAGAGATTTCTTCTACGGATCTCGTACTATTACAACCTAACTTTATGACTCGCCCACTTGCTTATGCCACGCTAAAATTGTCAGATAAAATATACACTTTTCTGCATGTCTTAATCTGATGCGCTAGAGTTTTCTGGGAATTATTTTTTTTTACTAATCTGTCGGGCTGCTCTCAACGAACCTAATATGGTAGGGGGTACCGGTCGAGACTCTTGGCTATTAAGCCACTGCCCGACACGACTATCGGGACAATGAACGCCGAGTCTACATCCCACATATCGACAACCTCGCGAGCCAAGTCAATATACTTGATTTGTTTATCTTTCTCAGCTTTCACGAGGTTCTCGTCATGCGGAACGAATATGCCAACAATCAGTGCAAGCCTCTCGCTTCGGTCCACACTGCTATATCAGGCATATTGGCTACTATAGTCCTGTCAGTGACGATGGACCGATCCCAGTACAATGTGATATCGCCATCATCGACAACTGGGTCGGGCACATACCTGTAGTATGGAACCTCCGATTCCACAAGAGAGTACTTCAGAGCAATATTATTATTATTATGTAGGATAGTTTCAAGTCGTAATTATTTCGCCCGCTGCACAATTCTACCGTAAATTGTATCTTTTCTGTAATGTTGGCAACAGATACGTAACCTACTGTATGCCCACGTTGAGTGTATATTCCCAGAAAGTGCCTACACAATAACTAATGAAAACTAACATTTAGCAGGTACCTACCCTGTTTTATCTGTACGTAAAGTAAAAGATACGGAGCGAGCGTGGCCAATTTCTCTCTACATAAATGGTTCCGAAGTCAACATTTTTATTTATTTTGTTCTTAGTTGTGTAATTGAAGATTTTAAAAGTATAGTATTTAAACGAGTGACTATAAATTAAAGTTTTTGGTAATAAAAATATTAATTCAGGTGATAGATTTAATAAGTGAGCGACTGACTACGAGCGACGAGAAATCAACAGAACAGCGACTTACAAACATCAATTTGAGTTACTTATAATACAAAATGAGAGGCTTCATTATATTTGAGCGACCTAATATTTGTTTGAGTGCCAACGTTACGACCTGCATTTTTTCAGTATTTGGAAAATTATTTATTTATACTGAGTGACATTTTATCTTATGAAGTGTTTCGATTCGAATGTCCTAAATATCGACGTAGATATTATTAAATGTCCTAAATATAATCAATTCAAAATCCAAAATAATGGATCTGCCGTGACTAGATAATTAGACAATGGTGAAAACATTTCATAAAGTGAACTTTTTAGTAGTTCGTTATATAAAACCTCGATTTCTAGTAGCTCACTTAGAAATTTAGTCGCTCAATTACTAATTTAGTCACCTCTCTAGGATTTCAATAACCCGCTTTAAGTAACCTTGTTCTGGATTTTATTGATTAACTAGCTTTTGCCCGCGCGGCTTCGCTCCCGCTCTTCCCTACTTCAGCCTACTATACCCTACTCTACCCTACTATACTCTACCCTACCCTACTCTACCCTACTCTACCCTACCCTACTCTACTCTACTCTACCCTACTCTATCCTACTCTACCCTACTCTACTCTACCCTACTCTACCCTACTCTACCCTACCCTACTCTACTCTACTCTACCCTACTCTACTCTACCCTACTCTACCCTACTCTACCCTACTCTACCCTACCCTACTCTACCCTACTCTACCCTACCCTACTCTACTCTACTCTACCCTACTATACCCTACTCTACCCTACACTACTCTACCCTACCCTACTCTACTCTACTCTACCCTAAAAAAAAAAAAAAAGTAGGTCTTATGTCCGTCTCCTGGTTTAAGCTACCTCCCCACCAATTTTCAGCCAAATCGGTTCAGCCGTTCTTGAGTTATAAGTGGTGTAACTAACTGACTTTCTTTTATATATATAGATATTTGTCGTTAGTTAATTTGTCGCTTACTAAAATTCATACCGTTCAAGTTTCTCTCGAGCGCAGATTGTGCAAAGGTATGTACAATTTCAGTGACCTTGATTGTCGTACTGTAAACACGGGTATACGAAATTGTTCGGCCGAAAATGGTCTCTTAACTCTTTGTTTTTTCTAGAAAAATCCAGAAAAAGTATTTTTTTTATTTATTTTTTTTTAACAATGAAACCGACCAGCAAATTATTTAAGTCCATCGTACACTTACCCAGACTACTGTGGAGTTGCGTACCTAATGAAAAGTGCTACCCCTCTGGCAGATTCCACGTCAATCAATTAGTAAAGCTAACGTTAAATCTGAACGTTAATAGAGAGTGCTGCTTGAAGGGTGAAATTCATTTAGGTTCTTGCTTAAGAGGACCCTTCCTAATCCGTCTATCGTCAACGTGTGCAATGTGCATGGTTTGATAAAGACAACGAATGAACGCTCTGTAGGCATTCGGTAATTCGGAAACAAAATCGAATATTTCACAAAACTTGTTACAGGAAAAACGTACCTATATTGAAAAAAATGTTGTCCTTCAGAATCTCGATTAAGTATCTATCTAAATAAATGTGCAATGTTCATGTACATATGATGATTTTCTTTTCTTTTGTAATTTATGGGTACATTATGAAGGGCCAAAATATACGCAATAAAGCAAATTTTCAGAGGTCTTTACTGGATTAGTTTTACACTGCATTAGTTTTTCTTAAGTAACGATTTTAATAGAAACATGGATGGACCGGTTGTAGAGAAATGTACCTCGTGTTGGGCGCTCTTAATGTAGTTTTGTTTGGCAGTTTTAACAGTGATTTGGTAGGTTAGCATTATGCTGACTGAGCGTTAAAGATGAAAGGGTCACGGTTTTGATTTTGATTAAATAATATCTACACAAAGATAATAATTTTATTATCAAAGCATGAATACTAATAGGTAATTATTAAATATCTATGTGTGTTGTCGAGTTTTCTTCTTGATATAACCGATGACCTTTCGTGTACTTGACCCACAATTATAGTAATTGCCATCGTACCTATATAACATTAGTTTCAGTATATTATTATACAAAACCCGAAACACATGTATTTTTATGTAAAGAATCTATGTAGGTACAAAATTACAGTATCACCTGCCATGTTGTTTCTGCACCACCCTAAGGTCGACTGGTAGATAATGCCTATAGCATTAAGTCCGCCTTGGTACAGTGTAATGTGCATAAAGCATTAATAAATAAATAAATAATAAATATCATGAAAAATTACAATGTTATAAGCTTGATAAGTTCGCATAAATACATGATCACCGGGCCATCCGGGTGACTGAGGGGTTGTTTTGCTCCCGCACCCAGCTGTGTGCTGGTGCCTGATACCCTAATTAACCTAATTTATTCATAGTATAAAAACAAAGTCACATGCCGCGTCTCTGTGTTAATCCGCTAATTCCTCCTGGATCACGTAAAGGATTTTGATGCGGTTTTCAGGAGAGTGATTACGAAAAATCAATAAACGAATAATAAGTACCCATTTGTGTGGATAATTTTTAGCTGTGTGAAGTCGTGATTACTAGTAATAATATAGGTACTTAAATGAAGATGCATATAAATACCAGATAATCACCTTATATGCATATTGTCACCACACTACCGATATGATTGTAATCTACACTTGACTTGTGTGATAAAATAACATGTTAATTATTGACTAGCACTTTGCCAGCCACTTCGTTGGCGAGAATGTTTTCATAAAAACTTTAACATACCTTAAAAACCGTATTTAGAGGTTCGTTTTAAAAAACTTATTAAAATTTGTGCCAAGTGGTTATGAAAACAAATAATACAACCTTTATTAATTACTTAGCTTACTATTTGTGTATATTGGTACACAGAATGAGATTTTGCATTCTATCGAAATTCCTCCTTTCGCCCATAACCCTAATTAAATTCCTAAAGGTTGAATTTCCATGAACCTCTTCTTCTTGCTCGCCTATGTCGTGAATGGAAGCCTTGTTCAAAATTTCATGTTCCTTATCAAAATAGTTTCAGCTGTGTGTTGATATGTCAGTCAGTCAGTTTCTTCTTTCCCCCCTAAAGTAGGTATAGTATCGGTAGATTAGTGGAGTGTCGTAAGGTTTATAGGTACTTCAGTATCCGTGTCAAACGTGTCAAAAAAAATGTTATTTGAAAACTAATGAAAAAAACTGAAATTTTCAGAAATTATACTGTCTCACTTGACAAATGACACAGAATTACTTTACAAATTTAAATTATGCAACATAATTGTACAAAGAAGGAATAATCTTATTTAACTCACCGATAGACGAACTCTTTTGCATCGATTAACAATTAGACGAACTAATTTGCATAAAACATCTTCGAATTTAAAACAGGATATACGAGTATGTGTAAATTTAAAAAGCTAAAATAGTTTATTGGTTCATAATTAAAAAGTAGCTTAAGTAACGCGACTTGTGATAGTAAAACAGTTTAATATTTTATATAGATATACAAAAATAATGAAGTTAGACAAAATCTCACAGAGAAAATTTCACACTAGACTAACTATTTTGCATCGGGGCTCGTATTACCAAACCTTAACTTCTAGTTTCTTAAATAACAAAACACTTAAACTAAGTTAAGTTAAATAAAAAAAAATACACTTTAGCACAATCAGAAAATTCTCTGTATCATCGTAGGACATTCTTTGAAGAGTCTCTTTAAGAATTCACTTCCAGATAATTTATTTCATCACCACTGCTCTCAAAACAGTGAAGAAAAACATCGTGAGGAAACCGGCATGTCCTAGTACCTACCAAAAATTCGAAGATGTGTGACATTCACCAACCCGCAATAGGCTCGCGTGGTGGATTACGACCGATTCTCTCTCCTAGAGAGGAGGCCTGAGTCCCAGTAGTTCGTTTTTTTTTATTGAGTATAATATTTTTTAGATAAAAAATTGTTTTTAGCTTAAGAAATTCAATTGAGAGCCTTTTATTTTATCAAGAGCTTTTGTGATAGTGCGGAAATTGAATGCAACCAGCGATTCAAGGCGAACATGAGGAGACGACGGATACGCTCGTAGACGAAAGGAAATTAGTTCATCAGAGATTATTGTTGAAGAAAAAAAAGAGAAAATATTTTTTTATTTGTTATTGTTAAAAAAAAATGTTGATTTTTTTTTTCTTTTTAATATGGACTAGCTTTTACACGCAGCTTCGCCCGCGTACATAAAATATAGCCTACGTCACTCAAGAATAAAGCAGCTATCTTTTTTTTCCTGCCCGAGTTATAGCCGTTTCGCTTGCGTCGAACGCTTCGAGTTGGCCACGCCTCCAATTCTTTTGTTCTGACCACGTGACTGAGCGTTGAGATCACGTCATTCCCGTACACTTGAAGTTTTCTACTAACGTTAACGATTGCAGATTAGCAACTTGGCTAGGGGTACAGTACTTCCAAAGAGTACCTCCTACAAACAAAAAAAACATAAAAACAAACTTTACCTCTTTATTATAAATGAGTGTAGACAGGTTTGCGTTTGACCACTATCTCACCTGATGGTAAGCGATGATGTGGCCGAAATATGTAATTTATATGTGTACTTAAATAAACAAAAGCGCTCGCGAAGTAGTCGACAATACGACAAATGGGAAGTGGACTCGGCGATCATCGTACCGATAGTTGTGTCAATAGCTTAATAGCCACGAACCTCGATCCAATATCTTAGGAGGCTCTCGTTAGGTGACTGAATCAAGGGCTTGATTCAAATAGCGGTACTTCTGTAGCCAAGTTGCTAATCTGCAATCGTTAATGCTAGTAGAAAGCTTCAAATGTACGTTAACGCTCAGTCACTTGGTCAGGACAAAAGAATTGGGGGCGTGGCCAACTCGAAGCGTTCGACGCAAGCGAAACGGTTGTAACTTGGCTAGGGGGCTGGACACGGCATGTCTAGTTAGGCGATTCCTTTCTCTGGAGCCCTAACTGCCGGTAGCTTGAACCCTGTTACCAATACCGGTGGGATACTATTTATTTTTTTATTTTTAAATGTATATATTTTTTATTTTTGATGAAATATTTCAAAAAATTAATACAGATAATAATACAATATATTTAAAAATGTAGTTTACATTTATAAATACATATAAAACGATTAAAGGAAATAATAATTAACATACAATTATACGTTCCAATGCCTACAAATACCACTTAGTATATACTAATGGTATTTGTAGGCATTGGAACGTATAATTGATCTTAATTAGATTCCAGTGTTCAGAAATGCTAATTATGTAGCGGCGGATGTCTCTGCTGACACTTGTATACCTATAGGTATACAGTTGTAAGAGATCCACTATATATATATATATATATTAAAGTCCAGTACCTATTGGAAGTCAACATAACACACACATTTAGGCTCTTCATTATGTTTTTTGTGTAATTCAGTGCGGTGTATTTTTAGCAATTTTTTAAAACATAAGTGACTTTTTGGGTGTTTCATAAGGAGTGTCCTCTTGATACACGTAGGTATAAGGACACTTTCTTGAGTGGTGACTGCGAATCTGTAAACGTGTGTTGGAGGCACCCTCATGCTGGGTCCTTACCTTACACGCTTACAGTAGGCCCTTGCCTATGTAGGCCGGGTCGACATGGCAAATGATTAAATTTTTTACTCATCATCATTATTTCACCAGAAAGACGTCATCAAGCGTCGCTACAACGACCGATCCTGTGCGTCTCGCATCCATCGCATTCCCGAGACTCTGACAAGGTCGTCGGTCCACCTTCTGGGAGGTCTTCCAACGCTGCGTTTTCCGGTGCGCGGTTGCCACTCTGCAATGTACCCTGCCCACTGCCACTTCAGTCTGGCTATTCTTCGGGATATGTCGGCGTTCTTGGTTCTCCTGCGGATATCTTCATTCCTAATGCGATCACGCAAGAAAGCTCCGAGCATGGCCCTTTTCGTTTTTTAGTAATGGAAATTAGAATATAGCTTAATAGAAATATGATATCAAATTCTATGCTGAATGATCCTGTGGCATCCGGCATGACGAGCCGCGGGGTGAGGCGGGTAGCATTACACAACAATACTATCAAAAGCAACTGATGACTGAAATGCGTATCGTGCAATACAAGCTGTCGAGGCATATTCTACTTTGAATTGACGCGGCATCCGTGGCAAGGCACTGGAATGTCGCGGTATCTAAGTGGATAGTGTGCGCGGCATCCGTGGCAAGGCACTGGAATGTCGCGGTATCTAAGTGGACAGTGTGCGCGGCATCCGTGGCAAGGCACTGGAATATCGCGGTATCTAAGCGGATAGTGTGCGCGGCATCCGTGGCAAAGCACTGGAATATCGCGGTATCTAAGTGGATAGTGTGCGCGGCATCCGTGGCAAGGCACTGGAATATCGCGGTATCTAAGTGGATAGTGTGCGCGGCATCCGTGGCAAGGCACTGGAATATCGCGGTATCTAAGTGGATAGTGTACGCGGCATCCGTGGCAAGGCACTGGAATATCGCGGTATCTAAGTGGATAGTGTGCGCGGCATCCGTGGCAAGGCACTGGAATGTCGCAGTATCTAAGTGGATAGTGTGCGCGGCATCCTTGGCAAGGCACTGGAATATCGCGGTATCTAAGCGGATAGTGTGCGCGGCATCCGTGGCAAGGCACATGGAATATCGCGGTGTCTAAGCGGATAGTGTGCACGGCATCCGTGGCAAGGCACTGGAATATCGCGGTATCTAAGCGGATAGTGCGCGCTGACTTGTGGCAAAATCCTTTGCCATGCTGACTCAAATTTTTAAAAGTCATAGAACAAAAATTGTTGTATGATGTTAGTAATATAGTCTTGAGAGGTTGCCAGTGTTTTACAAATAACCCTGTTTAGGGAACAGCGATACACCGTGTAACGCCCGCTCACAGTCAGCCGCCGACAATACACTGTGCAACGCCCGCTCACAGTCAGCCGCCGACAATACACTGTGCAACGCCCGCTCACAGTCAGCCGCCGACAATACACTGTGCAACGCCCGCTCACAGTCAGCCGCCGACAATACACTGTGCAACGCCCGCTCACAGTCAGCCGCCGACAATACACTGTGCAACGCCCGCTCACAGTCAGCCGCCGACAATACACTGTGCAACGCCCGCTCACAGTCAGCCGCCGACAATACACTGTGCAACGCCCGCTCACAGTCAGCCGCCGACAATACACTGTGCAACGCCCGCTCACAGTCAGCCGCCGACAATACACTGTGCAACGCCCGCTCACAGTCAGCCGCCGACAATACACTGTGCAACGCCCGCTCACAGTCAGCCGCCGACAATACACTGTGCAACGCCCGCTCACAGTCAGCCGCCGACAATACACTGTGCAACGCCCGCTCACAGTCAGCCGCCGACAATACGTTTGGTCAACAACTGTCAACTGAACAATGTCTAAAAGCGGGGGTGTTCGACGTTTTTCCGCTGACGAATGGCCAGGGGACGGAGAGAGTGCAAACAAATACAAATACTTATTCCGACACAAGTAAAACTCGCCGCTGCAAACCCACAGAGAACTGTTGGAAATTGAAACAAACACACTGCTGTTATTTCCAATAAGTATTTACCTACCAAATGAAAAACGGCAATACAGTGAACATATTACTAAAGCTGCTGCCGGAGGGCCCAGCAGGGACGAAGCTTACTGGGGCCAAGGTTTGCTGACAACTCCTTGAGGCCCGCGTAGAAGAATACGCGCCATTAACGTCTTGGGCTCGGTCCGGACGGTTACCGGACAGTCGGCAGCAATAGATAGCTCGCCGTCCGCAAGCCCGCCCCTACGGTGGCCGGAAATCGGAATCAGAATCATGGCGGTTAGTCTAAGATCCGATTAAGAACGACCTTCACCGGTCTGTTTAATGGATGAAACGTATTTTATGATAAATTTAGTGTATTAACCTCTCGAATGCCGTAATTAGAGACACAATTAAAAAGCCAATGTGTCTCGCGTAGATCTGCGTTCCGGCAGTAACGCGGTTGGGTTGCCAAAGAAATTCCTGGCCAAACATTTTTTTTTTAAATTCGTTGGATGGAGGTAGGAGAGTAAAAAAAAAACTCATGACACACCTACCAAAGATATAAAAAAATTAAAAAATCGGTCAAGTCATTCCGGTGAAGTTCGATAACAAACACTGAAACATCCCTATCATCAAAAAGAAAAAAAAAATACAAAGCTCTGTAACGTTTTAAACTTTAACAACGGTGGACTTATTGTAGTCATCGTACTATTGAATAGTATCTACTAGGTTCTATTAAAACAGACGAGACGTTGACAAGTCTAAACTATAAAAGAAGAAAATGTAAAGGCCTTTGCAGTTTCATTTCATTTCCTAGCCTCGTGGAGTCGTGAACTTTACCGACAGAGGAAATGCTCTGAAACTTTCAATCACGTCTGGCAAACTTGTCCTAGATCTCGATTTTGAAAGATTTATTCTTTGTTGTTGTTCGGCGTTGGCTTCACTAGGTTGTTTGTGAGACTGACAGGGTGTCAAGATCAGGAAGCAAACCCCGCTATCCTTCTTAAATATGTATCTTTACTGTAATCTTCCATTTATATTATAATATAATTTACTTTTTACAAAAAAATATACAACCGACTTCTATGTAAAAAAAACACTGAAAACTACAAAATAACTTTAATTTCGGAAGTCGGTGTTTCTATAATAGTTTTGTCTCTTCGTCATTTAACACCGATTTCAGAAATTAAAGTTATTTTGTAATTTTTCAGTGTTTTTTTTTTTTTAAGATAGAAGTCGGTTGTATATTTTTGTAAAAAGTTTTTAATTTTACACTTTTCAGTTAAAGTATCTACCACCACTAAAAAGTACCTCTCAGCCAAACTTAAATTAGAGCATCTCATAACGACTCTAATAATCCCTAACACGGTTAGATTACATTAATTTACCTTCTGGCTTCATCATTAGATCAGTTCGATAAATCCCCTCCCCCTTTTCCTTCGGCCAGTCATCGACTATATAAACAAAAATATATGTATATACAAACAAAGCAATTTTACTAGTTCCGACAGTTCTGCTGTGATCCTATGAGGAGTTCTGTTCCATATCGTCGAAGTTCATGATCAAATCATCACAATATTTTAAAATGGGACCAACTTGGAATCATAACCTTTCAATCAAAATCGGTGAACATACATAAAAAAAAAAACATACATTCAGCCGAACATAGTACCTCCTCCTTTTCGAAGTCGGTTAAAAATGCAAAGCCTCGCCTGTCTTGTCAATGTCCAGCTTAAACCCTTGCACTTAGAACGCTGAAATTTTCTACAAAGATTTCCTTTATAATGTATACGAAGAATGAGAAAAGATTTTACAAAATTCAACACTTACCTATGTAGATGAAACGGGAGACTAAAGTTTGTATGGAAAAATCTACTTTCACGTGGGCAAAGCCACTGGCTAAAACAACAGGCAAGTAAGTACCTTATATAAAACAACAGTCGCTTTCCGCGTCTGTCTGTTTGTCCGATAACTCCTTCGCTACGGAAATTGATGTAGAACAGTTTCACTGAAATAGATATACACGAGGAACGTTTCTGTATATTATAATTTGCATCCGTGCAAACCGGGGTGGGTCATTAGTTTCTTATATATGAGTGAACCTAGGGTAAACACTACAGTTATTGGCCCCTATACAGTTATTGACCTTTGCAACTTTGACGGCCAAAATAACCAATTAAATATTTACCAGAATACTAGACAAAACTTCACTGATAAATGCAGTTTTGAATCTACTATCTGGTAGGTTATTGCTCATAATAACAGAAATTGACGCGTACGAAGTCACAGGCAACAGCTAGTTATCCTCATATTTAAATATGAGAAAAGTTTCTCATAATTGTAACCTAACTAAAAGCCGCTGCGGCTGTAATATTAAATTCTATACTGGACAAGTGAAAGGTCAAAATGTTTGTATGACTCACTCACTCACAATCATTGTAATAATACGTTTCAAACTGTGGTCTGCTGGCTGGCCATAGATAATATGAAGAATAGAGATCTACAGTGCGTTTCACTTAAGAATTTCCTTCGCCGTAATGTTGGCTCCCCTGTCTGTCTACAGAAAAATAAAAAGGAAAGAGTTGCCTACTCTAGCAAAATTATTGCACGAAATGCGAAACAAAATCGATTTTAACGGTAGTCGCACCACTTTTTGGACAATTATGAGGGCAATGCGACTTTACTTCTCACGTCGCACCACCTAAAGAGACCCGATTTTTGACTTCTGCGCAACTTGAAGCCAGCGTTCAATATCCGTGGTGGCAGCTGTACGTGCAACAAGGTAGCCAAGGGCAAGTGACAATACAAATATAAAAAAAAAAAACAAAATATTCATTTTTTATCTATAATAATGTAAGCATAAATAAATTGAGGCAGCCCCTGTAAGTAACATCGGGCACGACTGCTGCGCGGCGACCTCCCCGACGGGGTCAGCGTGGTCACTTACGCAGACGATACGCTGGTCAAATCGCAGGGGTAATCACACAAGGCGGCAGCCGAACTAGCGATGACGGTAAGTCTCCTCATTGAGGAGTACGCAATTTTACTTAATTGCCTGATGACGCGGAAGGCGCTAAGCAACGACTAAGACAACCCTCTTTGAAATGTGACTGGGAAGACATCACAGCAGTTATTTATATATATTTAAATACATATATATGCTAAAATAATAAATTAATAAATACTATGAAAAATATCAAATCATTAAGAGAATTTAATAAGAATTCTGACGAAGACCAAACTAAGGTTGAGAAGACTTCAAGTAGTAGTTCCGAATTTTACGTTTGAAGGAAAACTTACTTTCGGGTTATTTGATGTCTAGGGAAAGCATATTCCAGAATTTTATGGTGGAAAGGAATATGAGTCTTAGAAGTAGTTATCACCGAAGCGTCTGAGTGTTCTGTGGATCTACCTCTTTACTTCGTACTTATCTTTGATCGTGAACCGTGACACAATCGCCGCTTTCAATGTCTGTGACAACGCCGGCTTCCAGTTTTCAGGCGCGTCCGAAATGCTCACTTTGGACCATTGTTTCACAACATCATAAAGCATTTCGTTCGTCAAAAGCTTCACTCTCTAACTTTCCAAAACATTCATACTTAGTATTAAACGAAACTTTTTTATTATTAGAGTTTAAACATAGAATAAATTCAAAAAGTTGTTTCAGCTGTCAAAGCATCTTCTTACCTCGCTGAAAATATAATTGCATACTGTGGTGAAGCTGTTTGCAACTCCGCACAGCTTTGATTTCATTCATGAATTTCATTTCAATTCAACACAGAAACACTGCGAACTACCCTTTTACCAAAAATAAAAAAAAAAACGCTTTCACATTTTGTGATATTAATTTTTTTTTAATGAACTATCTCGTCAAAAGTTATGAGTGATATTAAACTCGGATTAATATCTAGGCTACGAGGCATGACTTAATTTGAATCACCATCAGGCATCGTTTGATTTTAGGTCGAATATTTATTTGGTATCGTACGTTCTCTAACCCTATTATTTACTTACTAGCTTTTACCAGCAACTTCACTCGCGTGAAAATAGAAATTTAGAATACAGGTCTATGTTACTCTGTGATAAGCTTTCTACTGGTGAAAGAATTTTGAAAATCAGTCCAGTAGTTTTTGATATAAATCGTAATATACAAACAGACAAAAATTTTCTTTATGATACTTGCTGACCCGGCCAACTTCGTACCTACCGCCTAACAGTCAACGAATGTAATATATTTCGATATAGTCAACCGATTGCGATGATATGAGGCCTTTCAGTAATATATCAAGTTACACACAATTTTATTGTAGAAAAATATCTACATCTATTTCGTACATTTTACGTGATGTGCGCACAATTAAAAACTTCTACAGATTTATTATGTATAGATTAACTATTTAGATGAGATATTCTGGATTCAAATGAATACTTATATATTAATGAAGATAGGTACACTACGTGTTTGCTTTTTAATTCCTTTTTTATTAGGTAGGAAATCATCTAAAGACTTCTCCCGGTCTAGGGTGGAGTGGGGGGGGCGTATCAGACTTTTACTGCCATGCTGGGCCCTGTGGTTTGCTGTCATCTCATTGAGGAGCGCGTGAAACACTACGCACTGTTGATGACTTAGGCTCGGTCCGGGCGGTTACCGGACGGCCGGACTGCGAGCTACCCATTGCTCGTTGTCCGCAAGCCCACACTTACGATAGCTGGAAATCGGGGTCAGGGTCCCGGTGGCTGGGGTGTGAAGAAGTCCGTTCCTTCACGATTCGCAGAAGGAGTTGACCGCCCGCCATTGCTCCTCTCTCCAGACCATGGCCTGACCTAGGACCCGGCGCGAGAGCTTGCCGCCGCCGATCGCCCCCACGTGGACACGGTTGTGCTTCGCCCAAGCGGGCCACATACCGCTCCACTGTGTCCTCCGGACGATCTTCACAATGGTGACAATGGGATGTTTCTTGCGCACGAATCAGTTGCAAGATAAATCCGATTGTCACAATCTCCCGAACTTACCATATCCGCTAAGGAACTATGTCATGTGGAAGGTTAGGATGCCGTGGCGCCTGAAGCCTAGCGAGCCATCAGACAATTAAGTAAAACGATCGTACTAATATGTTCATATTCTTGCCGCACAGTTTGCTTGGCGCCTATCAATGGATCAAAATAAATTGGTCGTTAACGTGTTGTTAATAGCTTGAAGACTTGTTGTGCCAACTACAAATACGTTGGGATACTGGCAAGGGAATTATTACATTAATGGCGCATACAAAATCAGAAATAGCATAGCATAGCATTGTCGGCATTATAATATTCCCACTGTTGGGACTCAGACCTCCTCTCTAGGAGAGGGAGTGGGCCGTAATCCACTACGCGGGCCCAGTGCGGGTTGGTGGATGTCACATGCCTTCGAATTTTTTAGTTCTAGGACATGCCGGTTTCCTCACGATGGTTTCCTTCACTGTTTTGAGTTTTGAGTTTTTCGGTCATCAATGTCAAATCAGAAATGACTTTCCAAAATCAAGTGAAAATCCAGCGAGATCCCATGGTTGCTGCAGCTTTTGACCTACGTGTACTGGTGAGGGTGACACCGTTCTATAGACTGACGCGGATTAAAAAGGCAGGATTGAGGGTAGTGCAGCCCCAGCTAAATTAATTACAAGTAAAAACTGCCACAGGAAATACACCCGGCGGCCTCGGAGCGCAGCGACGAAAAATGTTAACAAAAAAAACTTCATTTTGTTAATGCAGAGAAGTGTGGTTTTGGATTCTAAGTATTTCGTGAAAAAGCTCGTTAATGTTTTTGGAAACAAAAATCATTAAAGTTACAAGTTAAAATATTTGTAAGTTATATTTTATAGTATAGTTTTTTAGATCATTATTTTAGAGGATACGATTAAGAACGACCTTCACCGGTCCGTTTAATGGATGAAACGTATTTTATGACAAATCTAGTATATTAAATAATATAACGCCGGTGTGTTAAGAACCTCCTCCTTTTATTGAATTCGGTTTAATAATACAAACGCACGGGATACTTGGCTCGGACCGCTTTGTCGCAAGTTTCCATTCGCATCAAAACACTTTTCAAAACTCAACAACCGTTATTCATGCCAGATTTTTTGCAGACAACTCTATAACAACGTATTCGTAATGAAACAGTTTATTATGATTTACAATTTATTAATTAAACAAGTGGGTGAAGATAACTAGTATTGACATACCTTTTTAAACCTAGCAACCCATAGGTATACCAGGAAACAAATAGACAACCCAACATTTTTATGTTCTATAGGCTTCATACTTTCGGTTAGTATTAAATTTATTCGTTGAACACACCGGTGCATTTTTAAAAAAAAGTCAATTTTCATTTTTTTTTTATTAATAATAGTTTGGCCAGGAATTTCTTAGGCAGTACCCGCGTTATATTATTTAAAATACTAGATAGATTTGTCATAAAATACGTTACATCCATTAAACAGACCGGGGAAGGTCGTTCTTAATCGGATCTTAGACTATTAGTACTTGTGCGTATTAAAATTTCTCTAAAACAGTTAACAATATTTTCAACATTTTCAATTTGAAAGTTTCTATAAAATATTATGCCGCGAAAATCATACGTTCTATTTGTTATACTTAGGCTAGGTTTTCACTACATGGTCGAGATAAGCTCAGCTTAATGTACACCACGCTGTTTACGTTTGCTTTCAGGCACATTCAGCTCAGGTATGGACGCTTTCAGGTATTGAGGCTTTTCTCACATTGGTGAGAAAGGCTAAAGGTTTCCATGTGTTGGCTAATCTCGTGAACTGAGTTTGAAGAAAACATCTCTGGAATACATTTTTAAAGTGTAGAAATGGAAGGTTAGAGCATTAAGATAAATCTCGTTTTAAAAGAGAGCTTATCTATTATAAGATTTCTTTTTGAAAGCTTATCTATTATAGGCTTTCTTTACATCTAGAGTTTCTTAAAACTGGTGGTTTTGAGGTGTTATATCTTTGGATTGCATTGGAATTATAGGTAAGTTCCAACAAAGCTTTATATTAAAGGTACGTTATTCTTTTTTAATATTTATTTATTAGTTTCTTTGTGTTTTTTTGTAATATCGCAATATAATTTTTGTAATTTTAACCATAAAAGCTAATCAAAAAAAAGTTTTTTCATATAAAGGGTTCCAACGTAGAAACTATGCATTTCAAAGGGCAAACAATATCAATGACGTTACCTACGACTTTCTTCTAACAAAAGAACTCGGTGTTCTTGGTTTAATAGTTTTCGTTTCGGAAATAAATTCTGTCTTGTAAAGTTATTCGTGAGACAAAATAAATTTATCAAAAATAGACATTCCATTGATTAGCAGTTTTAAGTACGCGCATGAGACACGTTGTTTCCACGGACTAGAACTCATATTACAAAATAATGCGACTTTTCTTAGATTGCATGCAAAAATGGTTAAAGTACTGCGATATTACAGAAAATACAAAACAACATAGGTAAGAAACCCCTAAGTACAATATGATTAAAAAAAAAAACGTACCTTTTGGCCTGCGCAGACGACGGACTTTTCTCCGCGGCGGAAAAAAAAATACGCTCCGCGAATAAAATATCCGCTGTGGATTTACCGCGAACTCAACGCACACGGTGTGCGATCATTTGTTATCCGGAAACAGCACAGAACAACGCGGACTAAAATCCGCCATGTGGGTTACTTCGCCTAGTCGCACGAGTTCTATTTTTTTCGGGGACTGCCCCGTACTTTTGTCAGGTCCGCTCTCTGCATGTCCTCAGGTTTTCGGGGGACTTTTTGTACGCGGTACTTTTAATCCCTCGTTTGTGTTACTCGATACAGTTGTAAGCGATCTATTTTAGGTCCTGCGCAGACGACGGACTTTTCTCCGCGGCGGAGAAAAAAGTACGCTCCGCGAATAAAAAGTCCGCCGTGGATTTACCGCGAACTCAACGCACACGGTGTGCGATCATTTGTTGCCCAACAAAACACGCACAACGCGGACTAAAGTCCGCCATGTGCGCTGCTTCGCCTAGTCACACGAGTTCTATTTTATTCGGGGACTCCCCCGTACTTTTGTTCGGTCCGCTCTCTGCATGTCCTCGGTTATTCGGGGGACTTTTAGTACGCGGTACTTTTAATCCCTCGTTTGCGTTACTCGATACAGTTGTAAGCGATCTATTTTAGCGGACAAAAAAGTCCGCGGACAAAAATCCCTCGTCTGCGCAGGCCTTTAATATAAAGTTTATATGAACTTACAATTCCAAGTCGATCCAAAGATATATCACACTTCAAAGCAAGCCGTTTTAAAAAACGAAAATTTCATAGGTAAGACCTGTTATATGAGGATGTTACTTCGTGTCATCTTTTGGCTAGCTGATTGTCAGCTTTTGGTTGCTTACCACAAGTTTCTCAGAATAATCTTTGGGAATATATTTTCACGGAGCAGGTGGCAGTCACTGTATGCATAATCAATGAGTAGGTATAGGTATGAGTTCATTTGCATGTTGTGTTTTTTTTTTATTTGAGCCATTAACAATTAAGACTAATGTGTGGCAGTCAACCGAGAACTTATTAAATAAATGCCTATTTATATCAATCCATGGAACTAATCAAAGTATAACAACGTCTTAATTTAAATATTAATTAAAGCAATTTCCTCAATATCTGGTTCGGTCACAGAACAGAGAGCTTAATATACTACATAGTTAGTAAAAAAAAAAACCTGAATGATGGTCTGTTTGTCAGGTTTACGCAAAATACAGGTTTGAGTGAGACAGTTTTCCGAGAAGTTTCGGTTATAATCTTATGTTTGCGGTTAGTCATGAGTTTGACACTTTATAAATAGCAGAGGACCTGTTCAAACAGATTTTAGAAATGATCTTCGACATATCCGTATGCTGATTAGCGCAAGGTCAACATACGTATGCCTGTATTAAATGATTTGATTATATTAGCTTACCCCTAGCTGCGCTCCCGGCACCATTAATTTTTCCGGAGTAAAAAGTATAATTTAAGACAAATCGAAAGATTTTTTAGGAAACATCAATATTTACACTAATTTTTTTAGCTCTTTTTATTTGGTAACTATGTATTAATATTTATATGTTTATAAGAAACTTAAAATAGTAGGTGTTGTTTATTTTGAACGCTATGCAAGCTATGTAGTGTAGCTTGTCATAAAGAAAGACCAAATTGTAATTTGAATAATAACGATGTTTTTTTCCTGCATAAAAAGACTTAGATATTGAAATTCTAAATTGTTGCTTTTGTTACATAATAAGTTCCTAGATTGTGTTGTATAGGTACAAGTCTGTCTAAAAAGTCAACCGACTTGGGTAATTATTTGAGTAAAATGAAATGTGATGTAGTCAAAACTAGTTCAATAATCAAGGTTGATTAAGAGATCTTGATCATTGTTTACTAATAAAAGAACCTTATAAAAAGTATTAAATAAAAAAAATTTTTGGATGATTAAATATTATACAAAATTATTCCCAAGTTGTTTGAGTTTTTAGAAAGACTATAGTTTTGTTGTAATTCTTAGATAACACAATATCATTCCGTAGATACGATATATTCTTCGAGTGGAGCTACTTTTATTTAATTATGTATTTATTTATGTACACACAAACCCTTAAAATCGAAAAGAACAAATGCAAATAGAAGAGCACAAATTTTACAAATTTAAGATAATAAATACTGGTATCTTGATAATATGATTTGGATATTAAGTTTATTATTTATCGCAAAATAGATTATGCAATAATGAAATCGATGCAAACACCAAAAAAGTTTCCGATACTTCACAATCGACCACTTCCAACGTTTATTTATATTATTTATTTTATGTTTATCTATATATTTAAAAATCAATGCCACTTTTCGTTGTAATTTTATAACTCAAGAACGGCTCACCTATCCAAACCAAATGTTTAGGCTTTCTTCGGACTATTTAGTAGATGATTTATGTGAAGTTTGGTAGGGTAGAGTAGGGTATAGTAGGGTGGAGTAGAGTAGTGTAGAGTAGGGTATAGTAGGGTAGAGTAGAGTAGTGTAGAGTAGGGTATAGTAGGGTGGAGTAGGGAAGAACGGGAGCGCAGCCTTGATCTTTCGGTCATTCATTCTTTAACTCACTCATTCTTAATTGAATTATTATTTATTAGAAACTTATTCTTATTTTTATTAAATTATACATTCATAATTCATTTGTTCACTCATTTATTAATTTCTTTATAATTTACTGATCGACAACCCATAGCATAAGCCGCCGTGTTCTATAGGTACCTATGAAGTTATGTGCCAAAGTTCCTTTTGTTGCAAAGGCGAGAAATAAAGAAGAAGTTGAGATAATTCACCACCTAAAGGTTTTATAGGGGTTACGTTTTGTACAGAAATTCGTCATTATTGCCGAAATCCCACAACACATGCAATGTTTTCTTATAAAACTCATTTTTGAAGAACATTCGTGAATTTTGGAACGATCAGAGTCAGACCCTAAAGTATTGGGGCCAGGGTTAGTTTCGAAAGATAGCTCAGCCCCGGTACGAAAGGCAACGAAGGAACAGGAGTGGGTTTTAGTCAGTAAAAGTCTGACACTATCTCCCGCTCCACTCAAGAGCGGGGGATGTCATTAGATGATTTTCCCACCGGTAAAAAAAGACCCTAAAGTATTATTCGCAAGCTGTACTAAATAAAGTACACTCTGCCCCTCTGCTTAGCGTTTGTGGTCTACGATAAAGGCGCCAGATTGACTGTCAGTAAGTACATCGAAGTTCTGAAGTGTTTGTACGAAAATACCACCATGTCAGTTCGACATTAGGACCAGACCTCGAAACCCATCTTTCTGCAGCGTGGAGTGGAGCAGGAAGATCTAATTATTACGAAATTGTTCACGTCACGGCCGCAACGGAGACGAAGACGCAGGCCTCCTACAAGGATCGATGATCTGGTGAGGGTTGCGGGAAATAGATGGACGCCCATATGACTGGTGTTTGTAGCAACACTTGGGGAAGGCTTGAGTCCAGCAGTGGACGCCTTTCAGTGGAAATCATAGTCTACAGCAGTAATATATTTTGCCAAGGAATTAATTACTTTAAACCGTCGATACTTGAAATTCATGTGACACATAAAATTGTTTGATAGTATTGCTGGGTAAAAGCCAGATTTAATATGTTATATGCTCGATTGGATATGCATAAAATCGTGAGCTTGACAGCGACATGTTGATTTGATGAAGTTTGAAACCAGGATTCCTGTGTCAGTTATAATTTATCGATACAGGAATACTATATTTGATATTGGTTGTCGAATACAACCAATATCAGATATCAGTCTTTTGAGGATTAAATAATGAACTTAGTTTTAGGCCGATTCCAATTGATTTAGGGTTTATTGAGGATTCAAAAGTTTTAAACTTCTGTTTTACAGATTAACAGTAGATAATAATTAGAAGCGGTGGACTGAGGACTGAATTATTAAGTTTGGCCGTCAAAAAACATTACCAAACATTCGCATGCTTCTTGTGAATTCTGCGAATATTCGCGAATGCGAACGCGAATATTCGTTACATCACTAATCATAATCATCATCATCAGCCTTTTTAATGTTCCTACTGCTGGGGCACAGGTCCCCTCTTTAGGAGAGAGAATGGGCCGTAATCCACCACGTGGCCCAATGCGGGTTGGAAAATGTCACATGTCTTCGAATTTTTGGTTTTAGGACGTGCCGGTTTCCTCACAATGTTTTCCTTCACTTTGAGAGCAGTGGTGATGTAATAAATTACACAAAGTAATGCGCCTGGCAGGGTTTGAACCCGCGACCGACAACTTTAAGTCGGAGCCATTACCACTCGGCCACCACTGCTCTACACGCGAGTCTATACATAATAATGATAATTAAAATTAACCTGAAAATAATTTCGTAGTATAGGTACTGTAACGACATCTGAGTCATAAAATTTTAAAACAAGATATCTTTACGATTAACACAATAGTTAAATAAAATAATAATAGCTAGTTAAAGAAAATGCGCGCGGCGAGGGAACAGGACGCATCGAACGTTTGTTCAGAAATGTGTCAAAACTCGTTAAATAAAATTATCGATTAGGTATCGGTATTTATCGTTTTTGTTTTCGATATTTATTGTTTTGTCAAAATGGATCGATAACCGATAAATTATCGGTTATCGTTATAATTACTGGCGGATCTTGTCGTTGATGCATAATTATTTATAAAGCTCAAATACTACCTTATTCTACAAGTTATTATTTTATTTATTGATTATATCATCTTCTGAACTTTGAAAGTAATACCGGCATTATAATAATAAATCAATTTGAATAATGTTGTTTGTGACAGCCCTATGAAAACCGGCTCGGCAACGCGTCGTCGATCAATTCACTTTTCATGGATGTCACATTACGAATACTAATAAAGTGATCAGTAAATTAATTTGACATAGTGTTATTGCTATCTAAAATATGTTTAACATTTATTTGTTAGACATGACATTAAACTTAGTATAGTATTATTAGCTAGACAAAAAATCTTTAAGAAAATTGATTATCTTTTTTTTAGTTAATACTTTTGCTACCAAATGCTGTAAAAACATTAGAATGTGTTACATCATAACGAAAAACAAAGTGAGAGTGTATTTTGTTTCTATATTTTTTTTGTGCTTTCCAAAAATAGTTTGCGTTAAGTTTAACGACACTATGTTGTTTGAATGAATTAATTAGTAATATTATGTAATAGGTTACTGTGAGATTAATGATCAAAATAATATGTCGCGCATGTGTCGTGTCCAATCATAATAAAATGGGTATTATTTGTATAGATCGTGTAAACGACAGCTACGCAGCCGTGTACCACAGACACAGTTTACCGTCCTTCAGTACATTCGCACCTTCAGTTTATTTCCGCATTAGAACTTGTTATTTTAAATGTTAATTACAAAAATAACAGGCCTTTGATGATGTTATGCATTATTTTTAGAGTTCATTATGTATTTGAGCCTCTCATTTTAATATATAAACTAATATTATACTTAATATAAAAATTTCGACTTGTTTTTGTTGTTTGCAAGAGGTTTGCTGGACGTATTTTTGTTCACTGACAGTAAAACAATATTACATCTGAGTGACCTACTCACTAGTTTATACCTCAAAACAGTGCATAATTTCTGCGAGGTAGGCGACGGAACATAGAACCTATCTACATTAATATTATAAAGAGGGATATTTTAATTTTTGTGTGTATGTTTGAAATGAATAAACTGAAAAACTACTGTGCCGATTTCAAAAATTCTTTTACCATTGGAAAGCTACATTCACCCTTAGTAATATAGGCTATATTTATTGCCCGTGCGAAGCCGGGAGGGGCCGCTAGTTATATATAAATATATAAGAAATGCTAAATAAAAAGATAGCTTGCAATTAAATAATACAATTTTTTATTAAACAAACGTTGATAAATGCTTTTTGGTCTAGTACTAAAATAAACATTCGCTTAATTCGCAACTTATATTAACACAGTAAGAGCAATCTCCGTCGAGTTGGCGTGAGTCGCAATAGCTTGTCTGTCGCAACAGTTGACATTTAGATACAAAAACAGTTATTTTTCCTGCGCAGATCTTTAAGGAAAGGTAATACGTTATTTATAGTAAAAAAATGTGGTTGGCACGTGTTTCACAAAAGGAAAAAATAACAGAGACTAACAAAAGTGATATCGAAGATCACAAATAGATTAATAAAACTATTAAATAATATGAGATGTACGTTTATGTTTGTCGTTTGGTAAAATTATTGGTAGGTCCATTGCTGAGTGTTGTCGTCGGAGTTGTCGTGGTACCGCCAGCGAATATCTTCAACTTTGATTCTCCCCAACTGAATTTGTAACTTGGTAACTGTGGCGCCTTTGTGGGATTCAGGTAGAGATCGAATATTGATTGCGTTGTTTTAGGCTTCTGAGTGGTAGTCTGTGGTTTGGTAGTCGTTGAATATGTTACTGCTTTTGTTGTTGCAGTTTGAGCATTATTTAGTGTTTTCGTCGAATATGTAAAAGGCTGTGTAGTCCTCGTTTGGGCGAATGGCTGAAGCTTTGTCGTGACCGGTGTTGTCGCAGTCCTCGATGTGAAAGTGTACCAGGAAAAGTCTGATTTAGGCTTTCTCGTCACCGCCTTCTCCGTTGTCACCGTTGGTTTCTTCGAGGTCTTGGAACTCCACGTCCAAGTAGTTGTTGGTTTTCTAGTGGTTGTTGTGGTAATTGGTTTTCGTGTTGTTGTAGTTGTTGTTGGTTTTCGTGTTGTTGTCGTTGTTATAGACGGTTTTCGGGTTGTTGTGGTTGTTGTTGTCGGTTTTCGTGTTGTTGTGGTAGTTGTTGGTTTTTGTGTTGTTGTGCTGTACCATTGCCTTGTTGTTAAGAGTGCGGAAGAAGGCTTGTATGTTGTTGTGAAGGTAAATGGCTTGAATGTGAATATTGATGTCCATGGCCTATAAGTTGTTGTGGAAACCGGTGGTCTGTAGGTGGTCGTTGAAGAAGGCAGTCTGTATGTAAAGGCGGAAGTAGGTGGCCTGTATGTAGTGGTAGTCACTGTCGTACTCTTTGTCGTGGGCCTCAAAGTTGTAGTGGTAGGCACTGTCGTCTTTGTCGTGGGCCTCAAAGTTGTAGTGGTCACTCTTGGTGTTGTTACGATTGATAGTGGATAGAGTCTTGTACTAGGTAATTCAATAGCTGTACTTGCTATCGTGCTCTGCGTATATTTACCCAGTTCGGTGGTATACTCTGGTTTGGGAGTAACCTTATCTTCATGAGCTTCACTGAACTTTTTCCTCTTTCTGAACTGGTTCGTTTCTATCACTCTCCATACCTTCACTCGTGGTACGTAAGGCGTCGTGGCAGTGGTGGTCCGGCGTGGGGCAACCGTTGTTGTGGTAGTGGTTGTGGTGGTACTGCGTGGGGCGCTCGTCGTCAGCGGCATACTTATATGCTGCGACGGTTGGTTGAACCCAGGAAGCCGTAATTCGTCTATGTTGTTAATCTTATAATTATACCAATTGGTTATTCCTCTATTTTGATCAAGCACTTTACCATAACTTTCTCTGATGACGTTTCCAATCGACAGGTATGGCGGCAACAATTTTTCAACATTTTGCTGGTCGAAACTGTTCGCGTATTGAAACCCTCGGGATTTAGTCAACGGCACTGAATTCTTAGAGTTTAAATCACAATCCACAAGGTATTTCTTGGTGTTATGTTTGCAATGCTGCGGATACACCACCCAGGCAAGGAAGCCATTTCCCTGGAGGCGGGTGTGTTCTTCATGCACGATGAGGGCACAGTCCAAGTCGTCAGCGATGTCGTCGTCGTGCAGCGCGGAGCAGGGCAGGCCGCATGCCTTGCCCGCTCCACACCAGTACAGCTCGCTGATCTGGAAAATGCCGTGGTCGCCACTGTATGGGTTGTTGGCGTTGGTGTCGAAGCGGGACTCGTGGTAGGCGATGCAGACCCACGTGGAGAGGTGGTCGGGCCGCACGCCGAGTGCGCTGAGCTCGCGTGCAAGCTCGCAGCGCTCGAGAATGCGCGCGCCGGCGCCCGCGACCCACAGCAGCGCACACGTCAACAACGCGACGCGATACATCGCAGCGTGCGTTTGACCGTCCTGCGCTCGCGCACTCTTTTTTACGTAAGTAGCGTGACCTCCCGCCGCGCGCCGCTCGCGATCTGTGTCGAGCCCGTATTTTCACTGCAATTTTAATTGCTTTGGGTCGAGCTGCCATGCATTTTGGAGCATGAATGACGGTCATGGTTTCCAGGTTATATAGGATCTTAAGTACACAGGAGTTGGGTTAAACATCGTTAATGCCACGAATGGTTCACCTTGACGGGGCGTGTCATTGTCTCATCGCATCAAACGTCGTCGTGTGTACAACTCGGAACTCACAACAGACATAATAACATTAATAGAATAAACTCAAATATATTTATTCTGTTCACGTGCATTTCGCAGTGTCTTAATACGTGTACAAAATGAAACATTTCTTTTGTTAAATAAACGCTATACGATGATACACCGTGAGAAGGTCTAGGTGAGACCGGTTTCTAGAGTCAACATGGGTCTTAGTTTAAAAGGTCAATCATAAAAATGGTCAACCTGTTCCCTGAATTGGAAAGAGCGTATTATTAGCAATATTCTTGGGTTCAGATTTGCAATTTTTGGTCATCGATATGATGTAAATATGGGCCTGGTGTTAACCGGCGGCTATGTTCAAATGTGTACAAGGTTGAGACGGCCTGCACGCGTTTGTATGTAAACAGTCGGTCGGTTTCCGCGGCAGGTCAAAAGGTGAGCCGCTGGCCTCTATTGCCTAATAATAAATTTGAACTTATAAAGACTAGTCCTGACGCGTGGTATCTACATAACAATAATCGTGACTATCAATCAATCCAAAGGACTATCTGTTATTACCGATATTGGTAACTACTGTTTGATTTAATGAAGAAAACGAGTATTTATCTTAGGATTTATGCTGCTCATAAAAATGGAAGTTTTTTTTGTTTGTATAGAATAATAATCTATTTTCATTGTACAACGAATGATACGTTTCGGCAGATGACGCCACTTTATTTTTAAATAGCTGTTACATTAGTAATTTATGTTATAGGTATGTTTGATGTTGATTTGAGTTCATCAAAAGAGCATAAAAAAAACCGGCCAAGTGCGAATCGCGCACGAACGGTTCCGCAGCAAAAAACGGAAAAAGAATCACGTTTTTTGTATGGGAGCAGGCTGGGGACAACGGAGACTTGTAATAGAGTCCCGTTTCACTCTTTGGGTACGGAATTCTACAAGAGAAATGAATAAATGACTAATTACGCCAGTGAAACTAATACCGCAAAATAATATTCAATCCAAGCTTTTCAGGGCGGGCATAAGTAAGTAGTAAGTAATTAGTGCTTTCATGTGGTTGCAGAGCTCATTTGCATGTGCATACGTAACATATCGTCGCCCTCCCCGCTAACAGTCCTATCTCACAAACTGGCGTATCTGCACTGCCCCCCTAGCCAAGTTACAACCGTTTCGCTTGCGTCGAACGCTTCGAGTTGACCTTGCCGCCAATTCTTTTGTTCTGACCACGTGACTGACCGATAAGACGACGTCATTCCCGTACATTTGAAGCTTTCTACAAGCGTTAACTATTGCAGATTAGCAACTTGGCTAGGGGTACTGATATTAACTACGTGTTTATAAAATTATTTCGAATATGTTCTCTCTAATCGTCGTATCTGTGTCGTTTACCGTTCAGAAGATAATCACGTATTTTGCTTTGCGTAAGTGCAAAAAAAGGGAAAAAAATACCCTTACTACCTTCGTACCTAAGGGCTTTAGGGCCACTAGTAACTTAAAGAATAAGCCAAGAGCAATATAAAACACTTATTGGCTTATTAATAAAGCTACAGCTAACGCAACAACAACATTGTAACGCCCGACCGAAAAACGGTTGCCCTGGAAAAATATCTATTGCTAGTAAGGACAGTTAGCCGGGAGGGTGACGAATATGAAATAGCACGTGTTAATTAGTGACAAGCCCGTGTAACAAGCTATCATAAGCCATACGCTAGATGACAATGGTCTTTCCATTGTCATCTAGCGTAGCGCATCGAAGCTTATTTCAAAATAATCATAACCTAGCTGACCCGTATTGTACCACTGCTGAGCAAAGGCCTCCCTCCGTTATTTCCAACGATCACGGGACCTCGCTTTGTCATTCCAATTCTCAAGGAAGACGAAGGTGATGGTGGGAAGACCTGGATAGTTCCCCCATTCCCTAGTCTTCGCAGTGGTCTGCCCCGGCCTCGTGTCGCTGTGTCCCGGCACAAAACCTGTGTTTTACGGGTCCACAACTTGTTAGATATGCAGCAGACATGTTCCGCCCAGTCCCATTTAAGCCACTTCAATGAATTACGTTTTGAAGCACATTGTAGTGTTTCGAACGTGGTCTGTTAATTTAGTTCATACTTAGTATGCTGCGCTCCAGTGCACGCGGGCAAACGAAATTTAATAATTTAATTAAACGCCTTCGGATTCGTCTCCCCGAAATTCATAATTTTGTGACCCTTTTCAAAGAATTCCGTCCAGCCTTTTGGATGGCGGTGTTGCGGGAAAGAATTACCGTGTCCTTACGCAAAAGGCAACTGAAGGCACACAGGTGGGTTTCAATTGCTAAAACTCTGACATCCCCTCTCGCTTCGTCGAAAGCGATGTCATAATATTCCCATAAAAAAGTCAGTGCTAGTGCACTGTCAGTGCTAACTACCAGAAAACCTTATGTAGGACTGATACAATTAAAATTAAAAAGAGGTTAGTAAATATAATCTTAATCTAATATATTTAATTGGCTCAATGTCTCATATATACAATAGTTATCCATTTGTTATAGTTGTTTTTTCTCCTACGATTAAATAAATAATTTATCTACATATATAAAAATGAATCCCTATTTCCTTGGTCACGCCATCACGCGTGAACGGCTGGACTGATTTCGCTAATTCCTTTTTTGTTGTGTTTGTTATTCTCAGGAGAAGGTTTTTATGAAAAAAAAAGGAAATAAGGGTAGTGTAGGGTAGAGTAAGGTATAGTAGGGCAGAGTAGGGTAGAGTAGGGTAGAGTAGGTTAGAGTAGGTTAGAGTAGGGTAGAGTAGGGTAGAGTAGGATAGAGTAGGATAGAGTAGGGTAGAATAGGGTATAGTAGGGAAGAGCGGGGACGCAGCCGCGCGGGCAAAAGCTAGTTAAATATATAAAAGAAGAAACTGATTGACTGACATATCAAAGCATAACCGAAACTAATACAGAGATTAAGAGTGTAGAATTTTGCTTAAGTTTTCCTTTTATGACGTAGGTGAGCATTATGAGATGAAACGGGGTTCCAAAGTTTGGAGCAGCATAAGCATATTACAAGGTTAAAGACTATGTCGAAGACGCGCTTGTTTGGCAATGACTACCTCTGCACATGTCCATGGCCCCCTGGTAAATCATCAATATTTTGTCTATTAACTGCTCCACCTTTGTTTTAATAATTATATATGTATACAATATACATTTTTTTTCTCTGACAAATTGCTTTTGCAATATTTTTTTATTTTTTTAATTTATATTTCAACTGTCTTAAATTTGTTAGTAATTTATTTTGTTAATATTTTATTGATAGTTGTAATTATTATATTATTCCTGTTTCTTTTTCGTCGTAACGTCACGCCCCGTGCTGCATTTTTCGCACGGGGTGACGTCACACGTAACTTTAAAGGGCTATATCTTTGTTATTTTTTGTTTAATCGAAAAAAGAAAAAATACGTGTCCAATATTCTTTTATAATCTAAAATACGGACTAAATAAAATGTAATTATTTTGACCTTGGAACTACCCTATTATTTACAAACGTTCCAAATAAGATATCTAAGTAAAGTCAATAACCTCGATCTCGTCAAATGTCGATTGAAAAGTACGGTTTGCAAAGAATTTATTTGCATGATTCCGTAAAAAAGTTTTATTCAAATAATTTATTGTTTTGCTCACCCAATTTTTCTAACGGCTATGACGTCACAATAAGGCGTAAAAATCGATCCTATTCTTATTTGTTGCGTGAATGAACAAAACTAAATAATCATAATAATGCGCTGTTATTTGTGAGAAAAGAAAATTCACAGTTTCACACTACATGTTCTAGAAAGGTCGTTTGAATGCAGCGGAAAGTTACCCGCATCCAATCAGATCAGGCATATCCGCTCGGGCCCCTGGTGTCAATCCAAGTAATTCGCTCGAGTGGCTGGGGGAGATGCGCTTGCACATCATGTACCCATCAAGGATGTGCGCTATGACGAAGCAGACAACATTCACGGCTAAAATAATAACAGCACAGATCGATCTTAGGCGGTTATCACACTGCCACGCATCACGCTGCATGTTGCATGTCTACGCACCCACGCGCGTACTTGCGGGAGTGCAGATCTGCATCATCGTGCGGGTTTCTTACGCACGCACGCGCGTAGATGCGTTTTGTAAATTCACGCAGGCTCTGACTCATTTCATACAAAATCACGCATGGCACTACGAGACTCAGTGTGCCATACCTTGCGTGTCGCCCCGCACCCACGCGCGTGAGTGTGTTTCTCCGCATGTAGGCGCGTGATCCGTATGAACGCGCGTGGATGCATTTTCGGTGTTGGACTGTACGTGTTTTCGATACAAACGGAGATACTTACAAGCAACTAAATTTTACATTGTACACCATGATAACTTACAAAACATGTGGCTATAAGAGTAAGTACATGTACATTGGCGAGCTTAACTCAAAGTTGATTTTTCTTTCAGCAAACTCATTGAGTGATAGAGAGAGGTCACAATAGAGGTTAAGATCCAGTGCACCATTTTAAAATTACAAATAATATGAATAAAATAATACATAAACATACAAACATACATACTTAAATAATAAATGTATATATACTTTACTCAATCATATGAAAGATTTTCTTTCAAATATGAAGCAGACGGTTAGGCTAGGCCAATACTGCAGAGATGTGATGATACGGTGGTATCTTACGCCGTACCTCTGGTAGCGTTTTAGGTCCCAGCCTTTTCCAAAATATATTAACATGTATTAATATAACGCTACAGTCTTTTCTTATACTGATCATACCTACAGCTATTGTATTTCATGGAAAATCCAGGGACGATTTTAAGCAAAGTATTTGTTTAACATTGTTTGGCTTCAAATATCTTACGTTTAACTTTTCAAAATTTTGATAAAATGCACTCAGCAGTGTCACTCTCAAAGCTAAGACGAATCAAACAACACCTCTTAAGCTAAAATGCAATAAGCCGTTAAGGCGTATAGTTCCTTGAACCATCAGGCCGAAATTATGTGAACGCAAGTCTCGCACTCGCCTAGGCGGCAGTATGCAAATCTGTGCATTTATTTGCAGCCAGCAGCGCCCGGAAAGCGCTTTAAATCCATTTTCTCTGCGAGATATTGATTGATTTACATATGCAATGTTCACTTTGAAGAATATTTAACCACCAATTTTTATGTGTAAAAATGTTTCTAAAGGTCCAAGCCGTTTCGAAGGAGTAGGGAAAAGTTGCGAAAAGTTGCGAAATTGCTAAATTTTTTTTTTTGACAAAAGTAATGATTGCACGAAAAAATCAAATGTTGATATTATTGTTCATGAATCTATAATAAACATATATTTTTTTCAAACCAATTGACCTAGCCGTTACGGAGGAGTAGGCCTCAGAAAATCACTGTTTTATGGCACTTTTCGGGCGCTTGGCCCTTAAGGTTCTAGGGTGTGCGAAAGAAATATAATACAAACACTCGAAAAAACATTCTCGTTCTGGCGCCCTCCGTCGTAAAATTAAACTTAACTTACCCGAAAGTCATGAAATAAATCAGCTAGTGATTTAACAGATTCAACAGGAGCCGTTTAAATTTTTTGGAAAAAGGTTTAAAAGTGCCCGAGCCTTGGTTATTCTTAACTGCCTAATTGTTTCTAGGCCACAACACTAGCAATAATTAAAATTATCTGCAAAAATATATTATACAATTAACCTTTTGAATGTCTTAAGTTACACAGTTCGACATAAGCCATTGTCTTTCTATTGTGTCTCTAATTACGGCATTCGAAGAGTTAATAATGTCTAATTGTATAATAAGAACCAGCCAAGTTCAAGTTGAACTTGCGCATGAAGGGGTCCATTCCATTACCAAGAAAAAAGGTAAAAAAAATCGTGTCTGTTTATGTTTGTGGTAATGACACCTCAACACAGGCTATGCATGTGGTCATTTAGCATCATCATCATTTAGCTGCCTCTACAATACAACCTGACAAATCCCAAGATTTATTTGATGACTTTCGGGTAAGTTAATGGTGCAGGTCACCGAGTATAGTATAATCAAAAATAATACTTATTACCAGATAGAGGTGTGAGGATATACCTACATCCATACACAATACTTATTATTATTTGAATATTTGTCAATATAAATATTTTCTCCTTTAACCCTTTGTGTGTCCGGAACGTGGATCCATGGGAGACACAATAACTTTTTAATTGTGTCTCTAATTACGGCATACGAAAGGTTAAGGTCGATAACGAAAAGTTGACGCTAATCGAAGAGTTACTGGTGACTGATGATGTTTCTTCGGACAACGAGAAAAAACAAGAATCAATGCAGCCAGCAGTGATTTTATTTCTTTAGAAGAAGTGGGGAAAACATATCAAATGGCTGGCAGACCCCCCTCAAGAAATGTAAATATTCAAGCAGGTTTAGTACAGAATCAGCCCCCCAGGACTAATTATAAATATATTTAGCACTTACAAATAACACCATTCAAGTATCAGTACATTCAGTTGGTTCTATGATTTATGAATGTATTCAATGTCAATCACATCATTATTAAGGTGAAAAAATTAAAAATCATTTTAAAAATTGTTGTCATAATGGAAAGGTATACATAGACCCAGATAGAGCATTAAAGCCAATTCCAGATATATTATTAGATTTATACGAAGGCAATACGTCTGATGCTAATCATTTTAAGGCTGATAAAAAAAGTGCTAAAACAAAGAGGTTTACAGAGAATAAACCTTAAAAGTTATAGGTTTTGTTAATAATGTTAGTTTATTTTGAATGTTGATTTAAAATAAAAATTACTTGTGTAAAAATTTATACACAAATAATTGCAGTTTCTATTTAGTATATTTATTAAACACAATGAACGAAGCTATACGAATCTATGCCTTGCTTACCTTTAATATTCCTTGAGAAGAAAGAAAGAAGAGAGAAATATTTACGTACATTTTGTACCTAGATGTGTATTCTGAGTCACATTACACCCGAGCGAAGCCGGGTTTTCATCTAGTTTTTTAATAAACTGCAATGAAAATGAAAAACGAGCAAAGTAGTTTAAAGCCAATATTCTTTCTGTTCCAAGGAACGCCATGACAAGTTATTTCCTCCAGTCAATTTCTCCACTATCAAAGGATTTATATTTCAAAGAGGATTGAGTTTTCTCATTAATAAAAATTGCATCAGCGTCCTGGTCGATTTATTTTATTAAAAATCATGAGTTTGAACTGTTATTACCTTGTTCATGCTTTCTTTAAGTTAATATTTCACGTTGAATTTTCATAGACTATATTATTAAGACAGGTAAGACACAAAGCACAAAGAGAATTGATCAAAATTCTAACACAATTATTACAAAATAAAAATCAAAGTCCCGCGTCTGTCTGTATGAAAGCGATAAACTCAAAAACTTTTCACCAATAATTAAGAAGGTTTATTTGTTACTGGTAATCTGTATAATCCGGTATCCAATGCCTAGACAATGTATAGAATACCTAAAACGTGTAGGTAATGTATGAAATATTAGGTATTTATTTAATACTTTGCCTTTGTATTCTGTACAATACAGAACGCGTAGCTGCTAATGTGTGAATAAATTGCGAGCAGGGATGGAGGTGACGTAATTTTAGGGCACCCCGACTGTCCTCGATACGCACAGGTTAGGTTAGAAGTTATTATAATATACCTATTGGTTATTTTTTTTATAAGCACCCGGAAATAAAAGCCTTACTTTAAGTCCCGCAGACAGAAATAAAGGCTTAACCTGTCCGTGTCGAGGTGTCTTAAAATTATGGCACCTCCTTCCCTGCTCTCAACTTTTACATACATCGATTTTAAGTAATAATTTTGTAGGTAGTTCAGATAACATTGATAAATAAAGACCAAAATCTATTTATTTTTCACATTGCTAGTGAACCTGCAAGTACTCGTAGTCTATATACAATCCATATAAACTGCATACATTACCTAGGTAAAGTGTGTAATGAACAATAAATTAATAATATTTCATACATTACTTGGACCCAGGTATTCTGTACATTGCTTAGGTATTGTATAGAATTATTCAGATAACCGGTATTATTTGTTCATTATACTAGAGGAAAGATGAGAAATTCAAAGATATCTAACATCAGAATTTGATAAAATTTTATGAAGACGACTCTTGGTCGGATTGCGTTCTGCGCAATGTTGGCGTTTATGACAAACTGTGTTGACAAGCTCAATGCCAAGCAAGGTGACGGAGGCAATAACCTTAGTTAATAAATATGTGGCCGCAGGTAAGAATACAGTGTTTTGAAGAAATCTTAAGTCGTATAGCTCATTTTCACACCTCCACTAAATAAATAATTATTAAACAAATTTTAAATTCACTTTCGGATAATGATCTAACATACAACCTTTAGCGTTGTGCCCAGGTAAAGGCATGTAATGCCCTAAAGTTTTAAAACTATATATGAAAGTAATTAAGTGCAAAGATAGGATTTATGAAAGTTAATCATCCTAAAAAGTAACATAGTACATAAAAATTTAATTGGAATTCCCTCTCAGTTTTTTTTGAGGTGTTCAGTTATCCAATGACTTCTCCCGCTCTGGGATAGAGCGGAGGCCGTGTCAGACTTTTACGGACTAAAACCATACCTGTGCCCTTCAGTTGCCCTTTACGTTCTAGGACCACGGGTTACCTTTCAAAAGTCCGTCCATGACCCCAGTAAGAATCGACCCTGCCAGACCCAACGGTTCTACTGACATCTCTTTGAGGTGCGTGTTTAATGCTATGCGCCGTCGTCAACTCGAGTTTGTTCTGGACGGTTACCGGAAGGTCAGATGGCTAACTACTCATCGCTTGCCGTCCGCACACTCATGCCTACGGTGGCTGGTAGTCGGGGTTAGGGTCTCGGGGGCTGACGCGTGCGGATGTTCGATTCCTCACGCATGCGTCCGTCTCCTTCGCTAGCATTACTGCTTCGCAAAAGGAAGCGACCGTCTGTCATTCCTCGTCGCTCAGGACTGGCCCTGAATCGGGATTCAGCGCGACAGGTCACCGACGCCGATCTAGGACACGGAAGTGCTCCGGCTAAGCGGGGCACACCTGTACCGTATGCACCACCATGCCCTCTTGTCTTCTCGTGCTTCCTGATAGCTATAATCGATTTGGTTTTTCTGGATGGTGACTTGTTAGACAGATGTCAACCGTATCATCCTTCAGAATAAATCTCCGGTGGTTAGTTATAATTAATTACAACTACTGTAATTGACCACATTGTTTCTCAAGCTTGTTGTTTTCGTCTAGCTAACAGAAAGTACTTGTATAGATAAAACCTTTTAGCCAGGATTCTGGTCTTTTCACATTGAAATAGATTCCCAACAGGGGTGGTACCCCCCAGTGGGTGCTGGAGCTTCCGTGAGGGGCGGTAGGACGTCCAAAGGCAAATGGGGAGATTTACTGTCTAAGAAAAGATATAGACTGCAGATCACTGAGCGTAGTGATTTGCGACTGATGTTAACTAATTTAAAACCCGACGTCAAAAAATTGTTAAAACTCCACCAGCCTCAACCATCTCGTTATTGTTTTACTAATTTTAATAAATCATCTTCGCTTTGTCATTGTGCAGTGCCCCAGTGTGGAGGGCTCCAGTTTTATGTTTTAATGTCTTGCATTTGTTAGTTCAGTTATAATTTTGTTCATAACCCTTTGTATGGTCTTTGTCTGCATTAAATGTTTTAGTTTTTTCTTAAATTTTAATAATCGCGACCCACAACCACGTTCAAGAGTAGCAGGATTACAGAGAGAGAGAATTACTTTTTAATTTGTGATTATCTGTAAGAGATCGCCCTGTGCGATAAGATCCCCCACTGTGCACTTATTCTTTTAAATGTTTGTCCTGTATTTTTGTTTATTTGAAATAAATAAATATTAAAGACCTTTCAAATACCGTCAATTAGAGACACAATAGTAAGACAATTTATAGCAGCGCGAACGCGCGCGGTCGCTTGGAGTTTTATGAATTAATAGATAATTATAATAAATAGACAAACGTATAAAATTTGTATAATTAACTATTATGTAAAGAGGGGCGTTGGAATGTTGTTTTCTTGTAAATGGGGCTGTAATACATAAAAGGTTGGGAAACTATGCATTAGATCCATCATCACTAACACGACTATTGTAACTAATAAGAATGATACAGCAGTGATGAAAACCTAATCGAAAAGTGTTCATTGATTGTTTATGTAACTTTCCCGCATGACGAAAACCTTGGGAAAGCCTAGAAAGATAAGTAAAACATGTATCTTAGCTTGATTTGCGAGGTTGTCAACATGTGGGATGTAGACTCAGCGATCATTAAAATAAAATAAACTGTATTGTACACCAAAACAGTAACTCAACTTTCAAATAACTTACATGTATGGGTACAATCACAGAACAGAAGAATGTATGATTCATGTCTTCTTTCTCCGTTGCTATTCTCCATCTTCATTAATTTTATAACTCACTGTCTTCGGTGTTCGTATCACCTTTATGCCGATGATCTTCAGTTATATACAGCTGCGCGGGTAGAAGGTTTGTCGGACGCTATAGAGGATGTGAACCGAGATTTGGACGCTATCAAAGACTGGTCTGAAAGATTTGGGGTGTCTGTAAACCCCTCAAAGTGTCAGGCCATTATTATTGGAAGCTCGCGCTTGATGGGTAAAGTGGTGGTTAACTCTCTTCCCCCAATTATTTTTAATGGTACCTCCATCCCCATTAGTCCTAGCGTTAAGGATCTCGGTTTGCATCTTGACTCGACTCTTGGCTGGCAAAGGCAGGTCTCCAGTGTCTGCCAAAGAGTCAACGGGACTTTGCGGTGTCTGTATCGTCTGAGGAACTTTTTGCCCGCGAAGACGAAGACTATGCTTGTGCAAACTTTAATTTTCCCTGTAATCGACTATGGTGACGTGTGCTACTTTGACCTGAATGCGGAGTTGTTAGACAAACTTGACAGGCTCCTCAACAACTGCATCCGATTCATATTTAACTTGCGAAAATATGACCATGTTTCGAGTTACAGATCGGAGCTCAACTGGATGCCCATTCGCCAGAGAAGAAGTTTGCGCGCACTGACTACACTCTTCTCTCTGCTCAACTGTCCTACCCCTCCTTCTTATCTTATATCTCATTTTCAATATTTATGTTCTTCCCATTCTAAGAATCTTCGTTCTTCTAACAATCTCCTACTGCTCTGTCCCTCTCATACTTCTGATTTTGTTCATTCTTCCTTTCATATACAGTCCATACTTCTGTGGAATGCGCTTCCTCTCGACATCAGGATGGCCACCAGTCAGTATGCATTTAAGCGAAAGTTGCGGCATTACTTTCAGAACAAATAGCGGAGTCGTTTCAAAACCCCCCTTCTTCTACTTTATATAAATATATATGTAGGTATATATTATATTAAATATATATGTATGTCTATTTTAGTTATATATATACATTTGCACTCTTATTTTTCTTAATAATCCATTTTTTGTTGTTTTTTTTTTTTTTGTGCACCTGCCATGTTCTTCTCTTCACCACCCTAGGTTGACTGGTAGAGAATGCCTAAGGCATTAAGTCCGCCTTTGTACCTGTGCGTTGCATAAAGTTCTAATAAATAAATAAATAAATAAATGTCTTCTGTGGGTACAATGGCGGTCTTATCGCTAACAGCGATATCTACCAGACCACCTTAGGATGGATAGTAAGAACTTAAAATAAAAAGAGGATAGTCTGCGGTGTACTGCAAATAAATGAAGTATTTTACCTTAAAATATATATATTAAAATATGCAGGGTAGAGTAGGGTAGGGTAGGGTAGAGTAGGGTAGAGTAGGGTAGGTTAGAGTAGGGTAAAATAGGGTAGGGTAGAGTAGGGTAGAGTAGAGTAGGGTAGAATAGGGTAGAGTAAGGTATAGTAGGGTGGAGTAAGGTGGAGCGGGAGCGAAGCCGCGACTATAATATATTATAAACCAATATAAAAAAAGAGAAAAATAAATCTAAAAATCCGAAGGTGGAATCAAAATGTTATGTTTTCATTCATAGCGCTAACACTTTGTATTCCATATTATTGTAACACGACTTTGCCCCCTGGAAAAGTATTTAAAATTATCTTAAGGTAAAAAACTGCCGGGACAAAAGTACCTATGTATTAATCATGGTTCATCCGTGCGCCAAATTTAACGATGGCGAGCTACGCATTGCTCGTCCACCGTCCGCAAGCCCGCGTCTCGGGTAACCGGAAATCGCTCTGCGATTACTGAGGACCGGGCCGTCACTTACGGCAGAATAGAATGATCCTACTATTATAGTCGCCATCAATTGGTTGCGAAATAATCATGACACTTTCAGCTCATCCATGATGGATGGCCTTTTTCCTATGGGGTCAAGCAAATACCATAAAACGTCATCCTCTACGATCCTTACTCATTGCTCGTTTGTTTACGTTCACACAATCTACTGGCCATATACGCATGCTTTTGTGCAGGTTTTAGTTAATAGGCAATCAATTTAATCCGCACGAATCCTTTGTATTGCCGGCGACGAAATAGCCGGCCGGCCTTGCATCGGCCAGGTTCTGAGCGACACGCGTTTGAACGTAGAGGCTGCAATCGATTTTCACGAAATACGAGTAATATAATGAATTTGTGCCACTGGCTTTCAGTTATATGAAAACCAGGTTCGTACTCATACGTGTCAGAGAAAATAGGGTTTCATAAATAGTATTCCAGTCCTGCGTCTATAGAATAGGTTCCATGAGATTTAAAAATATTTAGAACACAGAATCAATGGAGTCGTCATGTTTCGTTTTTGATCGTAATCATTATCATCATCATTACAGCCGAAGGACGTCCACTGTTGGACATATGCCAACAATTTCCTTTTTTTTTGTTATCGGTACTTTTTTATTTTTTTATTATGATATGATATAAGTACTTAGGTACTTATTTTAAAGTTTTTCGAGATCCTAAACGTTGCTCAGAATGCAGAAATATTGCCAATCGCAAACAACGTTGTGTGTCAGCGTGTGTCATTTTATCTGCGCTGTTTTTTTATTGACATATAAAATTTGGAACATTTTTTGGGAATTTGATTCTAGACCCGATATCAATTTTATAATGGTTTAAGTAGGTATATTGACAAGGTACTTTTTCTTGCAAACTTAACTAAAAAACTGACGAGTATACCTGGGCAGTCCGATAAGTACTTAGCCTCACCGCTCGATGGCGCCACTATAGTAAGAAAAAATTATTATCGTGTAGTACATTCTTGTAGACGGCTTCTGTCGAAATTTCAGCCATATTGGATTTGTAGTTTTGTTTTGACCGCGTCTAGAAGCTGGCGTGTCCGCGGATTTTAGAAAAATGGAAAAAGAGCAATATCGGTCGGTGATTTGATTCTTGTTTTTGGAAGGGAAATCGCCCAGCGAAATCAAAGACCGCTTGGATGCTGTGTACGATGACTCTTCTCCTTCAATGCCGACCATCAAAAATTGGTTTAACGAGTTTCAACGTGGTCACACATCAGTTTTTGATGAGCCACGCCCTGGTGCCCCAAAAACGACTACCACGGAGGATAACGTGACAAAAGTCCATGATCTCGTGTTGGCAGACCCCGATTGAAGGTGCATGAGATAGCTGAGACAGTAGGCATCTCAAAAAACCGCGTGGGTCATATCCTGCATGAAATATTGGCCATGACAAAGCTGTCGGCTCGATGGGTGCCGCATTTGCTCACTCCGGACAACAAGTGCTTCTGTGAGACCACTTTAGAGCAGTGTTTGACACTATTTAAGCGCAATCCGAAGGAATTTTTGCGTCGTTTCATGACCGTTGACGAAACATGAATTCACTGGTAAACACCAGAGACCAAGAAACAGTCGAAACAGTGAACTTTACCCGGCGAATATGCTCCGAAGAAGGCGAAGACTGTCCCATCGGCCGGAATGGTGATGGCCACCGTTTTCTGGGATTCACAAGGTGTGATCTATATCGATTACCTGGAGAAGGGCAAAACGGTCACAAGGCTCTATTATGCCGAACTATTGAGTCGATTCGAACACGAATTGCAGAAAAAACGGCTCCATTTGGCGAAGAAAAAAGTTCTCTTCCACCATGACAACGCACCGGCTCACACCTCCGCTTTCGCCACGGCCAAATTGGTCGCATTAGGCTACAAACAGCTGCCCCTTCCACCGTATTCTCCAGATTTGGCACCGTGTGACTTCATTTTGTTTCCAAACTTGAAAAACTCACTCGCCGGGCAGAAATTTGAGTCAAATGAAGAGGTTATCGCCGCCACGGAGGCCTACTTTGCAGACCTCTAGAAAACGTATTTTTCAGAGGGGTTAAAGAAGTTGGAGCATCGCTGGGTCAAGTGTATCAAGTTGAAAAGAGACCATGTTGACAAATAAATCACCACTTTTCCAAAATTTTCGTTTTTCTTTTGTAGGCTAAGTACTTATCGGACTGCCCTCGTAATTATTGTAAAACGCGTGACAGGAAAAGGGCCCTAAAGGCCAAAAAAATATTAGGCTGAAATGTGTGTTGAGATATTTTCTAATGGGTAATATTTTTTACATTTTGTCTGTATGTTTAACAAAATAAGTCATTTCCACGTCCACACACAAATACACATGCACAGTCATACAATTCTGATTGACAAATTAATTTATACCTAGTTTAATAATTTTTTTAGTAGGTATAATTTAATGTAGGTACTTTCAAACTTTTAGTAAAAGGTTTTTGGTGTCATAGTGACGACAGAATACTGAGTTCTAAGAAGAGTTGTAACGGAGAATCTTAGAAAAGAAAATCTTAGCGGAGGCGGAGGTGGATGCGGAGGCGGATGCGGAGGCGACGAGCTTTGCCTCCGCGGAAGCGGAGGTTAACGGAGGAGGTGGAGGTGAAATTTGATGTGGAAAAAATATTTTTTTGCATCAGTCAAAAATGTTAATTTTAAATACGGACATTCATAGTATACTTAAATAAACATAAACACTAGTTAAAAAAAAAAAAACAAAACTATATATCCATAATCAGTGATAATATTTTTTTTTTACTAATTTGTGAGTTTCTGAATATGACAATTTTTAGATCTTTCGTATCACAACTAGTTTATGAGTCAGTTATGCTGTCAAGGTATTGAACAATAGATATTACGCATTTTTTCGTAGTTTATTAAAGTTTCTATTAACTAACTTGTTTTTAATATATATATCATATTTCTCAGAGTAAGATTAACTTTAGCTTTATCCATTGAGATAGATACATTTAACCTATGAATCGAAGCAATTCGTCAAGTTGACATACGCCCATCCCCACCCCGACCGCGTTCCCACCACGCACACGCTGTTTCTTAACCACAGAGTACTTTGTAATATTTTGTTCTTGACCATTTTACACGCAACACGCGGCCGGACGCCTGAGTTGTCATCGAGCCTCGCTGCTCGCACGGTACTGTTCTGTAGGAAATTATGATGTAAATAAAGCTCCGTTATAACTTGACGAATGCGAAGATACAAGATACGATTTCTTCCGGAACTTCCGCAGTAACGGAAGCGAAGGCGAAGTTCCGTTATAACCCTAGTCCTAAGTCACCGGATTTCTTAGTTACGGAGTAATTCACTGAAATACACCGAAAGCAATGGTTCTGTCTATAAAAACTGTTTTTTTTTTTTTATATAGAGATTAGAAAAGGTAACAAAAACACTGACGGATAAAGTTTCTTTCTCATCTATTTATATAAAAGCTAGATGGCTGAAAATGTAGGTACACGCATGACTTCCGAAAATGTTTGGTGCAGTCGGCATCAATTTTTTTTTGTTTGTTATTTTTAGGACAAAAAAATCATTTAATTTTTTTTATACAACCAAAACCTTGGTGAGGGTAGCTAACTTATGATATTAGTATTTTTTTTTTAGGTAGAAAATCATCCAATGACAACTCCCGCCTTTGGGTGGAGCGTGAGAGTGTGTCAGACTTTTACTGACTAAAAACCAACTCCTGTTCCTTCTTTGCCATTGTTCAAGGGCCCCAGGGATCTCTTTCGCATCACCCATGGTCCCAGTAGGCTTCGACCCTGCTGGGCCCCTGTAGTTGTTGACAACTTCTTGAGGCTCGCGTGGAACACTACGCGCCGTCTTATGATAATAGTATGGATTTAGTAGGTACTTACCGACACACGTGTACAGCTCCATGGCTCCTTTCAGCAAGCAGCCATCGTCCCGATTCAAGCCGGTAGTGATGTTGAGGCAGAAGCATTCCTCATTATTATCTAGAAGCCACTCGTTTGCGGCGTACCTCGCAGTTGGGATGCCTTCGTATTCCGTGTCGAACTCGTAGCGCAGTTCAACGGATCTGGAAATAGAACAGGCATTTAACAATCGTCCAGGGTTATGTAAGCCTAGAGGATTGGCGATGTGCATTTTTAGAAGTCAAAGTCAAATTCTTTATTGAGGATTAAGGGTTTGGAGATGTTAACAATAGATGCTAGGTTCTTATAACTTAGTTACCTGTTATGGAATTGAAATATAAATTGTAACAAATCATTTTAAAACAGGGAGAAAAAATACATGCTAAATATTTCGTCAGTCAGTTCAACAGTTTTATTATTGAATTATTATTAATCACACATTTTGTATTATATTTATATCATTTTTACTATTTATATCACACAGTTATCATATGTAATTACATTTTAAGTATCACAATTATTTTAATATCCATCGTTGTCCAAATTATATTAGGGACAATTAATACTCATACGTATGTAATTTCTGATTGAAACACACTTTTTAAGCAAACCAATGAATTTATATATAAGGATTTTTTATTATTATATATATTGGTATTGTTACTGGTATCATTATTGTTATTTTCGATATGTGGCAACACTGTGAGTTAACGCCATTTTTTTTTAAAGTAGCATTACTTTTAACTTTGTTGACTTTTTTCAACATTTGTTGAAAATTCAGTTTCTTTTTTTGGTGGAAAAAGAATATTTTTAGTTTTTTTTTTGAGGAAAAACTATTTTCTGTACTAAAAAGTCAAGACATAAGTAATGTTTCTTATTGAGTTTTTCTTTTTTAAGTTTTATACGTGATTTTTTAATTGTGGCATCGCAATTACGAAAAAGGTTATTTTATGAAATTCAAAATCCAAGTCAGTTTAAAGTAACCCGTTTGAAAAACGGCAATTTCTTAGGTAAGGACTTGTGTGCGGAACAGTGAGTTTACCAGCACACTCAGTTCCTTTACTCTCATAATCCGAGGGGACGGTGATCCGACACGACCGAGGAGAAATCAGGAGCACGATCAAAGGCTTTACGTGCTTGCCAAGATATGGGGATGTCAAAACGCCACCTGTCTGTACACGAACAACGTTTTAAGGCTTATAGTCCCTTGAACATCTGGCCGGAATTAAATGAACACCACACGGCACACTCGTATCCGCTTAGGCGGCAGCACGAGTATCTGTGCATTTAATTCCGGCCAGCTGCTCCCGGATTAAGCCTATGTGAAATATGTGTATTATAGATTCATACAATGTATTATCATTATCAACTATTGATTTTTTCGTCCAATTACAACTTTTGTCTACCAAAAAAATATTTAGCTTTTTCGCAACTTTTCCCTACTCCTTCGAAACGGCTTGGATCTTTAGAAACATTTTACACAGAGAAATTGGTGGTAGGGTAGAGAGTAGAGCAGGGTAGAGTAGGGTAGTGTAGGGTAAAGTAAGGTGGAGTAGGGTAGAGTAGGGTAGTGTAGGGTAGAGAAGGGTAGGGTAGGGTAGGGTAGAGTAGAGTAGGGTAGGGTAGAGAGTAGAGTAAGGTAGAGAAGGGTAGAGTAGGGTATAGTAGTGTAGAGTAGGGTAGAGTAGGCTAGGGTAGAGTAAGGTAGAGTAAGGTAGAGTAGGGTAGAGCAGGGTAGAGTAGGGAAGAGTAGAGTAGTGTAGGGTAGAGAAGGGTAGAGTAGGGTAGAGTAGGGTAGAGTAGGGTAGTGTAGGGGTAGAGTAGGGTAGAGTAGGGTAGGGTAGAGTAGGGTTGAGTAGGGAAGAGGGTACAGTAAGGTAGAGTAGGGTAGAGTAAGGTAGAGTAGGGTAGTGTAGGGTAGAGTAAGGTAGACTAGGGTAGAGTAAGGTAGAGTAGAGTGGTGTAGGGGAGAGTTGACAGGTTACCTATCTAAAAGGTTTCACAACATAACCATTAGACGGTACAAAGTTCGCTAGTTCGGTCAGCTAGTTACATATGTAAATTAAACAATACTTCGCAAAGAAAATGGATTTAAAGTTCAGCGGGGCTCTCTGCTGGCCACAGATGCGGGCGCAGGCGGCAGTACGAGTATTAGATGTTCTAGGGATTATACGCCTTAAGAGCCGGTTGTAGTCACTGAGTATTTCGATTTCGCGGCCCCGTAACAGCAGTTTTATTTTTATATAAAAAAACAGTAACTAGGTATTCAAGATGTATGTTTTTGTGAGGCCCTTTTAAAAAATTAAGCTTTATTGTTTTTTTAACTTTCAAATATTTCCGTGACGTAATCTCGAAGAACTACACGTTTGAAATTGTAAGTTTTTTTTTTATTAGTATTTCAGATTTAATTCATACAAAATAACTTACCTAAATAGAAATAATACACAAATTAAACAATAACTTAAATAATTAAAAATAATATATACACTAAATGCCTAGCTAAATATGACGTCATAAAACTCCTCAATTGTAAGTTAGGGTCAGATTAGCAATCTTTTTGTAGAGCCGTCGAGCCAACTAATTTATATTCATCATGTTTTGATTTTTGCCGGAGGTTGGCCACATAGTCAATTCTAACAAAATAATTTTTCATGGTGTTCTCTTTTATATTTTGAGAATTTTCAGAGGTTTAAAAAAGTTCAAAATAAGTATTACCTGGCCTTAAAGTAGGTGCTCCAAGGTAGTTTTCAATTTCAACTATAAAAGTAAAAAAAAATCTGTAGTGTAGATTCATTACGTGAATTTATTTTTGGTATAATTTTTTTTTTTTGTAAAAATATAATAAGTACCTAGGTACTTGTCAAAGTTATACCTACCTATTGATAATGGGGCTATTGATTATCGACAATTTTTATTTATTTATCGATTAAACAACAGAAAAAAAAAACTACCCTACCAATATTGCGTTATGAATATTTTTGGGATAACTTTGATTCAAAGGGTGGATTTGATAGGTGTTATAATTGTAACAAACGAGATAAATCAAATATTTTTTTTATTATTAGGTTAGGTATGCAAGAAAATAAGGTATATGTAGCTTAACAAACATTTGCTTTCGATAAATCTGCTTTATAAAATAAAAAACTTGAAAACATCTAAAATGTTGTCAAAAAAAAAAACAGTTTTTCTGTCGGATAATTTTTTTTTTGCTGGGTAAAATTCCTTCTTGCCTTTCATACCGGAGCTGAGCTACCTTTCTGAGCTAACCCTGGCCCCAGGACCCAGGCCCCTGTTCTGTCGGATGGTGAAGTTATTGAAAGAAGTGGAAACAGAGTCCGAGATAGAGCGGCTAGCCTCATTGTCGTACATAGCAGATTCAGAATTCATAGGCAGGTTGGGGTCGTCGGCAAAAGTGCAGAATTCACTATCAAAGTGAATAGTTAAAGTAGTCAGAAACTGAAATATCGCCATTCAAATGTAACTGAACTGAAAAATGACAATAAGCAAACGCGGCAAATGAAAAAAGTCTATTCAAGTACACGCTTCGAATGACACCTGTTTCAAATCTGTTGGTTTTGGTTTTTTTTTTTTATCTGTTATAAACTAGTACTTGACTGCGATCCCGCCTGATGGTAAGCAGTGATGCACTAGTTTATTAAGAGCCTATTCACTCTAGCCTTGAAGATGGTTGATGTTTTTCTAACTAAACGAGGGGATAATAATGAGCAAATGTACGAAAATGTATCTCAGCATGGTCGCTCTAATATAAATGAGTTGACTTTGAAAAAACTTGGCAAACCGAAAATCAGGTCAGATTGGGCGCGCGCTCTTAAATATTAGGAACTGATACGTACCTATGTAAATATTATTTGAAAAGCGGTCATTGTAAAACTAAGTGCAAGTGTAATTAATGGTTTACATATTGGTTTTTAGCGCAATAGTAATATCTAATAATAATAATAACCATATATTTTCAGGCATCGGAGGCCCATAGAAAAAATACATAAACTAATCTCATACAATAAAATAAACTAATAGGTACATATTATATCAACAAAACTTATTTAATAATTATACACGTAACAACGGCGTCGTGTTCCGCTGCGTGGTGTCGCGTAGTCGTCCTCGGAAACGTCGATACACGACCAACGCGACACTTTTCGGCCAAAAGTCCTCTCTCAAAATGGTCTCCAGATGGTGGGTTGGAACTCGTACCTATCACGAACGACTTGAAGTTGGTGTCGTGGCGAGAATCCAGCCTTTCGACCCTAAGAGTCCAGTTGCTCGTAACAGGGTCAATCCGGCACTTTACTGTACGTAAGTATTTATCGATTTATTAAAACTTCACACAACACACACACACACATACAAAGGCGGACTAAAAGCTTCATTCTGCACCAGTCAAACAAGCCTTGTTGCTATAAAACAACACGACTTGTTGACTTGAGTGTATAAACCCTCGCATATTAGTTCCCGCTTCTAAATGAAAAATAAGGTAAACAGCGAGAATTTGAAATATGTAGTCTCTCAAATAAAGTTCCGTGAATTTAGAAATTGCGCTTATAACTAGGGAGGTGGAAGCGGGGAGGTGAAATTGGACGTGGAAAAAATAGTAATTGTAGTTTATACAATAAACTGACTGTCTTATTCTATTGTCTACTATAGGTACAACTATATGATAGAGGACAATACCAGAGGACTAGGGTTATAACGGAGGCAGATGCAGAGGCGACGAGTTTCGCCATGTGGGATGTTGGACTTATACAAAATATATTGGCATACCCTAAGTCAGAAAGAACTAAACGGAGGCGAAGGCGGAGGTGAAATTGGATGTGGAAAAAATAGTATTTTATAGTTTATCATTATAGGCTCCAGTGAGTCGGAGCGGTGCTTGTGCGACGTAGGGCTTGACTGTTGGCGTCGACCAGGAGAGGTTCTTCATAGCTCTTCATGTGACTGGCCGAAGGTGCGGTGTGCCAAGCCAAGGTCGCTGATGAGGCTGAAGGTGATGACCAGATATGACCAGGTAGTCATGCTGGTGGCCAGGATACCCTTCATAGCCGTGGGTGCTGGCTGTATGGCTCGCTGCTCGAAAGCTTGAGGAAGTGATGATGACGTCACGAAGTAGTAACTGCACGAAGGCTGCGCTGACGTTCTTTGTCGAGGGTCATCAGTTTGGAGGTATGCGGAACAGAGAGTAAAGTCCCGCAAACCTCCTTTGAAACGGGAGGATCCTCCGGCCAGACAGGCGTTATGGTCTGGTGGGCGACTGCCCGATAGATGATTTCGGGCTGTCGTATTTGTTCAAATCGCGCGGAGAACTTTGATTGTGCGATGCAGGATTTCGTATATTCTTCGTAGTTCTTATGTGGCGCCATAGACGTCGCTACAAACTCTTTAAATAAAGATTAAAAGAAAAAACTAGCACTTTGCCAGCGACTTTGTTCTCGAGAATGTTTACTTAAAACCGTTACGAGGCTGCTTTTCCACTCTCCTATCGTCAACATCGAGTATGGTTTAAAAGCTTGTTACTTGATCTAACGCAATCCAAAGCGATGTCTAACGAAAAGGCAACGCGTAAAAAGAGAGATAACGCCTGAAAACTCTGTTAGCATTCCAGGAAATACGTCTTTTTTTAAACCCTTAAAAGTTTTTGAAAAAATTTAATGAAAAATATGTACAAACGTCATAATCGCGTAAGAGCGGTTTTATGAAAAACAGTGAAAATATATGTCGAGTTACATCCCCTTAAATCATACTTTTTAAGTAGTTTTAAAAAATTAATAATGACAGTCTTTATTATTCATTTTGATTTGAATTTCTACCAAGTTTCAAGTTTATTAACCCAAGGAATAAAATTCATACTAACTTTAACACCCCTAAATGGTTTTAAAAAGGGATTTCAAATAAAATAAAAAACTGGGCAAGTGGGCAGTGGGCAGTTCTGTGCAAACTACAATTCCCGAATGGAGTCTCGAAGATTTTTCCGAATAGCAATTTTTTGTTGTTACGTAGGTATGTTAATTTACTGTTTTCAAATTTTTGTCCTATACTTGTGCTATAAGAGACGTTGCTTTGTGCCTAATTTGAGGATTCTGGGTCAACGAGAAGTACCCTATTAGATGACTTTCGATCTATAAGAGTATCAAAATTTACGTTTTTTTGCGACATAAAGGACCGTATCTTTTTTATTCGTTAATTTAGAAGTTTGATTTTTTCACAGCTTGAAGGGATCGCAGACTTGAGTGTTGGTTGGTTTTAATTTCAACTCGATACCTCCACGCGTTTTCGAGATAAAGGTTTCTTGACAGACAGACAGACGGACGGACAACAAAGTAGTCCTATAAGGGTTCCGTTTTTTCCTTTTGAGGTTCGGAACCCTAATACTCTAAACTTTTTTTATTTATTTGGTTTATTAATTATGCTAAGAAGAAAAAAATGCAGCTGTGTGTTGATTATTATCAGACAGTCAGTTTCCCCTTTTGCATACGAGTACTAGCTTCTGCCAGCGGGTGCGCCCGCGTGAAAATAAGTTTTCTCTATAAACTTTAAAACTTTGAACCCCAGTTTCATTCCCCTAGGGCATCAATTTTAAAAACCAAAAAAAAACAACTAATAAAGTCAAGAATGAATTGGTTACTTCTTGGTAAGTGTGCGCCATTGTCGACCACATCGCCGCTTTCCATCAGGTGAGGTAGTGGTCAAGAAAGAGCGAGCCTATCAATAACACAAATAAAAGTTGTCGTATTATCAGTTTTTTCAACTCAAACAAATCTAGGTTTAAGCCACAAGTGTCTAAAAAAGTTGTGATGCCTACCCCACAACTAAAACTAATCAACTAGCTGGTCCGTTGAACTTCGTACCGCCTAATAATCAATTAACGCCATCAACTGGTATACCCAGAACCAGCATAATTCATTTTAAAATGACATTTTAATTAGAGATAGCGTTGTGTTTTTTTTCACTGTTTAAGGCCCTTTTCCTGTCACGCGTTTTTTAGCCCGCACGCGGTTCTCGTCCGCATGCGGATTGCCCGTATCCTATCATTTGATACATGTTTTTCCTAACATGCCGCTAGCACGCGCGCGGAACTCGGATTGCCTGCGGGTGCGCTATCCGGATGCGGGCGGTGATCTTCTGCCTTCAGTGTTGTTTTTACTGTGAAGCGGGTTGCACGCATGCTCATAGTCCGCTTATATCGCAAACAAGTTTACCCACTGGTGACACGCAAAACATGCAATGTTTGCAGTATGTGTAGTGCATGCAGCAAACGAAATCTTTGTCCTGCGTGTGGCTCGGAGCGGGCTATCACCCGCATGCGGACTAGACCTGCGTGCGGGATAAAATACGCGTGACAGGATAAGGGCCCTTAAACCTTTCCTGGACTGTCATGAATATTTTAAGAAAAAAATAAAACGAATCGGTCCAGCCATTATCGAATTTTAATGAGACTAATGAACAGCTATTCATTTTTATATATCATCAATATAATAACCCTCTAAGTTCGTCTTACTTTATTGAATAACATTTTTTATGAAATAGCAAAACAAGTAATTGAACCAATTCTTATTGTTGTTAAAGTTGCCATTATGAACGAGCTATGAATTGGTCCACTTAGTTTTGCTTCATTGAGTGGCGTCCTATTAGCTTTTTTAATCAGTTATTAACTCAATCCTGTTCATTAGGTCTAATTTCGAGAAAGAGGTCAATTGTCAAATCCGACTCGGCAGGGCAGCGTTCGGGAAGCTGCACAATGTCACGCCCGGGTCTCTCCACTGTGCGGAACGCCCGGAGGGCACGGTGGAGCACACAGTAGAGGCGTGCCCTGCTTGGGCAGAGCATCACCGTGCCCTCGTGAGGGCGATCTGCGGCGGCAATCTCTCGCGCCGGGCCTTGGTACAGGCCATGGTCCTGAGCGAGGAGGAGTGGCAGGCGGTCGTCTCCTTCTGTGAAGCAGTAATGCTAGCAAAGGAGGAGGCCGACCGCATCAGGCAACGGCGGCGCTCACAGCGCCCTAGCTGCCACCGGGATTCCAATCCCGATTACCGGCCACCGTAGGCGCGGGCTTGCGGATGGCGAGCAATGGGTAGCTCGCTGTCTAACCGTCTGGTAACTGTCCGGACCTAGCACAAGTCGTCGACGGCGCGCACTGTTCCCGCGCGCCTCAAGGAGCTGTCAGCAACAGCATGGGCCCAGCTGGGTCGAAGCCTACTGAGGCCAGGGTTAGTTCAAAAGATAGCTCAGCCCCGGCACGAAAGGCAACGAAGGAATAGGAGTGGGTTTTTAGTCAGTAAAAGTCTGACACTATCTCTCGCTCCGCCCATGAACGGGGAATGTTATTAGATGATTTTCCCATCGCGAAAAAAAAAACTGCACAATGTCTCAAGAAGAAAGATTAATTTTATGTCTTTCCAGTGATGACATAATAATATGGCACTGTAACGTGGTCGCCGACAACGGGCGTCATCAGAAGGCTTAAAGTCAGTTTAATAGTAAGTTGGACGAATATTACCAGAATGTTGTGATAGTTTCAATTCATCGTGATTAGTATCGTATTCCCCGGATTACATTAAATAACTACTTGTATGAAAAGGACATAATTTAGTGGGGGTTACGCATACGAGTTTGCTCCGCATGCAGAAAATTTCAAAAGTAAAAAAAAACCCCACCAGCGTACATATATCACGCAATACAATAAAAACTTGTATGAAATGGACATTTGCGGCGGTAATCCGCACGATATTAAAGACACCCTTAGACAAAAAACATTGGAATGTGATATTATAATGTGGCAAAAAAATAAGATGTGCTCTGTGCTGTGTGTGTGTAGGTACGTGCTTTTACAAATTCAAATGGAATGAACTAATAATTAATTAACGTTAACTGGACGACGAGTTGAAATAGTGCCACTAACTTGGAAACGTTGGCTTAGACACACTACTAAAGCATCCCATTCTATTCATTCGTGGATTTAGATACCTCAAAGTGTACTAAAGTTTCAGTTGTCACCGAAGTTCAAAGCCACCATTAGTGAGATTTAGCACTAAAGGCGGGTTTACACATGAACAAGCAGTGTTTTTGTAGCACTCGACATTAGAAGGCATAAAAGCCTCCTGGTTTAGACCCGTGTAAACGCATCGGGCTAGCCACTGTCGCATCTTCATTAACATAAACGTGTGTACAAAACAAACACAGAAACAACTGGCCCCAGCCAAAGCTAGCACTGGCAATTCTCTAGGTTTAGGCACTAGATCCCGCGCAGTGACTTTGTGCAGATATGCCTAAAGTTGTTAGTTGAAGCCAAATTAATAGAAGCACTCACCACCCCACGTCCACGTCCGAACTGTGTAACAACATACTAGACTGCATAGACAAGCCTATTAACGCCACACGTCAGACAGGACTAAAGGATTATGCTTTTAGTACTTACTAGCTTATGTCCGTAGCTTCGTTCGCGTACATAAATATAGCATAAGCTACTCAGGAATAAAGCAGCTTTCTATCGGTGAAAATTTTAGCTAGAGATTACATCCTAGTTCCTACCATCGATATATATGAACTACGTACTAGATTAGGCGTGCCGAATACACACTTCAATCGAATCAGTTGTACCTTATTACTCACAAATTGGCATTGATGACTTTAGTGCAATTTTGACGTTCATGCAGTGTGAGAGCGGCGCTTCTAAATTGAAAACAAAGTGAATCACGAAATAAATAATAATTCTGTCGGTTGTTCAAGCAATTTCATAGCTTCTAATTTTGTAACAGTATTTAAGAAAATATATCATTTTATTTAAAAGTCTCCCCTTTTTACAATCATAGACTAAACATGCAGATTTTCCCACAAAAAAAAAAAACAGGTTTTTACCTACAACTGCTTTATTGACTTGCATCGTGTTTTATTCCGTTTGTTTTTTTTTTATATTTTATTTATTGTTGTTTTCTTTTTTGTATAAATAAAATCAATGGATCAATTTTAGAAATTATGACGTCGTGCGTTTTTCGATACTGTAAAAAGTCAGCAAGAAATGTCGGCACATCATCGGGTATCAGTTTTCATCGGTAAGTTTTTTCGTTAAGCATTCTTTCATTCGTTGTAGTCAAATATAAATTAGGTTCAGTTGAATTTGTAGTCTTAAGTGTGATATTGCATTGCTGTTCTTGAAATTTCGTCTTTCATTACTTTCACTATAATTATTTTTCAGGTTTGTTCGCTCTGGTCATCAGCTAAGGGAAGAATCGATAAAAATTCTTCAAAAGGATAGAAAAGACACGTCACATCCTAAAAAAAATTTCGTTTATGTGTTCTGCACACTTTCAAGCTGATGATATTTACATGACTAAAACTGGAAAGTGTTATCTAAAGAAGTCAGCTATTCCTTACAGTAATCCTAGTAGTTTTTAATTTTACCAGCTTGGAGTCCTGATCTTGATTCTCTCAGGTTAGCTGTTCTTCAGAATGATGATTACAATAAATGTTTTAAATATTTTACAAGACTTTGAATTCACCTATTTATTAAAGTAGTAGAACGCCGTTTTCTGAATTTACACTAACGAGGATTATTGTACAATTTGAAATATAGTTTTATTGTAATGAAGTATTGTAGGCAAAAAGCTGTGTCACTTCTGCGGTATAAAAATCTATATGGTTAACATGTCATTACACTATGTTGAACTAAACGCGTAAGTACTACGAAATTCATGGCACTTAAGACATTTTGGTCGCGAAAAAAGTATCCTCTATATGCTATCAGCGCTTTATATTTTAATAGTTCTGTTAGACGACATAATGCCAATGTAGCGCTGGAGCGGATTTTTAGTTTTAAATTTTCAATATTTTGACAAATAGTTTCCATAAAAGGGCTTGTCTATCACTAGAATATAAGTCAATGCCTCCTACAAACATAAAAACATAAAAAAAAACTTTACTTCTTTATTATATTAGTGTAGATTTTAGCTGAAATATATGCATCAAAGTAACGTTTGGATAGCTATATAAATAATTGTCGTTGGAATACCAAAATAATAAGCTCAAATTGCTATTTTATAAGTTTTCAACTAATTTGTCAGTGGGCGCCTTCAAATTAGCCGAAAAGTGCTGTGCGACGGCATCGTCATTCCATTTGTTTTTCTATGTAAATAAAAAAATTAACGTGCCGCGCGACTGCAGCGCGTGTGTGGCGCAGCAGTCGCGCGTAATGTGTTGTGACCAGATCTTAGAAATGGATCATTTCATGAAATGGCCGACTAAAACTGACCAGGTCACTTAGACGTTAACATTTGATGATTGTTAATCCTCGTTTGGCCTATTTTCTTTAAACCTTTTTATATATTTTCATAGAAATCCTACATCAATGCGCTGCTGGCGCGCTGCCGTCTCGCGGCTAATTCGAAGGCGCCCTAACAGATATCGATAGCAATAAGTAGGTATAGAGTATTTTTTTGCATTAGGTACTTTTTATATGTGTGTTAATGTTTTGTAGGTACTCTTTCAACAAAAACTTAATGGGATCGTTTTCCAACTGGTTTCCGAATTCAGAAGAGTGACAAGAACTTTCGCAATTTATAACCGTATCGTTTACGATAATTACTAAAGTAATTAAATTAAATCTCCGTTGTAGCCTAATAACATTATGTAACAGCAAAAAAATCAAATCAGTTTCGTTTTCATCACAGGACTTATCGATTCGATAAATCATAAGTAGCCCAGCAACAAGTTGGAGGTTAACGTCCTCACATCGAAGGGTGGAACGAAACGAAAATTAGGGAACCCGGTAACCCCAATATGAGCAGAATAGACTCGCTCGTCACTATTGGTGTCAAGCGGAAAGCAAAGAGACTATTTAGGTTTGTTTTTCAGACGGGGATTCTGCTCGTTAAAAATTAATTAAGACATTTTTACTACGTAATTTCGGAAAACGGGTGTTTCTGGTATTGTTTATTAGTTCGTTTTACTTTTTTTTTGTCGTGAAGTCGGTTATTTTCGTTTTAGTAAAAAGTTTATTTTACTCTTATTAGTTGTGATAGATTAAACAGTGATTAATTACGGAGTTCAGGTGCCTACCTTCCGGTTCAATCATTAGATTTTTTTTTTTTTATCTGTTATAAACTAGTACTTGACTGCGATCCCGCCTGATGGTAAGCAGTGATGCAATCGTTGATGGTGAGGCGCACTAGTTTATTAAGAGCCTATTCACTCTAGCCTTGAAGACACCTAAATTATAATCAGACGGAAAGACCACAGCAGGCAAACTGTTCCAGTCTTTCGAAGTACGCGGTATAAATGACGAGGCGAAACGCTTAGTCCGGACCGTAGATGTTTCAACAACGTAAGAGTGAATATCTCATGACAATTCTATAAGTCCAAACACGGCTAGGATACATCGATTTATTACGGAGTTCTGGTACCTTCAGGCTCCATCATCATCATGACATCACTTTGATGATACCATTTTCAACACGATTAAATCACAAATTGTTTAACTATCTTCATTGTGATATCTATGTGAGGGTGAAGTTCCGTTGGCCATATCTGGTCTTCTTCACCAATTCCACTTCATCAAACGTTACGTTTTGGCTGTAAATGCTTGATGATGATGATGATGATGATGTAAATGCTTTAGTTATAGCAATGAAAATAGCAAAATCACTTTGGTTTTTGAGGAATTCCTTCGATTCCTTACAGATGCCATCATCAAAATTGGATTTTGAAAAAAAATTGTGGCCAATCTGGACGCATATCCTTTTAGAAAAAAAAGGCTTCCTAATGTTTACTGTAATGTCATCATCATCATCACCAGCCTTTTTAATGTTCCCACTGTTGGGACTCAGGCCTCCTCTCTAGGAGAGGGAATGGGCCGTAATCCACCACGCGGGCCCAGTGCGTGTTGGTGAATGTCACATGTCTTCGAATTTTTGGTTCTAGGACATGCCGGTTTCCTCACGATGTTTTCCTTCACCGTTTTGAGAGCAGTGGTGATGAAATAAATTACACAAAGTAATGCGCCTGGCTGGGTTCGAACCCGCGACCTACAACTCGTAAGTCGGGGCCGTTACCACTCGGCCACCACTGCTCTCCCACTCGGCCACCTGTAATGTATGTTTAGTTTATTATTTTTATATTAACGTAGGTATTTGTAGTAGTAAGTAAATTTACTTTTATGGGACAATCAGTGCTAACCTATAAGAAATTGTAACACTAACCTACGAGTAGATTTTAGAGCGAAAGAACTCGTTCTTAGGCTATTTACCACCAAAAAAAATATATAATACATTTTTTTTTTGGAACGAAGTTCCTTATCGCGCGTTTTGAAAGGGGGCTAGACGGAAAAAATTCTCACGAAAAGTTGTACCGACATTTTTTTCTTTTTTTTTTCTTTTCTTTTTTTTTCCTTCTTTAATATTCCTTCACTATTTTTTTTTAATGTTTTTGGCTTGGAAACTAAATTTTTATCTTTTAATAGAAATTCAAGATGGCGGCTGCAATAGATTATCAGCGTTTTCGTTATGGGTGTCTTTTTCATGTTTTTCGAGGGTTTTGAAGCCGACAGTAATGTCAAAATGTGAATCCAAGATGGCGGCTGCAAGAAATTATCAACTATTTCGATATGGGTGTCGTTTTCATGGTTTTCGAGGGTGTTGAAACCGATAGTACTGTCAAAATGTAAATCCAAGATGGCGGCTGCAAGAAATTATCAACTTTTTCGTCATGGGTGTCGTTTTCATGGTTTTCGAGGGTGTTGAAACCGATGGTACTGTCAAAATGTAAATCCAAGATGGCGGCTGCAATAAATTATCAAATTTTTCGTCATGGGTGTCGTTTTCATGGTTTTCGAGGGTGTTGAAACCGATAGTACTGTCAAAATGTAAATCCAAGATGGCGGCTGCAAGAAATTATCAAATTTTTCGTCATGGGTGTCGTTTTCATGGTTTTCGAGGGTGTTGAAACCGATGGTACTGTCAAAATGTAAATCCAAGATGGCAGCTGCAATAAATTATCAACTTTTTCGTCATAGGTGTCGTTTTCATGGTTTTCGAGGGTGTTGAAACCGATAGTACTGTCAAAATGTAAATCCAAGATGGCGGCTGCAAGAAATTATCAAATTTTTCGTCATGGGTGTCGTTTTCATGGTTTTCGAGGGTGTTGAAACCGATGGTACTGTCAAAATGTAAATCCAAGATGGCAGCTGCAATAAATTATCAACTTTTTCGTCATAGGTGTCGTTTTCATGGTTTTCGAGGGTGTTGAAACCGATGGTACTGTCAAAATGTAAATCCAAGATGGCGGCTGCAATAAATTATCAACTTTTTCGATATGGGTGTCTTTTTCATGGTTTTCGAGGTTGCTGAAGCCGATAGTGCTGTCAAAATGTAAATCCAAGATGGCGGCTGCAAGAAATTATCAACTTTTTCGTCATGGGTATCATTTTCATGGTTTACAAGGTTGTTAAAGCCGATAGTGCTGTCAAAATGGAAATCCAAGATGGCGGCTAAAAGAAATTATCAACTTTTTCGTCATGAGTGTCGTTTTCATGGTTTCGATGATGTTGAAATAGTGCTGTCAAAATGTACATAAAATAGGATAGTATTTTCTTTTGTACAATTGTTGTATGTTTACCTTCCTCCTGAGTTGTAAAAAGTTGGTCACCAGCTTAAACTTTTGTTTATTAAACAGATTGCAACACACCTTTTCTGACGAAAATGATAAAAAGAATATTTTAATTTTTTTTCAGACGTTCCCAAAGGCTTCGCTTAATATCTCGAGAAGATTTAATGAACAGATCGCCTCAAAACTGTATCGTTTGTGAGAACATTTTACCGCGGCCGATACCGTTCAAACCTAAAATTCGTGTCGAACACCCGAAAACAGCCGTTTATGAGTCCAGTACCTCTACCATGAGTTTAAAGCAATAGTGTTTGTCGAAACTCGATACTGACTACGTAAATATTTTGTATGGCAAATTTTACAGCGCCTCTAGCGATCACTTACGGAACCAAAATTTGCAATTTCATTTCAATTTTCAACTTCGTTCCATCCGGGTGTCCCTTGACATCTCTCAATTTTTTTATATTATGGAATGGATACGATTGTTGGTTGACCAAAAAAAAAAAAAATAACACTTCGTAATTAGCAAAGTTTATTTTTTTCCGAATGGACAATATCGTACCGTTTCAGCAGGTACGTGAGTGCGGTGAAATGAAAATTGAATAAGAATTGAAACAGCGAGCTTTGTTCTACAAGCTTGGTAGTTGTTTACCGTGGCACACAATTAATTTCTATATAATAACCGCACAATGGTAGACTTAACGTCTGAGATATTTTTAGGGTTCCGTACCTCAAAAGGATAAATCAGAACCCTTATAGGATCACTTTGTTGTCCGTCCGTCCGTCTGTCTGTCTGTCAAAAACCTTTATCTCGGGAACGCGTGGACGTATCGAGTTGAAATTAAAATCATATACTTAGGTCTGCAGTCCCTTGTAACTGTGAATAAATATGGCCGTTTATATCGCAAAAAAAAGTATGTTTAGACACTCAAGGCAACCAAAATTCTAGAGTACTTCTCATTGACCCAGAATCCCGAAATTTTGCATAAAGCATGGTCTTATAACACAAGTATAGGAATAAATGTGGAAGTAGAAATTTTTTTTGATACGTCACATTCATTTTTTTTTCTGATTGGACAAAGCTTCGAGATTCCATTCAGGCATTGAACTCTTTACATAGGTAAGTTTATGCGGAACTCTCAAGACACGAGTCCGTCTCGCACTTGCCCAACCTTGGGGTGTATTGTAGAGATCATGCGTAGCAAACGTAAGATGCTTTCACAAGTTATAATAGCAAAATATTGCGATCTTTTTCAATTTATTTGCTATTAGTGTAGTGTTTTACACAAGTAGTTAAAATAAATTGAAAACTAACTAAGGGCCCTTTTGCTGTCACGCGTATTTTATCCCGCACGCGGGTCTCGTCCGCATGCGGGTGATAGCCCGCTCCGAGCCACACGCAGGACAAAGATTTCGTTTGCTGCTGCAATGTGGTGCGTATCGCCAGTGGGTAAACTTGTTTGCGATATATGCGGACTATGAGCATGCGTGAAACTCGCTTCACTGTAAAAACAATACTGAAGGCAGAAGATCACCGCCCGCATCCGGATAGCGCGCACGCGGGCTGCGCGTCCGCAGCCGTTCCGCGTTCCGCGCGCGTGCTAGCCGCATATTAGGAAAAACATGTATCAAATAATAGGATGCGGGCAGTCCGCATGTGGACGAGAACCGCGTGCGGGCTAAAAAACGCGTGACAGGAAAAGGAAAAACGCGTGAGGATACCTAAATATTTTTACTATCCAGAGTTTGAAAACCAAAAACCAATCAAAAATAATATTCTCCAACTGAAAAATAAACCAGGCAAGGACCTTACAATGACGGCAGCGGCAATTGCAAACTATACCACGAACTGAAATTGTATTTTAATTAACCGGCCGTGATGCCGAGAATAAAGGGAAAGAGCGAGCTAAACATATTGACGTTGCTGCGTTTTATTTTATCTTCACTCTTCAATTTAAGCCTTATATTGCATGCGAGCGCCAGAGATACAAGCAATATTGCACTATATACTTTTAACGTTAACGATTTTCAATATATGGAGGCGGAAATTTGCTGGAATCGGAAAATCAATGTTACAAGCCCCGCTTACTCTCACACAGAGGAAACGCGATGACGCAAATGTGTGCAAGGAATGAACTGGAACACCGACTTCTCGGAATATCAGATCCTTTCAGAAGGACATTCTGCGGAAATACTCTCGAGTGGAAATTCAGTAGTAGATGCTAGTAAGCTACTTTCTTACAGTAGTTTTCGTAGAATATATTTGCTTCTAATTACTTTGTACGGAAAATTAACTTAGGTTTGAGGGTAGCCCGCGGAATTCAAATGTTTCATAGGGGGATACAACTCGACATACACTTTCACTGTTTTTCATACCACCGCTCTTACGCGATTATGACGTTATTACACATTTTTCATCAGATATTTTGGAAACACAGTATCTTGGGGATATTATCTAGGCTTCTATTGAAATCAATTTATAAATTACTAATCCAGTAAAGACTTCTGAAGATCTGCTATTTTGCATGAACTTTGACACTTCATAATTTACTCAAAAATTTAAAAAGTCAAAAAAGTATAACAATAGAAGCCTTGCTTTTATCAAGATTCTAAATGACGACAATTTATTCAAAAACTTTTAAGGGTTTAAAAAAAATTCTAGTATATCTAGTAATTCTAGTAAATCACGGAATTACTGAATGGTAACAGAGTTTTCAGGTATGTATCACTCTTTTTTCGCGTTGCCTTTTCGTCAGACATCACGTTGGATTGCGTTAAGCAATAAGCTTTTAAACCATGCTCGATGTTTACGATAGTTGAGTGGAAAAGCAGCCTCTTAAGAGTGTCCTTCTACACTAACATCGAGCATGGTTTAAAAGCTTGTTGCTTCATCTAACGCAATCCAACGCGATGTTTGATGAAGAGGCAATGCAAAAAAAAGATATAACGCCTGAAAAGTTGGCATTCGGCAATTCCGTAATTTACTCGAATGATTCACAAAACTTGTTTCAGGAAATACGTGTTTTTTTTTAAACCCTTAAAAGTTTTTCAGAAAAATTGCAGCCATTCAGATTTGCAAAGCTTCTACTGACATCAGTAGAAGCTTTAGGTACATTTTTATATTTTTAATATATTACTATGGAGGGCGAAACTTCACGTAAAATAGCAGATTTTCAGAGGTCTTTACTGGATTAGTTTTACACAAAATATTTTAATTTCTATAGAAGCCTTGATAATATCCACAAGATAGCTGTGTATTCAACATGTCTTCCAGAGAAAGATGTGTAATAACATCATTATGACGTAAGAGCGGTTGTATGAAAATGCTCTTAAGATTTGCATTTAGAAAGTGTCACATGGTGAAGTAGAATTGATGGAGCAGATCTCAGATGGTTTTATTTCCTTCTACGGCCCTTAAAATCTAATATGTCAATGTTTGTGATGTTGATATTTCTTGCATTTTCAGTCAGTGTCAGGTTGTATGTTAAAAATTGATTTGCGACGGTATCACGTGCTTATTTACGGAATTATAATAATTAAAATCATCAATACAAACCTCTGAATTCGTCTAACCTTATACAGCTATTTTTTTAAGTAATTCAATAGGGCTAACTGGACAACAGGCGACCGCCTATCTGGCCTCCACAACCCAGCAGTCAGGTAAGCCCTTGGCAAGACTGGTGTCAGCATTCTAGGCTTCTGACTATCCGTAATAACTATCAAAGTTCTATAAATAGCAGTCAGTCTCAACAGCGTAACATGCTTCCCGAGGCACCGAGGATTCTCGGTTTTTTTAACATACGGAAAGCCCACCGGCGACTTAACAGATGGTCACCCATTACCCAGAACGACCTTCGCAAGCGTTGCTTACTTAACCTTGGCTGAAATTATTCGATCAGCAGCTCGTCGTAAACAGTTTTATATCGATCGAAATCTACATAATATATTATATTCTAGCTTTTGCCCGCGGCTTTTGCCCCCTTTCTGTGGGGGTTAGAAAGAGACAAAAAATAGCACATATCACTCTCCATCCCTTCAACTATCTCCACTTAAAAAATCACGTCAATTCGTTGCTCCGTTTTGCCGTGAAAGATGGACAAACAGACACACACACACACACTTTTCCATTTATAATATTACTAAGTATTAGTAAGTATGGATCTTAGCCGTGTGCAGCCCCCTTAATGAACTCCACTGCGGGTGACGTAACCTACGACAAACTTATTATTTTGAGTTGGTACGGTAATCAGGTCTAGGGATCGAACCGCAAAATTAAGTGTGTTTTTTATTGTATATACTTTTTCGGGATAAAAAGTACCCAGGTGCCCAGAATATTAAAGAATAATTATACCAAGTTTCATCGTAATCGAACCGGTAGTTTTTGCGTGATGCCTGAACAAACAGACAGAGAGACAGACAAAAAATTTTTTAATCGCATTTTTGGGTTCGGTGTCGGTCTAGTAACACCCCCTGCCATTTATTTTTTTTTGATATTTTCAATGTACAGAATTTTCACTTCTACAGATTTATTATAAGTATATAGAATAGATAAAAGATGAAATTGACAGACTGATATGTCAACGCACTGCCGAAACCGCTGGGACTAGGAATATGATATTTTGCCCAAGGCTGTTTTCGTAAGCGAGTAGATACTAAAAAGAGATTTTTGGAAATACAACTATTAAGAGGTAAAAAAGGGGAAATTCAGGGTGATTTTGAAAATTATACCTTAAAGGCTAATAAACTGAAAATTGGCACAATATCCAATCGAAATACATAGTAAAGTTTTCAAAACTACTCTAATTATATTAATTACAATTATTATTATATTCTTTCATTAAACCCCAAGCGAACGCCGGCGTTCGCTCTCTCATTGTATTTCTATTGTCTCTAATTACGGTATTAAAATTTGAAAGGTATACGGTTTAGGGTGTGCTATACCTAAATATTTATAAAACACATATTCTCGCGAAAAAAGTCGTGGGCTAACTGCTAGTATAAAATACTTATAATCCGCAGAGAGAGAGAGAAAGCAGTCTTTACTTGACGGCAGTAACCAGACGATAATACCCACACGAAATAGCTACAAAGGTCGGCCATTTTATAAGTAAAATATATAGCGTTAGAGTTCGTCAAAACGTACACCCACGTTTATTTTATCATGAGGAAAGCTTTAAAACAAGCTTAAGAGCGTCCAACCCGACAAACGTTTTTACTATTTTTGATAGTACCTCTTTTAGGCAAATATGACGTTATTACACATTTTTTATTAGCTATTTTTGGAATGCGGACTTTTACTGACTAAAAACCCACTTCTGTTCCTTCGTTGCCTTTCGTACCGGTGACGAATCTTCCTTTCAGAAGCAGACCCTTGGCCCCAGTAGGCTTCGACCCTGCTGGGCCGACGGTATGCTGACAACTCCTTGAGGCGCGCGTGGAACAAGACGCGTTATCGACGCCTTAGGCTTGGTCCGGACGTTTACCAGATGGTCGGACAATCACTCTTTTCCGGGCATATTGTACGTCCATGTACACTTGCAGCGTATGGGCTAACTACGCTCAGAAAAGCTACAGTACCCATCGTGTCCAATTTAATAACGCATTTAAAGCGGTCTGCCTCGCTAGTGAAGCGCTTCGGGTATGATTGCATAGGCACGACACAAGCGTTGTGCGTCACTTGTGCGCAGGGTGTGGGTCAGCTTAATTAAATACCGTTTTGAAAATGATAGCGAGTAGGTTGGACTGTGCCTAAGTGCAGTGTCTCATATAAAATACTACGCGGTATTGATATTTTTACTTTTCGCGTTATACCTATATTTATAGTTTAATGAATTTTGGAATTTTAATGCATTGAATATTTGACGACTAATGTAGTGTATCTTGTAATATTTTTTACTAATGGAATTTTTAATTTTAGTTTAATCAAAATGTGAATGATTTTTATATGGGTCATTATGGTAGGTACCTAAAATAATTGTATATTTTCTATTTTTTGCTATAACAGATTTGTCTCCGTCCTGACTAGCAGAATAACAATTAAGATATCTGAAACATTCACGTAAAAAAAACGTACAAAATATCCAAGTTCATCAAAAGATTACAACAGCTGCTGTCAAATACATTGGTTTCAATCATTCCACATCATTTGGTCAATACATGCATTGACTGTTAGGCGGCACAAAAGTTTGTCAGGTCAATTAGTTTAATACATAGAAATCGTAACTCACCGGCAGACATCCGTATTGATGGCATAAAGGCTCTTGCTGGTATCCACAAAAGGTGCGAAGATGCCGGAGTCAGTGCCATTGATCTCGTTACAGACACTCATACCGCCCTGGGGCGGGTTGGGCCATTGGTTGAAGTACCGCGACTCTCCATAAGTTAGAATCCGACCCAGGTCCGCGGGGTCATCTGTGCCCCTCAATACCTCGTATTCTTCACTTGGTAACTTTTCTTTCTGTAAGCAAGATAAAGTGTGTAATGACGCTGTATAGTTTAAAATACAATTGAAAAAAGTGATAACATTGGTTTTCTTTTCTAGAGAACTGCTGATCGTGAGGTCTTGGATTTGATATTCCGGTCAGAAATGTGGTATGTATGTGTGTTAAATATTTTACCAGTATTCAGAACACGAACGGCCCTGGAAGCAGGTTTGTATGAAAATGCTGGTGCACATGACGTAGGACATATCACCTGTGCATGTAGTATCAGATATATTACCTATATATATTATGGTCCTGGGTAATAAAGGCGATTTTTTTATTCACTTTACTGCCTAGTGGCGTGATCTAATGATCATAGCGATCAATATAATTTTTTATTAAAAGTTAGGAGCGAAAATTGACAATTTAAGTCACTTTTTAAAAATTGATAATTAAATTTTTACGAAATGTTTGTATATTTTTGCGAGTTATGACTTTTCTATATTTTTAAACAAGTTGATTCAAAAAAACAATTTTGATCCTTATTGAAAATATTTTGAATAGCATAAATGAAGTTTGTGTAAATTGCCTATTATCTTGTTAATGTACACTTTGAAAATCTATGAAAGCAGTCAGCATATATTTTTTTTTAATTATGTCAATCAACGTTCAAAGTGAATAGATTTAAGAAAGCCAATAATATCACCGCTATCCTATACTTGTGAAGACTAGAGGTGCGAGACAACATGCCCAGAACTCTACAAGCTCTAGTTAACTTTAGTAGGTTAATGATCTAAGTAGATATTAACGGTTTTCAGCACGAAGTTCTTACATGCATTGTTAACTTTCATTGGTCACAGGCATATTAGAAATTCTAAGAACCTAGAAAAGTTTACAGAAAGGACAGTAAATTGTTTCGTGAGACTTTGTGTCTAGGTAGTTGGTAGTTCTTTTCACATTAAGTAAGTTTATTTGGAACAGAAAATACTATTTTACACCACCTGCTCGATAATGTCGTTTTATACGTCATACAAACCTCACTTAAAGCAAGTCATTCTATCTCTAGGGAGATAATGCAGTATGGCCGATCCCTACGGAATAATGAGATTTGAATTTGGAACATCAAAAATCATCAACATTGTGAATTAAAATGTACGTGCATCGAACAAGTCGACTCGAAATTCAAACTGGCGGACTGGCCACTAACAAAAAGAAAATAGAATAAAACGTGCTTACTGACGGGAGCGTTATAGAAAATTGAAAATATAGAATCGTGGAGTAGTGAATTTTGTTTGTTTGATGAACTTGTAAATAATTATAATACTTATATTTCTCTAATATATGATTTGGTCGACCAAATTGTCTTTTAATAATCTCACAGATGGTGTAAAAAGTAGAGTGTGCAACTCGGGGATAAAGCTGTCTTTGTCTTGGGCAGCTTGAATTCCTCACTTCACTCAGGTTTCTTCATTCCCTCGCAAAGCTCGGGAGTTAATTTTATAAATCCCTCACTGTCGTTCGGGATTAAAATCAGCAACCTTCGTTTTGTTCGGAATTCAACATGCCGCCCGCGACTTAAAAACACTGCTTTATCCCCTAGTCACATAAACAATATATATAGTATTGTATTTTAGTGACCTATAATTCTAAGTATACAAATATTTCTATTTATTTTAAAAACTTCTTTTACAAAATTATATTATTAAAAATTTTTGTTCGTAAACATATAAATGTAATCTATCAGTGAGATAATTCGCCTCGCTAGAATCCATTGTATTTCTGCGTTCTTTCTGTGTGTTCTCTCATCGTCTTATTTACACCACCTTCTACTCTAGTGGTATTCTCGTGCGCTGTGAATCTTACTCTTGTGCACTTCGAACTTTCTTTCAAATTCCTTCACACTACACTCACAGAAAAGATATAAGAGATTAGGATGACCTTGTGAACGGGGCAGGCGGGCCACAAAATATATTCATGCTCATTATTGACACAACCAATAGCAAACTTGCGATCTAAGTGTGCGTGGTCTGTTAGTTGCGTAATGCGCGTTCGTATTGGTTTATTACCTGTAGCGAAGTTAAGTTATAGAATTAGTAAGTGAGCGACTGATTGCGAGTGACGAGAAATCAACAGAACAGCGATTTACAAATATTAATTTGATTTACTTAAAATACAAAATGAGAAGCTTCATAATATTTGAGCGACCTAATATATTTGTTTGAGTGTCAACATTACGTCCTACATTTTTTCAATATTAGGCAAATGATTTATTTATACTGAGCGGTATTTTATCTTAAATGAAGTGTTGAATGTCCTAAATATAGAAGTACACAGTATCCAATATCCTAAATATCGATCGAATCGAATCGAATTACAAAATAGTGAAATAAAATCTGCAAGCAACTTAGACGTAGCGCCCGCCGGCCGCTGTTGCGACACCGCTCGCTTTTTTTTTTTTTTTTTTTTTTTTTTTTTTCGATGGGAAAAATCATCTTATGACAACCCCCGCTCTTGGGTGGAGCGGGAGATAGTGTCAGACTCTTACTGACTAAAAAACCCATCCCGTTCCTTCAAGCCTTCATACCGGGGCTCGAGCGCCCTTTCGGATTACCCTGGCCCCAGTAGGCTTCGACCCGGCTGGGCCCCTGCTGTTGCTGACAACTCCTTGAGGCGCGCGGGAACAGCGCGCGCCGTCGACGACTTGGGCTTGATCCGGACGGTTACCGGACGGCCGGACAGCGAGCTACCCATTGCTCACTGTCCGCAAGCCCGCGCCTACGGTGGCCGGAAATCGGGATCGGAATCCCGGCGGCGGCGAGAGCGCCGTTGCCTGATGCGGTCGGCCTCCTCCTTAGCGAGCATTACTGCTTCGCAGAAGTCGGCGACCGCCTGCCACTCCTCCTCGCTCCGGACCATGGCCTCGACCAAGGCCCGGCGCGAGAGGTCTCCGCCGCCGATCACCCCCACGAGGGCACGGCGATGCTCCGCCCAAGCAGGGCACACCGCGATTGTGTGCTCCACCGTGTCCTCCGGGCGTTCCGCACAGTGGCGACACCCGGGCGTCACTTCCGCTTTAATTCGGAACAGGAACCTCCCGAACTTGCCATTTCCGGTGAGGACCTGTGTCATGCGGAAGGTAAGGACGCCGTGAGGTCTTTCCAGCCACGCCTCAAAGAGGGGACTTATCGCCATAATTGTGGCGTGCCCATAACGGGGTTGCGATAGTCGCTGACGCCATTCCACCATGAGATCCCGCCGGAGCTCTGTCCGCCACACCGCTCGCTTCACTCACTCGGCTTCCGCGCAGTAGGTCACAGTTCTAACCTAACCTATTTCACCCAGTTCAAAATGATGAATCTACCTGCGACTAAATAATTAGACAATGGTGAAAATGTTTTTTAAAGTTACTTTTCAGTAGTTCGAAATGTAAAATCTCAATTATATTTTTAGTCGCTCATTTACTAAGTTAGTTGCTCACTTACCAAGTTAGTCGCTCACTTACTAATTTAGTTGCACGGCTACAAATTTAAAAATTTAAAACGGATTAATCACAACCTACTTTTAGTATGCTAATTCTGGATTTTATCTATAACATAAAAATGAATCGCTAAATGTGTTGCTAAGCGTAAATCTCGAGAACAGCTGAACCGATTTCGCTAATTTTTTTTTGTTGTGTTTGTTATTGTGAGAAAAATCTTATGGAAAAAAAATGAAAAGTAGGGTAGTGTAGGGTGGAATGGGGTAGTGTAGGGTAGAATAGGGTATAGTAGGTAGAATAGGCTAGAGTAAGGTATACTAGGGTGGAGTAGGGTAGAGCGGGAGCGAAGCTGCGGGCAAGAGCTAGTTATTAATAAATATTTATAATTCTCCTTTCCTTTCTCACCTCTTTCATCTTTTCTGTGTACTACACCTACCTCAATTCCTACAGTACTATTAAACATTATTAACATATTAAACAAATAAACATGCTAATTCGAGATGATGATGATCAAATTAAAATATGAATCTCGTTCACATTCCCCGCCACATTGCAGTCATAACAAAATGGAATACACGTGAAAATATTTTTTTTAAGGTGTGGAAGGGGTTAAACTCGTCGATTATAATAGTTTTCTGTTATTAACAGAATCTCTAATCTATTTTTGAAGATGGACGACGCCGCCGCGACTTGGGAAGAGGTGACCTAGATGCCTACCGCAAGAACTGGTTCGAGGTGGCTCAAGAAAGGAATACCTGGAAGAAGTTGGGGGAGCCCTTTGCCCAGCAGTGGGACAGTATAGGCTACTAAAAAAAAAACAGAATCTCTGTATTTGAATCACTAAAGATTAAACCAATATAAAAACAATGATCCCATTCACATACTATTACTCATTCATTCAAATTAGTTCCTCTAACCCACTTTGTACCCTCATGACAGCAACAATCACACTGCGCCTAGTTTAATCCCACTTAATTATTACTTCTCATTGATGTTGTACTCAGCTGTCACCCTATTGTCCGGAGTCTGGAGAGGCTGGTAATCTGTCATACAGGTCTCCTAGTACAGAAACCGGTCTCTCACATAGATCACAACAATTATCGCTAATGTTTTGTTTGTTTTTCATATTGTTTGTAAAATTCTATGTGAGAGAAGAACAATAAACTTTATTATTATTCTAAAATTAGTTCAAATATATGTAATTCCAACTACATTTCCTATGTCGCAATTGAAGTGGAAATCATTAAACTACGCAGTGCCTTGTTAGTGCCTACAAATTGGAGCTCGAGCCGTGAGCCGACAGAGTTGCCATAGTAACCGATTTCCTGTTACTGGCTGCGAACGAGACACGAGCCGGAGACGTACTTTGTAATTTAATTTTTCTGAAAGAAAATGCCCCTCGCTAGGAATTGATCTCGTCTCTTGAGTGGTGTAACTAATTTTTAACTAATACAAATGCTTAAAAGGCTTATTAGAAAAAGTCTTGTTATTATTTAAGTAAAGTCTCAATAAATAATATTCATAAACAGCAGCAAAGTTTTTAGCGTTTGTTTATTTCCCAAAATGTCACTCAATTTATGGAAATATTGTACAGGCTACTGATTATGATGAATAAATGACGATCAAAATGGAAAAACACTGCGCGCAGTATTTTCTAGTAGCAATTGTTTTGAGTGATTGATTCTAATTTAAAGACGAAATTCCAAAATTGTCCACGAAAATTTGTCTTAATTGGTAAAAAATTACTTTTGACTACAAAAATATGATCAGTAACGGGTACGGACAAAGCCCTATTTTTTTGTGCTAATTAAAAAATAGGGGTGTGTACAGTTGCCATCACGGATCTTGAGCGGTTGCGCAGAAGTCAAATATTCCGTCTCTTTAGTGGTGCGAAGTGAGACGCGGGGGCGGGGAGTGTCAGTGATTGGCTCGCCGCGCCATCGCGTCATAGACGTCAATCCTTATTCGTTCCAATCGTAGACCAGAGACTAGAGATATGATTAACCTGAGAATCTTTTTCATGAATGACTTTGAATTTGTACTCAAAAACACAATAAAATCTATAGAACGATGTAGAACACTACATGGCTGGTTACATTAGATAGGTAGATAGAGTTTAAAAAAAAGAACATTATTTCAAACAGCTTTGACATTCTTGTTTACTTAAAGCCCTTTTCCTGTCACGTGTTTTTTTAGCCCGCACGAGGTTCTCGTCCGCATGCGGACTTCCCGCATCCTATCATTTGATACATGTTTTTCCTAACATGCGGCTAGCACGCGCGCAGAATGCGAATTGGCTGCGGGCGCGCAGCCCGCGTGCGCGCTATCCAGATGCGGGCGGTGATCTTCTGCCTTCAGTGTTGTTTTTACTGTGAAACGGGTTGCATGCATGCTCATAGTCCGCATATATCGCAAACAAGTTTACCCACTGGCGACACGCACTACATTGCAGCAGCAAACGAAATCATTGTCCTGCGTGTGGCCCGGAGCGTGCTATCACCCGCATGCGGACGAGAACCTCGGGATAAAATACGCATTACAGGAAAAGGGCCCTAAATCCCACTTCATAGATAGTACCTAGTAGGTTAGGTGCATTATATTATAGATAGGAAATTAAAAATTTAAATGATAAAATAATAATCGGGCTATAAAAAAATATTTATTTATTATACAAGAGTGCAAAGTTGCTTTTTAACCGCGTGCTCAATTTGATGACCGAGCAAGCAAAGGATTCTAAAATTTAATCACGAGCGCAGCGAGTGATTCAAAAATTAGAATCCTGAGTTAGCGAGAGAATCAAAAGAGCACGAGGTGAAAGATCTTTGCAGTCGAGTGCAACACGTAACTTTTCATCCCACCTTAGCGAGGAAATGATTAAATGCAAAAAAACTACTCCAAGGAGGTTCTGAGTCTGAGTTTTTAACAAATTAAAAAAAAGTTGTATGACATATTTGGTATTATGGAGGTGGAAGTAAATAGATGTTTTACACCACCTGCTCGATAATGTCGTTTTATACGTCATCAAACCTCACTTAAAGCAAGTCATTCTATCCCTAGGGAGATAATGCAGTATGGCCGATCCCTAGGGAATAATGAGATTTGAATTTGGGACATCAAAAATCGTCAACATTATGAATTAAAATGTACGTGCATCGAACAAGTTGAGTCGAAATACAAACTGGTCACTAAAAAAAAAAGAAAATAGAATAAAACGAGCTTACTGACGAGAGCATTTTAAAAGATTGAAACTATAGAATCTTGGAGTAGTGAATTATGTTTGTTTGATGAGCTTGTAAATATAATACTTCTAAAAGCAAAGAGTGGATAAATTAAACCGTTCAGTGCTTTGTTTGAAAAATGTAAAATGTTTTGTAACATTTTTATAGGAACACTTATGCACTTTATTTTCTTATTTTCTATGTTGATGCAATTTAAACTTATTACATTGGAAGAGACAAAGCTTTTAAAAAATACTTTATGATAAAATACTCGTATCAAGCTTTTGTTCATATAAATTTATGAAACCCTTTGTCACAATTTTGTTTCCTAGAAGCCATAAACCGTTATGGTTTATGTTAATAATAAAAATAACTTCACTTCATGCTGTCATTATTTTAAGGTGGCCTATTTATTGAGTGTGCAAGTCACTCCTGCCTTTTTATCGATGGAAATTAATAACGTTGTTCTGGCAGGGGCCATAGCCTTAACGTAGTTCCTGGACTTAACCATTCCACCTAAGGCTAAGGCTCTAAACCATAGCTCTATATCTTAGTTTTTCATATGTCACAATAGTTTCTCAATAACCGGGGGTTTGGATGCAATAGCAGTCTCAGGAAGTACTTCCTAGAAACTAACGTGGGTATGCTATGCATTGAGATGTGACAGCGGTAGACAAGGTCCTTACTGCACTATCCTTGGCTAATGAGAAGTGGTGCAAATCTATAGTACTAGATGCTAATGACCGCAGGGAAGTATGGCAGAGCAAGCAGCTTCACAAGCGCTTTTTCCGGGCCATATATGGGCCCGATGTGTACCTATAAGCATCCGTATCTTGGCTGCACTTCGATAACCTCTTTGGGGATACCGAAGGTTTTATCTGTTACGATTATGTACGAAGTTATGATGACGAACAACTACCGCAAATAAATTGTGAAGGACGGCACAGTCGACATCTGTCGGGCATATGTCGTCTTCCCGGGGAATCAATGCGACATAATATTATATCTGGGTATTCTCATCTAGCTAACGGACACTATTTACATAGACACAACCTCGTAGCCAGGATTTTCCACCAGCAACTGGCTCATAAATACAATCTTGTGGAATCAAAAATACCGTAATATAGGTTTGTGCCCGACCCAGTTGTCGACAATAGCAATATTACATTATATTGGGATAATTTTATCATTACTGACTGGACTATTGTTGCCAATAAACCTGATATAGTGGTGATAGATCGACTAAAGCGTCGTACAATGATTGTTGACATAGCGGTCACTCATAACGAGAAAGCTGAGAAAGATAGTATCTTGACTTAGGTCGCGAGGTTGTAAAAAAAAAGTCAATCAGTAACTTTCTACATAACAATATTACTCGTAGTTCTTAATAATATTAGTTATGACTTGCGACTTACGAGTTGTAAATCGTGGATTCAAACCCAGGCAGGCATTTCAATTTTTGAGAGCAGCGAGGTATGACAAATTACACGTTTATCAACACTGCTCTCAAAACGGTTAAGGAAAATACCGGGAGAAAATCGGTCCATATTAGTACCAAAAATTCGAAGACATGTAGTATCTTTCAACCAGCACAGGGATTGTGGATTTTGATCCATTCCTTCTTTTATAGAGGAGGACTGAGTACAAATGTGAGAGCGCTAAAAGGGTGATTATGCTATGCTATAAAGCTATATGTTAAGTTATTTAGTTAGGTTACGTTCCATCACATCTACATAAGAGAGAGAGTGTGGTCTCCTTTAACTAACTAGATAAAACATCGCACGCAGCCTTTGAAATATATTTTAATGAATTAATTAATATTTTGTTTAGCATGTTTTTCGCTTCAAGTAATTTGATTAGGTTAAGAACATCCTGTAAATTATGATTACGAAAGAATAGCAGTGAATTGTAAGAACAGACGCCAGTTAGGAATTCATAAAGGCTTATGAAAATACGAAATTTTGGTTAATTTTCGATAAAAGGGGCAGTAGGTAGGTATAAAATATAAACTCGGTTAAAACCTAAAGGTTCTACGACAAATGTTAAGTTCATAATATATAGTTTGTATGACTGTATACATACAGTCATACAAACTATATGGTACTGGACTGGTAGACGGGGCTGTATGTAGGACGGAACGAAAGAAAAAAACGTGTTGCAACGACCCCAAGCAACTCGAGTCAGCAACAGGATCAGTTATATCTTCGATTATTATAAAGGCTATATAGGTGAAACTGGGGAGCACTCGTTTCACGCGAGTAGAACGGCAGGGAGCAGCTAGTTAGAAACCAGCTTTTTACAACTCCATAGAGCACAGTCTTTTTATTCGGAGAAGATATCAGCATCATGATTAATGCCATCGAAACGATAGGTAATCGCCACGTGTCGATGGAAAAAATAGTAAATTATCAAAGTTATGTGCCTTACCTGGACCAACATCTGGCCACGGCCATGCCGCCGCTGACTGCTTCATATCCTTACGTAAACTGGTGACAGGGCATGTAAAGCAAAGATGAATGGGACTTAGTTTGCGTTGACACCTGTCGTCTACCCTCAATTTCAGGTCCCATCGGGGAAAAAGCTCAACTGGCTACCAAAAAAATGAGGATCTTAGCAAGGGTGAGACCGGTATTTAACTCAACCTCTACCTAGCATAGAGATGTGCCGTTGTCGGCAATATTGCCCGAAGTGGGAATTTTGCTGGCAATATTGCCACCAATATTCATACTTCGGGCAATTTTGCCCGAAGTGGAAATTTTGTTGGCAATATTCCCACCGATATTCATACTTCGGGCAATATTGCCGGCAACGGCAAATGTCTGATCTAGCGCAGGTTCAATCGTGGTAAAGTCTCCGATTCTTTTGTTCTGACCACGTGTCTTAACATTGAAATGATATCATTCCCATACATTTGATGTGTTCTATTAGCGTTAAGGATTTTGGATTATCAAGTTGGCTAAGCCCTCAGCTCTCATTTTTGTGATGGGTCTGCCAAATACCAGCCTAATGCACTAGAGTCAATTGAGAAGCGAGCCAAGAAGATCTATCGTCATAGACGTCAATCCTAATTCGTATCTAACAACGAAGACGATTGGCTCGCCAATGTATGGAATGCGCAAAGCGATCCCAACTCTGACGCCGAGCGCTCAAGATCCGTGATGGCAACTGTATGTATTTATACCGTGTGGATACCGAATTCGCAAGGCACAGCGTAGCAGTCAATCGTTCCACTACTGTACCAACAGTCACGTTTATTTGCAATCTAGATTAAAATCCTCAGTACCAACTGAATAAAATTGAAAAGTAGTATCTGAATCGGACATCTTTTGCTGTCTTAATTAGCCCTTAACTACAACAGCAAATAATGTCCACTATGCATGTGGCTTTTACTATTTGGCTTCGCTATTTCAGTACTTCAACGCATGGAGTGAGAAGGGAATCTGCGTGGGCCAGGCGTGGAGTATGAGGGTGGCGGGGCGCTCGATCGCTTCCAGTAATTAAAATCAATAAATGTATGTATTTCATATTAAGAGGCGAAGTACCTATTCTAGGATTCAGATCGAATTTGGATCGTTGGTCATCATTACTATAAAGTCCGTGATCGTGTATTTTTTGGCACTTATTTTCCACATTGTTTTCTTCAAAATCCATGCTTGATAACCGGTTGAATAATGCTTTTAACAGTCATTATACAAAAACGTTTTCGCAGTTATTTTCCTTTTAATTTAGGTATATATGGAAGTGTTTCATTTGTAGATCGAAATTCCCTTCAAAGATTCCTCGGCAGTCGAGTTTTCGTCTACTAGGCCAAGAATAAGCATACAACAGCAGCAGCATTATATAGTAAAAATAGCTATGCAATGTGTGGTCGTATATTTAATGCAATGCCTGTCAATATTAAAATTTTACCAATTAATAAATTTTCCAGGTGTCTTGAATTATGGCTATTGGAAAAGAATTTCTACTCAGTGAACGATATATTTAATAAAAGGTTAAAAAATAATAATTAATTATATCAATATCAATATCTATTATACCAAATGTTTGCATGTCACATTTTATGACTATGTGTTATGGATCTGTAATCACTTTTATAATAAGACCAAGATTGTACCAACACTTACTGCGAATAAATTGAATTGAATTGAATAATTTATAACGCATGCAAAAGATACTCACATAGTCTAAAATTGAGAAACGCAGCGACCCATCTGGCATTATTTCAATGTTCCGTGCGTTTTGCGCGATGCCTCTTATAATTTCGCACGCTACTCCCGCGACTATACTGGAACTTGGCAGGCACAGTGAAATCCCACTGAACAACAGTTCCTTGGCCGTGATGGTCACGAAGGGCTTATTGTATTCGCCGAACACTTCACTCATCGCCAGGTTCAGTAAACTCATCAAATTAGGATATAGACGCTCCGCTACTTGGATGATAGCCTGAAACAGAAAAAGCTGATTTAGGATGAAAGTTAAAAGCCTGGAACATAAATTCATGATAGTGATTAACAGACAAAAGTAGATTTAGAGAAATCATTTGTCTAAGCTCAATAAAATGGAATGTCCGATTTTAGCAATTTTTTTACAATTTCTATGACGAGAATGGAGCATTTTAAATGCTACATTCTCCACACAAACAAAACGAACTCGGTGAGTCATAACTTTTACATCTATTTATATAAAAATGAATCCTTATTTCCTTTGGTCACGCCATCACGCCGGCTATACCGATTTCGCTAATTCTTTTTTGTTGTGTTCGTTATTGTGAGGAGAAGGTTCTTATGAAAAAAAAAGACAATTGGGTTAATGTAGGGTAGGGTAGAGTAGAGTAGGGTAGTGTAGGGTAGAGTAGGGTAGAGTAGGGTAGAGTATGGTAGAGTAGGGTAGTGGAGGGTGGAGTAGGGTAGTGGAGGGTGGAGTAGGGTAGAGTAGGGTGGGGTAGAGTAGGGTAGAGTAGGGTAGAGTAGTGTAGAGTAGGGTAGAGTAGTGTAGAGTAGAGTAGAGTAGGGTACAGTAGGGTACAGTAGGGCGGAGTAGGGAACAACGGGAACGAAGCCGCACGGGCAAAAGCTAGTATTTTAATATAAATAATTAAGAAGTGATCAACAATAAATAATGCCTGAATTTCTTCAAAATTTAACAACGAACTACAGACATGTTTTCGGGCATGATTAAAATTATAAATAATATATGCCGCGTATGATACGCGATTCTTAACTTTCGTTCATAAATGACGGCTTATCTGTTACGCAATAAGCACCGATAATTATCGTTTTTTTTTTTTTAAATTACACATTAAAATGCAAATTTATAGATTCGAGAATATACAGACAGACGGACAACCAATTTCTAACAAGACCCTATAAGGGAATCCCAGCGCGAGAGATCGCCGCCGCCGATCGCCTCCAGCCGCTCTGCTCAAGCGGGGCACACCTCTACCGTGTGTTCTACCTTGTCCTCCGGGCGATCCACACACCCGGGCGTCACTTCCGCACGAATCCGGTACAGGTACCTCCCAAACTTACCATGTCGGGTGAGAACCTGCGTCATGCGGAAGGTGAGGAGGTCATGAGGTCTTTCCAGCCAATCCTCAAATAGTAATATGACTATAAAAGATATGTTCATTAAACCCCAAGCGAACGCGCGTTCGCTCTCTCATTATCTTTCTAATGTGTTTCTAATTACGGTATCGAAAGGTTAATTATTAAAGTGCACCATTTGAGAATTTATTTCTTAAGGGGCCGGCGGAGGATGAATTTCCACACAAACGTAATACCACGCTCATTTGCAGTTGGAGCATATATCCAACATATTATGATGATATTCGGTTAAAGACAATATTTATCTAGGTTCCTACGTCGAGAATATTAGAAATATTGTTATTTTTAATACAAGAAAAGCCAAATGGCATGTTTTGCCATTTACGCTATAAAAAAGTGCGAAATACAATTTGCTTAAATTTCTTTTTGTTTTTTTAAAAAAGAAAGACGTAGGAACCTAGATAAATATTGTCTATAACCAAATATCATCATAATATGTTGGAAATATGCTCCAACTGCAAATGAGCGTGGTATTACGTTTGTATGGAAATTCATCCTCCGCCGGCCCCTTAATAATAACATCATCCAAATCCAGCTTCGTGTGTACAGCACTCATTTACTCAAACCACAAAATTGCCAGTTACGGTTCGACCGGTCAACTCTGCGACGTCGTCGTAGCGAATATTTTCTTTTAAATGAGCCAAAGATGTTAGTTTATAAACTTTAGATTTAACATGATCTCACAGAAAAAAGTTCATGGGGTGAAGTAAGGAAAGCGTAGGGCCCAGTTTATGTTACCTTTCCTAGAGATCAACTTGCCAGGGAAAAAAGGCATAGCATACTGGGGTTTTAATTCTTGCATCAATTGAATTTTATACGGGTTTCAGATCTTTATGCAAAATGTGGTGTATTTATGGTATTGTGTTTTATTATAATCACATCATCACATCATCACCAGCCTTTTTAATGTTCCCACTGTTGGGACTCAGGCCTCCTCTCTAGGAGAGGGAATGGGCCGTAATCCACCACGCGGGCCCAGTGCGTGTTGGTGAATGTCACATGTCTTCGAATTTTTGGTTCTAGGACATGCCGGTTTCCTCACGATGTTTTCCTTCACCGTTTTGAGAGCAGTTTATTATAATACAATATGATGAATACAACAGTGAACTTAAAAATTAATTATATTAAAAAAAATTTAAGCCAAAAATAATGAAATTTTATTCCATTGTCTGTAGAATCGGGCGGGGGTGGACGATTCAGTGGGCTACATACAGCCCAGTAGGCGTCGGGGTGTCAGTTTCCCGGGAATCTGTTCATAAAATAGTTATTCAGTGTCTATTTATAAATTTCCTATAGACTCGTTATATTCGAGGACACTGAGGCACGTGTAAACAAGTATTTAAGAGATATAATTTTCTCGCTCGAGTTCTGTACTTGAATTATGTTTACCTGTTTACTAACCTGGTTTTTGTTTCACATCAGAACCTTAACCCCTGAGTCCCTAAGCATTTAAATAGGTTTATATACGGAAAAATAGAAAAGGTTGCTTATTTTCGAAAGTTACAGACTACCTACTTTATGAAGAATTTCTTATTTACATTCTTAGATACATAAACAATAAATAAACCCTCAAAATTTTAATAATCTACGTGGAATTTTAATAATATTAGTGTTCAACTAAATGACGCGCGAATGCCCGCGTTCGCGCAAACGCCGGCGTTTGCTTGGGGTTTGAGGGGAGAGCAAATACGCGATTGTTTTATTCTGGTTATTATACAAATAAATAATGTTTTAAGGAAAACAGCAAACCAAATTGCTTTTTTAGATCTGAGTTAGTACCACGAGTTCTTAATGCGATTCATTTAACGACGAAATAAAAAACATGTAAAGTATTACTCGAAGTGTTGATTCGGTTTTAAAGGCTTGACGATTCACTACAACGAACATAAAACTGTACTCACTAGTACAGTTTTCGAGCGGGACCATGAAATAAAAATTTTATATTTTTAGTGCTTTCATCATCCTGTTCCTACCCCCAATCCTCTTAACTTACCGATACGCGGAATATATCAATTTCGACGTTGTATTAATGAAAAGTCTGTATACCATCGTTATCCATGTTCATATTTAAATTCCTTTATGTGAAAATAAATCTGCAATTACTGAACGTAGAGAGTATTGAATGAACAGTGCATTATTATTGATTCTGTGAAGCCATATCGTATTGCTGGATTATTTATAGGTATATGTTAGCTACGTGAAATTAATATGTTCTACCTTTGTTTTAATAATATTAAAATATATTATATTCCGGAAAACGGAGCGTTGCAAGGCCTCCTACAAGGTTGACCGATGGTCTGGTGAAGGCTGCGGGAATCTGATGGATGCGGGACGCACAGGATCTTTCATTGTGGCGACACTTGGGGAGGTCTATGTCCAGTAGTGGACGTCTATCGGCTGAAATGATGATGATGATGATGATGATTTCAGCTTTATTGAAGGTACTTTTTTATTTAGTTTGGTATGGTTTGTGCGTTTAACTAATGACAGGTTTAGATAGAAAGAATTAGTTTTTGGTACAGAAAACAGTCCAGTCACTATCGACGGCGGCGATCTCTCACGCCGGGCCTTGGTACAGGCTATGGTCCGGAGCGAGGAGTGGCAGGCGGTCGCCGACTTCTGCGAAGCAGTAATGCTAGCGAAGAAGGAGGCCGACGGCGGCGCTCACAGCGCTCCAGCCGCCGCCGGGATTCCGATCCCGATTTTCGGCCACCGTAGGCGCGGGCTTGCGGACGGCGAGCAATGGGTAGCTCTCTGGCTGACCGTCCGGTAACAGTCCGGACCGAGTCCGAGTCGTCGACGGCACGTACTGTTCCCGCGCGCCTCAAGGAGCTGTCAGCAACAGCAGGGGCCCAGCAGGGTCGAAGCCTACTGGGACCAGGGTTAATTCGAAAGATAGCTCAAGCCCCGGTACGAACGCAACGAAGGAACAGGAGTGGGTTTTAGTCAGTAAAAGTCTGACACTATCTCCCGCTCCGCCCAAGAGCGGGGGATGTCACTAGGATTTCCACTATAATGTTGATGTAACATTCAAATGTGTTTGCAGTATGTGGCAGCCAATATATCGAATCAGTCTTCTTGTTAAGCTTCGCTAAGGAAGTCAATGCTACCTATAATAAAATTCTCAGTTCCATTTTAAAGAGATCGCGTCAGTTTCAACGATTCGTTAGATTGTACGATTGTACAGTTGTGTAAAATCTTTAGATACGAAACCACAACAATTTTACATTACACTATCGACTAGGAACAAAGCGAATTAGAACTTTGTTGGTTAGTTGTAGGTAATATAATATGCACAGATTATAAACTTAAAAAAAGAAGTCTGCTACTGCAAGGAGATTGGGCAACATTGATGTTTCTGAAACCAGAATTAGTAGTTACTAGTGAAAACCGCCGAGACAGTGAAGCCTCAGGTAAAAAATGTCATCATTAAATCTAGGTAGACTTATCGATGAGCGTCATGTTAGGCGACATTAACTGTCCTCGCACACGGGCCACAAAAAAGCGCCGCTTCAAGCTTCTTTTTGAGGCGGCCTTTTTTATGTGGCTCGTATGCGGCGGTGCCGCCACAAAAAGACGCTTGAAGCGGCTTCAAGCTTCTCCGGACACAAGGTGTCGCGCGCGCTTCAGCTGTTTTTTGCGGCCGCTTCAAGCTTTTATTTGTGGCCGCTTCTAACGTTTTTTTGTGGTGACGGTCCCCGCACACGGGCACAGCAGTACCTACATGACGCTGTGAAGTTGCACATGCACAGTGTCCCCCAATATTTTACAACAGATTCCCGCTTTGATTTGATTTTGATTGACGCGGGACACGTTGTTGGATAATTTGCGAGTCATGTTGAGGACCATGTTGAGGGACATAATTATGTATCCGAGGCTTGAAGTTCTTTCAACAAGTCCCAGAGAAGTGTTCAACTGTCTTAGCTCCCGCAAAGAAAATAATGTAGGAGGAGTAAGAAAAAGCATAATTTCGACTGTTGCTATTTAAGAAATGAAATATAGAGTATGTAAATTATTAAAATGACTGTTAATAAATTTGGAATCGTTAACGAAAATATCCGTATTTCCACAAAATTGTTGCGAGGTTTCGTCGAAAATTAACAGTAAATCAAAACGCAGTTATTCCGGAAAGCACTTAAAAATTGTTAAAATAAAGTATTTTAAATTTTAACAATTTCTTAATAAAATATATTTTACGTCCAGATTTTTTTGTTTTTATTGAATGATTTTATGATAAGGTACAGTCATGTAGCATAAATATAGTAATTAGGTACTTAAATGGGACATGCGGTGTTATCTATAAGAAATTGTAACATTAACCTAAATTTGCCAATATAAGTATACAGTTGGTTGACCCATAAATGTATTATTTCTGACATAGGTACATTCACAGAATTGGAATTTGTTAGAAACTGGTTTGTGTGACCTAAATTAAAAAAAAAGTATAAACTGACACAGTTTTTTCCTTTTTTTTATTCACTCGTCCATGGACGCCTGTTTTACTCTGTTGGATCGGAATACAACTAGGTTAAATGGAGATTTTTATTTGTTTATAAAGTTTACTTAAGTCAGATGCTACAGCAATGCAACTACGCGTTTTCATGCCTTTTATACATGAAACTAGGACATTAGTTTCATGTATAAAAAGACACTTCGTGCCTCGGTAGCATGTAAAGCCTTTGGTCTCGGTTGTCATTTGTAAATCTTTGGTACCTAATCGTTACAAGTAGTCAGACGCCAACCTTCTAAGGTCGCCTTCAAATTAGTCGTAAAGCACCGCTCGACGAGACTGCAGCGCAACGCGGCTGTAGCGCTGCCGCTGAGCTGCTATGTTATTCTATTTATATAAAAATAATACGCACGACGGCAGCGCGACTCCTGCGCTACATACGCACTGCGGTCGCGCGTATTATTTATATGGAATAACAAAGCAACGCGGCGGCAACGCTGCAGCCGCACTACCGTTGTGCGTTTTTTATTTTGATGGTAACGCAACTGCACCTGCCGTACATTCGCGCTGCCGTCGCGTCGTGCGGAGCTTTGCGACAAACTTGAAGGCGACCTTATAATTACTGGCATCTGATTACTTGTAACGACTACCAAAGATTTACGAAAAACAGGAATAACAAAGCAGCCTCGTCGCGGGGGAAAGAAGGCGCCCTAACCATCAATCTATTCTATTATATATTCTAGGATTATTGCCTTGTCCCCACTCCCCAGTAACTAGATAGTGGAGGTTGGAGAAGCTTTTATGTCATGTACTACACAGGTATTCAGCTGCATCCGCAACGACTGAAAGCCGACCCTAATTGGTTAAAGGCTAGGGAGATAAGTATTTAGTATTTTTTTTTTGTTGTTGTTTTATTGATAACTAGCTTTTGCCCGCAGCTTCGCCCGCCTACATAAAATGTAGCCTATGTCACTCAGGAATAATACAGCTTTCGATCGGTGAAAAAATTTTAGCAATCGGACCAATACTTCCAGATATTACCTCCTACAGACAAAAAAATAAAAAAAACATAATAACAAACTTTACCTCTGTATTATATTAGATAGAATAGAATAGAAAAGAATAAACTTTATTGTACACCAAAATAGTAACAATTTCACAGAAACTTAAACCTATGTGCACAGTGGCGGTCTTATCGCTGAAAGCGATGTCTTCCAGACAACCTTGGGATGGAATATAAGAACTGAAACTAAAAAAGGGGGTAGTCTGCGGTGTACTTCAATTAATATATCAAGGGACAAATTAATTAAGGGGGAAAAATAATAATAATAATATGCAAATACATATATACATATATAAATATATACAATATACATATATATATCATGTGTTACAATTAAATGGAAGCGAAAAAGAAAAGAATAGAATAAAGATTAGCGATGGAAGAAATTAAATTTGGCAGTATCAGAGTAATATTAGAGAGAAAGGTAATGTTCTTTGACAAGGTTTTTAAAAGAACCTAGCGACTGGGCTTGTCTAATTGACAATGGCAAAGCGTTCCATAATCGCACCGCCTGAACCGTAAACGATTTGTCGCAGAATTTTCTTTTTTTTTTTAATTTGAATTTTTTTTTTATAAATGCGAATCTTAGTTTTTCAAGTCGAGTACGTCACCGACTGGGGCACGTATGCTTAGTTTACCCTAATTATTCTGTACATGTGTTTGTCACCTAACATCTCCTGAACGGCTTGACCAATTTAAATAAATTGTGTGTTTGTTTAAGTACGTCCCTGGATAGTTTAAAAATAAAATTGAACCCGGTAGGTTGCGCTGCAATCGGGTTCTTAATTATATTTTCTGAAAAAATGACAGCTTTCGGGAAGGACAACGTCTGCCGGGTTAGCTGGTCTCTATATAAGGAGAAACTGACTGATTTGCATATCAACACACAGTCAAAACTACTAGAACTAGGCACATGAAATTTTGCACAAAGGAGAGCACTAGAGTGTGTATAGAAATATGTCGCACGACGATAATATCGCCGCGATTGTCTCGCCCGTGGAGATGATCCCTAAGGCGATAATCACTCACCACGCAGCGTAGTGCGTGAATGTGAATGTTAAAAAACTTAAACTTAAACTTATAAGCAACGTTAAAACACTTAACGTTGCTTATAAGTATCTCTGTTTGTATAGAAAACACGCACAGTCCAACACACCGAAAATGCATCCACGCGCGTTCATGCGGATCACGCGCCTACATGCAGAAAAACATGCACCAACACGCGTGAGTGCGTAAAAACTCGCACAATGATGCAAATCTGCACTCCCGCAATACGCACTTAGGTGCGTTGACACGTATTATGCAGCGTGATACGTGGCAGTGTGATAACCGCCTAAGAAAGGGTTTTTAGAACGTCGCTCTTCAGTACAAAACTAGCATTTGCCCGCGCGGCTTCGCTCCCGCTCTTCCCTACTCCACCCTACTATACCCTACTCCACCCTACTATATCCTACTCTACCCTACTCCACCCTACTATACCCTACTCTACCCTACTCTTCCCAACTCTACCTACTCTACACTACTCTACACTACTCTACACTACTCTACACTACTCTACACTACTCTACACTACTCTACACTACTCTACACTACTCTACACTACTCTACACTACTCTACACTACTCTACACTACTCTACACTACTCTACACTACTCTACACCACTCTCCACTACTCTATTCTACCCTACTATACCCTACTCTACCCTACCAAACTTCACATAAACCATCTACTAAATAGTCCGAACAAAGCCTAAACATTTGGTCTGGATAGTTGAGCCCGTTCTTGAGATATAAAATTACAAAGAAAAGTGGCATTGATTTTTATATATACTCGTATATATAGATGCATTTGAGTGTGTGAGTACACGAATCATCAACAGTAGTCGGCTGTGCGAGGGACAAAAAAGAAGGAGGTTTTTAAGTCATCTGAATTTTTTTTGGAGTTATTTTTTTACAAGCTTGCTTTGTTTGTAGGTAGGTACGAGTATACCAAGCTTGCTTTCATTGTAGGTAGGTACGAGTATACCTAGCTCGATTTTTTTTGATGTGGGTGTAGTTTTTATAGTCTTCAAGGGTGCTAAAGGCGATAGTGAGATCAAAACGAAAATCCAAGATGGCGGCTGCGAAAACTTTCAAATTTTCCTTCATGGTCATCGTTTTCATAGTTTCCGACGGTGCTAAAGCTGATAGTGAGGTCGAAATGAAAATCAAGACGACGGCTGCGAAAACATTGAAGTCAGTTGTATTTAAAAAAAAAAAACCACTAGTGACTAGTGAACCTTGCGCTCGTGGCGTATTACACCATTAAGCCAGACCGTTGATTATTTTTCCAATAATTTAATTCATTAGGGCATGTCTCGCTCGCGTACATCAAAATAGGTAGAAGATACGACAGGTAGGAACGTACGTTCGTCTGTTGGAATATAATTTATAAGTACTTATATTTTATTATGAAGGTAATTTTACTTGAACTTTATTACGAATTTCAATATGTAAAACCTAATAGGGTATAATCGATATTAAAAACAGTTTTTATATCGATTATACCTATTTAGTTAATAAACTGGTACACTTGTAATTTTTAAGTAGATGTTTATGTTACCTCGCAGGCTACTGTTTATAGTCCGTAAGTTCCCACCAAGTTGACCTCTGAATGGACACTGAACTACATCCGTATGGTTTAGAAAAAACTAACTCTTTAACAACATGCGTTTCATTCCTTCTCTTCACATGACCGTAACAAGACAAACGACTCTTCAGTCACTGGCGCCACTTTCAAACTTCCTCTTATATTCTCATTTCTCACTTTATCCATTCTCGTCGTCATTGTCACTTCACACATTCTCATCTCCGCTATATTGCCATTGAACAACACGAATCAAAGTAAAAAATAAAATAATCTACCGACATTTTATGTTGGACGTCGGTCAAGTTAGTGTTGCCAGGCGTCCCGATTTGCGCGGGATGTCCCGATTTTTAGGGGTCTGGGGACGTCCCGATTTGCACCTGATTGGGACGTTAAATGTCCCGATTAATCAAATACCCTGAAACTCAAAGAGCGACTGAAGAAGTCTGGGTTTTACTCAGTAAAAGTTTGACACGGCCTTTCGTTCTACCCCAGAGCGGAGGAGTCATTGGATGATTTTCTACCAAAAAAAAAATCTTTATTAAAAAAAAATATTTGTCCCGATCTAAAACTAAATCCCGATTTGTTTTACCATCTGTCCCGATTTTTATCCAAATGGACCTGGCAACACTAGTCAAGTACCTAGTTATACTTATTGAAATTCGGTTAGTTTGCCTCCCATATTATATTGTATGCAGTTCTATACCAGTCAAAGGTCAAGTAACGTTGGCAGATAGTTGCTTAATGGCGTTGCTATCCCGGACATCCGAAATCTGGTCGGTAATTTAAATTGGTTATCGATTTTGAGCTCTAGCTAGAGGGTGATTTGTGCAGGAGGCAGTTGTGACGTTGATGGTGCTATGCAGTTACTGTAGTGTCTTTTACTTATGTTGGCTTGCTAACCTACCTCTATGAGTATTAAGTTAGGGCGTCTTCAAATTAGTTGCAATGCAGCGCGGAGGGCGCTTTGTTATGCCATAAAAAAAAAAAGACGCGACTGCTGCGCAACACTCGGTCTGCAGTCGCGCGGCACGCTACTTTGTTATATAGAATAACAAAGCAGCGCGGAGGCAAAGCTGCAGCCGCGCTGCCGTCGTGCGGCTCATTGCGGCTAATTTGAAGGCGCCCTTTCTGGCGTATCGTGAAACAAACACTATCAACTAAATAAATGGTTATTTAAACGAAAACTTTTCATAAATGTAGCCCTATTAGCTGAAAAAAGATGTACGTACAGCATGTATACACTATTACTAATGGTCTGATAAGTTTTCGACCGCAACATGGAAATAGCAGCACTCGTCGGTCGCCTCTCCATGTTTTTGTTCACGGTTTTTAAGAGCCGTGTCGTGATGAAATGAATTACACGAAGTAAAGCGCCTGCCAACCACCCGATGGATGCGAGACGCACAGGATCCGTCGTTGTTGCGACACTTTGGGGAGCTTTATCTTCAATTTCAGCTGAAATGAGGATGAAGCACCTGGTTGAGTTGGGAACCGTTACCACTGGGCCACCACTGCTGGTGATATTTCGAAAAATCAACTGGAAATGGGTAGCGGCGGTTGGGGCGTAGGGCTGTACATGTACGTTCCCTCACACTTGCAGCCGCCTCATTCGTTAGCATTACTGTTTCGCAAAAGTACCCGACCGTATCCATCCTTCTCGCTCCGGATCATTACCTGGGCCAGGGCTCGGTGCAAGAGGTCGCCGCTGCCACAAAATAGTACAGAAGACAATCTCATGTACCTATGTACTTCACTTTTTATACCTACGCTCGGTGGACGCACACTAATGAGCGTTTGAGCCGAACTGTTCGATGAGTGGTCCGAGACTGTCCAAGATATGTCCGTGAGCGGTGTCTATGTGTGCGTTGCTCGAGCGCGCTTTGTATGTAGATTGACTTCTGTATATATCTATTTTGTGCCGCTGCCGATCGCCTACACTAGAACACGGCGGTGCTCCGCCTAAGCGGGTACATCACTACCGTATTCTCCATCGTGTCCTCCGGGCGGTCCGTGTAATTGTGGACCATGGAAGAATTAGGGGACTTATAGAGCAACTAAAGGATCAAAGTTTTATTCAGTAAAAATCTGACACGCGATAAAAGTCATTAGATGATTTAACACCTTAAAAAGATGAGAACGGGTCACTCGACTCGTTTTTATGAATTTCCTTAGTTATTAGATATTAAGAAGAAAATTATGTAACTACAAGGATGAAAACATTATCGCGATTTATTTCTTTGTACTGTTTAATTAAGTCTTTTTACAGGGTTGTTTTTATGTCGAAGGCAGGATTTAATACAGAACATTTTAATTAATTTCAGAGACTACACTCTTTTTTTTTCCAAAGCACATTTTCAAGATATTCTTTTCCCTGGCTTCCGTGTACATACAGATTATTTTATAAACTTTCTATACTCCATCGGTTTAGGTAGTTAACTAAACGTAATTATCTTGATACTTATATCTTTTTATTTAAAATAAATCGTATAAAAGACATACAAAGATTATTTAAATTTAGTTAATTACCTAACATTGGTTTAAGTAATAACCTAATTGTAATTTTTTTTTTTGACAATTTTTCCAAATGGCTATAAAAAACACCTTTACACGTCAAATTTTTTTTCGTCCGTTTATGTTAGATGAGGCCGGTGTTTCCTAGCTGACTACCCTGAGAAGAAACACCGAAACAAACTCAGGGGTAAGTGATAAGCCAATCTGTGATAAAAAAAATCCTTGTATTTACTTTTACCGAAGTGTTTGAGACAAATCAATTGCAGGTTTGTATTGTTAAAATTAAAAACGACTTGACGAATTCAAATAATTTTATTTCTGTTCTGTTCACATTGCATTGCTACAGGATTTAATTTAAAAAAAAGGAATAAACCGAAATTGGTAATTTTGGGAGTAGCCTTTTAAAAATGGATATTATTAATGAGGGTGAACCCGCAGGAATTTCCTATTCCACCCGGCCTTGTCAGGACAATAGGTCACTCGAAAACTTAAAATACAGTCACATAGCTAAAGCCAATACTTGTTTGATTTTAATTACGTATCTGGAATCTATATAAGTAAATAAAAATGAATTGCAATTCTGTTAGTCTCGCTAAAACTCGAGAACGGCAGAACCGATTTGGCTATCTAAGAAGAACTGTCAAACAGTACTTCTTAGATATGCCAGGCTTTAATTGCAAAACATGAAATATTGCACATGACTAAAAAAAGAGAAAAATATATTTTAGTAAAAGAGTCCTTCTAGACGAAGGGTTGTTGAACAATCTTCGGAAATAATAAGATTAAATTAATAAGAAACTGGCCAAGTGCGAGTTGGACTCGCGCACGAAGGGTTCCGTACCGTCCTTAGGAAAATTTGGCAAAAAAAATTGCGTTTGTCGAATGGGAGGCCCCTTAAATATTTATGTTATTGTTTTTAGTATTTAAAATAGTTGCAACAGAAATACATAATTTGTGAAAATTTCAACTGCTAGCTCTAGCTATCGCGGTTCTTGATATACAGCCTGGTGACAGACGGACGGACAGACGGTCGGACAGACAGTGAAGTCTTAGTAATAGGGTCCCGTTTGGGTAACCTTTGGGTACGGAACCCTAAAATAGGATGGTGAAGGTTTGCATCGTTACCTACACATTGTTTGAAATATACATATCATATATTTATATAATATAAATATTTCATTCCGGATGGGACGATGAAGTCTCACCTGAAATAGCAAAGATGTGGTCTACTTTTGTTCGCACACTTCCCAGTCTGAATAAGTAGGTTAAACGTTCCACGATGTGTTTGCTGCAACCTAGCAGTGGAACAGGAATTGCATATATTTTGTGATGCCTCAGAAAGAGCATACGGTGCATGCATATATGTTCGGTCAGTATGTAGTGATGGATCAGTATATGTACAACTTTTAGTGTCCAAAAATCGCGTAGCGCCAATAAAGACTGTAACTATTGCGCGCCTTGAGCTTTGTGCTGCGCTATTGGGTGCAAGACTGTGTAATACCGTAATAGAACCATTAACTATGCCTATAGTTAAGCGACTGTTTTGGAGCGACTCGATGATCGTATTGGGGAGTCTTAACACATTACCAAATCAGCTAAAACCCTTTGCACGCAATCGAGTCGCAGAAATTCAGGAAAGCACTGCCGGAAACAGTTGGAGGTATGCACCATCGGAGGACAATCCGGCGGATCTTGTTTCTCGCGGGGCGAGGGCCGATTCTATTGGTGAATGCTCATTATGGTGGTCGGTCCCTAGTTTTTTGCAAGGCTACGAAAATAGCTGGCCGACTATGACCTGTAATAGCGTGAAAGACGATCAACTAGAAGTAGTGTGTAATTTCAATCAAAATAACACTAGCATTAATTCTAATCAATCACATAATAATTCAATAACTAATCTAATTTACAATCATTCCAACTTCAATCGTCTTCTAAGAATCGTTGCCTACATCAATAGATTTATATTTAATTTAAGAAATAAAAATTGCAAATCGGTTGGTTCGCTCTCGAGTGACGAATTAGATAAAGCCTTAACGTATTAACTGTATAGTGCACAAGCAGAGATGTTCCCAAAAGAGTACAACATTTTGAAGTCGGGAAATTCACTGCCTCGTAAGAATCGTTTGATGCCACTGACACCATTCTTAGATCAAAAAGGAATTATGCGCGTGGGCGGTAGACTTGACAATTCTCCTTACGATTTTAATACGAAACATCCAGCTTTACTTTGCAGTAAACACCATCTGACTAAAATTCTGTTTCATATACAACATAAAAAATTGCTTCACGCGGGTCCACAATTGTTCTTGGCAAACATGCGACTCAACTATTGGCCTTTACGCGGCAGGAACCTTGCTAAGTCTGTCGTCAAACAATGTGTAAAATGCTTTAGATACAAGTGCCAAAACATGCAACCAATCATGGGTCAACTTCCATGCTCTAGAACAATAATCAATTTTCCATTTTTTTACTGTAGCATTGACTATGCTGGCCCAGTGCTGATAGCGGACCGGAAGGGTCGCGGTTGTAAACTAACCAAGTCATATTTATGCATCTTCGTTTGCCATGCAACAAAAGCATTCCATTTGGAGCTCTTCACCGACCTTACAAAAGAGGGTTTCATTGCTGTACTGAATCGTTTCACGTCTCGTCGGGGTAAGCCTCAAAGTACCTATATTATCCGATAACGGAACGAACTTTGTTGGAGCTAATAATGAGTTGCAAAGAATTATCACCGAATCTGGTGTTGCATCTGAAATGGCGCAGCAAGGCATTAAATTTGTTTTTGCTCCTCCTCACTCCCCACACTTCAATGGTATGGCTGAGGCTGCCGTAAAGTCCACCAAAAACCATTTAAGAAAGTTGCTAAGTGTCACCAATTTCACTTACGAAGAACTAGCAACCTGTTTATGTCAAATAGAGGCCGTTCTAAATTCCCGTCCTCTAACTCCCTTGTCCTGCGATCCATCCGGTTTGTATGCCCTCACTCCGTCCCACTTCCTAATTGGACGAACAATCACATCTGTACCGTCTTCACAGGTTCCTGACAAAAACATCAGCTGCTTAGATCGCTTCAAAAGGATTGAATACATCCGTCAACACTTCTGGCAGCGGTCCAAGATCTCAGGGAGATAAATAAATTAAATGGACTATATTTGTAGATATATTCGAAGATTGACAATGATGACGTAAGTAAATAAGTAGTTGTACAGTGAGGTGTCAATAGAGGGACGCGTGTGCCTTGGAAGCTGTCGGATCGAAAAGTGGCCGCGCCGCTCGCAGTCCGGTGCACGCCGCCGGTGATCTGCCCCGCGCCCGCCGCGCGCCGCCTCAGCCGTCGGTGACGTCAGCCCGTATGCTCACGCATTTGACGCGTGAACATCCTCCCGCCTGTAGACATCTTCGAAGGGAAGAGGGCAAATGTTGTTGAACCCTCTCGTGATGACTCCTCTCTTCGTCTTCACGTCTGCTACGCGTGTGATGCCGTCGACGCCCGCATATGCTCGTACCACACGACCCAGCGCCCAAACAAGTGGTGGAAGCGCCTTGTCTCGGAAGAGCACAAGTGTTCCTTCTTTGAGCTTCCTGTCTGAAGCAACCGACCATTTAGTTTCCTAGGTCATGTAGTTACCTAGGTCCTTTGTCGTCATCGTCTCCTACCCTTCCTCTCTTTTTCTTTTCTTTTTTTCTTTTTCCTTTTTTTATGTTGTCCTACCTAGGCAGTTAGGCACAACACGTTTCCTTCTTCTATTCTCAGTTTTTGATAATCATTAGCATGATGGACACTTTAAGTTTTATAAATCTGTATAATTATATGTAATGCTTTGATCACACGCATCGATTAAAAGAGCGAGACAGTAAAATGTTGCTCGGCCGAGACAGTGATTTAAGCGAGTTGTAGAGATAAGCGCTGGGCCGAGCACTCGTCTCTTTGTTTATACGTACCGACTACCGAGTATTCGGCCGAGAGCACTGTCTCGCCCGTTTACTCGGTACGTGTGATAAAGGCATAATACCTTGATCACACGTACCGAGTAAACGGACGAGACAGTGCTCTCGGCCGAGTACTCGGTACGTGTAAACACAGCGCCGAGTGCTCGGCCAACGCTTATCTTTAAAATTCGCTTATATTACTGTCTCGACCTAGCAACATTTTGCACAAGCTGAAATTTTGCACAAAGGTGCCTTTTAGAACTTGTACAAAGAATAAGAAAGGATTTTCCAAAATTCACCCCCTAAACTGTAAACGTACTAATTGTATGAAAAAACTTCATTGGCGTTGTGCGATCTCTAAATATTAACCGATTTTGATGATTTTTGGTATACGAATACAGTGCATCAGTGGTATTAAGATTTCGAGCAAAGGAAAATAGAAAATCGCCGAAATATGAAACACCCTACTGCAGGAGGATAGGTTTCGAGGCAGCGTCCTAGCCAGATATATTCTCGGTAGTTGATCGGACAAGCAAGGGACGGCTACTAATGAAATACAAGCGCTAACGGCTAATTGTAGCATTGAAATCCTTTTAGTTCTCGTTCTATTCTATTTATATATTTAATATTAGTCTTTGCTCGCGACTTCGTCCGTATAGAAGTCTAAAAAGTTTCTATTTGGGGTTTTCATTAATTTTTGTTTTCATTTATTATGAAGTCAATAAATGTACATCACACTATTATAAGTAAGAGTGGAATTATAGAAACTTAATGTGAAAATATTTTTTTTATGGTGTAAAAAATCATCCAATGACAACCCTCACTCTTGGGCGGAGCGGGAGATAGTGTCAGACTCTTGCTGACTAAAAGCCCACCCTGTTCCTTCTAGCCTTCATACCGGGGCTCGAGTTCCCTTTCGGACAACCCTGGCCCCAGTAGGCTTCGACCCGGCTGGGCCCGTGCTGTTGCCGCCAACTCCTTGAGGCGCGCGGGAACAGTATGCGCCGTCGACGACTCGGACTTGGTCCGGAAAGTTACCGGATGGCCGGACAGCGAGCTACCCATTGCTCACTGTCCGCAAGCCCGCGCCTACGGTGGCCGGAAATCGGTATCGGAATCCCGGCGGCGGTGGCGAGAACACCGTTACCTGATGCTTTCGGCCTCTTCCTTTGCGAGTCACACAGAAGTCGGCGACCGCCTGCCACTCCTCCTCGCTCCGGACCATGGCCCCAATCAAGGCCCGGCGCGAGAGGTATCCGCCGCCGATCGCCCCCAAGAGGGCATGGCGATGCTCCGCCCAAGCAGGGCACACCTCGACTGTGTGCTCCACCGTGTCCTCCGGGCATTCCGCTCAACGGCGACACCCGGGCGTCACTTCCGCACGAATCCGGTGCAGGAACCTCCCGAACGTACCATGGCCGGTGAGGACCTGCGTCATACGGAAGATAAGGACGCCGTGAGGTCTTTCCAGCCATGCCTCAAAGAGGGGACTTACCGCCATAATTGTGGCGTGCCCAGTACTGGGTTGCGATAGTCGCTGACGCCATTTCACCATGAGATCCCGCCGGAGATCTGTCCGCCATGCCGTGACCTCTATCGCGGCAGCGGACTTTCACCCCGGCGTTGCATCTCCACGCGCATATTGTGCATGTGTGCAAGGACTAATGTGAAAGTCAGTACTTTCACACATGCACGAATAATATCATAACATAATAAAATCATAGACCCAGTAGTTTATGATATTATTATGTACAATAATAATTAATAGTCAACATTTGTTAGCCTTCTGCGTACACTATATTTAGGCGCGCATATGATAACAGATTTTTACCGCCACAAATGTTTACTAATTTTACAGTTATTTTCTTCACAAGAGTATTGAAAAACGTCGTATGATACACGTGATTAATTAATGATTACCGTTCTCAGCTCTCTTAAGACCCTAGCCTTGGCTCGGGTCTAAATACCGCCTAGACGGTAATCACTAACATTACACACTAATATTCCTAATATACTAGTATCAACCTCGTATATATTCTGAAGACTTTCATTCTCATTTCTTACAAAATATGATGAGTTGTGCGTTTTCGCTGACGTGAAGCTGGGCGGAGTGGAGTGGAGCGGACCGTCAATTGGCAGTCACAGAGCCCGTAATCTCCACTCTGCATCAGTAGAAACAGTGTAAGTGGCGCTGAATGGACTTTTCATTATTTATACGTTCCATTCATATCGCTCTACGTGCCCCTTTCCTGTTGGCTACCGTACACGAGCCGTATAAGTTACTTTCATTCAGGGTGTGAAATTTATTTAGTACTAGCGGCACGTCCCACCTTCGCACCGGCAAATAATATAGCCTGTTACTCAGGGTGAATGTAGCTTTCCAATGGTGAAAGAATTTTTGAAATCGGCACAGCAGTTACTGAGTTGAGTTTATTCATTACAAACATACATACAAAAATACAAATTTTCCCTCTTTATGATATAATTTAGTATTAACTTTTTCTCAATCTGTTTATAACATGCAAAACCAGTCGCAGATTCCGAAAGTACTCGTAGTATGTTCAGAATCGACTAGCATATAGCATAGCATAGTCGGCCTTATATTGTTCCCACTGTTGGGACTCAGGCACCCTTTCTAGAAGATGGAATCGATTACTGAATCCATTTCAGCCATTTTTAAAATAGGTACCTAATATTGTTATTCTAAAATCTATAATATAAAAATGAATCGCAAAATGTGTTGGTAAGCGCATAACTCAACAACGCCTGGACCGATTTCGCTAATTTTTTTTTTGTTGTGTTCGTTATTATGAGGAGAAGGTTCTTATGGAAAAAAAAAATGAAAATTAGGGTAGTGTAGGGTAGAGTAGGGTAGTGTAGGGTAGTGTAGGGTAGAGTAAGGTAGAGGAGGGTAGAGTAGGGTAGAGTAGAGTAGGGTAGGGTAGAGTAGGGTAGGGTAGAGTAGGGTAGAGTAGGGTAGGGTAGAGTAGGGTATAGTAGGGTAGAGTAGGGTATAGTAGGCTGAAGTAGGGAAGAGCGGGAGCGAAGCCACGCGGGCAAAAGCTAGTAATCAATAATTATTTTAAATATTGTTACGTATACGTGAGTAACTAAATGCCGGTTTACTAGCAGAGAACTTTATTCACCACAAACAATAACCAATTTTGCCCAGTCATCAATAATCCAAATCACAATTAACACTAGAGTTCCGTTATACTATCGCTTAGGCTCTAGACAGACGGACTGCATTTCAACTGCAATCCAACTGCAAATTTGCAGTTCGAATGCAGTTGACACGACTGCAATAGAACTGCAAACCAACCGTGCGGTCCAATTGCAGTCGGCGTGCAGTCGTGTGAACTGCATACCGACTGCAATCGAACTGCATCCGAACTGCACCATACCCACCCGTCCGCACTACTTTAACGCTCCGCCCCCCCCCCCCACGCATAGAATCAGTCGTAGAAACAAGGTTAGAGTGAGCACACGCGTTGTCTGTCCGTAAATAAAATTAATATATGTCGAGCAACAAGGTTGTAAGATTAAGATTTGACGAAGCTTTACTTCATCGCCTTCTCCTCGCTTTTCTACGACTGATTCTATGCGCGGGGAGCGGAGCGTTAAAGTAGTGCGGGCGGGTGGGTATGGTGCAGTTCGGATGCAGTTCGATTGCAGTCGGTGTGCAGTTCACACGACTGCACGCCGACTGCAATTGGACCGCACGGTTGGTTTGCAGTTCTATTGCAGTCGTGTCAACTGCATTCAAACTGCATCCGAACTGCAAATTTGCAGTTGGATTGCAGTTGAAATGCGGTCCGTCTGTTTAGACCCTTAGGTCGTTAGATAAAATCACTTCACACACTTATGTAGTTCGCTCTTATTCGCAGTCGTAATCAAAACTGACTCACTTCCGGTCGGGGGTTCGTATTTATATGGTAAGCAAGGAAAATTCTAGATACCGACGTCTCAATATCAATCTAGAACAATAGCGGAGCCATATATTATTTTTATGCAAACATGTACCATCCTCACTTTCACGCGATTTTCGACTCTATTGTTAATGACGGAAAGTACCATTTCCCTTATCTAGCTACGTCTTACCTACTATTGTTAGCAGGTACTTATGGTAGACGTTTCGAGATTTTGCCAGGCCTGGGTACGAACCTCCATTCTAAATCTTTCGAACCACAATGCGTTCTAATTATTGGATGCTACTCTTTATTTTATCGAAGAAATGGCGGGTTCGTTTAAGTTTAATGGCGTAACAATATCTATTTTGATAAATTTTTGATAAACCTTGATTGCGACACTAGCGTTTTTTGTGTGTACGCTCGGAGATACCAATACCGATGCGCTATGAATGTAATGTATTATTTGTCTACAATTAGGAAAACTAATTTAAAAAAAAACACTGCTTAAGCGCATCTAAGTAATATTTCAGTGCTTAGATTGTGATTGTAACTTTATTTTCTAATTGTCACTAAAAGGATGAGCATTATTTCAGTTACACGTTGTATAGCAATGCGTTCAAGATTATTACCGAAATCCTGACTGGGCTGTATTAAGATATTATATACAATAATTATTTTTAGTTTATGCGAAACCTAAATATTGTTTGTTGAGAATCGGTAACTGAATGTATTCCAATAGTTTTTACACCAAGTTATATTATTTACAAGCTTTTTATTAACTTGCAATGTAACTATGTATATGTTCGGCTCAAATCTTGCAACTCAATTTTGAAGCATATATCTTCAACCGATTGACCTGAAATTTTGTATACATGTGTAAATTGCGTGACAATGCAATATTATGATAACGTGGAGCTGATCTGATGATGGAGCTGAAAGCTGATCGTAGGAACTCGGCAATAAAATAGTACTACCCAATCGTTTTATTCTTTGTAGCGCATAAAAAGTTTTGTACCTGTAATTTTCTATAACACGCTTTTTACAAGCTTTTATTCCCAAAAATATTTAATAAGGTCATAAGTTGGACATCACCGACATTAAGTACGATACAGGTCACGGCAGGGCACAACGGGTATTAGGAGCCAGCAAATAGCTGGGTGCAAATGCAAAGCACTAGTCACCTGGATGGCCTGGTGACTATGTATTTTTGCTGACTTTAACAACTTTGTGATTTTTCACGATACAATTATAAAATTTTGTATAGAGATTCTTTACATAAAAAAAAACTAATGCAGAATAAATAAACCCATATAAAAAGCTTAGGTATCCAACCGCGCAATCAGACCAAAAAAAAAGGATTGAGAAAGCTTATTGTTGATTGAACCTTTAAACTGAATCTTTTTTAGTTTAAGTTCTTATAGTCCATCCCAAGGTTGTCTGGTACGAGGATTATATCGCTGTAGCCCTGTAGGCGATAAGACCGCCTTTGTCCCCATAGATTTCAGTTTCTGTGAAATTGTTACTATTTTGGTCTACAATACAGTTTATTCTATTCTATTGAACAAAAAAAAAAAAATACATATTTTCTGTTACCACTTTCTAATAGTGTTGCTCAGCAACGAGGCACACGTGGATGAAAACTACACTTGAGAGCAATAAAATCGCACATTCCTTGTAATTTAGTGTAATACTGATTTTTTTTTCTTAAATCTAAAGATATTATGAAGCAAAATTATAACTTAGCTTGACTTTACAAAAACACAAAATTAAAATCATTGACCTTCACGTTATTCATAAAAACCAATCGAACAAATTCCTCAAATTCATCCCCATGCATTGTCACTACATAAGCTTTTATATTTTTAATCAGTTTCCGTCAACCTGATCTTTTTTTTTATTGATATAAAGTAATGCTTGACTGCGATCCCACCTGATGGTAAGTAGTGATGCAATCGTTGATGGTGAGCCGCACTAATTTATTAAGAGCCTATTCAATATAGCCTTGAAGACACCTTAATTATAAATCGGACGGGAAGACCGCAGCAGGCAAATCTCTACCTGCTGCTTCTAGACAACTAAATTTGAGCCGCTTCTCTATATATCGTGTGTACCAAAGGTTCCAAGACAGCCATGGGTACATAAGGCCACCAAGATCTGGCCGGCGGTGCACAGGATCAGAGCGTGCCGAACGTTTTCTTGTGACATGTCTTTGAGAAAAAAGCAATTAAATGCATTTGAACTGAGCCAACCGCTTCAAGAAGTGCGAAATGTATACATCGGTGGATATTTTGAAGAAGACTGGGTAAAGCAGGACTGACTGCACGTCGCCCGATGCTTCATAAGCGAACGTGTGGTTTTTGGGGTAGCATAATATTTTACAGTAAAGCGGAAAAGAGTAAATGTCCAGATAACGAGAGGATTGACGGCTGAATGACATGCCAAAGAGGTGCTCGAAGAATATGTGTAGCCGCTTGCGTAACTTGTGGTAGAGAATCTTTATTAATGCACGATAACGCCAGACCAATGTTGCTAGAAAAATATGTGCCTGCATAAAAAAACGTTGGAATTATCGTGATCGAGTGGTCAAATCCTAGTCCTGATCTCACGATTTGACCTTAAGTGGCAATGGGCATGGCACATTGATCGCAGAACAGATGCCCGTTGGGGCCGAAAGGTTCTAGAGTGGCGACCGCGTACTGAAAGACGCAGCATTGGAAGGCCTCCGACAAGGTGGACTGATGACCTGGTGAAGGTTGCGGGGAACCGATGGATGCGAGACGCACAGCAACGTTCGTTGTGGCCTATGTCCAACAATGGACGTCTATCGGCTGAAATGATGATGATGATGATAAGATATTATTTTCAATACTTTTACTCGAAAACGCGCTAACACTTTTTTTTTATTGTTAAACTAGCTCAGCAAAACCGTAGGCAAGCAGGGACGATGCCCACTAGCGCTATGGATCGACTGTCCTGGGTTACAAACGGCAAATGATGGAACTTAGTGGTCGTTTTTAAAGTCAGATACGCCCTCAGTTGCTCTAGAGCCATTGGATGATTTTCCACTCTAAAACGGGGGAGGCCTATGTCCAACAGTGCATGTTGGACATAGGCCTCCCCCACAATGCACGATCCTGTGAGAATCGCCAAACTTAAGTGGCAATGGCCATGGCACATTGCTCGCAGAACGGATGGCCGTTGGGGCCGAAAGGTTCTGGAGTGGCGTCCGCGTACCGAAAGACGCAGCGTCGGAAGGCCTCCTACAAGGTGGACCGATGACCTGGTGAAGGTTGCGGGAATCCGATGGAAATGATATCTGTTTAATAAATATTAAACTAAAAGAGTCGCAGCGTTATCGATATTAACGCAAACCTATCCATAACAATAAAAAAACAACTGGGCAAGTAATTAAGAGTCGAACTCGCGCCCTAAGTAAACAGTTCAATTCCGAAATGGTGTCTCGAAAGGTTACTCCGAATAACAAAAAAAAAAAAATTGTGACGTAACAACAATTTACAGTTTTCAGATTGTAGCGACATCTATGGCGCCACATAAGAACTACGAAGAAAGTTCGAAATCCTGTATCGCGCAGTCAAAGTTCTCCGCGCGATTAGAACATATACGACAGCCCGAAATCATCTATCGGGCAGTCGCCCACCAGACTATAACACCTGTCTGGTCGGAGGATCCTCCCTTTTCAACGGAGGTTTGCGGGACTTTACTCTCTGTTCCGCATACCTCCAAAAGATTTATTCCTACACTTGTGCTGTAAGAGCTTGCTTTATCCTCAGGATTCTAGGTCAACAGGAAGTACCCTATGAGTTTTGATTTCCTCGAGAGTGTCGAAATCTACGTTTTTTGTACATAAACCGAAGTATTTTTTTTTTGTCGTTAACTTTGATTTTTTTTTACAACTTCAAGAGTCCGCAGACCTGAGTATATGGTTTTGATTTCAACTTCATACCTCCACGCGTTCCCGAGATAAAGGGTCTTGAAAGACAGAAGGATCGAAAAGGACCGAAGGACCTCCCCGGTTTAGGGGGAGTAGTTCCGTTTTTTTCTTTTTGAGGTATGAAATCCTAAAAACAAAAAAAAAACCATAAGCTTGTGGGTAAAAAGCTTATTCAAAACACTTACTCGAAAACTGGCTCTTATCGCACTACGAATAGGTTCAACATGACATGTTTATCACCCTCGTGTTTATTTTTTTCAACTTATCCAAACAAGGGCTTTTTTCATTACCTATTTCGCCACGGTTAACGGTAATTTTTTTTTTTTTTTAAGCAGAGAGGCGGATATTTTTAGGGCTTTATTTAATATTTAATGAAAAAAATACCTAAGTAGTGTTTATGAACAGAATAACTATCATAAATAATAGTATATTTTGATACAAATGGGGAAAGTTTGACACTGCAACCGAGGTGAAGTTCGGTGTTATGGAGCCGAGTGAAGAAAATGTTGTTCTATGTGTATTGAAAAACAAATGAATTTAATTCCGCCAAGTCCGTTCCATCATCGGACCACAAGACGTACGGCGTTGCGCCACCGGTACATGGTGGACATCCCACCTATACGTACAGTAAGGCCGCAAAAGTCCATAGGAACGCTAAAGATTACATTGCTACGAACCGACCGAGCGCGATACTTCCGTGCGTATGTGTGCGCATGTATGAGTATCCACATTCCACAGATAACACACACTAAGGAACTGTCGTCGCACTGAGCTTAAAAACATTATTATTTTTCTGTTCTTACCATAGCATTGTTAAAATTCACGCAAATACGTCATGTGCTTGGTAGCCGTGTGAACTAAGTGTTGGATTCGCAAATCACGTAACCCGAGTTCAAATTATGGTCGGTCCGTTGCAGTTATTTCTTACTTTGAAAATTCCCAATCTATATTGATATAGTTGTTTTTTTATATTTCTATGAAAAATACTATTGCATTTTTTGCACTAAATAGTTGCAAATTACGAATGTGATCTATTAACCACAAGAAGAATCACATTCGTAATTTGCAATTATTTAGTTGTTACATCTTTTCGATGTTATAAAGTGGAAATAAAAAGACGTGTTTAATAAAAATGTTTATTCTTTATATTTACAAATTAAACATTTATGAGAATTGTGACGTCGAATTGTTACCTAGACAAAAAGTTATCTTGTAACCGTTATCTATGTTACGCCTAAGATTGTTTGTTGGAAGTATACCCACTTAGACCATTCATAATATGAATAACGTAACAATGAACGGATATTCAAATTTTAATAAAATAAAATATAGGTAATTGTTTATATCCAGTTATTTATTGAAAAGTGATATATGATTTGGACATTGTAAACATTTTATTTTTGTGTAACGTCACAAATTCATTGTGACGTTGAGTATTGAGGTCATAGCTTAATTGTTCATTTTCTTGACGAAAAGAAGATTGAAACCAAACCTCAATTTCTGTTAAAAGAACTTTAGTTCTCACAAGATAATCGTCAATTAGATGAGAAAAATAAATTGAACTATAGTATTATGTTAAAACAGTGCGGGTAGAAGAATAAAAAACGAAATAGACTCATGATTATTGTCAACAAAATTGATAGCGAGTTCACTGCATTCTTAAGATGAGGCGATGGCACAAGTTAAAAGATATAGCTGTTTTAAACGAAAGTAAACACAATATAATACAGTGTTTGTTAACGAATAATCACAGATATGTTAAAATAAAATGGTAGGCCATTTAGTTTAGTTAACATTAAATATTTAGTGCGAAACGTAATCGTTCTTGTTTGTGCCTCTCTGTCAAGTACGGCTTTTTAGCAGGTTTTCTGTGATGCACGCCTTCAGCGTGAAGTGCACGGCGAACAGTAGGTATCCATCGAGGTGTCATATAATTCCGCAAAATGTCTCGTTGGTGCGAAACCATTCGTTTCGTATACGTCCACCATATGTCGTCGCTGCGCCTCGCTAATAAGCTTCGGTCTCCCACTTCTCTTTCGACTAGCAAGGCTACCTTCTTCCTCATATCTTTTTAGCCAAAGATTTACAGTATTTTTCTAAAATAAAAAAAAAAATATATTAGGCAGCTATACCTACTTCACTTCATTTTCATTATATAAAATGTTAATAATCATAATTATTGAATATAATTTTAAAATAAAACTGCATTTATTAATCCAATAACCAATCCAATAAACCCAACGATTTACGTATTTCTCTTTTAAACCTCATAAAGATACGATGAATGGATTCATAAATGGCATACGTTTTAATTAGAAGATTAATTTGTAATAAAGTTACAATTCATTAATAGCTATTATACTCACATTCAGTCCGGTTTCTTCAGATATTTGTGTTTTATTAAGACCACTTTTATGCAGCCCAATGATAGTCGCCCTCACTTCAATACTAATATTAGCCTGCATTTTGCGAATATTACAATACTGTCAACCTCACGTCACTAACCAACAACTACAACCAAACGACAGTTCATTTCGGTTAAGTTAAAACTCATGTCTACCTCGCAGAAATCTAATTCTTTATTTAGTTTTTTTGTGATCTACCTTTCTAACTCTAAGAAATGTGTGAACAAGTTAAAGAATAATTTAATATATGTAATGCAAATACATAACTTCCAATCGGGTAAGAACTTACAAAAAGTCAATAATTGCGTGGGATTTGAACTTGCGGCACACTGATTTGCGCTTCAATCTGTGTGCCTATACCACTGGGCCATCTTGACTTATGATAAGTTGATGAAATTGTGAATTTCAATCATTTGTTGGCGAAACTTGAAAATAAAAGGTCGTAAGTCAAACTAAACGTCAAACGAATAAGTTTTAAGAATTCTTATGGACTTTTGCAAGTGATAGTACAAAGCGTTTAGGGAGTACATTCATTATGCGTACAGCTAAGGAATGGAATTCCCTGCCGGAGTCTATGTTTCCTGATAGCTATAACCTAGGGGTCTTTAAGTCAAGAGTGAATAGATTGTTTCTAGGCAAGCGTGCTCCATCGTCGGCCACATCATCGCTTACCGTCAGGTGAGATTGTGGTCAACGCGAGCCTATCCATTATAAAAAAAAAAAAAAAAACGTCTGATACACCTGCAAATTTGTCACTGCAGCCTTAGGCTTCATAACACCCTCGCCTACGGCTCGTGCGAATTCCGCCTCGGTCCCAATGAGAAACTTTCTGCACTTGTATAAAAAAGTACTATTATTTTTATTCCTGCAATGGACCTAAAAATAAACATGTTGCTGTTGTACAAACACGTTACAGCAAAAACCTTTCATAAAAATAAATACGTCCTTTGAATGGGTGGCAAGCACAGTGGTAAGCCTGTACGCGACGATAGCACACTGCATATGAAAATCAAATAAATCCAGTACTGGCCCCCGGTAAGAGAAACCTCTTTAATTTTTTTTATTTATTTTTATAATATTTCCTACAATATTAATAGGTATAAGAGGAAAGTGAATACCAGTCAACATTGTACCCAAAAGTACAATAAAAATAGTAATGTATGAACCGCGGAGTCTACAGTGTTCACAAATTCGAAGTAAGTATAATAAAAAAGAGGCTATATAAAAATAAAAATCTTGTAAATACTCCTTCTAAACGCCTTGATCGAACTGGATGAAATTTCATGTGTAGGGTCTATTTGAGTGGGTCCCTGAATGCTTTGAAAAAAAAAAATTGGACCAGGTTAGTGTGTAATCGCAAAGCCAGTTTTCGGGCAGGAAGTGTCTATCTAGACCGCTATAAAGCTAAGCATAGATAAATAAGTTGTTTTGCAAACCGCTATAAAGCTAAGTATAGATAAATAAGTTGTTTTGCAATAATGAAATACTAATTAAGTTAAATCTCTGCCAATATAAGCTTCGCTGCCTTATAAATGCTCGTTATAATAAAGCCTCTTAAATATCATGCTAAGTACCCACCTACACAGTTTCTTCCTAAGTATTCTCAATTGATGTTGTTTTTCTTGAAGGCTTAGTGATGTTAAGTAGATTGCTAAACTTGCAACTAATTGGCATTTATGTTGTGATATAACTTGTTTATGAGTAATATGAGAGATAATGGCTGACAACACGAGTCTTTTAAAAAACTAGTAGAAAAAACGGTACAATAGCATGCAACTAATTAGCTATAATTATGCAGGTTCCACACGCGTACCATAGTCTCTTAGTCATCATCTCAGATGTCTATTAATGTCAGGCTTTTCAAGAATGAGTACACTATTATATTTATATACATTTATACATTGCTGACTTACGTCAAAACGCCTCTTCTATATATAAAAAAGAATCCCTATTTCCTCGGCTACGGCTGGACCGATTTCGCTAATTCTTTTTTTGTTGTGTTCGTTATTGTGAGCAGAAGGTTATGGAAAAAAATGAAAATTTGGGTAGTGTAGGGTAGAGTAGAGGAGGGTAGCGTAAGGTAGTGTAGGGTAGAGTAAGGTAGAGTAGGGTAGAGTAGGGTAGAGAAGGGCAGAGTAGGGTAGAGTAGGGTAGAGTAGGGTGGAGTAGGGTAGAGTAGGGTAGAGTAGGGTAGAGAAGTAACTTTTCCACGCAGAAGAATTCGCGGGCGAAAGCTAGTACCTACGCAAATAACTATTTTATACATAATAACAATATATTATAAAATGTGCCTAGTTAATCACTAATCAAAAATACTAGTAACTCATAGTCATATTTCTGAATAGCTTAATTTCAGCGCCATATGAAACCCACAACACTGGGTTTGGGTTTACTGTCATAACATGAATAGTGAGCCCAAACTGAGTTGCAATAGCCCCGTGTCTCAGTGACCCCTTTTCCCCTAGACGTAGTTTTAAACATAGATAACGCTCGTGGACAAACTTATACCGATATTAGGTACCTATACCTAGGTAACCAGTGAACTTCCTTCTAACTTCTATGTTCAAAAGAGTTACGCGCTTTGAAAACACGTGAATAATAATAATGATAATAATTGATAATTCATTGTCACAGCATTTGAGACATTGTTTTCATTTCTCTATTTTATTCATTTAAATAATATTGTCGCTTAAGTTCTGACACACACGATTTTTTTTGTCAAAATACGAGTACATTTGAACGTAGGTATGTCATTTGTTAGGAAATCTAACAACCCAGCATTTGACGCCTCATTTAACATCAAAACAGCATGTTAGTGTTGAACAGAAAAGCTTCAGACACACCTCGGAACTCAGTTGTGCTCCCATAGCAAAAGTAACTCAGTTGTTTCTAAAAATCGAGTTACGTGCCACTAAACAATTTGTTCCACCGGTTTCTTTGCTTACAAACTGGCGTGTATCGGCCGTGTTGCCATTCCATTGTGAATCGGTCCTTAGGCCTTTACATATAAGAATGTTCCTAATGCTGGGACTCATACATCCTCCAGGTGATGGAATGGGCCAGATACACACATGTATTCGAATTGGGCACGCCACAATTATGGCGGTAAGTTCCCTCTTTGAGGAATGGCTGGAAAGACCTAAGAAAATATGTATTCGATTAAAAGTCGATACATCACATTTCCAGACTATAATAAATGACGTCGTTTTCATCTAGAATTTCTCAGTAATATCCCAGAATCTAGATTTATGGTAAAATGGTTTCAACATTTCAACTGCATGTCAAACGAAAACTCATGTCATGTCCGAAATACGCCAGTTTTCAGCGTTCCTGAAAACTGAATTTTTTTTTGTCGTTACGTGATGCGAGAGAGTTGGATTGAATCCAGTTGTTTTAAAATTGGCGATACTTTTAAAATACCTTAAAAAAATAGGTCAAAAGATTTAATTTTTTAAATCCATCTTAAACAATGCAATAGATCAATTTTATTATGTGAAATGATCTCAGGAACTTGAAATCGTTTTTTTTTTCCTACGGAATGCAACCATACGTATTATTTTTTTCTAAACTTTCAAAGAACCTATTTTCCTGAATGTAAACCTTCCTCATCATTTACATTATAGGGTAACCAATATAGTTATTGCCCGTTTAAGGGATTGATATATCGTTTTTTCTTATTATTATGTTTATTGATAATAAAATCTAGTAAAATAGTTGTTTTTATGTAACTATACCATATTCTTTATAGGAAAATCAGTCATTTATTTTTATATCTTTGGAAATAAAATAATAAAAAATCAACAAAAAACATGGCTCTAAAATCACAGTAATTGCCCAGCAAACCACTATAGTGATTACTCTGCCTATTGGTGAAAATTTGTTCATCGTGTTCATTCATATTGACAGATAGACGCGGTGTCTAGTGTAGACACCGCGTCTATCTGTCAATAATAGACTGGAAGGTGACCCTGAGCTAGTTGGAAAACGCTAGGGAGATTATGATGACGATGAACTAACCATCTATAAAAATCCATTAATCTATATCATCATTTCAGCCGATATACGTCTACTGTTGGACATAGGCCTCCCCCAAGCGTCGCCACATCGAACGTTCCTGTGCGTCCCGCATCCATCGGTTTCCCGCTACCTTCACCAGGTCATCGGTCTGAGTAACTTAAGCTATATTTATTGCCCGTGCGAAGCCGGGACGGGCCGCTAGTTTACATGTAAGGATTGAGTAAAATGGCTCTGCCTTTGATCACAGAGCATGCTGTTGTTTTACTCTTTTATTACTTTTAACGAGCAATGGTGTCAACTTGCCATAGCAATTTATTTATTTTTCTTTTCGATTTAGCTTGGCCGTGTTGAATGAATGAAAGAAAAAAAAAACAGAATCTTTTTTTTTCGTTATTGTTATTGACAGGCTCACGTTTGACCACTATTGACCTGGTGGTTCATTTATTTTATACCACTTGACCAGATATATAATATTCTGTCAAACGCACGAGGATCAAATGGTCGTGAAGTTTCCGAAATTTTCCATTTTCCTGCGCATTTTCTAAAATTTTCATTTCCACTTTAAAAAGAAATTAAATAAATCATTAAAGTCGTTATCAAGTTATGGCATAACCAAGTGAATTAGTGATTTATTTAAATATTAGATTATTGCCGTTAAGGCCGAAAGGTTCTGGAGTGGCGACCGCGTACTGGAAGACGCAGCGTTGGAAGGCCTCCTACAACGTGGACCGACGACCTGGTGAAGGTGGCGGGACACCGATGGATGCGAGACGCGCAGAAACTTTCGTTGTGGCGACACTTGGGGGAGGGCTATGTCCAACAGTAGACGCATATCGGCTGAAATGATGATGATGATGATGATGATGATATAGATTAATGGATTTTTATAGATGGTTACTTCATTGTCATCAAAATCTCTTTAGCCTTTCTCCAACTAGCTCAGGGTCAGCTACCAGTCAAACGGGATGCGGCTAAATACCCGTGTTTTGCCTGAAGCGACTCCCTATCAAACTTCTACAATCCAGTTACTGAGTTATAACACGATCCTTGGATAGACAGACGACCAGAGATTACTTTATGGTTAGACCTTCTGGCGGCAAAAATTTACAAAATGACAACCGGGGCCAACGTGCATTCCGATACTACGGGGTGTCAGCATTATCCTAGATAAACTTAGAAAAGTACTTATTATGAATTGAGACATTCACATTGTTACGTGCCCGTAAGCTCAAGCACGAAAGGGCCAAACTGGTTAAACCACTAACTTAAACCTAATCCACTGGACCATCACGACGTCCAGAGTCATTAAAGTTACGAGTAAAATAATAATTACAATATTATTGGCCTCTTTTATTTATTTTCTCAACAAGAAAAATCCTTTGACGTACACGAATACAAAGAAAAATGGAAAAAAAGTCAGGAGTATTACAAATTTTGTTTGAAAACACTTGTTCCTAAGGTTTCAGTTCAGAAAGTTAACCGTAACAGGTATGGAAAAATATTTTCAAGTTATTGTTATTGGCAAGGCAAAAACATAAGTTTTTTTAAAACTTTTCTATAGACGCCCTTGTGACGGCGGTACTTTGTTTCGTTCTTAGCGTTTTGTATACTTACACAGGTGGGGTTTCTTAGAATTTTCCAGAAAATAAAAGTATGTTCTGAATGTTAAAGGTGATTTTTGACTAGCTTTTTTTCCTGGTCACACTCGCGTGGCGTACTGCGTAAGAACCGGGATAAAAATAGAAGGAAATGTAGAGTTCGTAGATGAGCTCATCTTTGTAGATATTCATTTTTATCTTTTGTTTAATGGAATTCAGTGATGGGACATTCTTTTTTATTGTCGATAGACGAAACCTAATGTGAATAGTTTATTTATTGTATTTACGGTTGAAATAAAGTTTTTTTTTATGATATACCTAAACTACTGATGGTAAGTAGTGATGCAATCGATGATGGTGAATGTCAAAAAGTCAGTGAGTTTCTCAGTTGTCTTTGTTTAGAGTTTATTACTTAGTAAAAAAACATATAACTCTGTTAATTAAATTGGGAAATAATATTTTTTTTTTATTTGCGTGGCTGAGTGAACGAGTTACGCTTTTGCTCTGTAACACTTTTTTATCAGAAACCGGAATGTCACGAAACTTGAGTTTAGTGATTAAGCGATTGACTGCTGCGCTGCGTGTCGCGGCTTCGATCCCTGCACGGAACAAATATTCGTAAGGTTTACATGTTTATGAAAGCACCCACAATGCAGGAGTAATTCCTAGAGTGGCGTTGTGTCTTTTTCGTGACTATAACGCACCCGTATTTCTTCAGTTACAATGCCGTGGTGATGTTTCGGAACAATTGGACCAATATGACATTCCAAATAGGTTGCCTAAATAATCTGGTATCAATGATATTAAACCATAAAATTTGTCTGAGATCGCTAACATTTTATATTTTCAACTTTATTTGAATACTTACAAATTGAGTTCTATCGTTACTAACAGCTTCTATTAGACTAAAAATATAGTTTAAAAAAACTAAAAAACACGCTTTTGTCTGTGCTCGATTTACAAAAAATATGACACAAAGCGCCCCCGCTTTTATCGCAATAATATTAATATTTTTCGTTCATTATTAATATTTTCTACCTATATTGAAAATTATTTTACACTTTTTAGTTTGTTATGCTATGAAAGCGTGTTTTTTAGTTTTTTTTTAAACTCATCATCATCTTCCTGCAGCTGTCCCGTTTTATTTGGGGTCGGCGCAACACGTTTTTTTCTTCTATTCTGTCCTGGCACTCGTTACGCTGTCACTAACTCCCTTTTCTTTCATAGCGCTTCTCACACAATCCATTCATTTTTTCTTTGGCCTCCCTCTCCCCCTCCATCCATCCACATATTTTTTTAAACTATACCTATTTATTTTTCACTTTTTAGTGAATAGCCACCGAATGTGATAAAAAAATTAAGGGGATAAATATTAAGTCCTGTGTGCAAGTCAAAAAGTAGGTCGATGGTACAGCATGCGCAGATTACACATTGTGGTTTTGAAATCAAGCTCTAAATTCCAATATCTATATCAATATCTATAATATCAAATCATAGTCTTAATACAAGTTTGATGTCGTCTGATGAAGTATTATGTCGAAGCCTGGACCTCTCAACAAATATGTCATCTGCATTTGTGTCGGAGTTAAAGAATGAGATTAGAGAATTAAAAGACCGTTTAGAAAGTACTCAGCATGAAATGGAGAATATTATCTTAGAGAACATAGACTTAAAAAAACAAATGACTACCGTTAACCAGGAGCTGAGTGTACTTAGACAATTGTGTAGAAGTCCATTGTCTACGTTTAAACATAACATGTCTTCAAGCACCAAAAAGAGTGTGAGACGTAGACTCACAAATAGTTTTCATTTATCACCTCTAAAACTAGCCGGAGAAAATACAAATCAATCAACAAAACCGGAAAAAGAAATAATTCTAAAACCGGAAATCATCTTAAGCCCCGATCAAAGAACAAGAAATATAGAAATCCAACATCTAGACACCTTAAATTCCTCCTTAGAACATGAAGTGCAGATACACACCGAAACGGATTTCGTCGAATATCCCGTAGACAGCACAAAACTTCAAACGAATCATGTTCTTGTTGACAAAATCCATAACATCAAGGCGAATATCAATACACTAGAACCTGAATGTAGGAACTCGAGGTTCAAATGCGAAAAGAGGGCTTTTATCATAGGGGGGAGACAATGTAGTGGATTAGCTACACACCTCTACAAATCTCGATTTTACAACCCCTATAATCATTATCGCTTCCAATCGATTGTCAAACCCAACGCTTCTACAGAAGAAATTTTGACTTGTATAAAATTGTTTGACATTACCCATGACGATAAACTAATTATATCTGTAGGACAAAATGATTATAATAGTCTAAAATTGGTGACAGAGTTGTGCTTGTTTCTCAAATCGATTGGTTGTCCCGTGATTATTTTAGGTGTGAGTAAAAACATCTGCCATAAAGAAAAAAAAATTAATGAAATGTTACATCTTTTATGTAGACAGGTTGAACAATGTTCATTTATCGCAAAATATGACAGGATTTCGTCGCTCTGCTATCAAATAAACTTGATGTTAGATCAATTGGACTACGATAAAACTTTTTTATCACATGGTTCTAAGATTTGTAAACCAAATACGATCGGTAAAAAAACCCAGAGTACACAAACCAATCACTCATTTCTTAAACAATATTCAAATGAGGCTTCTCACGCTAAAGGCACCATAGGTTATAGGGCAGATGAAACATTTTTTCGTGCCTAAAGCAACTCATGGAAATCTTGTCGTCTTTCATCAGAATATTGCTGGTGCTATCAATAAATCCGATGATATTGAAATGGCACTAAATTTACTTCGAGACAAACAATGTTTAGTTGACTTTATATGTCTAACTGAAACTTTCATTAAATCAGGAGATGAAGAAAACATGAGATTAGATTCTTATAAATTAGTGAGTTGGTACTCTAGGACAGATCAGAGACGCGGCGGTGTTTGCATACTAATAAAGCAGGACATTGAATTCGAAAAAATAAAATGGTTAGACAATATTACTCTGGACAAACATTTTGAAATATGCGGTATACGACTTCAGAAATATGGCGTAAATTTATTTTGTGTTTATAGAACGCCAAATTCAGACGTAAACATATTTTTTCGGAAACTACAAATAGTGCTAGATAGGATACATGACAAAGATAATAAATATAATAATATAATATGCGGTGACTTTAATATTGACATTCAAATTGACTCTAAAATTAAAAATGAATTTATTAATATATTATACAATTATAATTTGACACCTCACATAAGTGAACCAACTCGACAGAAAACCTGTATTGACAATATAATTAGTGATATAAAAGATGCGAAAGGAGAGGTACACGAATTAGGATTGTCTGATCATAACACAGGACAAACTTTGTCATTAAAGACCAGAGCAAAAAATCTTGTTAAGCAACATTGGTTTGCTTATAAAAGAGACCTATGTAGAGATAATCTGAATAAGTTTAATTATTATCTCAGTAAATTGTCTTTCTCAGAGGTCCTTACAGAAGCAGACGTAAATAAAGCATTTTCTCTGTTTCATGATGAAATTTGTCTCTTTTTTAATCTTTGTTTTCCACTGATAAAAGTCAAAATGAACCATAACTCAACAAACCCAAAATGGATTACAAAGGGCTTGAAAAAGTCTTTTGTAACCAAGCGGAAACTACAAAATGAATATTATAAAAACAAAAGTGGACAAAACAGACTCAAATACACTACATATAGTAAAATCTTAAGAAAATGTGTTGCTAATATTCAAAACAGTAAAAATAAACATACTATAGAAAAAGCTAAAAACAAGTGCAAAGCCACATGGAAAATAGTAAATAAACGACTAAAACAAAACAATGGAAACAAAGAAATCAAGGCAATTTCGAATGGGAAGTGCATGCTGGACAGAGGTGATGATATTGCAACTTATCTCAATGATTTCTTTATTAATATCGCAAAACCAAAACCCAACGAGCACCCAAAAAACAAACCAATAATAGGAAGAAGGTTAGCAAACTCTATCTATCTCGAACCAGTTGACAATGTTGAAGTTTATAAAATAGTAAAAGACCTACGGAATACAAATTCAGCAGGATATGATGGTATTACCACTCGATTATTAAAAGATAATTTAGCTGCTATAATAAATCCATTAACCTATTTAATAAATCTGTCTTTGGAAAATGGAACCTTTCCTAGTGCTCTAAAATTCTCCGTCGTAAAACCTCTATATAAAAAGAATTCCAAAACAGAAGCGGGGAATTATAGACCGATTACTTTGGTGCCAATTCTCTCCAAGGTATTTGAAAAAGCAATGTGTGTTAGACTTTTGAACTTTTTTGAAAAAAACGATGTAATAAGTAAACAGCAAAACGGTTTTATTAAAAACAAATCTACTACATTGGCATGTTTTAAATTAATAACTGAAATTCTCAGATCAGTCGACAAAAAAGAAATCCCTATAGCTGTATTTCTAGACATGACTAAAGCGTTCGATATGGTTTGCCATGATAGATTATTAAATAAATTAGAACAGTACGGTATAAGAGGTCCTGCCTACAGTTGGTTCGAAAGTTATTTAAAGGGTCGTAAACAATGCACAGAGATAGTAAAAATGGATCCACAGACTAACACGCAGGTAATCTATAGGTCATCTTTCTTAACAAATTACTATGGTGTACCACAAGGGACCGTGCTAGCCCCGATACTATTTTTAGCATATATAAATGAATTGCCAGAATCAACGGACCAGTACGTAGTACTATTTGCAGATGATACTACGGTTTTAACTAAAGAAGCTACTACTGATCAGGCGATAAACGTTACCAATAAAGCCCTACAGGATATACATGACTGGTTAACTGCAAATAATTTAGAAATAAATACCGAAAAAACTAAATTTATGAAATTCTTGACATATAATAACAATAGAAATAAAAAAGACACAATAGACTTACCAATTAAATATAATAATAATATTATTGAAGAAGTAAATGAAATAAAATTTCTAGGAATAAATATTGATAATTATTGTAACTGGAAATCTCACGTTGACCTTGTTTGTAAAAAAATTCACAAATTCGTTTATGCGCTTCGTAAAATAAAAAAAATAATTAATAAAGAAACAGCTCTAATGGTATACCACAGTCATGTGTGTTCAGTATTGAGGTATGGGATAATTATATGGGGAAACTCTACAGACGCCCAGAGAGCTTTTATAGCCCAAAAGAAATGTATAAGGTCTATCTATGGACTCAAATGGACTGATTCGTGCCGACCAATCTTCACTAAAAATCGTTTGCTTACTCTGCCATCCCTATACGTATTTGAAATGTCTAAGTTCGTTAGAAACCATCTTTCACTCTTTGAGCAGGATGATAAAGCCCAATTTAAGAGGAAAATTGTACAAAAACCTCTGGTAGTTCCTCGAAACAGATTAAAGTTGTGTAACAAAAACTGCTACACCATGGCGGTGAAAATTTATAATAAACTACCTGAAAAAATGCGAAAATTGAATGACTTGGAATTTAATAGAACTTTGAAAAATTGGCTTTGTGACAGATGTTTTTATTCAATAGATGATTATTTAAATTTTAAACAGACTTGATGTATTACTATGTAATAATTATGACCTACGCACATTTATTTCAATTATAACTATTGACATTATTTATAAATTTTCTAACCAATTAATCAAATAATTCTACACAAATTTTAATATATTTTAGAATGGTATGTGCCAAATTAATATTATTGACTGTAAAATTGTATTATGTTTGACTAATGTGACTAATGACAATGATGAAATTTCATGACATTATTGTACTATTGTGCATGCTTTAAAATATTTGCACGACTGTTAAGTCGAATATAGTGAGTCTTAAAAATATTTCAACATGTTAATACCTATGTGTACCTATATTCTAGCAAATAAATAAATTTCATTTCATTTCATTTCATTTCATTTCATTTCAATATTCCAAGTTTTCTACCGGTAATTTTATTTATACGTTAAGAATTATTTTCTGCCTAAAAAAAAACATTCTTGATAAGTACTTTTTTTTTATTGAATTTTGATTAATCCTGGCGAATCTAATCAGGATAATCGGATATTTTAATCGGATTATTGCATCTTCCGCATAATACAGGTTTTCACCAGACCTCCTTCCTGCACCGGATTTGTGCAGAAGTGACGCCCGGGTTCGCCACTGTGCGGAACGCCCGGAGGACACGGTGGAGCACACAGTGGAGGTGTGCCCCGCTTAGGCAGAACATCGCCGTGCCCTCGTGCCGGCGATCTCTCGCGCCGGGCCTTGGTACAGGCCATGGTCCGGAGCGAGGAGGAGTAGCAGGCGCTCGCCTCCTTCTGCGAAGCATTAATGCTAGCAAAGGAGGAGGCCGACCGTAACAGGCAACGTCGCTCACAGCGCCCCAGCCGCCGCCGGGATTCCGATCCCGATTTCCAGCCACCGTAGGCGCGGGCTTGTGGACGACAAGCAATGTGTAGCTCGCTGCCCGGCCGTCCGGTAACTGTCCGGACCGAGCCCAAGTCGTTGACGGCGTGTACTGTTCCCGCACGCCTCAAGGAGTTGTCAGCAACAGCTGGGGCCAGGGTTAGCTCCGAAAGGTAGCTCATCCCCGGTATGAAAAAAGGAACGGGGTGGGTTTTTTAGTCAGAGTCTGACACTATCTCCCACTCGCGGGGCGAGGGATGTCATTTGGTTTCTTCCTACCAAAAAAAAACCGGATTATTGCATTGTCATCGATCTTTGATGGGTGTGTGCAAAGTTTAAAGAAAAAATCTGATCGCCCAAAGTTGGGCAAAATCGAGCTCAAAGGCAAACATACAGGTGAAACTACTAGAAGCGTGTTAAAAACACTAATTAACATGAAAAAAAAAACGATTAAATAACTGATGAGGGTAAATTATGGCCATTTTTTCGAGGCAACCCTCCTATTTGCACCAAAAAAAAAGGAGGCAACCTATAGTTGTTCAGTTCCTTGGGGCACATTCATTCAGCTGATGCTCGACTTTCCCAAATAACAAATGAGGGGTAATTGCTGTCGAAAATGTAACAACTTTATTATTTAACATCATTGGCACCAGATTTAGGCAATCTATACGGAATGTCTTAATAAACGCATTATCTAGCACATTATTTGTCATAATCGAATAACAGATGAGGGAAGAGATTTCTTTTAAGGATCTCGTACTAATAGTATTGTATCTTCGGCCGCTATCATCAACTCAACGTAGATGCGCGTGTTATATACAAACATAACCAATCGATTGGCCTGTTGGTCTAGTGGTTAGTGGCCCTGATTGCTATGTCGGAGGTCGTGGGTTCGATTCCCACCCAGGACAAATGTTTGTGTGATGAGCATGATCATTTGTTCTGTGTCTGGGTGTAATTTATCTTTAATATGTATGTATTTAGAAATAAATAAGTATGTTTATCAGTTGTCTAGTACCCATAACACAAGCTCTGCTTAGCTTGGGACTAGACGGCGTTGTGTGGTAGTTGTGAACAAATGAACAAATAAAAATAAATAGATATTATTTCTATCTATAATATTAGTTTAGATAAAGTGTTGCTTTGTATGACCTTAATTATTTTTTACGTATAAATAAATAATCCTGCGATTAATGAGTAAGCGAATTCTTAAGCCAACATGAGCACGTACGAATGATTTAGATACTATTCGAGTACATGTATGAAATGTACTTGGTTGTAATGAAAATTAAAAAAAAAATAGCTTGTGAGTGTATGTGTCGTATAGTATTATGATATGGCAATTACCTACTCGTAAATTGAGCCCTTAGGCGCCCCAGAGCCGCCGCCGCCCAGGAATCCGATTCCGATTTCCGGCCACAGCAGGCGCGGGCTTGCGGACGGCGAGCAATGGGTAGCTCGCTGTCCAACCGTCCGGCAACTGTCCGGACAGCAACAGCAGGGGCCCCAGCTGGGTCGAAGCCTACTGGGGCCAGGATCTAGTTCCGAAAGGAAGGCTCGGCCCCGGTATGAAAGGCAAGAAGGAACGGAGTGGGTTTTTAGTTAGTAAGAGTCTGACATTATCTCCCGCTCCACCCAAGGGCGGGGGATGTCATTTGGATGATTATTACACACCAAAACAGAAAAATAGCCCTTTGTCGCCCGATACAGCCGTAAGGTGCCCGAGCTGTACTTACCGAGCCCCACCGATGCCCACCGATAGTGAGCGCCGTGCCTTATTATTTAATTACCACTTAGAAACACAGATTTTAATGTTATTTTTTCCATACTTATTTTTTATTTCTACTATTAAGTGAGGTAGGTACGAATAAACGTTTTTTCTTTCTTTCTTTCTTTCAAATGACGTCATAGCATTCTAAACAACAGCACTCGGTGATTTTTCACCTTATCAACAATGTATCTACTATAATCCCCATATCAAACCCTCACACTCGAACACCGATCACACGTGATAACACAGATTACAAACTCTTTTAATCAGGACACCCTTATCTATTTCATCCGATTATGCTAAAGATATTAATTATTCTTATCACGACGTCTTAATTTTTTATCTAGGCGCATTTACGTAAAAATATCTTGCATAATTAATTTCGAAAATTATATTTGTTTAATCTGGTAATTGATAGCTGATAGCGCAAATAACAATACTGTTAATTGTTTAAATCTCTTTGGCCATGCAAGTATTATACAAGTTTTTACTTAGTTTGAAAACGCGTGTCCGTAGTAAGAACCTTTTTCTGAGATGGGTCAGATTTGAGTCTTCAAATGAGGAGAGGCTTTTACTGACTAAAAAGCAATTCTGTTTCTTTAGTTAACGTTTGCGTTCCACGATGGATGGAGAGGGAGAGGAAGGCCGAAGAAAAGATGGATGGATTGTGTGAGGAGTGTTATGTAAGAAAAGGGAGTTGGTGATAGTTTGACGGGTGACAGGACAGAATGGAAGAAAAAAAGTGTTGCGCTGACCCCAAGTAATATGGGATAAGGGCAGGAAGAAGAAGAAGTTACCGTTTACGTTCCAGCGCAACGGTTATAAATCCTGCAGCTCTAGCACGCCCCCGCAGCCCCGTGGCGGCCCTAGTGGGTCCTTGGTAAGAAACTAATGGGCCTACCAGACGCACAAGCTTTTCCACAGTTTTGCTTGCGCAGGCCGGTTAGACTATACAGTCTAAAAGTCATACGACTTTTATCAATCACACGCACGGTGTTCCGTCGCCTGTGTGTGGGTCTGCGCAGGCAAAACTGTGGTGAAATCGAAGATAATGGGTGTGGTGGGCCCATTAATTTAATGTTTCCATTTCGGTAATGAAACTGATCGTGTGCGACCATTTTGGGATTTTTTTTTTTACTTTTGACTACAAAAATGATCTGTAACGGGTACGGATAGATCTCATTTTTTTGTACCGATTAAAAATAGGGGTGTGTAATAATAATCCGTTCCATGAAAAGTGTCTAAAAGGCTTCTGCAAGTAAGTTGGCTTCAGATGTAAGCTTTCCAAAAGTCCAGGACCCCAGAACCTCCGGATCAGATTTTCTTTTCCCCCTGAAAGGATATGCTTTCAGATTGGTCACATTTTTTTCAAAATCCAGTTTTGATGATGGAATCTATGAGAAAAGGCTACGCTAATAGGCTACATTTAGGGCCATAACATAATTTTCATTTAAAACTGCATCTAAATAGTTTAATTTGACTCCGCTTCTAAATGTTGGAGTTTCACTTGTACCTATTTCAGTTTTGTAAATGTATTAAATTTTCAAAACTGAAATAGGTACAAGTGAAACTCCGGAATGAATACACTGAAAACTCACGGAAACATCAAATGCAATAACGAACTATTTAGAGACAGCAAAATTTTATAGTACGGTAAACTCAGTGCTAATGATCTCGAGTGAAATGTTCTCTAAAGCTCCTGTGCTTTAGAGAACATTTCACTCGAGAACGAAATGAACAATTTGCTTTGTTCAATTTTGTCACCTACCGGGCAGTATTAAATTGCAAAACGTAGGACAGACTTTTCAGATATCTTTGTCTTTGTCTGTAAGCATGTTCAGTGAATGGTACCTAAAATCCGTTTTTAATTAAACACTACGATTTGACAATACGAATGTTGCATGTTTTTTTCCATTTCATAAATAGTGAGGTACCGCAACCGATACTGACAAAAAAACTGAAAAATATTCCTAAAAATTTTAAAAATAATTTCATTTTAAAATGCAACTAATTATGGTCAGCTTTCGTACTTCCTAAAGTTAATTTGATAGATGCAAATACTCATAAAATAAATTATAACTTAAAAATTATAATTTTTACATAAGTATATATCTGGAAGCAGCAGACCCGCAACCGCGACGGACATGGGTGAAAACCGCTTCGTGAGTTCGTAAAAGGCCGAGTGTTAAAAAATATGGTAATATTTTTAATTATTTTAGTTTTCAATTCATATTAGACTCTACTATAAATAAATACTACAGTATCTTAGTCCTATTTTCCATAAAAGTTTTATTGTTAAAAAAACCAGTATGAAAAATCGAATTTGGAGACACCACTTTTACTAAAAATCTGGCAACATATTTCTAGAATTTGGCATTTGCACTTGTCAAATCATTGTCTTAATTAAAAAACGATCTTTAGTGTGCGTGTGTTTTTGTAATGATAACCATAATTGAATTAATAATAATTGGGTGGTGCTCTCATTATTTTTATTAACAGTTTCAACAGGTAACTTTAACCAAAATTGAAAATAGAAAGTTTTTTTTTATTGAAAATGTACCGACATATTGAGTGTAAATCCATTCAGTATGAATATGAAAATATAAAGGGTGCACATGCTGAAATGTGACGTCACCGCCATTAGGTTACGAGCGTACAAAAAACTTAGCGATATGTTCTCACCAGGTGCGTGGACCACCTTAACATCACGCTTACGAACCCACACTGTTTCAGCCACTGTTGCGCCAACGTAGCTCTGCAGCTATTGCCAAAATGCGCCTATCCATTAACATAGTACAACTACAGTTACTGTCACGGATCTTGCGCGCTCGGCGTCAGAGTGGGGATCGCTTTGCGCATTTCATATATTGGCGAGCCAATCGTCGTCGTTGTTAGATACATGCTGCAAGCGCAGGGAACGAATCATGAGTGACGTCTATGACGCGATGGCGCGGCGAGCCAATCACTGACACTCCCCGCCCCCGCGTCTCACTTCGCACCTCTAAAGAGACCGAATATTTGACTTCTGCGCAACTTGAAGCTAGCGCTCAAGATCCGTTTCGGCAATTGTACAACACTCCTAAGCATCTTTGCGTCTACAACTACGCTGCGCCAATGCAACTGTTCGGAAAAACTATGCCACGCTTACGTAGCTACACAGATTCTGTCACGCCACACCTACGTAACCAAAACGCTGCCACTACATCGCGCCCACGCAGCTATGCGGCTACCACAACGCCGCCAATAATCACGCCCACGCAGCTATGTGGCTACTGCAATATCGTGTGCAGGCTGCTGACCTACGCGGGGGCTACACAGTACAAACGATTACTTTAAGACAGCGGGTTCTGATTGAATCAAAGAGAAATGCGATTGGGATAATGTCGGAACTTCCGAGATTAAAATTATTTTACACTTTTTAGTGTTTTACATTGAAATCGTTTGATTTTTTTTAAGTTTTTATTTTTCACTTTTTAGTTATGGTACCACCACTAAAAAGTACCCCTCATCCAGTCTTAAATACCTTATAGCCCGGGTGAATCTCATGACAATTCTAATAATTCCAACTTGCTTAGATTACATTAATTTATTACAGAGTTACAGTACCTATACCCTCTCACTTCATCATCAGATCATTTTAATATATCACCTCCCCCTTTTCTTTCAGTCAGCCATCGACTACACGTATAAACAAAGCAATTTTTCTTATTACGACAGTTCTGCTGTGATCCTATGAGAAGTTCCATTCTATATCGTCGAAGTTCATGATCACATCATAACAATATTTCTATGGGACCAACTTGGACCGAAATAATAAATAATATAATTTTTAAAATCGGTCCACAATTGACTAAAAATCGGTGAAAAAAAAACACATTCAGCCAAACATAGAACCTTCTTCTTTTTAAAGTCGGTTAAAAATATATTGCGTCTGTAGGGGTACGCAGAGGTACTATGCACCTCTTTACATTTCACCTATTCTAATCGATGAGCAATGTAACACGTGAATATTGGATGCGCTTAACTTAAATTACTTGATGATTATGATTAATTATACGAGTATACAGGGTGTGGCGTAAATAATGGTCCAACGTTAATGGGTCGATATACCATATATTCAGCTATTACATACCACAATTTAAAACCACTTTTTACCATAGGTCTCAGAATAAAACTGATCTTTATATTTTTTTTGAAAAACAACACTTTGCGATACTAATTTGGCTCTAATTTCAACAAAAAACATTATTTTCCTATTTTGTTTTTTGTATATTACTGCTGAATACATGTGCTATAATACGCTAATACTGTTTTACTGTAAACTTAATGATATTAAAGAAAAAAATTGTTTATTTCAAATTTTAACTATAGTCTTCAGATAATCACTAGACTTGGGGCGCGAATGGTGTAAAAGAAATGTACTACACTGTCGATGCCCATTATTGAAAAAATATGTCCATTAAATGAGAGCTATGGAACGAAGTATGATGGGTATTAAGAAACAAGATAGGATACGAAACACTGTCATAAGAAGTAAGACAAAAGTCACAGACATACTCACTAGAATAGATAGTTTGAAGTGGAGATGGACCGGGCACATGATACGGGATAAACAAGAAAAGTGGAGCAACATCATAACTGACTGGTACCCTAGAGATGGGAAAAGGAACAGAGGAAGACAAAGCAAGAGATGGGAAGACGAACTAAAATTAACAGCAGGCTCAAAATGGAGAAGAGTTGCAAGAGACAGAGTACAATGGAAATTGTTAGAGGAGGCCTTTGCCAAGAGGCACACTGAACTCAGAGATATTTTATAACTTAAAGATAAGAGTCAACCACAAAGTCAAAGAAACAGTTCAGGATAAGAGGCTTATTATTATTATTATTATTATTATTATATTAGAATCTGCATTTAATGAACATATTTTTTCAATAATGGGCACCAACATTTCTTTTACACCATTCGCGCCCAAAGTCTAGTGATTATCTGAAGACTATAGTTAAAATTTGAAATAAACACATTTTTCCTTTAATATCGTTAGTTTTACAGTAAAACGTTTACGAGTTACGTTATCATCTACTCTCAATTTCGGCTCATACATCGATGCAAAGGCTCAACTGGCTGCCAAAAAATTGGGGATCTTAGCAAAGGTGAGACGGTACTTCACGCCGGAACAGCTGCTCAATCTTTATCAAGCCCAAGTTCGATCGTGTATGGAGTACTGTTCTCATCTTTGGGATGGATCTGCCAAATACCAGCTTGATGCGCTGGAGTCGATTGAGAGGCGAGCCAAGAGAATCATCGGCAATGATGCACTTGTAGAGTCGAAGCTCCAAAGCCTTGAGCATCGCCGCCGAGTTGCTAGTCTGTCGGTTTTCTATCGTTTACATTTCGGGGAGTGTGCACTGGAATTGCACAATCTAATTCCGCCAAGTCCGTTCCATCATCGGACCACACGACGTACAGCGTTGCGCCACCGGTACATGGTAGACATCCCACCCATACGCACAAAACGTTTTGCGAACACATTTATTGTGCGTACAGCCAAGGAGTGGAATTCCCTGCCGGAATCTGTGTTTCCTGATAGCTACAACTTAGGAGTCTTTAAGTCGAGAGTGAATAGGTTTCTTCTAGGCAAGCGTGCTTCATCGTCGACCACATCATCGCTTACCATCAGGTGAGATAGTGGTCAAACGCAAGACTATCATTAATAAAAAAAAAAAAAAAAAAAAAAAAAAAAAAAAAAAAAAAAAAAAAAAAAAACAGTTATTTGCGTACTATAGCACATGTATTCAGCAGTAATATACAAAAAACAAAATAGGAAAATAATGTTTTTTGTTGGAATTAGAGCCAAATTAGTGTCTGAAGGTGTTGTTTTTTCAAAAAAAAAAATAGAGATCAGTTTTATTCTGAGACCTATGGTAAAAAGTGGTTTTAAATTGTGGTGTGTGTGATAGTTGAATACATGGTATACTTATCGACCCCTTAACGTTGGACCACTATTTACGCCACACCCTGTATATATGTATAATTTTCAGATAGTCGGATCAATTCCGGGCTCAAGCAAACGAATGTTTTATATAATTTTGCAGAATATTAGATACTAGCGGCCCGTCCCGGCTTCGCACGGGCAATAGATATAGCATAAGTTACTCAGGGTGAATGTAGCTTTCCAGTGGTGTAAGAATTTTTGAAATCGGCATGTAGTTTTTGAGTTTATTCGTTACATACAAAAATACAAATCTTTCCTCTTTATAATATTAGAATAGATGAATACTCAATATTGCATTAAATTAAACATACAATTAATACCTACATACAAATATGCCGTGTTTGCTATCATTTGAAAAGGATTAACTTTTACAGACACACTTAACTTGTACAGGTTGTTGTTGAGTTGGCGACCACGTACCAGAAGACTTAGCGTTGGAAGGCCTCCTACAATGAGGAACGATGACCTGGTAAGGGTTGCGGGAATCTAATGGATGCGAGACGCACATGACCGTTCATTGTGGCGACACTTGGGGGAGGCCTATGTGTGGCTGAAATGATGATGATAAATTTGTACATTTCCAAAATAGTGCTCAAATTTAAAGTTACGCCTTCTAGCGGACAAAAAATAATGTGTTAAAAAAATGTTAAGATAAATACACCGTGTTTGATATCATTTGAAAGGGTTTAACATATCATCAAAATTCAATGTGACGCCCTTTAAAGGACAAAAACTTTTGTGTTAAAAAAAAAATAAGATAAATACGTCGTATTTGGTATCATTCGACACACTAAAATTGCTTAAATAAAAAAAAACCGACTACCACAAAAAAACGACGATGAAAAAGAATGAAACAAGATTTTCAGTACGGTGAAAAACAAAACAGAAAAGTTGTAGTCACACATTATTAAAGTGTTTCGGTTGGTACATAAAACTTGTGACTACGGTTTTTCTTTTTATTTTGTTCTTGATTTTCACCATCCTGAAAATCTTGTTTCATTCTTTTTCAGCGTCTTTTTTTTGTCGTAGTCGTGTTTTAGTTTTTTACTTTTTTTATTCCTGTCAGTGATACTTTCCCGTGAGATGTATTTTTTATGTTTTCTATTCTTTGAAATAACATTGTAAAGACGAAGCCCCGTATTTATAACATTAAACAATATGATCAATTAAAAAATTTCAGCTGAAAAACACATCCTAAAAAGCATTGTTCGCAAAATTCGCTGTATTGATGTCAATGTCAAATCGCTGTGCGGTCTTTCAAAAGCGTGGCCTTAAAAGAAATATAATAATAAGTAACATAGTTGTATTATAAGCAACTCATAAATATCACAATACTGGTAACTTTTTAAATGGACAGTAAGATGGTGGCATATTCTTATTGGCGTAGCGTATGGCACTGCTGCGAATTATACATACGAGTATAATCTATATATATAAAAGGAGAAACTGATTGACTGACATATCAACTTACAAACAAAACTACAGGGTCTAGGAGCGTGAAATTTTGCTCATGGTATCCTTTTATGACGTGGGCAAGCATTAAGAGGTCCAAAATTCGCCTCCTTAGAGGATGGAGTGGGGATTCAAAGTTAGTACGGAGAAACCAAGCGGGCGAAGACGCTGCCAGAAGCTAGTTGAAATATATATATATATATATATATAATATATAGATAATAACAAGCTATAATAGGTATAACATTGGAAAATTGACGTTTTATGAAACTGGACACTGAACTCTGATATCGCCAGATTGGTTTGATATTATAAGTTCACATAAACTTTATCTTTATATATATAATATCATGTTTGTGTTCGTGTGTTTGTCACCTAACTCCCCCTAAACGGCCTGAACGATTTAAATATAACTTTGTGTGCTTTTTAAGTGGGTCCGTAGCTGGTTTCAAAATAAATGCTTAAATTTAAATATTATATTAAAAAGTCAACCTGAAGATCAAAGTATGCAGTTTCATAAAACTACAATTGGATATGACAATTTGACCTAGCATGAACATCGACTAGGACAGACATCTCAGAAACTAAAGTCAAAGGTAAGTGCATTTTGGCAAAACGGGCTAAGGCATTAAGTCGTTGAAATGAACATAATATTGACGTTGCTTGTGAGTTACTTAGCTACTCAAAAATAACCATAATTGATTGGTGTACCTAGGTGCAGAAAAAATCTTCATCATCTTTTCGTTAGTACAAAAACACATCCCTACGGTCCTATTTTTCTCAAATTCAGAGGACTCTAGCGGCCTCTACCAGTTCCACCTTTGGAAGTCCGACCAAAGAAACATGAAATCACCATAAAATAATGTATTTGAGTAGTGACAATTGCCCCTGCATAAGTAGGTATCATAACATTGTCAAGCGATATCTGCTAATAATTCACAGTTCGCAAAGCATATTTGGATGAATGGACGCTAGCCTCTGTGTAATTCAATTACGCATGATTCCACACCACCTATGAATGTTATGCACCTGTGCATATTTGATAAAGGCTTCCTGTGATAGGCGACGGGCCAACGCAATGAAGATAGAACAGACAAAAATAAAATTTATCAAACGCAGCCAATATAATAAAACGCCAACAACAAAAAATTAATATAAAGGAGAGTACATAAAGAAATACCTGCTGTGCTTTCTTTTTTATTATTCTTTGTTCCGAACACAAAGGGTCGCCACTCAGCAATTGCTAGGTGTCAAATACCAAGCGCTTGTTTTCAGCTGGCACCCCGCAGTGACGCATGGAAGATGGTGAAATAATATATAAAGGGGAAGTCAGCTCAAAGCGGCCATAGAAGATAAAGCGGCCACGCTTCATATCTCGGTTATTTGTCATGGCAGAGCTATATTACCACTCTGGCGCATAGTAAGTCAAAAGGTAAAGCGGCACACTGAAAACTTTACCCTTACTTTAAATATATATTAATAAAGTAGTTATGATTTATTGTTGACTAACGTTTGTGTGCGTGACCTAGGTACTTATATGAATCGTGCATTCTATTCATTTTGTATGAGTAATAAATTGTTATCTAAAAATTTTTTGGATCTATTGACAAAGTATCACGTGAATTCATTACTGTGTATAAATCGACAAATAAAAGAACCAACGAACGTACAAAACTCATTTTTAAGAATAAATAGTATTTCTTTTCTTTATTTCGTCAACAATTATAGAGAACGATTAACCAGAAGTCATGGAAAGAGACGATGATGGAGCGAACTATTAAAGATATTCAGAAAAGTCGCGGTTCAGCCAAAGTAACCATCAATATCCTTTTAAGAAGCTATCTAATTTGAGGGTATTTTTAGATTATGATAGTATATTTAAAAAAACATAGTTTAAGTATATTTTTAACTACATTTTTGATATTTTTATTTCATCAAATACGATATAATATGCTTTAAAAACTGTAAATTTCATGTGAACATTTTAAATGCGGCCACGTTGCCCTTACCTCTTGGCCGTTTTACGCGGGCTCTCGGGTAAAGCAGTTTTTAGACAAGTTGTTGTAATAAACAAATCCTATGGAGAATTTAAGATTTGGGCGAATTTAATTTACACATAATAGAAGTTTAATAAAACATATACTCACACGCACTACTTACTACTAATTACTTAAGTATATAATTTTCATAAAAAAAATTAATTTAATGAGATTTTTTGATAATAATAATAATAATATGACAGTTTGAGTCCGCTTTGGTTTTGCCTAGCCTTGAATCCTCTGAGCACACTGACTGATGGAGCTACTGAAGGTAACGGAAACCTTCAGTAGTGCCATCAGGATGGAGTTTGGTGTGGACAAATGTGCAGTCATGCATATAAAGCGAGGGGAGATTATGGAATCCGTGGGAACCCAACTCTCGGATTCCATTCATCTGAGATCCCTCTCTCCAACCGAAACCTACAAGTATTTGGGTATGTCGGAAGCGTTAGGCATCAATGCCACTGTCATGAAGCAATCGTTGAAGGAGCGCTTCTTTGGCCGCCTGAAGAAGGTACTTAACAGCCTTCTGTCAGGTGGAAACAAGGTGCGTGCCTTCAACGGTTGGGTCATGCCGGTATTGATGTACGCTTTCGGTGTACTCAAATGGACTCAAACGGAACTTGACGCCTTGAACTTGATAGGAGGGTTCGTACACTGTTGACTGCATATCGAATGCATCACCCTCGGTCGTCGGTAATGAGGCTGTATATCCCGCGGAAATGTGGGGGTCGAGGCTTTTTAAATGCTAAGACCCTGCACAATCGCGAGGTATGCAGTCTCAGGGAATACTTCCTTGCCGCCGACGTGGGTATGCATCGTGATGTAGTAGCAGTGGACAAGGGACTCACCCCGCTCTCCTTGGCTAATGAGAACTGGCGCAAACCTGTAGTGCTTGACACTAACGTACGCAAGGAAGTATGGCAGAGTAAGGAACTTCACGGACGCTTTTTCCGGGCCCTTCATGGGCCCGATGTAGACAAACTAGCGTCCGTAGCCTGGCTACGCGTCGGTGACCTCTTTGGGGAAACCGAAGGTTTTGTATGTGCAATTATGGACGAAGTTATCATGACGAATAACTATCGGAGATTTATTGTGAAGGACGGCACGGTTGACATCTGTCGGGCATGTCACCGACCGGGTGAATCAATCCGCCACATTATCTCTGGTTGTTCTCGTCTAGCTAACGGAGAATACTTGCATAGACACAACCTTGTAGCCAGGATTATCCATCAGCAACTTGCTCTGAAGTACTCTCTTGTGGAATCGGAGGTGCCGTACTACAGGTATGTGCCCGACCCAGTTCTCGATAATGGCGATATCACGTTGTACTGGGATCGGTCCATCATCACTGACAGGACTATTGTAGCCAATAAGCCTGATATAGTGGTGGTGAACCGAAGCGAGAGGCGTGCAATGATTGTTGACATATTCGTTCCGCATGACGAGAACCTCGTGAAAGCCGAGAAAGATAAACAAATCAAGTATATTGACTTGGCTCGCGAGGTTGTCGACATGTGGGAAGTGGACTCAGCGATTCCCGATACCGGTGGGATACTGTTTTTTATATTTTTAAATGTTTTTTTTTAATTTATTTTTTTTAAGGAATATTTAAAAATATATTATAACATGTACATAAAATAAGAATAAAGGAATAATAATATATTTATTTGCATAAAACATGGTATAAAAAGGTGTTAAATGCTATTATAAAATGGCACAAACATACAAGCTATGTTATGACAAAGTATGCAAATTTTTTAAAGTTAGACAAGTAGGTAAGGAGACATCAATAGTGAACAATTTGATACATTAAAACTTTTTATCTATAAATTCTTTTAAACTATAAAAACTATGTTCAAGCAACTTTTTATAAAATTTAGTTTTAAATGAGGTAGAATTTAATGTTTTATAATGCCCTGGAATGTTATTATAAATGCGCACACACATTGCTAGGCAGTTATTATTATATTTAGCTAATCGAGGCAAATCATTCAGCACTAGTAATTTGGCTCACAGATACGTAGATTTTTTCTAGCCCTTACTGACAATCCACAGCTTGGCAAAGGACTCCGTAAACTCTTTAGCCCGGAAGTACTTTTCCTTGCATAATTAATGACTGGCTTGTTGGTCTAGTGGTTAGTGGCCCTGACTGCTATGCCGGAGGTCGTGGGTCCGATTCCCACCCAGGACAAATGTTTGTGTGATAGGCAGGATCATTTGTTCTGTATTTGAGTGTAACTTATCTATAATATATATGTATTTAGAAATATATAGGTATGTTTATCAGTTGTCTCATACTCATAATACAAGCTCTTCTTAACTTGAGACTAGATGGCGTTATGTGATAGTTGTGGAATATTATTATTATCAATTATTAATTTTCAATTCAATGTGGGTAAATAAGTACTAGCCCGCTTGACTACCAGGGATATTGGCTTTCCCTGATAGTCAAGCTTGCTACCACGGCTTGTTAAAATGTCAGTGGGCGGGGCGGGAGATAGTTTCAGGCTTTTACTGACTAAAAACCCAGTGGCGTAACTATAGGGTGGCAAGGCTGGCAAAATGCCACGGGCCCCCGGCCCGGTGGGGCCCCCGATCTGAGAGACCACGAAAGAAGTAACCTAACATTTTATAAGGGTATTTAAATTTAATTAAAATTACACACAAGTAAGTACCAAAAGACAAAATCAAATAAATTATTAAGGTTTATTAAACACATTCACAAGAAAAGGATCAATTTCTCGTGGCATTTTACCACCTAGTCACTCTATAGTACCGCCATTGGAACGTCCATCCGAACCTTCAGAGACGAAACAGAAAAATCTTCGTGTATTAAAGAACTTGCAATTTATTATGTAAAAATTCGTTTTATGCCTGTACTTCAGTGATTTATTCAAATCAAATTACATCATGACAAGTTTTATGGGGCCTCATCCAATGATTTTTCCACGGGCCTAAGATGGTATAGTTACGTCACTGTAAAAACCACTCCTGTTCCTTCATTGCCTTTCGTACCGGGAGGCTGAGCTATCTTTCAAAACTAACCCTGGCCCCGGTAGGCTTCGACCTTCTTCGGCTTCCAGCTGGGCTGACAAGTATTTGAGGCGCGCGGGAATATTGCTCGCCGTCCGCAAGCCCGCTATCTTCCTTTCACAGTTCAGTTCATTTAGACAAATGTATCACGTTATGAGCTTGCGGTAGGCTAGTACTATGAATGGTCATATTTCAATTCATAGTACTGACGAACTTTTGGTTCCGTTATTTGTTTATTTATTAAAACACACTTTTATGTCTTAACTACACGACCAATCATCAAGAAACTTTGCACAACAATTAATCTTTTAAATATTTTCTCCCAATTTACTCCTCGAAGTTGGATAACAGCTATATAGTATGATTTTTTTTATCGTATAAACCACACAATTTATGTAGGCTAATTTAGTACATAGATAATACGTTTAAGTTGGCGATACTGTCTATGTCTACGGTTAAGTTACCTATTTATATATGTCACCCCTTTTCGTCTTGATTGTCAAACCTGTTGTACTGAATTTCCTTTTACTAAATATAATTTATTTATATATTAAATCCTGAGTTATTTTTGCCCTATCCCGTCAATAATAAATTACTAATAGTATTTATCAACTTAAGATTACCATCAGGTGGGATCGCAGTCAAGCACTAGTTTATATCAGATAAAAAAAAAGGTTGAACATCACATGAACTTCATTAGACGAGAAAGTATTTTCGTTCATTTGACATTTAGCTAAGCTAGGGTGAACCTGACAGGTTTGTCTGTACTGTTGTATCAGAGCGTGTATGTTGCACAACTGTGCAGGTTTCCACAAAAGCTTACCTGACAGGTACCTATAACTGTGCAGGTAAACCTGTCAGGTATACCCTAAAGTGTATGGATGCCATTAGTGAAGTTTTGATTTTCTTTAATTACTTAACAATAATTTGAGTGATGAACAAGTAAGTAATTAAGCTAAGTTACTGTAGCCATCGCTACCGTATGGATAACACTATTGAGATTGTTCATTGACTCATTCGTCGTACAAAATAGCTTAGTGTCCGCTGCCCATGCCTGTGCTCAGAAATGGGGTTTGAATGCGCTTTGAAACATTTGAAAGCCTAGTGCATAGGTATCACACATCTCAAAGGGCAGTCACAGCTCTTTGAGATGTATGGCGGTTAGTCTCTATAGAATCCTACGTATACAGCATATTAATTAATTAATACACACATATATCCAACGGCTGCAATGCTTCAAAGAGATGTCAGCAATGTTATTTTTTAAACAAACTTGATAGCATAAAATCGTAAACAAAAAGAACACCATTTATAAATATCGGCACACTAAAGGGGCGGCCAGATGGATGTAAACCAACGTCACCTTGGTTTATGCTAGTTTGCATCCATCTGGGCGCCCCTTTACCTGGCACCAACGCCGTGTCATGTAGAGACGTAATCTTTTAGCGCCATTATTATTATTTATATTTTTTATTAATAAAATTATTAATCACAATCGCTATTCCATTACTTAGCACTCACTTATTGTCGATATTGAATAATATCTAGATGAAGGGTTGCGTTCAAAATAATTTAAAGTTCTATCGTCTAGAGTCACTCTTACACGTATACACGCACTACCCAAAGATTATTTCTGCAATAAGTACAACGCTTTTCAAATTAGAAATAGTGATGTCAATGACCTTGATATGTCAAGTGTCACTAACTTGATTAATCATTTTATGTTTATGGCACCGAATATGATTTTTTTCTCAATGGCCAAAAAACTTTTTTTTTTGTGATCGTGAACTTCATATAGGTACATCATAGAAATTGCTGAAAATAAAAAACGGGACTAAACTACGGGATGTTATTTGAATAATTTTTGGTATAAGGACTAAGAAGATCATGAGGTATACGCAGTTTAATTTATTGTCGTATTGTCGATGCTACCCCATATTAGCTCTCCCCATATGAAAATGTCTAAATAATATTATTTTACAGCAGCATATTTTTGTTAAATTAGTAAATAGATAATTATAGGTCCATACGTATCTTTTAACGTTTGACTAGTATTATTTAGTGTGGCGTTGTAAGTAAACCTTTGAGAAAATAGCGGGAAAACTGAATATATTAAAACAAGATGGCAGCTTTAGATGACGACACGTTTGCCGCAGTGCTAGAGCGATTGGCTGCTGTGTTGCGTGACGCGAGTTCGATTCTCGCGCTGTACATGATAGAGACCAGAAACATGTAGCAGAGATATTGTAATTACACAATATGGTAGAAAAGAGTGTCCATGGAGTTTCTTGCACATTCTTCTCCATAAGTAGCGATCTATGCTTTTGAATATGCAATTAGCGTCATTTTTTCTGACTGACTGATTCTTGACATTTCAATAATGCCTGTAAATGGTTTATTTGATAAAATGTTTTGAATCTCTGTTCCGCAAACCATATTGTACCGGGCCAGGGTGGCTTGTGTACGTGAGTTTATGAAATAATGATCGTAAACGTACCCACAATACAAAAACACTAAAATAAAGAAAAGTGTTCCGATTTAGAAAACGCGTCAAAAGATCTGTACCCCTAGCCAAGTCGCTTATCAATAAATGTTAACGCTAGTAGAAAGCCTCAATGTACGGGAATGATTGTCATCTCAACGCTCAGACACGTGGCCAGAAAAAAGAATTGGAGGCGTGGCCAACTCAAAGCGTTCGACGCAAGCGAAACGGTTGTAACTTGGCTAGGGAGACTGTACTTATGACTATCTAAAAAAAAAGACTTACGTGGTACGGTACGTTGATAATAGTGATTAAGTCCTCTTCTTTGTGTGGATAAGACAGAGCCGGGTCAAAATGGAAGTGTTCATGTCGTATGTACTTAATTGTTTTTTTGTTTACTTCTAGCACCTCCCGGGTCTGGTATAGTCTGAAAAAAAGTATGACATAAGGCACCTGACCCATCAAAGTGAGGGTCGAGGTAATAGGTATTAGTAGCGAGTGTTTTGTCCGCCATGTCCACACCGACTGCATCCGAACTGCACCATACCCACCCGCCCGCACGCTCCGCACTCCCGCGCATGGTGCAGTTCGGATGCAGTCGTGTTTGCAGTTCTATTGAAGTCGTGTCAACTGCGTTCAAACTGCAATTTGCGGTTGGATTGCAATTGAAATGCGGTCCGTCTGTTTAGACCCTAATTTAAATGGGACTGGGCAGGACATGTCTGCCGCATGTCTAACGAGCTGTGGGCCCTTAAAACGCAGGATTGGAGCCCGGACACAGCAACGTGGGGCCGAGGCAGACCACGAAAGAGATGAGAAAGCGAGGAACCGTGATCGATGGAAGGAGTGGAGGGAGGCCTTTGCCCAGCAGTGGGACAATATGGGCTAACGATAATAATAATAATAATAATATTACCAGGCTCGCGCTTGACCAGTATCTCTTCCAACGCTAAGCAATTATGTGGTCGTCGATGGAGTACAGTTGCCAACACGGATCTTGAACAGTTGCGCAGAAGTCAAATATTCGGTCTCTTTAGTGGTGCGAAGTGAGCGGGGGCGGGGAATGTCAGTGATTGGCTCGCCGCGCCATTGCGTCATAGATGTCACTCCTGATTCGTTCATTGCGTTGCAGCATGTATCTAACAACGAAGACGATTGGCTCGCCAATGTATGGAATGCGCAAAGCGATCCCCACTCTGACGCCGAGCGTTCAAGATCCGTGATGGCAACTGTACGCTTGCCTAGTGGCTTATGCTACAAGGTGCTTAAAAGTTTTTGTCGTTTTGACTAACTCAAGGACAAAATTGTTTCACCATCATCAACGGTGTGAAACATAGTCAATCTTTACAGCTATGTGTCGACACACGGGCCACAAAAAAAGCCGCCTCAAAAAAAAGATAGAAGCGGCCACAAAAAAAGCTAGAAGCGACCACAAAAAAAAGCTGAAGCGCGCTACAGCTTGTGGCCGGAGAAGCTTGAAGTGACTAGCTTTTATTTGTGGCGGCACCGCCGCACACCGGGAAACATAGGCTGAGGCAAGGCTTAGGGCTTAGTGTCCCCGCACACGGGCCACAAAGAGGCCGCTTCTAGTTTCTTTTTATGGCATCATTTCAACGCCAGGCCCCGGCCGATTCCCAGCGGCGGCGGAGCACGGCCGGGGCACGGCCGAGCCACGGTCAGCCATGAATTACTTCATACAAAAAGTATACCATAATGTTTGACCGTTTTTTATTTTTGATTTTAACTGAATTGAACCAATAGTTGTGTAAGCCGATGGCATAATAGCCAAGAGCTTCGAACAACATCTTAGAAAGTACTCGTTAACTGGCTTGATTTAGAAAACGATGCTCCTGGACACGGCTCGTACAGTTAGGAGGTTACTTTCTCTTAAAACTCTGACCACTCTTAAAATGGACCCAGTTCCCTACGCCTGTAGGCTATTTTTTAACTGACTTTCAACGGACGAGGACGAGGTTCTCAAGTATTCCAATTTTTTTTAAAATATTTTTAATGTAATTTTTTTTGTATGTTAAAATCTAGAAAATAAGTAAAAATAATAATAATTTGTGCATCACTCATCATTTTTGCTGGTATTGTTGCATCAGCCAATCACAACCGCTATATTTTCCCCCGTCCCCCGAACCGCACTAGTGAATCGTGTGCCTAGACGAAATCGGTCAATCATCTCTCAAGTGATTTAATTCTTTTTGGACCAGATAATCTTTTAAAGATATTACAAAATTTCCTTACTTATAAAAATAAGGTCCAATTTCGTCCACAACTGGCACTCCACCAGTCATGACGGCATCAGTATTGGAGATGTTGAAGATCCTCACGGTGAAGTTCATGGCGAAAGGAATCACCTCGAAACGATCCATCTGCACGGTATTTTCATCGAGCACCACCTCCTGCAACAAAAAAACTTTATTTTAGGACCTCATATAACATCACGCTTGTTAAACTCGAAGAATTCAGTCTACGAAGAATGCTAGAGCACGTGGGACGCGATCGCCTCCTTCTGTGAGGAAATGATGGTCGCATAGGAGGGCAGTGGAAAAGGAGCGGGAGAATGGAACCACCTCTATACAAGGTGCAGTTTTAAAACTGCACAATATTTCAGGAGGTTGTAATAAAACTCATAAATAATCATGTAAAAAAACGATACCTGGTCAATAATCAGTAATACTTGTTATTTAATTTTTTAATTACACTAAACTAAATCGATTGATCGATGGCCGCGGGGGCGTGGCTAGGGTGTGGCGTGCGGGATGATGATTGGATGATACATTATTTATGAAACTATCGTTGCGAGTTAGTGTGTGTGAAAACGCCCTTTATTGTTCTGTGTTTGTGTGTGTGAAAAAAAGCGCGATTATAAAAAAAAAAAATTACCTACTTATTTTATTATTGATTCGGGTCGAGAATCACTAACATAATTACCTCCTGAAATATTTTGCAGCTTCAAAACGACACCTTGTATCTGTAGTTGAAGCTCCGGGCGCCGTAAGGCCTGCATCTAATGGCTTACATGTAGTAGACTTGGGCAGTTAGTGACAAGCCTGCTACGGCTGAGCGCCGTGTTTTTACTCGGCTCTCTGGAGCAGTCGTACGCGGCTGCAGAGGATAACGAGTCCACCAGAACTCAGTGTGAGCGAGAGAGCGCTACAAAATGTGCAAGTACTCTATCCTCTCGGCCTAAGGTAGCTGCAGAACATCGTGTCGTTGTGTCAATAAGACTCTAACAGACTTCCAAAAGTTAAAGAAGGCCGAAGTACAGGGTAATACACAAACATATTGCCAGTTATGTTTAAGGTGGATAATGTTTCAATTGCCTGCGAAATTTTTTTTTTTTAAATAGCCGTTTTTTACTAGGTAAATTTCTCATACACATTTCTTTTTACGTGCGTAAGCTCTGAGTACTTGGAAAACAGCTACACACGTAGATTCACGTGTGTACGTACACACATCCGAGACAGACCGGCCTTTGTGAGATAAACAATCTATCGTCTTCTTAGACTTGTAGCTCCAGAGCAGCATCCTTACAGGTAATTTTAAACTTTCTACTGCAATCATGCTTTTACTAGACAATTCCACCGGATAAAATAAATTAAATTTCGAAGTATTCTCGAAGTAGTTCTGTTTAAGTTGCTAACTGAAAAGGCTTTGACGTCTTTTTATCAGAACTGTCCTATTTCACCACTTATTACCCTCTGAATTCCTGTGAAATGTAGAAAAAAAAATCACAAGACGTAGATTTATCTTCTATTTATCAATTCGTCTTTGTAAACATTACATAGAATTGAACGAAGTAAACATTTCATAGAATAGATCTTTGAAATTAAGTCTGTAAACATTTCTCCCTATTGAATAGCAAAAAACATTGCGATAGTGTTTTTAAAAATCAGTCTTCTTTTGAGAATTATAATGTTCAGTTTGGCAAAAATCAAACAACGCCATCTAGCCTTAAACTAAACAGAGCTTGTGCTATGAGTTATAGATAGACAACTGATAAACATACATCTTTCTAAATACAGACATATTATAGACTAGCTGTGCCCGCGACTTCGTTCGCGTAGACTACAGGATTATTAGAATATTTTTTTCTAAAATAAAAATAGCCTATGTTACTCCTTATTACATCAGCTACCTGCCAAAAAAAGTCCCATCAAAATCAGTCCAGCCATTTCAGAGATTAATCCGGACAAACAGACAGACGAAAATTGTAAAAAAAAAATATTTTGGTGTATGTACCGCATATATATATATGCATGTAGTAAAAAGCAGATATTTCAATATTTCAAACAGACACTCCAATTTTATTTATTTGTATAGAGTATAGATGTAAAGATAAATTACACCCAGACACAGAACAAATAAAACAAGAACACAAGGCGTACTTTTCATGAAACTACATTTCTGTATGACTTATGCAATAACTGGTACAATTGCCGGCATGGATCTTGAGCGCTGGCTTCAAGTTGCGCAGAAGTCAAATATTCGGTCTCTTTAGTGGTGCGAAGTGAGACGCGGGGACGGGGAGTGTCAGTGATTGGCTCGACGCGCCATCGCGTCATAGACGTCAGTCATGATGACGTTCCCTGCTGCATGTATCTAACAACGACGACGGGGTCGCTTTGCGCATTCCATACATTGGCGCGCCAATGCTCGCCAATGTATGGAATGCGCAAAGCGACCCCTACTCTGACGCCGAGCGCTCAAGATCCGTGACGGTAATTGTATGATTGTTTAAATATAGTAACAAGTTGTGCTATGTAGTGCCCAGAACATGCAAGGGACGCGAGGTGCGCGCACGGCCTGTATTTGCCACCAGTATCAGTCGAACAAATGCTGGCTTGCGTGCCCCTCTTCATCGCGTTACGAGCAATTTTAATAAAAATTTCAGCGATCTGTTTTCCGAACCTAAAAGGAAATTTAAAATAATGTTGCTCAACATGTTAAAAAATCAACATAATTATTAATAAGGCGGGTCTATTTTTTATGAACCACAATGTAATTTAAAGTAGCTTTTCGTATTCCTTTAAAAAAAATAAAAAATAACAGCGCTTGTCAAACCAAATGTCTCATGTTTGTATGTGGAGAACGTTGTTGATATCGTATAAAATTATTGTTAAGCCTTTTTTATGTATTTCCCTATGTGTTATTGTTTGTTTTCCCTAATAAATAAAAATAAATAAATAAATGACCGTGCTATAATCATACAAAATTTTTTCTTAGGTGGGAATCGAACCCATGACCTCTGATATAGCAGTCATGCAGGGCCACTAACCACTAGACCAACAGGCCAGTCAAAACTACCTAGGCTAAGAACTCACGAAGCGGTTTTCACCCGTGGCCACCGCGATAGATGAAACAGATATTTTATTTTGAAACTCAAGAGACCTCAGATTTACACGGTTACATAGCCGCCGCCGCCGTTGTGGCGATTTTCGCCCGCAAACCTGGCGGACGATTATAGCAAGACCTGCGTTTGCAAGACGGGTGATGAAATTGTCGGTATCTCATCTGGGAAAAAGAAAGTACAGAGCCCCATCTGTTACAGCCAGGGACTCAAACTGTAACCGTAATAATGTGTTTTAATACTGTTTTTTAAAACAGTTTTACCAGAAAAACACATTTAAATGTAACAGATACAATAATGTTACCGAATGAAACTGTAACCTTTTATATGTGTTAATAAGTTTTGCCGAATCAAACTGTAACCGGTTATATGTGTTAATAAGTGTTAATATGTGTAACTGAAATAATCAGTTTTAGTATAGCTTTAGGAATGCGTAATTTTACAGTACCTTAAATAAGCAAATTGCTAATTTGGCAACGCTGCGTTTACCTGTTACACTTATTAATACTGTTAACACTTTTATATCTGTTACAGACAAGTTACAGTTACACTTTTATAAGTGTTTTGGGTTAACACATTGAAAACACTCTTATAAGTGTTACATATTTGATTCTGTTACCAATTCAACACGTAACACTTATAATTCTGTAACCTTTATGAAGGTGTTTTTAAGTCCCTGGTTACAGCACTATACAGCAACATAAGTAAGAAAGAAAATACTGGAGAAAGACTTTTTATGAGATAGTATATCTAAGGACCCGTCACCATCACCACGGCGCGGCGCCGTGCCTTTGCACGGTGGGCGGTTGGTTGGGAATGAGATTTTTTTTTTGAATATTTTAGAATGACTGGACGTGGATTAACGAAACAAAGAAGTCAGTATCGATATTTTACGGACGATCCGCACAATGGTAAAACCTGGGTGCTTTTTCTCGCCTTGTACTTAAGTACATATGACACAGAAATCTCCCGAAACAATCATATCCGGTGAAGACCTACATCAGGTGGGAAATGAGGATGCTGTAGGGCCTTTTTAACCACGCCTGATGGCTGCGATTGTGGTGCGCTCAGGGATTGATCACTCATCATCATCATCATTTCAGCCGCAAGACGTCCATTGTTGGACATAGGCCTCCCCCAAGTGTCGCCACAATGAACAGTCCTGTGCGTCTCGCATCCATTGGATTCCCGCAACCCTTACCAGGTCATCGGTCCACTCATCATCGGTGGTCAATCAATTAACATATAATAGATGCTAATAGAGAAAGAAGATATGTTTCATTGACTACATATAAATTGGCATAGGGCAAGGGAATTTTAATGTCAGGACCAAGGCTAATTCAACTTATTTATTTAAAATCTAAAAGATTTTTAATATTGATATGGTCACTCTAAGATGATGCAAAAAGTCCCTCAAGGAACTGAATAAATTAACCGACTTGGTATTCTAGGGATCACACAACTTTTTACGATAGAAGAACTGAGTTGCGTGCCTTAGTTTTTTTACAAGTTATGTTTTTAATGGCATTTAGAAAATAGGTAAAATTTACAAGTCCGTCATAAGACCTGTAATACTGTGTGGATCAGAATTTTGGGATGTGAAAAAGAAGGATGAAAAGAGATTGCATGTAGTGGAGATGAGAATGTTGAGATGGATGTGTGGTGTGACGAGAATGGATATAGTGAGAAATGAGTATATTAGAGGAAGTTTGAAAGTGGCACCAGTGACTGAAACGTTGAAAGGTAATCGGTTGCCTTGGTATGGTCATATGAAGAGGTGGGATGAAGCGCATATTACTAAAAGAGTTCTGAGTATACATGTAGATGGATGGAGAGGGAGACGAAGGCCGAAAAAAAGATGGATAGACTGTGTGAGAAGTGATATGAAAGAAAAGGAAGTTAGTGATAGTTTGACGGGTGACAGGACAGAATGGAAGAAGAAAACGTGTTGCGCCGACCCCAAGTAATGTGGGATAAGGGCAGGAAGAAGAAGAAGAAGTTTTTAATGGCATTTAATATTAAACCCGTGCAGAGGGGAGCGAACACTAGTAAATTAATAAACATGTAAAATGTTACTTTGATCGCAATGTTAATTGTCGGAAGAATTAATTAAAGAAACTCCACAGTCTAATGGGCAGGATTTAATTAGAGCATTCATTTTATCTGCAAGAGAAAGCTAATTAAGATTTTTCCTTTACTAAGCGAAGTAAACATTCCCCCTGGAGAAAAATTTTAAACAAGAAATTTATTCTTTAGTAAGAGAAAATTATTACTATTTTTAACTGGAGTAGTGCACTTTGAAACTGAACGCGTTTAACTTTTTGTTTATTTTTAAACAAAATTAAATCAGACCGCTGAAACCCGAAATTATAGAGCCTCGGGTATGTTCGCAAAGGCACGCACTGATTGTTTTCAAACGATAGTGGCGTAACTATAGGGTGGCAAAACTGGCAAAATGCCACGGGCCCCTGGCCTGGTGGGGCCCCGGTCCGAGAGGCAAAAGTAAATATAACTCAATGAAATTATTAAAATTTATTAAAGCATTTATATGAAAAGGATTAATTTCCCTTGGTATTTTGCCAGCCTTGCCACCTTATAGATACGCCACTAGAAAGCCCACCCTCATAGACGAAATATACTTAAAAGTCGTATATTAGAGAACTTGCTGATTTTATTAATAATAAAAAATATTTTATGTCTGTACTTCAGTGATTTATCCGAATTAAATCACAAAGTTGACTATTTTCCTGGAGTCTTATTCAATCATTTTGCCACGGGCCTCAGATGGTATAGTTACGTCACTGTCAAACGACTATGCGCATGTGCGATGTCGTGAAGTCTACATTCTTAGTGAGTGAGCTAACTCTAACATCGTACTGGCGATGATTGCTGCAACGCCGGGTTACCATTATCAATGACGAAGTTTTGATTGTCATCATCATCTCCCTAGCTCTTTTCATCTGATGTAAAATACTGGTATTCAACCGCTAAACCGCCAAACTAAACAAATTAAAAGATTCATTATTTATTGATTGAGGTTTATTTGATTGTAATTTATTTATTTGATTAAAATTTATTTAAAATGTTTATTTAATTTCATTTAAATTTATTTATTGATTTAATGTATGTAATTTTAATTTCTTTCTACTACTACAAAAAAGCTTTCGATACTGTGTCACACTCTAGTATATGGACGGCTTTACAGGCTCAGGAAGTTGAACATAAGTATATTGAAATAATCAGAAATATTTACAAGAGTAGCAAAGCCAAAATAAAACTAGAAACTACTGGCCCTACATTTCCCATTGAAAGAGGAGTGAAACAAGGCGATCCGTTAACCCCAAAACTATTTATATCTATTCTAGAGTCAATATTAAAAAAATTAAATTGGGAAAAAGCAGGACTCAACATTAACGGCAAATATTTAAGTCACCTGCGCTTCGCAGACGACTTAGTTCTCTTATCAGAGTCTAGCATTCAACTCCAAGCTATGCTTGATGCACTAAACGCAGCCAGTAAACGTGTAGGACTGGAAATGAATCTTTCCAAAACAATGGTCATGTCCAACACATGAAAACAAATTGGCTTCGACAGAAAACAGAATGAACAAGAAGTAGAACGAAGAGCTCAAAATACTTGGAATAAGTACTGGGGGCCGACCATAAGACCTTAAAGCAGTATTGTTTTAATATTACTTAGGCTTTTCGTACCATGACGCCTTCAAAACAACCTTAATACAATATTAAAACAAGATTGTTTTCTTAGCGATTTTGTGACGTCACTCTTAAAAAGTTCATTCTTTTCGTACTCTGACGGGATTTTTGACCGCTAGCAGTATTGTTTTTACGTCAAATTAGCAGGAGTAAAAAAGTTGCTCGGACGCAGCGGATTTATTATTGTTTTCCAAATAAATACCATTTAAAGTGTTTTTTGTGACATATAAAGTATTTGAAACTTATTTCGATGCCTAAACGAGCCCAGTTAATTGTTTAATCTGGTGATTTTTGTCCATACGTGGGTTATTAATTTATTATTGTATTCTAGATGGCGAACATATAATATGATTTTTTTAGTTTCTGGAAGCAGATAACTCTGAATTCAACAGTGCACGAACAACAACACAAACAACAAGTTATTTCACTGGAATACACTGTTTAACTTTACCTTGATTCCATGACGTCCATATACAATAAGTTTCAAGGATACGCACTTCGTGGGTTCAATTATCCGCTTCGAATACCAACCACTTGGAGACAGATTACCTACTCTACACATATTTAAGCACTTGAAAACTTTTTTAATATTTCAAAATCGGTTCGCACTCAACAAATCAACACTGATAAGAATCTTGTTAATGTAAACATACGTTCCGAAACCAAATTCTGAATAATATGATTCACACTAACTGGCAACTAAAATTAAATGTTAACGTAGTCGCTCGCAGCTTTTTGTTTTTCTACCATATTAATGTTAATTCTTAAAAGTTATTACGTCCTTTTTATGAAAGTTACTTATATCGTTTTAAAAATATATTTTATAAAGACATTTTTTAAGTTCACAATGAAGTAGCGATTCAAACAAACATGTGAAAGAGACAACGCTATACAGATCTATATAGCGCGTATCTTTTCTGTTTAGCAGGGAATAGACAAAATATTTAAAATCGTTCATTCTTTCCCAGCCCCTAGCAGGAATACAATCATACTGAGCCAATAAGTTCATGGTACGAAATGAAGTAATATTACTTTAAGATGGAAACAAAACGTTCCTGCAATAAGATTGTTTTATAAATGTTTATGGTTCGACCCCTAGTCCTTAAGCGAAATATTTAAAAGCAACATGCCAATAAATATCAAAACAAAAGTTATGACGTCATGCCTCCTACCATGCCTAACCTACGCGTGTCAAACTTGGAAGTATACATCCAAAATCAAAAACAAAATCATCACCTGCCAGCGCGGAATGGAACGAAGCATGCTACCTTTTGAATGTCTTAAGTTACACAGTTCGACATAAGCCATTGTCTTTCTATTGTGTCTCTAATTACGGCATTCGAAGAGTTAATATTAAAAAAATACAAAAAATTCGTCACACAAAATTAAAAAAGTCACCAAAGCCAAAGATGCCTTAAGTTACGCTAAAAAATTAAAATGGAAGTGGGCAGGTCATGTAGCGAGGCTAGAGGATGACAGATGGACTAGCAGGGTAACAAAGTGGAAGGGCCCACACGGCAAACGTCCCAAAGGTAGACCACATTCGAGATGGGCAGACGAAATTATAAAAATAGCTGGGCCCAGCTGGACGCAAATAGCCCAAGATAGAGACAAATGGAATTCTTTAGAGGAGGCCTTCACCTTCGTCTGAAGAGGGGTTCTTGCACATAATTAGCGTTTGGATCAATCAATTTGGATTCCCAACCATTTGTAAATAATTTTAACTACATATTTTTATTTTTATTTTCGTACTTGTAATGCAAGAAATAAAAGGCTTTTTATTTTTATTTATTTTATTTTATAATTTCTTTCATTTGATTTTAATTCGTTTAATTTGCCCTTATCATCGTCGTCGTCGCAGTTGTGTTCCGTCTCGGATACCGCAAGTAGCGGAACTGTGGACGTGGGAGAATGCTCTCCTAGCGAAGGAAACAGAGCGTTCACTTCAGCCCCCACAAGCCGGGGCTGAAGACTCTGTATCACTGTCAGCGGGGGAACCAAAGTGCGGAATTGCGGGCCTCTGTTCATATCCCCCAGATACACTTTGCGAGCCACCACCTTCTCCGTTCGGAAGACACGGTATGCCACCTCAAACAAAAACCTACGTCACAGATTACTGAATAGTTACGTTCTCCTTGCGAAACTGAGTGGTCACGCATATCAAGAAACATATTTGTGTACACAAATATTTTTTCCCAACCATCATATTAAATACCAGCTGTTACCCGCGACTTCGTACGCGTCAATTTCTGTAATTATGATCGCGATTAAGAAGTTTTTAAAAGAATATATTTTAAAGTACTTCTGCGTAAATGATATTTTTAGTTTTATTTTCTTGTGGCAGAAGAACATACTGTTTTTTTCCGCAACCCAATCTTGACAACGCGACATTATAGTTGGCCGTGTGTCTTGACGTACATAACTCGATTCCTACGTGTTTAAATGTTTGCCCCTGTGATTTGGTTATTGTTACGGCAAAAGATAACTTAACGAGAAATTGATTTTTTTTTATCAAAGAAAAATCATTTGGAATCAATGATTGATGCGAGGTATAAGCATTGTTTGCTGGTGGACCAAACAAAACTATTGCAACGATCACCTCATTGCGAAGGCATTTGATTTGAAGTCGGATCCCGTTACATAAATTTGGTGGTAAGTAAAATTATTGGGGCACCTATTTTTTTCTTGATTTTCCTCAAGTTAAAAATAGGTGCCCCAATAATTTGTGGGGGAAGGCCCTTCGAGAAACTCCTGTGGGTAATGGACCTATATCTATATCTCCTGGAAGTTTAGTTAAAAATAGGTCGTTCGTTTCGTCAACGCTACTGTTTCTCGTCGCCAATATTGCCCTTTGACACATCCATTGATAATATTTTTTATTTCGACGTTATCAGGATAAACTTTCGATATTAAATCCTCAATGCTAGTCACTCTTTCTTCTAAGGCAGTTATTACACTGCCATGCACCACGCAGCGTAGTGCGTGAATGCGCGTCTTAACTTGATTGTAAGTATCTCTGTTTGTACAGAAAACACGCACAGTCCAACACACTGAAAATGCATCCACGCGCGTTCACGCACCTACATGCGGAGAAACATGCACTTAAGCGCGTGGGTGCGGGGCGACTCACGCACGGTACTCACACCACACTCAGTGTGGCATACCTACCTTGCGTGATTTTGTATGAAATGAGTGCGCGCCTGCGTGAATTTACAAAACGCACCTACGCGCGTGAGTGCGTAAAAAACCCGCACGATGTTGCAGATCTGCACTCCCGCAAGTAAGTGCGTAGGTGCATTTTCACGCGCTACGCAGCGTGGTGCTTGGCAGTGTGATAACCTCCTAAATCGCGATCAATTTCAATTTTATTTTCAAAATGAAGTACTTTCCTGTCTCCTATTAAAAGTAACGCTGAAAGAAAATTTGTACTACCTTCCCCCAAATGTGCTCTTAAATTATTCGTAGATAGTTTTAAGTTATATGGTGTCCGGACGTAAAGAATAACACCATCCCATTTCTTCCCGTGGGTGTCGTAAGAGGCGACTAAGGGACATTTTGAGACCATGCGTAATATAAAGCACTGAAGGTCACCGCATGGTGATGCGTTAACCACCAACAATAGCGTTCCCAAGGAGGGTTGGTGTCAGGCTGGCGGCCGACTATAAAACAGTTGCCAAATCTTTTTGTAACATGTTTGTTAATAATAGAATGCGCGATAGGATTAGGGCGTACCCCACAGGCGACGCGCAGGGGCAGCACCCGGCTTCTGTGGGAAATGGACCAGGGTTGTTGCACCATCCCGGGCGGGTGCAACGTAAGAAGCAAGCTCGGGAAATCAGATTGAGGTATGCTAGTTGGAATGTTGGGACTATGACTGGAAGGGCCAGAGAGTTAGCGGATGTATTGAAAAGAAGACGGATAAATGTAGCATGTTTGCAAGAGACCAAATGGAGAGGAACAAAAGCGAGAGAAATTGGTGAGGGATATAAGTTTTATTATTGTGGAAGTGATGGAAAAAGAAATGGTGTAGGAATAGTGCTAGATAATAAATTGAAAGAAAGCGTGATGGAAGTTCAAAGGATTAGTGATAGATTTATAGTTGTGAAAGTTATGTTAGAGAATGTGATGCTGAATGTGGTTAGTGTGTATGCACCACAAGTAGGATGTGATGAAATAGTGAAAGAGAAGTTTTGGGAGGATTTTGATACTGCCTTAATGACCATCCCTGTACATGAGGAATTGATAGTTGGAGGTGATTTTAATGGACATGTGGGAAGAATGAAAGGTATTTATGAAAGAGTACATGGAGGATGGGGTTTCGGAAGTCCGAATAATGAGGGAGAGACGCTGCTGCAATCTGCTACCGCCTTTGACTTAGCAGTAGCCAACACTTGGTTCAAAAAAAGTGAGGAACACCTTATTACGTACAAAAGCGGTCACCACAGAACCCAAATCGACTACTTTTTAGTTAGGCGCAACAACATAAAGCACGTCAAAGACTGCAAAGTGCTGCCAGGAGAAGATCTAGTATCGCAGCACCGACTCCTGGTTATGGAATCGCTAGTTGAAATAAAACGTAACAAAGGCAAAGAGCGTCCTCCCCCCAAAATAAAGTGGCATATGTTAGAGAAGGATGATTGTGCGAAAAGGTTCAGAGAGCGAATGGTGGACAAAATGATAGAGTTGGGTGACATGAATGACCGAAGTATAAATGAAAGCTGGAATGAGATGGCAGAGTGTATTAGACATGCAGCGAAAGATATTTTGGGAGAAACGAGAGGAAAAGGCACAATAGATAGGGATACATGGTGGTGGTCGATAGAAATTCAGAATGTGTTGAAAGAGAAGAAGAGAAAGTTCAAGGAATGGCAGCGTGTAGAAGCGGGAAATGGTAGTCTGAAAGCTGAAAAAAAGAGGGAGTATGATATTTTGAAGAAGAAAGCTAAGAAAGCCGTGGCATTAGCAAAAGCAAAAGCCCAGGACAAACTGTACAACACACTAGACAGTCCTGTAGGCCAAAAAGAGCTGTACCGGCTTGCTAAAAGAAGAGAGAGAATGACGAGGGATGTTTGTCAGGTAAGATGTGTAAAGAATGAAGCTGGAATGGTCCTATCAGACGATGAAAAAATCAAAGAGAGGTGGAAGGACTATTTTGAAAGACTAATGAATGAGGAAAATCATTGGAATGGAATTTTAGAGAGTAAACCAGTGAATGTAGGGTTAGTGAGAATGGTTAGTATGGATGAAGTCAGAATAGCAGTGAATGAAATGAAAAATGGTAAAGCCATTGGTCCAGATGGAATACCAGTTGAAGTGTGGAAGTTATTGCGAGTGGATGGATGGACGTGGTTAGCTTTGTTCTTCAATAAGTTGTTGCAGGAAGAAGCCATACCTGATGATTGGTGCAGCAGTTTCTTGGTGCCCATCTTTAAAAACAAAGGTGATGTGCTTGAGTGCAACAATTATAGAGGAATAAAGCTAATGTCACATACTATGAAAGCCTGGGAGAAAGTTATTGAAAGGCGTCTGAGAGAAGAGAGTGAAATTTCGCAGAACCAATTCGGTTTTATGCCGGGTCGGGGTACAACGGATGCCATTTTTGCTATACGCCAGCTGTGCGAGAAATACAGAAGTGCGCATAAAAACTTGCACATGGTATTCGTTGACCTCGAAAAGGCATACGACCGAGTACCTCGTGAGGTTCTGTGGTGGGCCCTTAAGAAGAAAGGTGTGCCTGGGAAGTATGTGCAGTTGATCCGAGCGATGTATAGTCGATGTAATACCCAAGTGCGGTCTACAGTTGGCACCACTGGCAGCTTCAATGTGGCTGTTGGCTTACATCAAGGGTCGGCTCTCAGCCCTTACCTCTTCCTGATGATAATGGACGCTCTGACGTCGGACATTCAGGAAGAGGCTCCCTGGTGTATGCTGTTTGCCGATGACATTGTGCTGGTTGCCGAGAGTGGCCTAGAGGTCCAGAACAGATTGGAGGTGTGGTGGCACAGACTGGAGAGTGTTGGCCTGAAATTGAGTAGAACCAAAACGGAGTACTTGTTCTGCGATTTCGGCGGTGTCTCCAATCCAGTGCCTTTAGCTCTCGCCGGAACGCCCATACCGATCTGTTCCGACTTTCGGTACCTCGGGTCGCTCGTCCAAGGGGATGGTGAGGTGGACCGGGACGTAACACGTCGGATCAACGCAGGATGGATGAAGTGGCGACAGGTCACAGGAACCACTTGTGACCCACGGATGCCCCTCAAGTTGAAGGGTAAAATCTACAAGTCCGTGATAAGGCCTGTCATACTGTATGGATCAGAATGTTGGGCTGTGAAAAAGACGGATGAAAAAAGATTGCATGTAGCGGAGATGAGAATGTTAAGATGGATGTGTGGTGTGACGAGAATAGATAAAGTGAGAAATGAGTATATTAGGGGAAGTTTGAAAGTGGCGCCAGTGACTGAAAAGTTGAAAGGGAATCGTTTGTCTTGGTATGGTCATGTGAAAAGGAGGGATGAAACGCATGTTACTAAAAAAGTTATGAGTTTACACGTGGATGGATGGAGGGGAAGAGGGAGGCCAAAGAAAAGATGGATGGATTGTGTGAGAAGCGATATGAAAGAAAAGGGAGTTAGTGATAGCGTGACGAGTGACAGGACAGAATGGAAGAAAAAAACGTGTTGCGCCGACCCCAAATAAAACGGGATTAGGGCAGGAAGATGATGAATTAAATACTCTTAATCAACAACACATTTATTTGGATAAGGGTTAATAATAATATGATGTTGATAACACTCTTTGGCAAATAATTTGCAATAATGCATTAATTTCGAACAAATTTGATTAGGTACCATAAAAAAGGTTATAGAAAGAGTTAATCTTAAAAGATAGACATATACTGTCGAGGACATTTTTTTAGATCATTGAAAGAGGAATAATTCTTTCATCCGGTTCTTTTAAACGGTGAAGGACAAGATCGTGAGGAAACCGACATGTCCTAGAACCAAAAATTCGAAGACATGTGACATTCACCAACACGCACTGGGCCCGCGTGGTAGATTACGGCCCACCATTCCCTCTCCTAGAGAGAAGGCTTGAGTCCCAACAGTGGGAACATTAAATTCTTTCATATATATTTTTTGGGTAACTTGAACCGTTTACGCAGCGCACGCAATGGAAGCCCTCAATTACGAATAATTTCCCCCGTTTTTGCAACATTTTTCACTGCTGCTTCGCTCCTATTGGTTGCAGCGTGATGTTATATAGCCTAACACCTTCCCCGATAAATGAACTATCCAACACAAAAAGATTTTTTCAATTCGAACCAGTAGTTCCTGAGATTAGCGCGTTCAAACAGACAAACTCTTCAGCTTTAATGATTCTATTAATGGATACATATAATAAAATACTAATTGGACACTAACAAGAAAAATATCTGAGGTGTTTGATAAACAGGATGTTTCACATCTTTACGGCGGATAAACAATATTGGACGATACGATATTGCTTAGTAATAATATTATTATTACTTAATATAAAATGTTCCTACAACATTTCTCAACATTCGGTGAGGATTATTTACAGGCCTCACCGGATGTTGGAATTTGTTGGATAGCTGCAGTTGGAATTGATAATAATAAGGATTTTTTCAGACAGTCTATTGTTGTTGCTAACAAAGAAATAAGTTACAAAATAGGTATAGACCTTAAATATAGACTAATTAAAACAGGTATATAAAAGGTCTGCAGTCACCCGAACGTCAGCTTTCATGTCTGCAAAGTCATACATTTTAGCAGCTATTACAAGTGTAGGTACTGTTATTACAACAAGGTAGACCTATGACCTGGTCAGGGTCCCGGGAAACCGATGGATGCGTGACGCACAGGGCCGGTCGTTGTGGCGACGCTTGGGGGAGGCCTACAGACAGAAGACATAAGGGTCGTAAGAAAAGGTCCGTAAAACTAAAGGTTCTGGAGTGGCGACCACGTTACGGAAGACGCAGTGCTGGAAGGCCTCCAACAAGGTAGACCGATGACCTGGTCAGGCTCGCGGGAATCCGATGGATGCGTGACGCACAGGACCGGTCGTTGTGGCGACGCTTGGGGGAGGCCTATGTCCAACAGTGGACTTCTTTCGGCTGATATGATTATGATGACAGGTCCTTACTAGATACGGTTGTTTCGGGAGGTTCTTGTTTTTGATTTGTCGGGAAAATCGTCCGGGTATCACTATTGCGCGTATGGTACAACGGTAAAGCATATAGTTGAAGTCAAGAACGGTAGAGCAAAATTGACGGTGCCCGCCTGGTCAACGCTTGCTAGGGTTGCGGGATTGTTCGGAAGAATTACCGTAGGCTCACGTTTGACCACTATCTCACCTGATGGTAAGCGATGATGTGGCCGTGGCCGACGATGGAGCACGCTTGCTCAGAAGCAACTTATTCACTCTCGACTTAACCGTTCGAATACCGTAATTAAAGACTTAATAGAAAGACAATGAGAGACGAACGCCGGCGTTCCCTTGGGGTTTAATGAATTTAAGACCCGGTGATAGAAAGAAGAAGAATAACAGACTCCGGCAGGCACTGTGGCCACAGAACAAGACCAGTAGGTTTTAGTCGAAAATAGTGTGAAACTTCAAGGCTAGAGTGAATAGGCTCTTAATAAACTAGTGCGCCTCACCATCAAAGATTGCATCGCTACTTACCATCAGGTGGGATCGCAGTCAAGCACTAGTTTATCTCAAAAAAAAAAAACTCCCTCTCGCCCCACCCACAGTGAGTTTTTCGAGTTGATATTTGATATTTAATTTATTAATTCAATCATTATTTATTACAATTGCACTTACAGTTTAACAGACGTACAGAGTCAATAATTGGCTGTTGTTATGAACTACTTTATAGTTATTTTTTCCTAGCAACTATGTGATTGGGAAAAAAGAGCACAAAATACAAATAATTGTCCTACACAACCAAGCGATATTTAGCCGTACTCAGGGGTCGTAAACTTGTCTCTTTGCCACTTCGACAATTCAGTAAAAAATAAATATATATAGTTTCCAAATTACATAGCTAGTGCAACACATAACCAGCACAGTTTAACGTACTCACTATTGGCTCTTTGTACCTTCACAAAGAGAAAGCGTTAATACCGCCTCTCGGGCCCAGTATGACATTTTAAATACATTAGTTTCCTTACAATGTTTGAATGTACCGAGGAGCTGTGGTAATGAAATTAATCTACTCTAACTATTAAAATCTCGTGTCACATTGTTTTCAAACGAAATTATATTTGGTAGGTCTGACAAAGGCTTTAAGCTATTTTTTACCCTACCTACCCCACCCCTATTTTTCTTTTTCATAATAATTTATATAGCTGAACAACGTTTGCCGAGGCAGCTACTAAATAATCTGTGAAATACTTACGCTTACGATGACATTCTTGACGATTTTCGGCACCCAAACGTAGCCGATGAGGCTGGTGGCCAGCACCAGCGCAGCCCCCACAGCCAACGTGATCACGCTCCCAACAATCCCGCACATTCTTGCGCACTAAATTTGGATTTAACAACGTAATTACAAACAGGTGATAATTGTGATAATTACTGTCCGAGCGCTAATACTATACGCTTCTGATTATGATTAGTGTTGACATTGTGCACCACATTTTTTTCTCTGATAACGATATCCAAGATTTATATTAAGGTTCGTGATAATGTGTTATCAATAACATATCTGTACGTAAATATTCAGGTATTTTTATTGTTGATTTTATTTTGACACACACTGATTTTTCTATCAAATCTTAGAAAACAACGAAAAACCAAAATTAATGAAAAAGAAATTCCCGTTTCTTTTTCATAATTTCTGTACGTCACAAAAGCGTATTTAATTAGCACTTGATGAACAATCAATCAGAGGGAAAAATTTATCACTCACTTAAAAAAATATCGAAGTCAGGAGCAAATATTTTGTAAAAGATGTGTACTTATTAGATCTTAGTGAGGCAATGACGCGAGCGCCGCCATTGCAAGGGTGGTCCAGATCGCCGTGAAAAGAAAGGTAAGTTCAACGGGAGCTTATAGAAAAACCCACTAGCAATTATACGCCTTCTTGCCAACATTACGTGGCTCGCTACTTTCTGTACCTACTTATTTGTTTATGTTGTTGAATTAAAAATCATTACCTACTTTTTTCTTTACTCATTTTTCATGGCTTTATTATGATGCTAACTTCAACTCTTCATTAATGGCATTTTTGGAAGAGACACCACAATTTTGTGAACAGCAACAACATACCACTTATAAGACATGAGTGACAGATGTTGACAAGTATAGATTATTCAAAGGACATAGATACTTTAAACATGTTCTATCTATGATTTTTTGGAGAGTTTCTAGAGGCATAATAGTGGAGAGCCGTAAGGCGTAAAACCTCGGAATTCACGGCCAGTCAATGAATCTTAATACAAACTATTGGACTGTATTGTTAAAAGCTCAAATAAAAAAATAAAAAAAAAACCGGCCAAGAGCGTGTCGGGCCACGCTCAGTGTAGGGTTCCGTAGTTTCCCGTCCGTCACAAGAAGTGTACCCACTTATGAGTTTAAAAAAATGCTTGCATATACGATTATACTACAAACTTAGTCCAGAAATTATTTTGTAGAACCTTTTTGTCTTTTTGTACAAAAACTGTTCTTTCCATCAAGTTCAAAATGATTTTCCTAGAAAGTCCTTATAAAGTTCTACTTTTCAGATTTTTTTCATATTTTATAAACTTATGGTTCAAAAGTTAGAGGGGGGGGGACACATTGTTTTTTACTTTTGGAGCGATTATTTCCGAAATTATTGACATTATCAAAAAATAATTTTAGTAAACCCCTATTCATTTTTAAATACCTATCCAACGATATATCACACGTTAGGGTTGAAATTAAAAAAAAAATCACTTCCCACTTTACATATAGGGGGGCTACCCTAATAAAACATTTTTTTCCAATTTTTATTTTACCACTTTGTCGGCGTGATTGATATACATATTAGTACCAAATTTCAGCTTTCTAGTGCTAACGGTCACAGAGATTAAGCGAGGACGGACAGACAGACGGACAGACAGACATGGCGAAACTATAAGGGTTCCTAGTTGACTACGGAACCCTAAAAAGACGTGTGGCACTCGGCATAGCATTTTTATCAACTTATGCAATTATAATTATTTATTTATTTTATTTATGCAGTATTTTTTTTCCTTTGTTTTTTTTTTTTTGATCATAATTGAAGTTACACTTTCACACATTGAATTGAATTTTGATTGATTGTTCACTCATTTGTTTTCTTATCGGTCACCACGCTCAAAAAACAAATGAGTGGGGGGTGTTAGGTTATTTTCGTTACGGAATTTCTGGATTCGGTCTCCACGCTCAAGGCCCGCGATAGAAGCTATGCAATAGCTTAAAAATAAATTGTGCGCTCTTTTTATTTTTTGCCGGAATTGACTTTTCTTAATTAATTAAAAAAAAAATTGATGTCGTTCCAATAAAAGCACAACTTATTATTCATAATAACTAGGTAGGTACTGATCTAATCATCTAATAGAATACCTCACTATCATCATCATCATTTCAGCCTATAGACGCCCACTATTGAAAATAGGCCTCCCAAGTGTCGCCACAATGAACGATCCTGTGCGTCCCGCATCCAACGGATTCCCGCAACCTTAACCAGGTCATCGGTCCACCGCGAGTGGCGACCGTGTACCAGACGATGCAGCGTTGAAAGGCATCCTACAAGGTGGGCCGATGACCCGGCGAAGAATACCTAGTCCCTATTAATTTAATACGTTCATAAATACTTTTAAATTATGGAAGAGAAAATCCATTCCTACAAAAAAAACGCAAATTGTGTTACGTTCGTGTGATGTTCTTTTGGAAAAGACTCGAAATGGTTGAGTATAGTAGTCGGTCTAAAACATCAAACGACTTGTGTAATTGTTAGGGTAAAATGAAATCTGATGTAACACAGTTAACACAGGTTCAATAATCAAAGTTGATTAAGAGATCGAATAAGTATAATTGTTTTAAAATGATTAAATATTTTATAACATTCGCAAGTCGTTTGACTTTTTAGACAGACTAAGGTGCTTCTACCTACGAAGTTAAAATCAAGTACCTCACATTTAAATGGTTGGTGCAATGAACGACAGTTTAACTTGTATAATCACGGACGCTTAGGGTGAGTTGCACCATTTAACTATAACGATAACCAAACCATAACCAGCCGTGAAACGGCCGCCTATTGGTCAATTTCACGATTTGACAACTGTTAACGGCTTTGTTATCGTTATAGTTAAATGGTGCAACTCACCCTTAGTTTCATAGACGCATAGGTATTCGTCATTATAAGCTTGGCGTATGAAGTTTACATTTAAAACTATGAAACTATGTCGCTGAAGCGGCAACGACACAACCGCGCGACACTGCCGTTTTGGTATACAACGTGTAACATTAAATGCGCAAAACCTTAGACACCCCAAATGATTTATAATTCATTTGACCTAATTCTGTGAGAAAAAAAAACATTAAAAAAAAATTAAGGTTTTATGTGCAGTTTTGGTGTGTTTAAAATTCGTATCTGCATCGAAATAAGAATATCATCCTGCGTATGAGAAAATTTGATTGGACTACAACCATTTGGATTTGTATAGAAATTTGGGCGGGTATGCGCACATGATGGCTTGACCTATTAATAAAATATATACAGGGCAACATTTGTACATAATGAAGAATTTTTTGAGAAATGTAACCTATACTAAAAAGTGGTTTAATTGATTCTGCTCTTTATTCTAAACAAACCATTTTTAGGATTTGCGCAGTTAACGTTACACGTTGTATTATGTATGTTATTAGTCAGAATGTCTTTTTTATTATTTTCACCTCTGCGATTAAAAAATTCTATACACGAGCTCTGAACCTGATCCATTTGACAACCTAAACTGAATTGTTAAAAGGATGTCGCTCCGTCGCTTTTCCTCGCTCGCACGCCTTCCATTTTAACGCGTCATGGTAAGGTTAAGGCCTCTGGATTTAAAATGGGGAAGATAGGAAATTACGCTACTGTTGTCTAATCTATAATATAAAAATGAATCGCAAAATGTGTTGGTAAGCGCATAACTCAACAACGCCTGGACCGATTTCGCTAATTTTTTTTTTGTTGTGTTCTTTATTATGAGGAGAAGGTTCTTATGGAAAAAAAATGAATATTAGGGTAGTGTAGGGTAGAGTAGGGTAGAGTAGGGTAGAGTAGGGTAGAGTAGGGTAGAGTAGGGTAGAGTAGGGTAGGGTAGAGTAGGGTAGAGTAGGGTGGAGTAGGGTATAATAGGGTAGAGTAGGGTATAGTAGGCTGAAGTAGAGAAGAGCGGGAGCGAAGCCGCGCGGGCAAAAGCCAGTAATATCATATAAATATATAACATGTATATGTTTATTTTAAATATGCGATCTCCGAGTGCTTCTTTTAATGTCCAGAAAAAGATTGGCCAGGAACGTAAAGCAGCGGGATATGCTTGTTTAGTTTAGTTAGTTTTTTATTTGGTTATGTTTGGTTATGTTACATGATGGATATCCCACCTACATGCACAAAACGTTTTGGGAACACATTCAATGTGCGTGCAGCGAGGTAGTGGAATTCCTTGCCGGAGTCTGTGTTTCCTGATAAACCCGGGAATCTTTAAGTCGAGAGTGAATAGGTTTCTTCTAGGTAAGCGCGTTCCATCATCGACCGCATCGTCGCTCTCCATCAGGTGAGATAGCGGTCAAGCGCGAACCTATCAACAATAAATGAAAAATAAAAAAAACTTAAGCTCCAGAAAAGTGCCATAAAACAGTGGCTTTCTGAAGCTTACTTCTCGGTAGCGGCAAGGTCAATACGTTTGAAAAAAATTTACCTATGTTTATTATAAAATTCATGATCAACATTTGATTTTTCGTACAATTTTTTCTAAAAAAATTACTTTTGACTAAAAAAAATATTTAGCAATTTCGCAACTTTTCTACTCCTTCGAAATGGCTTGGATCTTTAGAAACATTTTTACGCATAAAAATTGGTGGTTAAATATTCTTCAAAGTGAACATAGCATATGTACCTAAATCAATCAATATTTCGCAAAGAAAATGGATTTAAAGGTCAGCGGGGCTCTATCCGAGCGCAGCTGGCCACAATTAAATGCACAGATATTCGTACTGCCGCCTAGGCGGGTACGAGAGTTATGTCCATTTAATTTCAATATGTTCAAGGGACTTAATCAAAAGTCCATCCAGCCTTAATCAAAAGTCCATCCAGTTGTTCGTGTGATGAAAAGTCACGTATGAATGCGTATTCGTATTCTCCGTATTAGTATTCACCGTACGCCTGTTGTTGGAACAAGCCTTTGCTAATAAACGCTGCGTTCAAATCAACCTGCTGCAAATCATACGGTGGAAAATTCATCTGTAGAACGCATGATGTAATCTGCGTGGTTTCTACAGACCGTTTCGTTTGGTTTGTTTTAGTCAATGGTATGTAGGTATTGATGATGGCTTTCAGTTGCTTTGTTGAGAAGTGGTTTGTTTTGATTACATATCATACTAACGTCAACTAAGTACTTTTCTATACTTGGGTAGGGTACCTACCTACTCTGCCTACCCTACTTATAAAACATCAGAACAGTGTTCTAATTGGTCGTTTCCAATGAAGAAGAATGGGTAAAAACTACACGGTGACTTAAAAAAAATATTGATTTTACAATATTAATAAATGTTTACACGTTAAAGCAGTTACTGTGTTACCAGAGAAACCACCTGAACAGAAGCAGTCATTGGCTAAACAAGCGTGTCTTCAACGTAGTCCTCAATTTTGTTGACTTTTTAGATTTAATTTATGATGGTGTTTTGAGCAATCCTACCAATTTTCAGCTGGGTGCGAATTATTGTAACGTAACCCCTATTATTTGGTCTAATTTGACTAGACTATTAGATATATGTCAAACTTGAGCATAACAACAATAAAAAAATAATAATACGTATGCAAAGTTTTAATTCAAAACTCGCCAGGATTTTAACTTTTGATTGCGACTATATCTAAATGAACTTGACCGTTGGTGCCGAAAGGTTCTGGAGTGGCGAAAGCGTACCGGAAGACGTATCGTCGGAAGGCCTCCCACAAGATGGGCCGATGACCTGGTGAAGGTTGCGGGAATCCGACGGATGCGGGACGCACAGGATCGATCATTGTGGCGACACTTGGGGGAGGCCTATGTCCAACAGTGGACGTCTATCGGCTGAAATGATGATGATGATGATGATGATGATATATCTAAATCAAATACTGGGTACATACCCTAGTTCTTACGTATAATATAATAACAAGTAACAGAAAACGGTATCAGACAAACGTCTGATAACTTACTCGTTTTCTGGAACTTGTTTTTCTGTGTTATACTAGTTTATGTTGTAGTTTCTCAGAAACAGCGACTAAGAAATTCCTAGTGGCATTTTGTACAGGAACATACGGAACTTCATCTATACAATAATAATAGAATAACACGTTATTTTTCAATTTGACATAAACTAGTGCTTGACTGCGATCCCACCTGATGGTAATTAGTGATGCAATCGTACTCATTTATTAAGAGTCTATTCACTCTAGCCTTGAAGACACCTAGATTATAATCGGACGGGAAGACAATGAAGTCATTGTTTACTTGTTTAGTAACTGCTACTGCTGTTACTGCTGTAATCAGCCTATCTGGGCTGCGAGTTTGTTCGAAATAGTTACCGCGGCCGTGGAACTGAAGGAACACAGGTAGGTTTTGGTCAGCGACCTCACGTGCCGGGCGCTGCTAGTGATCTAAGATACGTAGAAGAAATCTCTTCCCTCGTCTGTTATTTTATTATGATAAATATTATATGCTAAATAATGCGTTTATTAAGACATTGCGAATAGGTTGCCTAGCTAAATCTGGTGCCAATGATGTTAAACAATAAAATTTGTTGTTACATTTTTGACATCAATTACACCTCATTTGTTATTTGGGAAAGTCGAGCATCAGCTGAAAGAATGTGCCCCAAGGAACATTTGGATAAGGTCGAAAATATAAAATGTTCGCGATCTCAGACAAATATTGTTTAACATCTGCATTGGCACCATATTTAGCTAGGCAACCTATTCGGAATATCTTAATAAACGCATTATCTAGCACATAATATTTATCATAATCGATTATCGAATAACACATGAGGGAAGAGATCTTACGGATCTCGTATACGTATAAGGCAATGGTCCGGAGCGAGGACGAATGGCAGACGAACGCCTCTTTTTATGAAGCAGTAATAGACCTAGCTAGCTTAATTGGAACCTCATTCAAGAGTTTCCTCAAGTCAATACCTAGAAAAACATTACGGATGATATTTAACATTGGTATTGATATGTTCTTACTTGATGTTTCTACTTGAATTGCTCGGGACCTGGATTAGTACTCATTTTATGTTAACAGTACTCGCGAAATATGTATGTATGTTACCGGCAATCTATATAACAGGTATTCTATACAATATCTACAATGTATTTTCCATTGGCAAAGTAGGCACAGTGAAACACTTGATTGTAGTAAGACTGAAGGCTGATGCAATACGTCAATCCGCAATCGATCGTAAAGACCACTAAAAGCCGTAGTACATAAATATATCGATGCTGCAACTAGGTACAGCTGCGCTAAACCCGCTCCCCGGTCCAGGCTCCCCTCGCTTACATCTCCATCGCACAGGATTTGTTGTCGGACCACACGACGTACAGCGTTGCGCCACCGGTACATGGTAGACATCCCACCCATACGCACAAAACGTTTTGCGAACACATTTATTGTGCGTACAGCCAAGGAGTGGAATTCCCTGCCGGAATCTGTGTTTCCTGATAGCTACAACTTAGGAGTCTTTAAGTCGAGAGTGAATAGGTTTCTTCTAGGCAAGCGTGCTTCATCGTCGACCACATCATCGCTTACCATCAGGTGAGATAGTGGTCAAACGCAAGCCTATCATTAATTAAAAAAAAAAAAAAAAAAAAAAGTAACACTATCATGGTAGGTACAGATATGTGTTTCGATTCTTGGTGTCTTGTCTCTTTGGGTTTACATGTTTGTGAACACACTCACGATTCGTCAGACTTTTACCGATTAAAAAGCCCACCCCGTTCGTTCGTTGCCTTTCATACCGGGGTCGAGCCTCCCTTTCGGTAACAGACGCATGGAATTTTTAATGTTTTACCGATGAAAAGAATTATTTTCCTCCCTCCTCCCCCTATTATTCCCTGAGCGAGTCCCTCAACCGAGCGAAATTCTTAGTATCCTCTTATAGAATTTATACTTTATTGAGTTACATAAAGACTTATGAATATAAACTCGGAATGAAGAGGAAAAATTCTATGTCAGGTACCTACGCTAAAAACTATTATTAACCTACTTTTCGAAAATAAATCACAACAAAACATTTATCTTTTTCTCTTGACTCCTGGGACAGATTTTGGAGCGCTTCAGTTTACTTATTGGTGTTGACCTGAGGATATATAATGCACTATGTGTGCATTCTGAGCAGCACTTGGTCCAACTCCCATACAAAGATTGGCGATGTCCTTTGTTCAACCTCAAGGTGTAAACAATACAAACTCACATTTAGTACCTAAGAATTTATTCATTGTATTCCTTGTTATTCGCTTGGGGGTAACACTTAGGTACGAGTAGGTACCTACACAGTTAATATAAGTAACTTACAATCTCGCAGTCAATCGTTTTGTTGTTAATTAAGTGCACGAGAGTTCCTTGTAAAACGAAAGTGACCCCTAAGGACTTTCTGTCCAACCGTCCGGTAACTGTCCGGACCGAGCCCAAGTCGTCGACAGCGCGCACTGTTCCCACACGCTTCAAGGAGTTGTCAGCAGCAGCTGAGGCCCAGCCGGGTCGAAGCCTACTGAGGCCAGTTTATCCAGGGTTATCCGAAAGGGAAGCTCGGTCCCAGTACAAAAGGTAAGAAGGAACAGGAGTGGGTTTTTAGTCAGTAAAAGTCTTGCTCCGCCTAAGAGCGGGGGATGTCATTAAATGATTATCCCACAGCGAAAAAAAAAACCACTAAGGACTTTAGGAGGCTTCAGAAATGTTCGAAAGAACTACCATGAGCCTGGAAAGTAAAGAAAAACTGAAGGAACACAGGTGAGTTTCAGTCTGTAAAAGTTTGATACTCACTAAGCTGATTTGATGAGTGGTTATTTGATGTTTCCCAGGGAATTATAATAGCAAAATTAAAAAAAAAACCCCGACGCATAAAATCTATAAAAAGTAAACGAGTCTAATACGCCCAAAATCGACGTGTTTACTAGTAGGCAATCCAGGGTTCCATCAGCCACTTACCGGTTCCAGCATCAGGTCCTCGTCATCATGAAAAATGTTTAGAACTAGTTAAGACGAGTTGTGACATTGAGTTTGGGCTCATTAGATTTAATGAGCCCAAACTCGATGGGTTTACTACTAGGCATTCCAAATTTCCATCAGCCACTACCCAGTTCTAGCATCAGGTCTTCGTCATCAAGTTTTCGTCATGAGAAACGAATAGAACAATTTTTAAGCTAAATCTACATGAGCCAAAACTAGATGGGTTTATTAATAGGCAATCCAAGGCTACGTCTCTTACCTCCGACCTCCATCATCAGAACAGCTTGATAGCGCCGGCATGTACGAGTAGGTACATAATTATTTCAAACATCAGGTCACATACATGTGTTGATTAAGAATCCTGCCACAGCCAACAAACGAGCGACCTTGAAAACCTGAACAGATCTTCATAAATTGTATCTAAGAAATGTCTCGATTAGGTCAGCTTTCAAACAATAAAAACAGCATCAAAATCTAATTTTATCGTTCTATTATTCAATGTCACTAAATTAGCCCTACTGTAACTAAGTCAATATCTATATTTTTATCCTGTAAGTACTCTTTAATATTATAATAACATTTATTCAGGTCAGCTTTCAAACAAAAAAAAACCGCATCCAAATTCGTCCATTTGTTTGGGCGATACGATGCCACGGACAGACATACAGACACGTCAAACTTATAACACCCCTCTCTTCCGTCGGGGGTTAAAAAAGGAGTTTTTGCACATCCGTTAATCCGACACTACCTTACAAAACTTTTTTTTTTTTAACCAGGAAATTATCCAATGCTCGGTCCAGACGGCGAGCTATTGCTCGTCGTGCGGATTTTCGCTTAAACAATTTTGTTAGCATCTGTTAAATACATCATTTCCTGGATGAACTATACCTGTCGCTATACATCACTAATTTTTAATTATACAAATATTCTGTCCGGACCAAGCCCAAGCCTGTCCGGACAAAGCCCAAGTCGTCGACGGCGCGCACTGTTCCCGCGCGCCTCAAGGAGTCGTCAGCAAGAGTCCCTACTCTTGCTTCGACCCGGCTGGGTCCCTACCCAGCCGGGTCGAAGCCTACTTGGGCCAGGGTTATCCGAAAGGGAACTAGAGCCCCGGTATGAAGGCTAGAAGGAACAGGGTGGGTCATTTAGTCAGTAAGAGCCTGACACTATGTCCCGCTCCGCCCAAGAGCGGGGGTTGTCATTGGATGATTTTTCCCACCATAAAAAATTTACAAATATTTAAAGGGCTTAGTAGAAAAGGTCTTGTTATTATTAAAGTCTCAATAAATAATATTCATAAACAGCAAAGTTATGAGAGTTTGTTTATATCCCAAAATGTCACTTTTATGAATATATTGTACAGGCTAGACTATGAATGAATGAATGGCGGTAAAAAGGGAAAAACACTGCGCGTAGTATTTTCTAATAGCCATACCAATTATAACAAATTTTCGTGGACAATTTTGGTATATTTTTTTTTTACTTTTGACTACATAGATACGATCAAGAACGGGTACGGATAGAACCCCATTTTTTTTGTACTATAAAAATTGGAAGTGTATATCAAAGAAGTACTTAGTGCTGGATCCCATGGGAGTCGAGAGAAACAGCGGGCTATTGGTAGCACTTAACTATTATGAAAAACGTTTTTTAGGAATGGCACCAAAAATATTTAATAAACTACCTAAATTCATAACAACTTCAAAAGATCTAAAATACTTTAAAAAAGCACTCCTTAAATTCCTAATACAAAAAGCATTATTATAGTATTAATGAATATCTAGAAGATATGTGACAAACTATTCCTAACTCCACATTCTCTGATTTATTTAGTAGAAGCCTATATCAGTTACTAAACATTGTTTTAAGCGATTCTTTGTTTTATTTTAAAATTTTATTTTGTTTTATTGTGATGTGTTTTAATTTCTAATTAAAGATTTAATTTTAATTAGTCATAGAACATACAAAATAAGAATGTATCTAATGTTTTATGTACCATGTGAAACAATATTTGTATGCCCACTACCACCATTATGTACCATCATATAAACCTATGTGTAACAAATAAATATTTGACTTTGATTTTCTACTTTTTTTACGTCATTACAGAGATGTTCGCAACAAATGCTGCAACTGCATTGTGCTTGTACTCGTAGCGACATCTATGGCGCCACATAAGAACTAATTTGTAGAGATAATGTCATTTGGGGTCAATTCTCGATTTTAGAGATGGTGTCGAACTCGACAAAAATTTCTAATGACGTCATTTTTTCGACAAATTTTTAAAGTTGCTATTCTGGGGATGTCGAATTCGACATTTGTCGCAGGATAACGTTAGAGTTCATGACGAGTGCTTCTGAGCAGTAGAGATGTCATGTCGATTGTAGAGATATGTCATTTCTGAGTGAATTCGTTGAATTTTGTTAGATTGTTAGTGCGTTATATTGTGTTTTCTTTGGTTATTAAATAAAATACGGCTTGGCTTATATCGAATTGATAACGAATCTAACGAACCTAATGCGTGTGCATTTTAAGATTCGTTATCGACGATTTATATGACCGTTCGAGTTCTCGGCGAAAATAATTACTTACAAACAGCAGTTTTACTGCCTTCACAGGACTTCTCAAATAGTTCCAAATAGGTAAATCGCCACGGAGAGGCATTTTTATATAAGTTTATCAAAACACAAGTCTTTTTTGGCGTAAGGAGTTCACCTAAACCTACGACCTTCACTGTCACAGTTCTTAAACACTAATTTACAGAAGTTATACTTTACAACAACAGTAGGTATTAGGTATGAATCACAATCACCACATTCACAGTGATAAAACATTCATAAACGTTCGAAAATACTCAAAACGATCGCGGTTCGCGACAACACCGAGCGCATTCGCAATGTTTACAAACAACTAACAAACCCCGCGTTCCGAATTGCGTCAAAAGCGATTATATCGCGAATCCGACTAATGCGCAACGTCACAAACAGTACTCAATAGTCCTTATATGTTGTGACTATTAAATTCGATCGGATTCGCGATATAATCGCTTTTGACGTAATTCGGAACTAAGGGAAAGTAACAACAAAAAATAAGTTTAGATTCAATACGACTGAATTAACTAGACAACTCGTAACAAGATTCGTATGGCGCTATGTGCCTACTTAACTCATACGGGTTATAATAACAAAAATTACGCACGGCATGACTCTATGAGTGCACACGATGCGCTACAGACGGGGCGCGCCGGTATTGCCAACTGCTATGCCTAGTAGCTAGGTAGTTTGCAAAATGTTGCTATATTGCTAGTTTTTTGCCAAAAAGAAACTAGATTTGCTAAATGTTTCTGTAGGTAATTTAGGTTTTAATAAAATAACAATGGGAGCGCGTGACGTTCATACCCAAACCTATAATTGCTGCCAAAATTTAGTATAAACAGCGTATGTTTTGTGACCGCGGTAGCGCCGCACGCGCTCTCCACTGGCTGGTATGCTCCATGAATAAAACACAACAACACACGTTAAAAAACGAGTACCGTGTACTATTTTGGTTTAGTAACTATAGTATTCTTCTGTAATGTCTTGGCGCAGCAGAAAACAAGGAATTCCCGGCTAACGCAGACCCATGGCTGTACCTGCAATAGCAACATTGACCATAGATTCGCGTTGAGTTTTTATTTTTTCTTATAGAAAAAATAGCTATAGAATAAGAATAGAATAAGAAGAGCTGTAGAACAAGTATAGCTTCACGTCTTATGATGAAATTACAAGGTGCTAGAAAAAGTAGCTAAAAAGTTTAGCTACAAGCTTAATTAAATTGTAGCTGTCTGCCACCAAATAATAGCTAGATCTAGCTATAAAGTTGCTAAGTTGGCATCACTGGGTGCGCGGCTCGGCGCTTTCGCGCTATATTGCTATCCCGTTTTGGCCACGCTGTTGTCGTTTTGTTGAGTGAGACGTTATCTTCACTCGACTCGACATTTTCGTGAAATTTATTTCGATTTTGACTGAGAATACGGAATTCTGCTCGATTCGACATTTTTTGGTAGAGATAGAGATATTTTTGATAGACATAGGTGAAAATCACGAATTGAACCCCTGAGTGAATTCGTTGAATTTTGTTACATAGTTAATTGTTAGTGCGTTACATTGTGTTTTCTTTGGTTTTTAAATAAAATACTGCTTGGATTCTCATATTGGATATTCGATTTGCTCTGTGATTTGTTCATTGTGTATTTTCTTGAAACGACGACCTTCGCGCACAATAACAGACTCAGTAATTTGTGTATCCACGATTGTACCTACTTTGCGCCAACTATCCCAAGATTTTTTGTATTTTTTCCCCTCCACATGGAGGGGAAAAAATACAATGTTTAAAATATTATATGAAACGTAAAAGTTTAGACAGCACAGCCCACCAAAGAAGTAAACAAATCAAAAGTTTTGAAGGAACCGCAAATTCTTCAACTGTCAAGTTGATTATTTTTAGACTAAACGTATCGTTTTATATTTAGTCAGAATTTTAAAACCAAATCATTCATTCACTCATAACTACATAAAACGGAACGTGGATTCTTCCTAATGGGAACATTATCTTCACTCGACTTGACATTTTCGTGATATTTATTTCTAATATTTTGACTGAGAAAACGGAATTCTGCTCAATTCGACATTGTTTGGTAGAGATAGAGATATTTTTGATAGACATAGAGATAGACTTGCAATCTCGAACTCGAGATAAATGGCGAAAATCGAGAATTGCCCCCCTGGCATAACATCCGCCTGGTCGAAGGATCCTCACTTTTCAACGGAGACTTTACTCTCTGTTCTGCATACTTCTAAATGCTTTTGAATTCTGTCTACAAAACCAGATTTACCTGAGTATAAGGCATAATCAGCTGTCAAATAAACTCGTCACTTTAACCGATACAAAGTGTAACTTCAATACCAAAGATATTTACTGTTTCATTTGATCTGTCCTCAAAACGTAGCAATTTTATTATCTCGATGCTTTCGAAATTCATGCACCGAAAATTTCTGGTGAACATATCACAATTTTAAAACGATACATCTGTATCTATAATCCATATTTCGATACCTTTTTCTGTTTGAGTTAAATTGTATTATAAAAAAATAAAATGAATATTGTGTTTTTTTTTCTATTACATCCAGAATCTGGTACTGTGATTTTAAACTGTATTGATTACACAACACAAAAACACGGGTTAAAAATGTTTCACAAATTGCTAATATCATTAACAATTACAAAGATGACTCTCCTGAAAAAATGTCCTTTTTTCAATCAATCAATCAAATCATTTATTTACTTATTACAGGTAGACAGATGTTACAAACAAATAATAGAGAAACACTTTACTATCACCTAATAAGGTGTGCAAATGTTATACTTATTACTGTTAATCATATCATAAGTTATTTAAGTACATAATTATTAAGATTATATTGCAAAATTAAAAAATAAATATGATATAATGTCAAATTAAATAAATTCAGATTACTACAAATGTCAAAGGTTTGAAATTAAAAATATAGTCAGATGAGCCATAAAATATTGTCATGAACTTAACAGTCAAATAAATTAAATTAAAATAAAGTCTACTAGTCGTAAGTTAACATTAGCTAGATCGGTAACGAGGCTAGTCTGAAAGTCTACTAGTCCAGATAGAGATGTCAAATCAAATAATTTATCATTGCATATCACACAATTTTTTATCGTTCTATTATTCAATGTCATTAAATTAGCCCTACTGTAAGTCAATATCTATATTTTTATCCTGTAAGTACTCTTTGATATTATAATAACATTTATTCACTAGAAATGTATGCAATTTCGACTTGAATTGATGAACAGGTAACTTTTTGAGATTATCAGGCAGCTTGTAATAAATCAATGATGAAATACAAAGTTTTATTGATTCGTGCTGGTATATCAATTTCTAATCTATTTTCTGTAGTAGTAGTAGTGTTCGATAAATTATAAACGAAGGTAGTGTCATATTTTTAACCGACTTCAAAAAAAGGAGGTTATCAATTCGACCCTTATGTATAGTAATATTTCCAGAACTGCACAGTTTTCGTATTGTTAGTCTAATAACAGCGTCTGAACAAATGTGCCAAATTTCAAAAGTGTATGTTTTTATGTTTGTGTTCGCATATCTTCGGAAGTACAAGTCCGATTTAAGTAATTCTCTTTTTGTTGTACTAAGTATTGTTCAACTTACGGATACTGCAAGATTCATCAAATTCGGTTCAGTAGTTTTTGAGATAGGGATTTTTTTTATGTATGTTCACTAATATCTCGGTCAATTGTGGACCGATTTTGAAATTTTTTTTTTTTATTGGTTGGTTCTGCTTCCAAATTGGTCCCATAGAAATATTGTTATAATCTGATCATAAACTTCGAAGATATCGAACAGAACTCTTCATAGGATTACAGCAGAACTGTCGTAACAAGTAAAATTGCTTTGTTTAAACGAGTAGTCGATGACTGACTGAAAGAAAAGAGGGAGGGGATGTATCCAGCTGATCTGATGATGGAGCCGGAAGGTACATTAATGTAATCTAACCGTGTTTGGGATTATTAGAATCGTTATGAGATGCACTCTGGCTTTAAAGTGTTTAAGTATGGCTGAGGGGTACTTTTTAGTTGTGGTACCATAACTAAAAAGTGTAAAATGAAAATCTTTTTACAAAAAAAAATATAACCGACTTCAATGTTAAAAAACACTGAAAAGTACAAAATAACTATAATTTCGGAAGTCGGTGTTAAATAACGAAGAGACAAAACTATTACCTATAGCAACACCGACTTCGGAAGTCGGTTATTTTTTTTTGTAAAAAGTTTTTTTTTTAGCTCTTAAAGTAAGGTTGACAACTAGTGGTGTTGTCTATATTACACATGATCTAATGCATTTCTTTTGAGCTTTAAATGCAGATTCATTATCGACTAAGTTGCCACAACATATAATACCATATCTTAGGACAGGCGCAACCTTATGCGTAGGAGATTTGAACGGTAGTACCTACTTCATGTGGATAATTACAAACTTTTGCAACTTGTAATGTTTTTATGTATGTTTATTTGGGGTAAATCTTTCAAATTGATTTTAAAACAAACCGCCGAACCAATTGGACTGAAAGAACAACGGCGAGGATATTGATAATGAAATTATTAAGTGTCTACCTACGTATGTTACCACGATGTATATCAATGGAACAATTGTTTAGGTTTTATTAAATGAAACTAAAATGTCCACCCTAGGGATTGCTAAAAATTTGACATACCTATTGGAAACGAATTGACTAGATTTTTACGATACTAAAAAAAGTTTTTATTTTTTATTTTTCCTGACTTCATGACCTTTGAGTTAACTGAACTTTTAATGTTGCTACTAATATAAATCTTGGTCAAGTAAAATAACATGTTTTGCTTTATGTACTTAGAATACAGAGTGGCTAAAATGACCAAAAGATATATAAAATCTTTGAAAATGACACAATAATATGTCATTGTCACTACCATAAATCCAATATCGAGAATCACATCATCAGAAAAAAAACATGGCATTAGACATTTCAAGAAAAAGAAAAACATGAAATTATGACAATAGGTATGTTTCATGCATCTGAACCAATTTTCGAAACATTTTTTCCAGTCCGCTGCAGACACCTCTTCCACGGCCTTCTCGAACGCTGCAGCGCGAGTTCTGGTCGATGAAAACTGTATTCCTTTCAGCAGATTTTTTATTTATCAATCAAAGCCACTTTTCGTTGTAATTTTATAACTCAAGAACGGGCTCACCTATCCAAACCAAATGTTTAGGCTTTGTTCGGTTTCTATTTAGTAGATGGTTTATGTGAAGTTTGGTAGTGTACAGTAGGGTATAGTAGGGTAGAGTAGGGTAGAATAAGGTAGAGTGGTGTAGAGTAGAGTAGTGTTGAGTAGTGTAGAGTAGTGTTGAGTAGTGTTGAGTAGTGTAGAGTAGGGTAGAGTAGGGTAGAGTAGGGTAGAGTAGGGTATAGTATTGTATAGTAGGGTAAAGTAGGGTATAGTAGGGAAGAGCGGGAGCGAAGCCGCGCGGGCAAAAGCTAGTTAAAGAATAAAAAGAAGTCACAAGGTGCCAGATCAGGACTATAAGGAGGGTGCCCCAAGATTCTGACCGGTGTGGTGTTCAAGAAGTCCCACGTATTGAGCGCTGAGTGCGCGGTCGCGTTGTCATGGTTAAGCAGTACCCCGTGGAGCCCGGTGTTCGGTCGCTTGTTGCTCATTGCAGACAAAACTTCTGACGGGCATTTTGTGGTGTACCATTCGGCGTTGCTGGTGCTTTGGTTTCGTAATGAAGAAACTAGCGATCAAAATTTTTCCTGCGCTTCTCGATTGCTTCACTTTCGTAGGCGTTGATTCGGTTTGAAACAGTCAAACTGTCAACCACTCCACATAAGCCTTCTTCTTAGCTTCGGTGAGGTTATGCGGCACCCAGCGGCAAACTATCCTCCTCACGCAAAGGTGCTCGTGTAGAATCTTGTGAACGCTTCCCGAACTAATCTGCTGAATCTCTTCATACATATGAAGAGATTCAGCATCGCCTGTTTTCTTGAATTATTTTTTTTACTGCCAGCACACTTTTTTCCGTGACAGCCGTCGTAGACGACCACTCCCAAAGTATGGCGACCGCGCTTAAACTCGCTACATCAGCGGTAGATGGTTGCTTCGAAAGGTTCTACATCCATAACAAAAAAGTAAAAGAAAAAACAAAAGTTTTTTCTTTCTTTCTTTTTTCATAAAAGCAATTTGAAGTCGATCAAATGACCCATCAGGTTTTAGGTCACATATATTGTCTGTGCGATAAAAGAACCGTCGTGGCTTAAAGAGAAAACAACATTAAAGATTTTAAGTAGCAACACAACCCAGCCATCCGTCAAATGCCAAACGTCATATAATATTGGCACCGGTTTGTTTATCATGTTATTTTATTGTGATTTTTAATTGTAATCTTCAGAAATGTGATAAAAAATTTCACTGAACTGCAAGAGAAATAATATTTAATATATTACAGTTTTTCCAAAGATAACAAATGGCAAATTACACCATTATTGATCAAAACAAAGTCACGAATTTGGGAAACATTGCTATGCTGTTTTTTTGGTACGTAACTTTTTTATTTTAATGTTTTTAGACTTCCTAGATAAACTTCTGTCCCTGTTATCTCCAAATATATATAAATTAAACGGAAATTCATTTAAACATGACGATATTTATTTATTTTGTTATAGTCAATATTTTCTATGGCTAGTATAAAGAGTATTGATACTTTTTTATAATGCGTTTCGACTAACTTAGAATAATTCTTTTCAGGCTTGAGTACGGATACAGTAACTAAAATAAAAAAGGGCAAGTGCGAGTCGGACTCGCGCACTGAGGATTCTGTACAAATTTACCTATGAAATCAATTCCCGAATTGAGTTACCAAGATTTTTCCGAATTACAAACAATTTTTTTTTTTGTGGCGTATCTACAAAATTTACAATTTTTTAGATTTTTCCCTGTACTTGTTCTATGAGACCTTGATTTATGCCAAATTTCAGGATTTAAGGTCAACGGGATACACCCTATGAACTTTGATTCGCTTGATTATAGAAATATACGTTTTTTTTGCGACATAAACGGCCGTATCTTTTTTTTTCGTTAACTCAGAAGTCTGATTTTTTCACAACTTCAAAAGACCGCAGATTTGAGCGTATCGTTTTAATTTTAACTCGATACCTTCAAGCGTTAAAAGTTCTTAACAGATAAACAGACGGACAACCAAGTGATCCCAAAGATCTTATATACTGGCCTGATGATGGAGATGGAGGATGGTCCCTTACAGGCTAAATAGATTTTTACAAATTATGAAGTGTACTTTATTTTCATAGTCATTAAGGAAGTTTCGTCACGTGAGCAACTTCAATAAATAGGCTACTAATATTATAAATGCGAAAGTTTGTGAAGATGGATGGAGGTAGTCGTATGTATGGATGTTTATGGTTAAGTTCATCTGTCTAGTAGTTTTTGCGCGACAAAAACTACTAGACAGATGAACTTAACCATAAACATTACAATAATATAGCACATAAGCTATAACTTTGCAGTTTCATTAAGTGAGCAAATCAGCCAATCGGATAATTTTTATTATAGGGTGAAGCCGCTGGAAGAAGCTAGTCTAACATAGTTTTAAAATATCAAGATTTAACAGTCGCACTATAATGACGTCACAATGTTGCTTACATAACAAAAACGATATTTATCTACAGCAGCGCCCTCAAATCCCACGATGGTTTACTTTCCGCACAGACTCTAAAATCGTAGATAATCATAAACAACACATTGTATATATTCCTTGGGACAATTTCCAACTGTCACGCGATTGAAGCCTCTGACAGCCAGCTAAATAGTTGGAATTAAAAAAAAAACGTTTTGAATCGTTACCGAAACCGTTTTTAAATTTTTGGTTAAAGGCGTAGTGTAAATGACAGATTACGACAGGGTTTTCATTTTTCCTGAATAAACAAATGATAATCTAGACTAGATAATCTATCGAATTTCCTTCTCAGAAAAAAATGCGTCGAGTTTATGTTGATCCAACAGCAATTTCAAACCTGTTTGAACTAAGATTGAACGTAGGTGCAAATCCTATTACCTACTAGTTTCCACATCGTGCCTGAAAGCAGGTAATAAGTTTGTCTCTGCGGGCGCTGGACGCAAGTGCCCTTGATTGGATCGACTGCCCCGCTCCGGTCAGCTGATGTGACCACTCGTGCGATACAGCCATAACATAGCAGTATTTTTATTAATTTGTTACACCGTCATTATTGTACCTACTTACAAGTATGTTAAACGAATGATTAAATGACTTATGATTTATGACAGTATTTCCAACAACTCTTCGAATTTTAGTATGTATAATACATACTCGTATATTCACGAACTGAGTGACAATTTAGACCAATAGAGCATACGGTGGAGGTGTGCCCCGCTGGTTGGAGTACTGCCATATCTTCAGAGGCTATCGGCGGCAACGACCTATCGCGCCGGATCGCAGTTCAGGCTATGGCCCGGAGCAAGAGAGAATGGCATTTGTACCCCTATTTTTTATAGAAAAAAAAAAAGTCTGTGCGGAAAGTAAACCATCGTGGGATTTGAGGGCGCTGCTGTAGATAAATATCGTTTTTGTTATGTAAGCAACATTGTGACGTCATTATAGTGCGACTGTTAAATCTTGATATTTTGAAACTATGTTAGACTAGCTTCTTCCAGCGGCTTCACCCTATAGTAAAAGTTATCCTATTGGCTGAATTTGCTCACCTAATGAAACTGCAAAGCTTATGCTTATGTGCTATATTATTGCAATGTTTATGATTAAGTTCATCTGACTAGAAGTTTTTGCGCGACACATCCATACATACGAGTACCTCCATCCATCTTCACAAACTTTCGCATTTAATTTTATAATATTAGTAGCCTATTTATTGAACTTGCTCACGTGATGAAACTTAGCAAAAATATATATATGGTGAAAAAAATATATGTATGGTGGTTATAAGCTATATTATTGCAACGTTTATCATTAAATTCATCCGTTTATAAGTTTTTGCGTAATGCCGTTAATTGTGGCGATACCTGGGGGAGGCTTATGTCGAACAGTGGACGTCTTTCGATTGTAATGATGATGAACATTTAAATGCAAACACGAACCGGTAAAGGAAAATAGCGTGAAGAAACTGCTGTACTGCCTATCGAGGTAGGTTCCACCAACGACCACTTACCCAGTTCCAACGAAAATGGTTCTATCACTTTGACTAGGATCGGTCTATTATCACTGACTGGAATATTGTAGCTAGCAGCAAGTTTATGTTTACCCTAGTTAAATATAAAGGTAAAAATGGGACACACTACCCCTTTCTCGTTGTCTTCCTCAGTACATTTTTCCCTTTTGCTAATCAATGAAAAATATGAACTTAATGACTATGAAAATAAAGTACACTTCAGAATTTGTAATGTTGCTTCGTAAAAAATCTACTTAGCCTGTAAGGGACCATCTCGCATATAAGATCCTTGGGATCACTTGGTTGTCCGTCTGTTTATCTGTTAAGACCCTTTAACTCGAGAACGCTTGGAGGTATCGAGTTAAAATTAAAACCATAACCTCAAGTCTGCGGTCTTTTGAAGTTGTGAAAAAATCAGACTTCTGAGTTAACGAAAAAAAAAAGATACGGCCGTTTATGTCGCAAAAAAACGTATATTTCTATACTCAAGGGAATCAAAGTTCATAGGGTGAATCTTGTTGACCTAGAATCCTGAAATTTGGCATAAATCAAGGTCTCATAGAACAAGTACAGGGAAAAATCTGAAAATTGTAAATTTGTAGATCCGCCACAAAAAAAAAAATTGTTTGCAATTCGGAAAAATCTTCGTAAATCAATTCGGGAATTGATTTCATAGGTAAATTTGTACAGAATCTTCAGTGCGCGAGTCCGACTCGCACTTGCCCTTTTTTATTTTAGTTACTGTATCCTTACTCAAGCCTGAAAAGAAATATTCTAAGTCAGTCGAAATGCATTAAAAATTTAAAGTATCAATACTCTTTATACTAGCCATCGAAAATATTGACCAAAACAAAATAAACAAATATCGTCATGTTTATATGAATTTCCGTTTAATTTATATATATTTGGAGATAACAGGGACAGAAGTTTACCTAGGAAGTCTAAAAACATTAAAATAAAAGTGTTACGTACCAAAAAAACAGCATACCAATGTTTACCAAGTTCGTGACTTTGTTTTGATCAATAATGGTGTGATTTGCCATTTGTTATCTTTGGCAAAACTGTAATATATTAAATATTATTTCCCTTGCAGCTCAGTGAAATTTTTTATCACATTTATGAAGATTTTAATTAAAAATCACAATAAAATAACATAATAAACAGACCCTCTGTCAACATGACATGACGTTTGGCATTTGACAGATGGCTGGGTTGGGTTGCTACTTAAAATCTTTAATGTTGTTTTCACTTTCGGCCACGACGGTTCTTTTATCGCACAGACTAATAGTAATCAATTTTCTTTTTTCTTTTTTATGCACCTACCATGTAGGTAGAGAATGCCTGAGGCGTTAAGTCCGCCTTTGTACCTTTGTGTTGCATGAAGGTTTAATAAATAAATACATTGCAGGTCACCTCCTTCTGCGAAGCAGTAATGCAGAGAGATATAGGAGACCACATCAAGCGTGAGGGACAAGACTTCTTCACACCCCAGCCGCCGCAACCCCGACCCCGACTACCAGCCACGGTGAACACGGGCTTGCAGACGACGAGTCATGGGTAGCTCGCTATCCGGCCGTCCGGCAACTGTCCGGACCGAGCTTAAGTCGTCGACAGTGTTCCACGTTCTCCTCAAAGATGTGTCAGTAAACCGTAGGGGCCTAGCAGAGCCGATGCCCGCTAAGGCCGCTTAAAATCCTAAAAGTTGGCATGACGCAAGGTATTATAATGATTTATAGCACAATCATAGGATGAACCCTCATCGCACGAGTCCTACTCGCGCCTACCAGTTATTTTATTATTATTTAGGTATAGACCCAAAGTTATATCAATTTTCATGTTATTTCATATTCATAGTGCATTTCATAAGTAAAAAACTGAATTGTTTAAAAAACCTTTCTTTTTTTTCAATAAATATTACCTATACCTATCTCCCTTTGATAATATATAATGCTTTATCTCACGACCTAAAAACTGTAGTATATACATACTTTGTAAGTACCATAAGTACTCGTAAGTCAATAAATAGAAATATAGTGAATGTTTCCATATCAATTTATCAATAATTTCATATTTCATTAAGAGTTCAACATAATCATCACGAGATTTAAGTGTTTATTTAATAATTAATACAATCTATAATCACTATGATTGCGAACTGTATAATCACTATGATTATGAACATAAATACAGTGATAAGAGATATTAGGACTACTTTTTAGATAAGACTTAATCTGGTGTAAGAATTTTATTGGCCTAGATATCTGAGTCCCAAGGCTACAGATAAAAGTACGATGGCCAGCACTTCTATTAGATTTGTTTTTATCTCAGTGCAATTATAGTGTTTTACTATTAGCTATTCTTTATTCATTTATTTCAAATTTCGTTAATTTGAAAACATGAAATGAAAAATGTTTTTTCGACACATTTGCTCAGAAAGTGACTATAATTGCACTACACTTAGGTATATAATGTAGCTTGTAACCAAACTGTGACTTTTTGATTACCATTATGCACAAGTGTAATAATGTAGTGATAACCTTTTTTGTTAAACCTCTGTTCTCAAATCAAACATTGAATTCGAAAAAAAAATACATTAGGTATTGCGTTCAATAGTATAAATTAGTGTCTTGCTTGCTTATTTTATGCTAATTTGTGTTTAAATAAACTATTATAACTTTTACAAGTTTAATAAATAAAACCTTTCATGAAAAAAAAATCTGTTTAAGCAACCTCATTCTTATTTTTATTCAAACAGCCTAGCTACTCTATAGCTAGTACTCTATGGCCGCCATTTTGGATGCGCGCGCATAAGAAGAAAGAACAATTGTTTGCCGCCACACTACAAAAAAAAAAACAGTTTTGCTGATAAAGCAATTATTAATTAATTTGTAAAATTTTTCTTCTCAAGTGTGTCGAAAAACGTATGCTTACCGTCCTCGGCTCTCTTAAGATTCTCGATATTAACATTATACACTTGTATCATAATGTACTATTCTTTTTCAATTAAAGAAATGTCTACGATGCAAAATAGTGCGTGGTGGATTACGGCCCATTCCCTCTCTTAAAGAAGAGGCCTCAGTCCCAACAGTGGGAACATTATAAGGCCGATTATGCTATGCTATAATGCAAAATAAGGTTACATATAAAATGTCGTGAGACAGTAGGAGTTTCGAACGGACAAGCTATCGAACTAATAAATTACAGAACTAATGAGCAATCGCTGCTGGGTTTTTAAGTTTTTCGCAACTGGATTTTTCGCACAAACGTTACATCGCTTTAATAATGCAATGTTGGAATAAAACATCGTACAACTGTAATATCGACACACTGTGTTCGATATAATAAAAATTGAATCATCAGTAGGAACCTATTCTCAGACCTACCAAAGATACACTTTGTTACCAATTGTTCGCTGATCAGTGTGTTAACAATATGCGTTAGGCGGACGATATGGTGCTACTGGGCGCGTCGATCTATGGCTTAAGGAGACTATTCAGTACATGTACATCGTGCTCTATGAACTGGGCCTCAAGTCTGCTATTACAATAGTGTCAGAATGGTCTATCATTGATTTCATAGTTGTTGATTTTGACAAGTTGGGTAATCTACTAATATAATGGCGTCATTATGACTTTCCAATGGTCAACCACTAACACTCCATTGAAAGAAGTGGTATAGAATGGTAATCTCGGACATATTGACAAATGAATGTCTGACGTTTGCGGTAATCTGCTAAAATTTTGACAGTTCCTTTGATCAGTGACCTACCATTAGAATCGTCATCATGCAGTTATTGCTTAAAATAAGTTCGATATAGTCATTCTACCACAACTCTATAACGAGACCATTGACCATGTCAATGATCGATCATTATGAATTAGCAGATTACGAACTTTTAGCAAAATGACAATGGGATTGTGTTGGCATGACGAATTTATAAAAATAGGAGACTTGGACCCCAGAGGGCTGGGTTTTTCTTCGATCATCGAAACGGCATTGCCATTCAACGTGGCAATGCTTCTAGCGTTCTGGGCACTTTTCCCATTGACATCGATGTGGATGAAATTTTTAATGCCTCTTGTGTTCTTTTTCTATCTATTTGTAAAGAGTATTTATTTTATTTTCCGTCAAAACATCGGATGAAACACGAATTAAATTAGACGCACGAATACGAAATTATTTTATTCTCAAAAATTCGAAATCATTACGTTTTCTAACTTCCACGTAGACGAAGCCGCGGACAGAAGCTAGTTTTATAATAATTAGCAAGCGTGTTAAAACTCGGTTGATAATAATAAGGTTTTACTTGTTTAAACCACCATCAAGTTTCCTAAGGCTGCATTTTCACTGTAAAATCTTTTTTTTTTTTTCTTGGTTTTTCCAAGGTGCGTCAGGAAAATGAGGAGCTCGTAGGTTCTATTCCCACCCAGGACAAATGTTTGTGTGATGAGCACAATTATTTGTTCTGTGTCTGTGTGTTTTTTTTTTTCTATAACGTTTATGTATTTTGAAATATATAAGTATGTTTATCAGTTGTCTAGTAGGTACTCATAACGCAAGCTCTGCTTAGTTTGGGACTAGATGGCGTTGTGTAAGTTTTTTTTTTTAAGGTAACGTTTATAGGTAGGTAAATAGATAAAATTTTAATCGGGCTGTGATAATAATAAAATCAGTTTACTATAAATACGATGACGCCTGCGAGAGTTTACAAAATGATAAAAACATATTCCAATATTTATTCATTCAATAATTAAATAATAATTATGATATAACGGCTCTTTCAACAGTATACTTACCTACTTATGGAAAGAAAAAACTGGCCAAGTGCGAGTCGGACTCGCGCACTGAGGGTTCCATGCAAATTACAATTCCCGAATGGCATCTCGAAAATTGTTCCGAAATTTTCTTTTTGTGACCGAGGTCACAAAATTTACTGTTTCCAGATTTTTTCCTATACCTGTATACGACCTGGCTTTCTGCCAAATTTCAGGATTCTGGGTCAACGGGAAGTACCCTATGAATTTCGATCTTTGAGAATATGAAAATATTCGTTGTTTTTGCGACATAAACGGCCGTATCTTTTAATTCGTTAACTTTAGAAGTTTGATTTTTTCACAGCTTGAAGGGAACGCAGACCTGAGTATATGGTTTTACTCGATACCTGTACACGTTCTCGAGATATAGGGTCTTGACAGACAGACAGACAGACAGACAGACAGACAGACAAACAGACATACCGACAGACAGACCGACAGACGGACGGACAACAAAGTGATCCTCTAAGGGTTCCGTTTTTTCCTTTTGAAGTACGGGACCCTAAAAAAGAAAAAATGTTAAATCATACTTCACACCAACTTATATATACATAGACTAGCATTTGCCCGTGGCTTCGCTTCCGTCAACTGACTACTATATTCTACTCTAGCCAACTCTACCCTACCCTACCGTAGTCTACCTTATTCTACCCTACTCTACAGTATATTAATTTAATTACATCAACCGGTCAACTTCAAAACTTCAAATTGTCTTTTCAACCATATTTAACCATAGACAACATAACGTTTAGCTGTCAATTGCGTTTTGTTATTCCATGTTTTGTCACGTTTCACGGGAACGGGATATAAAGTCTCCTGACGTCTCCTGGTTCTAAGCTACCTCTTGACCAATTTTCAGCCAAATCGGTTCAGCCATTCTTGAGTTATAAATAGTGTAACTAACATAACTTTTTTTTATATATATAGATAAAATAAATCTGTAGAAGTTTTATTTTGTGCGCGAATCAGGTAAATTTTACGAAATCGATGTAGATAACTTTTATACATTATAATTGTGTGTAACTTTATATATTACTTAGGCTTTGTTTCATCGCAATCGGTTGACTATATTGAAAGATATATTACATTCATTGACTGTTTGGCAGTAGGTACGGAGTATACCAGGTTAGCTAGCAGTAACTAGACTGTAAATAATGTCGAAGATATAAAATTAAGATCATGAATAATGTGAGAAGGTAACTGCTAGGTATTATTTCCCTCTCAGTAGTTAGTCTCTTAGTACTATCATAAACCCGATAATCTTGAGACGAAGAACCGGACGTGTCTGTCGCGTGTCAGGTGAGCTTATGAGTAAAATAACAACCGAGTTGTGTACTCACTAAGGTACGATGTACCTAGTGAACGACGTCGTTCGACGATGGCGTGAAGAGCTGCATGCCGAACAAAAAATCTAGTACAAAAATGCAGAAAAATGGAGGCTTACAGGTAGTGTTCTAGGATGTAACTTTACATGCTTAAGCAATTTTAATATTTACGCTTAAAGTTCTCTTATATTTTAAAATTAGTAAAATACACAAGGGCCTTAAATTAGGTATCTAATAACGTTTTACTTTTACTTTTAATTGCCTAACGTAGTGGACGAAATACTGCTCCGTCACACTTTTTCGTTTTGATCGATTGTCGGTAAAAAAGAACTTTTTATCTGCCAATGACAGGTCAAAGGGGCGCGCTACGAGCCTACGCGCTTATGGAGCTACGCTGCTACGAGCCTACGCGCTTCTGAAGCTACGTCGCCACAAACCTACTCCATATCTATTTATTGGATTGTTGTTCATTTGCTATATACCTTTAAAACTAGGTATCTAGAAACTGATTATAGTATTTCGTCAGGTACGGAAAATTACCTCGGTATTTTTGTAATACTATACTATATCTATGTTTTGTTTTTCTTCTGTAACATACAAACAAAGCAAATGTAAATCTACACTTTTAATATAATAAAGAGGTAAAGTTTGTCTATTTTTTTGTCTTATTTTTTGATATTACTAAAATTTTTTCACCGATAGAAAGCTGCTTTATTCCTGAGTAACATAGACTATATTTACAGTAGGTACGCGGGCGAATCTGCGGACAAAAGCTAGTACAAATTAATATTCTTTCGTAACTGTCAAGTCACGTCACGTTCTAATTCTTCATAATAGCTTCTAAACCTCATAAATAAGGGTAGTTGACCCATCTGTTTTAAATTATTTGTTTCAAAAAGTTAGCTACTTTTTTTTAGACAATTGAAATCATAAAGGAAATAGTTTTTCAAATCTGTTTTTTTTATGGTGTGGAAAACCTCATGGATGACTTCCGCCACGGGGCGGGCACAGGGGTTTTTCTTTCTTTCTTTGATTAAAAACTTTGCCTCACACTAAGAATTCCTCCTGTGTCATGGAAATATTTGTTCGGAGAGGGAACACAACAACACTCAGCGCACCAGCCAATCTCTCAACCACTGCGCCACCGTGCCGTATGACAGCCGCTTTCTGACTAAAACCACACGGTGTCCTGCAGTTACCTTTGGCCGGGGCAATAGTTTGCGCAATTTGTAACACAACCTCCCCCCTGGCTAGATATTGGTCTGCAAGAATTCATACATTAGACAATTTTTTTTCATCAGAATTTTTTTTTTTTTAATGTTTGTATGTAACTACAATAAAGTATATAATAAATAATAATAAATTGCATTTGATACATTATTAATATTAAAGGATATTTTGCCAGGGTGCCAAGTGCTGCCCAGGAATGAGAGTAGTTCCAGTGGAATCATAGCATTAATTTACAGTAAAAAAAAAATTGGTCCTAGGTAAACCAAATAACTTTTGTTTTGAATATAGTGTATAGTCTACTATAGCCGAACATTCCTCAAATTCCTCAAATCAAAAAGATTTTTTTTTGTTACTTTTCTTTTTTGGACCCTTTTCTGACAGTCAGTCATCGACTACACGTATAAACAAAGCAACTTACTTGTAATCACAGTTCTACTGCGATTCTATGAGGAGTTCTGTTCATGATCAGATCATAACAATATTTCTATGGGTCCAACTTGAAAGCATAACGTTTCAATCAAAAAAAAATTTTTCAAAATCTGTTCACAATTGACCGATATATCAGTGAACATACATAAAAAAAAAACTATAAGAAAACAAAAACAAACGTACGTACGTAGTTATAGTTTATAAAACTATAACTATAACTGTGTTTTTTTTACAGACAGACATAGCGAAACTATAAGGGTTCCTAGTTGACTACGGAACCCTAATCGAAATTCAAATATTTTTTAATTTAGAACACAGATAATTGTTAATAACAAATTATTGTGTAAATAATCTTATTTATTCATGATATTCTGTTCATAAACACAATTTTAATTTTAATTAAATATTAAAATCTTAAAAACATCCAAAACTTTTCTTTAAAAAAAAATCACGGTTGACTGTGACGAAATAGGAATGAAAAAACCCTTGTTATGATAAATTAAAAAAAAAAAACGAGGGTGATAAACATGTTAAACCTATTCGTAGTGCGCGCGTCGCTTCGATCTTGAGGATTTAAGTAGGTAGGTACCGTATAAATATAGATAAATGGAAAGGTTGCTTATTTTCGATGTTTACAGACTACTTTATGAAAAACTTCTTATTTACATTCTTAGATACATACCCTATAAATAAAATGCTCAATATTTTCCGTAGGTAAGCCTCTGTTGAAAAGGGAGGATCCTTCGGCCAGACAGCGTGTTATAGTCGGGTGGGCAGCTGCCCGATAGATGATTTCGAGCTGTTCTTTAAATTATGTTCTGATCGCGCGGAGAACGTTGATTGCACTATGCAGGATTAGTTCATATGTGACGCCATAGATGTCGCTACATATATGTAATTATAGGTAAAGTTTAGGGGTGTCTGGCAGGGGTAGCAACCGTCATAAGTGTCTGACAATGAATGACGAGACTTCTAAGGCTAATCCGAAGGAAACATAAAAAAATTGAGCTTTATACTTTAACGAAAGTAAGGTAAAATTTTATGCACCTTTACTGCTTGATATCTGTCCAAGTAACCACAACCCAAACTCCATAGTCGCTGGTCATTCTTACCTGTACAGGGGACATGCACAGAAAAACTTTCAGTTTTTATAAAATAACGAAGGTCTGAATGTCGTGGGGTCTTGGGCTATACTTAATACTTATTAAAAATAGAAATTTAAATGTTTTTTAATTTAGAACACAGATAATGTTAATTTAATTTGTTGATAATAACAAATTATTGTGTGAGTGCAAGGACTGTGCGCGCCGTCGACGACTTGGGCTTGGTCCGGACAGTTACCGGACGGCCGGACAGCGAGCTACCCTTTGCTCACTGTCCGCAAGCTTGCGCCTACGGTGGCCGGAAATCGGGATCGGAATCCTGGCGGCGGCGGCGAGAGCGCCGTAGCCTGATGCGGTCGGCCTCCTCCTTTACGAGCATTACTGTTTCGCAGAAGTCGGCGACCGCCTGCCACTCCTCCTCGCTCCGGACCATGGCCTCAACCAAGGCCCGGCACGAGAGGTCTCCGCCGCCAATCGCCCCCACGAGGGCACGGCGATGCTCCGCCCAAGCAGGGCACGCCTCGACTGTGTGCTCCACCGTGTCCTCCGGGCATTCCGCACAATAGCGCCCCCGGGCGTCACTTCCGCACGAATCCGGTGCAAGAACCTCCCGAACGTGCCATGTCCGGTGAGGACCTGCGTCATGCGGAAGGTAAGGACGCCGTGAGGTCTTTCCAGCCACGCCTCAAAGAGGGGACTTACCAAGACTAAAGCCCTGAGTTTGTAATGGCGTGTAATGTATCTACCTAAACGTTTGCTGATGTCAAATCGTGTGGGATAATCAGAGACTTAAGCACGAACTTTTAAAAGTGCCTGCTAGGCCGGGGATTATTTTCATTAAGATACCGTGGTCCTGGAACGCAAAGAGCAACTGAAGGACACTGGTGGATTTTAGTCTTTAAAAGTTGACACACAGAGGGTGTGTGCTTTATCCTAGAGCGAAAGATACATTATATAATTTTCCATCTAGATACAAAACTCGTGCTAAGGCCTCTGAAGGTTTGTGTTCGGCCTACACAAGCTCTTTTTGCCCTGTTATTTAGTAGAATAGGTAGGTACTTAACGAGCAAGACACCGTGCTTTGTCAAAATCTGAATCTTAGAAATAGGTCCTGATGGTGAATTTAGAATTTTAGAGATAGCGCGAGCAAGGACCTTTACCCAAAAACTTATATAGGTTTCGTTTGGAGAGGAATCTCAGGTATATGGAATCAGCGAGATGAGTGCCCACGGATTCCACAACCTCCTCTCGCTTTATATGCATGACCGCATATTTGAACACCCCAAACTGCATCCTGATGGCACTACTGAAGGTTTCTGTTACAAGTCTCCGCAACTATACAAGGTGCAGTTTTAAAACTGCACAATATTTCAGGAGGTTGTAATAAAACTCATAAATAATCATGTAAAAAAACTATACCTGGTCAATAATCAGTAATACTTGTTATTTAATTTTTTAATTACACTAAACTAAATCGATTGATCGATGGCCGCGGGGGCGTGGCGTGCGGGATGATGATTGGATGATACATTATTTATGAAACTATCGTTGCGAGTTAGTGTGTGTGAAAACGCCCTTTATTGTTCCGTGTTTGTGTGTGTGAAAAAAAGCGCGGTTATAAAAAAAAAAAAATTACCTACTTATTTTATTATTGATTCGGGTCGAGAATCACTAACATAATTACCTCCTGAAATATTTTGCAGCTTCAAAACGACACCTTGTATATGTAATTGATTTCTTACGTCCAGTCTACGGAATGGTATAAACCTGTTCTAGCGACTTGACTGCTGACCTGGGAACTACGTCAGTGCCCACTATCGCCTTCCTTATTATGAATTAGTGTGCACCATGCTTCAAAACTCATTGCTTTAGGATGTGCATTGTACTTTAGGAAATGATTATTTTTAACTACAATGCGTTTCACATAAGTTCCTTCGACGTAATGTTGGCAATACGGAAAAACAGTGTTGTTATATTTTTAGCAATGAAATTGCTTAACACGAGTATTAGGGAGATTAACAGACATTTCGTTACTTTTAACAATTGCCTTATATATATTTTTTCTTTTGGAATCTGTAAAAACTATTTTTGAATAAAATATAGGACGCTGGGAACCATTTCGATTGTCCTGCAAATCTTTCAAATACCGAAAATGCCATGCCGCAATATCGTACCTCTCCATTGACACCTTCCTTTTAGACCTGCTTTCTTTTTAAATTAATTTCCTATTCTTCTCATTATTCTCCAAAAAGTGTTGCAACTACTGTTAAAATCAATTCCGTTTCGTATTTCGGGCAACAATTTTGTTTTTGTCTAGAAAGCCAGGGGAGCCAACATTACAGCGAAGGATCTTCATAAGTAGTGTTGGGATTTTATCTGATTAAATACTCAAAATGAATAAATACTCAATAAATACTCGATTAAAAACGAGTATTTATTCATTTTGAGTATTTAATCGGAAAAAATCCCAACACTTCATAAGTGAAACGCACGATGGCTTCTGCCAGCGGCTTCGCCCACGTGACAGGGTCCAGTTTCTATATACAAACTTTGGACCCCCGTTTCATCCCCTTGGGAATCGAATATCGGAAAATCCTTAGTGCTCGCCTACGTCATAAAAGGACACCTTGTACAAAATTCCACGCTCCTAGTCCCAGTGGCTGTGCGTTGCTGTCAGTCAGTCAGTTTCTCCTTTTACACACCGCTAAATTTTAATCGTTTTAATCCCGTGGAGGGTCGATCAGGTACATGAAACACTATCGATTTGTAAAGATAAAATTAAAAAATAAAGTACCTTTTTTCGAAACTCGTATTTACGCATGTACGAAATTAATTTCTTTAAGAAAACGTTAGCTAAGCGAGTTCAATGACCTGTAGGTAGTAATCGGCGTTGCGTACAAACTACCTACAGGTCATAGGGATTAAATCGATTAAAATTTAACGGTGTATATAGCATATTTATAAAATATCTGAGAGCGTTTATGATTTGGTTGTGTTAAGGAATAGGAAAAACAATAATAAAACATGTTTTTGTAGTGATTTAATTTATTCAAGATAGTTCTATTACATTTTGTAATTGACTGAAATTAAAAGATCCAAAAATGCAACAATCTAGTTGACTGTTATCACCAAAGAGCATGACACCATTAAACATATTCATGAACTAAAATTAATTATAAACAATCAGTCATAAATTTTCGTTACGATTCCCTCTAATACGAGATCATATTTTTACTGTGCATTGAAATTGAATGAATATCATATTAATTTTCTGTCAAAAGTATAATACATAAGTTCAACATATTTTTTTCAAATATTATTATTTTTTTGTCAACTTTACAATATAAAATAATTTCATCGTAACTGTCGTAACAATTAATCATTGCAATGTCCACAGCAATATGTCAAAACCAAGAGACTACAACAAAAATATGAACTCGTCAAATATCAGTACTATCGACTGAGATCACTTCACATGAAGTTTACAATGGTCTAAGCACACTATCCTAAATAATATTTCACCAATTTCCTTAAGATATGGTAAACCAGGCATACATGCCCTAGTCGGTAGCGCGCCCCACTTGCAAAACTAAGACACGCATTTAAAATTTGGTGCTTACTTGAGCCGACCTTGTTAGTTTATAAGTATGGCGGCGATGTAAACTATACATACAATGCAAGTTTAAGTTGCGTTGTAATTTTAAATGCGAGTCTTAGTTTTGCAAATGGGGCACATTACCGACAGGGGCACGTACGCCTGGTTTACCCCAGATTCAGGTTCGTCGGTGGACTGTAAGATAGGTAGATTAGTAAAAAAAAAGGAATTTAATAATAGTATTCGGTAACGAAACATGTACGCGGACAATCAAACAATTCACAACGAAATCTGTGCCTGCACATTTACATACTAAAACATGATGAGCCTGAATCTTAGCGAAACGGTGAAAACCAACTGATACTTAAATTAACTTAAAGATTATAACTTAAACATAATTATCAACAAAGAAAATTATGTGTTTGGAAATAAAGCGTAACACATAGGATTTGCACAAAGGCATTTCACCCACAAACTTTGTTTTAACAATTTCATTATTTCGGGAACACTCGACCAGATTTTATTAACAATCAGATAATATATAATCATTTGATTTTATTAGGTATATTCTGGAAACCGATAATTTTAATAAGATTTTTAAGAGGAATACTTTGAAAAAATCTTGATAGAGTTGACAACATAGTAATAAAAAGGTTTTGTGTCCCATTATCCCACATTTCTGCTCTTTCCCACCATATTGCACACATTCTGTTTAAACAAAGTTTATATGTAGTTTGTGCATTAAACAGCTGTCAAAGAAAAATGTCACACCACACCTGATAAAATATTTCTATCGAGTCAAAATTTGTTAACATAATAAGTACAACTTTTTTATGGTATATCTTCCAAATATTGGTCTTTTATCGATTTTTAATGTCATTTATACCATGATTGAAAGTAAAATTTGGAATTGGTAAGACGTGACATAATAGAAATTTATTTACCAAAAAATGCGCGAGTGAAAATTATACAGGTATATCTACCTGATACATTAAAATACAAATAACGTAAGTTAATTACATAAAATAACATTAAATTTAGCAAAAACATGATGTCATGATATGAAACATAATTATTTTGATATGATTTTTATATAATTAATTTTGTAATTGTCAATTTTGTATTAAATCGTTTTATTTTCACAGTGCACTGGGAGATACCTATCAGAGTTCAGCTAGTTGAAGAAACATGGAGATACATCGATATCTATTGTGAAACCACGAAGTGAATAAAAAGGACCGTCTTATAGAATGGTGCAGTGGAATCGTCTAAGATTCCAAGAAGAGCTAAATCTGCGATTGGACTTCTATAATACTGACATTTACCTATAAGAGCGCTCGCATGCGGACATCGGTCACTGCGGCGTGTTCTAGTGTCACACGTACACCAAATATTCGCAAGCATATTGAAATAAACTGCGTTTCAACCGCTGCTATATGGCCGCATGATACGAGCATCGCGTGTCTGCCATCTGTGCGCGAGCTCTCAACACAGACTATCAACAACAAATGTTATTTATACCGTTAAAATCTACTAATTCTTAATCTGCAAAAATGGCTTGGGACAACACAGAAAGCTCCGCATTTAGCGGGAGGTCGGCTCGAAGACGGTCCCAATGACCAAAGCGAGTGACTGGCCTGGTAGAATACTAATTGATCAAAACATCCAATATTGATTTAATGAAACAAACATGTATTCACTTAACATCCAACACCGATACATAGATGGACATCGATCAACAACATTGAGCTTAGTATTATTATGATATTAATATCGATACATTCATTACGTAACATCGGGCTACACTGATAATAATGATGGCTTGTACTATGGGTCGTTGTAAGGGGTGACTTCATTTCGTAGCTGACGAGGGATCACTGCAGCAGCGAAGCCAAGTGTTACATTATATCGAGCGTCAACATTCCACACAACGACTGACTCGATCATCTTCAGCTATCACCCGAGAGGTACGAGACTACTCAACGAAGCTCATAGTACTCATCAACGACACATAAATCTGATGCAAACATCTATACACAATCTTAAAGGAACGTACGCTATCACATTGTGAATATTAATATAATACTGAATCTGTGCTCGTAAACTATCAAGAAATGAATATAGTTCGACATCAGGGCCGCGTCTTGTCCTTCAAAAAGATTTGTGCGGCGCACATAATATACCAGGACCTAAATATGCGTGACGCGCAATTACAACTATTGTTATACGTACCTAACACATAGATTAACGGTACATCCATGAACATCAAATATGAGAATTACTTCTAGAATTACTTAAACTGGTGCAATAATCTTATGAATACAATCATCGGATATAGTATACTGCAACAACGACCATTGTAACGAAACATCGCATTACCGACGCGGCCACGAACAATACAATACACGGTACATCTTCTTAAAAACTTCTATTATTACCAAGCTGTGTGTGTCATCAATTGAAATACTGCAAATATTAATCACAATTATTAATATACAATCAATTAATAACTAACACACAAGTTAACTATTTTAAGAATAAATAATTAATTAAATCATGTATCGATAAGTAATCATCGGTTACAGTTCGCAATTTATTCCCAACAGGATTCCAGGCCAACATCTCCCAATATAATCAATCAATAATTTCGCAATCTCGAGTTACATAAAATCTATGATTTTACTCATATCATGCACAAAATGTTCAGTATCACCCAGTCTACAAGTTTCAACAACTTTCAACCCCGTCAAAGGAATATTTTCCTGTAAATGGAACATTATTTTAATTTAATGACGACAAAGGTAGAAAGTTTACTTCCTACATTGTCATATTTTATATATTCTTGCCTAAATCCTATTACACATAGTTCAAAATACTTAATACTAAAGTAAACATTTAATCATTTGCATCGTTCAAAAGAACTGCAATCCAAATAGATTAAGATGTTATATCGAATATTTATGATAACACTATGAACCGCACTTCTCGTAATCTACTCAGTCGGTGGTGTCGTGACCTGCGGTCTATACCTAAGTACTAACCGAAGCTTCTACATCGAACATGTTACACAATGTCATAGTTAACCAACGACACAATGCCACGTACGTATAGTCCATTATATAATATAATATCACCAACTTTGGTCCAAAGGGGACGCCTATTTATAATTAGGCACAAAAAGTTGGCAACTCTAGAAATAATAACATATAGTAACAAATGTATTTTTTAAAATACACCGCGACATAAATAATGTTCCTAAAGAACTTTACACGAAGCATCGGTTTCGTACTTGTGTAGTAGACCAACAGCATTCAAGATATTAACCTCGACACGACTAATAAACGCTGAAACCGCCCAAAAATATAACACACACCTGTGCGTTAATCTAGTATACCATTTAGAAGTTTAAATACTACAAAGTGTGTAAGCTCCGCTTGGAGCTGCAACACAAGATCGTTCGTAAGCCGACTGAGTCGAGCTGAGTCCTTGTTGGGTGGTGGCAACGAGATGGAACCGCGCAACAACTTGCTCCTTCACGAGCTAAACAACGCTGACACTCAATGTGTACTTAATATAGACACTGTCAATATAATTGTAGATGAAGCCACGTCCTAAAACCATTAACATGCAAAAGTGGCTTCTAAAATGAATACAAGGTGACTAGTGTTTTAGTTGTTCAATTTAAGTATGGAATCGATGGAAAAGTCGACCCTGCGTCGTTGCTCGAGCATGATGAAGGTTTGGACGGTGTGCAGCGCTGCCGGGTTGGCCGACGACGGCCCCGGGACGGCAGCATCGCCGCCGCCTCCGCCGCCACCATCTTGCTTTCAGCTGGGCTTTTGCTGCACGTCACGCATTATAAGCTAAAAAAAATTCAACGCACTGTACACTCGGGTTCCGAAATCACACAAATCAACAATATACGACATATAATAAACACTTAGAGCTCGTTTTAATATTCGTTTCAGGGTTCCGTTACTAAATTCTCAGGCTCTGACTAATAATAATCATAAAGCAAAACATAAACACAGCAGATTCTGTTTTCTTAAGCATACAGGGGCAGCAATAGAATTCGCTGCGCTAAATCAAACGTTTAAATAAAAAATCATTATTATTCAACGAAGTTTATATATTCGTTATTCTTTATATTTACACAGTATTGAAAACATTGAATGTTTTTTTCGTTTGTAATATTATGTTAACTAGATATAACACTATAATTATTACTGTAAAAGCCCGAATATTATAATGGTATTTTTAACGTTGTTAAAGAGTTCACTGTAGCAGTACTACAAAGATTGATAGATAAAATTAAGACATTTATAATATTCATATATGGGATCCTGAAACGAACATATATAAAACAGTGCAGCACTGTTGCGTTATGACAGTGTGTAGCAGGCAACGATCCACATAACATACTCACCAGCTATAATCTGGATTTAAGTCCTACACATTCACGATCTCTGAGCGTCTATCGTATTTAACATCAACAAATTACATTTGTAGCAAAATAATAATTAAAAAAATACATTAATTAAAAATTAATATTAACCTTTCGAATGTCTTAAGTTACACAGTCCGACATAAGGTAATTGTCTTTCTATTGTGTCTCTAATTACGACATTCAAAGAGCTAATAGCCCGATCCACTGAAGCAAGTTATCATAACAAAATTATCAACTTTTTATGCTCGAAATTAAATAAAAAGCTCTCTATGTTCTATGGCACGCAAAGCGGATGCTTTTTTAACAAAATAGAATTTAACATAAACGTAAGTAATGTTGATAAAAAAATAGTAATACCGTCTTCATCATGTGGGCCTAACGTCAGCGATCACTGTGTGGGTGGTGTTATTCAAGTTATGTTTTAAGAGACTTGTTAGCAGATGTACTTTATCATTTATCAAGTTTTTTTTTTATGGCAAATTGATTTCTTTTGTCAGTCATGTCCGTCCATCATAATTTTCTATTTATTTTTACTTTATCGATGGTCCAAAAAAATTCGACTATTATAAGGCAATCAATATTGTGTGTTATTACCACAGACTCGCGATCATCGTCATTGGTAAGGTCTTCAAAATATGCAAGTGCCTGTAAAAGCCCATACAAATGTCAAATTTCTGTTTTTGTATATTGAAAAGATATCAATAGAGTAGCCAGCCTAGGGCAGCACTGCTAGGTGGTTGGCTTAGCGCTTGGAGCCTGGCTATCGTGTGAAATGGTTTGCTGGTAAGCTATAAGCTAAGCGACTAGCGTCGGCGCTAAGCTCGCGACTGCAATGTTCGGCTGTCTATAACAAACTCTAAATAGGCACCAGGCGCTAAGTATGTCTCTTGCCCACAGATGTAGAGAAAGGTAAACTGCGTGGAGCTGCTCAATTGAATAACAATCAACTGTTACAAGGCACTAGAAGATTTCTGAAATACTGTTGAAATCTATAGTGTTAGACATGATAAAATGTTAAAGAGATTGCCAGAATTTGATCGTGATGCCGCTCAGAACCCACAGACGTGGAATTTAAAGTACTAAGTAGATTTGAAATTGATTTAGAAGCAAATTTATTAAATAAACAAATTCATTAAATGAGTTAATTAGGTTTAATAACGATATTAACTAGGTAACACACCAATTACCGTGTGGCAGTTTTCGTTCGGAGCTAATATTTACAGCAGACTCACTCACTTTACAGAAATCACGGAAAAGGCTATCAATAAAATTAGTAAACGTGAATTTCACTAATAAACAATAACTAATTAATGAAAATGGAGCTAATTAACGAACTGATTAGTGCATTAAAGGATGCGAATAGTTTTTTTTAAAGAAATTACTCTAAAAACGGCTAGGGAAGTAAATAGATTTAAAAATCTAATGAAGCAAAAGTAGATCACGCTAGAGGTGCGCCATGGCAAAGACAATGTATTAGTGTTAAACATTGAACCACTATAGTACAATTCACGAATGATGGCGGGCGTGAAGTTTGCGCAGAAGGCTGCGCAGTAACGTGTTTTAGGAACCAAATTGCGACGTGCGCGAGGCAGGGATATGCTAGGGATTGACTCTATTTAAACACAATCGTTCCTTTGTTCAATCAAAAATCGTAATCGATTTTTATCGATTTGCAATTTATTGATTTTTGTTTATATAAGATACTGAACGAAATAGATTTAAAAACTTATTAAACATTGTCGTTAGTAAATGAGATTTCAAACTTTAATTTTAAAAAAAAATAGTAACATATCATTTTCTTAGTTCAAAGACATAATTCAGTTAAATATCAGTTATTTATTAACTACTACTTCAATAACTACTGTTCGAGAGTAATTTAAACCAAGTATAAAATTGATTATAAATATATTTTTATAATTCAATTTTAATCGATTCGAAAAAAAATCGACTAAACAACATCCTCGGAAATGCATATTGGACATCCCTTTTTGTTGACATCGTATATCTTCGTGCATATTCGGCAACTCTCGGTACGCGATCATGTGTCTCAGTCACACGTTAGCATTGGTGTCGAGTTCGTGTTGTTATCTCTCTCTAGAGTACGGACAGTTACAAAAGTTTTCGATAATTTGTTGTTAATTATTTTGTCGAGAGATGAGTGAATCCTTAATTTATTACGTTATTTTTATAGCTTTCTGTCTCATAGCGTTTTGATATTACTTTTATTTGTACTTGGTTCCTGCATAAGGATTTTTTTATTCGTATTTCGGTTTAAAATAAAATGAATGACAATAACAGTTTTTTCTATGAGTGTACATGCGCGAAAGTTCGCAAAGGCTAACTTCAGGGCCGCCATCATTCGTGAATTGTACTATACTTTGATTTATATATGAAGTTAATTGTGACAAGTCCCTCGGGCCGTTATAGGAGCGTTTTGTTTTAAAATTGATATATTATTGTCAAAACGCTTAGCTCAATTTCTGAGGCCATTAAGTAAGACTAACATTTTCTGGCAAGCTCCTTTATTTAAAACTATGGAGGAGTTAGATACAAAGGAGCCACGAGGGAAGATTAGCAATTTACTGAAACCAGTGATGCACACAGTGCACAAAGGGTTTACAGTCTTTCTCTAAAAGTGAATTTTTGAACAGTAGTAATTTAATCAAATACGTTAAGGTAGTCCACGAACTTTAAAATACGAATAAACCATCAAGATCACCGGAAAATTTGAATTTTCAATAAGTACATGAACAACTACAGAGCTGAAAATTGAACAAATAATAAAATTTCGCGTGGCTACATTCGCGCATTTGCCTTAACAGCTTTTCTTGAAAAATAGAATTAGTGCATGATTAAGTTTACTAAATTAGAATTTATTTTCAAAAATTCACCCTGTATCTGTATTCCTAGTAGTGCATCCCTACGCTGAGAGTGTGAGGTTGTACCTGATGGGGGCGCTCCGATGTGATGGTCTCTGCGGCGCGCACCGGAGGCGGCGGCGGTCGCACCTGCATCATCTGCGGGCCATTCTCGCGCGTGCACCGACTCGGCTCGGGTGGGCCAGTGGTCACTGCGCAATTGTACATCACTTGAATTGTAACATCTGTCCCCTAGGAGCATTTCTGTGACAGTTTCAGCAAAAAAAACACGTTAATTTCCATCTTTATTAAGCACAAACAAAATAAAACAAAACAATTTAAGTCGGAAAGCTTCAGGAGTTTCATGAGGACATAGTTGATGAACTCGCACTGTGTCTCCAATCGTAGGGTTCCTAAGTGAAAGAAATAACTTTATTGTTATTAATTTCTCGAAAAAATGTAGATTTATTTTGCCAAAAAGAAAAGAAACGAATTTGCTACTTCAAAAACATACACACAGACTATATGAATGGATGTTCTTAGGAGAGTGAATAGTGTGAATAAAATAACTCAGCACGACATCGATTAAGTTTTTCTTTCATTTTATGCAGGACAATATAAGTTCACATTACAACTAGTAACATTTATATTACAAAATAACATTTTAAGTAATTTTTAGAACTAATTGATAGTGACTTAAATGAGGCCTAAACGTAAAAAAACTATACAGTTGTTAATTTATATCTACAAGGGTTGTGCAAATTATCATAACCGAAATAAAATAAAATAAATGTTCACCATAACAAGAAAAAAAATATTATAAAGAATTCTTTGATGACAAAAAGGCTCTTTAAGTACGCATCTTCAAAAACACGTTAAAGTTTCATTTTTCTTAAAAAGTATGTCGATAATAGTCCAGACAAAATCCAAAATTCTGTCGAAATAAACCTGCAACTAAACAGCCAACGGTAATTCCGTCGAAACTAATAAGTTCCTAACCACCACATTTAGCATGCAGGGTTTTTCATATCAGAGGAAGAATATAAACATGTAACTAACATTCAGCAGTCACTGTGGAACCATCCAATATTCCAAAAACCTTAACAACTTTTCAACATATCCTCGTCTTCTTCAATATCTAGTGTCACATCCTGAGTTTTAATTAGGAGCCGATTTTGTTCAAAATATTGTTAAGATTTTCCAGCGAATTACCCAACACACGTACCAGTAGTTAGCGGTATAGCTAGGCGAGCGTTTACGGCTAGGAGATGGTCGCGCCGCTGGAGCAGGTTTCCTACGTGTTCTTCCAGACGAACGTTCTCTGTGCGCAGTTGGTGTAGGCATGACAACAGCGAAGCGACTGTGCAACGTATCTTGTGTTAGCGGTACATACAATAATAAAAAAACCTTCTAAACTTGAGCATGAACTAGAGACGGCAGAACCTGTCCTAACGACTTTACGGGTATAGTGTAACATTGCGCTTTACAAAGAGACGGAAGGCTAAAGGAAACTATTCATTACAAAGTTGCCTAGTTAGTTAAGAGGTACATATGAGTCTTGGTACTGAGTTTAAAAATAGTTATCCCCATTTTTCGTACACGTTTAGTTTTGATGTCAATCTGCGGTTAGCTGTGGTCTCATTTTAAGTCCAATATGGCGGATTAAATATTGATGAGAGGAATACGAAATAGTCGAGTAAAAAAGCCTGTTTTTAGTTTTTCTTTTATTCATTTCCTGTTTTGCATTTGGATCTGAGGGCCTGTTTCTACTCACCGGCCTGCTCCGTAAGCGCGGTTATGTTCCCCATATATGGGTGGTATCTCGTTGCACCTGCATACAAAATACTATTGATAATATCTCATATATACACATTTTTCTCAAACGATAGCTGTATAATGCAGTTTTCAATGAATCCATAATGTAAACCTGAGTCACAGCAGTGGGAACATTAAAATGCTGATTATACTTATGTTATAATGTAAACTGATATTAGAGGTGAAAACTGAACAGCATCAACTTGTTTTCCTTCAATAAGGAAAGCAAGTTTGCTACTGTTCGGTTTTTACGTTTATTAAGATAAAAAAATATAGATTGCAATGCCATTTACTTTACTGTTTATAATAGCCAAATGATTCTTACAAAAAAAAAGTGTAATTTTAGAAATTTTTATTTTTGTTATAATCCTCCTTTGAGTTCCAGAAAGGCAATAATCTTTTGAAAACTCCTGCAGCCTGTGACTATATGGTGACTGTATGTTAGACTCGTAATGCGAATGGTCGTGATCATTATATTGTACACGCTGCGTACCTTTACTAATCGATGTTGCAATTATATCTCATAAATTTATCATTAATTTTCTAGATAAGATCTTTGGTATTTTGTATGCAGATGATACATAGACTTTAAAAAATACCTTTTTCTATTATTTCAAATAGGAGTAACAAATCTTTAATATTCTCGGTTTTTCTCAACTATAAATATGCATGTATTATATAAATAAACCTTCCTCCTGAATCACTCTGTTTATTAGAGATAACGTATGAACATCCGTTCACTAGTTTTTGAAGTTATCACTAAGAGAAAGACAGTGAGGACGCGGTGGGGGTTTTTGTTTAATAGTATGTAAGGGAGTATTTTTATGAATATCTCTAAAAACCGCATTTGATGCAGACTTGGTTTTTTTCGCGTTGAAAGTTTGTTATAGAATATTATATTATTATATCAAAAGTTTTATTAATAGGGTAGTAATCCTGTGTTATGTTTGTACAATATTCCATGTGAAAAAGATTTCTTTTTAGTGTTATTACACACTAAAAAGAAATGTTATTTGAAAACAGCTTCAAAATTAATGATAAAATGAGCCATCATCCCCTCATTTAAAATATAGAAAGAATTATGAGAAAGAGTAAGGGCGGGGTAGTAGGAACATAATTATGATCGCTCTTTTTTATTATTATTTGATATAAACTAGCGCTTGACTATGATCCCACCCGATGGATCTTTCTATCTCTCTTTTACAGGCGCCACCTACTGGCCGTGACGTCACAAGTCAGTTTGTGCGTCCTTTTTCTGTTACTTGACAGTAACCTTGATTATAAGTTTCTAACTTTCTTAATTTTGAATGGATTTGAATAATTATTTACTAGAGTTTGTATACTTATAAATTCTTAATACAAACTAGCGAACCACCCCGGCTTCACACAGGTTCAAATTATAGGTACACACAAAACTGCCTCATTTTTCTATTAGTGAAAATCGTAACAAAATCCGTTCCAAGGTTTAGGAGTGAGGGCATATAAAAATAGACAGACGCGGAAAGCTACTTCTGTAATGTAGAAATAATAAAAAAAAATGGTTTTCTACCCCATTACTCTGGGTCTGCGTTAAAATTTTTCATGAACTTCTATTACCTACGAAACTGAATGTGTCAAAAAATGAAAGGCCCATTTCGACATTTGTCAAAACGAATACTTAAATACCTACGCAAAAAGAATCCTCGCAATATATTCCATCATATTATTTAACGAGTCAAAAAAAAAGGTAAGTATTTTTTAAAAAACACTAAGTATTGAATTACTATTTTATTGTTTCTTTCAGTTTCGTTCGAGGTTACATTCTAGAGCGCGAGCAAGAATACTTGGCGCGTAGCTGGGGGCGTGCTTAATGTTGCCAGCCTAAGAAATCTATTTTCCTTAATTTGATTAAAAACGCTCTTTCATAACATAGTGTAATATAAAGAATTTGTTTATTTAATTTTTACCTTTATTATTAAAAAAAATCACGAGAACTTTGTGAATCTTTTATTGAATTTCTTAATAAATTAATTAACACTTTTAGCATCAGAATTCCACGTTAGTCTTTATCAGAAGAGTCGGTTATGTCCATTGTAAATTTGTCCATTTTGAGATCCATTAACCTATCAGATTTAAAAAAATATTTTCTCGTAGAGATACATTGTCATTCTTCTAGCATTACAGTAACGCTTGCGCTTTTGTACTGTCTCTTATAGGGGCTTTCTTTATTTATGTGCAGTGGTATGATGCATTATCCATTACTATAATTAATAATTCTGTTTTAGATTTGGCACTATTTATTCTTTCATGGATGAAGTTTGCAGAATTCATATCGTCATGATAGTCACTTGATTAAGATAGTAGCAGTCCATTTTCAACAAACTTTGATGACTTGCTAGGTACCGCTCGGGTACGCATATTTAGGGAAATTTTATTGTGATGGTCACCCGAAAAATTATTTGACAAATGGGTCTAATTTTGGAAAATGGTACCGTAGGTCCAATATTTTCTCATTTCTCTTCACAAACACGTTTGGCTTTTAAGATAATATCCATGCTAGCACTTTTAATCACTTTTGGTATAATAATGACGACTATTTACTTTAGAAACGATAAAAAACACAGAACACAACACATTCTCCTGACACATGACAAAAACGTCAAACGATTAGTTTCCAATTTCGGCCACGCGCCAACTTATCTTGCGCTCGCTCTAGGATAGTTCTCAAATGTCAAAACGGGCCTTTTATTTTTTAACGAGTTTACATGGACATATTAAGAAGAACTTAAAAAAGGTTAATATCATTACGCACTGCCCATCTTCCATCATCATCTAAATAATTTGAAAAAAGAAGCATTGGCCGTCTTTTATTTACGAGAATCATTTTTTTTTTTCGGCTATGACTCAATTTAAGGGTTAGCTGTGTTTTTCAAATTCAAGTTTTATTAATAGTCTTTCTTCAATATCTTTTTGTTGTCGTGTTACGTAAACATAGTTTAATAATGCGATAGCATAGATCAAGTGGCCATAGAGTAACTTTATATGATAACACTTCAATGAAGTGGCTGAAACATTGAGTCTCCAAGTATGTCATTTTATATCGGAAGACTGAAGAGTAAACAAGACTGGGTAATGTTACGGCCACACTACCGTGATATGCCAATAATTATTGCCATAACTTCAATAACGCCTAGGTGTAACCTCGATTTATGGCCATAATTTTACAATACCAATCAATATGGCAAATGGCGGTAGACAATAGCTCCGGCGGCGGTCTTTTTTGACACATCAAAGAAGAATACCGCAGTAATTAATGCGTTTATAGCCACACTACCGTTTGTCCAGTGTGCAACATGAGCTCAATGACGACGCAAGTATCGACCGACATGGAGTGATCAAATGAAAAGGCGCTCGAATTTTTGGAATTATTCCAATGTTCTTGTAATAAATGAGGAAGTGGAACAAAACCTCACTTCCACTTTTAAAATTTTCCTATCTAAATTACCCACAGATGCAGCTTCAGTCTATCTTGAAAAAATGATATTTTTACCGCCTAATTTATAGACATATCTAGGTAAACTCTAGTGTAACCATACCACTTCACGCAGTAATTTAAACGGTAATTAAATGTTATAATTATTGCGGTAACAACCCGGTAGACGGTAAGGTAGTGTGGCCGTAATATAAGGTCGTAAAAAAGTCACAACAGCGAGGGACGACAGATTTATTGTGAGCAGCGTGCTGAGAATCTTCCGACTTCTTCTGAGGCAAGAACTAAGCTCCAAGAAGTTCGAAAGTAAGATTTGATGTGGCTGGAATGAAGCCGGGAAGCATGTCCCCGGCCAGAGGACCCTTACAGGTCGGCCTTACGGTACAATTTTGCTCGCTCACATAAAAACTAACATGATGACGCTTGGACAAAAATTTTAAATAAACTTGGGTTACTATTTATGCTCAGTTTCAAGTATATTGGCTCAAAGAATATAATTTTGCAAATGAAATTCCCCCTTTTCACTTTCTTAAAAGTTGAATTTTCAAAAATCGCTTCTGATTACTTGCCTACATAATAAAAGGAAACTTTGTAAAAAATTTCACATTCCTAGATACAGTAGTTTAAGCTGTGCGTTGATGGTCAGTTACTTCTTTTTTATATATAACAGATTATGATAACAATTTCGTTATTATTTTTATATAAATTGGAACTTTTTGCGTTCCTCTAAATATGTCCATGACTGTAAACAGTTTAGTTACAAATCGATAAATTTTCTAATTACGACAACAGTTACTATACGTACTTGCAATTAAAAAAAAAATAGCGCTATCAATTTATTAACACCAGTTAGTTACTTACCAGCTAATACAAACATGCCTTTGATTTTCATCTTGCAGATGAACGGTGATACGCATGTTCAGGGCAGGTTACAGCGCTAATCCACTACTGTTATTAAGCATAATGTTTAGGGTGCCTGTAGTCCACATCGAAATATTCCATTGACTCTCTCATCAACTGTCCCGCCGTCTTTGTGCGCAATGTTCCATAATACTTGCAAAGTAAGTACTGTGTCTACTAACACTTCAAGGGAAAGACAAAGGGGATAAAATAAAAACAGATCATATCAAACACTTATTAAAATTAAATATTACTGTAACAATAATAGAAACTATGACGAGTAAAGAATACATGCGCAAAATTACGCACACAAGTTATATCATGCTATGTGGTCAATTTATCGACGAGGGTGTACACCCTACATGCCGTCTCCAGTAAGTGCTCGGAACATGAAATACATATAACAGAATATTGAACTACTCTAGATACTGTTAAGGGTTGAATGTGAGGGAGTACGTACTGTCAAAGTGCTGGGCTTGTTCCATGAGGAACTGCGACCCTTGTTCCCATTGGCGCTCCAGCAGCTGGTCCAGGCTTTGAGCGCTGGACGACCTTCCTGAACTAATGCTGCCACCCTGTAAGCGCAATGTTTGTTAAGTTTTTCAACTTTTCTTCCACATGAGATTTTATAATAAAATAAATTCTGCCGGCAACTTCGCCCTCGTGAAAGTAGATTTTTCTACAAACTTAAGATCCCCGTTTCATCCCTTTTGAGAAATATTTTCTCATTATTTGTAAACATCATAAAAGAAACCCGGATCCATGGGTTTGGGCTGGGTGTTGAGTCAGTGAATCAGAACCTTTTATATATACAGATTAGGATGTCTATCAATAGTGAGCAAGAAAGAAGTGACATTAGCTATATTTTCGTGTGTATGAAGTGGAATCCCTTTTTAAATAGATGCTCGCATTACTAACTTCCAAAATATTCATCAACAAAAACTGGTAGTCCAGGAAAATCACCCTTAAAAATGTCTGTCAAATTGTGTAAAATTGTAATTTGAAATAAACTTACGGGTGCAGCCTTGTTCATAAGCGGCGGCGGGATAAGCGTATCTCCGCCGGCGCTGCCAGCAGCATGCGCAGCGAGTTCGGCAGTCAGCTGTTCCTGCAGACAGGCTGCTGCGCCGCTCTCGGGGTTCAGTTCATTGCCTAACATGTGAGGAGCAGTGCAGGAAGCTCCGATCCTGGGATAATTGAAGGTTCTGAGGGTCAGTCATGGTACATTGAATATCCTCAAAGATTATCATCAGCTTCAGAATAAACCCATGTCTATGAAGACAGGCTTTATTGGCATGCTGCTGGTCAAGATGTGCGCATGTGCGGAGTGCTTTGCGATCTCTCCAAGCTTTCAAGACGATAACACAATGACTGTTACAAAATATAACAGAAAATCAGCAGAAAAATATCTATTTAGAACATTATTTTTACCTGAATTCATAATCACCTTTTATGAAGACTCCTAAAATCATTTTCTAGAAGCTTATATTATATTAGTATGTTTTTTTTATTTTATTTAGACTTTATTAAGACATATCGAACAAATACCGAAAACGTTACTTACTTTGTCTCTATCTTGGGCTTCAATGGTCTCTCCGAGCCTGAAAAATAAAACTTACATATCATTACATGTTAATGGGAGAATCAATGAATAAAACAAAATGGACGAACTTTCAAGAGGGTTACTAGACGACTATCGATGCGTTCCGAATGCTTATGAAAGTCATAAGCGGAGAAGAGGAGATACATAAATATTGGATTTGCGGAAAATATGTACTTTACGTATTTTTAAAGTAAGCATTTGTTTAAGGCTTAGGTCTTATTCGAAGGTAAATTTTCATAAGTTACCATCGAAAAAGCGTTTGTCAGTATTAACAAAACCAAAGACCTTGAGTGTTGAGCTCCTTAGTAGTCCTAAGTTGAGCTACACGAATAATGACAAATGCATTTTATCATGACACTGACTGGACAGATCCACTCAAAACTGTGTAGTTCTTTCCTCAAAACCACCTCAGACACTAATCTGCATGGTGCTCAACTGCTTATATGATTTGACCATTACATGTTTACTGTATGTACTTTAAAACAGACTTTGACCTCTGAGTTTGTTTCAGTATTTCTTCTCAAGGTAGCCAGTAAAGAAACACCAGCCTCCTCAGTTTAAATTAACAAAAAAAATTACGCGTAAAAGTGTTTTTAAAACCTCTTTGTAAAACAAATACGATTTATTATTTAGTTTAGCAAATCAATAATAAGCTTTCTTAATAACCATGTCTCCGACCAGTGAATCCAATTACAAGCCTCTTATTTGTTAATTATTTAGGCTTCGTTGAACCAGTTCGTAAAGTAATTTATTTTCAGTCACTGGTGCCACTTTCAAACTTCCCCCAATATACTAATTTCTCACTTTATCCATTCTCGTCACACCACACATCCATCTTAACATTCTCATCATTCTGACAAGTTTATGATAAAAAAATTCGATAATTATAAATTATACGTACTCGGAGAACTAGGTGGAGAATCCTTGATGGTCTCCGAGTAGATGGGCGGCGGGGTCGGCTGCGGTTGACGACGCACGCTGGCTAGACTCTGAGTAGTTTCTGAAATAAACTCGTTTCATCAGCAATGACATGGTACCACTTCTACATTATGCTTCGGGATACTAGCGTCATGTCATTTTCTGTTATGTTAGGTTATTGATCTGTGTTCTAAATAGCAATACGTATGAATACTGAAAGATGGGTCGCCTGACCCAGGTTTATTACAATAATTTTTTATCACACCTTACCACTTTTTTTACCCGACTGCAAGAAGGGTTATGTTTTTCGCGCGTATCTTGTATGTTTGTATGTATGTAATATTCTTTTTGAGATGGGAAATCATCTAATAACTCCTGCTTTAGGTAGCACGAGTGTGTCAGACTTTTGCTGAAAAACTATCCAGGGCCATGGTAGTAACTCTTTGAAACATTTCCGCAGCGCTAGCATCCATCTGTCCTACTGGAACCTTCAGTTTGACTGTTATCTCTTTGAGGCGTGCGCGGAACACTATACGCCGTCGTATCGGGCGTGTCCCTTACCAGACGACAAGCTACCCGTTACATTTTGTCCGCAAGCCCACGCTTACGGCGGTGACCGGGATTCGCCTTGCGACTCGGTAGTCGCAAACATCGCTTGTATTACTGTTTTGCAGAAGCAGGTGTCCCATTCCGTCTCGCGCCGTACCATGGTCTGAACTAGGGCCGGACGGGAGAGGTCGCCACCACGGTGACACGGCGGTGCTTCACCCAAGCGGGGCAAAATTCCACTGCAAGCTCCACCGTTACGGCTACCGGACGATACGCAAAATGGTGACACCCAAGCATATTCGAAACAGATACATACCACCGGAAGCACCCATATCCAGTGAGCAGATGTGTCCAGTGAGGAAGTGTCAGGTGGATAGTGATGAGCCATTCCTCAAGAAGACTTACAGCTACGATTGTGGTGTGATCAACACCCTTATCACCTAATTTAAGGTTTTTGTATATCGAATAAACTAATTCCTCTTAGTGTTAGTTTAAGTTTTACTTACGTATAGTCGATGTAGTGTTGGCCATTGCTACGACGGAGGTGGCCATGGCAGCTCGTTTCTTAGTCCTTACTGTGGTCGGCGGCATGGGCACCATGTTGATTGGCATATCTGGCTGCTTGCTCGGCCCGGGCATGCTACTCATACTGCAGAAGAAACATGTATTTCATGAAACATATCAAGTGTGAAGTTACTCCTAACATTAATAATGAACCTAGTTCTATAGCACAGCATTTTCTAACATAGTAATTTCTATTCAACCCGTTTTGTATGTTCTATTAAGATTTGATATACGCTAGCGTTTATTTATTTCTGCATTTATTCTAAGTAATTTGCTGTGCATATTCAATTCAATTAAACTTAACGATGATTTGTAATAAAGTTACCAGAAACTGTATAATGATACCTACCATAATATTGTGTTTATGATTTCAACATAGGTACCTAATCTATAAAATTTAACAACAGCCCTTGTAACACTACACACAAAAGTGATTTTAAGATTCTATTGATCAATCAAATCTTTGAATGTAAACAGGATTCATTGAATGAACAAGAATCGGTAATAAAGCAATTAATAAAGTGACATTTGCAGTGCAGAAATAATGAAAAAGCAAGAGTATGACGGATTGACACCGTTGCTTATACTAATTTAAAACTTAAACTTTTACGAAACCCACACGATTTATGTAAAAGGTACCTACCTAGCTATGAAATCATGTACAATCCCGTGTGGATTGGCTCGAGCAAGGAGAGGCCTTTGCCCAGCAGTGGCTGTGGATGGGCTGTGGATGATGATGATGAAATGACCATTAAAATAGCACTGGATGACGGCTAGTACGCTTGCATGTTAATATTAACTACTACATAAGAAGAAACATATCGTCGCTCAAGTTCTAACACCACTAGGAACTTTTAAAGAGTCAAACTATTTAGCAATGATGACTGTGCTATGGCAAGACAACAGAATTAAGTGATTTTGCTTAAGTTTTTATTAAACATTGTTTCAAATCCTTGTGAATGATTTGCCAAACGCTGCGACTTTCAATGTACTATCGAATGACGTACAGAACGTATTTTGACCAACAAAAATAAAATACTATAACGACGTGGTGTTAGAACTTAGTGATGATATGTCATATTACATGGTTTAATGGGTCGTTACTATGTCGTGTGTTCGAACTAATGGAACAGAGCTTGACAATATTTAGTGCCCTCATTCAGTGCCGTTGATATAGAAGTAAAAACAAGCAAGGTTTGAATTTATTGAAAACTTTTAGCAATGGATGTTTTTACTTCCAAAAGTTGTTTTACTGACACAATATATTTTCAATTTTGATTATGAAATCGCAATAGCCAGTCGCAATTTAAATATTTAAAATATTTTTAGATTTATATATTCGCGTTTGATATAAACATGGTAGCCTTGTTCCAATTTACATGATATGAAAAATATTTTATATTGGTGTTTTCTTTCACTTTGAATACGTTTTTAAAGTATATTAGCTTTTTTTGAAGACTTCGCTCCGTTCGGTCTCAGCGAAATATTTGTTTGCCATATCATTAGTTTGGAAATAGATTACCTTCCTAAAGAAACCATTTTACTTTTTTATAAAATTCTAGATAGAATAAGGAATTAGAAGCTAGGGCGGTTTTCAAGACTATTTTATCAAGCACAGCAAAGTAATTATATTATCCATAGGTTAGTCTAACGCCAAGCTGGACTCTTCAATAGTAAGCAAGTAGTAAGTTTAAATAGCTCGTTTTGTTTAATTTTCTTTGCTTAAATTATAGTAGACATTGTTATTTTATTCTATTCAGAAATGTATAATTATGTAAATCATTGGCGCGCAGCAAGACTAATGCAAAAATACAATGTATATGTTCTTCGCTATGTGCAACATATTTATAATTAAGTACTTAATGTAAATTTTTCAACTTAATTTTTTTTTCAAAAAAATAAAAAATGGCGTACTGAAATTTCGGTCATTGGAAACTGTATAATTTTAAAACATTTTTTTTTTTACAAATATCAAGACGATCACACATAAATTAACAGTGTTTGTATACATTAAGAAACAAACAATATTCCTTTGTACAGACGGGCAACTTGAATATTAAGCACATTGACTAACGATATCAATTTGCCAGTTTATATCCATTTCATAAATCAGATAATTATCTGATTTAAATTGTATATAATCAGACAATAGTAGTATTTTCGGAGAGTCAATTTGCTTTTAAATCAAGTACCCTGACTGGACATGTTAATGTCGTAATACTTACCCAGGCTTGTTAGGATCCTGTTGCATCTCGTAAGCTACGTTAAGACCTCCCCAGGAGCGCCCAGGGTGCGCGTGCGGTGAATGCCCTGTCATACCAGTGTCCATAGGAGGTGGCTGTAAAATAATAAAAAGAAAATTAAACCTATTATGTAAGATAATCTTATGTTCTACACATCTGTGAAAGTTGTATAAGATATTATTATTATATCTTCACTAGCCGCTGCCAGCGGCTTCGCCCGCTTGATTGTGGGAAATTATCCCAAGTGAATATATCCCAGGGTAAAAAGTATCCTATATACTATTCCAGGACATAGTCTACTTGTATACCAAGTTTCATCAAAATCCATTCAGTAGTTTTTGCTTGAAAGAGTAACAAACATCCATACATACAAACTTTCGCCTTTATAATATTAGTAGGAAGTAGGATAACACTTCATACATAAGATCTCAGTGTAATCTTAAAGACAACAAAAAATAATTTAGTTTCTTTTTATTTCAGTGTGTGCTTTCATGTTAAGAACGCATAAACGAACAGAAGGTGCATTTCAAATAAGTAAAAAATACGATTTACCAAAAAGTTCTTAAGATTTCATAGTTAAAAAAAAGTCTAATGTATTCATTAATTGGTGTTGGTATCACATTTTATTACATTTACAAAATAAATAAAAGCTACTCGTGTCTAAACATTATAATATTATACAGATTTTCGCCTCTCGAGCGAGGTTGTGTTCGAACAAGCGATTATCATAAATAAATTATTATAAATGGGACATCGTTGCTCTAAAATGTTTAAAACAAATCTTTTCTAGTTTAATAAACGAACGTTATGAAATAGGTCACATCAATGTGACAGGAGTGGCATCGCATTACTATGAATTGTGGTAGATTTAACATTGGTAACAAGACGAGAATAAATGGAGCGAATGATATTTGAATATGATTCCGATCTGGCTACATCTGGTTTCAAGTCCTTCAATATTTGATGGTGTCATTTATATTAACACTAGCGACCGGCCCCTGCTGCGCACGAGTGCAAACGACATGTAGAAAGATTTCTGTGATATATCTATTAAATGTATGTTATATATATAATATTTCTGTGATATATATAATAATTATGATAATTATAACTAAACCTACCTGAACATGCCCAACAAAGTAGTAGTAGTTTAGAATAACTGAACTGACAGACAGACACGAAACTACTTTATGGCTTACGATGATACGTATTTATAAATAAATCAATTTATAAATGACATCAAAATATTGTCTCTCTGTCGACTTTCAACATCGTGTTGATTAGATTACAGTTGGGATGTTATTACGCATTGTATCACTAAAAAAACTTTAGCATGCTCTTACAATAAAATTTTACTCACGGAACTCGACTCACTTCTACGTTATTATAGAACACAGAATCGGACATATTCTTGACGGTTCTATTCAAAACTTGGACAAATCGAAACCGAATTGTTACTATTAAATATATGTCAATTAAACTGTCGATGAACATCAAAACTATATTAATCGCACGAATAACTTCTGTTATATACCACAACAAGTAACATGTTCCAGAACGAATCTTCAAAACCGCGGGAGAATAACACGTGCAAAACAAATGATACATACACACTACACTGGCACAGACATGTGTACACTCACCATTACACGTAATTCGTTTTTTAGTCGCTTTACTTTACGATTACCACGTTTTATCAATATTATCATTGCAGTATCCAACAGACAGATGTGTCGTTACCAAACGTCGCTTGCTGACTGAATGAAATGAAAGCATCCCATGTGGTCACAAAACTCACAAACTTTCAAGCTTTGAACTCTCGAAGCAGGTAGGCCCGAGGGTGCGAGCAGGTACAAAATCGCAATGTTTATCTTTGCTAGTGATAGGCACGCACGAAACCTTTCTCAGAATACCTTTTCTAGCGAATTTAGGCAAAACCTTTTGTATTCTTTAATTAAAGCTTTTAGCTGTTCGCCTAGACTATTTAGTTTTATTTATAAACGTCTCTTTTAAGTATTTAATTTCGCAATTAAGTTTATTTATGTATACTTTGAAGCTACACCACTTAATTATAATTGGTTGGAGATAACATTAAATTAATTGTACATCACGTTATTGGTAAGTAACGGTAAAATCCTAGAAACCCGTTACACAATATTATTATTGTTAAACTTTACTGGTGATGTCATTGTCGGCCCTACATCATGTTAGTGCCAGTTGTGTACTTTGAATAGACAAGCTTATTGTGCCGGATTCTTTAAATTTTTTATTCACACCCCTGTTTTTGAGAAAGTCAACTTCGTCGGCAGTATGGCAATGGTATTTTTTATTGGTCTACTGCTTTGCAGTTTTTTAAACCTCTCTAAACGATAGTAAGTCCATTTTACGTTTTGTCAGCTTACAAATATGTACTGAAAACCTAGCCACAGAACATAATTTACGCAATATTCGCGCAATTTATAAGCTCATAGACGATTTACATGTTCTTCCATGGACATCCAAAGACATTGAGTTTGATAAAAATATCAATAATGTAACAACGCGACGCTAAAGTTTGATTAAAGGGTTTTTACTTTGTTAAAAACCTGTCTGTCTCCCTGTTTGTCTATTCGTGTTTCGTTTCTAAACTACGTAATGGATTTTGATGTGATTTTAAACATTATTGCGAGAATTAGTTTCGGATGGATTGCATTAAAATTAACATTCTAAAAACAAGAAGTGCCAGTTGCCAAAATCATGCGAAGCTGCTTTTGGCTGACCATTGAGCGCAAAACCTATCTCTCGACTTTTATGTACATATTTGCAATCTGCCAATCAAAAGTCAAAGTCAAAAATATTTTATTTCACATAGGCCTACATGGGTACTTATAAAACGTCAGAAGCTAGTGCACGTGCAATACATATTATTATCTATGGTACAAACAAAAACATATAAATACAAAAAAAAACTTTACCTTTTCTTAATATTTGTGTAGATTTGTAGTATTGCAAATGACCGTGGATAGTATTAATGAAAAGAAATACCTACTGAATTAGTAATTGACAAAACCAATAAAAAAGAGTTTGGCTAGTCAATAATAAAAGTAAAACAAAAAATTTATACAAAAACGACTATTTCGTTAAAGCTACCATTTTATGAGGATCAAAATGAAACATTTTGATAATTATTATATGACTGATTTTTTTATTGTTTGGAAATCTTAAGACTGTTTTTTTTTTTAATTTCGTTTCAATTACAAATATAAGATAATTAACACTGTTTAAAATAGTTCTTTATATATCACTTGTAAAAGTTTTAATTTTATTTTCTGTTAAGTACTTCTTTATTTATTTATTTAATTATTCTGTTTTCAATATTTGTTGTCTTCACGGCAAAACATAGCGCCCATATACAAGTGGAATCTTTATGTAACTAAATACCTATTTTGATAATTATAATATACAAGTGGAACCTTTATGTAACTAAATACCTATTTTGATAATTATAATATACTAAGTGGAACCTTTATGTAACTAAATACCTATTTTTCACAAATAAACATTCAGATTCTCAGAAACATGAATGAGTTCAGTTTAAAGTTCGCAGTTCCATTGTTTTACAAGTCTCCATTGATAAGTGATTCTGATGGTCGTCGCGGAAAAATTATCGTTTTATCGTCAGTATCGATACAAATCACGCCTGTCAATCATCATTATCCTCCTTTCTTGAATTAAATAAAAAATATATATTTTGATAAAGTAGATAATAAATTCATTCAAAATGAACTTACTTTACTTACTTGCTTTTGCGGCTGGTGGAATATATGCGGCGATGGACCCGGCATATCATTTGCCACCTAGTGGAGAAAAACGGTATTAATTCTTGTGGTCTTGCTTCTACACAACACCGGCACACTACGTTTACAATACTTAAAACAAAATTCTATTCTTTTTAGATAATCTTTTACGATTTCTTAAAAAGTTAAGGATGTCAAGCTCCACATATTTGCACAAGCCTAGCCTTCATTGCGCCCGCGCCGTAGCTCCCTACGGCGCAAGCGCAATGAAAGCTACCATGCATGTACTAATTTGATGGTACAGCGCACATGTGCAAGCGGTTATAGTTAGCGAGTAGTTGTAAAAAGCATGTTTGAGTGAACACACAACTGTCATCAAAAATCATTATGGTGTTCGTTTCCCATCTTTACGTCTAATCAATTTATGTACCTACCCACCTACTAGTTCAGTACTTACGATTTGTAGTTGTTCTTACTCTAAACATCAAAATACAAAAAGTACCTACCATATAATTTTTGCAGGAACTGTGGCGGTTAGTTTCAGACTCACCTTCTCAAATCACATGATACCAAATACCGTTTTTCGAGAAGAGTAGGGTACGAAATCAAAAAATAAACATCAATGAAATGAGGACAAAAATAATACTTAACTTGAAAATGTGAATAAATTATCAACAATGTTTGGGATGTACCTACGTTACTATTACAATATTACTGGAAATATCTTAAGAACTAAGGCATCCTGTACTGACTGTACACATCAGTGCTGAATATACCTATATAGACCGTCGTAAGTTTTTGGTTAGCTTTTACTGAAATGCTTGTCACAGAAAACTTTTTATAAATTGTACACACTAATATTTTTTGGCGCAGTTATTGACATAGCACGGGTGTGTACCGTTAGACATGAATACTCCTGCTGGAAAAGGTTCTCTACAATAGCACTACAGAGAGGTGAAACTAACTACAACTGTTGGGTTATTGTCACTTTAATCTAATAAATGAGACTACGTAATTGTACTCTTTATTAAACAACAAAATAGAAGAAAGGGTATACTCCATTCATTCAGCCAGGGTCGCATGACACATGCTAGATGAATCCGCATGCAGTGTGCAATAGGTTATCGATATTATTTTATTTGCTAGTTGAGCAGTGTTAGAACCAAGGTTTATATATTTTACAATCTCATATTAATTTTCAATTTGACATCTTTAAGATGCTGATCGGTATTTTTGTGTGAATTCCACGACGTGTATCACAAGACCCCTGCTGACACTATCATAGTATATTTTTTGCTGGCATCTGACAGTTGTGCGTCCATCCGTTAGTCATGAACCTGTGAGTGCGCGGTGAGGTTGAGTCCGTGGCTCGTGGAGGGCAGAGGCACCGACACGAGAAGCGATGCAGGCCCCTCGCGATCACCCTTGCCGCCCTACACAACCCACGCATTAGTACGCTGTGGGACGCCTACTGTTACATGGAGTACATACTAATGGAGTGCTAAGGACTTACTACAATAGTCGATGATGAATTCTCAAATTTCTGCAATTTAATTTTTGCCACTACTATTAGAACACTCAGTTAAAGTTTTCAGTAGTATTTTATTGCAACCAATAGAGTCAGCTCAATATAGAGTGCCATCTACTCAATAATATTCATGTAAATATGTTTGTTCATTGAAACCTAAAGCACTAAACGCACACTGCAGCTATAGCGATTAGAGATTAAACGATACTTTAATCGAGACTACTTTTACACAACAATCTTTTATTGTATAGTATTCGTACTGATACTGATACTATAGTATTGGTCAAACTGTTACTGGTTTTATGTAATTCGATGGTAAAGGATCAATAACTTCTAACTGAAAATTATCAAAGAAAATCACTTTTTAACCAACATCCAAAAAAAAAAGGAGATACTCAAATTGGTTGTATTTTTTTTATTTTTGTTACCTCAGAACTCCGTCGTTTATGGACCGATTTGCAAAAATTTATTTTCCCCTTACATGATATGCTTCCAGATTAGTCCCATATTTTTTAAAATCCAGTCCTGTTGTTGGAATCCATGAGGAATCGAGGGAACTCCTCAAATATTATAGGCAACCATATACCGTTATTTTGGTATTTTCATCGAGGACTTAAGCACTTTCAGTCAAAAAGTGACAAAAGTGAAGTGGAACTGGTGAAGAAGACCAGAAAAGGTCAACGGAACTTCATACTCAAACAGATATCACAATGAACATAGTTAAGCGACTATGACAATACAAATAAATGAATAGTTCTGAATAGTTATGTTGAAAATGGTATCATCAAAGTGATCTGATGATGATGATGGAGCCGGAAGATAGGCACCGGAACTCTGTAATTATAATTAATCAATGTATCCTAGCCGTGTTTGGGCTTATTAGAATTGTCATGAGATGCACTTAGAAGTCACCGACTTCCGAAATTAAAGTTATTTTGATCGTTTTAGTGTATTTTTTAGTGAAGTCGGTTATTCTTTTTTTTGTAAAAAGTTTTTTATTGGCACTTATAATGTATTTCCACATGTTTTAGTGAAATCTCCGAAGCGGATATGCAAATTAAATTGTGGACACTCCTGCTAACTAAACCAAGGTCTCAATATATAGTTTTACCTCTTTAATTAACGTTTTTGGGACAGGAATTTGTTGACTCCCAACAGTTAAAAGTTATTAACACTTCGCCTTTCGTATGTAATATGCATGTTAGACTTTGGTACTTTTTTAAATATTAATATCACCCTACCAGGATGAGACTTACGCAACAACTTATTTTAAAATTAACTTGCATTTGCATTTATTTGAGAATTCAACCAATTTATGAAAATACAGTGGTGTTTTCAGTTGTTTGTATCAGCGCTTCCACTAGTACAATACTCCGTGGTTGCATGCGATATGCATCGATGAACCAGACGCTTAGCATTTATTGATATAGTTATACTTGTTGCGTAATACTTTCATAACAGGCTTATGGGTTTAAGCATAGCAACATTCGCCTTTTTTATTTTAGAATCATGCATAGGATAAGCTTTTTACGGGAAAAGGACATCTGCTAATGCATGTATTTCCCCTCAGCATTGCAAAGACATTTTGGATTATCACCATCACTTCAGGTGAAAGACAGCTGGATTTGATATATTAGGGGCTCAAGTTCATCTCTCCACCGTCGTCATACAACTCACACACATTATTTGATAACCTCTGATACATATCACATGAAAAAAGTGTCTGTAAAATAATGCTTTATTTGAAACATAACACTTTGAATCTTGAATCATGACAGAATCATAAACTACTATTACTTGCATCTTATTTGAATGAGAAAACATTAAGGTCAAGCATAATTGAAGCACACAAAGGCATTCGTCAAAAAGCTAAGCTTGTTTTGTTACTTGATAGCGAATTCAAGGAATCTTTTACTGAATCCTTTTAATCAATTAATAATCTGATTGTAAGGATAAATGTATGATGGGTATACATTTTCTCTCCAACCCTGTTATGATGATACTGAACATTACTAATGTGGGTGAAATAGACAGCTATGTATATGCTTAAGATGTTATATTTTCATGTCATTGTATTGTCGGCTGCAGTAAATATCGTAAAATCTGGAACTTACCTGTGGGTTTGATGGAGAGCGAATATTTGACACTTGGTTTATCCCGCTTGGGCCCGGCATTGGGCTTGGCATCTGATGCCTGAGAAAAGAAATCACAGCATTAAAGGCCGTCAAATCTAAGAAATACCGTTTGATGTTTCACACTTATCAAGCCAAAATGTATTACAGGTAAATTATTTATTTAAACTTCATGTACAGTAGTGGTACAAAGGCGGACTTAATGTAACAAGGCATTCTCTCTCATTCAACTTTTGGGTTAAAAAAATGGGTAAATTACACCCAGATACAGAACAAAACGATCGTGCTCATCACACAAACATTTGTCTTGGATGGGAATCAAAACCACGACCTCCAGTACAGCAGTCAGGGCTACTAACCACTAGACCAACAGGCCAGCCGATATAGTTTTTATTTATTTATTTATTAAATAAATAAATAAAAACTTACTTACTTTTTACTTACTTAAATTTTTTACAAAGTTTTTGGTTACCAATGGGTCGTTATCATTCCCAATTAAATTATAAGCTATCTACAGTATCTACACTACTATAGTCCAGTCAATATCGACACAAAAAAGCACAAACATCGCAAGCAAACGCGCATGTAACTACGGTTTTTTTGCAAATGCAAAAAAGATTAGGCCCTAAGCAACCTTTTTTTGGCCAAGCTCAACTGCTTTATCCTATATTTCTTTTATCAAGGCCGAAATTGCAACAACGCCATCCCTATCGTCCTGGATGAGGAGGTCGAGAATCCTCCAGAAAACTTTATCCCTCCTTTTCCACTCCCCCCCGCTGATCTAGACTGAATGAGACCTGGTCCTTCCAAAAGGGCGAAAGTCCACTGTTTTGATTTGGTACTTACATGTAAGATGTGAAATTTGCAATCTTGGTTTTTTTTACAAAATATATTCATTTAAGTACATACATAATTCAGTACAATGTTTTTATTATTTTACTAGCTGATCTGGTGGACTTCGTACCGCCTAACAGTCAAGAAATGTAGTATATCTTTAGATATAGTCAATCGATTTCAATGAGACAAAATCTAAGTAATATATCAAGTTACACACAATTTTAATGTATAAAAGTTATCTACATCGATTGCATATATGTGATGCGCGCACAACTAAAAACTTCTGCAGATTTATTATATGTATAGTCGAACTCGATATTTTACTATTTTGGTATTTTTTGAGAAAACTATGAAGTTTAGACGCATTACTTTGGTATGAAATTCAAGCTAATTAAATTTTATACAAAATCTTGCCTCATACTTTTCTCTAGGACTAGTTTAGCCAGTACATGCCTTTAAATATGACGCAAACACAAAATACTCATTTTTCAAAAAAAAAAATGCCTACTTTGACAAGCTGTATCTCTGCAACCATTAAACCTAGAGTACTGGGGTTAAGCTCAAATTGTAGTCTATTTAGTTAGCTATATTATAGTATGAGCAAATATACTTAAAAAACTAAAAAAGTGCCAACATTTCCCAGTTTTTCGAGCACCGTGGGGGTAGCACAGGGTTTTCAGGGTTGCAAACTTCGGTGTAAACTACTCTCAAGGAATCTAACAAAATATAAAAAAAATTGTAGATACATGCGCGTTTGCGATGTTCGATGTCCATTTTGACTGGCCTTCTCTGAAATTACTGGTCTGATTGATAAAGTTCTTTCACCGATAGAAAGCTGCTTTATTCCTGAGTGACATATGCTATATTTTGTGTACGCGGGCGAAGCTGAGGGCAAAAGCTAGTGTTATATACAAAAAGGTACTAACACATACCTAGGGCTCGGGTTGGAAGCCGGGCTGTGAGCGGGCGGCGGCGGAGCGGGGCTCATGCTCGTGAAGTGTGATGTGGGCACCGGGATCGCTTCCAGACCCTCTGTCTTAGCCTGTGTGTATTTTAAAACCTGATTAATGACCGTAAGTTAAAGGTTAGAGAGAAAAATACACTTAGCAGTTCTTGGTTCTAAGCTGTCACTTCAGAGGATGGATCAGTGTTCTACTTAGATTGAACGCAATACAAAAACTGTTTGTATATTTTCGTTATTGACTTAACAGGCCAAACTTTGTAATGATACAAAAAACGATCAGAAATTGCTGGTAATTCTATTTCGATTTTGACCAAGACGTACTAAGTGTACTTTTTAAACACAACATGATTCACGCTAATGACCGTCTTAAAACTAGGTATGTATGAATTATTATGATCTATCTAAAAAAAAGTAAACGCAACTACTATGGAACTACAGACTACCAGGTTACTTACTATTTCGTTAGGAGTTAAGCAATGAAAATGATCAATGAGTGACAACAATGGAGATACCTTTTTAATTATTTTGTCAACGGACTCCAGCGGAACATCAGCTGATACGTGAGTGGCTTCCCATACGCCACCCCCTTGAGAAGTGCCTTCTCCCGCCTAAATGATTTCAATTGAAAACTGTTACTTTATATTTGAGTATTTTATAAGCACCTAGCCTAACTCAAAAGGAAAATAATCTAGTATAACATAAAATAACACTGGGTGTTTGTTGTATATTTGGCAACACTAGGGCCAAGCGCAGACACAGAACTGCAGGAGTTAATTTATTTTATTTAATAGTTATTATTATATCACTGAAATAAGATATTTATTTTAAGGAGGGAATAGTAGATGTTCCAAGAACCCTCTTTCCGTTTTTTGTATTTTGCTGACCCTTAAGATACAAAGAGTAATTTCAAGGTATCTTACCCCAGCATTAGGCGACGTAGTGTTTGAAGTGTAGTCGACCGGCGTATTCATACTGTTAGCTGCAGCGATGGCCTTCCTCTTCTTCGTCTGTTTAGTCTCCACTTGATCTGTGTTAGTGATCACAGACTCTTGGTATGTCGGCTTTGAGGTTGGGACTTGTACCACTGAAGCGGGCACAGGAGTGCTGGCAAAAGAAAACATCTATGTAAATATCCTTTTCCTGTTTCTGTTATTTAGAAATGTTCAGTATCTTACAATCGATTATACTAGTTTGCAAATTTTTTTTTGTCCTTTAAATGAAACATACAAGGTGCAGTTTTAAAACTGCACAATATTTCAGGAGGTTGTAGTAAAACTCATAAATAATCATATAAAAAAACGATACCTGGTCAATAATCAGTAATACTTGTTATTTAATTTTTTAATTACTCTAAACTAAATCGATTGATCGATGGCCGCGGGGGCGTGGCTAGGGTGTGGCGTGCGGGATGATGATTGGATGATACATTATTTATGAAACTGTCGTTGCGAGTTAGTGTGTGTGAAAACGACCTTTATTGTTCCGTGTTTGTGTGTGTGAAAAAAAGCGCGGTTATAAAAAAAAAAAAAATTACCTACTTATTTTATTATTGATTCGGGTCGAGAATCACTAACATAATTACCTCCTGAAATATTTTGCAGCTTCAAAACGACACCTTGTATATAGGGTTGGAGGTGGTATGGTAGAGACTGGTAATTAGTGACCAATAATTATACACGTGATTGTACTGATATGTACTTATGATTACAGACAACTTTCCCCAAGAAAACATATTTTAAACTCATTATTTAACTTATATTATTTAACCGGAACATGTACAGTGCATTTCACTTAAGAGGTTCCTTTGCCGTAATGTTGGCTCTTCTGTCTGTCTACAGAAAAAAGAAGGGAAAAATTAAAAGAGTTGCCTACTCTACCAAAATTTTTGCACGAAATATGAAGCTAAATCGATTTTAACGGTATTGGCACCACTTTATGGAGAATAAATGAAGGGGAAGGGATTTTATTTAAAAAAAAAGCAGGTCTAAAAGAAAGTTGTCAATGGAGAGGTACTACATTGTGGCGTAGCGTTTTCGGTATTTGAAAAAATTGCAGGACAATCAAAATGGAGCCCAACGTTGTATGCTTTATTCAAAAATAGTTTTTACATTTTCCAAAAGAAAAAAAAAATTATAAGGCAATTCTTAAAAGTTACGAAATATCAGTATCTCCCTAATATTAAGTAATTTCATTGCTAAAAATATAACAACACTGTTTTTCCGTATTGCCAACATTACGGCAAAGGAACCTCTTAAGTGAAACGCAATATAGGTACCAACACTGATTACATACATCGATAGGTTTGCAAGCGGCGCGGGTGAATCACTATTGTAGGTAAGGTATGAGCAACAAGAGCGTTACGCGGCTAACAGCTGAGAGGTCGCAGGCGCGCGCGCGCGTATTTGCGCAAACAGCTGTTTTGTTATTGTGACAAAACTAATGAGTATAAAAAAAAGTTTCTTTGGGAAAGTTGTTTGTAATCATGAATACAATAACGTGTATAAGTATCGGTCACTAATTACCAGTCACCCTAGATATTATTATTTACTTATGTAGGTATTTAATCATTTTGAACAAAAATTTCACGTTACTAGTCCCAGTAATTTCGGTTGTATCTCGTTTTGTGTATATATATATATATATATATATATATATATATATATATATATGTGTGTAAAAAAGGGAGTCAGTGTCACTGCAAACAGAATAGAATGGAAGGAAAAAATGTGTTAAGCCAACCCGAAGTAATATTGGACAAGGACAGTACGATGATAATGATTCACGCTGTCGTTTTCCTCCTGGAGGCGGGCGTAAGTAGCTGCGGCACAGTTGCTAATAATGTAGCTATTACATAATAATTTATATAAATATATACATACATATAATCGCTTTTTACGATACGACCGCCCATTGCGACAGTATTAATTTCAAGTTTCTTATGTAATTTTTATTTTTAGTGTACAATAAAGAATATATCCATCTATCTATATGCGTGCGCAAACAAATTTTTAAATGTTTTTTCTGTTCCAATAAAGGAGTAATATTATTATTATATTACATTTATCCTCACACACATAAACGCACCACCATTTTTTTTTTTTGAATTAGGCCGATTTTGTTTTTGTATGTTTTTAAATTAAATAAAAACTACGTTTATTTATTCATTTTTAAAATTACGGATGGGACTGGACCCCACGACACAAGTTATCCTAAAGTGGGGGCCAGAAACGTATATTATTTATTTTAGTATATGTGAACTGATGTAAGTACCTAATTTGGTGTAAAATATTCCATATACTGACGTTAGGATTTATATCATTTATTAATTTTTTTTTCAACATATAAATTACATTTCAATATATCTTAAAATAATAAAAAAACATAAAAAATATAAAAAATAGTAGTCTAGCAGTGTCGGGAGTAGAATCCCAGCTATCGATGGTTAGGGGTCCAGAAACAGGAACCTCCTCACAATGCGAGCCGTATCGAGGAGTACTGCCTTCTGTATCAGGCCTTTGATCCACCGCACAACGAAAGCTTTGACAGATGGTCATCGAGACTTATTTATCTCGTGCATGCAGCACATGTATAAGGCCTTTATTCCCGTAGTACAAGTGGCTCACTGCACTAGTGCTTTTTAGTCACTATCACTACTATCAAACTCCCTCTCCATAACTACACATTCTCATATTTTATCCACTCAGCTGCATGATAATCATTCATCCCTCTTGCAGCCATACTCCAATAAATTTAGTCCTTACTTAGTTGGGTTGGTTGTGATAGTAGACACGGATGCCACAGCCTGAGCCACCGAGCTAATGACTCCTACTGGTTCCATTGGCTGTTTGCTGGTGCTGGGCGAGGCAACTGGCGGTGACACCTTCGATGGACCAGCCACCGGAGTTGAGCTGCCTGACGCTGTAACAATAAATGGATGGAACATTTAATCTGTGTGTATTTTGTAAGGAAACTAAGACAAATTTGAGTCTCGAGGCTCGGGCTCACAAGGTGCATCTATAATATAAAAAAGAATCGCTAAATGTGTTGATAAGCGCAAATCCCTAGAACAGCTGAACCGATTTCGCTAATTCTTTTTTTTTGTTGTTTGTTATTGTGAGAAGATTATGGGAAAAAAATAAAAATTAGGGTAGTGTAGGGTCTACTCTACCTTACTCTAGTAGAGTAGGGTAGTGTAAGGTAGAGTAGGGTAGTGTAAGGTAGAGTAGGGTAGTGTAAGGTAGAGTAGGAAAGTGTAGGGTAGAATAGAGTAGAGTAGGGTAGAATAGAGTAGAGTAGGCTAGAATAGGGTAGAGTAAGGTAGAGTAGGATAGAGTAAGATAGAGTAGGGTAGAATACGGTAGAGTAGGATAGAATAGGGTAGAGTAGGGTAGAAAAGTATAGAGTAGGGTAGAATAGGGTAGAGTAGGATAGAGTAGGGTAGAATAGAGTAGAGTAGGCTAGAATAGGGTAGAGTAGGGTAGAGTAAGATAGAGTAGGGTAGAATAGGGTAGAGTAGGATAGAATAGGGTAGAGTAGGGTAGAAAAGTATAGAGTAGGGTAGAATAGGGTAGAGTAAGATAGAGTAGGATAGAATAGGATAGAACAGAGAAGAGTAGGGTAGAAAAGTATAAAGTAGTGTAAAATAGGGTAGAGTAGGGTAGAGTAGAGTAGAGCGGGAGTGAAGCCGCGAGCAAAAGCTAATGTTGGCATAGAAATCGTAAATATTATACTCGTATAAGCAGCTTTGTTGAAATTACAAGCTGCTGTTTTTAAGCAAGCCGTAAACCTCAGGTATACGGCTTGCTTAAAAACAGCAGCCACGCCCATCTTACCTAATAAAAATATCAGCTATAATTTCATAACAAGAAGAAGTTCTACAAGGTGCAGTTTTAAAACTGCACAATATATATATATATATATAAAACTATCGTTGCGAGTTAGTGTGTGTGAAAACGCCGTTTATTTTTTCGTTTTTCTGTGTGTGAAAGCGCGGTTATAAGGCAGGTATCAGACTGGCTTCTTTTTAAGAAAGGTAGTTCACACATACCGATTTCCATAAATAAGAAAAAAAAATTAAAAAATTACCTACTCATTTTATTATTGATTCGGGTCAAGAATCACTAACATAATTACCTCCTGAAATATTTTGCAGCTTCAAAACGACACCTTGTATAACAAAGTTATTTCCTTAGAAGCTTTTGGCCTAAGATCCTGGCTACATTAGCTCGGTTTAGTCGATAAAGTGAGTATACTGTGCGTCTCGCATCAATCGGATTCCCACGACCCTCACCAAATCGGTCCACCTTGTGAGAGGTCTTCCAAGGCTGTGTCTTCCGGTACGTGGTCGCCACTCCAGAACCTTTCAACCCATCGACCACCTGTTCTGCGAGGGTACATTTACCCTGCCCACTACCATTTAAAGGCGATTCGTCGGGCTATTTCGGTAACCTTGGTTCTCCTGCGGATATCTTCATTTCTGATGCAGGCACGAGTAACCTTTACCGCGCTGAACGACAATGCCTTAACCTAATTATATTCTGATTTTTGTTTAGTTAGACTAAACTAACAGCAGTGGACAATAACCCAACTGTCGATGAACAATGCCCGCCCTACTGTCATTAAACCATTGTTATAGTCTGTCCATATATTTAAAAAAGTGGGCAAGTGCGAGTCGGATTAGCGCTCTGAGGGTTCCGTTCAAACTTACCTATGAAAACAGTTCAATTTCCGAATTGAGTTACAAAGATTTTTCCGAATCAGAAAAAAAAAAGATTATGTGACGTAACCACAAATTTAGTTTTCAGATTTTTTTCTAATACTTGTGCTTCAAGACAAACATGCCAAATTTTAGGATTCTAGGTCAACGGAAAATACCTTATGAATTCCCTTTAGTGTCGAAAAATATGTTTTTTGCGATATAAAAGGCCGTATCCTTTTTTTCCGTTAAGTTACACAAAAGTTGATTTTTCACAGCTTCAAGGTACGGAACCCTAAAAAAATTATGGTATAGCTAGTATAATTAAAGTTAAGAATATGAAATAAGACTGCAACCTAATCTGAGGTCTGGCCGACATTTAATAATATTAAGATAAGCTCTAAAGGGAATACGTGACACATGAGAGATGTCACATAAAGATGAGGCGCAATAATTTTGATGGGGTAATCATTCTATTGTGTTATCATTCCTTGACCATACTTATGAACTAAATCACGGTCCGCAAATCGCTTAATATTTAAAATTCTCCAATTGAAAAGTAACATTGTTGCCAACTGATTTTAAGTTTCTGTTAAAAATATTGATTTGTGTGACAGTTACTTTTATTTTCAAAGAATACGAAATCGTTTTTTATAGATTTAGAAATAACTATCTGGATTTATGATCCCTGACTGACAATAGTAAAATTAAATTAATATAATTCCACAACTTTCACATAGTGCTAGACATCTAATAAATATACTTATATATTTCTAAATACATACATTTATTAATTATTTAATTAGATTAAGTAGTCCTACGTCAAAAAAAACTCGACAAGTGTGAGTCGAACTCGCGCACTGAGGGTTCCGAAAAACAAACCTACCTATATCAATATTTCAATTACCAATTCACAAGAGCTTTACAAAGTTAATATACACGTACCCTTAGCTGTCTGTGTAGATGTGGACTCCGTGGTGTGTTGCGGCGAAGGGGCAGGGGTGCTGCTCTTGCTGCCTGAGCCTCCGTCCCCGGCCGACGAGCCACGACGCGATGGCGACGGTTTTTTCTTGTCTGACGAATGTTGTAATTTGCCACCTAAGTATCATGGTCATATACTGTGACTACTACTTCTTATATTTAAGGGCATGCAAAGGATAGGAACGAAGGTAAAAGGATGGTTAGACGTTAGTAAGGTTGTAGGCTAACCTAATATACGGACATCTTACAAATGAAAAAATTAAGGGAAAGTTAACAAACACTTTAACCAGTATCTTCTAACAAAAAAACTATCAAAAACAGTCATGAATCTTCCTTCAAATTTGATACTCTAAACCACATTTATTACCTTTACGAACACATAACATGCACGAAGAAAACATTTTTTTTTGGTATGTTGTCGCCCAAAACTTAAAAGCTCAATTTACAAAAATATGTATTTTGTTTCTGCTCATATTAACAAGAAACTTGGGTCGTAATGGTCTTTGGTAACATTTAAAAAAAAGAAAACGTAAATTGGCACTATTTGAATACACCCTGGTGATGTCCCATGCGCGATCGAAGCCGTGAGCAAAAGCTATTGTACCCATATTTTAAAAAGTAAAGCAAACTTTATCTCTCCCTCCTCCCACGTATTCTGAAAGTCACTTTATGATTAATTATATAACGTAACCGGTACAGAATTTACACCCGCTTTAAAAGTTCTCATGCTAAAGTAGACTGACAAATGCTCAACATCATTTTCAATTCAGAAACGTGATTCAGGTTTTTCTTTATTTCTTATATATCAGCGTAAAATTTAGCTTTCAGTACACGTGAGTCTATCACTTACATATTTTTAACTACATATCGAATTCAAATTACCGAAAAACCGAAAGCAACTGCTCAATCATTTTGCTTCTACATAAAAACTTTAAAAGAGCGATAAAATCATGACATTATCCCCTAGTATTGTAGAGCTTGCATGTCATAGGATTATAGATTTACTAAGAGTAGCTCTTTGCTTGCAATCGAACATTTCAAAAATAACAGAAACGGCGCCACGTGCGGAACACCGTCGTTTTTTGAATGCAATCGATCTTTTGGCTGTATACTGAATTTCTTACTGCACAGCCCATTGCTTTTAAGTTTTGCAAACAACCTTAATGCAGGTCGTAATCATACATTCCTTAATTACTGTATTCTCGCAATATTATTTGTCAGCCATCCCAGAATTTGTTACGTGCAATAGTGAGGAAACTCATCACCATTACACCTTGATTTTATTTCTAAACCTTCAAAAGCAAAGCAAAAAGCTATTCCTTATAAATCCTAGTCCAAAAACAGTAAAGCCACATCGACACACGAGCTATTTAACATGCGACAAAGGTCTACGACATACGAAACAAACTTTTTTCCGAGTTCTTGTGTTTTCGTGTAACAGGGCCCGAATCTGTGCTGTCTTGTGACATATCTGGTGGCAGCGAGCGAAAAAAAAAACACGATTCCAATTAGTTTCCATGCCAAAAATATTTATATATTTATTTTTACCTCCTACGATGTACTTGCAAGACGCCTAGACTGACAGACGGTAAAAACCGAATATTCATACAAATATTTTCTAAAATACTCGTATGTTTCTCAATAAACGTGGTCATCACTATAATTTGCTATATTTAGGGCCTATTTCACGATGTTCGCCTAGTCAATAAATGCTAAATAAAATAAAAAATGGAAAAGAATGTCTATGGAATTATCTAACACGCAAGTTAACGGAAACTTAATCACAGATGGTGAAACAGGCCCTTAAACTTTAATAGCAAAATTATTTCATAAGGTTTGATAGCGTAGTTTAAATAGTTATATAAAGCATAAGAAAAACATACTGCGATCGCCAGATCATTAGTGTACTTTATAATAACCAGTACCTTCTTACAAATCAATATGATGTTGAAGGTATTTTAAAATTGATCATTAAAAACGTATGTAGGGCATGTAAGGTCAGAAAATTATATATTTCAACATTATTAAAAAAAACCAAACAGAATATTAAATAATTTATCAATGATCTATTGTGGCGTGCTAATAACCCTAGTTAATTAAGAGGTCGTTATAGATAAAACCAAGCACAAAGGGGAAAACTGTACAATTATTACAAATATAAATCCGAAAAACATGGCTTATGCGTGCACAGAATTATGTTCACTTAGTTCAATTATTATTGTTAAGGTTTACCAACTACATATTTGGATGCTACTTTCATATTAAGCTACTGTTGGGTTGCAAATTGAAATTTGATCTAATACAATATGTAAACACCGAAAAGGCGTAAATGTTGGTTAGCAGTTTTTAATACCACAATATTTTTTAGTTGACAAATACCTATGTAGCGAAATGTGATGCATGAACTATTCGTTTAAAATATTTGAATTAGTAAATTGGCTGATATCAACCTGTGCTTGAATAAAAACAAATGTGGCGGCCATGTATCATATATGATATTCCTTGTTGGTGGTAAAAAATAGGGAAGAATTGTACTCACCCATAGGCTGACTAGGATTAGGAGTCTTGGAGGTGCTTGGAGTATTTTTTCCTGATCCTGACACGACCGTGCTGGTGGCATGTGATGATGACTTGCGCCCCGGCTACGAATTAAAACATACAGTCACAGCACTATCTAACCAACTTCATAGTTATTAGCGACATGAAACTTAAAATACCCATAGTATCTTTGTTACGTTACCATAAATAATAATAAATAAATTATTAGCACATATTTTAATAACCACTATAAGTTATTGCAATACTAACTTGTTACAAGTATGCCATATCATAAACTATACACATAATTATGGAAATATATATATATATTTATTATTGAACTCAATAAAATATACCCTGTTATAAATAGACTTCAAATTGGGTTGATTAAAATACGAAAACATAAATCATGTTCCAATATTTGTCATGGATTTTTTCATTCACTTAGTCATTTCATTTCATTCATTTTTCACTTTCGAGGAACAAAGGTAAAGCAGTTTTGGACTAGTATTATTGTAGACGCCGGTCTAAACGGTGATTCTAAGAAGCACAAGCATAAAACATAGTATTACAATAATGGATTGAATGGCAGATGGTAGGGAGCTATAAATACATACTGGTCGGCTGCGCTACATGAGACGTACGTACCCCTTTGGACTTGCCAGCATGCGTCGGCGTCGCGCCGCCGCTAGCCTTGGGAGAGCATGAGGCTTCGCCCTCCTTCTCGCAGCTCGAGTCGCTCGACTGACTGTCGTGCGACACCGGCTTGTACGGCGGGATGGTCTTTACGTTACCGCCCTTTTTCTGCACAGTCAACGTTCGTCACCGTATCACACACCGCTCATTAACGCCGCAATAATGTCGGTGTCAAATTATAACGAGTTCGCGCTAAACCGCTATGAAACAGGATATTTTTATTCAATAATTGATAAACCTTTAGGCATGGTCAGTTAGACATGTACGCTACTCTACTCTACTCTATGAAAATGACTTCCAATTGTGTTAATAAAATGAAATGGTTTTAGTACCTTGGCGATGATGGTGACATCATGATTGGTGAACTAAAAAAATGATAATGAATGAATAAATCAATTTTCATGCACAAATTGGTGGCGACGTAACGCAATAATTAGGTGCAATAGGCCGACATGATAACAAAATGACAAAGTGAAAATGTTAAACACTATAACGCGTAGTCAACACAATAATCAGCTCTTATGATCGAACGAAATTCTCTAAATGCTGGCGCGCATTACTAAGTTACCATAAACTCTACACTTATTAATAAAAAAAAAATTAATGAACAGGCAAAAAATTTAAAATCTCACTGCTCCAAATATTGCGTCCTTCTCTTAGTAATAGACGCCATTCTTTAGACTCCAAGACTGTCACAATGTGATGTGAACATATATCTATATGATAGTAAAAGTGAACACAGACAATGATCTTGATTGTGCAATTGACATGAAGTTAGTACAACTTTTGGTCACATCTTGCATTTAAGCAAATAATATAGAACATCAGGTTCAAGAGTTCACAGTGTGCTACCTAAATCAATGATCTAAATATGGATCGATATAGTAAGCTCATAGACAAATGTACTATGTAGGTATACTGACATTTAAGATCGATTGCACCATAAATCACTAATTATCGCAAAATCACCTACCATACGTCTGTAGGACCCGCGAGTAAAATCATTCTCGAATTTTTTATATTTTTTTTTAATAAAATACCTAACATTTTGTTTTAAATAATTGGTCTCTTTGGAGACTTTGGGGACATATCAAACTATAAATTAATATTCAATATACTTATTTCCGGTTAACAATTTACACACTTGGAAAATTTGACTCTCAAAAGTAAAAGTAATAAAATGAGAATAATATATTTATTTAGTCTGTAAATATTGCAAAAATTTAATAAAATTGCATGCATTATAGTATGTCACATTTAATATGTTTCGAGCCTTCGAGGAAAAATATGGTTTGCAGTTAGAAAACAGAAACATTGTATTTTAATAATTTAGCAGGAGCTTTCAGGGCCGAAGTATTTCGTTATTCTCAACTGCTGTTACCTCTTTGGTTGTGGTGTGCTGTATTCGTTTCAAAGAGACGTTTGATCACCAGAGGAAAACGCACTTCCAACCATAACTAGCCGTTTCACGATTCTGAGAGACGTACGGAAAAGGTAGAAGGAACTAATTGTCATAAACATCAGGCCCAAAAATATCTTACGGTTTTGAAGTAATAGGTATTTGCGAGACGTATGGTAGGTGGTTAACGGTTAATACCACTTTTGCTTGATCAGCAAAATCCTGTACTTCAACAAATGTAGTGACGGCATTACTTTCCATTTATTTATTTTCTTTATTGATATCTGTGATAATTTAGGAGGACAAAGACAGACATAGAGACAGATAGTAAGAGAATTTGAACTAACCAGTTTACTGTAATGGTGTTGGCAGTAGCCGCAGTACTTTACGTTGTCCAGATAGTTCCCTGCTTCCTCGCATAGCAGGCCTAGGCCTTGCGCACAAGTCACGTGAAACTGTTGCTTGCAACCTTGTGAGAAACAACCCGGATAAAGCGACATGTCGTCCTGTTGTGTATAATTTAGGATTATATTTTACAGGGCTGGTAATGATTGAACTATACAAAGTCATATTTTTTTTATTGATGAATTCGGCTTAGAAGCCTAAGGTTTTACCGTTAGATTTGGTAAAATGCCACAATATTATAACTCAATGGGCATTGACATAGATAGTAAGGACAGGGCGGACCGCGCGTTTTATTGCTTCCAATAATTGAGTCCGATTTGTCGGTCTTCGGGAGCAGTCTTCAACTTGGCCAAATACGAACTCAGGCTAAGCCTCGTTTTTAAAATGGTGCGTACATATTGTTCGTATTGATATATTTTCAAAAGATTTTTTTTAAAAAACCTCATATCAGCCGCTCTTACAAGGTTACGTTGCAACGCCAGATCGTAGTTCTAAGAAGTGGCATTAGTGTTTGGTGTGGTGAACGCGTAAAAGCAAAAGTTCAAATGGCCCTATCTTTACTATTTAAATCTATGCCAATGGTCACAATACATGCCCTTACTAAACTATGGTAAAGTTATGTTGTTCCATGTTTCATTCTGTATTTTCGATATAACCTGCACCTCTTTCGTAACAAAACAGTTGTGCAGTCTTTTTCATTATTTAAACTACATCTCACATCAAAGCCCTTCTTTGTTAGTGACTGACAAAGAACAAGTAGATAGTCAAAGAATTGCATAGAAGGAATTCCATTAAAATTTAACATAATAAAGATGAGAATCTAAACTCACCCGACTTGTTGCACTGCATGCATGCCCCTGCGTTGGCTCGATGCGGCTTGCCCTGATCTTGGCAGATGTAGCAGGTCTGGAAATTCAATTAATTTATTATTGCAAGACATAAAATCAAAGATGTGTAATGAAATTAAATGGAGGGTGGTGTACCTAAATGATGCAATATCTAATGTTCTATAAAATGTCTTATTTTTTCTCAGCTTTAGCAGAAACTATAAACAAAACGAATACTTCTTTTTCTTTTGAAACCCTAACTTTAGGTTCATTTAAAAACCTGTGTTACAAAAATAATTATGAAATATGTTCAGATTCTCACCTTGTTGAATCTCTCTGGTGGGATGAGACGAAGCACGATCGGTTCCATAGATGTGACATTGCCGAAGCGGACCTCCGGTATATACAGGGCACAAACTACATGTGCCCACCCTCCTGTGTCCGATCGCTTGAGAGCACCCGACTTGGACGGGCACAGTTCACACCGCTGAAAAGTTCCACAATTGATGTCAGAATATGATCCACAAACAAAAACAAATGATTCAAAATATACCCCTTTTGTGAAACACAGTCGGTACTCTGTACATTTTTATAATAAAACAAAATCCATTAACAAAAAGAAAGCAGAGAAATTGTTCATTAATTAAAATGATAGAGATTGTCTATCGATTGGGTTACACAATTGGAGTGCTAAATAATATAATAAATACAGGCTGTTGCTGCATCCTAAGGGTATTGAGTGTGTCAAAAAAAACCGGCCAAGTGCGAGTCGGACTCGCCGCACTACGGACTAGCAGCAAGTAACATAATATAAAAGTTCTTGTAGTTCGTTGTAACTTTGTTTTTTTTTTTTTAATAATAGTGTATTTTTTTAGATTTATGACGTATTAAAAAAAACTACTTACTAGATCTCGTTGAAATCAATTTTCGTTGGTAGTTTACATGGTAATGTACATCATATATTTTTTTAGTTTTATCATTCTTTTATTTTAGAAGTTACAAGGGGGGGGGGAGGACAAACATTTTACCACTTTGGAAGTGTCTCTCGCGTAAACTATTCAATTTAGAAAAAAAATATATTAGAAACCTCAATATCATTTTTGAACACCTATCCATAGATACCCCTCACGTATGGGTTTGATCAAAAAAAAATGTTTGAGTTTCAGTTCTAAGTATGGGGACCCCCAAAATTTATATTGCTCTTTTTCTATTTTTGTGTGAAAATTTTAAAGCGGTTCAAGGGTTCCGTTTTTTGCCATTTGGCTACAGAACCCTAAAAAGTGCTGCATGCTGAACACTTTCACAATGAAACCCTTTGTAACCATCCCTTAGTAAACAATTTATTGTGGAATGAAGACAAACAAAATCAACAACCTGTATTGTCCATGAACTACTCTACTTACAACCTTGTTTTTAGTATCCGGACTCTCACATTTTCGACAATACCATGGTCCTGTTGGTACTGTCACTATGCCATAACACGCTGAAAATATATTGAATTTCTCAGTATAACTCTCTCGCTCTGATAGAAAAACTACCTTAAATAAACGGTTTAACAAGGTAAAATAATAAACAAAACAAACTGATGCCCTACATTGTAATCAGCAAAGGCATCAGCTAGTGATGTCGCTGAAGTAAGAATACCTTGATGGACTGCAACTGTGCATCCTATTCCGTCGCAATAGACAAGCGGGTTGTCGGGCCAACCGCGCTCGTCAGAGCACACGCAGCAGCCTCCTACCATCTCCTTCATTGTGTACTCCTCATTATTAACTTAAAACCTACAAAACCCCACATTTGAAAAAACAAAAAGACTAAATTCCATTTCAGTGAAATATGAAATTAGCAATTTATTTGTAAATGTGCTCAAGACGAATACATAACTAGGTAATTTGACCCTATGGAAGCTTAAGATGGTTTAGATGACAACACAATGATCTTATATGTGTAAAAATGATTAATTATTTTAACAAATGCAGCAGCAATGAATGTCTCTACCACTTCATATTGAATTGAGCTCTTGCTTTGATATCATAGGAATGTTACACAATACCTACAATAATAAATTTTTCAGATGAAGGTGAAGTATTACCTACTAATGTTTTTGATAATAAGGTGTTGTCTTAATGCTTTTAAATGAGGCTGTTGTTTACCAGCAAGTAGTTTCTACTGTTAAAACTTACTGATAACTTAATCAGTTACAAGGCCTCTCAAAGTATGAGATTACCATCTGTTATATTTGCTGAGTGGTTAAACTATTATAAAAATTTCCACTTTTTCCATATTAGGACGGGTACCATTTTCTTATATTTGAAGAGCTAACAACCTATCATGATAATTACTATTTCTTATATTTATGGAACTATTAACCTATTCATAATAAACTACTCAAAACAAAATAGGGCCCACCACGAATTTCTTCACAAAAAATGTTGGCATGTTACTTCGAACTTATTTATACGTTTTACCGTAAAATTGAGATGTTTATGAGTTCTTATCATTCTTTTGAACAACATTTTTTTAATTTTAACCGTCAAGAGGCGAGACAAAAAAAATTAAGTAAAAATCACCATATGCACAATTTGCTATTCAGTTGTGTTCCGACTATCGTTACAGGCGCTTCTTGTTTTGTTTTGTAGTACTCTAATGAGTAAACCGTAATGCCACGTATTCGGCACCATATGAGCATGGAAACTGCTTCAAGAGCAGTGGTAATGCTGCAAGAGGAAGAGTCTCAGCGAGCTGTAGCATTACGACTGGGAGTATCGAGGCGAGCTATCAGAAATGTGTGGGAACGCTACCAGGAGTCTGGCAGTGTAGCTAGAAGACGTGGATCAGGAAGAACGCGATCCACAACTGTTGAAGAGGATCGATACCTTCGTTTGTCTGCCCGTCGAGAGCGCACCGTTACCGCCCGTACCTTACAAAACCGACTACGGCAAGCCACTGGTACACGGGTAAGCGATCAAACGATCCGCAACAGACTCCATGAAGATGGACAACGATCCCGAATGCGTGTGGTTCGCATTAAACTTCCGAGGGCTCATCGTGCAGCTCGTGTAAGGTTCGCACGCGAACATTTGGATTGGACTATGGACAATTGGAGGACTGTACTCTTCACGGATGAGAGTAAAGTTAAGTTTTGCAGTGATGATAGACGCGTACGAGTGTGGAGAAGAGAAAAAGGTGAACGTTTTACCGGCCCTTGTATTCACGAGACTGATCGGTTTGGGGGGCCCAGTGTTATGGTGTGGGGTGGAATAAGTTTAATGGGTAAAACAGAGTTGGAAATTCTGAACGAGGGTACCGTAACTGCTGCCAGTTACGTCGAGCGTGTGGTCCGGCCTCATATCATTCCCTTTTCACAACGAGTGGGCAACAATTTCATTCTCATGCAAGACAATGCTTGCGCGCATACGGCTCGCCTAACCCAGAGGGCACTATCTGACGCCAATATCTCTGTTTTACCATGGCCAGCAATGAGCCCCGATCTCAACCCAATCGAACATTTGTGGGGCCAATTGAAAAGAAGCCTCAAAGAAAACTACAGTGAAGTGCATAGTGAACAGGAGCTCATAAACGCTTTGAAAACCTGCTGGGAGCAAATACCCCAGGAAAACATTACCCATTTAATTGAAAGTGTCCCAAACAGACTCAGAGAATGCGTACGTAACCGAGGAGGACCCACCCGGTACTAAAGATACCCCTGTGTGACCAAACATGTTCATTTAAGTAAAAAAATTCAAAATTGTCAAGATCGCATTTTTTAGGGTTAATTTAATTTTTTCATTTTTATGTGTATTTTTAGGAAATTTTAGTTCTTTTCATCATTCGACTGGTTTAGACTATTAATAAGTAATACTTTACCCTCGAGACATCTACCCATAAAAAATATATTTTTTTATCAGTTTTCATTTTCGATGATAAAAACGAAGTGGGGGCCTATTTTGTTTTGACTAGTTTAGATTTCCACTTGTTATATTAGCTGAGTTGTTAAACAACCTATTAAAACAGAGACCTTATACTTATATTAGAGGAGCTATCAACTTATTTTGTCAGTTTCTTTCACTTTTAATTGTACAGTACTGAACTGAAAGCATTAAACAAATAAACAAAAACTGACTAAAAGAAATAGCACTTTTAAACCTAGCTTTGTCAAACTAGGTTAGGTCAGCTCGGAAACTAACTAGGTAGGTGCTGCTGCATTATTAACACAGAGCAAGGACCACCTGACCTACCAACCTAATTACTGAGTAGTAGGGTTTGGGTGGTGTTGTTCTACTTTTATTAATCTATTCAGGAGCAGTGGTGGCCGAGTGGTAGTGGCCCCGACTTACGAGTTGTTGGTCGCGGGTTCGAACCCAGCCAGGCGCATTACTTTGTATAATGTATTTAATCACCAATGCTCTCAAAACGGTGCAGGAAAACATCAGAAGGAAACCAATGTTCTAGAACCAAAAATTCGAAGACGTGAACGTCACAGAATGTCACACCACCAACCCGCACTGGCCAGGATGGTGAATTACAGCCCACTCCCTCTCGGAGAGAGAAGGCCCGAGTCCCAGCAGTGGGAACATAAAAAAGGCTGATGATGATTTTTTTTTATAGTGGGAAATCATCAATGACAACCCCCGCTCTTGAGCGGGAGCGGGAGATAGTGTCAGACTCTTAGTGACTAAAAACCCACCCTATTTCTTCAAGCCTTCATACCGGGACTCGAGCTATCTTTCGAAACTAACCCTGGCCCCGGTAGGCTTAGAACCAGCTGGGCTTATGCAAAAAAGCTTATGCTGTTGAGTCTGAACACAGCAGCTTTTGTGAAGAAACTCTAATTCTTTGAGCTCTTTTTACACATGTTTCTTTAGCTATGTATCAAAACTAAAAATAACATTTTTGTTTCAACTCTAATAAATGAGACAAAAAATTGTATTGATGACCGTTCCAACCTGCGTCTGATGTAAAAAAGAAAATGTTTACTATTAAAAAAGAAATAACACTGGCATTATAACTATTTGTATCAGTGTAAGATTATCAAAGAATCATATTGCTTTATTTTTTTTAATTGATATAAACTAGTGAAGCCTGCGATCTCACCTGATGGTAAGCAGCGAAGTAATCTCTGATGGTGAAGAGCATTAGTTTATGAGTCTATTCACTTTTGGTTTTATTGTCTGTATGTGAAATGAGTCCTAATTTTCTAAATACCTTTTTGCAAATTAAGGAATATAATTACCTATAATGTTCATGCTTTCTCGTATAAGATAAGGACTTTTCCCTTAGTGAGATAGTTTTGGGCAGATGGGCAGGCATTATTTTTACAAATACATAGTATTTGACCCAACACTACTTAGAGTTATAGTAGATGTTATCAGAAAAGAATTGGCAGACTTTTCCGTTTTTTTAATAACAGTAATCAATATTAGTATATTAAATAAATACCTAACCACTAAATACTCAATTATCTAATGTTTGAACTATGCAAATGTAATGTTGATAAGGAGATAAATAGCAAATTGTAAATAGATCTAAATTCAAAGCAAAAAGGTTAGTTCATATTAACCAAGATAGCACTGTAATAGGCATATTATCAAAATTTGTGATAAGTAGTTATTGTATATTTTGTGATACTGCATGAGCATGAGATACTGTGCAGTAGTTCAATTTTGAAAACTCAGACTGATATCTTCTCTGAACACAAAACTATTGGTTTTGTCAACAACAAACACTTTAAACCAACTGACTTGCAGTTCATGAATGTAGTATACTTAGATTACTAAATGCAAATTGGTTTTTTACAGTTTCTTCTTCATATATACTAACTTATTGTCCTAATCATGAATTTATGAGTGAAATCATCAGACTGGGTTCTTTAACCATCAGTCATGGTTTTAGTCAATGTATAAAGATGATGTAAAGTTGTTATAAAGTTGTTTATTGTTGTATGTATTGAGAGCAATTACTAGAGGACTATTTAAATATAAAATTCAATTGTTGTTTATTAGTCTCACTAAAATTCAAAGACTTGCTGAAAAAAAAACAGGGAAATCCTACAAAACCAGTCAAAACTTTAATATTTGTGATTTTGTTTGGATTCACCTGTTGAAAGATCGGAAATACTAATTTCACAGGGGAGGAGCTGCGGGCTCGCCCTCCTTTGAATATATATATATATCTACCTATCTTTACCCAGACAGAAGTTATTTGATGGGTTCCCACCACAAACAAAAAACAGGTTTAAATATAGCGATGATACTGTAAAACATGGCATCTTTACTAAACTCATAGTAACTTTACCATATCAAAGGTATTTAATACAAACTCAAATATTAGCAAAGTAACTGTAAATATAAAATTTATTGTAATGTTAGTAATTTTATGACATTTTCTGGGCCCCCTTTTCATATTTTTTCTAAGTGATAACACAGATAATTTTTACAATATGGCTGTTGCAAGTTGACTAATAATGTAGTGCCTGACAGTAACAACAGATCATGTTGTTGCATAATGGGATCGTAGTGTTAATATGGTTTGTGAATTTTGCATCACAAACGGCATTTCAAACTGGCCTCTATGCTATGAATGAAATAAACCAATATAAATAATTCTCTGTGGATAAACAGGAACCACATTTTTAAGCCTTTTCTTATGAAACATGCTTATGAACAGGAGGTACTTTAAAATCTATGTGCTTATTCCAACTCACGAGTACAGTCAAAGTATACACTTTGATACTTATGGTTTGCTGCGAAGGTGATATAATGAGTTTTGAAGATATTCCTTGTGAGCAGATTACAGGAGAGCCAGTCCATTACAACACCAAAAGCATTTCATTCCATAATTATTAGTGCTGTGTCATCAGCATATTCAGGGATCTTGTTGGCATAGCCTGTTGATGTACAAAAGACAGAGAGTAGGGTCTACACTGCCTTGGGGAACTCCGAAAAATAAGCTCTCGTCTTTGCTAGCGTAAATCTCAATCTTTGTGTATATATTGAATTTATGGAAATGCCGTATAACTAGGTATGTTTGAAATGCGTCGATTCCTATCAAAACAGACATTTAGCACATTCGACTTGAGTGGCTACTCCATAGAAACATTGAAATTTGCAGCTGTCCTACAGATTACGGTTCATGAAATAGGTACGGTCGACTGACAGAGGAGGCATAGTGATAAAGTTTGATTGGTTATTATAAAGCAAAGCAAGAGCTAATACAATTTGAAGTGTAACACCGATGGATAATGCTGTGAATATTATATGACAATGAATAACTTACAGCTTCCATCTAGTTATATTTACCAAAAGTAAAATTATCCGTTCATTGATGAAGAATTTCCCGGCAACAATTCTTTAATTCATCTTTAAACAACTGATATATTTTATCACCTCACCTGCGCCTAGCAAGAACTTTAAAATGAAGTCTGATTACACAGAATCTAAACTTATTGAGTGATTTTATGAAAAACTGGACAAAACTATTTGTATAACTCTGATTGAAACCAATTTTACAAATGCAAATAACACAAATTTATGTTAATTATTTGATTCCAAAAAATGGGAGAAACTAACTCGCTCGCTGCCATTAGCTAGGTACAAGCAAAAGCCATGTTGAATTTTGTTTGGAGTGCATTTGAATAATAATGTGTCATATTTTTAGCATTCAAATGTAAGAAGAAGATGACAAAACCCTCGATCAGAAAGCGCAACAGAGATAACTTGATTTTTCAATGTTCTACTATCAAATACTGGAACGCGCTACTATCAATTTTCTCTTAAGGGGTAGTCTAGTTTCAAGAGTTTTGGTTATCCTAGTTAGGTTTGCAATGTTGGTAGCTTTGTAAAAAAATTAACAAAATAGATATCGCGTCTCTTGCGCGCGCAGTGAGAATTAGTTACAGTGCGGCCTTTATTGATCGGTTTTCGGATCGGGGTCGGGCACTGGAGCTAGCAAATCGTTCCAGGAATATATCATACATAGCTAGGTACTGAGAGATTAGTTGGTACTGATAAAATAATACCTCACAGTAGACAAAGACATTAAGTATCTCTTTGATATTAGATATGTGTATCTCTTTCTAACACGAGCATTTGTTAAAAATGTGTAATCAGAGAATAAGACAATAAATTCCTAGCGAGACCCATTATCTAATTAAATATAAAGTTTCATTAAAATTCCCTAATAGTCCTAATTTATTAATACAGTTCTTTTGAAACGATCACGTGGGGATTTGTATATTTTTGTCATATTTACTGTCAATGTCACAAAAACAAAACAAACCGTTCGCTCGTGGTTCGTGGCCTTCGTGGGTCAAGTGATTCTTACGTGGAGGGGGAATCTTTTGATCGTAGAAGATTTAAGTCTCAAGGGTTGCCAGCATTCAAATGCTTATAAAAAAAAATCGACTAAATTGGTACCAAAATAATAAATCCTAAAACTAAATTAATACACCAAAGGTTAAATAATTTTCACACAATATGCTTCCAACAATCAATAAAGCTGGTAACTAGATGTTCCTAGAGACAGCCTAGGTCAAACGATCAATAAAAGAGCTCAACCAATCCGACAAACGTTGCTAAGAGCAACCGTTAGATTTCAGCCCAGCCACTGAGCCTCGGGGGCGCTGCAATCGATTGGTATCTAAAAATAACTTTCAACTTAGCAAGGTACCTAAAATGTAGCAACCGGCGGCCATGCTGAACGCCTGTCAGAGGGTCATGGCAATAAGGATGGTGCGGGGATACTGCACGGTCTCCTGTGAAGCGGCGAGCCTTCTGGCTGGCCTACCACCGTGGGATCTGGAGGCAACAGTCCTTGCACACATGCACGATATGCGCGTGGAGATGCAACGCCAGGGTGAAAGTCCGTTGCCGTGACAGGTCACGGCATGGCGGACAGAGCTCCGGCGGGATCCCACGGTGAAATGGCGTCAGCGACTATCGCAACCCAGTGCTGGGCACGCCACAATCATGGCGGTAAGTCCCCTCTTTGAGGCGTGGCTGGAAAGACCTCACGACGTCCTTACCTTCCGCATGACGCAGGTCCTCACCGGACATGGTTCGTTCGGGATGTTCCTGCACCGGATTCGTGCGGAAGTGACGCCCGGGTGTCGCCACTTTGCGGAATGCCCGGAGGACACGGTGGAGCACACAATCGAGGTGTGCCCTGCTTGGGCGGAGCATCGCCGTGCCCTCGTGTGGGCGATCGGCGGTGGAGACCTTTCGCGCCGGGCCTTGGTTGAAGCCATGGTCTGGAGTGAGGAGGAGTGGCAGGCGGGCGCCGACTTCTGCGAAGCAGTAATGCTCGCAAAGGAGGAAGCCAAAATAAGTTACTGTGTTGAAATGAGCCTCTTTCACACGGGGTAGTTACTCGCATCGGAAAAAAAAAAATAAAGAACCTCATTAACCGATAATAAGATTATGGAACCTTATTATTTTCGAGATTTCCGGCCACCGTAGGCGCGGGCTTGCGGACAGTGAGCAATGGGTAGCTCACTATCCGGCCATCCGGTAACTGTCCGGACCAAGCCCAAGTCATCGACGGCGCGCACTGTTCCCGCGCGCCTCAAGGAGTTGTCAGCAAAAGCAGGGACCCAGCCGGGTCGAAGCCTACTGGGGCCAGGGTTATCCAAAAGGGAGCTCGAGCCCCGGTATGAAGGCTAGAAGGAACGGGGTGGGTCTTTTAGTCAGTAAGAGTCTGACACTATCTCCCACTCCGCCCAAGAGCGGGGGTTGTCATTGGATGATTTTTCCCACCTTAAAAAAAAGTACCTACCTAAAATGTAAAATTATTTCTTTGTAAAGAGCCAGATCAAACAAACATCGTCAAAATTTAATAACATTTATAATTACAATTTCACTTCAATATTTCTGACTAAATATTAATTATGGGTGATTTCACATTTCACAAGCAATCAGCTTGTGATAGTCCCCAAAGTTCGTAGAGTTTATGTGCTTTTACGCTTCACCTACATCAGAACACAAGTACACCCATAAGAAAATGAAATGTGTTTGGTTTTTCTTTAATGTTAATTATTGTCTCGAATTACAGAAGGGCGCTCGGTACAGTTAGGTTCACTATCTTACTCTTTAGCAATTTCATCATCTATTGAATTATAAGGTTGCAGTGTTGTAAATCTGAACTCTGACGTTACACAGGAATAAAATAATCAGTTTAAAGACACAATAGAAAGACAATGAGAGAGCGAACGGTAATCATAATTATAAAACAGTAAAGAGAAATAGGTTTATACAGGTCAAACCCAATGAAATAAACATGACATAAACATCTACCAGAATAGGAACGCAAGAGCCCAGTTCTTAGAATTTAATAAAACTGTCAATATTTTGCATACCGCGCCCCAATTGTTGCTAGGGACGAGTCGGAACGGAACAATTTGCTAACACTCACGCTTGCGTTGTATTGTTTTTGAAGAAATCGTATAGAGGGCGTTAAAAAGCAAAATTTACGTTATGAAAATGTTTGTAGCGCACGCAGAGTTTATTTCTTTAATTTTTAATACTGTTGAGGTAAATGACTGGGTTCACATATTTTTCTCTTGCATTGTTTCATTTTTTCTGGAAAGAAACGGCTTCTGAGAGACCGTAAGGGCCTTATCATACTTGCGGATTGTGGCCGTCCTCAAAACGGTGCGGGTGCGCAGCGAATACGTTACGGGCGCACAACTAACACGCCACGCATACGCAGCAAATTAGTTGCGGACGCGCAACGAGATCCGGGAACGAGGTGCGAGTCTGCGGCGTCTACGAAGTAATAAAGCCAAAAGCAGTGTCTCCTCGTCGCAATTAATTTTGTAACTGAGTGTATTGTACGTCGTTAACATAACCTCTTTTTATACCATGTTTTTAGCAAATAAATATATTATTATTCTCTTTATTTTTCATGACAACTTATTATAGACATGGGCTCCAGAGACAGGAACCCTCTCACAATGCGAGTCATATCAAGGAGTAGTGTCCTCTGTATCAGGCTCTTGATCCAGCCGCGCAACGTTCGCTTTGACAGATGGTCGTCTAAGCCTTTGGCTATAAAGCCATTGGCGGTCAAGACAATCGGCACAATGACAGCCGAGTCCACAATCCACATGTCGACAACCTCGTATGCTAAGTCGAGATAAGTATTTGGTTAAAGGATGATTCAAGCTACACCGTGTCGCGACCGGGCCGTGCCCCGGCCGGGGTATGGTCTAACACTATAGTATACTTTTTGTATGAAGTAATTCATGCCTGACCGTGGCTCGGCCGTGCCCCGGCCGTGCGCCGCCGGGACTCGGCCGGGCCACGGCGTTAAATGTCGGTGGGTATTGTTTCCCGGCTCCAGCACGGTCGATGGGAGATAATTATAGGCTTTTGAAATCTTGTAAGTTTTTTGGTTAGGTTTGGTTTTACTTTTTCAAGTAAAATACTAAACCAAATTTTCTTTCTGTTTCTCGCTTCCTCCGTTGGATATACACCCCATCTTCTTTTAGTAGCGGTCGCTTTTAGTTCACTTCGTTTTTCCAATACTTTGTCATCGATGGCAATTGCAATAGCTGCCAATTCAAATTGTGAAAATTGCTTATTTACTTTTATTAAGCGAGATAACAAAAACCATATAACACAGATATAGTTGTCGATCTAGGTATAATACACCCAAACAGCCCGGTGTAACATGAATGACTGGCCCGGCCGGCGCAAAGTGGACGTGCTTCAGCCGGGCCTCGGCCCGGTCGCGACATGGTATAGCGTGAATCATCCTTTATTTCTCTTTCTCAGCTTTCACGAGATTCTCGTCGTGTGGGATGCAGACTTCGGCTATCACTGCATGGCGCTCTAATCGGTCTATCACCACTATATCCAGCTTATTGGCTACAATAGTCCTGTCAGTGATGATAGACCAATCCCAGTACAACGTAACAAGGTCATTTTCGAGAACTGGGTCTTCCACATACTTACATAATTATAAAACGGTACCTCTATCCTGTTCCACTAGGTTGAACCTCAAAGCAAGTTGGTGAATAATCCTGGCTACTTGGATAAGTCTGTGCAAATACTCGCCGTTAGCCAAACGAGAACCAACAGAGATAATATTATTTCTGATAGATTTATCCAGACGGTGGCATGCCCGACACACGTCAACCGTCCCGTATTATTATTATAAAAAATAAAAAAAGAAGCCTTAAAAAGTAAGTGACAATTATATAGTTTTAATTTACCATACGGTAAGAAAGGAACAGTAAAACCTTTTAGGAGGGTTTACCTCGCTATGATAAAACAAACTTTACTCAATAGTACTAGAATCACACCTCAACGACTTGTGATTGCTGTGCTATTATGCCTACATGTTTATGAACGCACGTACCCATGATTATAATACTATTCCTAATAGGTACGGGGAAAAATGTAATTATAAAATATGGTTTAAAAAACTAAAAAACACGCTTTCATAACATATCAAACTAAAAAGTGTAAAATAATTTTCAATATAGGTAGAAAATAATAATAATGAACGAAAAATATTAGTATTATTGTGATAAAAGCGTGCACCCCACGCTTTTATCACAATAATGTTAACACTTTTTAGTTTGTTATGCTATGAAAGCGTGTTTTTTTTATTTTTTTTTAAACTACATAGCTAAGTATATTTATTTCTAACTTTTTAGAGAATAGCCACTGAATGTGATACAAATATTAAGGGGATAAATATTAAGTCATGTGTGCAAGTTAAAAAGGAGGAACTGATTTAAAGAAATTTATTTAAAGAAATTGATGAATCCTGGCGAATCTAATCAGGATAATCGGGCATTTTAATCGGATTATTGCATTGTCATCGGTCTTTCATGAGTGTCCAAAGTTTAAAAAAAATGTGATTGCCCAAAGTTGGGTAAAATCGAGCTCAAATGCTATGGTTACAAGCAAACAAACAAACAAACAAGTAAACATACCTACGAACATACAGGTGAAGCTAATAATAAAAATAAAAAAAAAATAAAAAAGCAGGTTAATTAAAAATAAAATTTACAAGATAAAATGAAAATTTTGTTTTATGTAGGTAAGTACCTACTTACCCTTAAATAACAATGCTTGTCACTCATTTAACCCGTAGAGGAGGAAAAGTAAAACCTTAGAATAGTAATATTCTATGGTAAATACATACTTTGATTATATTTCGATTGAATTTGTGCACCGTGCCAAAGTTGACACTCAAATGAACATAACGCAAATTATAAACTTAAATGACTACATAAAAATTTACTTAGTAGGTAATTTATAATATGTTAATAATGGCTAAATATTTTCTTTCTCTTGACTATATTCATGCTAACTAAGCAATACAATAGATATTTGGCTTTTATTTCGCCAACGATATTATAGATCTAGGCTTGAATGCAAAATCCCGCCCCATTCACCATAATACTTATATGCGTCTGAGAGTGGTGCAGTAAATATGTCGCACCTTCGGTACATAAAAGTCACAAATAACCAAAACTGCAAAATCGAGCTAAGTATGCCAAATTGTCTCTGAACCATGCCTACACTTGGGGCAATAAAAACATCCGCGAAAGTATGTCAAAATCCTACTAAATGGCACAGGTGCCTTTGTGGTTATTAGCGGTTTTTCCATGCGTTTTAGGGCGACAACGTCTCATTGTACGCCAGTACGCCGCAGTACCCGCGAGTGTTTTTATGAAATTACAAAAATTTTGGAGCTACAAAGGCATAAATAATTCCTGGTTCAACAAAGTCACAATTCAGGACACTTTATTTGTTATGTCTTTTATTAGGATTGTTTTGGTAATTCAATAGAAGATTTTTACGTAAAACTATAGCAAACTAAATGAAAAATTAATTTTATAAAGATTTAAAACCTACTTAAATGGTAATCCATAAATGCGAAAAAAAATAAATAAAAGTCTTCTCCTGTAAAATTTAAAAAATGAGCTGTTGTGACTTTGTTGCACTGTAGGTGCGATGCGATGTATCTAATTAATGCAACTGATGCAACACGATCGGTAGGTATATACTCGCATTAATTTTTAACCGACTTCAAAAAGGAGGAGGTTCTCATGTTCGGCTGAACGTATTTTTTTTTATGTACCTACCTATGTTCACTGGTTTCTCGGTCTACGTTTTTTTTTTCATTGAAAGGTCCTATACTTATTTGTAAATATTGTTATGATCTGATGAGGAACTTCGAAGACATGTAGGTAACAAATAGAATGGCTTTGTTTACGTGTAGTGGACGACTGATTGAAAGGGGGGAGGGGATATATCAAACTGATGAAGCTGGAAGGTAGACACCGCAACTCTGTAAAAGGTCAATGTAACCCAACCGTATTTGGAATTATTACAACATTGTCATGAGATGCACTCTTGCTATAAGGTACCATGGAGAAAATCTGATGATGATTAGCTGAGAGGTACTTTTCAGTTGTGCTACCACAACTAAAAAGTGTACTAGAAGTAATAAGAAATCTTAAAAAAAAAACAATCGACTATTGAAGTCAAAATAACTTTAATTTCGGAAGTCGGTGTTAAATAACGAAGAGACATAACTGTTTTAGAATCAGAGACTTTCGAAATTAAAATTATTTTTAATCATACTCCAGTAGGTCTGAGGTTGCCTGAGGAGCGGGTTGAAAGTGATACTTTTCATCTAGGAAGTTTTCCTTTCAACTGACAGCTGTCAAATTATTGAAAAAAACTAGTTCTATCTTCACATTTCTATTGAACCATGTTCCAATTTTCCATACAGTCAGTCAATCACAGCGCGATATAAAATTGAAACAACATAAAGATAAGTATTAAATATCTAATCTTATATTTTTAAGTGACTTATTTGCTTAACTATTTCTTTAAAATACTATATTTTTAAAAGATTGCAATTAATTTCTATTTTGTCATTAATGGGGATGAATAGCTGGCCGGCCACCAAAAAAAAAAGTTTTTTCGAGTTTTGTTTATATTTTAACACGATTAAAATAGTGATTTAACGCCTAATTTCATTTACGAGAAGAGGCTAAAGCAGTAGTGGAACCTTTTACCGCCTAAATGAGAAGAAAGATACCTACATAGAATCATAGGAACCTACGAGTCCTACGACGACTCAGGTTTTAAAACCTTTTATTTTCTTTTTACTTTCCTTGTATTCGTAATGAAAAGCACAGTGTTTACCTCGGGGTGAAAGTAACCTATTTAGTCCCTCGAATTAGCGACCTCGCTACGCTCGGCCGCCAACTTACTTTACCTACTTTCACCCCTAGGGTAACAATGTATTACTATTGTACTTTAGTGTTTTGTTTGTTACATTGCAGTCGGTTGTAAAAAGTTTTTTTTTTCATAAGTACCTACCTAGGTATGTTTTTTTGCATTATATAAGTCAGTATCAAGTTGTATGTTGATTAAAATGTAATTGATAGCCGTAAAATCATATTTATTATTATCTATAGAATTAAAATACAAACATTTAAACAATTTAAAATATTAACTTTTTCAAGAAATAGCCATTCAATAGGGGTTTGAGAGGGTTGTATTGATGATTTTAATAATTATAATTCCGTCATTAAAAACGTATTAACGGCTACCAATCATACCTACAGAAAATGGAAAGGTAAAATGGCTTAACCGAAAATTGCTTATTTTAAAAAACTTAAGAGAATTTCACGGGCTACTTTAGCACACCCTCGTTAGCCCCTCCCCTTATCCTATACCACAAGTGGGCAAAAACTTCATCCAGATCCTTCCAGCTATTTTAATCTTGAGCCTACCTACCTACTTACCTACCTACTTATTGCTCATCAAATTAACATCATACACTTTCACAAAGTCAAGTCTTATTTCTGTTAACTTAAATGATTCATTCCAAGCAATTTTTTTTAATCAGAAAACTGGATAATTATTTATCATAAAATAAAACAGCCTAGTAAGCGACATCTATACGAGTACTTAAGTACTAAACAGTCGCACAACGCGCCGCTTTACCACCTCACACAATCCTGAAACCGACTACAGGTTCTTACAAAAGTTGCATTTTTTACTTAACAGATGACCCTAACTAAGAGGATCAGCTGCAGGCAAGAAAGCATGCCTATTTTGAAACATCCTTTTAGGAGTAGGATAGAATAAACCTTATAGTACACCAAAAAGTAACATGACATTAACATTAACTTAAATCTATGGGTACAATGGCGGTCTTATCGGTTTTTTAGGGTTCCGTACCTCAAAAGGAAAAATCAGATCAAATCAATCAAATCAAATCAAAAACATTTATTTCAAATAGACCATTAGCAGGCACTTTTGAATAGTCAAATGTCGGTCAGTCCAAGAAATGTGAAGCTAAATTGCATCATTGATCCCTTATAGATCACTTTTTTGTCCGTCCGTCTGTCTGTCTGTTTGTCTGTCTGTCTATCAAGACCCTTTACTTATCTATCTTTATAAAGTTGAAATTAAAACCATTATACTCAGGTCTGCGGTCCTTTTAAGCTGTGAAAAAAACAAACTCCTAAGTAAACGAATAAAAAAAGATACGGCCGTTTATGTTACAAAAAAACGTATATTTTAATACTCTCAATGATCGAAATTCATAGGGTACTTCCCGTTGACCCAGAATCCTGAAATTTGGCTAAAGCAAGGTCTTATAGCACAGGTGTAGGAAAAAATCTGAAAACAGTATTTTTGTTGTTACCAACGTCAGACAAAAAAAGATTTTTGCCATTCGGAAAATTCCTCGAGACTCTATTCGGGAATTGTACTTTGCACGGAACCCTTAGTGCGCGAGTCCGATTCGCATTCGCCCAGTTTTTTTTAGTAGTTCAGGAAGCTATTCTAGTATGTAGCTATTCTAGAATGAAGATATAGGTAATAATCAACGCAATTCCAGACGATTTTGGCATTATTTGGTATCATGTGATTGGGTGTAGGTTAGGTTAGGTTAGGTTAGGTTGGGGATCGTGCGATCGATGGCCATGTACGGAGCCCCGGTGTGGGCCACTGACCTGACGGCCCGTCACATCGCAACACTGCGTAAACCGCAGAGAGCTATGGCTATCAGAGTCATTAGGGGGTATCGCACGATCTCCTACGAGGCGGCTTGCTTACTGGCCGGATCCCCGCCCTGGGACCTAGAGGCAAAAATACTCGCGACTCTTCACCAATGGCGAGAAGAAGCGAAGGCACGGGGTGAGACATTGGTGCAGCGACAGATCACTGTGTATCGTTCGGAGCTCCGTCAGGTCTTGATGGCGGAATGGCGAGAGAGACTTCTGCATCCTACCGCCGGCCTCGTAACAATCGAGGCGGTCCGTCCGGTGCTCGACCTCTGGCTTGTGAGGAAGTACGGCTCCTTAACGTTTCGGGCGACACAGGTGCTTTCGGAGCACGGCTGCTTCGGAAAGTACCTGTGTCGCATAAACAGGGAACCAGATGCTCGGTGCCATCACTGCGCCCACTGTACTGACGACACGACGTTGCATACACTAGCTGAGTGTATCGCATGGGAAGAGCCGCGCCGCGCTCTCGTTTCTGAAGTGGGCAGTGACCTGTCGCTGCCGTCCGTGGTTCGGTCCATGCTCAACAGTGTAGAGTCTTGGGACGCAGTAATCACCTTCTGCGAAAATGTAATCACGCAAAAGGAGGCTGCGGAAAGGGAAAGGGAGAAGAGTTCTCTCCCACCTCGTACCAGACGCACCGGGCGTCGAGGAAGGGCTGACAACGCCCTCTTTCAACCCCCCTAAAAAGGTCCAGGGTCGACGGATTAGGGGACATTCGTCGGCCCATCAACCTGGACCCGAGATGGTGGCGCGTAGTGTTCCACGCGCGCCTCTCTTAGGCGTATAGGAAAGCCACACTCTACAGAATGAGACCCATGAGGACCGGGTCACCACTAGTCTGGCGCAGCGGAAGTCAAACTGCACCCGCAGCCCCTGACACAAGTGTACGAGGGAACACCGGGGTGTTTTTAGTCAGTAAGAGTCTGACAGACCCCTCCACCTACCCCGAGGCGGAGGACATCCATGAGGATTTCCACCCCGAAAAAAAAAAAAAAAAAGGTTAGGTTAGGTTAGGTTAGGTTTAGGTATACGGACCATTCGCCTAGAAATGTTAAGTACCTATACCTAGGTTAATTCTTAGTTTAAACATGCTTAAGGTAAAAGATAAAAAAAATTACCTGCCTCGTAAGACGTAAGAGTAGTACCCGATGTTTATGTTGTCTTAATAGCCTGTGATACCCAAGATTAACAAAAAGATATGATTAAGACAAAAAGATTTGAATGGTACTTGGTAGTTACAAACCTCCAACTTGGTGCTCCAGATGTGGGTTATATACAGAGCCAAGACTAACAATAAAAGTTGCACAATAACAAAATTACGAAAGCATAATAATAAAAAGGCAAAATACAAAAAGTTCAAAACAACATAACTTGAGAAAAGTGTCCAAGTTTGAATATTTAAAAAAAGGATTAGTTAGCAATAGGTAGGATTATTTTTTCAACAAAATTATTAAACAGATGTAGTTCAAATGTTGTTTTGGATTACTTTCTGCTTGTTCAAAGGCTGATTCACATTGTTGTTGACCACAGGTTTGGACATAAGCTAATACTGGATCAACATTTCACTAATCCACTAGAACCGCATCGCCAGAAACTGAACTGGATTGAAAATTTGGTCAGACACGATCCAGCTACGAAGTATAGTTGGATTGGAGCGGTGGAATGCAAGAATAGATCAATGTAAACACCTTTAAGTACAGGCTGAATAAAATTTAGAATAGGTTACATTTTACTACTACAAATAGACGATGAAAGCACATTAGAAAAAAAAGGACAGAAAAATTATGTAGGTACTCACATCTTCTGGTCCTAGCTCACCCGAACGATATTGTGTACATACCGCTGGGAACCATTGAGGTGCTTTTATTTCCCTGGTAGTTTTCCTCACCGGTTTATTTTCCAATTTTTCCATGGTGTTCTTGCTCTGGGTGGAAAAAAAAACCCGCACGTTATTTAAATATCCAAGTTATTTAATTAACTTCGGTTATGTAACTAAGTCACAGGCTATGGGTAGGTTAACATAATATTTATGCATGGTCTTAATAAGTAACTATAAAAACTGATGTAATGTAAATGCAGAAGGACGTAAGTATATCTTGTATTAAAAAAAAATAGGTACCAATTAAACTCACACCAATGCCACTATAGTTTACACATTATTTATATTTATTATGTTAAACTACCTTCTTTCCTTATACCGAAAAGTGTTGGTGTGTGTACAGTGTATACCATGTTTTTGGTATTCTAGTACAACCTGCGTTTTACCGCTATAATTGTAAATTGGATTAAGAAATTTCTGTGTAGATTAATATTATTTCTTTTCAGGGTTCCGTACCCGTAGGGTGAAAAACAGAATCACAGGGTTGTCTCTTTGGCACTTCACTGGAGGTACTTTTTTTAGGGGCACGGCAGTCGCCCTACCAAGGCAAGCAAAAAGTGGCACGACCGTAGCATCCTTTTCTCGAAACAGTTCAGATCATTTTCGATCCCCCATAACTTCATTGTGTACAAAACCAAAAGCCTGAATTTTAAGTAACCAAGCAGGCATTGTATGAACTTAAGATATTTAAAATTAAATTAAATTTGAATTAAATTAGAATTATAACCGGTCAAAGTTTCTTAATTTTGTCACTCACTGACTGACCGATCATTAAAACTCTAAGGCACTTCTCTAGCAGCCGTAGGAGCTTCAAATTTTAAATTTTAGTCCGATTGCAAAGTCAATCTAAGTCATCAAGGTCCCTTAAGTCCGGACTGATTACATTAACCGACTTGGTATTACATGGATCTCACAACTTTTTACAGTAGAAAATCTGAGTTGCAAGCCTTGGTTTTTTTAAGTTACGTTTTTGATAGCATCTCACGGTTGAAGGACACGATAATCCTAACCTGCTCTATTTTCGGTAGGGTGACCAGCAGTCCAGGGTGGTGCCTGGTTTATCGTCCACAAGTCCCTTGTGAACAATGTGGTGAAGATTCAGAGTGTGTCGACCAGGGTGGCGTATCTAACTTATACTCAGAATATCATCAAGATATTTGCTGAAGATTATACAGGTTTACGCCCCGACCTAGACATACCCTGAAGACGAAGTAGAGATCATGTATGAAGATGTATTCAGAGCCATGCATGGTTATGAGACTCACTTCAGAATGATCATGGGGGCCTTTAACGCGAAACTGGGCAACCGAGACGGTGACGAGCTGCAAGTGGGTTATTTGGTATTTGAACGTTGGAACCACCGGGGTCACCTATTGGCCAGTTTATGGACAAGAAGAAGTTTTATTCAGAAAGCGGGAGCCACGTGAGCCAAAGCCATGTTGGTGCAACTAAAAATGAGATTGACTGCATCGTGTCGACAAAGAAGCAAATAATTCAATGACGTCTCTGTGATTAATGCGGTGTAAACTGGAAGTGATCACCGCATGGTAAGAGGCACATTGAATGTTAACGTCAAGCTTGAAAGACCTCGACTGATGAGGTCACCGCTTCGTCCAGCATAGATTCAAATCCAAAACTCTGAGAGCTTTCATCTCGAACTATAAAACCGTTTGGAGTGCCTAGGAAACTCCGTGGACGAATACAAAGACGAGTTCGTGGAAAACATGAAGATGTCCATTGGTCGGATCGAAGTTCTTTTAGACTCGTACAAACAAAAGGCTCTCTGATCGAACTTTCGAGCTTATGAAAGAGGCATGAGATGATTCTGCAGTCAGACAATCAAAGAGACAATGCATATATCGGCAGCTCAATATATCGAAGTCTCTGAAAGGTGACCTTCGCCACTTTAATACCGAGAGGATTAAGGACGCGATTGAGCGGAATAAGGGTCCAAAGTATTTGCAAGAGATATGTCTATCTAGATATATATAATATCGTGCGGATTTCATCACGCATGCGGGTTTGCTTTTCACGCGAAACTCCCGCAAATGTCCACTTCATACAAGTTTTTAAAAATTATTGTAATGCGCAGAATAAGCACGCGGGATGCGTTGTTTTGTATTTTGAAATTTTCTGCATGTGGAGCAAACCCGCATGCGTGATGACATCCGCACGTTAATAATTATAATTTGATTACTGCAAGTTCATTGGCTCAAATTCACCTATTTGAATAATAATAAACAAAATATTAACGAAGAAAAAAAACTATAACGTGCAGTTTGCTTCTTTCTTCTTTTTTTTTTGTTGGCCACGATGAGCGTCCGATGAGGTTAAAGTCATAACCGTAAGGCTGCCATCAAACAGACTGCATCGCAGCAACCGCACGCAGTACTTATTCAACTGCATGCAGTTTGATCTGACTTTGCGCAGTTGGCGCCACGCATCTAGCCCAGGAGCTTAGTGTAATATAATAATAATAATAATTTATTTCGCTCCAAAAGTACAACAATCTTAATTAATATACATATATGAACATACAATTCGCTGGTTGGTTGTACAGTAGCACACAGTAAATGATCTACTAACTCCCAAACTAAGTCAAGCTTGTATTTTGGGAGTTAGTGGGTAATTAACTGCACACTGACGGTATGCGGTTAGCGATGGACAGCATGCGTCGACACTACACGACTGTAGCCGACCGCGTAAAGTTGAAGGCACGACTGCATGCAGTTGATATTGACTTCACTCGACTGCAGCCGACCGCGTGCAGTTGATATCATGACTGCACGAAGTCGAACAGATAACAGTTACGTTTCTCGTCTTCAAAAAATTCAACAGCGACCCACCACTAGATTTATATAGAGATTCGTGAATAAGATTGATAGATGTCAAAAAAAAAAATATTATAATTTAATTTTATATAAAAATATAATTTTAAGGCAACAATATAAATACTAAAATTGAAGATAAAGCCTTTTATTCGCGTCTCCACATGCGAAATTTAATTATTATTTGGTCTAGTTTGATTTATTTCTAGGAATTTTAAAAGTAGGAAACGATTAATTTTAAGGATTTTGTAAATATTTTGGTTTTGTTTTTGTTATCATGTCACTGCTTTACTTTTGTGAGATCAACAGGGCATGAATAATTAATCATTTGTTTTGTTACATGTTCATTTTCAATGAGCGACATGGCCATCGAAAAAAGAAGAAAAAAGCAAACTGTGCGTGAATTAATATATTTTTTTTACTGTAGAGTAGACTAGGCGAATATGTGCCAGTAGATTATTTTAAACTTGAAATAGGTTATTTTAGAAACTGTGCTCCTATTACTGAGGGGAGTAATATCAATTAATGCTGCTACCGACTTTGCAGATAAGGTATACTCTGTCTAAAAAGTCAACCGACTTGGGAATTTTGTATAATATTTAATTATTTAAAAAATACTTAATGATCAATATCTCTAAACAGTAATTTTTTTGTTACCTACGTCACAATTATTTTTTTTTAAATTTGGAAAAATCTTCGAGACTCCATTCGGAATTGTAGTTTGCACGGAACCGTCAGTGCACGAGTCCGACTCGCACTTTCCCAGTTTTTATTTATAATCTCTCTCGCAATCGATAATTCGCGATCACATTGTCACCGCATATTCTCAAAAAAGTTATCTACTTAAATAAAATTTGCTTATCATAAAGTGCAACACGCGTTAGGCAATGATCATAATGGTGGATCACAGAACTGTTTATTAGTTCGCTCGCTTACTGTGTAGGTATTGTGTACGAGTAGGTACTACGTGGTTACTGTACTCAAAATTAAAAAGCGCAAAGGTTTGTATGTATAAACATATGTGTAGGTTTGTTTGAACGCCTTCACGCTTAAACAGCTGAGTCGGTATTGCTTATATCCGAGGATATAAGCAATACCTACCTATGTATGAGTATCTCTGTACCTACTCGTATATCACGAAGGTGAAGACATTGGCAGAAGCTAGTACATATAATAGCATGTCAACAATCAAAATCTTTCCAATACCATAATTAGAGACACAATAAAAAGACAATGATAGAGCAAACGCTTTCGAATATGGCCTTTCGCTTGGGGTTTAATGAATTAATATTAGCAAAACATCCAGTACTTACCTTTTTTTCCGCTGAAGATTCCATCTTTAGACGATTACGCTTGACCTATCTTAGTTTGAAATTTTCGAACCTTTGTATTTAGTTGTTAGTTTACTGATCACAATTCGATGCAGTATTCCTTCAATTGTTTTTTTAAAGTTGCTAACTACTCCATGTTAAATCCAAGTTAAAGACCATCAGAGATTGGAAGTTAACCCTCTACACTCGATGCCTTTAACTCGAGCAATGACTAACAACTGTGAGAACCTTTCTTTAAATTCTTTTTTGCAACGCCTCTCAGTTTTGGTCAAAGAGTTAAGAAGAAATAGGGAATTTTAATGCGCAAGCAAAAGCGTAGGTTTTCGGAAAAGGGCGTTTAGAATTCGCGAAAAAAGTTTCTTGGACCAGCAAGCTAGTTGGGTGCACTGTTCACTTCAGAATGACGACTGTTGCAAGTATTGCCAAGACATCATGTAAAATAGTCCATTATCATATTTTATTGATGATGGCGTGCAGGCCACACTGACCCGTGGCAGGGTGGTTGCCAATCAATCTCTTGCATATTCAATGACGGTTTCGCCTTCCGATCCCTTTACCTGTCAAATAGTTCAAAAGAAAAATGACAACAGTTGTTTTTCTATTGGTAGATGTACGTTATTTGAATGTCACACAACCCTTTTTACATTGGTTGTAGATTAGTTACTTCAGTCTGTAATTATCTACTTGTATTGTAAGCTCTACAAAGTTAAAACAGTAATAGTACATTATGATACAAGTGTATAATGTTGGTGATTATCGCTGGGGCGGTATTTAGACAGCCGAGGACGGTAATTGCCAATATTCACGTGTATCATACAAAAAGAAAAATTTTACAAATTAATTTATTATTGTTTTTTTTTGTAATAGTAGTGCGGCAAAAAATTGTTCTTTCTTCCTATGTGCGCGCATCCAAAATGGCGGCCATAGACTACCTACTCTAGCTAGGCTGTTTGAATAATAAAAATAAGAATGAGGTTGCTTATATAAACAGAAAAAATATTTTTATTTTGTGAAAGTTTATTTATTAAATATGTAAAAGTTAAAATAGTTTATTTAAACACAAATTAGCATAAAATAAGCAAACAAGACTAATTTGTACTATTGAACGCAATACATAGTGTATTTTTTTTCGAATTCAATGTTTGATATGAGAACAGAGGTTTAACAAAAAAGGTTATCACTACATTATCACACTTGTGCATAATGGTAATCAAAAAGTCACAGTTTGGTTACAAGCTACATTATATACCTAAGTGTAGTGCAATTATAGTCACTTTCTGAGCAAGTGTGTCGAAATAGTACATTGTTACATTAGGGGTGAAAGTAACTCATTTCGTCCCGAGAAGGAGTTGGCGGCCGAGCACTGCGAGTTCGCTAATTCGAGGGGTTAAATGGGTTACTTTCACCCCGAGGTAAACACTGTGTTTTTCATTACGAATACGAGAAAACTAAAAATAAAATAAAAAGTTTGTAAAACCTGAGTCGTCGTACCTATGATTTTAAGTAGGTATCTTTCTTCTGATTTAGGCGGTAACAGGTATTCCACTACTACTTTAGCCTCTTCTCTTATGAAATTAGGCGTTAAATCACTATTTTAATCTGATAAACATAACCTAAGTTAGTGAGCAAAACCCACTCTTGTAATAAAGTAATTTGGGGAGAAAGAACTGATAGACAAATAAAGGATTATTCAAACTTTTGTCATTCAAAGTTAAGGTTAGTGGATTTTCCTACGGAATTTTGTAATTGCTCGCATGGAATGTGCTCTGATACTAGCCACCACAGACTATTAGATGAGATGTACGATACAGTTATAGGTATTTTGAAAGATGGTGCATCTTTAACGTACGTAGGTTCTGATAACCTGCGCTGTAAAAGGAGACATGTTTTTGGTTGGAATGTGTATCATGTACGGGATGCTCACAGGGAGGCTCGCATGCATTATCAGACGTGGTTGCTACATAATAAACCCACTTCAGGGTATTTTTACACCAATATGTGTAAATCCAGGAAGGTTTTTAAAGACAGGCTGAAATATTGCCAAGATAATGAGCAACAAATAAAATGGATATTATAGCTAAAAACCAGGTCGACAAGCAATTTGGTGCTTTCTGGAAGGCAACTAATAAATTAAATCCGCGTTCGAGCTTTCCTGTGAGCGTGGCGGGCGTGCACGAGCCAACTGAAATAGCGAACTTATTTAAGCAGCATTTTAAAGCTGAGTCACCACTTGCAGGCTCGGCGCGGTTTGTCGATGCTGAGGCCATTTGTGGGGACATTAATGTTCGGTTTACCCCAAAGGAAGTTGCGTCGGTGGTAAAAACAATGAAAGGAGGGAAGTCTCCAGGTCACGATGGGCTCAGCATCGAGCATCTGAAATACGCCGGGGGTGCACTTGCCACGCGTACTTGCCATGCTGTATAATGTGTGTGTTAGTCACTGTTATTTACCAAATAGCCTCATGTTTACTTTTGTGGTGCCTATTATTAAAAATAAAACTGGGGATGCCTCCGATGTCTCCAATTACAGGCCTATATCCCTGGCAACTGTTTCAGCCAAGGTGCTGGATCGTCTGCTTGACGCACAATTAGCCAATCATCTTAAACTGCATGACGCTCAGTTTGGCTTTAGGCCGGGACTGTCCACTGAAAGCGCTATATTGTGCTTAAAGCAGACGGTGCAGTATTACAAGACAAGAAAAACACCTGTATTTGCTTGTTTTTTGGACCTATCGAAGGCATTCGATCTTGTCAATTATGACATGCTGTGGAATAAGTTGTCAACTGAAACATCTCTACCGGTTGAAGTTATATCAATATTTAAATATTGGTATAGCAATCAACGCAATTGTGTGAGGTGGAACGGTTCCTTTTCGGGCATGTACCGGTTGGAATGCGGAGTGAGGCAGGGGGGATTAAGCTCACCTCGCCTGTTCAACCTCTACATGAACCAGCTGATAGTTGAGCTCAGCAGCACCAAGGTCGGTTGTCATATTGACGGAGTGTGTACCAATAACCTCAGGCAACTTCAGACCTACTTTCAGAGTATGAGTAATGAAAAATATATTTATAACTCTATTACAACATGTATCTAATACTAACTATAAAAATACCAAAAATAATAATAAAAATATAACTTTACCCTATCTACACTAATATTATAAAGAGGGATTTGTAATTTTGTGTGATGTTTGTAATGAATAAACTCAAAAACTACTGTACCGATTTGAAAAATTCTTTCACCATTAGGAAGCTAAATTCACCCTGAGTAACATAGGCTATACCTTTTTATTGCCCGTGCGAAGCCGGGACGGGCTGCTAGTATGTAAATAAAATAATTAACTAATCATTAAATATGTGTAACTAACTAATAAAATCTTGCAAATTTACTCTCATAGCTTGAAAATAGGTCAATACTTTCATGCATTTCGTTTAGCACGCGTTTTGTGCGGGTGAGGGGTGCTTTTGACAGTAGGTTGGTTCTGGCAGAAGGCACGGCCAGCAATAGCGGTCGTCGCCGGCGCCGCCTCCACACGTACCAGTCTGGCACGTACAGCTTCAGGTGTCGCAGCACACCCGGGTTGTGCGCTACTCGACGCAGGAGATTTCGCAAGTGTACACTCACGGCGCACTCTGGCTCGTTGTACCCCACCATACCCAGTACAAACGGTGAGGGATACATCAGTGGGTAAAATGGGTAAACCCCATAGAGTTTAAAATACAAGTGCCTTGTGAATTTATTTTGTACCCGCAGCCTATGATGACAATCCTCGTGATTGAGAAGCGGGCACACTAAATTTAAATTAAACATATTACTTAAACTCCATTCGAAGTAAGATTCATCAGACATTTAAATAAAGTGTTTTTTACTGTCCGTTCAACCGATTTTGACTTTTATTGCGTTGGGGACATAATAAATGACGACTGCAGTACATAGTTGGTATTGTTACCACTTTTCCTATAAAACAGAAGTCAAAATCGTTCAACAGTAAAAAAGGTTTCTTTAAACGTTTAATTCTAAGGGTGAGTTGCACCATTTAACTATAACGATAACCAAACCATAACCAACCGTGAAACGGCCGCCTATTGGTCAATTCGACGATTTGACAACTGTTAACGGCTTTGTTATCGTTATAGTTAAATGGTGCAACTCACCGTAATTCGTAAAGAGTAAAATTGTGGTAAATATTGCCCACTCCATCTTTCTTTACGCCATGTTCATTTACGCCATGGCTTACTTATATGAAGCCATATCAACAAATTATGAATAGCGCTGAAGAGTTTTACTATAACCTGTTTCGCAACGTTTAACTTGCCTACAGTTTTTGCTTTATTTACGTTCAAAGATGTCATAGTAACGTTTTCTAAAGCAGTGAATTAGTTGTATAACTACACATTTTTTGGAGTTTTGTAGTGAACGAGGAACCCTTCCGATTAAATACTTCATTTCTTAGTCATTGGTTTCTGCTTTATTAGATATTCTAGAATGATATTGGTTTAGTGAACACGATCGCCACCCTGGCGTGGTACCATAGCACAGAATAACCAGTAGCAAAACTCTTAAAGAACTTGCATTGTACCATTTGTAAGTATTTTTTGGTAGGGTTTGCATGGGATGGATTTTAAAAAAACAAAATTTTATCAGCGGTTTATTATGTAATACTCGTAATTAGGTAGGTTTAATGTTAGATTTTTTATCCAACTATAGGGGAGCCAAAAGTGAGGCTTATGATTTTATCAGTCTATCGCATCGTTAAAAGACGAGTATCGTTTAGTTTTAGTATCCAAGAGGACACGTGCGCCTTATCTGTGGATCCGCCAGTGCAGTCACAGTCAGGGACTCAAACTGTAACCGTAATAATGTGTTTTAACACTGTTTTTTAAAACAGTTTTAACAGAAAAACACTTTTAACCCTTTTCTTGGCAGAAAAAAAAAATGTATAGAATTATTTTTTTTGTATAATTCTCTTTTGAAAATTAGTATTAGTGAATAAAAAAAATAAAAAAAAAATCTTGTATGTTTAGTTTTGGAGATATGTAATGTATCTTATGAGATACATTGCCAAGTATCCGTAATTTTCCCTACACAAGGCAATGTATCTGAGAAGATACATTGCTCAAATAAATAAATTACTAAAAGTAAAAATATAATCAGAATTACAGAAAAAATCGAACACAAACATTAGATCTTACAAAATAACACAACTACCATCAAAAGTTTCTATTAGACATAAGACAAAGTCTTAGACTGACTTCGAACACATTGCAGTGGTTTGTCTTAATGCATAATTTTCAACTCCCCTTGGTACTGAATATTGGGAAATATCCAATTTGGCCATAGCTGACACAAAGTGTAGGTCTTGGCATAAAAGGGGCTTCAATTTTTTTAGCTGGAGTAGACCCTGCTACGTCTAATTCCTTTAATGAAGTCTTCTTTTTGTGCAAGTTTCGTTCGTTACCAGTTGGGACAAAATTTATCAATACTTTGTACCAACTGGTAACGAAATTTTTTATATATGGCATATATTTTTTAGATCTAGTGTGCCTGCGCTAAAGCAATCAGCTATTACTGATACACATGTCCAGCATTGGGAAACTAAGGGCAAATACCAACGGTGACAGTGTTGCTTCTATAACAGGTGATGGCGAGCTACTACGCCACCCATTTATAAGTTGTAATGCTTGGTTATTTCAGGACAGTGTACTGGAAACTTCTTCTTATTATGTTTACAATATCTTTGAATTATAAACACTGGATCTGCTTCAACATAGTTGCTTGCAGTGGTCACGCATTAATTAAAATGCCATTTTGCTACACAAATGTTGTTGCTATTGCAAACTGTCTGGGAATAAAACCCTTTGGGTTTTGTTTTCCACGCTTTGTCCATAGCCAGCTCTTTTTTCAGCTCCCTGTAACCTATTTAAAGGATCGATTACGTTCCAAGTGAGAATAGATAATGAATTAATTTTAAACTGGTGAAAAAGGTATCGAAAGAGACCCCTGAAAATGTTGGTTCTGGAATGATTTTTTATGCAAAAGGCTACAATTATTATAGCCCCTAACCCGAAGCCAGAATCTAGCGGGGTAAAATCTTCGTATCGAAATGTGTCATCACCTCCATACACAGTAAAGTCGTAAATGAATTCAGACAACATTTGGAGCTCTAACGAATATTTTGATCTCCCATTTCTTAGGTTTGCTTTTTATATATCATTTCCAATGGCCGGTTTTTTTTCTTTTACATGGCACCATCACCCCGTCAATGAATCTACTCTCATGGTATGATTCTTGAAGTTTTTCCGTAAGTTTAGAAAGATACATTGCGTACACAATAACTTGGCGGTGTGCATCAAGAGATACATAGTACGCTGTACCTAATTCTGTGATAACTTAGCGGTGTGCACTGTGAGATACATGCACAAACAAGATTCGTTTTTTTGCACAATAGTAAATATTTGGTTTGAAACCATACTTGATACAAATGTTTACTTCATAGGGAATATAAAAACATTCAATACTACATAAAAATCCGGGTACAATATAAAAAAATAATAATATTCTTACCTCCTTGCCTACGATCGTCCCGACTCTGTGCACAATTTTTTAATTCAAAATATAACGATACTACCAAAATCATCATGCTAAATAAAAATGAATTCGGAATCATTCAAAATATAAATTGTTGTGAGAAGTTTTATGTCATTCACTATATTTTCGAAACCAGGAATTTTTAAAGTTGACTGTATCTGACAAGATACATTGTCAAGAAAAGGGTTAAATGTAACAGATACAATAATGTTACCGAATCAAACTGTAACCTTTTATATGTGTTAAGAAGTGCTACCGAATCAAACTGTAACCTGTTATATGTGTAAATAAGTGTTAATATGTGTAACTGAAATAATCAGTTTTAGTATAGCTTTAAGTATAAATGATTGCTCAGTACCATAATAAGTAAATTGTAACTTTGGCAACGCTGCGTTTACCTGTTACACTTATTAACACTGTTAACACTTTTATATCTGTAACAGATATGTTACGGTTACACTTTTTTAAGTGTTTTGGGACGTCCGCTGCCGCGACAGGACACGGCATGGCGGACAGAGCTCCGGCGGGATCTCATGGTGAAAAGGCGTCAACGACTATCGCAACCCAGTGCTGGGCACGCCACAATCATGGCGGTAAGTCCCCTCTTTGAGGCGTGGCTGGAAAGACCTCACGGCTTCCTTATCTTCCGCATGACGCAGGTCCTCACCGGACATGGTCCGTTCGGGAGTTTCCTGCACCGGATTCGTGCGGAAGTGACGCCAGGGTATCGCCACTGTGCGGAATGCCCGGAGGACACGGTGGAGCACACAGTCGAGGTGTGCCCTGCTTGGGCGGAGCATCGCACTGCCCTCGTGGGGGCGATCGGCGGCGGAGACCTCTCGCGCCGGGCCTTGGTTGAGGCCATGGTCCGGAGCGAGGAGGAGTCGCAGGCGGTCGCCGACTTCTGCGAAGCAGTAATGCTCGCAAAGGAGGAGGCCAGACGCATCAGGCAACGGCTTATCCCCTAGTCACATAAACTATTATTATGTGTAGGTAACGTACTGGCCGCTTGTAATTAGTTTGAAAACTTTGGTTATAAGTAAAACTATGTAATATTGTTCGAATTTTAATTTCCCTCCACAATTATCGTATCTCATTTAAAAATGAGATCTGCATGGAGAACATTTTCGTGCGATGATTTTCTTCGATTTTAAATGTTACCTAAAACCTGATAAGTCATTTGATCGACTTCGAATTGCTTCTACGGATTTTGATCGCTTGTTTCTTCACTTTGACGAGGTATCTGACTTAAAAACTACCATCTACTGCTGGTATAGTGAGTTCAAGTGCGGTGGCCTTACTTTGGTGGATGAACAAAGGAGTGGTCATCCTAGGACGGCTGTCACGGAAGAAAGTGTGATGGCAGTAAAAAAAATAATTCAAGAAAACAGGCGAATTACAAACGAAGAGATTCAGCATACACTGCAGATTGGTTCGGGAAGCCTTCACAAGATACGAGTACTACACGAGCACCTCCGTGTGAGGAGGATAGTTTGCCGCTGGGTGCCGCACAACCTCACCGAAGCTCAGGAGCAGTCCCGTGTGAAGTGGTGTCGTGATATGATTAAAAAATTTGAAGCAGGCTCGTCTCGGCGCATTTACGACATTGTGAGAGGTGACGAAAATTCTGGATTTATCAATACGATCCAGAAAGAAAGCATCAGTCGACAGTTTGGCTGTTTCAAAATTAACCAACGCCTACGAAAGTGAAGCGATCGATAAGCGCAGGGAAAATTTTGATCGCTTGTTTCTTCACTTTGACGGGATATCTGATTTAAATTCCTTTGCAGTGTACTGTTTCGCCATGACAACGGGACTGCGCACTCAGCGCTCAAAACGTGGGACTTCCTGGATACCACACCGGTCAGTCTTGGGGCACCCTCCTTACAGTCTTGATCTGGCAACGTATGACTTCTTTTTATGCTCTAAAATAAAAATACAGTTGAAAGGGATACAGTTTTCATCCCCGGAAGAAGCGCTAGCAGCGTTCGAGAAGGCCGTGGAAGACTTAGAGGTGTCTGCGGCGGACTGGATAAGATGTTTCGAAAATTGGTTCAGACTCATCAATCTTTATATACTGGTGGAGGGCTCTTTGAAAACGTTTAATAAAAATATTTTATCCACAGAAGTTAGTTTCTCAAGACTTTCTGAGTGTCTCACGCAAAGTATAAGTAATGCGACTAACATAGACCTTGGGTATACTTACACCTGTAAAAACAAAGTCATCATCATATCAGACGAAAGACGTCCACTGTTGGACATAGGCCTCCCCCAAGCGTCGCCACAACGACCGGTCAATTGTATTGCCAATCGCATGTGTTAATAATAAATAAACAAAGTATTTGGTGGGCTACTATTTTTTATACTTAAAAATATAATTTATATGTGTTACAATGAATAAACGAAATAAATAAATAAATAGGTAAATAAATAATTTAATAAAACCCAACAATAAAACAATCAACAAGGTCGGCTCATAAACAAAAATTCTCATGCCCGCATTGGTACCTAACCTCAGCAGCATGGAATTTAGAACTTATTTCGTGTATCCAATGCGGGTTTGCCAGTATTTGGGGACGCCACAATCGCAGCGGTAAGAACCCTCTTTGTGGCTGGAGAGGCGCCACGGTATCCTCTCCATCAACCTAACGAGGATATAAACCAGACGTGGCCAGTTTGAGTGTTTCCTGTTTTGGTTTTAAGCGGAACAATCGCCCAGATGTCACCATTGTACGGAAAGCCCTGAGGACACAGTGGAGGATGTGGTGGTGTGGCCCGCTTGGGCAAAGCACTGCCGTGTCCTCGTGGAGGCGATCGACGATCGCGACGTCTCGCGCACGCCCCTAGTTTAGGACATAGTTCGGAGCGACGTTCGGCTGATCCTCGGTAACCGTAGGCGCGGGCTTGCGGACAACGAGCAAAGCGTAATTACACTCCGTCCGGACTTTCGGTAGCGACGTCACTAAAGGCTCTTCTTGTGTTTTTGCCTCTTCGGTAGCTATCTTGCGCCGATATCGAGCCAAAAATCGGTTATATAATAATAATATCCATATTGCAATATTAATATCTACATACAGACAGAAAACTACTTTATAATATTTATATTTGAAGTGCTAATGTTGTTGAACTCTGGTACCTAAATTAAGATTCAGCTTGTGTTGCTCTTAACACAAGCTCTGGTACTCTTACCAGGGCTCTCGTTCGTGATATATTACAAACGTATTTGTTTAGCATCTAAGTGGAACATGTTCATATAAGTTACGTTCATATGTCGTGGCCAGATCTTACAATTGATCGACGAAGTAAAACTGGACAGTAGCCTGATCCACGTAAAATCAAACAAGCCAAATATCATTGAAGTTTTATAGTCGTTCGATCGAAGTCCTATCCAAAAGCGGTATTCAATTCACGTGTTCCTTAATAGGGATTGGATAGAACAACAGCTCAACTAGCTCGAAACTAAACGATCTACCGACGACCTATTTCCAGTTACATTAATAAGTATTCTATCAGGATAATAAAATATAGATATTTTTTTTATAAATCGACTCTCGACCAAACGCCTTTAAAATCGGTATCGTTCGAACTCGATTGATGGATGTGAATACGGAAATGGTCGTCGATATCGTTACGGTTTCGATTACGTGAATCGGGCTACAGATCGTTTTAAACGTTTAAGTTTGATGATATGACAATCATCGTTTGGCCTACTGTCTTTAGACCTTATTGTCATATAAATCTTACATAACTAATGTTAACGTTTAGTTATGAGCAGTTTTAGATGGCTATATCATGAAGTGATCTATTCTAAGATCACCACGACACACATATGTATATACCGCGCTAAGTTCCCCTATAGAGACCCGCGTATTTTGAAACCTTTTTAGGGTTCTGTAGCCAAATGGCAAAAAACGGAACCCTTATAGATTCGTCATGTCTGTCTGTCTGTCTGTCCGTCCGTATGTCACAGCCACTTTTTTCCGAAACCATAAGAGCTATACTGATGAAACTTAGTGAGTAGATGTATTCTGTAAACCGCATCAAGATTTTCATACAAAAATAGAAAAAAAAACAATAACTTTTGGGGGTCCCCATACATAGAACTGAAACTCAAAATTTTTTTTTTCATTATACCCATGTGTGGGGTATCTATGGATAGGTCTTCAAAAATGATATTGAGGTTTCTAATATCATTTTGCGCAACAGACCCTTTCAAAGTGGTAAAATGTGTCCCCCCTGTAACTTAATAAATAAAAATAAATAAATAAATAACTTCTAAAATAAGAGAAAAATAAAACTAAAAAAATATATGATGTACATTACCATGCAAACCGCCAACGAAAATTGGTTTGAACGAGATCTAGTAAGTAGTTTTCTTTTAATACGTCATAAATCTAAAAAAAATACACTATATTAAAACATCGATCATAGTTACAACGAACTACAAGAACTTTTATACTATGTTACTTGCTGCCACGGAACCCTTCATGGGCGAGTCCGACTCGCTCTTGTTTTGTTTTCATTTTTGCGTCATCCGAACACCTTTTTTATTGTTTCTCGTACATAACCAGTTTATTAGCTAATTAACTGATAGAACAGACACCTTATTCTAATTCATATTCTGTTAATATTCCTTACGAAAACATAAAAATCTTTGTAAATGAGGCGGCCATCTTCTTCGCCAGCGTTACTGCTTCGCATAAGGTGACCGCTTCGTTTCGTGTAAAATACTTCAACTCAGTTGCATCTTATTAGACTGGAAATCTTGAACATCACATCAAAGCTAGAGCACATTTTCTGAGAAATATAATTATAATACTTTATATAAGTTACTGAGAATTGCATAGAAACCCCAAGCGAACGCCGGCGTTCGCGCACCTATTGTCTTTCTAGTTTGTCTGTAATTTCCACGATTGAAAGGTTAAACCCCAAGCGAACGTCGGCGTTTGCGCACCTATTGTCTTTCTATTGTGTCTGTAATTTCCACGATTGAAAGGTTAAATAAACTTTGCAAGTAAGTAGCAGAAAGCGAAAAGGTTTTCTGAGATCTTTTTGAGGCTTCTCTCAAATAAAACTTCACTAACGACAAAAAACTTCAAAGTTGGTAAGAAAGTGAAGACTAACATGGGCTTTGACGTCAAAGTTTATTACGCAATAGAAAATGGCACAATTGCGACTGAGAAATATATTTACTTTTTTTGATTATGTAGGTACGACACACACAACGAACAAAACGAAGCGGGGTATGTTGAAATGGATGAGTACTGTCGAGATCAGAAATACGTACCTACGTACATTCACGCCCATCGACGTTAGGTCGCGGTAACCGTCATAATTCTAATCCGATAATATTATTTTGAATTCGAAATAATAATTGTTTGCCTCATTTACAATCTACACTAATATTTTGTTTGTTGAAGTACTGGTCCGATTGCTAAAAATTTTACATTGGTAGAAAGCCGTTTTATTCCTGAGTGATATAGGCTACATTTTATGTGCGCGTGCGAAGCCACGGGCAAAAGCTAGTGCTTCATAAATTCTACACCAACTAATATAACTTAGAGGTCCTGCTGAATGAGTCTTGAGTAAATACACGACGAGAAGCTAGAATAGATAAAGAAAAGAAAGAAAGAAAGAAAATAAGTACGTTTATTTGGCACACAGGTACACACAATGATATAAAAATGTATTATAGTATGGGATCTTAAACTTAAAATATATCTACATTGTATGTCCCACGGCTGCACCAAATAGGTCCAGTTCAGCATCATGCCAGGCCACTACGTAGCAGTTGCCTGACGCTGGTTTTCAACTGAACCTTGCTATGAGTCTACGGATGTTAATCAGTTATATATATAGGATATATAGGTAGGAAGCTGATAACAGAGAAAGTTTGAAAGTGGCGCCAGTGATAAAAAAAGTACCACGTCATGCTCCCCAACAACCCCATCATCTATTTTGCTGTTTCTATATTCATTTAACAATAGGCTAGTGGCCGTAAAAAATGTAATTAGTAGGTACCGTCTTTTAGATTATTCAAAAATAAGGGAAACGTATTTTTTTATTTGTAAATTATACCAAAAATGACAAAGATATCCCTAGCCCATTACACGTGTGACGTCACGCCGCGCCGTGTTGCATTTTTCGTGTTGCATTTGTCGCATCTTTGTTATTTTTTGTTTAATCGAAAAAATAAAAAAATACGTGTCCAATATTTTTTTATAATCTAAAATACGGACTAAATAAAATGTAATTATTTTGACCCTGGAAACTACCCTATTGTACGCAATCTGTAAGTACCGAATTAGTAATAATATAATAATAACCATCATCATCATTTCAGCCGATAGACGTCCACAGTTGGACATAGGCCTCCCCCAAGTGTTGCCACAATGCACAATCCTGTGCGTCTCCCGCAACCTTCACCAGGTCATCGGTCCACCTTGTACGAGGCCAGGCCATAATATAATAATATACTTACATGGAAAACTTAAAGAAGGTAAACCTAGTCTTTTATTTGTTTTTTTCTTCTTTTCTGTAGATCTGTTTGCCAATCGGCAAAGGCTTCCTCCAATCTTTTCTACTCATGTCTTTCTTGAGCCACTCTGTGAGGCCTGCTACTTGCCTTATATCATCATCCCATCTTTTGTGGTCTGACTATTTTTCTTTTACTTTCTCTAGTAGGTATACCATCGTGTCCACAACTTTGATCCATTTATCTTTTCCTCTTATCACATGCCCTGCCCATAGCCATTAAAGCCTTCTTAATGTTGCATGTTATATCTACATCTACATATAACCTTTGTTTTGCTTCTATTACTCGATTTACATACTTAAAAAAATAGGTACCTTAACAGGTCAACGGGTACATGCAACTGAATTATGGGTTGCTGTAGAGCATCTCCCCGTGCCCAGCAACCCCAAATAAAATTTGAATTAATTTTACCTAGACTCTCAATTATTAGGTAAATAGGTGGTTGATAAAAATTGCACTCTTATTTATACCACTGGATTTACTGCAGAGGATACGATTAAGAACGACCTTCACCGGTTTGTTTAATGGATGAAACGTATTTTATGATAAAGTTAGTTAGTTAGTAAATTAAACAATATAACGCAGGTGGGTTGCCTGAGAAATTCCGGGCCAAACCATTTTTTTTTTTAAATGCTACGGTTTGTTTAGCATATTTTAATACTAACCGAAAGAGTGAAGCCTTTAGAACATAAAAATGTTGGGTTGGTTATTTGTTTCCTGGCATAACTATGGGTTGCCAGGTATAAACAGGTATGTATAAACAGGTGTGTTTATTTTGATATACAACAAATTCTATATCAAAATAAACACTGTTTCATTACGAATACGATGTTATCGTGTTGTCTGCAAAAAAATCTGGTATGAATAACGGATGTGCATATTTCTAAAAAAAAAGTAAATTTTCATTTTTTTATTAATAATAGTCTGGCCAGGAATTTCTTAGGCAACCCACCCGCGTTATATTATTTAATACACTAAATTTATCATAAAATACGTTTCATCCATTAAACAGACCGGTGAAGGTCGTTCTTAATCGGATCTTAGACTTAATTAAAACGTTTATTTAAATGTCGATTATTATAAGTGCCTCAGAAAAAATATAGAATTGCATTTCAAGTGTATTTAAATCTCATAAAATTAGTAGGCGTTGTGTTGTAAATAATTGCAGGTTCGATTATGCACCTCAGAAATGTGTGTTTATCTGTGGCGTGTACCTATGCAGTTTCCAAGAGCATTGCACTGTCTCGGTGTGGGCACTTGATGAGAAGGCAAGGAAGGAAGGAGGTCAAAAATATGGCAGAACGTAGTGGATAAAACGTGACTGTTGAAAAGGGAGAGTAGAAAATGAAAACGCGTTGCACCGAGACCGAGCCCAAGTAATACGATACAAGGGCAGGAAGATTATGGTCAAATTGATCTTAAACAGATAGAATGGGCTAAAGAAAAAACGAGTGTAGGATGCTCCTTAGCTACCGTTAAGTTAGTCAGTCACATTAAGAAAATGGCGATGAGTCTAATTTGTAACATCAGTCCGTATAAGGGACGGTGACGGCACATTAGTACATACATCGCATATCGAGCGGTGGGTCAGTGCAAGGTCGCAATGATTACGTCAACGATTTGAATTTGGTTGGCATTATATCAAAGCTGACGTTGAGCATTTTCTGTGATGCTCTTTCTAACGTACCAATTGAAATTATCATTTTTGTTGTGAACCTCTTTATTTCGAATTTTCCAATTTTCTGTGCAATTTGCTTAATTTTTCTCTCCGATTAGAAGGTGCTTATGTTCTGCAAAGTATTAGAAAACTTAAAAAAAAGATGAATAGAATTTAAAAAATAGTTATGCCATGACTAAGGGAGATAAGGATACATTTTTATTTTTTTATATACTTGTATAGATTTTACTGTACCTACGGTTTCGATTTTGACCGAAGCTTGTAATAAGCCTTTTAGATTAGTGATGTCACTGTTAGTTCGATTTAAGAATCAAACTAGCATTTTTGCAGCTCTAAAACGGTTGTCACACGCGCTTGCATTTTGAAATATTGGCCTTGTCGAAAGTAAAAAATCTATGTTTTTTATTTTTATTTTTTAGGTTCGCGCTTGACCGAATTCTACACCAATGCAGACGCGCGGGTACCGCTTGATAGGCGAACACTGCGCTTCTTCCGCCCCGTGCTGCCTTCGTGGCCAGTTCTATAAAAATCTAAGTATGCATTTATGTACGCGCTGTGTCCGCGCCTCTTCACTGCCCGCTTACCTACTTTGTGTCCGTGGCCTTATCTCGGCTGTAAACATTCGCACGAATTCAAAGTATGTAAGTAGGTAATGTTTTGCCTGAAAATGAGATCGATGCACGTATTCGTAGTGGAATAGTTTTGCATTATCTATTTTATCAATAGCCGTGCGCCCAAATGAACTGGAACAATGGAAGCTGTAGATATGGCTGGGTCAGATTGATTATACGATATATATCCTTTGTTTGGATCTAGACCACTGACAATTTACGCAATGGATCTAATTGGTTTTGATGGCGTTCGAGTTTATTACTTAGTGAATACAGAACGTTATATCTATGGAGAAGGATTGGTGACAATCGTACATACAAACAAGCGGCATTCATTCTTATATAGGATGTCGCAGGGAAATGAGGATATCAGGGATTTCACGAAATCCCTAGGGAGGGATATCACAAAATCCTAATATAAAGTCAGAGATTATGTTATTTCACTAAATTAAATGTGGTGAAATAAAGAATACTGTTGATGAATAAATTAATAAAAGAAAATTACAAATTAACTGGTGCATTTAAAAAAAAAAAAATATCAAAAACCTACAAATTTTGGCTCATTAGATCCATCTTAACCAGTTTTAAACATTTTTCATGATGATGAGGACCTGATGCTAAAACTGGGAAGTGGCTGATGGAACCCTGGAATGATTTCTAGTAAACACATCGTCTTAACCAGTTCTAAATATTTTTCATGATGACGAGGACCTAATGCTACAACTGGGAGGTGGCTAATGGGACCCTGGAATGTCTTCTAATAAACCCGTCGAGTTTGGGCTGGCTGGGAGTCTATTAGTTTTTTTACACCACCTGTTCGATAATGTCCTCATAGACGTCATACAACCATCACTTAAAGCAAGTAATTCTGTCCATAGGGAGACAATGCAGTATGGCCGATTCCTAGGCAACGATGCCTGAGATTTGAATTTAGAACGTCAAAAACCATCAACAAATTATGAACTAAAATGTACCTGCATCAAAAATTCAAAATTCAAACTTGAAAAATAATGAAAAAGCGCGAGCGCTATAGAAAATTGAAAATATAGAATCTTAGAGTAGGTAGGTAGTGTTTGTTTGTTTCATATCTCAGAACATATTGAGTGATAGTTGTAAATCTATACATATAATAAAATCGTAGGAAAGTCAAAACTGTACATTGAATATTTTTTTAAAAGAATACTTGGGGCGTGATCTACAATCGATATCGAAGCCAAAAATATAGTTTTCAGAATTTTTGTCTGTTTGTCTGTTTGTCTGTATGTATGTCCGGGCTAAACTCAAAAAGTACTGCATGGATTTACTTCAAATTTTGCATGAATATTACTAAGAGGTCGGGTCAACATATAGGCTACATATTATCACGCTATCACCTACGAGGGAGGAGCTGTGAATCTTTATTTTTCTTAAGCATTCTGTGATAGCGTGTAATCTAACGACGCATATTTAAATGTTGTTTTTGAGTAAGCCATGCTATTATCTAGCTTTACACCATAAAAACTACGCCATTTAAGTAACTTGGGCAGAGAAACATAGTTTAATGAATGTTAGTAGTATAGAGACAATTTTAAAGCAGCGCCATCTATGAGATTTCATAAAAATCAAATCAAGGTACATGTTAACACTTTTTGGAAATTAATAATTTAAATTTGATCATGTAGTTAGTTATTCTTAAAATTCATAGATGGTGATGTGATGTGATGTGCATTTTCTTCATAAAAGTTGTATCATATAGTTCGTTTTGACAAATTCAAGTTCCAACAAAACAGGAAGACAATTAAAAAAAATGTGGTGCTCTACATGGTACACCTCTGTGAAGTCGACCAGTTTGCGAGATCCCTTAGTATGACGAGGTGCCTTCATATTACACGTACGACAAGCAAAGGGGTGTATTTAACCGACATCGACGAGGAGGTGCTGTGGAAGGTTTTACGGGAACTTTCAAGGACGCCGCATTGGGTAGGGTTTATACCGTGCATCCGAATAATGGCAAATGCTATTTTCTGCGGTTGTTACTTCACACTATCCGAGGCCCAACGTCTTTCGCCTTTCTGAGGACATTTGATGGCGTGGAGTATCCCACTTACCACGCAGCCTGCGTAGCAAAATTGGAATCCTCGCGGAGGCGAGCGTCCGTGACAGTCCCAGCCGCATGCGTCATCTTGGTGTTTTGTGGAGTCGCGAACCCGGTAGCTTTGTGGGAGAAGTATCGCCATCATCTGTCTGAAGATTTTCTACTGGAGACGAAGTCGAAGTAACTGATGAACGCGTGCTGAACACCTGTCTCAGTTCACTTCAAGATGTAGTAATTTCAATGGGCGGCAATCCGCTGATCGAATATGGGTTACCAGCTCCCCAATCATCACCGCATCAAGGCCGTGGAAATCGGGAGTATAACGCTAAGCCAAATTACGAGCCGGGCGAAATGACCACCATACGAAATGACCATGTCACCGTGTTCTCTTCAGAGCAAAAACAAATGACACCGTCCTTGAAAGCGTTGGGCAAAACCAGGGTAAAATGTTTTTCTTGGATGCTCCTGGTAGAACAGGAAAAACATTTGTTACCACTGGCATACTTGCAGAGGTCAGGAGGCAAGGCAAAATTGCTATTGCTGTAGCGTCGTCGGGAATCCCTGCCATACTGCTTCCGGGTCGCAAGACAGCACATGCCATGTTTAAAATTCCCATCGATTTAGAGAGCGCCGAAACGCCTGTTTGTGGTGTGTCACGTAACAGCGATAAGCGACACGTGCTCAAGGATTGCTCTCTGATCGTATGAGATGAGTGTACGATGGCCAATAGGAAGGCAGTTGAGGCCGTGGACAGAACACTGCAGGACATCCGCAGGAACGAACATTTGATGGGTGGTGTCACAGGTCTGTTCAGTGGCGATTTCCGGCAAACACTTCCCGTGGTGACGCGGGAATCGAGGGCTGACGAGGTGAATGCTTCGTTGAAACGATCTTCGTTCTGGTCACGAGTTCGTACGCTGCGCTTGACCATTTTAATATGAGAACTCGGCTCGGCGGCAATGCACGTGCATTGCAAGAATTCTCCGATGTCCTTCTAAGTCTTGGCGAAGGCACTCTGACAGGTGGTGCTTCCAGAGTCTCTCGGTAGAGTAGTATCCAGCTTAGAAGAACTCATTTGCTGTGTGTACGGGGACATCTGTCGTATACCGCACCAGCTTCTTGGGTGTGTGAGCGATAACGCCGACGCTCAAAAATGATCCGGCTGCGGCAAATAACGAATGCATTCTCTCGGAAATTGAGGGGAATGTAGTGGTCTACACCTGGATAAACACTGTTGTCGAGCATAATGACGCCACAATTTATCCCGTGGAATTTCTGAACTCCCTGTCAGCAAGTGGACTTCCAGCGCATACCATCAAGCTGAAGGTCGGTGTCCCGATTATGCTTCTTCGGAACCTATCTCCTCCGAAGTTGTGTAACAGGACCCGCCTTAAAGTCATCTCGCTCCACAGACACACCATTGAGGCGGAAATTCTTACGGGTTGTGGCATCGGCGAGGCAGTATTTGTACCACGCATTCCCTTCATACCTCACCACTTCCCGTTCCAGTTCAAGCGCGTACAGTTCCCCGTGACTGTTTGCTTCGTGATGACCATCAATAAGTCACAGGGGCAGACACTGCAGCGGGCAGCGGGTGTCGACCTCAGGACGAGTTGCTTCTCACACGGGCAACTGTACGTCGCTTGCTCCCGCGTCACCAGTACTGACTCTTTTTACATTTTGGCTCCTGGCATAACTACCAACGTAGTTTATAGGGAAGTGTTGTAAGGTATGATACCTTTGTACGTATTTTTATTCTTTTGTGTCCTGGAATGTATTCCTGCATTATTTTCTCTATTTCCTTCAGTTTCATCATAAGACTGAACTCAGCTGGATTCCCATATAACTCTCTTCATTTGTTTCGTTTGCAAAAAAAAACGTATATTTTAACGCTATTTTAAAAGTTGTTTACTTATTATACTATCACTGGCATCTTAGGTATTTTTAGTGCTGTAGAGGCTTCACGCAGACGACGTCGCGGGCAGCAGCTAGTAATACATATATTTCTCTAACATATGATTAGTTTTACTAAAAAGTCTTTTGATTATCTCACAGATGGTATAAAAAGTAAAGTATCTAACACGGGGATAAAGCTCTCTTTGTCTTGGGCGGCTTGTATTCCTCACTTCACTCAGATTACTTATTAACTCCCTCGCAAAGCTCGGGTGTTAGTTATATAGATCCCTCACTATCGTTCGGGATTAAAATTAGCAACCTTCGTTTCATTCGGATTCCAACATGCCACCCGCGACTTAAAGACATTGCTTTATCCCCTAGTCACATAATCTTCTATTAATTTTGCTATTATTAGCAATGAAATTACTTAATATTAGGGAGATTAACTGATATTTCGTTACTTATACTTATACTTACTTTTAGCTTTATAATTTTCTTATTTTTTCTTTTGGAAACTGTAAAAACCATTTTTGAATAAAGTATAGGACGCTGCAATGGGCTCCATTTCGATTGTCCTGCAGTTCTTTCAAATACCAAAAACGCCACGCCACAATATCATACCTCTCCATTGACAACTTCCTTTTAGACCTTTAATAAAATCCCGTTCCCCTCATAATTTTTTAAAAAGTGTTGCAACTACCGTTAAAACTGATTTAGTTTCGCATTTCGTGCAACAATTAGAGTAGGCAACTCTTTTCTTTATTTACTTTTTCCTGTAGGTTCCTGTACGACGAAGGAACTTTTTATGTGAAACGCACTATACTATGCCTACCCACGTCTGTATAATGCGACGCAACAAACACCCTCGACACCCGATCCCCACTCCCTTCCCCTATTGTATTATCGCTTGCTTCGCATAGACTTCGTAATATTTAGAACGTTCAATTTAAATATTTTTAATTTGTATGAAAATCTGATGAACTAATAAGTGATAAGTTTAAAAAAGTCATAGAACAAAAGTTGTTGTTGTTTTTTTTTTTTAAACTGATACGAACTAGTGCTTGACTGCGATCCCACCTGATGGTAAGCAGTGATGCAATCTCTGATGGTAAGGCGCACTAGTTTATGAGCCTATGCACTCTTGCCTTGAAGACACTCAAATTATAATCGGACGGGAAGACCGCAGCAGGCAGATTGTTCCATTCCTTTGACGTACGTTGTATAAACGACGAGGCGAAACGATTTATGATGTTAGCAACATAGTCTTTAGAGGTTACCAGTGTTTTACAATAACCCTGTATATTAAACATGTATAAGTTAAAATGGTTTATTCAAACACGAAATAGCTTGAAATAAGTATGTAAGACACTAATTTTTACTATTGAATGCAATATTTTAACTTAATGTGAAATTGATTTTTTAGGGGGAATTCTTCGAGTGAAGTTCGGTGTCGGTTTTAATTATTCGCGATACATTTGCTGCCAAATACTACGACAAACATTAGAATGTTTTCATATACAATCTGATGGTAAGTAAAACTATTCATACGATGACGTGGCTTAAATGACTTAGTATCCAACTCAAAAACAAAAAAATGTGTTTTTTTCGTATAAATTTTTTTTTCAATATACTTAATCGAAAACTGACTCTTATCGCACTACGATTAGGTTCAACATGCTGTTTATGATCCTCGTGTTGTTTTCTTAATTTATCACAACAAGGGCTTTTTCATTCCTATTTTGTCACGAGGTGCAGATTTTTAAGGATATTTGATGAAAATTTATTATATATATATATATATTTTTTATTATATATATATATTTAATGAAAATTTAAATATTATATTAATAAATAATATATTAATAAATTTATTTATGTACAGAGTATCATAAATAAATAAGATTATTTACTCAATAGTTCGTTATTATCAACAAATTAACAATTATCTGTGTTCTAAATTCAAAAATATTTGAATTTCCCTTTTTAATATTAAGTATAGTAGAACGACCCCCACCGGTCTGTTTATTGGATGAAACGTACCTATTTTATGACAAATCTAGTAATATATTAAATAATATAACGCGGTTGGGTTGCCTAAGAAATTCCTGGCCAAACTATTTATTAATTAAAAATTGAAAATTGACTTTTTTTTTAAATTCACCGGTGTGTTTAACGAATTTTAATACTAACCGAAATTATGAAGCCTATAGAACTTCAAAACGTTGGGTTACCTGCCTATTTGTTTCCTGGCATAACTATGGGTTGCCAGGTAACCCACAAACCAGTATGTCAATACGAGTTATCTTCACCCACTTGATTTAAAAAAATAAATTTTATAACAAAATAAACACTGTTTCATTACGAATACGATGATACAGGGTTGTCTGTAAAAAAATCTAGCATGAATAACGGTTGTCGAGTTTTGAAATGTGTTTTGATGCGAATGGAAACTTGCGACAAAACTCGCCGCCTCGGTCGCAATGACAAACTTTCTGCACCATTGACTTATATTCTACATATATATCGATGTTCTGCACTTGTATCAAAATGTATATACTACTAGTTGTCCGCCCGCGACTTCGTCCGCATGTACTTCGGTTATCGCACTCTAAACGTGTTTTCCCGTAGGAATAAGATGTTTTTCCGGGATAAAAAGTAGCCTATGTTCTTTTCCATGTCAAAGGCAATATGCATGCCAAATTTCATCCAAATCCGTCCAGCCGTTTTTGCGTAATTAAGTAACAAACATCCAAACATCCACACTTTCACATTTATAGTATTAGTTAGGATTTGAGAACAGAGGTTAAATAAAAAGGTTGTGTCTACATTATCGGACTAATGCATAGTAGTAATCAAAAAGTCACAGTTTGGTTACATGTACCATTATAGGTACGGTTATATCTAAATGTAATGCAATTATAGTCACATTCCGAGCAAGTGTGTTGAAAAATAAATTACATAATATTTTACACATGTATTTGCTGAAGGTGAAGGCAAATACGTGATCAGTAAAGTTTACCTCAACCACATTTCTACTGGTAAAGCACTGAAAAATATCAATTGGACTTTTTCCAACCCAGGGATACAACCCAGAACCAAACACTTAGCAGTGGCGCTCATAATCGCAAGACCAATGGGGCAAACTTATTTAAAAGGCTTTATGAATAGAAACAAAAACAATATCTAAATACTACTTACTTAGAATAAACTGAATGTACACAAATTATGAGAAAATCACGCTCAACAAAAACTAAATGAACAGACGTACCTACATTATATTTCCTTAATCATTAAGTTTCTAAAACTATCGAAAGCACGTGTTAAGTTTAGATATAATTTGTTTTCTAAGGGCACTTTCATAAATCAATTTCTTTCAAAACTATCACGACTTTAACAGGCAGTTGCTACTGTTGTCCGAAAGCTACTGAAAATGAAAATATCAATTAACATCTTTATTTATTATCCATAATGGTGCGAAAAAATAAATATTTCGGTTATCATAAACACCAAAACAAAGCTTACATTGATAGGAATAAAGATCGCTTTTGCTTATGAGATTTCCTGTGGTTAGAGCCTTTGTTATTCCCGGGTACGTAGGATTCTTCTACTCGTGTGCCCTATGAGGATAACAAAGTTAATTGGACTAACACAGGCCAGCCAGTACCAGCTCGGCGACGGCGCCGTTGGGAGGCCTCTCACAAGGTGGACCGATGACCTGGTCAGGGTCGCTGGAATCCAATGGATGTGAGACGCACAGGACCGGTCGTTGTCGCGACGCTTGGGGGAGGCCTATGCCCAACAGTGGACAACTTTCGGCCGAAATAATGATGAGGTACCAGCTTGGGCAAAAAAATCGCATTAAACTACTTGTCAATATACATATAGCCGAACATTATATCATCATCTGTACGGTAAATTTTACACGAGAACAAAAAAAGTCCATTTTCTTCTTTTTTCAAAAGAAAGCGGTTTAACAATGCGGCTCATTTAAAAATAAGAAAGGAGTTTTTCAAAAGGACCAATTCATTAAACTGTTTTCTTTTTAAAAAAATAAGAAAAAGGTTGTTTTTTCTCCTGTAAAATTTGTAATTACGCACATTCATAACTTTACCATACAGGTGACGACGTTTGCTCGTTTTTGAAGTCGTTCAAATGGGGGATGTTTGAGTCCAAGTTGAAAACGCACGTTCGCTGGTAGGAAAAAAACCGGCCAAGTGCGAGTCGGACTCGCCCATGGAGGGTTCCGTAGCACCAAGTAACATAATATAAAAGTTCTTGTAGTTCGTTGTAACTTTGATCGATGTTTTAATAATAGTGTATTTTTTTAGATTTATAACGTATTAAAAAAAAACTACTTACTAGATCTCGTTCAAACCAATTTTCGTTGGTAGTTTACATGGTAATGTACATCATATATTTTTTTTAGTTTTATCATTCTCTTATTTTAGAAGTTACAGGGGGGGGGGACACACATTTTACCACTTTGGAAGTGTCTCTCGCGTAAACTATTCAATTTAGAAAAAAATGATATTAGAAACCTCAATATCATTTTTGAAGAACTATCCAAAGATACCCCACACGTACGGGTCTGATGAAAAAAAAATTTTTGAGTTTCAGTTCTAAGTATGGGGACCCCCAAAACTTATTGCTCTTTTTCTATTTTTGTGTGAAAATCTTAAAGCGGTTCACAGAATACATCTACTTACTAAGTTTCAACAGTATAGCTCTTATAGTTTCGGAAAAAAGTGGCTGTGACATACGGACGGACAGACAGACAGACAGACATGACGAATCTATAAGGGTTCCGTTTTTTGCCATTTGGCTACGGAACCCTAAAAAATGCGGAGAGGCAGCATTAGCATTTCAAATACGCCTTGAAGGAACGTCGTGCTACCTATCTTTTTGTACGTGTAACCTAAAAGCAGTGACGTCAAATATCAGTTTTTGCATCGTTTTTGTTTATTTATTTATTAAAACTTTACCTCTTCCTGATGATAATGGACGCTCTGACGTCGGACATTCAGGAAGAGGCTCCCTGGTGTATGCTGTTTGCCGATGGTCTAGAGGTCAAGAACGGATTGGAGAGTGTTGGCCTGAAATTGAGTAGAACCAAAACAGAGTACTTGTTCTGCGATTTCGGCGGTGTCTCCAATCCAGTGCCTTTAGCTCTCGCCGAAACGCCCATATCGATCTGTTTCAACTTTCGGTACCTCGGGTCGCTCGTCTGACGGGATGGTGAGGTGGGCCGGGACGTAACACGTCGGATCAACGCAGGATGGATGAAATGGCGACAGGTCACGGGAACCACTTGTGACCCACGGATGCCTCTCAAGTTGAAGGGTAAAATCTACAAGTCCGTGATAAGGCCTGTCATGCTGTATGGATCAGAATGTTGGGCTGTGAAAAAGACGGATGAAAAAAGATTGCACGTAGCGGAGATGAGAATGTTAAGATGAATGTGTGGTGTGACGAGAATAGATAAAGTGAGAAATGAGTACATATATTAGGGGAAGTTTGAAAGTGGCACCAGTGACTGAAAAGTTAAAAGGGAATCTATTGACTTGTTATGGTCATGTGAAAAGGAGGGAAGAAACGCATGTTGCTAAAAAAGTTATGAGTTTACATGTGGATGGATGGAGACGAGAAAAGATGGATGGATTGTGTGAGAAGCGATATGAAAGAAAAGGGAGTTAGTGATAGCGTGACGAGTGACAGGACAGAATGGAAGAAGAAAACGTGTTTCGCCGGTCCCACATAAAACGGGACAAGGGCAGGAAGATGAATACATATTTATTAAAACTTTATACACTAGTAAGAGTTACTGTACAAAGGCGGACTTTTCTACAGTGGGTTTTTCTGTTACTTCCACCACATTTGAGGTACATTTCGAACTTATTTGATGTTGAACGGATTTAAAAAATAAACCTTAGGTACATTAGATACTTACTGGATTATATTACTTTTTGACGCAAAGGGACAATAAAAAAAGTCAACTATCCTATTTGTCAAACGTTAGGTACTTACTTTAGCCCGAAAACGTCTATGGGTAGTGTGAAAGTGAAACCCTGGGCCCTCGGACGAAGACAAAGAAGGAACAAAAGTGGGTTTTTAGTCAGTAAAAGTCTGACACCTCCTGCTCCGCCCAAGTACGGGGATGTCCTTAGATGATTTTCCCACCTAAAAAAAAAGCCTGAAAACCTGTTGACTTCAAATATTCATCTCAGGAACCTCGCACCAGCCATTAGCATTGTTACCGTGACATGTTGGGTTACCATGACGTTCAAGGTAAGATTATTTCAATATTATTTTAGTGTGGGTAAGAGATGGCGCTAGACAACCTGTATAGCTCTGTCTCTTACCCACACTGGAAAAAGAATAGAGCAATCTTCACCCTTCAACCCAGATGATCTCACGTATTCACGTCTATTTTGGAGAATCAAACGTGACGCTGAAACTTTGAATGAAGCCGCGTGTGCACGGAAACACGCTTGAAAAGTGTCAAAGGTCAATCTCGCTTCTTGGAGTTCGGAGAGTTGGGTTCTTTTCGTAGGGTATTTTTGTGAAAACTGAAAAAAAAAAGACGAATATGCCAGTAACTTGATAAATGGGGAGTATAGGTTATTAGGTTACCTACTTTACCTTTTTCAGACAAAAGATTCTAATTTTTGTTCAAATTTTGAAATAATATTAATTAGGTACTAGCTGCTGCCCGCGACATCGTCTGCGTGAAGGCTCTACAGCACCAAAAATACCTAAGATGCCAGTGATAGTATAATAAGTAAACAACTTTTAAAATAGCGTTAAAATATAAGTTTTTTTTTTTGCAAACGAAACAAATGAAGAGAGTTATATGGGAATCCAGCTGAGTTCAGTCTTATGATGAAACTGAAGGAAATAGAGAAAATAATGCAGGAATACATTCCAGGACACAAAAGAATAAAAATACGTACAAAGGTATCATACCTTACATTATTAATTTGTTCTAATATAGGATCTGATTAGTTAACAATTGGAGATTATCCACCAAAAGAACGAAGAAAATTAACAATCTTCATTACGCCTTTGTGTTTAAAATATCGATGCAGCTTTGTGAATCAAAGCCATACTATTACGTAAAACCCCCACTTTTCTGAAGTCCTAGGTCGTTCATAGTTCGTTCTCATCCCCAAGTACTTTCTCCAATGACGTCAAAGCCGGGAGGCAGACACAGCGTCGCCATGACATCGATTGCTCGCCTCATTCAATGCCAGGCGGAATGACGCCCATGGACCGCCATGGCTACCGAACTTACTTTCCAGCGAGAACTCTATTTTATGAATGAATAAATTTTGTAGTATGTAGGACACAATTTTTGTTTTTGTAGTGGGATAATATATCATCTATTGACTTCATCCGTTCTAGGGCGGAGGGAGAGGGACTTTTACTTACTAAAACCACACCTATATTCCTTCAGTTACCATTTGGTTTCTAGGACCACGAGTCACTTTCTCAGAAGTCCTCCCATGGCCTTAATAGGTATCGTATCGGCCTTACGGGGTAGGCCCTTAGTTTTGCTGAAAAATACCCCAAAGAAACATCGTCAATGCCATCCAAATCCCTTCAGCGTGAAGGAGTAGCAAACTTAAACAAATACTAGCTGTGCCCGCGACTTCGTTCGCGTGGACTACAGGATTTTGAATTTATGTTTTCTAAAATAAAAGTAGCCTCAGTTACTCCCTATTACATCAGCTACCTGCCAATAAAACTCTCGACAAAATCGGTTGAGCCATTTCAGAGATTAGCCGGAACAAACAGACAGACAGATAGACAAAAATTATAAAAAAAAATATTTTGGTGTATGTACCGTATTTATTATTCATATGCATGTAGTAAAAAGCGGTTATTTCAATATTACAAACAGACACTCCAATTTTATTTATATGCAGGTACGAGAGATGCATAGATTAGTGCTAACTGATAAGTTTACTCATAGTGTACGTATATGAGTCTCGTACTTCTACTCTCTAAGGAAAACGTTCGTGCTATAATTTTTTACAACTTTCGGAGAGGCCTAACTCGGATTCAATGTTTCGAGGAGTTAAGATCTTTATTTTATGATGAAGCTCCTTGTCTACGGACTGTCGAACGCTGGTATTTAGAATTCTAGCATGTTAATGCTAGTCTTAGAGTCAAATCTCGTGAAGGAAGTCCAAAATCCGCTTTTATTGAAAAAAACATCGTTGCTGTGAGATAACTGATACTCGAAGATATGTGACATATCGGGAGATAGAGGCGTTAATAGGCATCTCAGGGACAACCATTCAAAAGATCTTGCATGAGGAGCTCGGTGTGAGAAAGCTAGTTTTCCGATGGATTCCGCATTTGGTTTCCGATGATTATAAGGCGGCCCGCGTCAGATGGTGTAAGAAAATTTTCTAAAGGTTTAGCGAGGAGAGTCAAATTACGTTTACGACATTACCAGTGGTGACGAATCTTGGATTTATGCCTACGACCCTGATTCCAAAAAACCAATCCACAACCTGGGTCTTCCGAGATGAGCCAAAGCCGACCAAAGTTGTTCGCTCTCACAGGACTTCGAAGGCGAAAACCGGTCACGTTGCAACAATTGCGCTTGAAGATCGTAGAACGGTTAATGCAGAATGGTATACCACAATTTGTTTGCCACAAGTCTACGCCGAAGTTCGGAAATCTAACCTAAAGTGATGCATCATCCTGTAGGATCCTGTAGGATGGTGTACCACGACAACGCAAGCTCACATACCACTCGTAAAACCATTGTATTTGAAGCAGGAAAACGTAGATATTCTTGACCATCCCCCATACAGTCCTGACCTAAGCCCTAACGATTTCTTTACATTACCTAAAATTAAAATTTCCCTTCGTGGGCAAAGGTAAAAAAATCCCTTCGGTCCAGTGAAGAAGCAGTCGACGCTTTCAAGTCGGCCATTTTGGACATACCGACTTTGGAGTGGATTAAGTGTTTTAATAACTGGTTCGAGCGAATGGAAAAATGTATAAAACTTCGAGGTGAATACGAGTACGTTGAAAAACAATAAATATTATTTTAAGGTTGTATTTTTTTCTTCAAATGAAAAAATTTAAAAGGCATCCCTCGTACGCGTGCATTGTCAAGCCAGTTATCCTAATAGAGCAGGCGCCATAGGGAGTTGAGTATGCTAAATATGAGGACCGCCTTCTGTGAATGGTTCCAGACTCAGAAAAGCATGCAGATTATGATTCTGGATGTTGCCAGGGGGCATACGTCACAAAAAAAAAACTTTCTTCGCGATTCGGATAAATGTTCGTAAATCAATTCGGGAATTGAACGGTTTTCATAGGATCGCGTTGAAATTAAAATTATATCCTCAAATCTGCGGTCCCTTGAAGCTGTGACAAAATCAAGCTTCTAAGTTAACGAAAAAAAAAGATACGGCCGTTTATGTCGCAAAAAAGCATGTATTTCGACACCCCTAAGAGAATCATAATTTATAGGGTACTTCCCATTGAGCTAGAATTCTAAAAGGCATGAAGCAAGGTCACATAGCACTAATATAGGTAAAATTCTAAAAACTGTAATTTGTCATTAAGTCACAAAAAAAAAACTATTCTTGTGATTCGGAAAAATCTTCATAACTCAATTTGGGAATTGAACTGTTCATGTGTAAATTTGTACGGAACCCTCAGTGCGCGAGTCCGACTCACTTTTTTTTTGTTGACTTCCTATAGATATATTTAATCATAAGAAACAATTAGATATTGTTACTTAAACAATTAATAAAATGATTCTAAGCATTTGTTCAGTCAATTTACTTGCTGCTTCAGGGAGAGGGGTAAAAAAACAAATGGACCAATATGCCTCCTGGCAACATCCAGAATCATAATCTGCATGCTTTTCTGAGTCCGAAACCATTCACAGAAGGCGGTCCTCATATTTAGCATACTCAACTCCCTATGGCGCCTCCTCTATATGTGGTAAGCAATACACGTTGGCCGAGCGTTGCCGAGTGAAGACCAACATCTAGATTGCAGGCTTAGGCAGGCATCTGTATTGCAGGCTGTGGGAGAGGAGTAAACGAGACACAAAGAGGCGTACGGAACGCTTCCTATTCTCCTATCGTCCCGGACCATTGTTGATGACCAGTAATTTCGTAGTAATAAATCCATCATTAATACGCGAACAAGCCTATTTCATATCTGAACCCTACGGGTACCTGAGTATTGCTAGATAGATACGAGCTTAGTACCTACAGCACGCTAAAAAACATTACGAAATCAAGTCTTCATTGTTATAAACTTTTCCAACAGGGTACTGGTAAATTCTTTACAATTTCATTTCTTTGAGTGGTATGCTATGACATCAAGTTCTAAAACAAATCTATGTATAACAATTTTGAATGGCTGATTGTTGTAGGCTTCAGCAGAAACTCGACTGTGAAGATTTAATTTTTTTTTTCCTTGCCCTTTTATTCATTGTAAACATTCATAAGATTGTAAAGTAAAGCTTGTTTAAAAAATACTCAATGTGGGTGGTGACTAGAGATGGGCAAAATTCCCGGCATTTTGGGCAGATTAGGAAAATTCCCAATAAATGCCCATAAATTCCTGCCTGAAGGCATATATCTGAGCATTTATATTTTGATCCAAAATTAATTTACGAAACTGATGTTAGCTTTAAAAACTGGTCTATCTTATTGAATTTAGTTATAGTCACCAAATCGGGATATGATGATGGAATCTTGGCAAAATCGAGGGAACTCCTCAAATATTATAGGCAACTATATAGTCATTTTGGTATTTTCATCAAGGACTTAAGCATTTACAGTCAAAAAGTGACATTTGATGAAGTAGAACTGGTGAAGAAGACCAGAAATCGCCAACGGAACTTCATACTCAAACAGATATCACAATGAACATAGTTATGCGACTATGACAACACAAATAAATGAATGGTTCTGAATAGCTATGTTGAAAATGGTATCATCGAAGTGATCTGATGATGATGATGGTGCCAGAAGATAAGCACCGGAAGTCCGTTACTAATCAATGTATCCTAACCGTGTTTAGGCTTATTAGAATTGTCATGAGATGCATTTTGGCTATAAGGTACTCTCGAACTGATATGATGATGATGATGATGGAGCCAGAAGATAGGCACCGTAACTCCGTAATTAATCAATGTATCTTAGCCGTGTTTGGACTTATTAGAATTGTCATAAGATGTACTTTGGCTATAAGGTACTATCGAATTGATCTGATGATGGAGCCGGAAGGTGGGAGGTAGGCATGGGAACATCATAATAAAATAATGTATTCCAGCAGGGTTTGAGTTAATTTGGAATTGTCATGAGAAAAAGATACTCTGGCTGTAAGTGTATTACAACTAAAAAGTGTGAAATAAAAAACTTAAAAAAAAAACACTAAAATGATCAAAATAATTTCAATTTCGGAAGTCGGTGTTAAATAAGGAATAAACAATACCGAGAAACACCCCACTCACTCACTTGTTCTTTTGTTTCGTATTTTGCATATTGTATGTTTGCTTTTCATTTCCGCTTTCGATTCTAAATGCAGTTCCGAGACCGGTTGTGATACCGGTTCTGATGCTGGTTTCAATACTGGTTCCGATACCGGTTCCAATAATGGTTCCGATACGGGTTCTGATGCCAGTTCCAATACTGGTTCCGATACTGGTTCTGAAACCGGTTTCGATACCGGTTCTTATAACGGTTCCGATATCGGTTCCGATACTGGTTCCGATACCGGTGCCGATACCGGTACCGTTACCGGTTCCGGTTTCAATGCCAGATCTGATACCGGTACCGGAACCGGTTTCGATACCAGATCTGTTACCGGTTCCGATGCCTATTCCAATACGGGTTCCGATACCGGTTTCGTTTCTGGTCCCGATACCAGTTTCGATGCAGGTTCCGATACCGGTACCGGTTTCAATACCAGATCTGATACCAGTCCAGATACAGGTTACGGTACCGAGTCAGATACCAGTTCCGTTAACGGTTCCGATGACGGTACCGATACGAGGTCTGATACCGGTTCAGATACCGGTTCCGATGCAGGTTTCGATACCTGCACCGGTTTCAATACCAGATCTGTTAGCGGTCCAGATATCGGTTCCATTACGGGTCAGATACCAGTTCCGTTACCGGTTCCGATGACGGTACCGGTACCGGTACCAATACCGGTACCGGTATCGATACGAGGTCTGATACCGGTTCAGATAACGGTTCTGATACCAGTTCCGTTACCGGTTCCGACCAATACCGGTAACGGTTTCTATACCAGTTCTGATACCTTTTGAAATACCGGTTTTGATAGCGGTTTCGATTCCAACATCTCAAATTAAAAAATCCCAACGAACAAACACCAAAAGAAACTTCAAAATCGAGTTCTCATATTAATGGTCAAGCGCAGCGTACGAACTCGTGACCAGAACGAAGATCGTTTCAACGAAGCATTCACCTCGTCAGCCCTCGATTCCCGCGTCACCACGGGAAGTGTTTGCCGGAAATCGCCACTGAACAGACCTGTGACACCACCCATCAAATGTTCGTTCCTGCGGATGTCCTGCAGTGTTCTGTCCACGGCCTCAACTGCCTTCCTATTGGCCATCATACACTCATCCCATACGATCAGAGAGCAATCCTTGAGCACGTGTCGCTTATCGCTGTTACGTGACACACCACAAACAGGCGTTTCGGCGCTCTCTAAATCGACGGGAATTTTAAACATGGCATGTGCTGTCTTGCGACCCGGAAGCAGTATGGCAGGGATTCCCGACGACGCTACAGCAATAGCAATTTTGCCTTGCCTCCTGACCTCTGCAAGTATGCCAGTGGTAACAAATGTTTTTCCTGTTCTACCAGGAGCATCCAAGAAAAACATTTTACCCTGGTTTTGCCTAACGCTTTCAAGGACGGTGTCATTTGTTTTTGCTCTGAAGAGAACACGGTGACATGGTCATTTCGTATGGTGGTCATTTCGCCCGGCTCGTAATTTGTCTTAGCGTTATACTCCCGATTTCCACGGCCTTGATGCGGTGATGATTGGGGAGCTGGTAACCCATATTCGATCAGCGGATTGCCGCCCATTGAAATTACTACATCTTGAAGTGAACTGAGACAGGTGTTAAGCACGCGTTCATCAGTTACTTCGACTTCGTCTCCAGTAGAAAATCTTCAGACAGATGATGGCGATACTTCTCCCAGAAAGCTACCGGGTTCGCGACTCCACAAAACACCAAGATGACGCATGCGGCTGGGACTGTCACGGACGCTCGCCTCCGCGAGGATTCCAATTTTGCTACGCAGGCTGCGTGGTAAGTGGGATACTCCACGCCATCAAATGTCCTCAGAAAGGCGAAAGACGTTGGGCCTCGGATAGTGTGAAGTAACAACCGCAGAAAATAGCATTTGCCATTATTCGGATGCACGGTATAAACCCTACCCAATGCGGCGTCCTTGAAAATTACCGTAAAACCTTCCACAGCACCTCCTCGTCGATGTCGGTTAAATACACCCCTTTGCTTGTCGTACGTGTAATATGAAGGCACCTCGTCATACTAAGGGATCTCGCAAACTGGTCGACTTCACAGAGGTGTACCATGTAGAGCACCACATTTTTTTTAATTGTCTTCCTGTTTTGTTGGAACTTGAATTTGTCAAAACGAACTATATGATACAACTTTTATGAAGAAAATGCACATCACATCACATCACCATCTATGAATTTTAAGAATAACTAACTACATGATCAAATTTAAATTATTAATTTCCAAAAAGTGTTAACATGTACCTTGATTTGATTTTTATGAAATCTCATAGATGGCGCTGCTTTAAAATTGTCTCTATACTACTAACATTCATTAAACTATGTTTCTCTGCCCAAGTTACTTAAATGGCGTAGTTTTTATGGTGTAAAGCTAGATAATAGCATGGCTTACTCAAAAACAACATTTAAATATGCGTCGTTAGATTACACGCTATCACAGAATGCTTAAGAAAAATAAAGATTCACAGCTCCTCCCTCGTAGGTGATAGCGTGATAATATGTAGCCTATATGTTGACCCGACCTCTTAGTAATATTTATGCAAAATTTGAAGTAAATCCATGCAGTACTTTTTGAGTTTAGCCCGGACATACATACAGACAAACAGACAAACAGACAAAAATTCTAAAAACTATATTTTTGGCTTCGATATCGATTGTAGATCACGCCCCAAGTATTCTTTTAAAAAAATATTCAATGTACAGTTTTGACTTTCCTACGATTTTATTATATGTATAGATAAACCTATTGAAGTTCTTAAGCAGTATTGCTATTGTATTACTGAACTTGCATTGTGAACATCTGGGAGTAGAGTTGCCATGCACATGTCTTTGACTGTCGTGCGGTGTTCCGCAGGGGTCGTTACTAGAGCCACCCTTGTGGAACATCGGGTACGACTACGCGGCGACTTCCCTGACGGGTTCACCGTGGTTTGCTACGCGGACAACACGCTGGTTCTAGCGCAGGGAGAGTCGTACCAGGCGGCGGTCGCTCTAGCGACACGCGAGGTTGCGATATTCGTTGGTAGGATCCAGGAGTTGAGACTCGAGGTGGCGCTGCACAAATCCGAGGCCATGTGCTTTCACGGCCCTCGGAACGCGCCACCATCGGGTTCCCAACTAACGGTAGGAGGAGTTCCCTTCGCGTCGGGTCTACGATGAAGTACCAGGGACTCGTCCTCGACAGCCGGTGGAATTTCGGGGAGCATTTCCGACGTGTGGATCCCAAACTCAACCGGACTGGGGCAGCGCTCAAGCGGCTCCTGCCCGAACTTGGGGGTCCAGATGCCTGCCGGAGGCTCTACGCGGGGATCGTTCGGTCCATGACCCTCTACGGGGGCCGGTGTGGGCGCCGTCGGTGCAAAAGCGACGGCCATCCTGAACGCCTGCCAAAGAGTCATGGCAATACGGACGGTGCGGGGATACCGCACGATTTCCCGCGAAGCGGCGAGCCTTCTTGCTGGCCTACCACCGTGGTATCTGGAGGCAACAGTCCTTGCACACATGCACGATATGCGCGTGGAGATGCAACGCCGGGGTGAAAGTCCGCTGCCGCGACAGGTCACGGCTTGGCGGGTAGAGCTCCGGCGGGATCTCATGGTAAAATGGCGTCAGCGACTATCGCAACCCAGTGCTGGGCACGCCACAATTATAGCGGAAGTCCCCTCTTTGAGGTGTGGCTGGAAAGACCTCACGGCGTCCTTACCTTCCGTATGACGCAGGTCCTCACCGGACATGGCACGTTCGGGAGGTTCCTGCGCCGGATTCGTACGGAAGAGACGCCCCTTTGTCGCCATTATGCTCCGCCCAAGAGCGGGGGTTGTCATTGGATGATTTTTTTCCATCATAAAAAAAAGCCCGTTCGATCATCGGACCATCAGACGTACGGTGATGTTCCACCTGGATATGCCACCACATTTTGGGAGCATAGTCGTTGTGCGTACAGCTAAGGAGTGGAATTCCCTGCCAGAACCTGTGTTACAACCTGGGATCTCAAGTGTGAGTAGGATACTTGCAGGCAAGCGTGCTCCGTCATCGACCACATGGTCGCTTTCAATCAAGTGAGATAGTGGTCAAGAGCGAGCTTATAAATAATAAAAATTAATAACCCAAAAAACAGCAGCAACAAAAATCTATACGAGTACCTGAGTGTATTCTCAACCGTCCCGTCTTATTTTATTATTTACAACAGAATCTAGGTAGGTATAAATGTTACTGTAAAAGCTCGAACTACGGTAAATTTTAAGATTTTCCAGTAAAACCTAAGATTTACCAATTATTAATAGTATAGGTCCATAAAAGTTTGCGATTCGAACTTTTACCACCATTTACTTGGTAAATCTTAGGATTTACATTAAAGGCACGGCAAATGTTAAAAAAAAATATGTCATTCATAACATGTAAAGCGCATCGACTCGTACTCGTGGGCAGTCAGCCGCCCCCGCTAGCCGCGCACCGTCTCTTTTATTTGTTAAAAACCAAATAATAATAAGAATAATGATTCAATTAGACTAGCTAATAAAAGCGTTAAATTTGTATTTATTTGTTAAATACCAAATAATAAGAAAAATACAGATTCAGTTAGATTAATCAACGTAAGTGTTTTGTTTGTGAGAAGATAATTTTACTTGTGTTATTTTTTACTGCTTAGGAACTATTTAAAAAATAAATACTTGTTTCAATTTTATTAATACAACTCCGTAATGAAATTAATTTAAATAGATTAGGATTTTACCTAAGTTTTTAACTAATAGTTACTTGAAATAAATGACGAAGAATTAAGTAAAAATTGTTTTATTTCTAAAACCAACATTTACCAGTCCATGTTGGTAAAACCTAGCATGTACTGAATTGGAATGGTAAAACCTCGAATAAATCGTTCCATTATAATAAATACTTACATTTACCAACTCATGTCGGTAAATCTTAGGTTTTACTGGAAAATCTTATATTAATATTTACCGTAGTTCGAGCTTTTACAGTAACATAAATAATATATATGTTTTTGTTATATCGTATTAATGACACCATACCGCTGGTAATTGGAGTCGATGTATGTACTTTACCCTTTTTAATAAAATAAGTAGGTACCTACGTTACACTCAAGTAGATACACTAATAATAAAAAATATAAAGCTATTTTACTATACTGTGCTATGGTTGAACGTTTGTAAGTTATAATTATGCGTAAAATGGTGATGATGAGGCATAAATATTATTATTATAAATATATAATTTGCTTGGCAGCATCACTGATTAAATTACACGAAACTGTCTTAACCTGGATTAGGCACTTTATCTATGTCATGCTAATTAATACTGTGTCTTTTTCTAATTTAGGTTTTCATCTAGATATGTAAAAGGAGAAACTGTATGACTTACACATCAACGCACAGCCGAAACTACTGGGATTATAAGGAGCGTGAAATTTTACATAAGGTTTCTTTTTACAAGCTTTTAATTATTTTTTTAAATGTGTGTATTTAGACATATATAAGTATGTTTATCAGTTGTCTAGTACCCATAACACAAGCTCTGCTTAGCTTGGGACTAGACGGCGTTGTGTGATAGTTGTGGAATATTATTATTATTATTATTTTATTTAGTTTCAGCTGTCCCGATGTTTGTCTGTAATCAAATCTTGCAACTGGATTTTGACCCACTTCCCGGTTACCGATTGAGCTGAAATTTTGCATCCACGTGTAAATCAGATGACAATGCAAAATTATTATGGCATGGAACTGATCTGATGATCAGCTCCATGCCATAATAATTTTGGCTATAGGCGCTTGATAGTTAAACAACACAACCCCATTGAGTTTAGACTCGTTTGATTCGTCGTGACGAGTATTAATTATAGGTAAAGGTATTATACCGTGCTATAAAAGCTTGCTATGAAAAAAAAATATTTTCATTAAAAACTTGTTATGACGTAGGCGAACACTATTGTAAGAGAGTATTTTCCAAAATTCAGCCCCTAACAGGATGAAATTAACGAAAAGATCCAAATTTTGTCTAGATGAAACTACTTTCACCACGCGGACAAAGCCGCTGGCAGAAGCTGGTCATCCTATCAAAGTCCAGTCTTCTTTTTCTTCCTGCCCTTATCACATATTACTTGTGGTCGGCGCAACACGTTTTTTTTCTTCCATTCAGTCCTGTCATTCGTAAAACTATCACTAACTCCCTTTTCTTTCCTAACACTCCTCACACAATCCATCCATCTACATGTATACTCAGAACTCTTTTAGTAATATGCGCTTCGTCTTCATCCCTCCCTTCACATGACCATACCAAGACAACCGATTTCCTTTCAACTTTTCAGTCACTGGCGCCACTTTCATACTTTCTCTAATATACTCATTTCTCACTTAATCAATTCTCGTCACACCACACATCCATCTCAACATTCTCATCTCCTCCTATCAAACCTATCAAAGTCCAATACATGTTATAATATAAATAGGCCTTTGTACAGAGCGTTTTACTCGCCGTAATGTTGGCAATACGGAAAAACAGTGTTGCTATATTTTGAGCAACGAAATTACTTAAAATTAGGGAGATTAACTAATATTTCGTTAATTACTTTTAACAATTGCCTTGTCATTGTGTTTTTTTTTTGGAAACTGTAAAAACTAGTTTTTGAATAAAAAACAGGACGCTGGGCTCCATTTCGACTGTCCTGCAATTCTTTCAAATACCGAAAACGCCACGCCACAATATCGTACCTCTCCATTAACAACTTCCTTTTAGGCCTGCTTTTTAGGGTTCCGTAGCCAAATGGCAAAAAACGAAACCCTTATAGATTCGTCATGTCTGTCTGTCTGTCTGTCTGTCTGTCTGTCCGTCCGTATCTCACAGCCACTTTTTTCCGAAACTATAAGAGCTATACTGTTGAAACTTAGTAAGTAGATGTATTCTGTAAACTGCTTTAAGATTTTCACACGAAAATAGAAAAAAAGCAATAAATTTTGGGGGTCCCCATACTTAGAACTGAAACTCAAAAATTTTGTTTTCATCAAACCCATACTTGTGGGGTATCTATGGATAGGTCTTCAAAAATGATATTGAGATTTCTAATATCAATTTTTTCTAAATTGAATAGTTTACGCGAGAGACACTTCCAAAGTGGTAAAATGTGTGCCCCCCCCCCTTGTAACTTCTAAAATAAGAGAATGATAAAACTAAAAAAAATATATGATGTACTTTACCATGTAAACTACCAACGAAAATTGGTTTGAACGAGATCTAGTAAGTAGTTTTTTTTTTTAATACTACACTATTATTAAAACATCGATCAAAGTTACAAAGAACTACAAGAACTTTTATATTATGTTACTTGCTGCTACGGAACCCTCCATGGGCGAGTCCGACTCGCACTTGGCCGGTTTTTTTAAGTAAATCCCATTCCCCTCATAATTCTCCATAGAGTGGTGAAAATTTTGGTAGAGTAGGCAACTCTTTCCTTATTTCCCTTCTTTTTTCTTTAGACAGACAGGGGAGCCAACATTACGGTGAAGGAACTTCGTGAAACGCACTTTAATCGCAGTTTTTATATCAGTCAGAAAAGTAGCAATTTACTGTCATCAGCCTACTGCTCGCAAGATTTTCGCTCCATCTCAAGCCCCGAAGTCTGAAATTCTGAATGTTGGCACACAAATATTCCAATGGTCGAGAACCGAACTATTATACTTACTGGTCGGCTAAAATAAAAAAAAATCCGGGACCAAAAAGTTTACTATGTGATTTCTATTGGCTGTGGTTTGCTGAGTCCAAATCTGTTTTGTTTAAATACCGGTACTGATATATTGATAAAAATACTTATTTATTAAAAAAAAAAATACTGTTGCGTTGCGTCGAAATTAGACGTGCTAAGTGAATTCAGACTACACATTTATTTGCTCTTATGTTGATGCCGACCAGTGTTACCTTCAAGAGTCTTAAAGTCCTGCAAACCTCCATTGAAAAGGGAGTATCTGCCGACCAGACGAGTGTTTTCTCTAGTCCGGGCAACTGCCTAGTTAGTTGATTTCGGGCTGTTTGTTTGTTTACTAGTTCTTATTTGGTGGCATAGATGTCGCTGCAACCGAAGGTTTTACACACAGGAAAACGAATAATAAAATTCAAATTGAGCTGGGCAGGATACCTGGCATGGCGCTGTGATGATAGATATAGTAGGGAGGTGACCGAATGGCATCTAAGGACCGCAAGATGCGAGATTAGATGATTTAGACCTAGACCATGACGTTTAAAGTGAGATTGTTTGAATCTTGTTTCAGTGTGGGTAAGAGACAGAGTTATACAGGTTGTCTAGCGCCATCTTTTACCCACACTGGAACAAGATTAAAACAATGTTACTTTGAATGTCACGGTAACCACGATTGTTGCTATTTCGGATATAACTTAGATGAGACTGACCTAGAAACGCAGGAAGTGTCACAAAAAAAACTTTATACTCAGCTGTGGACAAAGTCGCGCTGTAAGTACATACCTAATCCTTTTCAGCAATAATAGCAGAACCTGCAGAACGTCTTGTCATTCTTTTATTTGCTCTGTGCTTAAACTTTAAATAGTGACTTAAAAATAAAAACTTTAATTTGTAATCATGAGCTAGATGCACACCATATTTGTACGCCTCCTGGCATAACATGGCGCTCTGTTTGAAAAAGTGATTTGATTTGATTTGCGGTCGCAGTCCAATATTGTTGGTTTTGTTTTTCATTAGCCTATTCTTTCCTACTGCTGGGCAAAGACTTCCCCCAAATCCTTCCTAAGCATTCTTTTGTCGAGCCACCTTGTACCAGCCTTTACGGTGGTCGGCCTCAGCAGCGTCGTCTGTTCTCAGGCTATCTTGTGATGACTTTTGCCCTGCGGCTAATGTGCGCACGGCTGACGTGACACGCCCATTATTATATTATTACATGGTTTAAAAAATACTTCAAACAAATTTTACTAAAAACGAAATCTACGCGAACGAAGTAGCGAGCCAAGTGCTAGCTATAAAATGCTAGCTATAGCAAGTGCTAGCTATATAATAATATGTACTTTGATATAATGGATGTTTTCTTTGAAAAGTAACTCAGTCGCTCGTGTCCCGGGAAATCAAGCTACGCACTTCCGTTTCCGCCGCCACCTTTACTAATTGGTCCCAATTAGATAGGCAACTACTCTTACTGCCATAAATAATAAAATAATAAAAAAGTGTTGTGAAACTGAATAACGAATATCAAAGAAAATAAATATCTATCCTTCGAAACAAATAAACTATTATACAACTTACTAACTAATGCAAACTGTGTTCAAAAAATTTATCAACGTCGCTGTCAATGGGAACTGTCCAGAATACTGGCAGCATTTTGGCAATGCTGCTAGAATTTTGGACACTTTTTTCACGATGGCTATTTTCGTCTTCTCGAATCGGAGGTTTATTTTCCCCTTAATTTTTTTTTGTGTCCAGTAGTTTTTTAGTATTACCTACTACTACTACTAGCTGTTCGCTAATATATCACTATACCATACACTAGGACACCAAGGCCCAACGGCCCCAGTGTTTCAACTCCAAACGGCTCAAACTAACTTATACCTACCTATATAATATTGTTTGTTTTCCGATAGTAGGTAAATAAAAGGTATTGCACGTGACACAGCAGGCTCGTGTTTAATCAGCTAACGGACTGGTTAACCCGTCACTAGAATTATGAATTCTAGCGGATTATAATTGTGTTCAAGTTCAGTTGATTGTAAAAGTGTCTTTAAGTTTTACGCTTCGCGCTGCGCTTAATAATTCTTAGAATGTGGATACTTAGTATTACTGTAAATTAGGGTTGCCATAAATCTCCAAGGCCCCGTCGGCGTCGGGACAATTACAATTTCGGGTCCCTTTTTTAGTATTTACTGTGTTCGTCGGTAAACAAGGGCAAAAAGCAAAGCCATCGCATATCGCATCGCAAATAAAAAAATTAAACTCATTTGGGATTATATGTATTCATTTATTAATTATAGAGGACATAACATAACAATTAATTTACATCATTCCTTTTTATACCCGACTTCGAAAAGGAGGAGGTTCTATGTTCGGCTGAATGTAGTTTTTTTTTTATGGATGTTCATCGATATCTCGGTCAATTGTGGACCGATTTAAAAAAATCTTTTTTTGATTGAAAGATTATGCTTCCAAGTTGGTCCCATTGAAATATTGTTATGATCTGATCATGAACTTCGAAGATATGGCACACATGGCATGTGATACAGGTTTATTGGTAACTGGAAGTATTCCCAGCAGAATGTGGTAGCGTAACCCTTTTGCAACTTCACTCAGAGGAAGTAAATAAGGCTCAAGCCCGCAATGCGACCTCATGAACGATATAGTATAGCTATACTAATATTAGTTCATTTTTAAATGAGCGTGGTCACCAGAGCTCTCTTTTCGTGTCAATAGACTTGAGTACCTAAATTTTTCTCTGACCAGTATTTGGCAACCTGTACCTAGATACAACTCTGTCATTGACCTCTTATTGTGCAGGACGGGCAGCATAGCAGGTGTCGCATGTCCTGTGAAGCGGCTCCACGCTAGCACTATGTTTTAAATGAATCGAGGAAGCCTCATTTGGCCAGATTGTTTGTGCAGCAACCAACCTGCGACCGAAATCAGTTAAGACATTGAACTATTCACCAAAATGCCGATGGAAACGTGACGAAGAATCGTAGGTATAGGTACCATGCTGGTTGCCGAGCAATGGGTAACTCGCCGTCCGACCGTCCGGTAACCGTGCGAGCCCAAGTCGTCGACGGCGCTTAGTGTTCCACGCGCGCCTCAAGGAGATGTCAGCAAAATCGTAGGGGTCCAGCAGAACGTAAGCGCGGGCTTGCAGACAGTGAGCAATGGGTAGCTCGCTGTCCGACTGTCCGGTAACTGTCCGAACCAAGCCCAAGTCGTTGACGGCGCGCACTGTTCCCGCGCGCCTCTAGGAGTTGTCAGCAACAGCAGGGGCCCAGCCGGGTCGAAGCCTACTGGGGCCAGGGTTATCCGAAAGGGAACTCGAGCCCCGGTATGAAGGCTTTAAGGAACAGGGTGGGTTTTTTAGTCAGTAAGAGTCTGACACTATCTCTCGCTCCGCTCAAGTGCGGGGGTTGTCATTGGATGATTTTTTTCCACCAGGGTCCAGCAGGGTCGAAGCCTACTGGGGCCATGGGTCGTGCGAAAGTGTAACCCTTGGCCCTGGAGCGAAGGCAAAAAAAGGAATAGGAGTGGGTTTACGTCAGTAAAAGTTTGACACGCTCTCCCGCTCTGCCCAAAGACGGGAGAAATCATTGGATGATGTACAACCTGAAAAAAACCATGTTGTTTGTTAAAACCAATCCCTCTTAAAACCAATCCCTATTATATGCTAGACAATTTGTTAGCGTTAAGTACGCAGTCATTTCCTGTCTAGGTACAAATTACTTGAAATTACCCCGCGATGCCATCTCATTGAGACTAACAAGCACAATTGTGTCACAATTGACCAACACAATAAATCTGTTAATTTTGGTTTATTTATATCAGCACTAATTGGACAGCGATGATTTATTTGCTTTGCACGTTCTGTTTTTTTGAGAACCTCACGCTCCCGCTCTAGGGTTGGGGCAAGTGGGTGTGTCAGACGTTTACTGACTATGCTAACATTATGTTCCTTTAAGACTGGCTGCCTGGACTGGCCTGTTGTTCTAGTGGTTAGTAGCCCTGACTGCTATGCCGGATGTCGTTTGTTCGATTCCCACACAGGATAAATGTTTTTTGTGATGAGCAGGATCATTTGTTTTGTGTCTGGGCGTAATTTAACTATCTTCTTCTTAGCGTATCGATGGCAAAACTGGTTAAATTCCTTGCCTGGCCCAAAATTCGGCCACGGAAATGCCGTCCGCTGATGCTGTCATTAGGTCCCTATGTGAGCAGGTAACGTGGTACGTGATGCAGGGCGGAAGGTGGGACATGGTCTGCGGAGAGACGCCGAATAAACAATTTATCTATAATATGTATATATTTAGAAATATATAAGTATGTTTATCAGTTGTCTAGTACTCATAACACAAGCTCTGCTTAGCTTGAGACTAGACGGCGTTGTGTGAGTTTTTAAAAACAAAAATTGCCCTTTGAGTTCTAAGGCTATAGTCACTCTTTAAAACGTTTTTGTAGCTCTATCAGGCACTGGCCCTACCAGGCCGTCAGTTCTGGTGTGCCCTATATAGAAGCCCTAGCTAGAAGCTTGAATTGGTCAAGCCCTCCACTGGGAAGTCCAGTCCTAAGACAACGGTTTCCCTTTCACACTTTCTCCGTGGCTGCAGCAAGAAGAACAGATTTCTGTTACAGCTATGCGGAATGGGAGAAAATCTAAACTAAAGAGTAGAATTCGAGCAGTGGTGGCCGAGTGGTAATGGTCTCGACTTACAAGCTGTAGGTCGCGAGTTCAAACCTGCTAAACAACCTGATAAAAAGTTGCTTTATTCCTGAGTGACATAGGCTATATTTTATGTGCGCGGGCAAAGCCACGGGCAAAAGTATTTTACATGGAGCAACTACATAACTGACCTTCAAACACAGTACCTAACTAGGTCACACGACACCTCTTGGCAAGTCTGTTGTTAGATTTTTCTGGCTTTAGACTATACTTAACGAGTGTCAAAAATCTACAAATGACATCCGGGACCTATGATAACTAGTGCTTGACTGCGATCCCACCTGATAGTAAGCAGTGACGCAATCGTTGATGGTAAGGCGCACTAGTATCTTAAGACGATCACCCATTGACAAACCGACCTTAGCACGCGTTGCTTAACCTTGGTGATAGATCGTTGTTGCAATTTATTTATTTAATCTCCATACAACAAAATGTAGGTACAAAGGCAGATTTAATGCCTTAGGCATTCTCTACCAGTCAATCTAGGGTACTGGAGACACAAGTAGACACAGATATATGTACTTACTCTATTTATTTAGGTAAATGAATTTTACGAATTTTATTTATTTAACATTTTCAATTTTCCATACTTACCTATTTATAATTTGACCAAATTTTTGTGAAGATAGAGTTAATATGGTAAGTGCATAAAAAAAAATCTGTTTATTACTCATTACGAACTCGTCTGTAATGACTGTAATGTAAAAAAAAAAGACGGGTTGCACTCCGGGAGTGCCGGCAGAAGTGAAAACTTGATTATTAACGTTGAGCATGTTTGATATTTTGGAATGGTTAGGGAATAATTTTGCACCAATTGCTTTATCAGTATAAAAGTACTATCATTTATGTGGTAGAATACAATATTCATTTATTGCGCTATCGTACTCAAACATGACAATTTATATTACATTAAAAATTTAACACTTTAAAACTATTACAATTATTTTACATTAAAAAGTTTATCTCTCCGAAAAACTACTGAGGTGTCAAGGGACACCCGGATGGAACGAAGTTCCGTTCTGGCTTGCTTTCTATAAGAGAGAGAAAGAGAGAAAGACAGAGAAACATGCGCACGCCGCACGGCTTACAATAGCTTACTATAGAAAAAGTGTCGTTACAACTTTTCGTGAGAATTTTTTCCGTCTAGCCAATACAATATAACTAAAAAACACTATCCTATTTTATGTACATTTTGACAGCACTATTTCAACATCTTCGAAACCATGAAAACGACACTCATGACGAAAAAGTTGATAATTTCTGACATCCGCCATCTTAGATTTACATTTTGACAGCACTATCGGCTTCAACAACCTCGAAAACCATGAAAAAGACACCCATATCGAAAAAGTTGATAATTTATTGCAGCCACCATCTTAGATTTAAATTTTGACAGTACTATCGGTTTCAACACCCTCGAAAACCACGAAAACGACACCCATGAGGAAAAAGTTGATAATTTCTTGCAGCCGCCATCTTGGATTTACATTTTGACAATACTATCGGTTTCAACAGCCTTGAAAACCATGAAAACGACACCCATGACGAAAAATTTAATAATTTTTTGCAGCCGCCATCTTGGATTTATATTTTGACAGTACTATCGGTTTCAACACCCTCGAAAACCATGAAAACGACACCCATGACGGAAAATTTGATAATTTCTTGCAGCCGCCATCTTGGATTTATATTTTGACAGTACCATCGGTTTCAACACCCTCGAAAACTATGAAAACGACACCCATGACGGAAAATTTGATAATTTCTTGCAGCCGCCATCTTGGATTTATATTTTTACAGTACCAACGGTTTGAACACCCTCGAAAACCATGAAAACGACACCCATGACGGAAAAGTTGATAATTTCTTGCAGCCGCCATCTTGGATTTATATTTTGACAGTACCATCGGTTTCAACACCCTCGAAAACCATGAAAACGACACCCATGACGGAAAAGTTAATAATTTCTTGCAGCCGCCATCTTGGATTTATATTTTGACAGTAATATCGGTTTCGACACCCTCGAAAACCACGAAAACGACACCCATGACGAAAAAGTTGATAATTTCTTGCAGCCGCCATCTTGGATTTACATTTTGACAGTACCATCGGTTTCCACGCCCTCGAAAACCATGAAAACGACACCCATGACGGAAAATTTGATAATTTCTTGCAGCCACCGTCTTGGATTTATATTTTGACAGTACCATCGGTTTCAACACCCTCGAAAACCACGAAAACGACACCCATGGCGAAAAAGTTGATAATTTCTTGCAGCCGCCATCTTGGATGTACATTTTGACAGTACCATCGGTTTCCACGCCCTCGAAAACGATGAAAACGACACCCATGACGGAAAATTTGATAATTTCTTGCAGCCACCATCTTGGATTTATATTTTGACAGTACTATCGGTTTCAACACCCTCGAAAACCATGAAAACGACACCCATGACGGAAAAGTTAACAATTTCTTGCAGCCGCCACCTTGGATTTACATTTTGACAGTACCATCGGTTTCAACACCCTCGAAAACCACGAAAACGACACCCATGACGAAAAAGTTGATAATTTCTTGCAGCCGCCATCTTGGATTTACATTTTGACAGTACCATCGATTTCCACGCCCTCGAAAACCATGAAAACGACACCCATGACGAAAAATTTGATAATTTCTTGCAGCCGCCATCTTGGATTTATATTTTGACAGTACCATCGGTTTCAACACCCTCGAAAACCATGAAAACGACACCCATGACGAAAAAGTTGATAATTTCTTGCAGCCACCATCTTGGATTTATATTTTGACAGTACTATCGGTTTCAACACCCTCGAAAACCATGAAAACGAAACCCATGACGAAAAAGTTGATAATTTCTTGCAGCCACCATGTTGGATTTATATTTTGACAGTACTATCGGTTTCAACACCCTCGAAAACCATGAAAACGAAACCCATGACGGAAAAATTAATAATTTCTTGCAGCCGCCATCTTGGATTTACATTTTGACAGTATTATCGGTTTCAACACCCTCGAAAACCACGAAAACGACACCCATGACGAAAAATTTGATAATTTCTTGCAGCCGCCATCTTGGATTTATATTTTGACAGTACCATCGGTTTCAACGCCCTCGAAAACCATGAAAACGACACCCATGACGAAAAAGTTGATAATTTCTAGCAGCCGCCATCTTGGATTTATATTTTGACAGTACCATCGGTTTCAACACCCTCGAAAACCATGAAAACGACACCCATGACGAAAAAGTTGATAATTTCTTGCAGCCGCCATCTTGGATTTACATTTTGACAGTACCATCGGTTTCAACACCCTCGAAAACCATGAAAAAGACACCCATGACGAAAAAGTTGATAATTTCTTGCAGCCGCCATCTTGGATTTATATTTTGACAGTACCATCGGTTTCAACACCCTCGAAAACCATGAAAACGACACCCATGACGAAAAAGTTGATAATTTCTTGCAGCCGCCATCTTGGATTTACATTTTGACAGTACCATCGGTTTCCACGCCCTCGAAAACCATGAAAACGACACCCATGACGGAAAATTTGATAATTTCTTGCAGCCGCCATCTTGGATTTACATTTTGACAGTACTATCGGTTTCAACACCCTCGAAAACCATGAAAACGACACCCATGACGAAAAATTTGATAATTTCTTGCAGCCGCCATCTTAGATTTATATTTTGACAGTACCATCGGTTTCAACACCCTCGAAAACCATGAAAACGACACCCATGACGAAAAAGTTGATAATTTCTTGCAGCCGCCATCTTGGATTTATATTTTGACAGTAAAAGTGTCGGTACAATTTTTCGTGAGAATTTTTTCCGTCTAGCCCCCTTTCACAACGCGCGATAAGGGATAGCTGTCTACTCTCCATCCGTCTTACGCTTTTTCGATCAGGTCACGTGTCCTGACGCGAGTTTAAGATTTTATACCCATTACAGAAAAAGTGCTCAACGCCGCTAAAGAAGTTTTCACTTCAAAAATCTTGTACTGGATCTTAATAGTTCAAACACCTTGTTAGAAAAACCACGCACATCCACGTGCATAGCGGAATGGCAATGATTTGTAAGTCTCATACGAAGCCAATTCGTCAAGCCGGTATTATATATATGTCATAGCACCATGCTTCATGACGAATCACTATCTGTTCATCTTGGAATATTCCGATACACTAAATTAGGGTTGTCTGGTACACATTACCTTCGATCCAGTGCAGATATACCCAGTGCCGTGACTAGGGCAGTGCCAGCGGTGCTCAGGCACAGGCCCTGGAGGGGCGTAGAAAATATCAAACTAGAGCCAAGTTTTGAATTATACTTATTACACATAATATCTGTTATTTATCCTGTACCTACATAGGCTGTAGACGCTCCCTACCAGGACTGCAAATTGCGAAACTGTTATTTTCGCGTATATTTTCATATGTAATCATTTTTCTTTTTATTGTTTGTGCCGAGTAAGATTTATACTGTTTAAAGTAAGGCTAAGGTAATAGCTATCGAACGTCGCACCGGGCATTAAAAAGGTTAGTTTCAGGATTGGATATGGAATGCTTACGGAATTTCGCGATCAGTCTATTACGAAAGGATTTTGAGACGATATCTTGTCGTGTATTTAAACGATGCGCCATCATGGCTCAACATGGCGCAACATGGCGCGACAACTTCGCACCATAGGTGTAGGTATCTGCTCCCCGCCTGGGCAGAGCACAACCGTGTCCTCGTGGGAGCGCTCGGCGGCATCGGTGTCTCGCGTCGGGCCTGGTATAGGCCATGGTGTGGTCCGCAGCGAAGAAGAGTGGCAGGCGGCCGCCTAGTTCTGCGAAGCAGTAATGCTAGCAAAGGAAGTGGCCGCACGCGCGAGTCAATGCCCTTCGCGCCCTATCCGCGGATTCCAATCCTAATTTCTAATGATGGGTAGCTCGCCGTCTGACCGTCCGGCAACCGTATGGACCGTGCTCAGATCATCGACGGTACGTGGTTTTCCACGCGTGCCTCAAGGAGTTGTCAGCCAGCCCAGCAGGGTCAAACCCTACTGGGGCCATGGGTTATGCGAAAGAGATCCCCGGAGCCAAAAAAAGGTGTATCTGCTCGACGCAGATAAATCTAATATGGCCAGGCCAACATAGCCTCTCTATAGCCAAACATGGTCACTCCATAGGCGGTCATGGAAACTCTATAGCTGAACATGGTACAACCGCAAAATTGAGAAATACCTAGGTTAAAAAAAAAGTTTTGTTAGAGAAAGTTTATTATAGCATTAAGGACGTATTCACCTATTTCGACAAATATCACGGTTTTTCGGGAACCATTATGATGCTCTAGGAATCATAATTATGAGTATATCTTGGTATCAAATAAAAGACAATATATCTATCTCCAGGATGGCATAAAAAAAATATTACGGTCTTATATAAAATTTTCATATAAATACGATTTTACCAACGCACTAATACAAGAAAATTACGAAACACAGAGTCTGAGTAGGAACCCGTAACTTAAATCCAGTAAACATTTTTACTTTAAAAAACATAAAATAATACAGCTTATATAGTCTTCAACACCTATAGCTAATTATTTTGAACCTACATAAATAACTTTATGATTTATGACCAAAATAAAACCACTCTCAATATTTCTTCATACATTTTTCATTGAACGCGCGATGTCTAGCGTCAGTCCGCGCTCAGAAGCGCTTGTGAACGGATGTCCGTATCGCTCTCTTACAAAAAATAAATACGTCTAAAATGTGTGCCGACTTGTATACTGCGACTGCCAAGACGTGCTACTTTTTCGGACCGAAATAAAAGTACAAATATCGTACTTATTGGAACGAAGTTTTGGAACGAAGTTCCTTATCGCGCGTTGTGAAAGGGGGCTAGACGGAAAAAATTCTCACGAAAAGTTGTACCGACACTTTTACTGTCAAAATGTAAATCCAAGATGGCGGCTGCAAAAAATTATCAAATTTTTCGTCATGGATGTCGTTTTCATGGTTTTAGAGGGTATTGAAACCGATAGTACTGTCAAAATATAAATCCAAGCTGGCGGCTGCAAGAAATTATCAAATTTTCCGTCGTGGGTGTCGTTTTCATGGTTTTCGAGGGTGTTGAAACCGATGGTACTGTCAAAATATAAATCCAAGATGGGGGCTGCAAGAAATTATCAAATTCTTTGTCATGGGTGTTGTTTTCATGGTTTTCGAGGGAGTTGAAACCGATAGTACTGTCAAAATGTAAATCCGAGATGGCGGCTGCAAGAAATTATCAACTTTTTCGTCATGGGTGTCGTTTCCATGGTTTTCGAGGGTGTTGAAACCGATGGTACTGTCAAAATATAAATCCAAGATGGCGGCTGAGAGAAATTATCAACTTTTTCGTCATGGGTGTCGTTTTCATGGTTTTCGAGGGTGTTGAAACCGATGGTACTGTCAAAATATAAATCCAAGATGGCGGCTGAGAGAAATTATCAAATTTTTCGTCATGCGTGTCGTTTTCATGGTTTTCGAGGGTGTTGAAACCGATGATACTGTCAAAATATAAATCCAAGATGGCGGCTGCAAGAAATTATCAAATTTTCCGTCATGGGTGTCGTTTTCATGGTTTTCGAGGGTGTTGAAACCGATAGTACTGTCAAAATGTAAATCCAAGATGGCGGCTGCAAAAAATTATCAAATTTTTCGTCATGGATGTCGTTTTCATGGTTTTAGAGGGTATTGAAACCGATAGTACTGTCAAAATATAAATCCAAGATGGCGGCTGCAAAAAATTATTAAATTTTTCGTCATGGATGTCGTTTTTATGGTTTTCAATGGTGTTGAAACAGATAGTATTGTCAAAATGTAAATCCAAGATGGCGGCTGCAATAAATTATCAACTTTTTCGATATAGGTGTCTTTTTCATGGTTTTCGAGGTTGTTGAATCCGATAGTGCTGGTAAAATGTAAATCTAAGATGGCGGCTGTTAGAAATTATCAAATTTTTCGTCATGAGTGTCGTTTTCATGGTTTCGAAGATGTTGAAATAGTGCTGTCAAAATGTACATACATCACTCTCTCTCTTTTATAGAAAGCAAGCCAGAACGGAACTTCGTTCCATCCGGGTGTCCCTTGACACCTCAGTAGTTTTTTTTTAAATTGTTATTATGGAGTAATAATGGACTTACTGATACAGAATGAGTGTTATTCTAAAACAAAGACCAGAAATGGCCAACGGAACTTCATACTTACATAGATATAACAATGTAGATGGTTAAGCGACTATGACAATAAAATAAATAAATGATTCTGAATAGTTATGTTAAAAATGGTACCGTCGAAGTGACCTGATGATGATGATGGAGCCGGAAGATAGGCACCGGAACTCTGTAGTTAATCAATGTGTCCTAGCCATGTTTGGGCTTATTAGAATTGTCATGAGATGCACTTTGGCTGTAAGGTACTATCGAACTGATTTGATGATGATTATGGAACCGGAAGTTAGGCACCGGAACTCCGTAATTAATCAATGTATCCTAGCCGTGTTTGGGCTTATTGGAATTGTCATGAAATGCACTTTGGCTATAAAATACTATCGAAGTGACCTGATGATGATGGAGCCGGAAGATAGGCATCGGAACTCCGTAGTTAATCAAGGTATCCTAGCCGTGTTTGGGCTTATTAGAATTGTCATGAGATGGACTTTGGCTATAAGGTACTATCAAACTGATCTGATGATGATAGATAACCCTATAGTAATCCAATCGGGCGTTGAATTTGGTCATGAACTTTGAAACTCGATAAAAATAATTTGTTCGAGCTTAGAATATAGGTTATAATGACACGTATGACATCGTAGTGCAATTCAAGTATAGTACAAAATAAAACAATATCTTTTTTTATATATAATGTATAAGCTCGCGTTTGACCACAATCTCACCTGATGGTAAGCGATGATGTGGCTGACGATGGAGCACGCTTGCCTATATCTTCGAGTACCAAGATAAATTAGGACACTTTTCACTACATATTATAAAACTAAGTCCCCCGCAGCGTCTGTCTGTCTGTCTGTTCGCGATAAACTCAAAATTTACTGCACCGATTTTCAAGCAGTTTTCACCACTCGATAGCGTGATTCTTGAGGAAGCTTTTAGTATATAATTTGTTTAGTTTTTGTATGTATTTTTGTGTACATTAACGATATTTGTAGATGTCGGGAAAAAATAAGCCGTCTGGAAGCTTTTAACGAAAACGCTGCCTAAACCCTTTAAGATATAACAAAATAATGTATCGTGGAATTGTGTATCTTATATAGGTCTACAGAAAAGTCCTCGGTGGCATATGTCTATCTCTTAAGGTTAACATAATATATCCATTTTACTATTTTTAAAAATTGGCATTCATGAAGCGTTTATTGGAAAGCTATTTACATAATTACGGTATTAATTCTTATCAAAATAAGTTACTTCGCGTTCAAGACTATATCAGAATCTGTAAATTACTTTTTGAATCATTTAAATCGGACGTACCATTAGAAAGCTTTCATAAATTAAATCATTCCCAAAATTAAATTCACGAGTTTACGAGTTCCGCTCTTCAGTAGCTACGCATGACGCGCTCATTGATCCTCCCCCCGCACCGTTTTGCCTACTGTTTCTTTAGCTAATAAGCCAAACGACAATAACGCACGACTGATGACTGTGTTTTCTTTTGGATGTTGTTGAAAAGTTATAATTGCATTTTTGTTTTGTGTTTGTTTTCTTAACTAACACAACACCAACAATGGTAGTATATGTGAATTAAGGTAGTAAGAATTACGCTGCTCACGCGTGTAAAATAGAGGTCCAAAATTTATGGGAAATAACATTAGGTTACGCCACGCGGGCGAAGCCGCGGGCAAAAGCTAGTGTATTTATAAATCAATTTTTCCTGTTACCATTTTGATATACAAGAAATTAAAGTTGCCACAATATCATGATATCAAATCAACGATGATTTATTCATCTCCCAGTTACATGCTTTCAAATTATTCAGTCCCATACAATCTTTTCACACAAATACAATACAGAAATTGGCTATGCTACAAATAGGGTCTGGATAGTACACATAACGGCTAAATTCTTTGTATATTTTACCTTATAATTATAAAAAAAACTTTTTCCAAAAAAAATAACCGATTTCACAAAAAAAAAAAAAAAACACTAAAACCATCAAAATAATTTTAATTTCGGAAGTCGGTGTTAAATAAGGAACAAACAATATCGAGAAACACAGACTTCCGAAATTAAAATTATTTTGATGGTTTTAGTGTAAGTTAAGTCAGTCATATTTCGGTTATATTTTTTTTGGAAAAAGTTTTTTATTTCACACTTTTTAGTTGTAATACACTTACTTACAGCCAGAGTACCTTTTTCTTATGACAATTCCAATTATCTCAAACCCTGCTAGGATAAATTCATTGTTTTATTATGAAGCTTCCGTGTCTACCTTGCGGCTCCATCATCATCATCAGATCAGTTTGATAGTACCTTATAGCCAAAGTATGGCGCATCTCATGATAATTCTAATAAACCCAAACACGGCTAGGATACATTGATTAATTACGGAGTTCCGGTGCCTATCTTCCGGCTCTATCATCATCATCAGGTCACTTCGATGATACCATTTTCAACATACCTATCCAGAACTATTCATTTATTTGTATTATCGTAGTCGCATAACTATGTTCATTGTGATATCTGTGTGAGTATGAACTTCCACTGGCCATTTCTGGTCTTCTTCACCAGTTCCACTTCATCAAATGTAATTTTTTAAGTGTAAATGCTTAAGTCTTTGATGAAAATACCAAAAGAACTATACAGTCGCTTATGATATTTGAGGAGTTCCCTCGATTTCGCCAAGATTCCATCATCAGATCCCGACTTGGTGACTATGGGACCATTTGGGAAGTATACCTAAACCATACCATAAACATACATAAAAAAAAATTCAATCATCCAAATTGAGAACCTCCTCCTTTTTTAGAAGTCGGTTAAAAATACATAAGTATTCATAGTTTTAACTGTATTTTACGATTAGATCGAATATTAAATTGGAAATAACTACTTGCTTCAGACATCGTACGAGTATTTATTGAGTTTGAAGATTTAATTCATGTCGGAGAGGGGTTGTGCGTTGTACCTAATTGTCTGATAAAATTAATCTCAAATACCCATTTGATTTTGTTAAATATGATATTTTTAAAGAAATAAGCCTGGGAAATAATCGTAGGTTTACAAAGAAATTGGTCGTTATTACCCGTAACGATATGGCAACTACTTATTTTTGCTATACGAGTAGTACTCGAAACTGGATAAGCAGGCAATTACATATTGCCATATAGTAATACTGATACTAAAAATCAAACAAGCTTGACTCAATTAATACTTACTAAGAAAAATAAAATAATACCTCAAATATCAAGACATGTTCGGTTAAAGTATAAATTTGAACGAACAATGGGCTCTATGTGTGCGTGCGCGTTAGGTCGATGTATTGCGACCAAGATACCTAAATTCGAGCGAGTGAATCTTGCTCACGCGTCCTTTTATTTTTTATTTTTTTACCGATAAACTAACATAACTTTGACTTGTCGACATGTTTGGACTATTATTGTTATTATTATTTATTGACTTATGTAATTTTTGACGTGTATGAAATTTTTTGAATTATCGACATGATTATGATGGAACAAATAATTTTAGACATTAGATAGTCTTAATTATTATAATTGTATGTATGAGTAAATTTAATAATTTTATGATCTTACTCAATTATATTTTGTACGCCATTACGGCAAAACATGACAGTGACTCAACTGATTTTTATGTAACATCTTGCATTTATGTGTATACTCATGTTTTAGCAAAATAAATAATCTTGAATCTTGAATCTTGAATGGTTACTCTATACCTAGCTGAACATGGTCACTCTATAGCCCACAGTGGTTACTCGTGGTCACTCTATAGATGACCGTGATCATTCTATAGTCAAACGTGATCACTCCATATCTTCATGGTTAGTCTACTGCTGATCATCGACACTCTATAGCCGATAGAAAGAAAGAAAGAAAAAGTGTTTATTTACGTCAAACATGGCGCATACCTTAAATTAAAATAAATAACAATATCGACTAAAGTAGCACGTAAGTAAGATAAAAAGCCCGTTTTGCGCGGAAGTGACGCCGCGCAAACGGCCAGCGCTCAGCAAAATGCTGGGGCTCGTGTAAGGCAGAGCAACAGCGCTGATTATCAGCACCAGCCGTCCTCGACGGTGAGTGGTTACTCGTGGTTACTCCATAGATGAACGTGGTCATTCTATAGCCAAACATGATCACTTCATAGCTTCATGGTTAGTCTATAGCCAAGCACGGTCAGTGATCAGGCTTTTTTATTTGGCTTTCATTGTCCTTTTTAATTCTTAATTCTTTATTGTACACACAAAAACTTCATAATTGACAATTCATGTACAAACGCGAGCTAAACTCAACAATGAGTTTTTTCCCAGCAAACCTTTGAGTGACAGAGAGAGATCACATTCGAGGGTAGGATCCAGTGTACAACATAAACCTACATAAATTCGACTAAAATGTATATTTAAACATAAACATATAATATATATACTAATATTATGTCAATTGAGAAAGGAAGTGCTCTTTAATTTTCCTCTTAAAAAGACATTCAGAGAAGGGCTGTCGCGAAGGGAATGTGGGAGAGAGTTCCAGAGACGCACTTTGTCATTTGAAGATCTTTGACAATCGATAGAGAAAGTCAGAATCCTGCTAGTCTAACAAGATGTGTCACATAGGCCCAAGGAGGCCTACACGGATACTAATAAAACGTCAGAAACTCTTGCACAGTTCCAATTGGGTCGTTTTATATAGATAAAAAACGGCAAGAAACTTTATTTTAAAAACAAACCTTTAAAGGATTGACCGTATTGATTGACCACATTACAGCCTAGCTTCTGGCATTATTATTGCGTAGTTCATTAAAAAGACGGCCTCATTAATATTTTTTACTATTTTAATTTATCAGATAGACTATATAAAAAGAATAGAAAAAAAACTTTACATACAATAATTAAAACTATTTATAATACATTTTTTTGGTGGTTACTTATCGCAGGTCAATCTTATGGTTGTCAACTGTTCAAACGGACTTCCCAGTGGAGGACTTCACCAATTCAAGCTTCCAGATAGAAAAGAAGTTTTCTACTTTGGGCACGTCGCATCTAATGGCTTAACACCGCGGTAATCTCTCTCTTCGAGAAGTGGCTAGAGAGGCGCTAGGGTCCTCACTTTATCTTGACACTGGTCCTCACTGAACATAGCCAGTTCGGGAGGTTCCTATTTGAGATTCTGAAAACGCCCAGGAGTCATCATTACGAGAATCTTCTAGAGAACATGGTGAAGCATACGGTGTAACTCTACCCCGTTTGGGCGGAGCATCACCTTCATCGTGTCCTCGTGGAGGCGATCAGCGGCCGCGATCTGTCGCGTCCGGTCTTGGCTTTAGTTCCGAGTGAGAGGGCAAGATTTGGAAGGGTCACCATTTTCTGCAAAACAGTAATGCAAGCGTAGGTGATGGCCGCAACCATGAGAGTACCGACATCCTGACGCCCCAGCAGCCGGCCGCCTCCTTCGCTAACATTATTGCTTCGCAGAAGTAGGCGATCGTCTCGTCCATTCCCCTCCGCTCCGGATCATGGTCTGTAACAGGGCCTGGCGCGAGAGGTCGCCTCCACCAAACGCCCCCAGAAGAACACGGTGGTGCTTCGCCCAAGCGGGGTACACCTTCACCGTATGCTCCACCAAGTCCTCCGGGTGGTCTGAACAATAGTGATACTCGGGCATTTCTGCCGCACGAATCAGGTCCAGTAACCTCCCGAACTTACTATGCCCGATAAGGATCTGCGTCATGTGGAAGGTGAGAACACCGTGATATCTCTTCAACCACTTTTCAAAAAGAGGATCTACCGCCGTTTTTGTTAAAGAACATATGTAGGTGTGTTTAAGACAATAAAAGTCTGGCACGGGCTCTCGCTCCATCCTAGAGCGTAACAAGACATTTGACTATATTTCAGCTCAGAAAAAAGGGGTTATTAGGTTGTCTGTATTTTTATCAAATTTTACCCAAATGCTTTACCGTTTACGGTTTACGTTTAGCCAACCCTACACTCAAGGCTAATTAGTTGGACACTAATATGTACGGATTTTTTGCTGATGTTTTTGGTTGAATAACTCTTAGTTTCTTCAAAGTACGTCACACACTGGCACTTTATTATCAGCGTGGCCAAGAAATCTCGCGCTTGCGCGGTTAATTCTAGAGATTTGTTACTGTTGTAAGATTCACCCGATCTTTTCTTGTGGTGTTTACCTTTGTACCTAATACTATTTTTTCTTAGTAGCTACAGGAATAGATTCGCAGCTGCTGAATGTTATGACTTTATGTTTATTAACAAACAATGTCTATACTTTATTTTTATTTAAAAGCAAAGGTATGGAGGGCTGTCTTTTAAAACAGTATCAAATCTTAGATTTTTTAACCGACTTCAAAAAGAAGGAGGTTCTATGTTCGGCTAAATGTATTTTTTGTCAATAAATGAGTTCTTCAAGAAATACCCTTCATTTAAAAAAAAAAACTACTATCACTATAACCTAACCTAACCATACATTTAATCAAAAAGACATGTAACTCAAAAAAGAGGGTTTTTCTAAATTACCTTATTTTTTATAGGTATATGTTTTCAGATTCAAATACCCTCTTTTTGAGTTATGTCTTCTTATGATTTTAGATCCAATACTTTCTTATAATTTAACTTTCTATTAAACCTAAGTTGTGATAGGGTCCAGTATTGATTTCTACGCAAAAAATGCGCAATATTTGCATATTAAACTTGTTTGTTTTATTGTCGCCATGGCAACTATCCAGGAACCAGCAGTTTCCGTAAACCTTTTATTACAAACCAGTCGTATAATGGAAGAAAATTTAAACTTTGGTGCTTATTTCCTGGAACTGGCAGAAAACAGGGTTTAGTGCACATTTCCGGAATTTACGTACTCCTATTCATTTAATTGTACTGTAAATCTAGGCCTATTCGTGCCCACCGTATATCCGTATACCGCAGCTGTTGAATGTGTATTGTTGTATTTAATCTGTGCTTTTTTTGTGAGTGACCTCCATAGGTCAACCTATGTACAGCTGCCACCACGGATATTGAACGCTCGGCGTCAGAGTGGGGATCGTTTTACGCATTCCATACATTGGCGAGCCAATCGTCGTCGTTGTTAGATACATGCTGCAAGCGCAATGAACGAATCACGAGTGTCGTCTATGACGCCATGCGCAGCGAGCCAATCACTGACGCTCCCCACCCTCGCGTCTCACGTCGCACAACCTAAAGAGACCCAATTTTTGACTTCTGCGCAACTTGAAGCCAGCGTTCAATATTCGTGGTGGCAGCTGTAGTTGTTGACTGCTTGACCAGACTAGTTCTTGGGGGCCTTAATAAAAATTAAAGTCTCCAACCAGGCCTTACTTAACTAAACTTAAAACTAAACGACTACACGCTAAGAGCACCCTGTGGGGTACGGAACTACGGATCTGGGCTTAGGGCATCACCAGGGAATAGACCAAAGGACATTTTTATTTTGGAGAGTTTGGACTTCAGGCTCAGCGGCAGGCTGGCTCGAGCAAGGGACGGGCCGGACATTTTGGGATCTAGATGCAGATTCTCATTTCAGACATACCTATATGGGGCTTGGCGTGTGCGGAGACAGCAGTCGTGCTGGCTGCTGGCTCTGTCTGGTATGCCGATAGGTCATAATCAGATGGATAATGCCATGAATATGCGCAATTTGGACTTAAATGACAATATACTGTGGAGGGTCAGGATGTAGTGGAGTCTACAATTTTGAGCAAAAGCGGCGCGCAAACGAGCTTGATTACTATGTGCTCAGCGAAGATCACGCCGAGGTATTTTGCTTTGCTTCTCTTAAGGTATCGATTGATTGACAAGGGATTGAGGGGAGGCGGGACGGTTTTCCGCTGTCTCGAGTAGAGAAAAGCCTTACTCTTATCAGGGTTAACCTCGTTTAGCCTTTTCCGGATCCATAGATCTAAAAAAGATGATAACAAACATACATAACATAAAACTAATTTTATCAAACTGTACCTATTTGAAATTGAAAAACCCGTGAAGGAAAACCACGTGAAGAAACTCGTAAGTTCTAGAACTAAAAATTCTATACCTGCACTAATCCGCATTGGGTCCGCGTCGTGGCTCGGCTCATTCCTTCTCCAAGAGAGAAGGCATGGACCTCACATTCCCAATCATCGATATATTGTACTATAAGTCGATGCTCCCACTAGGGTGAAGTGGGAACTTTAAAAAAATAGCTGATTATGTAAGGATTTTGAATAGCTCCACTAAGCATCACAGTGCACTTTGGGTTCATTCATTCGACTGATTGAATTATTCACAGACGGTGTGGAATCAAAACAAGACAAGATCAATGTTTACCCGCCGAAGATAGAAGCTGGCGTCTAATCATGTAACGACGTACCTCCTGTTTGTGTGCCATTAACCAATAAAATTACAACCACCGTCTCGCCAGAATGCTCCGAAGGGTTGGGTAGAGATTTATTAACCTTTTGAATGTCTTACATTGTCTTTTTGAATGACATAAGCAATTGTCTTTCTATTGTGTCTCTAATTACGGCATTCGATGAGTTAATGAGGAACTTTTCCCTTCGGCTTCGTTCGCTTACATAAAATCACACATAAAATATAGCCAATGTCACTTAGGAATAAAGCAAGCTTTCTATCAGTGAAAAAATTTTAGCAATCAGATCAGTATTTTCAGAGATTAGGTACCTCCTACAAACAAAAAAAAACAAACTTTGCCTCTTTATAATATTAGTGTATATTATACAAGGTGCAGTTTTAAAACTGCACAATATTTCAGGAGGTTGTAATAAAACTCATAAATAATCATGTAAAAAAACGATACCTGGTCAATAATCAGTAATACTTGTTATTTAATTTTTTAATTACACTAAACTAAATCGATTGATTGATGGCCGCGGGGGCGTGGCTAGGGTGTGGCGTGCGGGATGATGATTGGATGATACATTATTTATGAAACTATCGTTGCGAGTTAGTGTGTGTGAAAACGCCCTTTATTGTTCCGTGTTTGTGTGTGTGAAAAAAAGCGCGGTTATAAAAAAAAAAAAAATACCTACTTATTTTATTATTGATTCGGGTCGAGAATCACTAACATAATTACCTCCTGAAATATTTTGCAGCTTCAAAACGACACCTTGTATATCTAGCGATATATCTATGACACCAAATAGGAAATAAAATTTTAAATCTTGCATCGTGGTATTAGAGTGATTTATTACAGCTTGGACGTTTTACAGCTTATAAAAAAAACCGATTTAAAAGAACACCACATCTGATTAATTTTAATATCCACAGCTCACCCAACGCCATGTAGTCCTAAACTTAACAAAGCTTTTACTATAATACACCACTAATTTTTAATTAGTACAAATACTTAAAGGGCTTATTAGAAAAGCCCTTGTTATTATTTAAGTAAAGTCTCAATAAGTAGTTAATACCTATTCATAAACAGCAAAGTTATTAGCGTTTCTGTTTATCCCAAAATGTCTCTCAATTTATGGAAATATTGTGCAGGCTATTGATTATGAATGAATAAAAAATGGAAAAACACTGCCCGCAGTATTTTCTACTAGCAATTGTTATGTATGATTGAATCTATGATGAATTTACCTTTTCGTGGTCAATTTTAGGATTTCAGTTTTTTTTTACTTTTGAATACAAAAATATGATCAGTAACGGGTACAGATACAGCCCCATTTTTTTGTGTACTAATTAAAAAATAGGGGTGTATATGTCTTCTAAGGCTGACACTGACGAACCCTAAGTAAAGGCGAAAAATCAGCCGTTTGTGCTCCTTTTAAGAGAATATTTTGATCCTCGCTAAGAAATCAAAATCTATAGGGTACTTCCTATTGACCTTGAATCATAAAATTTGGCATGAAGCAAAATCTCATAGCACAAGTATAATAATATTATAGTGCTTATGTTATGATTAGACAACTGATAAACATACTAAGTTTAAAGTAAGCATATATTTTTAAATACATACACATTATATTAGATAAACTACACCCAGACATAGAACAAATGATCAAGCTCATCAAACAAACATTTGTCCTGGTTGGAAATCGATCCCACGACTTCCGGCATAGCATTCAGGACCACTAACCACTAGACCAACAGGCCTGTCAAGCATAGGGAAAAACCTGAAAACTGTAAAATAGTAGGTATTTACGTCACAAAATTCGAAATCTATTCTGAATTATATAATTCGATTCTGAATTGCAGTGTGAGTTTAACAAGTTGCCGTCACGAGACAGTCTTGAACGAGGTACCGTGGTGATAAGTTAAAGGTTATAGTAACATAGTGTTAAATGTACTGAATTGTAATTGATACTTGCCAAAAGAAGACGGCCGCCAGTTATTCATCCTCGCTGCGTGCGGACCATGGCTTATACCAGGGCCGCCTATCAACGACAAGGCGGTTCTCCGCCCAAGCGGTGCACACCTCCATCGTATGCTATAACTTCCAGGCAGGGGTATGACTTCCAGGCGGTCTATAATGGTAAAACACGGGCGTCTCTTCCGCACGTAAGAGATGCTGGACCCGCGTCATGCGCATGTCGCAGTCAGGCGCTGCGTTTTATTATTATTAATTACTAGCTTTTGACCGCGGCTTCACTCGCGTAGGTACATAAATTATAGCCTAAGCCACAAAATTTTTGCAATCGGACCAGTACTTTCAGAGATTACCTCCTACAAACAAAAAAACAAACTTTGCCTCTTTATTTATATTATTGAAGATTATTAAGCTATTGCATAGCTTCTATCGCGGGCCTTGAGCGTGGAGACCGAATCCAGAAATTCCGTAACGAAAATAACCTAACACCCCCCACTCATTTGTTTTTTGAGCGTGGTGACCGATAAGAAAACAAATGAGTGAAAGCAGCTGTCGGCGTTTTGGATGGGTGGGGTTAAGCAGCTGTTAGCGAGGTCTGGTTTTTGATGGAAGAGGTTAAGCAGCTGTTGGCGAGGTCTGGTTTTGGATGGAAGAGGTTAAGCAGCTGTTGGCGAGGTCTGGTATTGGATGGGTGGGGATACGCAGCTGTTGGCAAGGTTTCATTTTGGATGGGTGGGGTTAAGCAGCTGTTAGCGAGGTCTGGTTTTGGATGGGTGGGGTTAAGCAGCTGTTGGCGAGGTCTGGTTTTGGATGGGTGGGGTTAAGCAGCTGTTGGCGAGGTCTGGTTTTGGATGGGTGGGGTTAAGCAGGTGTTGGCGAGGTCTATTGTATAAGTTGATAAAAAATGCTATGCAATAGCTTTACCGCGGCAGTCCCCGAGTGCCACACGTCTTTTTTTTTTATTTGTTTTATTCCAAAACGGTAATAAAATCATAAACTAAGCCTCACAAACCGTTGCAGTGGTTTGACTGTGGGTTCAGTGAGTCTAGACATTCTTAGGTGCTTTGTATATATAAAATAAATATCATAATTAAATAACATAACATTTATTCTTCGTTTACATCAGATAATGGGGCCAGGGTTAGTTCGAAAGATAGCTCAGCCCCAGTACGAAAGGCAATGAAGGAACAGGAGTCGGTTTTTAGTCAGTAAAAGTCTGACACTATCTCCCGCTCCGCCGACGAGGAGGGGGATGTCATTAGAGATTTTCCCACTACTGCGAAAAAAAAACACTAAATAAATAAGTAGATACATAACATATTTCTAAATCGACAGTGGAAAAGTAAAATCGATTAGCCGCCAATTAGGTCGAAAATAAGTTTTATAACTTCACTTTGTTATAAGTATTATTTAAAGTTATTTTCGATCAAAGTGACGTTTAAGCGATTTTACTGGATTTTACCTTTTCACTGTCGAAATAATATATTTTTAATTTACTTCTAAATCTTTTTTTTAATTTGTTTCACTAATAAGGAGTCTTTATTGTACAGCATTCTGACAGACTTTACAATAAAAAAAGAGTTCTGTCACCAATGTAATAAAAGACTCCTCCTCTCTCACATTCCAGGGTACATTTTCATGCACCGTGGACATGTGGCTAGGTTCTAAGTAGACTATTACAGTTTTCTGTGTATTCTTATATTTGACTTTAACTATATCTTTTTTTTTCTAAATTTAATATACGGTTTATTTAATAAATATATACATCTTAAGTTCTTAACTATTAAATATTATAAATTAATAGGTATACACAAACTTAAAATAATAATATGTATTAATAAATATATACATCTTAAGTTCTTAACTATTAAATATTATAAATTAATAGGTATACACAAACTTAAAATAATAATATGTATTAATAAATATATACATCTTAAGTTCTTAACTATTAAATATTATAAATTAATAGGTATACACAAACTTAAAATAATAATATGTACCTGCAAACGAGTAAAAAAGGCTTAAAAAGGGGGAAAACTCAGAAGTCATTAAAAAAATTCGTCCACATTGATGTCAATGGGAAAAGTGCCTAGAACGCTGGCAGCATTGCCACGCTGGATGGCAATGCTGATTCGTTGACCGACGAAAAGCCTAGCCCTCCGGACACGCGAAGAGTCGACCAACTGTTTGCTGATATCCCGAACAACTCGATGAGCTCTCGGATCCCATGGCCCTAGTATTTTAAACCCCAAACGGCTCAAACACATACCTTCCAATGAGATTATTATATTTACGCCGTTTGAGGTTTTCTGCACCTGCAGCAGCCGCCCCAGCACAGCTCGCCATATTCAGATGTTGGGATGGCGCAAGGGTGTTGACACATGTTTCAACACTTTCCAACAACAATTTCCAAGGCATTATAGACATCCCATCTGGCCTCTTCCCATCGTCACGTGCCAAGCCATTGGGTTCTAAAACAGCTGGTACCCCGGCGGTGACAAGAGCTCGACCGATGATGTCATTAATACTGGCATGCCATGCTATCCGACCAGCGCTTCTACTGCAAGATAGGCCATGGTGTCCGAGGCAGTCGGCTGCTTCGATGTGGAGCTCCGCTAGGAGCACCCAGACGCAGGTATATAGCGATTCGGAAGGTGGTGTCACTCAGTATAGCACCTATGTTAGGTGACGGTAAAGCCTGTAGCCAAAGGCCCGACTCCCATTCACCCATAGCCAGGAGGCGAGCGCGCTCAGCAGTAGGTACCTATTGTTGGATTCCGTACCAACTTGCAGAGCAGCTCATCCCACTGTCTCTGGGGAGATGGATGGACTATATCTTTGAGTGTAAGCAGGTACTTACTCTGTTTATAATAATATGCTGACAGCATCGCTTTTAATTACAGAAACATTTTAACAGATATTGCATTTAATAGTGTCTCCATACGTGACGATAGATGTTTTCGTTCACCGTTTTGAGAGCAGTGGTGATTGACACTGCTCTCCAATCCAATCGTGCATTCTATTCATTTCACTGGAATAAGTAGTTGATATCTAAAGATTTTTTCGATCTATTCACACAGTATCACGTGAAATCATTGCTGTGTGTATAACTACAAATAAAAGTACCAATACATTAGATATTCGTTTTTTTTAGGTGTTCAACAATTATGATGAACCAGGAGTCATGGGAAGAGACTACGATGGAGCAAACTCCATGCCCCTCGAGCGCCAGGGGATCACATGACCCGGAAAATTGCACTGTTTACGTAAATCACCAAAAAAAACAATTTTATTTTTTTTGTATTTTTCTAGGAAAAATCAATACTTAATATAATATAATATATAGAATAATATATATATAGAAACCAAAATTTTCGGCCCAATAACTTTCGTACAAACGTGTGTACAAAACGAAAATTAAGCGATTTTCAAGGACATCCAAGTTGTACAGACGTGTGTACAATCGTCGGTCCCTCCTCGGTAACCCCTCGTTAAAAATGTTCAGGAAAATCGTGGTTCAGCCAAATTATGTTCAAAGCGAACATGAATACAAAAATATAAATATTTTTGACTGAAGCTATCTATGTAGTTTAACGATATTTTTAATTTAAGATGATTTAAAAACTGAGACTTAGTTAACATCAATCGTTTTTTAATAAATATATTTTTAAACTACATTCTTAGTATTTTAATTTCATTAAATACGATACAATATGCCATTAAAACTAAACATTTCATGTGAACATTTATGCTGGCCACGTTGCCCTTACACCCCTTTGACGGTTTAGGCGGGCTCTCGGGCAAAGCGGTTTTTAGACAAGTTGTCGTAATAAACAAATCTTAGGGAGATACTAAAATTTAGGCGAATTTGATTTATACCTATAGAAGTTTAATAAATCATCTACCTAGTAGTTATATTATTTTCTTAAAAAATCTGTAATTTAATGAGATTTCTTTGAACTCAAAGTTAAGGTGGCCGCTCTGAGCTGAACTCCCCAACTATGAGAAATTCGGCACCGAAATTGGAATCGGAATCAGCATCGAATCTCCATCATCTCTGGCATGTATTGCCGTGTCGAGTGGATGCACGGTACGGGTGCTGCGTCATACCATAACAAAACTGACTGACCATAACGAAATTTTTAAATTTTTAACGCTGCGAGGTCAAACATTTCGTTATCAGTTACCAAAGGGTTTGGCGACGTTGCTTTGTCACGGATTTACACGGCGGCGACGTCGACACGGCAACGTCGCTTGAACAAGGGTCAAACGCCGCATCGTTTCACGTTGACGAAGCTGCATCGTTGACATGTGGGTATGTGGCCAGAGTGCTCTAATGCCAGTTGTAAAAATCGATTGAAACAAACATCGCGTTGGACTACGGTAGCAAGAAGCTTTGAAACCACGTTCGACGTTGACGATAGGCTAGTGGGGAAGGGCCCTCTTAAATCAACCCTAAAATAGTTTTGGCAACGCTTTTCCTAACTATTTTAAAACTATTATCTGAGTGTACTAAACAGCTTACTTGTGCCCGAATCGTCACTGAAAAAAATATTGGAATAAAAATTTGCCAAATTGCCAATACGGACACTGTGTCCGAATATATTGTGTCCAAATCGTCAGAAACTCTCATCACTCACTGCGAGGATTCCCATTTTTTGTGCTTCCCACAACTTTGACGAGATTAACGAACACTTATAACTAGGACTGTAAAAAACAATAGTTCTTTAACCATAAAACTATGAAAAGCTAAAGGGAACAAAAGGGACTGATAAAAAACCAAAGCTAATTCTAAATCTTAGAGCACTGTTAAAGACCCATAAAGTAATTCCCCTCGACTTAGTCTATGGATAATAACAAGTTTCCATAGTTATCATCAGTCTACATAACAAACGTGGACATAATGACTTAATGACCTAACACAATGGACAGTAAAAAATGGCGATGCTAATCGTAGGAATGTAGTATTTCCTATAATAATTAGTCGTGACGTAGGTACACTCGGATTAGCTATTTAGTGAATGAAGGTAAAATATTCAACTACTAGTATTGTATTATGTCACAGAGATTTAAAAGTAGTTGCAAGTTAACTGCCCGTGCGGGATTTTTTGAAAAGTTTACCGCAGGCCTGGAACGCAAATAGCGACTGAAAGTACACAGGCTCAGGTTTTAGTCAGTAGAAGTCTAACACTCCACTCAGCTCATATCGCTCCACCCAGGGCGGGAGAAGTTATTTGATGATTTCCCACCTCAATAAAAGAAAATGGAGGTACATGTCTAGCATTTTCCGAACTACGCTCGGAAAACCGAACCCAATCGGATTTCAGTGTTACTGTTTACAGCTGAGTACCGGTGTTATACACGGAGCTACTACAAATCTGAACTTCACTTGCAATTGAGTAACACGATATTACTAAGTGACATTAATGGCCAGACTTTCAGACTTTGTGCTAGCAGTAACGCATGCCAAAGATCTACAAATAACAGCCAAAAGATTTTTTTATTTATTTAAATATCATGGAAGATTTTCAGCTAAAAAAAAAACAGATAAATAAGAAACAGTAAGTTAGACTAACAGCCAATAACAAGTCCTTACTCATAAAGTACAGAGTAATAAATTCTATGGACACTAGGTATAGAGATAAGAATAAATTGCTGCTAAATACGAATACACTACAGAATCATTAACAATTTTGATCGCATTGCGTATCAATCTTAACATTTTATGAGATTAAATGACAAACGAAAAATAATATGGTTTTCAAAAAATGGGTTATAGTGTTTTCTTAGTCACGGAGAGTACTGAATGCAATGGATGGTCATCTATTCACAGACTGCAGTTCCCAAGACGGAAATAATCGCCCGTCGGTTAGCTACCAGTGGACCTAATTATTAAATAGCTTGTTCGTATGTACACTATAAACCTAGAACAAGCTAGACTCAATTGTGGCAGGCTCCGGGCTACAGATCGATTAATCCAATTACTCCAAGCGAATCACGAGAACAATGCTTCACAGGAGCATGCTGAAATTGAATTCAAATTACTTGTAGTTCTATCGCCGGTACAAAGTGATCTGGCACACGAAGTAAACAAACTATGTACAATAAAAATAGACCGTTTGAACAGATGCTCTTAATTAAGATGAAAACAAGACCGGAAAACCAGTTTTCTTCTCAAATGGATTTTAGTATACGCCAGTCCATAGCATTCTACAGAACTTAGCTTATTCGATAACCACTCTTACCGTTACCTTCTTGCCCTTCTTCTATGTTTAAACCTTATTGTTTCGGCGGCACAACACATTTTCTTCTTCCAATCTCTGCTGTCAACTTTTCTTTGAAGATCTTTCCTCGTTACACCCATTTATTTTGTCCCTGCTCTTCCTCTCTTACTATCCGTCAATATAGAAGCTGCTTTTCCACTCGCCTATCGTCATGGTTTAAAAACTTGTTACTTCATCTAACGCAATCCAACGCGATGTTTGACGAAAAAGCAACGCGATAAAAGAGAGATAACGCCTGAAAACTCTATTAGCATTCGGTAATTCCGTGATTTACTCGAATATTTTATAAAACTTGTTCCAGGAAATACGTGTTTTTTTTTAAATCTTAAAATTTTTTGAAAAACACTGTCATTATTTAGAATCTTGATAAAATTTGCTAGGCTTGCATGGTTGTACTTTTTTGACTTTTTTAATTGTTGAGTAAATTATGAAGTGTCAAAGTTCATGCAAAATAGCAGATTTTCAGAGGTCTTAACTGGATTAGTTTTACACAAATTTATAAATTGATTTCCATAGAAGCCTAGATAATATCCACAAGATACTGTGTTTCCAAAATATCTAATGAAAAATGTGTAATAACGTCATAATCGTGTAAGAGCGGTTGGATGAAAAACATTGAAAATGTATGTCGAGATGCATCCCCTTAATAATCATCACTCATTTTTTCAGAACGTTCCGTCCCTGCTTAACAGCACACAGCCACACAGCCCATATGAAACAAACGAAACTCTTTTACAAACTGATGAAATCTTTGCAGCCATTGGTTGAATATACTTTTGGGAAGATCCACAATACAATACCCACAATAAGCTACCTACTTCTCTGTACCATAAACGAATAACTAATGCAAATCATATAGCACACAATTCCATGTATCGTGCTCCAATCAAGACCTTGCAATGCAATACTCAGAACAATATTCAGAGTTCAGATCATTTAACCGTACTTAATCAGCATTTGATTGAACTGGTTTATTGATTGATTGCTCTATTACATGTGTGTCAATGTTGTCAATAATGTTTTCTTGCACTTATATTATAACATCTTTTGTACTTTGTTGTGCACAAAGTTCAATATCATGCTATAAAGGTCGTCCATCAAATACATGATGAATGCGATATTTATTGGTTTCTGTTTCATTTGCTAACACACTTCAAAGAAGGAGGAAATTATCAATTCAACTGAAGGCTTTTTTTGTATCTTCTTCATCATCAAAAGTTACAGATTTTGATGCAGTCGCATATCTGTTTATTGTTGACACCATTTTATAACATCACGCTGCCGGTACGCTCTGTACTTATGTCCAATTGTCCACATTTCATTTCATATTTTTGTTTTTTTTTTCATTTGCGCTTTTTTTTTGCTTTATGCTAAGCGTTCGGCCGTTTAGCGTGGAGGAGACGCATATCTTCAAAATCAATTGCTGTAATGTTATGTTTTGTTTGCTAGTTTTTAGATTGCGTTTTTTCACGTAAATAAACTGTTTTTCTTTCTTTCGTTTTTCTTTATTTCATACTATTTTCTCGATTTCATATTATTGGGGTTACTTATCAAGTTAAGTACAACTTTTTTGTTTATGGACTTTACGAGCGACCAAAAAAAAACTTAGCGACTGATGATGAGATACTGTTTTAATAACTAGTTATTAATTTAAGAATATGTATACCTACTTGTACATAAACTTTATTTGTTTAAACATAGAAAGAACATGAAAAATAAAAATACTTAACTAATTAAAACTATATAATAACTCTAGTTATTAAATAGTTTTTAGTTTTAATAACTTGAGCCGTATGAATTTGAGTAAGTGACATATTAACTAAACTAACGACAAATATTGAAACTCTACTAACAAAAAAAGTGGGTTATTGAAATCCTAGTCAAACGACTAAAGCAGTAAGTGAACGACTAGAAATAAAACTGAGGTTTTACATAACGAACTACCAAAAAGTTAACTTTAACAAATGTTTTCACCATTGTCTAATTATCTAGTTACAGGTATAGAGATGTGTGAAGTATGAATATTTGTGGCAATATTGCCTGAAGTATGAATATTGGTGGTAATATTGCCAGCAATATTATTTATTATTTAGAAGATAAGGGGCTATGCATCATCCATAGTGTAGGGGATGTAGTCACTGCGACCTAAAAGATCTATTGTGACTCGCCACCTTGTTAGAGTAATTCTTTTAGCCCGGAGGCTTCCAAGAAATTTAGAATACTCCTAGCTTTTAGAGTTTTAATCTCCTCCGGGCGAATATTGTTTCGGCCCAGATGGACACTGCGTTTGTGGATAAGGGGCCCGCATTCACACAAAAGGTGCTTAGGCGTCTCTCTCTCCTGATTGCAGTACCGGCAAACATCAGTGTCACTCAGTTTCATGTGAAATTGGTGCCTGTTTAGTTTCCAGTGGCCGGTTAAGGCGCGGGCTACCGCACAGATGTTCATCCTGCTAAGCTCAAGAAGCTCGGCAGTTCGTTTTTGTGAGTAGCCTTCTATAAGAGATTTGGCGTGTAGCAGTCCTGGTTGTACCAACCAGTGCTTTTTTGAATCGTCAAATAAGTTGCCCTTAAGGGTCTGCATGGCCTGGTTCTTTGAGATACCACAGAAGGGTTCTGGTCCTATCTGCTGACCTTGAGCTCGAATGAACTTCCACGGGCGGGGCCCGTGCAAGTTCATCGACTTTTTCGTTGCCATTAATTCCAGAATGACCTGGTACCCATCTCAGAACAACTTTATTCCTTTGCCCCAGGTCATTCAGTTTGTTAGCGCAGTTTTTTACCAGTTTCGAATTTAAAGTATTCGAGTTCAGGGCGTTAAGAGCTGCCTGGCTATCTGAGTAAATCAGAATTAATTGATTTATGTACCTAGTTTCGTTGACGGTTGGCCTCCGCACATTCTATAATGGCGTATACCTCCACTTGGAATATGGTGGCATGTTTACCCAGATTCAAGCTTTTGCTGAATTTCGGGCTAATGCCAAATATTCCACATCCTACATTCTCACCCATTTTGGACCCGTCTGTAAACCAGATCAGGCTTCCAGTCTTGCAAGTGATGAGGTTGACCAATCCTCTCTGCTCGGCAGTTCCACTATATAATTCCTTGTGAAATTACACTGTTGAAGCATGACGTCTGTTGTCATAGCTAGTTGATCGTGTACAAGTACTGATTCGTGTAGCGATCTCAGTGCTTACGAGCGCCAGTTTGCTTTGCCAGTGCTGTTTGTTCTGTACATGCTTGCCTTCGCCTTCGCCGTCAACAACGAGTAGCCATAGAAGTGGCGATAAAATCCTTGTGGGCACTCTTTAGTTGTTTTAAAGCTCTTTGTAGTTCCGTGTAAGGTAACACTGATAGTTCTGTTAAGGAGCATGAATTCGATCCAACGAGTAGTTGTTTCGTCAATCCCTTTCGCCTTCATTCCCTTGGAAAGGGCGTCTATGGTGACGTTGTCGAAAGCTCCTTCAATATAAAGGAAAGCACATAGGGCTATCTGTTTATCTTCCAAAGCCCTTTCGATCCTGTCTGTTAGTTCTAACAGAGCAGTTTCTGTAGATTTTCCTTTTTGGTAAGCATGTTGCTTCGGATGCAGAGGGTTATCCCTTAATGGTCCATCCCTGATGCATTCGTCAATAACCTTTTCCATACTCTTGAGGAGGAAGGAGGTAAGGCTTATTGGTCTGAAGGACTTTGGTTGGGAGTAGTCCTTCTTACCGGCCTTTGGGATAAAACAGACTTTAACCATAGTCCATTTCTCTGGTATCTTTTCCCCAGGCAAAGCTTACTCTGAAGATTTTGATTAAAATAGGGATGAGTATAGTCTTCCCTTGCTGCAGAAGAGCTAGGAAGATATCGTCATCCCCTGCAGATTTAATCGGCTTGAATGAGTCTATAGCCCATTCTACCTTGTTCGGTCTAAAATTATAATTTGGGTGTCTTCAAGGCTAGAGTGAATAGGCTCTTAATAAACTAGTACGCCTCACCTTCAAAGATTGCATCGCTACTTACCACTTACTAGTTTATAACAATAAAAATAAAAAAATACCTCGCCGCTCTTCTCCAGTCTTCATTTGAAGGTCTGGAGAGGCGGATATGAGGAGTATTTTGTACAATGAATATCTGGTGCCATCACCGAGCCAGGGAAGTGTGTAGACGCCAGAAGTTTCAGGGTTTCTTCCGCTGATGCAGTGAAGGCACCGTCTGGTTTCTTTAAGAATCCCAGTTGATAAGACTTTGTGGATTCTGGCTCCTTGAGGGACTTTAGTAATCTCCTCGCAGACCTTCCTCCATGAAAGTCTTTTCGCCTTTCGGATTTCTTTATTATAGGTAGTTGAAGCTTTCCGATACCGATCGCAGTCGTCAGTCGATTTAGCCTTATTAAACAACCTACGTGATTCTTCCCTTAAAACATCGAGCTTTTTGTTCCACCATGTCACTTTTCTATCCCTCACAGTTAAAGGGCAGCTCTCTTCGTAAGAGGCTGTAATAGCTTCAGTAACTTGAGCAACAGCATAATCCAATGTTTCAGGGGAGCGTATGGTTTTAGGGAAGTCTTGGAGTCTCTCCTGGAGCTTTCGTCTGTACAAGTCCCAGTCCGTAGCTTTCGCATCCCTAAAAGTGATGGTTTCGCAAATGTTGGATGTATTCAGTGCGAATTTAGTAAGTCGATGGTCAGACATAGATGGTTCATCACTGACATGCCAATTGGTTATCAGCCTGGCAGTGTGAATAGTAGCGAGAGTTACATCAAGAACTTCCTTCCTCGATCTAGTTACAAAGGTCGGTTTACATCCCTCACTATTTGGAGGCGGTTAGTTAGTACAAAATCATGAAGCAACTCACCTCTGTCGTTGATGTCAGTGCTGCCCCAGTTGGTATGGTGGGCGTTGGTGTCACACCCAATGAGAAGCTCGGCTTTGTTGGCATAGGCGTACTCGACCCGTCCAGGTATGCCGAGCACACGATGAGGCGTCCATTTCCGCTCTTGACATTAACATAAGCTGCAATCAGGTCATCGCTGCACAGGCCTGGTATGCATAAGAAATCAATATTATTATTGAAAAGTATACACGCTCTTGGTTTGACTCCACCGATATGGTGTACGACCTTACCTGCAGAGCCCAGTCCAGACACCGTGTTAGTATTAGCCAGCCACGGTTCCTGAATAAGAGCAATGTGAAGGTTCTTCTGTGTGAAGTGTTTTTCAGAACAGCTGTGGCTGCTCTGGCATGGTGCAGGTTGATCTGCACCACTTGTGTGTTTGCGTGTGTCTGTGTTATGGTGTGTTTGTGTTGTGTGTTTGTGTCGGTGGGTGGGTTAAGTGGCGTTATTCGACCCGCTTGGCTTCGGGGCTATAAGGCAGCCCTGAGATTTGGCCAGTCGGCTCGCCACTACCGAACGATTGGGACGTGTAGCCCTTTCGGTCGGTGGTGCTCCGAGGGGGCGGTTCCTGACGCCCTGGCCTCCGGGTTTCGGCTTGGCGTTTTGCCGCTTTGCCGTTTTATCAGAGACCTGGACGCTCGACCCCGCCTTAGGAGCGTGTTGGAAAGTTCCTGCCACCTGCTCAGCCCTCGCTGGCGTGCTATCGCCGCGAATGCGAATCAAGACTTTGCGAAAGCCTAGTTGCGGCCTGCAGTCTAGCTTGCGCAAGACTTCTACAGAGGCATCATCGATAGAGAGGGCGGTCGTGATTCCGTCCCTTTCTTTCTTGACGCTCAGCACCTTCCACAAGCCAGTCTGCAGGTCGTTTTGTTTTTCCAGGAGATTGAGGGCATCCCTTGGAGTTATAACGACATCTTCTGTCTTGAAGTGTAGGATCCCAACCTTAGCTTTTGGCAAGTCCTTCTCGTTAATAAACGAAAGTTCCGCCTCTGGCCACGGCTTTAGTGTCCCCACTTTTTCTTCAAGCCATTTAAGACTGTAGTCGTTTTTGATTACGACTTGCAACCATCCCGGCTTGAAAGTGCAGCCCTCAATTCGAATTTTGAATTCGGGGGCTTTGGGCATAGGGGCGTTAAGAATCGCCCTCAGTATGTCTTTGTAAAGGAGCCCCAATTCCGCGTCCGACATGGGCTCCTTGATACGGATTCCCACCCGGATGTTAATTAGGGCATCCTTAAAAGACATAGCGCTTGTCTCAGGCGGTGGTCCGACCTGAGTCGCGGACGGCTCATCAGGGATCATTGGAATTGACCCTGACTTATCGTCCACACGCGTAGTCTTTTTGGCATGATCTTTTGGCGACTCGTTCTCGGATCGAGATCGTTTTACCGGCCTCTTCCCCGAGGACATATCGGCCATTAGACCAGTCGAAGGAGTGCGCGCACTCGCCAACCGCTCCGTGACCAGCTTGTAGGCCTCAATGGGGTCCATATCGCCAGCCTTGAGGCACCGCAGGCGCTTACGCGTTGCTCCTGGCAACCGTCGTTTCCTGGGACTGAGGTCAGTTCCCGACGGCACTTCCGAGTCCATCTCAGTAGGCCTCGTGCCATCGTTTGCCGACTCCAGCTCAGGAAGGTTGAGTTCGGGGTCCAAGGTGACTTGGGAGTCACCCTCAGAACCGAGCAAGAGAGCAGTCAGGTCGAGAATTGTCCAGTAAGACTACTCGAGAGTTCCGGACGTTCGTCATCGTCCAGAGATGGAGTATTTTTTTTAAAAAGGTGTAAATCCATACAGTTCCCACGAGAAGCTAGGGAAATAAACAGTCCACCGTGCCAGCAATATTCCACTTCGAGCAATATTGCCGGCAACGGCACATCTTTATGCAGGTAGATTCATAATTTTGAACTGGGTGAAATAGGTTAGGTTAGGTTAGAACTGTGAGCAACCGCGCGTGAAGAGAAGGGAGTGTTGCCGCGGTAGCGGCCGGCCAACGCTACGACCAAGTTGCTCGCAGATTTTATTTCACCATTTTCTAATTATGCGGGTTTTCGTAAAATCCTAATTATCAAATTACCTTGTGACATACATAATACATAAATTATCGATATTTAGGATATTCGATACTGTGTAGGTACTTCGATATTTAGGATATTCGATACTGTATAGGTACTTCGATATTTAAGACATTCGGAACACTTCATTTAAAATAAAATGATAATATGCTCCATCTTAGAGCAGAAGTTATTGAATGACTTTCCACCTCAAAAAAAGAAAAGTGTTTTAAATCTCAATGAAATTAAGGTTATGTCGAATATTGCCATGTGGGACATAATCATTATTACGGAAAATATAAAGCTGGAGGTGACGTAGAGTGAATATTCCTGTGGGATCCTGTTGAAATGTACTTAGGTAGTAATTTTCCGGTCAGCTTCACAGGATTTCATTTCAACACAGTAGACTCGTGGAAGTGTAACCGCTGGCTTATTATTTGTAAGTTTTAATTTACATTTAAAAAATACTTAACTAACTACAATTACAGTAAAATAAAAATATAATATTAAAAGCCCTACTAGTAATTAGTGAAAAACTCCCACGGGTTGCGCGAAAGTGAACCCTGGGGCCCTGGAACGAAGGCAAAGAAGGAAGAGGAGTGGTAAAAAAAATCTGACATGCCCTAAGGCTGACATGCCCTACGCCAAAAGGCGGGATACGTCATTGGATGATTTTCCGACCTAAAAAAATAAAATATGACGTCAATAAACTCTTCCACATCGGTTTCAACTGGTAATGTGCCCTGACTAGAGGCATTGCCACACTGTATGGCAATGTTTATCCTCTGTCCGAGGTAAAAGGTTATGCAAAGTGTCAACTAGACGTTTCTTTCGACAGATCTTTATACATATTTAAGCTGCTTGAGGTTCTCCGCAGCCGCAGCGGCAGCACCAGCACAACACGACGAGCTTGGAAGATGGGATGGCACAAGAGTATCGACAGAAGTAGCGTCCCATACTAAAGGCCTATCCATCTTCCATGGGAATAACGACATGCCGTCCAACACTTCCGGTCTCTTGCCGTCGTCGCGTGCCAGGCATGGTATGGCCTGGGCCTCCAATACTGCTAGAACGCCGACGGTGACAAGTGAGTGTCTGATAATGTCGTTGATATTCGCGTGTTGCGCTATGCGAGCGTGGTGTCTGAGACTGTTGACAACTTCGTCACAGTGGCAGCGGGGAGGAGAACAGCAGGACGTAAGGAAGCAGCGAGGTGGAAAGTATTTCCATCCTATTTAAGCAAGGTGTCTATGTTCGACGATGGTAGTGCTTGAAGCCAGAGAACCGACTCCCACTCCCTCAAAGCCAGTAGGTGCGCACGCTCCGCAGGAGTATATATATAAAAAATTCTGCATTTCATGCGAGGATCCGTCGTCGAGGTCGAGATACCAAACGTTGAATTTAGAATTTAACTGTCGAATAATTGGGTGAATGGCTAAACTGAAGATTTCTGGTCCAAGGGGATCACCTTGTTGGCAATCAACAGTGGATTCCAAAAGGTTGTCCCGACCGATATAGTTGATTGGTTCTCTATAACATTGCCAAAGAAAACTAAAAATTTGGGGTACTTTTTTTTTAGATTCTGCCAGCAGTGCCCCTATTAACCGAACTGAAGGCATACATATGCCAATCTTCAGGATGACCCCTCCTATGTTAGAATTTAGGTAGGTCGACAAGGCGTATACGGCAGCCTCGCAGTCCCCATTGGGGCCGAAATCTAGCTGCAGAATCTGCCATTTTTTTCCAAAGCTGCAGGGCTTGAATTTTTTTCGAAACATACTCGTAGTTAAAATAAAAACTGTCAGCAAACTGTGGAGTACTTTGATAATCAGGAGATCATTTTTAATCCGTTGGACGATAAGACCTCTCGTAGCATAATAAGATCGTACAGACTGAGGTCGCACTGCAGAAGCCTCTTTTCGTACAGAGAAGGTTTGAACACTTACAACTACTCCTGTATGTAAATAGTTTTTTTTGTTAAACCAAAGGTGTCTGAGAAAACTTAGAAAGTACATGGAGTGAAAATCATTTAAAATGACCATTGTGACAAAAATGAAACGCGTAACAAAAAATAACAAAAATGAAATATTATGGCTCGTCTACAATGCACATTATAGTCCGACTGTAATTTATTTTATTGATTTCTGAATAAGGTGTTCTGCAATAAAACAGTTTATTTTCTTTTATCATTTGTTGTATTAATAAATCTACACTAATATAATAAAGAGGTAAAGTTTGTTTTTTTTATTTTTGGTTTGTAGTAGGTAATCTCTGAAAGGACTGGTCCGATTGCTAAAACTTTTTGACCGACAGAAAGCTGCTCTGTTCCTGAGTGACATAGGCTATATTTTACTTACGCGGGCGCAGCCATGGGCTAAAGCTAGTTAATTATAGGAGACAAATTTATGTAGATTTTTTTTTCATCGACAGTGAACGTAACGAACAGAAAGAGAAACGAAGCCATATCATATATACAAAAATACACTTAAATATACAACATTAGAATCACGCTCTAATAATAACATTTTATCAGCAATGTGATTGCGACTTTAGTTCATTTTTGTTATTTCATTTTTGTAAAGTAACTAAAATCATAACAAAAATGAAAAATAATTATGCTTTGAAAGTAACTTCAACTATTATTATGCCAAACAGAAATCTCAATGAGTTCCAACCACCTTTCATTTCAATAAATGTCAGCAATATCGTGCTTAATTGATTAATTAAATAATAAAAGCTCACTTACAGGACCTGCATTGTTTGAAACAAAACAAAACTGATCAATTAAAATTGGAATTTTGCTCGCTGACAAAGAAAAACACGCGTCGTTCACTATTTTCCCTCGACGACCAAAGGCTGATTCATATTTGATTTTAGTATGTGATTGGCTCGTTATAGTTCGAGTGAGCCCCTTTTACAAATTCTAAATAATACCAAATTTTGTAAAGGACATCACTTTGAACCCAAAATTTTAATATTTTAAATAATTAACATTAATTATTTTTTACCGTAGCATATTTAATTAGATAATTTTTGTTACGCAATCCGTAAAGAGGACAATTTTTTTTTGTATGGAGTTTATCCTAAGTTCGACGACAAAAACAAATATAATGTGTTTATTATGGGACACAGTTATATAAATCCATATAAATCTGTGTAGTATAAGCTAGATAACATAATATATCAGAATACTAATAGTTACTTTTTACATAGTAAAAATAATATTGTCATAAAAATATTGGGCTTGGGCAAATATTGCTACCAAAATGGTCATTTTATATGATTTTCACCGTATTTGATATTGAAAAGCCACACTAGGTAGTACTTGCCAGCTTTCTAACCAGCATCCACGTTTATGAGAAGCGAGCCTTGGAACTTGCGGGCGGGCCATGAAGTTTTATATTATTTTCAACACACTCAATCGGGTCTGTTTTCATTATTGAAGTACTTTTATGCTTTTTTTGCGTTCATATTTGCTATTATTATTAATTGTGTATATTTGGAATATATTCTTAAGTATTATTTCGCGGTTTACTCTTCTTTCGAAATCACAAAGAGTATACAAAAAATATGCACGAGCCGTAAAGCTATTTCTCACAAATAATTGTTTAAAAAAGGGCAAGTGCGAGTCGGACTCGCGCATTGAGGGATCTGTACAAACTTACCTATGAAAACAGTTCAATTTTCGAATTGAGTTACGAAGATGTTTTCAAATCGCAAAAAAGGTTTTTTCTTGTGACGTAACAAATTCACAGTTTTCAAATTTTTTCTGAGACCTTGCTTCATGCCAAATTTCAGGTCCTAGGTCAACGGGAAGCACCCTATGAATTTTGATTCCCTTGAGTGTCGAAATATTCGTTTTTTGCGACATAAACGGCCGTATCAACTCGATACCTTCAAGCGTTCCCGAGATAAAAGGTCTTGATAGATAAACCGACAGACATACTTACGGACAACAAAGTGATCCTATAAGGGATTCGTTTTTTCCTTTTTGAGTTACGGAACCCTAACAAACAGATTGTTATTTCTTCGTAAGTGTGATAAAAAAGTGTCGTAATGTCCCAGAAGTTAAGGCGGCTGCCTCACATAGGTGAGGTTGCGAATTCGAAATCGGGCAAGTACCTACCAATGTGAATTTTTCAATTCATAAATACTTTTCTAAGTCTATCTCCTACGTCCTACATTACTGACACTCTATACCTCGGAAAGCGCATAAAGCCCAACCTTGGGGGTCCAGATGCTTCCTGCCGGAGGCTCCACGCAGGCATCGTTCGGTCCATGGCCTTTTATGGGGCACCAGTATGGGCGCCGTCGCTACGTCAGCAACCGAAGGTCCAGCTGAACGCATGCCAGAGGGTCATGTCTCAATCTCGGAATCTCATGGTGTAATGGCGTCAGCGACTATCGCAACCCAGTGCTGGGCACGCCACAATTATGGCGAGGGGTGGCTGGAAAGACTTCACGGCATCCTCACCTTTCGCATGACGCAGGTTCTCACCAGAGCATCGCCGGCACCAAGCTTGTTGAGAAAAGCCTAAGAAAACGACGAAGTGAAAAAAAGTCTAGTTATAAGCGTAGAAATAATCATCAAACACGTAGAAATAACTTCGTAACTCTATTTGGGAATTCAACTGTTTTCATGACGTGTAAATTTTTACGGAACCCTCAGTGCGCGAGTCCGACTCACTTTCTTTTTAGTTGACTTCCTATAATATATTTAATGATAAGAAACAATTAAATATTGTTACTTAAACCATTAATAAAATGATTCTAAGCATTTGTTCAATCAATTTACTTGCTGCTTCAGGGAGCATAAAAAAAATGGACCAGTATGCCTCCTGGCAACATCCAGGATCATAATCTGCATGCTTTTCTGAGTCCGGAACCATTCACAGAAAGCGGTCCTCATAGTTTGCATACTCAACTCCCTTTGGCGCCTGCTCTACATTGCACTTTCGACTCAGTAACGCCTATCACGCTTCTGCAACAGCAAACTTTTCCCAGTACAAAGTGTAGATATATATATCTTACGGCTAAAGATAGGTGTGAACATAAACTTAAGATTAGCCGGCTAAACTTAGGTTTACCTTCGAGGACCGGCTAATGTTAGTTTCTTCTATCATTAGCCGGCTAAACTTAAGAGTAACTGCAGGCCCTTGGCTAAAAATGTAGAAGCAAATGAAAATAGAAATGATAATTATGTATTTTAATTATCTTACATTAATTATGTTATAATTACATAATAATAACATATTAAATACGGTTAACTATTTCGAAAACATTTATAAAAAAAATAATTACTCTCATTACAGATAGTTATGTATTCGAAATTGCAAAATAAAACTTATGCGGTGTTAATTACTTAAAACTACAATTATTACAAAATCTTGTCATTAAAATAAATAAAAAAACCGGCCAAGAGCGTGTCGGGCCACGCTCAGTGTAGGGTTCCGTAGTTTCCCGTCCGTCACAATAAGTGTTCCCACTTATGAGTTTAAAAAAGGCTATTTGTTACGTTGACATACTAAGTACGGAATTCTAATAATACGGAACCCTAAAAACGGGCCCACAAAGGACGGTGATAACTAAAACAGTATGCAAGCAGTAGAAATTTCAGCGATTGTGCACTCATAAAATTACGAATATACACCGCTAAATTTTAATCGTTTTAATCCCGTGGAGGGTCGATCCGGTACATGAAACACTATCGAATTGTACAGAAAAAATTAAAAAATAAAGTACTTCTTTTTAAAACTCGTCTTAATTCACGCATATACGAAATTAGTATCTTTAAGAAAACGTCAGCTGAGCGAGTTCAATGACCTGTAGGTACTTTGTACGCAACGCCGACTATTAACTGGATTAAAACGATTAAAATTTAACGGTGTATTTAAGAAGCAACGATTTTTTACCACGGTAGGTCATGAAAGCACGGAAAATCTTAACATCGACTTTTAAAAAGATGACGTCATTACGCAACGCCATCTATCGAACCATTTATGAACTGGTTTTTACCTTAACATTTTGATAGATAGCGTTAAAAAAATGAATTTTAGTTTTGTTCTAAATTGCCTTAGCATGTTCCTGATAGAAGTTTTATGTAGTTATAAGGTAATACCGCCAATGCCAAGGAGAGACCAACCGAACAATTCGATAATACCCGACCCCATCAACTCAGAAAATATCCTAACAGCGCGAACGCGAAATAGCCCAAAGTACAGTGCCATCTCTCGGGGAACGTCTGTCGGGACTGCTAGTCTACTTATAAAACACAGGGTCGAAAACAACACTTTAATGAGCTCATGAAACAGTATTTTATCGTTGCACGCACAGTATTGTTCACTTTATGTCATCTTTGTCCCCCAACCCTGTATAATCCCTCGCCAAGATGCTGACATGCTCCCGTGCTCTATATGTTTGCAAATCGGTCAAGGTTAGCCGGCTCAATTACGATACATTCGTGTTATTTGGTTGTATCATAGTTTTTTAAAGGCTCTCTAGCTTGACTGTATTGATTGATTTTGGGGTAGAGTGATATAAATTTATATTCTTTTGTTTCTTTCGATGTGTGTTTATTAAATGTGTCTTTTTTACGCTTAGGTGACAGTATCTCAGGAAAAGAATAGACAGAGAGTAGAGGCGGCGTAAGGCGTGGGCGACGTGGGCCATCACCTACGGCCTCGCGGTCCAAGGGGCCTCGCGCCTCGATAGCCCGCGAACGCAAATATAGATATAATTACTCATCTAACAATGCTGCAAACTCAGCCCAAATCGTCGACGGCGCGCTCTGTTCCCGCGCGCCTCAAGGAGTTGTCAGCAACAGCAGGAGCCCAGCCGGGTCGAAGCCTGTACTGGGGCCAGGGTTATCCGAAAGGGCGCTCGAGCCCCGGTATGAAGGCTTGAAGGAACGGGATGGGTTTTTTAGTCAGTAAGAGTCTGACACTATCTTCCGCTCCGCCCAAGAGCGGGGGTTGTCATAAGAGGATTTTTCCCATCGAAAAAAAAAAATATAACAATAAATAATTTAAAAAATATCGGCTAGCAAGTATCTGTTAGTTGACTTTAAAATAATCACAATGAAGAAGTTTGCATTTTTTTGAATAAAAATTTGAGTATCAAAAGATTTTTTCTTTCAACAAAATCCATCTTGCGTCATTCATCAGGGGGCCTCGCAAAATATATCTTGCCCACGGTTCCCTACCTACTTATTTGCATACAATTTTAAGACCTATAACTTGGCATACTTTTGTTTGTCCTAATTATATTTTCGTATAATATTATTTGCGCAAAACAGCTCACGCATAATTTTTATGCATAATTTTTCTAATCATAATAATGATCAAGCATAATATTCTAAACATTCTAAAGCATAACTTTATTAAGCATAACATTCTAAAGCATAAATTTTACGGCAACAAACATACACCAAAATGCATTAACCGCGCAAGCATGCAGCATGCAAGCAAGCATACATGCTTGCTGCAGCATTCAAACCATCATGCAATATGCACCAGCCATGGTTTCTGTCACGGCTCCGGCGCTGCGGGCCTCCGGCGGCCCCATGCGTGCTAATCGTCGCAGACGGCTTTCGTTCACCACCGCAGCTTCGGCTTGCAGGCCGGCTTGGCTGGCTAGCCTAGGCCGCAGCGGCTCCATCGCAGCCGCCTGCTCCTCTGCCGGGCCGCCTCGCCCTTACACGCCTACGCGATTTTAAATTATACTCTAGGGGTAAGCTAGCTAGAATACGTGGAGTCGGTTTTGCAGCGATTCGGTTTTGTCACTAACTTTTGTAGCACAAAATATTGAATTTTTAACCAACAATATTATTTAATTGTTACAGAAACTACAGCAGGTTTTAATTGTATGCCTAAATACTATTATCCTAATAATCATTAGGCCTAGTAACGTTATGCGAATTAAATTTATGCCAAAACAAATTAGCCGTCAAAATATTAAGCTAACATAAACTTTATGCCAAAAAAAACATGGCAAGGTATTATTATGGCAAAACAAATTATACCAACATCTTAATGTAAAAAAGATTATTATGCGAAAAGAAGGGATCCCCTTGCCCACATCAAATTTAGGTTTTGCCTCGCCACTGAGAGAGAGAGAGAGTCATATTATTTTAAGCAATTAAGAAAATATCGCCGTATGTTCATTAGCTACTGGCTCCTAACTAATAAAGATGACCGTAACATTCGGGTTTCTTCCGAATGACTTCATCCCCTTGATTGTCCATTTTCATTGATTATTACGGCCTGGCGCCATAGTTCACCGTGGAATTGTTTACAGTGCATCGAAATCTTAATGAATGTTCGAGTGGACTATCAGTTTATCTAATATGAGTCACCATATGTTCAACCAAGCTATTCTGCGAAGTGACGCAATAAGGTCTATTGAAATAATGATAGCGCGCTTACTTGTGCAGGAAAAACACAGAGAGCCTCTAATGATTCTTTTGAAGCCAGGTATAGAAAACGTTTCAGAATTATGAAGATGTTAAATACACAACATCAGGTACATGTGTAGCGTTAGATACAATGCACTCACAATGTTTTGCTATATCTTAGAGTTTAGATCGATTATTAACAAGTAAGTGTTATATTCTTAGCAAGGGTCTAAATAACATAAAATTTAAGTTGTAGCTAACATTATTCTGAGCCCAGAAGAACTTACAAACACAAACGACAAAACTAGCAAGACAACTGAGGTGAGAAACCACCGATCCCCAAAGAGAAAGGCGTAGTTCAAAGTACTTTTCCCATAATTTATATCAGAGATAGATTTCCAAATCAATTCTATATCAGTCACAGCACTCACAGCGTTATTAATATATTTATAGCCTTCATCTTCAATCAAAGAATCTATTATTAAGAAGTCGACAACCTTGTTGAGAACACAGAAACTTTTTTATCAAGACTTATCATCATGTACACAATAGCAATCATCGCCATAAAAGCTATTTTAGTACGCACAACAAGATGTTAACGTACGAATTCAAAATTAACTGCTGCCATCCATAAAGATGTGATGGATGGTATCGTCATCCACCCGATAATGACTACAATAAGGTGTGTTGTCTGTCTATAAACCATGAAATTTACCGAATCATTAACACCAGAAGAAGTGTTAAACGATCGACTTCTCATTGTTTCGCACGATTCTATAAATTGTGTGACGTTTCAATTCGCAACTTTATTCTTCTGTACCAGCTATTGATCTCTACTCATTAACGAAACCAGAATCATCTTGATTCTATTGCGCACTAAAAATATACTTATAAGCAATTGAAAGAATGTCTTGACATCATGATTATTACAATGACATCTTAAAAGAGACCATTATTGCACCACTATTATCTATTATAATGTTGAGTCGTAGTGATTGATTTGCATTTTTCAGTCTCTCAAGCCTATATTGACACGTACGTGTAAATAGTGCCAGGTCTTATCATTCTGTGTTCAAATATTTCATAAAATCTGTTTTTTAAATGTTCTCGAAGTCAATTGTATATAAGTTCCAATAGACGTAAAATATTTATTTTCAACGACTATCAAAACTTCAAAATCGCAGCTGAATCCAGTGCCGTTTAATTTGTTTCTTTTTTGTGAATGTCTACTTATAAATTTATGATTAAAGTCTAATAAAGCATCATGTTTCGACAGCACAGTTTTATTGACATTCGTCATTTGTAGGAAGGATTCCATGGCGCCTGTGAAGGGGAATTTTCCATAGATTTAAGTACCAACAACTTTTTTTATTCTAATGTATGCTCATCGTAAATCCTTATAGGATTGGTCGTTATGCATGTGGTTACACTGCGATGTTATCGTCCAGCCTTAACTCCATAAAGTCCCAATGTTCAGGATTTTATTGGCTATTATTCACAACCACAGTACTAAGTTCTATGTTTTGAAATTCAACTATTCGAACGATTAGGTCACCTGAACTCCATGATACGTCTTTTTGATATTGCAAATGTTTTTCCTTGTCACTGGTTGTTGCAGGTTTATTCGCTTCCAGTCTTTTATTTTAAGTTGCGTTTAGTTTATTGATGCAAGCTTTAATATTTAAGCCCTTTAATTTTTTTTACCCTTTCTGGGAATGGATACATTGCTATTGAAGAAATCTTCAATTATACAATGTTATCTTGGTAGGGACCCGGTAGCCATGAATGCTTTTTGTCAAGTTTAGTGTTGTCTAGTTCTAACTTAAAGTGTTTGGTTGCAAACCGTGAACATTTTGTGCTAGAAGGATTTTTGTGACGCGTTTCGTGGCCATACGTTTTCCATGGCGACATATTTCAATATCGCAATATTGAATTTCCTAATCAATGCAGTATCCGTTGGTTACCTTTGACTTTGTATACTTTTGGTTTAAATAAGTTATCGGAGAATAATTAACATATTAGAATTTCTAGAATGATTCACACAGGTTGTATGATCAAAGTCCAAACAAGATTTTATAAAGTCTAAAGTAATAAAATTATGTAGGAGCTCAATTTATTTATTGAAGGTAAAGTGATCAAAGGCCAAGAAAAATGTATCGTGATGTAAAATGCAGTTCCAAGTTAGTTTTTAAGTTAAATAGGAACATTTGAAATGGTCAGCATGAAAAATGAAGCAATATTTATATTATTTTTTTTTCGATGCTCTTTATTTAGGATTCCTTTCATATTTTAGGTACGGTCTATATCGGCAATAATTATAAATTTAATCTCTTATTTCTCCTATTTGATTCAAATAAATTTATACAGATATAAATACATAAAGTGAAGTATTTCAAAAATCTTGTTATACATAATGCCAAATGAGAAGCATGTTAGATATACATATAGTATAGTATAGTCGGCCTTATAATGTTCCCACTGCTGGGACTAAGTTTCCTCTCTAGGAGAGGGTTTGGGTCGTAATCCACCACGCAAGCCTAGTGCGGGTTGGTGTTGGATGTCACATAATGTCTTCGAATTTTTGGTTTCCTTACGATGTTTTCCTTCACCGTTTTAAGAGCAGTAGTGATGAAATATATTACACAAAGTAATGCGCCTGGCTAGGTTTGAAACCGCGACCTACAACTCGTAAGTCGCGTCAGTTACCACTCGGCCACCACCGCTCTTCTACTGCTATTCGCAGAGATGCAACAGTAATACGTCAAAATATCGAGATTTTTTTATATAGGTACCTACTCGAATCAAAACTGATGATGCTGAAAACCGTATTTAATTTTTTTGGTATTTAAGATCTAAGCGGTAAGTAGGCCGAAGCAAGGAGAACCGGTGACCCCGGTGACGATTCACCGGAAACCGATTCACCGATTGCGGAAACTAATGGAGCACAGATCTCACCGAAAGTGACAACTCTTGAGTGAGGCAGATGTCCAACTGTGGAGTCCATTCAATTTTAATTTCTATCTTTTTTAATTATTTTTAGGGTTCCGTACCTCAAAAGGAAAAAAGGAATTTTTATTTATAGGATCACTTTGTTATCCCTCCGTCTGTCTGTCTTTCTGTCTGTCAAGACCCTTTATCTCGAGAACGCGTGGACTTATCGAGTTGAAATTAAAACCATATACTCAGGTCTGCGGTCCCTTGAAACTGAAATAACTTATAAGTTAAAGAATAAAAAAGATACGGCCGTTTATGTCGCAAAAAAAACATATATTTCGATACTCTCAAAGATCGAAATTCATAGGGTACTTCCCGTTGACCCAGAATTCTGAAGGCACATAGCAAGGTCTTTAGCACAGGTATAGGAAAACATCAAATGAAAACAGTAAATTTGTTGTTAACCAGGTCTCAAAAAAAAATTTAATTCGGAATAATCTTTGAGACTCCATTCGGGAATTGTAGTTTGCACGGAACCCTCAATGTGCGAGTCTGATTCGCATTTGCCCAGTTTTTTATTTTTATTATCTGCATTGTGGTCACATAATAGAAGCAACGAGAAATATGTAACCAAGATCAGGTATATGTAACTCACATGATTTAAAAGAGTGTCCATGGAGTTTCTTACACGTTCTTTTCCATAGAGATCTACGCTTTGGAACGTGCAATTTAACTTTACTTTTTCTGGACTGACCGACATTTGACTATTCAAAAGTGCCTGCAAATGGTCTATTTGAAATAAATGCTTTTGATTCTGGTGTAATGATGATGTTGAATTTTTATGACAGGAACGATAAAAAAGCATTTGTTTATCTACGAATATTAATACTTTTTTATTTAGTTCTCTTACTTAACTCGAATTTTGTTTTGAAACCACAAACCTTTTGCACCTGCTTTACAAAAACCACACCTTGCGAGTTAATTTGAAGATTGACAATGGCTGTTGTCTAGAGAGTCCAAATTATAAATTGCAGTCAGTGTGCGATTAAATTATTTTGGGAATATAATAATACGCTATTCTTCCGTTTTTTCTCTGAATTTTTCGCCGTAAATCTTCTTCTTGGTTATTCTCATAGCCGAATCTTATCTCTGAGTTTTTTTTCTTTATATCTCTAGTTTCCTATTAATTAAATTTTGTAGATGCCGCGTTAGAAGGCCTCTCACAAGGTGGACCGATCATCTAGTGAGGGTCACGAGAATCCGATGACCGGACGTTGTGGCGACGCTTGGGGGAGGCCGTTCAACAGTTTTCGGCGGAAGTGATGATGATGATGAAATATTGATTTAGAGATTTAAAAATGCACTCTTGTCTTCACCAATCACTTATATACGTAGCTGAACTGTCTGCTTTTTACTAATTATCAATATGTTACTTAACAATGATTACGTTATATGTATACTGTAACGTAAACAACACGTAAAATAAGTGTAATACTATAGAAATCAAATAAAGAAAAAGAGTTTACTATTGTTTATTGTCATTTGTCTATAATAAACATTTCTCCACAATCATGTTTTATCACAATCAGACAATAATTTCGTCTGTTTACATATTGAAAAGATCATTGTTAGTGGGCCAAGGTGCAGGCAAAGACAACCTCAGCCCACACAATACCGTTGCATCTATAGCAGAACTAGTGTGTGTCAAATGATGTGTGGTGGTGTATCTAGATACTTCAGACTTAGTGATCTCGCAAACCAGTTAATGAATTAGAAAAAGAAGCGCAATTAAGTGGTGAATAAGGTGGTTCTGCCCGAAGATTACCCCGAGCAATCGAAATGCCTAGATATACGATAGTTTAAAATATGCCGAAGATCCTGATGTCATATATTATAGTTATGGAGCAGACAGTTCCTTTTTGAAGAAGATGCGATTTTGTAACTATTTTTGCTTCAGAATTTGGATTTAGTCTGTATAATACGCTGCTGATCAATTCGCACATTCTGTCTTATTGAAAACTACAAAACAAATAGGTACTTTTGTATATCAACAAAGTATCAATATTTGACCTTACTTCGAGTACGATGCACTTCAGACTGAGATTGTTTTGATGTAGATGTACTTTATTGTTAGATTACTAACCAGTGTTAGATACGCGATGCTATGATACAGCACAGATACAACCTCTTCGTGTGTCCCACGAGAGTCCTCGCACGTTACAGACTTTGGTATATTTTTCTTTATTGACTATTTTTTAAAACGTGTGAGATTTATCAATAAGTAAAGAAATTATGTCCTCTACTTATGCGTTGCAGAATTGCACTCCGGAAAGTCCTAAGCAGTGCGTTACATATTATTATTATCTGGTCATTCACTATAAATATGTATAAGATATATATGGCAAACAAGAGGAAAAGGATTATAAGATTTATAAAACTCTTGAAGTTGCAATTAGTACAATACTTGAGGAAGATATAAGTGCAATAGTGGTCGGAGGACTTGGGTTGTTTATTGGTAGTCTACTACTGGACTTCTGTTCAAAAGGATCTGTCTTAGACTTTGTTATGAGTCGGAAACCGAAGTTGGCTGTGTACGCCATCAGCAATGGGGAGCTTCACAGTTCCAGCCAAGTCAAGTAAGTGCTCTATATCGGCTAGTATTGAATAGCCCGCGCTAGGATAATACGATCGTGAGTCACGTGTTTTGAAGGCTAGGCCCGTTGTATTGGCGGTTCTCGTGGCCCGCTGTAGGGGCGGCGTGCCGTCACACTGATTTGACGCAACAGTGAAAAACTATGAGTATAGTCTGTCTAAAAAGTCAAACTAAAATTCTGATATAAAATGAAATTGGATGTAGTCAACACTGGTTCAATAATCAAGGTTGATTAAGAGATCTTGATCATTGTTTATAATAGAAGAACCATAAAAAAAGTATTGAATATAAGTATTTTTTAAATTGTTAAATATTATTAGAGGACTTTCTAATAATAAAAAATGCAAAACAATTTCGTTTAGAATTTAGATTTGGCTATTACAGTCTCATTTTCAAAAATATAATAGTGTCGTAAGTACTTATATACAGATTTTTTATTTCCTTGAAGGATTCATATTCCCAAGTCATTTGACTTTTTAGACAGACTATAGACTACTGTAGACAGCTGGCGCTGTATACAGTCGCAAGAAGCAGAGCGAGCCGCGGTTTTCAGTCCGCTGTATTGCGCGAGACTCGCTTACGTCACTCGGCGGCACCGCTCGCTTCAGCGCCAGGCGACGGCGGCGGCGGAGCGACCCCACACCGGCAACAACGCGACTCGATTCACTCCTTTTGGCGCGCTCACTCGCGTCTCACCCGTTCATTGCCGACTTGACCGCAACAGTGGCACGACGTATGGTACACTATTACCGACGCGTCTCACTCAAATTAAAGTTAACTTTTTTTGGCACGATTTAGTTAGTGTCCAAATAGTGTACCCATTAAAAATATTTTTTTAGAAAACAAACATCGATATTTTACCAAAAACGGCGATCCAAAGAAGTTTTCGCTCGGCGAAAACTTATATCGCAATTTTAGTCACCGGCATTTGAACGCAGATCGTTTTCAGTATACGATTTCTTTAGAATTGTTGTTTTAAAGTATCAAGTATAATATATTCAGTATTTGTGAGGAGGTTATTATCGATAAATACAGGCGTGGAAGGAAAAAGATCCGAAAATGTCGAAAAAACATCTTCACAACCAAGCGGCTATCCCGTTAGCTCCGGCGGTGTTTAAGGTAAGTCTTTTTTTTTGTCATAAATTTAAATTTTAATGCGAATTTTTTTTTGCTTCATTTTCTAGGATACTGTTCCGATTTATGTTTGGATTACTTTCTCTAAATTGCTATGCGACCATACTTGTAAGTAAGATTAGTTATAATTGGTCTTGCTTAGAAAACTTTCGAGCAAGCGCTGTCAAACTAACTGGCTCATAAAATGAGTGGCAGCGAGTAAAACCTGAAAACCAATAAAACGCACGTAAATAAATATGAAATACGTCAGTTGACGCGTATTCTTGATGTACGGAACCGTTCCGTCGCTTTTTGAAGTCACGCGAAATTTCATAGACGTTGTGAAACGCCGGACGGAATGCAGCGGAATAATATAATTGCCTCGGTCAGACCGAATCCTATAACATATTGTTCTGAGAAATTCGTTTTAAAGCTGTGCGATGAATCTTTTGAGTAAGTACCGATTTCACACGCAATTACGTAGTTGATATTTTTTTGCAAATAAAATATAAGTACCATAATTATGGATAAATAAAAATTTGAAATTTTCAATCAATCAGTTTACGGCCATACGTATTTAAAGACTGAAATCGGTACTTAATTGTAAAACAATAAGATAGGTACATGCAACAATTTATTTCAGCTAACTTAGATGAAGAAAGGCCTATCAGATTGTTCATAAAAACCTTGAAATGTGGGGAGTTATGAGAAATTGTCAGATTTGCATGTATTTGTGCAGAATGGATGCTGAGCTCGAGATTATAGGTCAAGTGGCATCTCATTCAATGCTTTTCAGAAATCGATAAGCATTACCATAACTCTTTTCATGTTAGCTACAGTTCACGGTCTCAACTTCTGATGTAACTAATATTTTTTACGCGAGTCATTACCTCTTTACCAAGTTACCTCATGTGGTTATTAAAATGTGAGATTCATCTTAATTCGGCCTGATGTTTCCAGATTAATACATCACCTAAGAAATATATTGGCAATAACTTTATATTGTTTACCGTTGACAGACCAAGATTATGATGTGAAAGTAAATAAAACATAAATGAGTTCGCTTCAGCAGCAAAAACTAAAATTACGCCTGAGGCCTTGAACTGTTTTTCTATCTGTGAACTTTCACAAAAACAAAGAGTAAATAAACACAGGGTTTAATGAAAAAGTGTGGACATATTTTAAAAACTGCTTCTGTCCATGAAAACGAACGACTATAAAAAAATAGGTATAAGATAGAACGACCTATTTTCTCTGTTAGACCCTGTACAATAACCGCAGATAGTTAACAGATTTTTTACATCATTACATCAATGAAAGTCGTTAGATTCTAAAGATAGACGCTTATGGATATTCAGTAATAACTTTGTAAAACTAACTCTGCCAAAGCTAGCTAATATAAAGCTATCATAGAAAAGATAACAAAAAAAAAAACAGCTAAGTGTTACAGAAAACAAAAGCAATCCGCTGCTAGTAGGTATACTTCATATTGATTGGTTCGCCCATACATATGTAAACGACTGGCATAATAAAAACCCTAACCTAAAAACCTTATGCATTTAAACATCCTCAGTGATGTTAATTTTAAAACCCAATACTAACCAAAAATAACCAAATCAAAATGTCTAATTCCGTGCTACATGCTTGATTTATAAAATCGTGATAAAGCACCTAACTTTACAACGACATTACACTCACATACTCATAAAACACGTGACCAGCGGAACGTGATAGTTGAATCTAAAATTCAGTTTATAGAAGCAGAAAATGGTATAGTCAAGGAAAACGATGAAGCAGAAAAATATAAGATGGTCTAATTGAAGAATTTATTTATAACAATAAAATTAAAACAATTAATCACAATTCCAGTATAGTCCAAACATGCCTAGTCAAGTTGAGTTAAAATTATTGTTAAGGCACGTTTGATTGAGTCACTTCAAATGTATCAAGTACGTCACTGCTCATGGCGACATCACGTCAGCGTTAATTTTTTTATATGCAAAATAGAGGAATATATTACTGAACATCGTCGCTGTAGACTGAATTCATTTGCGCCATTTATTACCTCTTAACAGGCGTTTTTACCTGCTCTTTATTGTTGTCCGCAGTTAGTTTTGTCATAGCGTGTTAAACAATTTTAGCAACGTCATATTCTGTTCTATCTTCCTTTAAATCCATATTCCGTTTTATGTTTTCAATAGTTACATTATAATAATTAGATTTTTCAGTAAATCAATGTTATGAGTAGGTATGGTAGAGTTCTTAAATTCTAATCGCACATTTTATCCATTTTCCCGAAACCGTCAGTCAGTTAAAGTATTTTAAATATATAATTTTGCTATGGAAAAATTCAATCGAATTTCCAGCATAAGTTTATAGAAACATTTTTTTTATACCCATAAGGTATTATACTCATTAGCCACAGATTGTCACACTCATGATGCATTGGTTTTGGAATGATGGATGATTGGATGAGTATTAACTACCGGTTTACTAAATTATTTTAGACGCTTTATGATGCAACTTAGAACGGAGCTAAAATCATAATATATTTCCTGATGCTCAAAATAATTAAACTAATAAGTGCGTAGTATGACTAATAATACTACTTTAGGGTGTACACAAAACACGAAAGGACCTAAAACCACTAAGTTAGTAACAGACTGAACCCTTAATTTTAAAAGGGGAAATTTCAAATTAAATGCACATGCATAACTTATTTGCGAAGGGGTTGCAGTACGAACTAAGGCATTAGGGTCTGTCAATCACTCTAAGGAAGGAGTTAACACTGAATAAAAAGTAGGGGCTTTCATACAAACATGAATGACTAAACATTTGTTAAGTGATGGTGGAAAATATTCTGTAAAAGTTGATGTTGAAAAACCCACGTCTATTTGTGTAAAGAGCGTTGATTGATCACCTTCTAAATAAGATACTGGTTCACGTGTAGATAATAATCAGCCTCTAACTATTTTATCCTATAGTGCAGACCATGACGCGATGGGTTAAAATTTAGCTTCTAACCAAATGACTGGTAGCTCTGTAGTCTTGTAATTCGTACACGAAATGTTTGATTGTTGATGCCTTTACGTAAATATTTACTTTTCGATTTCAATCGGTATTTCTTATTGGTCTGGGGCAAACTGGAAATACTGAATGCTTTCTGTCTGGTACTTGTTGTTGTAATCAAAAAAGGTTTTGTTCATTTGTACGTAGAATTCCAATAGAGTATTAGCCTATAATACTTGAAACGTGTAATTATCTATACGTGACGTTGGTTTTGGTACCTACTTTGTCATTCTTAGGTTAGAGGGCCATCTTGGAATGAATTTTGGACATAAGTTTATTTATCTCTATTGCAATGAATTGGGTTATATTGATTAAGGCAACTAGCATCACGTTTCTTAAATTTTAACTATTTGCACTTGTGAAACTGTAAACTTATGGAAACATTGACTTTTTAGTGATACTTTGTTCGGAATACAAAACCTTTATAGATTTTTTTTCGCATTGAAGATGTCAATGCTAATGTATTTTGCATTGTTTTCTGAAACAGTTCAGAAAAAAACAATGTTCTTGTGTAATGATTTAATTGGGTAGTTTCTTTGGCCAAAGATGATAACGGGAACTTGAATTTGTTTTACAATGATTGGTGACATTGGCCATTCTACATCAGAGGCAGTGGAGCGGTAGTTAGCAGGTGAAATCGCACATACTTATAACTTGACAGACGTATGGTAATGTTATAACAATTCTCGTGTCTTTATTCATCATCAGTATCAGGTGTTCATTGGGTATTGTCTACACGATCCGGTGCAAGCGGACACTCGCCAGTATGCGCAAGCGTTTGTCCGCACACCGCACGAGTAAAATGGCACTACAATGCTTCAGAGGAAAACCTATATTACATGTAGCATGAATAACTGACTCGTTAATATCGCTTCGAAAACCACATTTTTCCTCAACAATCAATTTCCTTGTTGCATGTGGTACAGTCCTCAAACGTTATAACTCATTTTACGTTATCCTATAGTTATATCAACGTTATTACGGTGTTGCAACATTTTATTACTATATTTACATCTTGGTACTTCTACAAAAAACTTTTTGTCGTCTATAACCATCAACATGTTAATCTAGAAATGGAAATAGATGCGACAGGCCGCCCGTCTTCATATCCATGCAGTGGAAAATAACCAAAAACGGAATGCCTTTAGGACGGTTATATTCAAGTTTGTCTAAAGAGCATGGTTCAAACTAAAATCAAGCCTAATTCTTTCTGATAGAGTTCAATTTTGATTCAGGTAGATCCTAAGTCTATAGCGAATAACCCCGGCCAGGCTGGCCTCTGTATTACTGAAGCGTGGAGCCGAAAGTTGCGCGTGCGACGATACGAACGTGCGCCTACACGTTGCGGCCTCCAAATTGGTGCCATGAGTGTAGAGGAGCCGTCGCGACCGCGGCCCGCTTTAGCTTCCAACTTTATTCAATCTATACCGACGATGCAGAATCGTTTATATTCATTGCCAATATTATGGGCATAAGTAACTAGACTTCATTTTAAAAACACATTTGTTTTGCATCATCGTCTTCGTCATCCTCAGATGTCGCCTTTAAATTCTTTTTAAGATTCTAAATAAAACGGTAATAATTTCACATGTGAGTCTTGTAAAACTTATCGTGAACGCAGTCAGAGAAAACCATAAGTCAGCTTCGATTATCTGGACATTAAACGCGTGTAGTTATCGAGGAGAGGCGGCGATCCTGCGTCTCTGTCTCACCTTTTCGCTGTATGTGCACGCGCTATAACAACGGCGCTTGGGCAAGGCAATGGAAATTTCTAGAGACGTACTGGTCGCTCCCCCCGCCGTCGCCGTCACCTGCCCCACCCCGCGCCGCTCGCTCACATACCCGAATACCGTTCTCGCAGCGCTCTCCCCTTCGATAGAATCAAAGGATTCCATATTTCTATACAACAAACCGCTCCAGCTTGTTGTCCGCGCCATTCAAAACGACATAAAGCGTCATTGATAAGTGGTTGAAAACCAGTTTCTTTGTCTCTCAATGGGTGTAGGAAAACTACTGGAGAGTGTATTGTAGTGAAGTAAAAGATTTGAAGGAGCAAAAAATCAAGGTCATTGATAGTTTTGGACCGGTGTCTAAACAGAAAGATTAAAGCGTGTCATTCGGTGCGTACGCGCCTCCGCCCGCACTTTGCACTGCGGTAAAAACGTTGCGATGCGCCCGACGATTCTTTCGGACGCTTTTGTGGTCTATGTTAGGTACCTGTTATAGATTTTAGTTAGTACTATAACAATCCAGCCGGTTTTAGTTTCGACTTTCAATTGCATCTTGAGCAGATTTGAACATTGTTCAAATCTTTTTTCTTACCAATTTTTGTTGTGTATATTACAATAATATTATGCTTATTACAAATGTGAAAGTAACTCTATTTGTCTCTTACGCTTTCAAAGTTTAACTGCTGTACCGATTTTGATAAAACTTAGTACGGATTAAGCGTGAGTTTCAGAGAAGAACAAAGCTACTTTTTATCTGGCTACGACTTCGCTTCTGTAATAACCAAGAAGCATAAAGCAGCCAATGAACACCCTGTTTATAAAAAGCTGATGGTATAATAAATACAGTTCAGTTATTAAACAAGTACCAGCTAGAAGCGTACAATTTTGGCGCGCACAAAATAAAGCTAAGCGCATCTGCAAAAGGTTGATTCAGAAACAGATAATCCTAAATTCCTTAGGCACTGATACACATGGTGAATTGCACTTTATACTTGAGTAAATAAGGTAGACATTCGCGTTTTGTTTCAAAGGTCAATTCAGGTTTACATTTTGATGTACTGCCTTGTTCCACGGGAGATGTGCTCGCACAGTGGGTTGCAGACTTGACTCGTAGTGATCTTATTGTGTTTGAAAAAATACTGCAAGATTTATATTCAAATAAAAAGTTACGACTTACGTTTCATATGACCTTTTGCACTGAAATTTGAAGACTATTTTTGTTAGTAACTTGGCTACGTTTAATACGGTGTTTCATTTATGGAATAAAAAAAAAACTGTTTACAATCATCAGAATTTAAAACATCTGGCATCACGTTGTTCTAATGACAACTTAACATAGCGACCGCAAACATTTATTTACCAAATATACATGACGTAAAACGTGCCTCAAGTGTCAATTTGTAGGCATTTGGAATACCGTTACCGAATTTGCTAGACTCTTGTTAAAGTGCCAAGCGAATGAGTTAAAGTTGCAAATCATAAATTCTAGACGTGGGCCTGTCTTTGTGGGTGGCTGGCTCTACAGTTGCGAATTACCTACACGGCTTTCACAAACCATTGTTTTGACTGCACTTAAAATATTAATGAGGTCGCACGCTGGTCGGCAAACACTCGAGGTTGCTGGTGTGTCGGGGACAAATAGATGAAAAAAAATATACATCTATTAAAGTTTCTTTAGTAAAATAATTACAAAGTTGTTATAACTTCTAATACACTTGTATTTTTGTCCGTAATTTGACTAAATTGTCAACATATTTGGTGAACATTGCATCTTATTCGTTTCGTGGTATTTTTATTCGGACTCAAATCTTTTCCTATTCTTTATCAATGTCTTAAAATCTTACTAAGTTCCATTATGAACATGTAAATAGACCTATTAACGTGGAATAACATTAGATAAGAGCTAATAAAAATTATTTTCTAACAAGCAAAAAAATAAAGACTGAAACCGGATTGCGACACGCGCCGCTGCGGGCGCATGCGCATAGCACGGAGAAGTTTAGCCGCGTCTGAGAGTGCCCAGACTCAGATAAACATATGTCATGCTAAAAACTAATGCTAATGCTATTATAAACGATGATAAATGTTTATCATTTTTTTCTAAATTTATGGTACACTCTCCCTAATAATAAGTATCACACTTAAAATGTATAGAGGTGAAAGTTTGTATGTTGTTACACTCAAATGTCTGAATGGATTTAGTTGAAAGACACATGGGTAGACCATGTTCTGGAATATCACATTTTATCCCGGAAGTATGTTGCCTTAACCTCTGTTTCTGATAGCAGCTAGTACTTACATACAAACAAATATAAATGGCCAAGGCATAGGTAAGTAGCTTGTAATGTTTCCCCTACAGGTCATAGGACCCTGGCTGTTTATAGTCCACTATAGAAAGCTTTATAGTCCACCATATGGAAACAGTGCGGGTGTGTGGAGGTCAGGAGGTCATAGTCTTCGATCTGAGGATCTGTGATTAGATTATAGGACATACTGGTTTTCTTAAATTCCTTAATGTTTATCCACTGGTTTTCTGAACATATTTATTATTACTTAGTTACTGTTATTAAAAAAACAATAAACAGAGAGCTCATTAAGAACTTTACTTCGTAAATTTCATCAGATTTTCACTCATCTTAATATTTTTTAAAGTAGCGTCTTCTATTACCTATAAAGATTATATCGAGATGATCATCCACCATAATTATTGGACTCCCAATAGCAATAAAAACAATAATTAATTATTATTTCTTGAACAGTGTAACCTGAAGTTCATAAATATAGCGGAGAATATTAGCAGTTTAATCACGAAAGTTATAATGCATTTTATTTACAGAAACAGTAATTATTAATTTAATTAAAAGTACTCACGTTTAGCAGTAAAAGCTCTGTACGCAGATTGTGTAGGTCCTATTAGCAATTATTTTAATCATAAATAATTTTCTATTTTCATCTTGGAAAAACATAAAAACGTTTCACCAAAACACTTTACTACTTTTGAATTGACTGGACTGTTGGTTTAGTAATCAGTGACCCTGACTGCTATGCCGGAGGTCGTAGGTTCGATTCCCACCCTGGACAAATGTTTGTGTGATGAGCATAATAAGGTTTGACATATTCATAGCTCAAAACCTAATTAATTTAGATTCAGCAGAAAGCAGTACTGAGCAAAAATTTGTTTTATTTAAAATTTATGTACAGTAGTGGTACATTGGTGGTCTTAATTTAATAAGACATTGTCTACCACTAACTTTAGACTCATAGACTGTGGTAGGTGTGCACAATCTTCTTGCATAAGAAAACCAATTACTGTTCATTAGTCTCGCTATTTACCAGTGACCAATAATATATATATATATATATATAAAAACTTATTAAAAAAAAAAGAAAAATACAGTAGAAAATTTTTAAATTGATTGAAAGGTGGGAAATAATTGCAAGGGGTCAAGCCTCGGGCGGCAGCTAGTAAATAAATAATAATAGATATTAAAAATAGAATCAAGTAAAATATGAAAAGTTTTAGACAGCTGCACAGCAGTTAGATACTCGCTCAGTTCAAATCTAACTAAAGAGAATTAAAATTAAAATTTAGAGTCTGCTCATCAATACACTTAATAAATCTGTAAAAGTTTTTAGTATATACGTTCGTCACGTAAATTGTACGCAATGTAGATGAAAAGAAACACGATGTAGATAAAATTAATACAACAAAATTGTGTGTAACTTGATATATTACTTAGGCTTTGTTTCATCGCAATTGGTCGACTACTTAGGTATATCGAAAGATATACTAAGTACATCCACTGACTGTTAGGCGATAGGACGTTAATACTAGTATCTATTTAAACTAGCCAATTTTATAAAATAGGCTGAATGACCCTTAGTCTACCTTTCTTTTTTGAGGTCTCAAATCACCAACTGACTTCCCCTGTTCTAGCGTCTAACCAGAGGGCGAGTTGCATTGTCTTAAACCCACCTACCTATCGATGGCTTAGAGTGAATACCTCGTAACTGTGAAATACGTAATTTTTCAGGAGGCACAAAAAACCAAATTAGACCTTTATTATCATGCAATTTTTATGTGCACATACATGTTTCATTCAAATATTTAAAACTATTGGTTTATTCCAAACGCTTGTTTCTCTTGTTTTTAATTTTTTTCCGCTTGTTTTGCCGCGCCGTCGCGAGGTTATCACACCAAACTGACTTGAGCAAGATATGCATGCAACATCGTAGATGGCGTTACAAGTATCGAAATAAAATTTTGCGTGATACAAGATTGTGCGTTATGAACTTTTCTTTTCAGAAATATAATAAAATAAAATTACCTACCTAAAATTGCATATCCGAGGTTTTCACTCTAAGCCATCGCTATGTTCTATCATTATTTTGTCCTTTGCGTTCAGGGACCACCGTAACTCTTTCAAATAAACAAATTAATAGCCATTTCTCTAAATCGATTAACGACTAAAGTGCACAGGTTATTTCTTCGAAGCATCTTGTTTTCTCTCAGGCAGCGTGCAGTCTTTGCGCCGTGAAATTGTAATCTGAGGCACACACGTTAGAACACGCTCTTGTTACACAACGATACTAACGGTCTGCAGTGAAAAGGAAAATCTTACTTTTATACGATCTTAATGGTTGTATTCCTCCTGCTAGGACTAACAGAACCTTATATTACCAACCAATTTTTTATAACAAGTTTGCAGTTCAAGCAGTATGGCTGTGGAATGCTTTGCCCGTGTCAATAAGGCAAGCTCAAACACTCAAAATTAAAAAAAATAAGATCACTACCTTACCTCCCTAACGTCGTCATTAAGTACAGTATTTCTCTGCTTTCATAATTATATATATTGTTTGTGTTATATGTAATTTATTAGTTTATTTATTGTATATATGTAAATAGTACACCACGAACTACCTGCGTATCTTTTTTCTCCTTCGCTGTCAAATGCATCCAAAGATTGTCTGTAAAATATCGCTTTTAGCGATAAGACCGCCCAATTCTTATTCATGGTGTACAATAAAGAATAGGTATATCTTTCTATCTATCTATCAACCTTTTGTAATGGGAAGGTACATCTCACTGTGAGTGAGCTCTTGGTCTACCAGATCCGGCTCACTGTACGGTAGCTTACACCACAATGTCTTCAATACATAACCTAAAAAAATTAGTCAAATATAACATTTAATGGAACCTAGTGCATAAACAATCAGTCTCACAGCTTACAATACCATATAGATAGTACTTCAATAACGTTCCCTCTGCTAGGATTCAAACTTACCACACCTATCAGCTTCCTATACTACTTGGGTCTGATCGACTAATCAGGCCTAGTGGCGGAGAGAGGAAAAATAATTACAACTTGTATTTTTTATTATTGATAATTTGATAGGCTAACGCTTAACCTGCAGTATTTCACCTAATGGTAAGCGATGATGAGGTCGATAATGAAGCACTCTAGCCTAAAAGTAACCAATTCGAAGATACCCGGGTTATAGCTATCAGGAAAGTCAAACTCCGACAAAGAATTATTTATTTATTTATTCTTCATGCAACACAAAGTACATAGGCGGACTTAATGCCTTAAGCATTCTCTACCAGTCAACCTAGGGTGGTGAAGAGACAATATGGTAGGCGCACAAAAAGAAAATTTTGGTATTGAAACAAGAGTAAAAATTATACATAATTATAGATAAAATACACATACATATATATTTAATATAATATATATACTACATATATATATTTATATAAAGTAAGGACAGAAGTTTTGAGACGATTCTGCTATTGGTGTAGAAAATGATTCCGCAACTTCCGCTTAAATGCATACCGACTTTCGGCCGTCCTGATATCGAGAGGAAGCTCATTCCACAGAAGGATGGACTGTATATAGAAGGAAGAATGAACAAAATCAGAAATATGAGAAGGACAGAGCAGAAGGAGATTGTGTGAAGAACGCAGATTCCTTCCGTGTGAAGAACAAAGAAATTGAAAGTGAGTTATGAGATAGGATGGAGGCGAGAGAATTTCACTCCTTATTAGTATCGACTTACGACCAGTGATGATTTAAGCCTGAAAGACGTCTTCTGCTGGGTTTGCTTCCCCAAGGCGTCTCCACATGGATCGATTTTGTGCTCCTCGCAGCTAGCGGACTTTTAGCAGAGGGTGGTTCATGTCTTTGATTTTTTTCATTTAGAACATGACATTCACCAACCTGCACTGGGCCTGCGTGTTGAATTACGGCCCATTCCATCTCCTAGAGAGGAGGCCTGAGTACTAGCTGTGGGAACAGTAAAAAGGCTGATGATGATGATGGTGATGAAGTCAGTCTCTTCACATTTATTCCCTTTGTGTTCCTTCACCATTTGCAGAGCAATGGTGATAAAATAAAATGCGCATAGCAAATATATGTCAGACTTGGGACTGCATCAACTAGCCCATATTCGGTACCTGTATTTACAACAACATGAATCTAGTAATTCCGGAATAATTAGCGGGATTACTAGCATGTTATCATAGTTTCTGCTGCCAATCCCTGTAGTTTTCCTTGACCTAAAAAGCTAATAGCTGTGTGGCAGACTATTGTAAGTGATATAGTATATATGTCCGTTCAGTTTCATCTGCCCTATTTAATTTGAAGGACTATTGATTCCCAATTATATTACTTATTAGACTCTATTTTTTTAACTTAAGTAGCAATGGGAAGGTGCGAGCAGAACAGATGGCCGTTGGGCCGATAGGTTTTACTCGGTCGCCACCGAGTATCGAGAAGCAGCGTTGGAAGGCCTCTTACAAGGTGGACCAAAGACCTGCCGGCTTACTCTTGATTTCAATTCCGATCGGTCGACATTGAGATTTTGACGTTTCGTACCCTTGAATTCAATGCTAGCGCCAAATTGGTTCAAAATTGCGTGACCATTTTGAGAACTAAGTGAAATCGTTTATGTTAACAAAATCGTTTTTAAGAGTACCAAATCACGTAATGTCAAAATTGACATTGCAGTCGAATTGTCTTTAGATTGAAATTGAAATTAATTTGGAGAGTAAGCCTGCTGGTAAAGGCGGAAATCCGGTGGGAAACGCACGGGTCGTTCATTGTGGCGACACTTGGGGGGAGGCCTATGTTTCCAACAGTGGACGTCTTTCGGCTGCAATAATGCTGATGATGATGATTTATTGAAAACTGATTTTCCTGTGTGCTAGTCGTAAATAAACCACTACTACGTACTACTAGGTTGGAAAATGTCCAAATTCAGACCAGAGTCTTTCGTGTTTCAAATGTCATACTAACCTTTGAGACGTGACTGATAGACCAACATAAAAACATACACTTTCACATTTACAGTATTCGTAGCTCTGGTTGGGATAAATAAGGATTAAAAAAATATTTATTTATTTACCTAACTATGTACACATATTTAAAGTTTTACTCGCTTTAACTATTTAATAAACCATTCTTATGTATTTGAGAAAATATAAACCGGCAGCATACACTGAAATATAGCAGAAAGTGTATGAAATAGCCTGGCTTTTTTGTATTTCGTAAAGGGAATGTAATATCATGATATTACATTTAAGAAGAACATGGTAAATTTTGTTGAGCGGAAACTCTACTTGCTACAGTCGTATTTATTTTGCCTATATTATGATATAATTTTATTTTAACCATATTTATTATAGAGCGTCTAAAACATTACCAGAAAAAAAATACGTGGATTCCTAAGGTGACTTTTCATTAAATTATATTTTGCAAGTAGGATAGAAACAACATTTTTGTACACAATTTTTTTTGTGTAATTTATTTCATCAGTACTGCTCTCAAAACGGTGAAGGAAAACATCGTGAGGAAACCTTCAGGTCCTAAAACCAAAAATTCGAAGACTTGTGACATTCACCAACCCGCACTGAGCCTGCATGGTGGATTACGGCCCATTCCCTCTCCTAGAGAGAAGGCCTGAGTCCCAGCAGTGGGAACATTAACCCGTTGTATGTCCGGAACGCGGATCCACGCGGGACACAATAACTTTTTAATTGTGTCTCTAATTACGGCATACGGAAGGTTAAAAAGGCTGATGGTGTTGATGATGATGACTGTTTAGTCGCCACAGATAAGAGTACCTCCAACAGTGCCTGCAACAGTGCTAAGTACGAGTTAATTTCTACCACATAGTTGTAATTCATATAAAAATCCAAGCGGTTTACAACGCCATCGATTGCCATGAGCACGCACCATGGCTGATAAGATAAGGATGTCCTTGGCACCGCGTTTGTTAGTGTTGCATTCCCCCCATTGTTCTAAAACATATAACGAAGGTTAGGTTCAGTGTAATAGCCTTTTTGAATTTGAACTCTGTGAACCTATAGATATGTAAGATAGTTTTTTTTTTTTTAATTGGTACTTTTACGTTTGAACATTTTCTTTCCCAATGGTACCCGACGATTTGGTTGACGAAGGACCACGTTTAGAAGAAAGACATCCGCTGACATATATCAACAAAAATATTCTTGACTAGGGACTGTATTTTTTTATTATTGATATGTTCGCGTTTTAACACTATCTCACTGGGCGGTGATGTGGTCGACAATGGAGCACGCTCACCTAACAGTAACTTATTCACTCTTGACTTAAAGTTGCTCGTTAAAAAAACAGAATCAATAGTCAATTACTTGATGATTTTAATTCGAGATATTAATTTTAAAAAAGATATTACTCATATTACCTTTTAATATATTCGTAAAATTTTGGCTTGCCAACAAACATATCTTAAGACTATATATCATGGAAATACTGAATAAAATAATCAAGCCATAATTAGATATATTTTATGTACACAAATTACATAAAGAAATGGATATACGTCGAGCCATTATTTTCATAAAGAACTGAAAGAACTTTGATTTAAGGCCAAGTCCTTTAATCAAGTCCTTACACAAATGTAAATACTTATGTAGTATGAAAGGTAAATTGAAATGAATAAGATATATTTTCGTTTCGATAGAAATTGTGATCAATACTGCTTATTATATTTACCATGAAAAGGAAAAAAATAAACTTGATCATTGACAGAGAAAGCACTTAACTTATTAAAATTATATATATGTCGTGGCCAGATCTTAAAAATTGATCACTTCATGATTTGGTCAAGTAAAAGTTAAAGTTTGGTGATGTTTCAATCCTCGTTTAGCCTACTTTCTTTAGACCTTTTATTATTATAGAAATCCTACATCAATTAGCGTTTGAACGATCTGGCCACCTAAGTTGATACACCAAAGACAATAATTACTAGCTAAAATATGGCGTCAAAAAATTCCTCCGTATCGCTGCCGACTGGAAGTGTTCCCAAAAGACTGGCGGCATTGCCACGTCGTATGGCAATGCTAAATCTACCTAGGTAAAAGCCAACCAGTCACAGAGAAAGTTATATGGTAGGGATTAGGGAGACTGTAGAAATGGCGATATTTACTTAATTAAAAAAGTTTAAGTAATGTGCAAACCTGCTTAGACAAGGCAGATCATTATTTAAGATGCCTTGAATAAAGCTCGTACTCACTCGCAAAGGTCAATTTTGTTGTTTACGAGCAGACGAGCAATTAAACAATATTTCAAACATTTACGATCGGGATGTAAACTCTCTGTTTTGTCATTACTTTCGCGCTTATAAAATATATATAGACTTCAAAGTCCGCTTCTGTACGAATGTATTTGCCTTATTATCGCTGTGTGCCTATTTGTTGAGAAAATTGCAGTTCATTGAACTTTTTTTTTTTTAAATCTGGTAGCTACATTTGATGGTTAACACGACGTGACTAAAATAAATTGAGTCTGTTATCTGAGCAATAGCTATAATCAAACAAAAGTTTTTTTACGCCGCCATTTGAATACGCGCAAAGCAAAAAAGAAAATATACGTTGCTAAAAGTTCATAAGATTTTCTAACTTTACAGAGGCTAGGTGTACCAATTATCAATGGGTGTGTATATTTACTTATTTATCGTTACCTACGAACAGAAACAAACAACAATCCATAAAAAAAAAACAATCATTTCAGTAACTAGCCTAGTTAGACCTCCCGAAAATATTATTAGGCGGTACTTTCCACTGGTTTTATTAATTATTTCGATAGCAAAATAAATAACGGCACTCCTATAACGTGTGTCAGAGTGTGGGTGCGGCCAGCCACGGCTTTATTGGCAACACTATCGAATAGCGGTGTATCATGAAATTCGCGAACATAATTTGCTAGTTGTACGTAGGCCTGTCTACTATTGTCCGGACATAAACCTGGCCCTGTGCGAACCAAAGAGATTATGCATATATATTTGTTATTATCTAACCAGCTCATCAATAATGACCTATGCACAAATTTAATTCCTTCTTTGAAAACATAATTTATATGAATGTAAACGTGTTAGAACCATTTTAGACAACATATACATATCTGTCTTTCTCGCAAAAACCCTATTTTCTAAGATAATCACGGGTATGGGTATATATATTATATATGTATAAAAATGCCTTTTAAATTGAGAGTTCCGTACTGCTCTTTTTCCTTCTTCTCTTGTTGTTTTAAATACGTTGCCCCTCCCTAGGAATTACCAGCTTTTAAGGCTGTCTTTCTAATTATCAGCTTGGATGCTATAGATAATAAATTCGTCATGGATCAAGATATATGTTTAAAAATATTCCATATTCGTTTACCAGAGGTAATAACTAACCTCAGCATTTTATTTAGTGCATAAAACAAACATACTCCTTTTCCAACATAACATTTTTAATTCACGAAAGTCGATAGGTCATTTATTTTATGAACCTTTATGTCGTATAAATTACTAGCTTATTAAATAATTATTTAAGAAGAAGAATTTGATAACATTTTGTTCTTCTTTATGCCTTGATCACACGTACCGAGTAAACGGGCGAGACAGTGCTCACAGCCGAGTGCTCAGTACGTGTAAACACAGCGTCGAGTGCTCGGCCGAACGCTTATCTTTACAACTCGCTTACATCACTGTCTCGGCCGAGTAATATTTTACTGTCTCGCCCTTTTACTCGGTACGTGTGATCAAGGCTTTACGATTGAATGCGTGCACGATGCGAAAGCGGAATGGCCCAATTTTATATATACTAGCATCTGCCAGCGGCTTCGCCCGCGTGAAAATAGGTTTCTCGACTCAAATTTTGGATCTCTGTTTTATCCTGTTAGGGGTCTGTTAGTTCCGGCTGTATGTTGATATGTCAGTCAGTCAATAGATTTAGTTTAGCCGTAGATTTTTGTCGGGGACAAACCGGTCATACTGTTTTACTGCATTCATGGAAATCATTAGGCTAGCTGAGCAAATAATAGTGCTTGTTCTTTACAAACTAAGGCACGTCATCGTCATTGTTATTGCGACTGTCCTTAGCTGTTTTTCCTTGGGCGCCGCTTTCAAGGAACCGCTATCTTATCTGATTTTTTTTTGTCTGTAAGGATGTAATAACGTTAAAGTTGAATTTTGTTTTGCTAACACATTATTATGAGATATCTCCAAGTTTCTATGTATCGATATCGACTTTAGTTTGTCGAGCCCCTGCTCTAGCAACTATTGTTTGTCATCTGTCATTTTGACATTTGAAATTTTTTGAAGATACAAGTATTTGTGATATAATTATTAAGTATTAATTGATTGCAACATTTGTGCAATTCTGATGACTCATTTGGAAAAATCATTACAATTGCCAATTAACTAATTGTTCAGGACTGATGTCAGTTTAGACAGAAGTTGATGATCATCACGCCTGAATTATGACTCATAATCATAATTTTTATTATTATCATGACGCTTTAAGCCTGTAATTGAGGGGTTTATTGTATCACGTTGGTATATTATATCATAATATTTTGCAATATTTAAATGTAATTTTATCAGATTATCGGGTTCGGTAAATATTACTATCAATGTGAAGTTTTATTGTCGTTTGTACGTCACCAATAAGTTTGTACGTACTGGCGCATCTTTGTATAGACTGTACAGATAATGTTCTTCGATATCGATAGTTATCTGTAGACGCGTGAAATAGCTATCGATAAGATAGTGATGTACAGTGGAAATCACTTTCAAGATTGTTTTAGATATTGCAAATTACGATAACTGATACTCGTTGTTATAACCGGTTTCAGAGGCTATCGTGAATCATAATTTTTGATCGACGAAATGATTATGTTCGGAAAAATTCTATCAAATGTGGAAAGTTATTTTTAGAAAACGTGCTTATAGTCTATAATATCTTAATCCATTGTTAAGATAAGAAGGGATTTTTGAGAAAAAGATGACGTTCATAGAAACTAATAAGGAAGTCTAATTCTTGGAAACTGAACATTGACAGTGTAAGAAATATCTACTCTACAATTACAACTATCAATTAATGTGTAAGTCATTAAATAACGAACTGCCGCAAATTATTGATTTACTCGTAAGTATGAGCAAAACAATAGTTTCCTGTTGTTTCAGTTTTGAAAAATCACACTATGAGCCAACCAAATAATAAAACAAATTACGCACAGGAAACTAACACTTAAACTCGGAGAATCCACAAACTTTTCCAATATCTAGTATTAGTAATAGTCATTTCTGACGGCACTGTTGGCCCAATGGTACAGCAGTTGGCTGCCATGCTACCGGTCGCTGGTTCGATCCCCGCACGGTACAAACTTATTTTCATGGCCTACAGATAGGTTTTCCGGGTCTGGGTGTCTTGGTTATTCGAGTTTACATGTTTTTGAACACACCCACGATACTGGAGTTATTTCTAGAGTGGGCCAGGATTGAAGCAGCGTTGGAAGGCCTCTTACAAGGTGGACCGATGACGTGGTAAAGGTTGCGGAACGCACAGGATCGTCCATTGTGGCGACACTTAGGGGGAGGCCTATGTCCAACACTGGACGTTTATCGGCTGAAATGATGGGCCAGGATTGTTAAAAAAAATCGCAGACATCTTAGATATTTTATAACTAAACTAGAACAAGTATGTAAGTATCTATGGTAGATTTGTGTTATTATTACAAATAACACTAAAATATGTCTACAATAATGTGATCAAGCGAATATTTTGAAATGGGTACGCTGATAGGGTATAGACTGTGTTGTTCCCCATAGAGCCTACAATGTTAGAAGTCAAAAGATACCGTGGTCAACGTGAAACACATATTAATAATGAGATAATACACAGTGAACTGGTTAAAGCCAGCAGAGCAGCGAGTGTGTAACCCTCCTCGAGGCAAAGTTTATAAATATCGGCCATATTGTGAGAAAGACCGGCCATTAGAATCACGTATTCAGGCATTGTGCTGTTAACTGATTACTGTTTTCAATGGACTTATATTTTACTATGAAACGATAACTTTTAAAATTGTATAAACGAACTGTTTCACTGAGTAAATAGTTTTTATTCTCGGAATTGTGTTAGATATTCGTCTGTTCTTTGACTGTTTGAGATTTTACTAATATTTCGCTCGGTAGGTTTAGAAATTTGTATCTTGATCATAGCTTCATCATCAGTCTTTTTAATGTTCCCACTGCTGGGACACAGGCTTCCTCTTTAGGAGAAGGAATTGGCCGTAATCCATCACGACGCAGGCCCATAATCACGCGGGATCATAGCTTATTTTTTATGATTGATAGTAAGCGATGATGTGGCCGACGATATAGAACTCTTGCCTGGAAGTAACCTATTCACTCTTGACTTAAAGACCCCTACGTTGCAACGTTGTTACCCCTACTACGCGTTGTAGCTATCAGGAAACACAGACTCCGGCCGGGAATTTCATTCCTTAGCTGTACGCATAATGAATGTGTCCCCAAAACGACTTCATCTGCTAAAATTACAGATATAGCAGTTATTTGAATTCGTTATTTATATTCGAACAACACTAGGTTAAAAACTACCTAAGTTTCCGATTTGAAACAGTTATACTTCCCGTATCAAAAGTGAATTAAGTTACTTTTAGACAAACGCGCTACGTTCTCGACCACATCGTTGCTTTCCTTCAGGTGAGACAGAGGTCAAGTGCGAGCCTATCAACAGTAAAAAAACAGAGGTCATTTTTCCATGGATTTTCTAATTTTTTTTAGTTTTAAGATACCCCATTTATTAGAGCAAATAACATAATATTAAAATCGGAAAGCAAAAAATAAATTAAATTAAGTTATTTTATTAATACAAAATGCAAGTCATCTACAAGTGTGTATAATGATAAGTTTATTTCAACTGTAGAAGTGTTGGTTTAAGTGTATCAGCGTGATAAGATTTATGTACTGAAGCTTGCACATATTATTATCACTTAGTAGTATAAGGCCCTAGTTCCCGAGCTGAATTTTCTGAGGCCTCGGTAACGGCTAGGTTAACAGGTTTAAAAAAAAAAATCATCTACAACATTATCAAAATAATTATGATTTTTTCGTTTAACGAAACGAGACTATATTTGAAAAAAAAATATATGAAAGACATGATATTTTTTCACTTGTTTTTCCTACTCCTTTCAAAAGGCTTTGATCTTTAGGAATATTTTTACACAAAAAAATTGCCGGTTAAGTGTTCTTCAGAATGTACAAAGCATATTTAAATCAATCAGTATTTCAATATTGTATTAGTGGTTTCAAAGGTCAGCGCACAGAGCCCTACTAGTGATGTAACGAATATTCGCAGAATTTACAAGAAACATGCGAATATTTGGCAACTTTTTTGACAAAAAATGAGGTATTTAAGTATTGATTGAAAGGATATGGAATGATAATACAACGCGAATAATACAACGCGTTTTAATGCTAATAATATTGGCGAACAATATTCGCGAATATTCTTCGCGTATATTCTTTGAAATTTAACATTCTTCACATCAGTTGCAGACATACTCGTACTGCTGTACGAGTATGTGTGCATTTAACTCCGCCCAGATGTACAAGGGACCAGGGACTTAAAAACACCTTCATAAAGGTTACAGAATTATAAGTGTTACATGTTGAATGTGTAACAGAATCAAAAACCCAAAACACTTAAAAAAGTGTAACCGTAACATATCTGTAACAGATATAAAAATGTTAACAGTGTTAATAAGTGTAACAGGTAAACGCAGCGTTGCCAAAGTTACAATTTACTTATTTATGGTACTGTGCAATTATTTCAGTTACACATATTAACATTTATTAACACATATAACAGGTTACAGTTTGATTCGGTAGCACTTCTTAACACATATAAAAGGTTACAGTTTCATTCGGTAACATTATTGTATCTGTTACATTTAAAAGTGTTTTTCTGTTATAACTGTTTAAAAAAAACAGTGTTAAAACACATTATTACTGTTACAGTTTGAGTCCCTGCAAGGGACTATACGCCTTAAGCATGTAAACTATGCAGGAGGCAAACCACATCGACGCCGAGTCACGTTTTCCATGTTTTCCTAAAGCGTTTGTGTCACTAACAAACCATATAAACATTGCCGATAGGTGCAAAAATATGTCACTCCATATGTCCGTTAATTGATTTACAGAATCAGCAAGGATATTTGTTCAGAAAACCTTTTAGAATGTGACAATTAACTGAAAGAGAATAGGAATGACATGAATCTATTTTTGAGTTTTCAGAATTGTAACCACGCGCAAAACTGATTCCACGAAGCAATTTTAATACTAGGCGTATGTATCAGCAAATTCTTCATTAGACATCAAATATTTCCATTTAATCGAAACTTGATTCTTTCAAGCACTGTAATACTTACTTTGCATAAACCGACTCTGAACAGAGTTTAATGTAGGTTCAGCAGAGCAAATAAAGAAATCTGAATCAGTTACGTTAACGCGATCGACACGTTTATGACGTTCGGCACTCCGATTGGCCAGCTTCAAGCTCTTAACCAATCAAAGAGCCGAACGAGGTAAACGTTTCGATCACGCTAACGTAAAAACTACTCGCACTATGCCTAGTGTCAGGACTAGATATCGTTGTAAAATATTATCATACAAATAAGAACTTGAGATAGTAGGTCGGCATTTTTCCATAATCACTTTAAAGAGCCACAAGTAAGTGTTAATGGCCAATAATAACTAACCTAAGGCTTCCCGCAATGTGCGCAAATAGATCAAGATTCCAATAAAGTCTAAGTAAATAATGTAATCCGATAATGTAAACTTTCTGTCAGGATATGAAGTTCCAGACTGACCTTTGATTGGTTAGAGTTTACAATTACAGTAGGGTTTGAAATGTTTTCAAATTCAAATAGGTACTCAATTGAAAATCCGTTCAAAGTAAGATTGTTTCATTCTTATTCCAGGGTTGGTAAGAGACAGAGCTATACAGGTTGTCTAGCGCCATCTCTTACCCACACTGAAATAAGATTAAAACAATCTTACTTTAAACGTCATGGTCTAGGAACAAGACTAAATCAGAAAAAAATACATAATAATATTTACTTCTAAGAGTAAACAGGATACATTAATTACGTATGTTTTATTGTAGCAAGATGATACTTTTCCTAAGCTCTGCGTACTTACATTTATTATTGATTTATTATAGCAAAAGTCATGGGTACTTTCATCATGGGTCATTCACAAAGCCATGACGTAAGCACTAGGTGAAAACAATGCTGATAGCCTTATAGGGAAATCCTATTAGCGCTGTGCGTCGGCATCGACTATGCAACAATAATAATTGTAAGGAATAACTGCCATACTACATAATTAAATACTTTTTTTCTCTCTTTATATTTTAGGGACTTAAATCTCAAAGAGCATGTCAGCCCCATCGTAACATAAAATAAGTTTACAATAACAACTTAACTTAATAATCAACACAATTGTTTATACATAAATATTTTTTACCAAGGTTGAGCTATGGACACATTAACATGATAAATGTAATCTTAGCAACATCACTTCTAGGATTAGCCGGGATTTAAAAAAATACATACTTTAAAAATACATATAGTTAAAATTATTGTACCTAAATCACCTTTTGTGAAGGAATATGATGCTTTTTGCCCGATATAGATTTACCGGTAACTACTTTAACGATAAAACTTAACCTGGAATATTCCTATATAACGCACGTGCTCAAGTACATACTTTTCGATGACGAATAGTAAACTGATATAGGTACTTAAGTCATCGTAAATAAAAATTATAAATTACTAGCTTTTTCCCGCGAATTCGCTCCCGTACATAAAATATATGTCACTCAGGAATAAAGCAGCTTTCTATCGGCGAAAAAATGTTAGCAATCGGACCAGTACTTCCAGAGATTACCTCCTACAAACAAAAAAACATAAAAACAAACTTTACCTCTTTATTATATTAGTCTAGATCACAAAATAACTAGACTACTAAATTGGTTTGTTGCATAAAATACTTAAATAAATGTGACCCACCTTAAAATAGCTAGATAAGTATATCGAAAGGATTTTTACAAGTTCAATAAAAACCTAGTATTAATGGTAGTGTTAAACGTGTTTTATGTTACACGTGTGGGTACAAGATAAAAAAAACACACCCGTGCTTTTTTAAGATCAATGAGGAAAAATAGTTTATTTACGGAATTACATCTTACACATTAAAACTGAAATACTCCATGTAGGTACGTTAATTCCTTTTCTGTACTAAATAATAATTATGGAAACGCTATGTATGTGTAATGTGTTGTTTCGATAATGTGTCATGGAAAATTTATTAAAATAATCAGCGTAAACGTACCTACATTGTCACGTATTTATAGACATTATGTAACTCAAAATGTTACAATTATAGCTTCTTCGAAACCAACTAAAATAACGATTAAAATGCAATCGGCGGTCCGCTGACTGCCGACGCGTTTTAGGGTTGTCAACCACACGTACCTAAACCAAAAAATACGTTGCAAACTTGATTACTAATATCCGATAAAGTCAAGTTAACAAAAACTATTAAAATCACTGTCACGGAAATATGCATAAATAAATTCCGTGATAAACGAAGACTCACCAATCATTTAAACGATTATTGTATAACAAATGGGCAATAAAAAATGGACTAAATTTAGATGAGCTATTAAAGTTAGTAACTTAACAAGTTGAAAGAAACGATTCCGTAGAAAAAAATGTCGGCAGCCCTGACTCTGAGTCCGTGGCCACGAAACTAACAGAGAAGAAGTGGCCGAGCGGCCGAACAATAGAGTATTACATTTATCTAAGGCTATTGAAAAGATAAGATATTAAAAAAAATAAAAATAGTAGAACAGATTAATTTTGAAAAAGGTTTTATTTAAATTAATTCTACATTTCTGTTTGTTTTGTAACATCTTTAAAAAAATTATACAATTTCCTCCCCATTAGCTGACGCTTTTCGACGTTGGTTTCGTGCCCGTAGGCTGAGGTACGGCTGCGCGGGCGCACGTGGTGGCCGCGTGCTCCGCCAGAACAAGATCCCATCGATTGAAGACCATCCGCGTGGGTCGCCATGTTACCAACAATCCAATTTAACATCTATTACCAATTAACCCTCTTTAAAACCCATATAACTGAAGCATCGCTTTACAGGACTTTAACCATATTAGGTTTTTCCAAATAACTCTACATTTATCCTTTTAAATTCAAGATAGATTAATTTTAGAAATCTCAAAATAGTTTCTGCCTGCTTCAGTCTACACGTTCATTTCATAATATTCGTTAGGAAATGAACGGAAATGCATGCATTAATGCAGGCACACGTATCGGTATCAAACACACACAACGTTACATCGAACACACACACACATGTCTTAGCATGCGTTTGCGCCGACCGCGACGTGACGACCGACGCAAAGAACGCGCCGCTATTCGTTATTTAAAATTGCACACAACGAAAATTCTTTAACATCACCTCGTGGCGGTGACCTGCTTAATTAAAATAGAAATAAGTTTATTTTTAAGCATTTATCTTATTTGTGGTTGAACTGCAAAGCGATTTATTTTAGCTTGCGATTTTTAGTTATAGTTTCGCAGAATCTCGCAAAGTATCAAATGACTAGAATTGAGGCCATCTCGTTTCTCTGCGGTAGATATCTAAGAGCAGTGAAATCTACATAAGTGCGTATTTAATAAGTTACTAACGTGGTAATGAAAGTTATACCAATAAATCTGCCCTCTTAAGTGGTCAGTCAGGAGTCATTAGGTTTGGTTTGTTAAAATATATTTCGTATATTGTTCTTTTGGTATCGATGCAGCTGCGCCAGTACCATTTGAATAATTTATATTTCTTTCCTAAAAAAATAAGTAAATAACCTACCAAATTTCAATTTTTTTTACGTATAAACACACACTATTTAAGAACTCTTAATTAAAGAAAATAAGTACTTAATGTAGGTAATTTTATTTTGCAATTTCCAAATACATACAAGTACTTTTATCGACAATACTAAAGTTCCACTAAGCGATAAGAATTTTTCTAGGTATAATCATAAATTGTACAGTACAGGATAGCTGCAACATTTTACTTTAAAATTCATTATTATTTGTAGTTTGAAGTAATTTACTTTTTATAAAAAAAAAAATTATTATTATTATATTAGGTTTAACATTTTTTTAAATGCCAAGTTCTAAGCTTATTGCAATTTAATTAATTAGTGAAAGATTAAATTATCTGATAGGCACTTCCTGTACGTTTAAAGATTCAAGGGATGTTGCACATAACTTTGAACATATTTCACTATAGAATTTCGTTTCTGTACTGCAACGGTACTGTTAAAAACTAACTGATTTGTTTTTTATGAATATCCCTTTTGATGCTATTTAAAACAGTAAATATTTGTTCATAATTTGCTAACCTTCTCATGAACATTCCGTATACAGGCTAAAAACTTTAATTTATTTTTAATGTTTATTATCCTATTTTTCAATCGAACCTTCATTTAGTAGTATGTTTGCCATTTCAGATTTCTGTGTACATATTTTAATTTATTTAGAATCATAGTGGATGTTCTTTTAACTTTACAGCTATTGATAGCTTCAATTGTACACACCTAATTATAAACAATATTTGTAATATTTTGTACTGTAATGAGGTTCATGCAACCTTCATTATTCCACCTTGAAGGTGTACCGCTACCGTATTCTGTATCATCAGTTCTAAATTATGTACTCAAAATAACGAATGACTAAGAAGGCACTTGTTCAACTTTATTTTACTGTTAGGAATGTCAAATTTAATGTACTTATATAATTCATACTCACAAAATTGTACCTAACTTTTAACGATTTGATCTTACAATTTTTACATTTTTTGTAATTATAATGTGTATTATACATTGTTGGCATTTTACTACAAGGTGGAATGACACGGTAAAAGATGAATAGGTAATAAAATCTATAATTGGATAACTACTTGAGTCCAAAAATGTTAATGATTGCTGAGATTTTTTCAAATTATATTTTATCTAAAAACCTGTAAGAAAAAAATTTACTGTAGTTAGCAAAATTGTTTAGAATACATAAACATTTTTTTAACTACAGTCAGTTCAATACTTGTTCTTAACGTCAAATTCACCTCAGAATCCGGTCAAAAGAGAACCAAATCATTAATAGTAGATTATGTGACTAGTGGATAAAGCAGTGTCTTTAAGTCGCGGGCGGCATGTTAAATTCCGAACGAAACGAAGGTTGCTGATTTTAATCCCGAACGTCAGTGAGGGATTTATATAATTAACTCCCGAGCATTGCAAGAGAGTTAATAAAGAAACCTGAGTGAAGTGAGGAATTCAAGCCGCCCAAGACAAAGACAGCTTTATCCCCGTGTTGCATACTCTACTTTTTACACCATCTGTGAGATAATTAAAAGACAATTTTGTCGACCAAATCATATATTAGAGAAATATAAGTATTACAAATTCATGAAACAAACAAAATTCACTATGTACTCCAAGACTCTATAGTTTTAATTTTCTATAACGCTCCCGTCAGTAAGCACGTTTTATTCTATTTTCTTTTTGTTAGTGGCCAGTTTGAATTTCGAGTCAACTTGTTTGATGCACAGTACATTTTAATTCACAATGTGGACGATTTTTGATGTACCAAATTCAAATCTCATTATTCCCTAGGGATCGGCCATACTGCATTATCTCCCTAGGGATAGAATGACTTGCTTTAAGTGAGGTTTGTATGACGTAGGTATAAAACGACATTATCGAGCAGGTGGTGTAAAAACTCTTTAACAAACATTATTTTATACTAGCTATTTTCTCATAAATTTTCGCTAAGATATAGAAGGCGACCTGTAGTAGGTATAAATAGCCATACATAATACCTAATTATCAAGTTAATCTAAATAATCTCTTATCTAGTCCACACGGATATGACGAGTTTCATTTATTTATTGTAACGTTTTCATACAATGCTATATGTATTTACATGTAGTACTCATGTACAATGCAACTTTTATTGTTTGATTTTGTTGCACGGCCAGTCTCATACAAATTTTACTAGACTTAAAACTCTGCTAATTGTTTAAATTAATGAAAATTAAAATGTAATTTAGTTTATGTCATGTTTTGTAGAACACAAACAAAATACTACCTACTGAAAGGTAGTGCTGAAAATTTAAAAAGTATTTATTTGCATTTTTTGTAAGTTTTATAGGTCATTAATACCTACTTATTATTGCAAGTATAATTCCGTCTTAGAAGTTATATCTTTTTATAGCTATTATTGAATATAAAATATAACAGTTAATAAGACACCATGTGACATTCATTTTTAAAACGCACAGCTGTTGCTCAGCACAAGCAAGGAGCACAAAAATAAAACATATTTCATATTTTTATAATATTATTAAACAAACTAAAACTACACATAAAACCTTTACATTTTTTTGAATGTTTTTTAAAAAATAATTTGGGGTGTCTGCCCCAAATTATTTTTAATTCAATATAATTGATACCTAGCTTTTGCGCATTTAACGTTACACGTTATATAATACAGCTTAATAAAAACCCTTTATGATTAGTCAAATGGTATCATCCGTACTCGTAGGTTTTACGTAAACTTGAACCGACATGCACTCATTTGTTAAGGTTACGTTAACACAGATTTAACAGAAGCCTCGTGTTGCCTGCACGTGTGGCTTTATCCTATGATAACGGACATCAACTTCAGATTGAATAGGAGTTTTATGTCAAACGTAATTAGCTGTTCATAATTATGGAATATGAGCATTTTTGCACTGCTTCCGCTCTGAAAACGAGTTCCATCCGGGTTGGAAATGTTTTAACGCAAGGATGTTTTTTTTTTTAAGTTTTTTTTTTTAAAGTGGTTTTATTTTAGGTTAAAGGAACTCTGAGAACGAAAGTCGAAAGAGAACGTCTTCTTCAACCACGATAAGGATTTTGAGATGAGGAGAGACAATCAGCCACACACATACCGTCACATTCAGTCTTTACATCTTATGACTTCATACGTGATCTCGACAGAATTTTACGCGCTGCGCTGCCATTTTATAAAAATAATGTTGATTATGATGAATTATTTTACAACAAGGAAACTGTCAACATCACGTGTTTGTGCGCAGTTGGGTCGACCAATTATTTCATAATCTTAGGTATAGCAGAACTAGGTATTTAGAGTAACCGCAATCTACGTTAAATTTCTTTCACTTCCACGGACAAGAATTTACTAGAGATTAATTTTTATTGCTCGTTCGACTCTAGAGTGCAATCTGAACGATATCAAATGCATATTTTACAGTTATTAGCTTCGTTATATGTTACACGTTATATGCATTGAGTACCATTAAGAACTAGATACATAGGTCTTGTGGTGCTTATAAATGTCGTTAGCTGTTATCAGTCTAAAGAAGAGTTTAATTTTGATATCAGTAGGAAGGTACTTAAATTAATTTGTAAAATATTTTTAACACTGCTCAGTGCTCCCTTCGTGTTTAATTTTTTAGGATCATCCCGAGGTCGATTTGTGTATGGATGATCATCTAAACGTACCGAGATTCATTTGTAGATCTTTGACAGTAGTTACAGGTAGCCAGAAGAGAGAAAGTTTGATTATCAATCTATCCTATCATGTTGTCCAGTTACTGGGCTGCAGTGCCGTAAATAGGGCGGTGCCAGCAGTGCCCAGGCACAGAGCGCAGTTCCCGGAGGAGCGCAAACATTATATACCTAGTACTTTTTGTTCGTATTGTACTTACTTTTATTAGGGGCGCAATTATAGAAGCTCGCACCGAGCGTATATAAGGCTGGTTACGACACTGCTGGGCTGTGAAGGTCAAGTAGACAATCGCTTCAAATATATGTATACTGATATATATTCAGCCAAATCTGGATAGACTGGAAACTGACCCCAACATATGAGAAAAAGCTACGGACATGATGACGTTTGCCCTTTTTGTTCCTTAGGTAACTTAGCCAATTACAGGAGCTTTGCTAACTTAGCCATTTTTTAGTTAAACTCATGAATGTCAATTCGTATTAGTTAGCTAATGTTATCGAACCATCCAATGTGAAAATTACAATTATCTGCGCACCTCACTTTGTGTGACTGGCGGAATGTTTGATCGTTGAATCACCGTTAATTACACACCAGTAAACCGAGTACTTAGGCTCAGCTTGATCAATAGTTAACATCATTTCAAAGGCAGGAAGAACAGTTTCTTGTAGACTTTACACTTCATATCAAAGACACGAAGAATACTTCATAAAATTTCTGGGAAGGAAACTCGTCTTCCTAGAATACAAAGCGAAGGACACAGGTGTGGTTTTAGTCATTAAAAGCATTACACGCCTTCCTACTCCATTCTAGAGCAGGAGAAGTCCGTGAATAATTTCCCACAACAAAAAAAAAGCCTGTCGTACTTACTATAATTTGGCAAATCGCTAAAGAAAAACTAATCAAAATCAATTCGTTGTAGACTTTGAGTTTTCGTGTAGGTAATTGAATACAACATTATCATAGTAAAGTAATCCATTATACGCTCACATACCGCCATTATGAGGTCAAGGATGCCTTTTATTTGCCGAACAAACTCTTGAATTAGCCTTTCGCTTGTAAAACGGAACGTTTGTGTTGCGATCAGACTGAAAGTCATTAAGAATATTAAGAAATCATTGAAACCAGACAGAGAAACAAACCTCAGACTGTAGTTTAATAATTTATGTGTCAATAAAAGCCGTTTATAATCTTATAACTGAAAGTAGGTACTTATTTATACGATCTAAATTACGATTCAGTTGGTGTACAGCTTTTAATTATACTTGTTTTTTATCGTTTGTACCGCGTGCACTTTCTTCAAACATCGTTCCAATGAATTTCATCGATCTTCTTCGAATCTTTGGATTTCTAGTTAACATCCAATGTTTGCAGTCACACAAATAAAATAATCGTAGTTCTCTAGTGTCAAAGAAGCAATAAGAATACAGCAGCTCTACAGATAGACATTACCTACTTGACATACCTAACATTCCTGATGTATGAGACAAGTTATGTTACACATGTCAGCTTCAAGTAATTGTTTAAGTATTACTGAAAATGAGCCAATCATCTTTTTTATGATGAGCGTTATTCAATGCAGCAATCGTCACGTAATGTGGAGCTGAAAGAAGGGAGGGGGGTCTTTCGGATGCCAAGCTTTGGCGCCAGAGCGGGGAGGCGTCCAGACAGTTGCGTCACGAGAAAAACATGCTTTTCCCCGTACTAGACCAAATGCCCGCCACCGAAGGAAAATAAACATCAACTATCCTTTCAAATATAACTTAGAAGGTCGAATTACAAGGTTGTGTCGAATTATCAATACAACTTACAAGGATTCGTAGGCTGTTGACTGATTCAGGTTCATGAGACAAATAACCCTGGCGTAGTTGTAACTGTATGACCAATTGACCATAGTCAATGAATTCAACTTACTTTTATGATATAAAATATATTATTAACTAGCGGCCCGTCCCGGCTTCGCACGGGCAATTAATATAGCCTATGTTACTCAGGGTGAATGTAGCTTTCCAATGGTGAAAGAATTTTTGAAATCGGCACAGCAGTTATTGAGTTTATTCATTACAAACATACACACAAAAATACAAATTTTCCCTTTTTATAGTATTAGTGTAGATTTACATTAAACAATATTATTTTTAGTTTATGAACCTGAATAAAGTTTGTTCAGAATCAGTAAATGAATGGTTTCCAATAGTTTTTACACCATGTTATATTTTTTTCCCAAAAATATGTAAAAAGGTCACAACTAGGACAGCACCGACACTAAATACAACACAGGTCACGGCAGGTCATAGCGGATATTAGGTGCCATCAAACAGCTGGGTGCAAGCTTATAACTTTGTGATTTTTCGTGATACAGTTATGAAAGTACATAGGTAGATTCATACGTTGAAAGAAACTAAGAAATTAATTACTAATTACAAAGAAACTACCGTTGTATTAACATCGTGCAAAAATGAATGGACTAGACCTAGAGGGTCACATTTAATGGTACTTGAGTTTTCCATGACTTTCACATGTCAGAAAATATACATTGTTCAAATGTTTGCACGTTTCATTTTCTCTCATTGTTAGATATATCAAGGTGATAAAACTTTTATATATGCCCAATGAGAGTCAAAATGTTCAAAGATTAAACTATTAGTTCTTGATAATGTAATTTTTACTATAAAATAGCATAGTACGACTCTACTTATCTATGGATTTTTAATGGGAAACAATATTAATTAAATTTGATTTGTGACAAATGTGGTTTGTCGCTGGCATTCACTACGAGCAAGGAAATCACTAGTTTTGTTAATAAAAATCATAAATTTTACTCTTAGAAATTCTGGTCATTTCACATACATACATATAGCCTAGTCATAAATAACACACAATAATAATTTTGCTATTAACTATTCCAAGTATAACTGAGAGAGTTAGTGTCCAAGCATAATATAAGCATAATCAGCATTCTAATGTTCCCACAACTGGGACTCAGACTTCCTCTTTAAGAGAGTGAATGGGCCGTAATCCACCTCGCGGGCCCAACCAACCCGGGTTGATGTTTTCAATTTTCTTGGTTCTAGGACATGCCGGTTTTCTCACGATGTTTTCCTTCACCATTTTGAGAACATTGGTGATGAAATTAATGTGTGAAAATGAAATAAGTGTCCTAAGCAAGATGAAATTGAAAAATGATAAACTTCATTACTTTGGTTACTTATTTTTCAGCAAGCCTTGTTGGTAAAAAGCTGGTAGTCGTTGATTATTCGATTGTCTTAATAATTGAAGACTCGAAATGTAATCTGACAGCTCTTTCCCATTGTTCTTTCCGCTTTTGTCATCATTCTGAAACGATCAGCAAACAATCATCAAGTATCAACAGACGTTCCGTCTTGAACATACCATTACAGTTATTTGAATCGACATCACTGTGACATCACATCTTTAGGAAATATAAACTCCTCCTTTTTGCGAAATCGGTTGAAATGTGACTCTACTAACAAATCTATGATACCCAAGTGCAACGATTATACGTATAATAAATAAAATATTTAGTTACCTATATGTGTTTTCGTTTCAACGATTACAAATAAATAATTAGGCAGTTAATATGTTATCAATATATAAAAAATAATATGTACCAACTATTTCTAAAACCACTAAATAAACGTATATTCAAATATGATTTTTAAGTTGTAGAAGACATACACAGCCAGGAAAATAAAGCTAACATTCAATATCCAGCAATTAAAATGACATCGAGTTTATATGACAAGTTTATTGGACGACAATTAAACTCAACGATACGTTTCAAACTTGGTCCAGTGGTCCAGGACAGGCCATATAAACTTTCCATTCGTATGCCAATCTATTGAGTTGAGTTACTGACAAGCATTCGTATGAACTCTATTGAATTACCAACGACAACTCGTAACGTTCTATTCTACTGAAGCATTGTTTGGGTGGCATTGTATTCGTTTCATTTACAAGAAACTGTTAATGAATAGAGTGAACGAGGGCTTAATTAGTACTTGAAGTCTCTTGATGAATAGTCTATTTATGAACACCGGTAGTATGTAGTCTATAGAAAAACACTGATGGTCGCTTTGACATAGGCTTTTATCGTGTAGAGTGGTGTGGGGAACTGTGGACCTCCATTCTTTGGCAGAATATCAAATAACATTATGCTCGTATTTATTGAAATGGAATTTACTCACATTCAATCTAGACACAAATTCAGACTCTGAACCATTAATGAAAAATTCCTTTATGAACATACATTTTCGTACTGTTTAAATTATTTGCCTTTAGCAAGACGTTATCGTGTCGGTGGACATCCCACCTACAGGCACAATACAATACAACCCGGGAATCTTTAAGTCGAGAGTGAATACGTTTCTTCTAGGTAAGCGCGGTCCATCGTCGCCCGCAACGTCGCTTTCCATCAGGTGAGATAGCGGTCAAGCGCGAACCTTTCAACAATAAAAAAAAGATAAAGTCTCGAGTAATGACGAACAGTTAAAAGTCCTGGCTAGAGCTAAGTAATAAGCCTATCAACAATGTTTATAAAATATTGTATGAATTTATAACAGTGCTTCAAGGACTTTATGACGTATGCAGATGGGAGCTTGATGACGCTGACGCCAAACAAATATCTTACTATCTACCTATGATAATCAGAACATCACGTTTCTGTCTCGTGGCTGATTGCTGAACATACAGTATATTATAATCATACCTAAATTGTTAATATTGCCATTGTAGAATTGCTTGGCACTCAATCATTGAAGTTCTAAGAAATCATTACATATGTAGGTGAACGTATATGTTATGTTTATGTAGGCACATTTTGTAGTCTTGTTTACTATTTCAACTATGTCTTACATTACAGTAATTATTTGCCGTTGCAAAATCAGTTAAGTTTACATTTCTGCCGACAAACTGTTTTACAGTTTGGCAGAATTTTGTAAGCAAATTTTGAATAAACTAAAATAAAAAAATTTCAATAACAATTCATGAGTTTTCCACCCTGTACTCGTACACACATTAAATAATTACAAAATAAGAATCTGATGCTGAAATAGATTCTTGCTAAAATAAATTTAAATAAAACAAACTTCTTAAACACGGAAGTGACAGTTTATTGTTATAAATAGGTAACTAGTGCCTACTCCTAGTGCGAGTTTGATTTAGATACGTTAATGCGATCGACGCGTTTATGACGTTCGGCGCCTCGATTGGTCCGCTCCAAACTCTTAACCAATCAGAGAGTCAAACGCAGTAAACGTTTCATTAAGTTGTTTTATACGTACAATGTTGTTTTATAAAACGGTTCACTGAACTGTTCTTCACTGAACTTCGGCTTGACTAGAAACTATAGCTTCAAATATAGGAAGTTTACTGACATGTTGTGTTGTCAAATTAATTTTAATGACTTAGTTTTTTTTTTTTTTGTAATAACGTTATATATTTTGCTTAAACTATTCGTTTTTTCGAAATAATGTTTATTTGAAATCATAATTACAAGTCAGCCCGAAGTCATCATAACTCAGTCAGGCCCTATATACTCGTATTATTTAAAACTTTTGTAATAATAAAGTGTGGACTTTCGTGATCAAACACTATATTTTTCTTATTACAAAATTGATTTCATAAGTAAAGACTCACAAATTACTCTCTAGCTACTACATACCAGACCATAAAGAAGATGTATAGATACTACCGTGTATATTTTGAAGTGACTGTAAGGCAAAGTTCTTTAAATATTGAGTGTTTACCATAAACACTCAATATTTTAAGTACCTACTACTTAGTAAGCTTTAAGCTTACAAGAAACCATATTCGCAGAGTAGTACAACCTTAGTGTTTAGCACTAACTGTTTAGTAATTTACTTAATTTAGAAGAAACCCTTAGGAAACGTAAATATAAAATATTCTTAAAATACTCAACGTGTTTTTTGATGCATTAGGTAAAAATGGTAAAGATAGTGTCGATACGGAAACGAAAACTGATCTTGACAAAGCAGAAGGAACCTTAATGGATGGAGACCCCAAAAATACCGAACAAATAAATCATCATCTTCGTCGCCACAAATACATCGCAGTCTATTTTCGTCAGCAATTTACTGCCTGTTCAATGTCCCTACGCCTATTAATATGTCACACCAATTCCTTTTCACAAGAACGGCGAGTAGGCAATCATTTCGTAGGTAACGCCCCAGTCCGTTTGGTGTCAGTTTAGAGTGCAATGATTAGAACGGCCTTGAACGTACTGCGAGGAAGCACTTACAAGAATCGCTCTACCTCCTCCATGGTGACCATCAATCAACTACAATGATACGCTATAAAAACTCTACTTCTATTGATTAATTTGTAGCGTTCACGAGGCTGGCTGTTTAGATTTCATCTCAATCACGTTTTGGCAAGTGGTTTTATTCAGTTGACTTCAGTTAAGGAACACGCATGTACAGTATTGCGCAATCTTAAAAGCTGATGATGCAATATGTTGACTTTTATATACTTGTGAAGAACTTTTTAACACACGACATATTAAGTTAAAACAATATATTAATTAACAAAAAAATAAATATAAATAAATATTTTTTCGTTACATTATTATTATTTTAATATCGTTAAGTGAGGCGTAGAAAATAAATTTTAATATACAAGGTGTAAGGGACAACGCTCCACAAACTTTAAGGGCTTGCTCAGTAGATGAAACTGAACAACCTTCCACAAGATTTTTTTTCAGGAAACGAAAAAAAAAATCAGCCTCACCATACAAAATTATAAACTTGATTGGACAGTTTGTATGGCGAGGCCGATTCTTTTTTTCGTTTAACAAAACTAATTTAACTAATTTTAACAAAAGTACAAGTGCAAGAAAAATATCTTCGAAACGAAACTTATTTTAGTTTTAACTCGCTGATTGACTAACGCCAGTGCGAAAACGTAGGCATTTATGTTAGTAAGAGGAGATTTTTTTAACGCCCGCAAAAATATTGTTAGACATTGTGCCAAAATGTGAAGCTGTCAGTCTGTCCTCCCGACGTTTAGCCTTCCTATTTCTACCATGTCATTGTCACCGCTTTTGCTAATTATGGTCACGACATTGATATTTCACGTAACTGATGGATATGAAAAACGGTTTTAATTGCGGACGTTTACTTTCATGACACCTGCGAAGTTTATGCAAACATATGATTAACTTTTACATATGTAGGTACTCCATCAATCAGCTAGATATCTTACAACACTTGGTGTAAAATAGACAAATTCTAATTGTTAACAGCTGTCAAAATCGTAGTCGCCATTTTTAGTGTAACAAAATGGCTGCCTGTAGGTATGCTATGAATGCATTATTTGAAAATTTTATTTAAATCAAGCTGGAGGTATGTTCAGCGTGAAAATACCAATAAATATTTGTAACAACCGATAGTTAAAATAATAAAAAATTAAAATCAGTAGGTTCAGTGTTCAGTAAACAAACAAACATCATCTCTGTCATTTTGGCTATGCGTCACACAATTAATCTTACCTGTGTCACCCACGCGTTCAGTTTTAGACGCAAAATTTCATGATAGTTTATTTTTTAATCATGACTAAGAGTGGTGACTAGTTTACCCATCCTACCTACCTAAATTTTTTTTTGCTTCATCAAAGCTTTTGTCTTATGCGAAGTAAACATAATATTGCAAATATGTATATAGGTAGGTATTTCTATTGACTTGTATTTGCGCAATAAAATAAAACCAATGTACCTATGCTTAAGAAATTCAAAATAGTATCTAATACCTATCTATTGCAGCCTACTTTGTATATAAATGTGACCCTCTCGCTTCACTCTAGAGCGGAAAAAGTCATTGGAAGATGTGCCAGCTCAAAACAAAACCCTGTTCATACATTCTTGAGCTTGTTTACGCACTCTGGAATATCATTCATCTTCCACATACATTTCTAAGCTCTATTTGGTTGTAGATAGTCTAATAAACATTCAAGATTTCAAGGTCCTGATTTAAACATACAAAAGGTGATAAAGAGGAAGCTAGTTATTCATACACTATGCAGCGGATCTATATCATCTAATGTCAAGTTCATTCTAACCTCGCAAGCGCTGGAATTAATTTGAAAAAATCGGTCTCGTTCGTAAGTGTAATCATCCGGTCTTGACGCAAGGTCGAGTCACTCAACTGAGTGACACTGCCCATTGTTTCTAGAGGGCCCAGCCTCTACTATTTCATATATTAAATGGCTCGACCTACTCAAGCCCCCCTGTTTGTTACTTGTTGGTATTCAAATGTATATCTAGATTGAATAAATACTAACCTACTTACATTCGTTGTCTAAAAGTAAACCATTGGTAAAGTCAGGGTTAAAAGGAGACAATTGTCTCAACCAAGGCGCCAGTTTTGAAAACAATTCCCAGTAACTTAAAACGACACTAAGCTGGAAACTACTTATGTCACAAACAAATAAACCTTGTATTTTTATGACGTGCAAGTAAAATAAACTTTAAGATGATGGACAATTAATATCGCTGACCGTATACGAGTATGTATTTATGTTCAACAGGGCTGTGCGCTTACTCTTATCTGGCTTTAGTATTTAAAATAGGATTTTATTTATTCTAGAATGCTCTTCATAACTGAAAGTTATTCAGAGTGTTAACAAGGTCGGTACCTAACGTACGATCAAAGACACTTCCGCCTGACCACCGCCAAGTTCAGTTTCGCTTGCACTCAAAACGAAGACTTCAAAGGGTTTGGTTTGACCTCGCGCCACAGGATTCAAGCGAAATTTTTTTAAGTGATCAGGCAGAACGACCGCGATGGTACCTGTGACCTAATTATGTTATACTTGTTAATGTACCTAAAAAAAAGACTGAGTAAACAGAGGCCTAATCAATTCTGAGTCTGAACTTTTTGTCATCTCATGCTAGTATAGTAAAATATTTACCTTACTCTGACTCATAGGAAAGGCAGCATAGTTAATCACAGGCGTATCATTGTAAAGTTTGATAGAGCTACTTACCCTACCGTTAGTCAATGTTTACTAACGAATGTTTTGCTAAAAGTGCACGTGAACTACGTTTCAGGCGCGTGCGCACGTGTACTTGGCATCTCACGAGTTGTCACTCAACGGCCTCCACGCCCCGTGATCATCAAGCCAATAGCCAATAATGTATTGTCGTCGTAAATAGACATTATATGGAATCTTGAAACCTGTCCAAAAACAAAAACTAACCGATCTATTGTTTAAAAACTTCATCGTGAACGTATACTGAGGTTAAATATTAATAATATAATATTCCACAACTATCACGCAACGCCGTCTAGTCTCAAGCTAAGCAAAGTTTGTGTTATGAGTACTAGACAACTGATAAACATACTTAGGTATATATTTCTAAATAAGTACATACCTAATATAGATAAATTACACCCAGACACAGAACACATAATCGTGCTCATCACACAAAGATTATTCCTGGGTGGGAATATAACCAAGGACAAATAAGGCCACTAACTAATGGACCAACAGGCCAATCAAAAAAAAATTGTTCAAAAGAATAGTTTTTTTTTTGTAGGAATTCATCAAATGAATTTCCTGCTCTGGATCCATCCAGCAGGAAAGTGGTGGGAGACAGTGTCAAGTTTTACTAACTTATACTTACTTGTGTTTCTTCGGTTGCCCTTTGGCTTCCAGGGCTACGGTGATTCTTGCTAACAATCTCGTAGAACAGTTGTGCTTGTCTGTATAATCTAAGATTAAGTAGCAGTGCTCCTAACCCCTAATTTAATAAGGAGTACCCACACTACTAGTTCACTTTACGCTACCGTTTCATGAGGAGATGTTTACAGAGGCAGAAATTCTTTCATTCTCCCTGATGTTAAGAAATGTCAGTGCTCTGACTGAACTGGAACTGACTCTCCTAATCTTTCTGAGTAATTTTTTTACAAAATATCTTAGCAGATGTATTTCAACCTCATGCGACGAACAATGCCAAGTCAATACTATGGTTTAGTCAGAACATGAATGAGAAGCTCTTTTATAAACAACAGTTTTTTTTTTAAAACAATGCTTGGTTATTACATTCCATGATTTCTTTGTCCTATGATTGCATTTTGGTCTGAAAAGTATCTGAGACCGACCAATCTTAGTAACTGCTCATTATATGCTTTGAGTTTCATATTATGATTATCTACGTAAACGTTACAGAGCCTTTTCAATATGGGGTTAAAAACTGCAAATTTTGGAAAAACCAAATCCGTGGCACGGAGTTAACACCATTATTTACTAGTGCCTTAAGTAGGCTCACTTCCTTAAATTGTAGGCAATTGTAGTATAAACGGTTTTTCCTCAAATATTTGTCCAGTAACATTGTGTCATACCTACCCACTAATCTATGATAAATCCAGTAACGCGACTTGTTTAACTCCTTGTATAGACTTGTTTACGTTTCAACTATGTTTAGATAACCACCTAAAATTACGACGCTGATAAAATATATCTATGATGTATCTTTCAAGTAACCCGTGAACTAATCTGCGCATTACCATTATCAAATTAGTACAGCTATAAATAAAAGTAGTTAGTTGGAAAGTTCCCTAAAAAATCTTGCTTGAAATTCGGAACGAATGTGAACCAAATAATTTGACGAAAGGTCGCCACGCTGCTAAAATTACTTAATTTGTGAAGTATTTAAATACTTACTTACTACTTCCTTGCCGATTTCAGCTACGGTATCTGGTTATCAGTTCAATTATCGGTTGCGATCATGTGCTCTAAGGTGGCTGACATAGCCTATCTTTGCCAACTTGCGTGCAATGCTTTAGTTATACTTCCTTGCCGATTTCGGCTTCGGTATCTAGTTTCTGTTATCAGTGTAACATGAAACATGTTATGTGGTTGCGATCATGTGCTCTAAAAGTCGGTGAGCAGTTCACACGACTGCAATCGGACTGCACGTATGGTTTGCAGTTCTATTGCAGTCGTGTCAACTGCATTCACACTGCACTTAAACGGCACTGCATTTGCAGTTGGATTGCAGTTGGAATGCGGTCCATCTGTTTAGACCCTAAAATGGCAGACATAGATTGCCTGACATAGACTATCTTTGCCGTAAAGGTGCTTGCACAGCGCGGACACGTCCAGACACTATTGTTGTATGGTCTGACATGTTGGAGAGCGGCTTATTTTTGATGGTCTTTCGCCTGACGTCGAGATCTGTCTTCCGCTGGTCTTGAATTTGTGAAGCAAGAAATCTGGCCAATTTAGTTGAGCTATGCATACCAATTCCGAGTGTTTACCTGGCCGGCATGACCGACCTGACCAGTATTTGGGTACTGTGTGGCCAATCAAGTCGAACTGCTCAACAAGTAGGTCTCGCATGGTTGCGCTCTCAAGGATTCCTCTCGAGTTTTTACGGCCACACCCAGTCACACCTCTCCCCAGTCAGTTCACAGACAATTTCAAGTGCTAAATCGTTCAGATCCGGCTTAGTACAAGTCTAATCTATTTTGCGATTCAATTCAATTGTGGTACGGGACGCGACATTATGTGCAAATAAGGACGGCAGACGAAGAGGCTATTTTAAATCGTGTTTCACACTTTGTTACGTTCTACGCATCTTGCCTATTTACGAAAATCATACCTAAATGATTTTCGTAAATAGGCAGTAAGAATGGGGATTTTTCAGGAACTAAATTAAAATAGATTTTAAGCAAAGGGAACAAAATCATTAATGAAGATTTTCTATCTTAACCTACATAATTCACTTTTACCATATATCTACATAATTTAATTAAAAAGTCATTGGATTAAATACATATTTTCAATAACAGTGACATGTGCTAATAGAATCCAAAAAAATCCAAGGTTAGAAAAGTGTTAAAATACGTACAGTTTTCAGTCAAAATAATAACGCTGAAAACGTTAGGCAAAGACGCAACTATTCTACCTAAAGTTTTTAAATTCAATCCATACAGGCTTGAATTGAATATCTTTGAATTATAAATAAATTTGAAATATTCTAAGTGGTTCACGTTTTAAAGCAAAACATTATGTATTGTAATGTATCTTTTGGACACAAATCTCGAATGTATAATGCCAAAGTTATTTTTCAGGGACGTCAAAGTCGATTAGAGTAGGTACTTATTGACTATTAATGAAGTTATTTTTTACTACATTTATAATATAAGGTATACATTATTACATTAGATATTTTAGATTATGTGAATTTAATTTATGTACCTACCTACCTCCATGATATTGGACTAATTCGCAAGGTATAAAAGGTACTAGGATTGCAGAGTACGCTAGGAGCAAATAGTTTTTCATCATTATGAGCAAAACGCGCGAAGTTAGAATATCGTTCTTGGCATTTCAGGCTGATATAATATTTTCATCTTAGGTAATTGTAGTTTATTATTGGATATCACGGGTCTTTAAACTTTCAAGGTGACTCTAAAGAAGAGTCGAGTTCATTTAACTTATATTGATTAATGAGAGACGCAGAAACCAGAGTTTAGGATGTAGAAATAATAACTAATTTTGAAAACACCGTCACGTTTTTTTGGGGCCTTGCCAAAACGTTGCGTATGAAGCTACCTCATAATGTGGGTGTGGCAAACTCTGTGTTCGTATATTTATTTAGATACTCTCTACGTTTTCTCGTGATCGTATTGATGTTCTTCTTAATAAATAACCCATTTCTGAAAATACGAAAGCAGTTGAAAAGAATTTTATTTTGTTTACTTAAGGGGCCGGCGGAGGATGAATTTCCATACAAACGTAATACCACGCTCATTTGCAGTTGGAGCATATTTCCAACATATTATGATGATATTTGGTTATAGACAATATTTATCTAGGTTCCTACGTCTTTCTTTTTTAAAAAAACAAAAAGAAATTTAAGCAAATTGTATTTCGCACTTTTTTATAGCGTAAATGGCAAAACATGCCATTTGGCTTTTCTTGTATTAAAAATAACAATATTTCTAATATTCTCGACGTAGGAACCTAGATAAATATTGTCTTTAACCGAATATCATCATAATATGTTGGATATATGCTCCAACTGCAAATGAGCGTGGTATTACGTTTGTATGGAAATTCATCCTCCGCCGGCCCCTTAAGTCATACCTATAAACAAAATTATCTTATTTGTTCTGATGCAATTCCTATTACCATGTCGTAAATCACATTAAGAGACTGCACAACTTAAACAAGGATTTTCCAAAGCATAGACTGTTTAATAAAATCCATTAAATATTACTAATTCGATAGTCACACTATTTCAATTTATGATTGCAAATAAGAAAGCTTCAAACATTTGACGATCGTGACAGATATGTTTTAGCGTCTCATACGTCAGGAGGCGTGTCTATTCTTGGTCAATAAAGTTAATCAAAGTAACCTAATCATCCTTGTTGTCGGTGGAAATGCGCACAACTTGTGACAATGATCATGTGTCGTCACATAAGTGGTTTAACTATTAGACCATCGTGACTATAGCCACAAGAAGCTATTATGGGGGGCAGCTCCTGTCACAATAGCGATCGTGCCACGCTATTGTCATAGGCTATATTTGTCACAAATATTGACACTGTCACGCGACTACATAAAAGAACATCACGGATTGAACTGTATTCCGCGATAATTGTTTGGACAATATCTTCTCGCAGTATAGGAACTGAGTTTTTCTGCAAAAGGATTTTCATTTTACATTAGTTTTTTTTTTTTTTTGTGAAATATGACCAATTTTGATTGAATTCGAACTGTTGATTTTAATTTACGTTAATTGCTTGATGATAATTTGGAAAGTTACAAAAACTTCCGAATTTAGTGTTTTACTGAAAACATACATTATTAATTAGCGAGAGCTTTCCATTTCATTAAAGGTATGTTTACTTTATTTCGTGATTTAATGATGGGATTCCAACTAAACGAGGCACACGAATTTTGTAAAATTCGATATTTAAAATAGTCAAGTAGATACTTAGGTATACGATATTTAGGTATTTTTCATTTTGGCCGACATTGAATCAGTAAAAAAAGTCTGAGGAAGGCGTGTTTCGTTCACTGTGTCACCGTGTCACGTCAATTAAAAAAAATATATATATTATTGTTCAAAGGAAAGCCCTTGAATTACAGCATGTATTATAATAATAAAAAATACAATCGACTTCAATGCAAAAAAAAGCACTGACGTGTGCATAATAACTTTAATTTCTGAAGTCGGTGTTTCTATAGTAGTTTTGTCTCTTCTTTATTTAACACCGACTTCTTTAACACCTTTCAATCAAAAAAATAATTTTCAGAATATTTGATAATTCAGAGATATCGGTAACCGAGATAACATAGATAAAAAAAAATACATTCAGCCGAACATAGAACCTCTTTCTTATTGAAGTCGGTTAAAAACAAAAGAGAATTGAGAAAGTTTAATATATACAAGGAAAGATAAAACACCTTCCTGAAAAGACTCAATATATTAATTCTAACTTAAATGTTAAGTAATATGCAGGTACCAAAAAGTATCCCTACATAAAAACTACTATCAGATACACACTTTATTGTACACCAACAATTATTATTTTACATATACAACAATTATTTTACAGACCATCATTGTACCAAAAACAATGATGGTCTTATCACTGACAGGTATTTCAGCGATAATCGCCAGACAGCCTACACCTTACAGGTAGATCTACCTATCGTCAGACAGCCTATACCTTTATAGGCTGTCTGGCGATAGGTAGATCTACCTTATAGTTATTACTAATTATCGCTAAAGACGTCTAGAAACGGATGTGTAAGTGTAAATATTATGATATGCACTAAACATTGTCCATGCCGAAATTATTAGTAACGGTAGCCTCTACCACCCCCAACTAGTGTTACAGTTAGGTAGATATAGTTCCAAACTAGTGCTCTGCCCAGCTTCAAAGCGGACAAATTAAACTTAAACCTTTCTCACTAAACTTCCTAGTGAAAATAAAATTCGCAGCACAGTTTAGGAGGAGTTTGATACACGTGCAAATTAGCCCTCAGCTCCATAACACACTCAACTACGGCTCGTGCGAATTCCCGGCTTCGGTTACTATGACAAACTTTCTGCACATGGTTTAAAATTAACCTAATATTGCCACTTCGAAGTTGGCATTCTGAATTATGCGCATATTCACAACTGGTGCTGGCTGGTGCTAGTATTTAGAAAATTGAACTTCGCATTGCGATTCGTCGTTTCATGTATTTGTGCTACGTTATATCTAACTAGCTTTTGCCCACAACTTTGTCCGCGAACATAAAATATAGCCTATGTCACTCAGGAATAAAGCAGCTTTCTACTGGTGAAAAAATTTTAGCAATCGGACCAATACTTCCAGAGATTACCAAACAAAAAAACATAAAAACAAACTTTACCTCTTTATTATATTAGTGTAGATTTGATTCTGTAGCGACATCTATGACGTAACATTAAAACTAAAATTCAAAATCCTGTGTGCGGTCTCGTGGTTAGTGGCCCTGACTGCTATGCCGGATGTCCACCCAAGTCAAATGTTTGTGTGATGAGCGCGATCATTTGTTCTGCATCTGGGTGTAATTTATCTACAATATGCATGTATTTAGAAATATATAAGTCTGTTTATCAGTTGTCTAGTAACTACTCATTGCACCAGCTCTGCTTAGTCTGGGACTCGATGACGTTGTGTGAGAGTTGTGGAATAAAAAAAAGACTATCGGGCAGTTAGACAAAACACCTGCCTTGTCAGAGGATCCTCCCTTTTCGATGGAAGTTTGCAGGACGCCGACTTAATTTAAGCACGCAACCTTCTGATACCCCAAAATACCCCCAAAATTACAAGAGACGTGAAACGAATTATAGAATATTAGTTTTTATTTGTAGAATGATTGCCAGGAATTTCCTGAAAGATATTATACACAGTCAGGGACAGAGCTACCTCTGTCTCAAAAACACACGAGAAACTGACGAAAAGTATTTTCCCCTTACTGCACCTGGCTTTAAGTCAAAATTCAGTGGACGTACAAAGTTGAATTCGTAAAGTTACCAAACAATACAATGTGTCTGCTTCATAAAAGCATGCGAATGCCATAAATTATAAAACAATGTGATATTTTGGGGTTACGCATCGCGAATACAAAAACGATATCTCATGTAACTAAAACTGTAGAATTGAACGATCGACCCATGAAAATTAATATAAAATCAAATCACGTTTACAGTTTAGAACTTTGATTCAGTATTCTACGTTTTATAGAGTTAATAAAATTATTTTTATGGTAACGTATCACAATAGGATGTTTTATTAATTTAAGATATCAAACTATCTGATAAAGATCTTCAGTTATCGTCGCCATCAAAAATACTTTGAGTTACTCTGTGGATGTGCTCGTGCTACTCATTATTACAAAATTCGAGCTTGACGGTTTTTTTTGCAGTGCAGCAACCGGTTCCTTCAAAAATTTATTTTTGAAACCAGTTCAATCCAGTATCATGCGCAATCTGTCTTGTCGGCAAACAGAGACATATATATTTATGTACATATATATTCCTTCGAATATTGAGCCAATAACGTTCTTAAGCCAATACAGTAAAGTTTAAAGTTGTTTAAATGATCAAGGAAACAGTTTGGTTTGACTGAATAAAATTAGGGGAACTGAATCGCATGAGCATAAAGCATTGAATACTTTTACGAGTCATTTTTTTGCAGCCGACAAGGTAGCTCTTAATTTATATCCTAGATTCCGTAATGTGATAAAATTCTACATTTTCGTGTACCTCAAAATGCGTTACTAACTCGTAATGACCATTTAAGTTTTGAAATTGAGCCTTCTTCTCATAACGAACATATCAAATTATTTTTTGACAAGCATGAGACATTAATTTTTGACAAGCATGAGATATTAATTTTTGACTAACAAAACACATTATTTTTGACACACTAAGAAGATTAAGAAAAGAAAATATGTACACTAGGTACTCAAAATTTTGTAGAGCCTTGACTGATCTGAGGTATAGACTCACATGGTCAAAGTTCTAGTCAACTTTTAAAAATTCGCCAACGTTAATAATCCTGTGGGAGATGTGTGTTTCGTACTTACGCGGCCGCGATGGCTATTTATGTCTTCCCGAAATAGCAACGGCTTGGTCACATGGCTACCGAACCGAGCCCCTGCAACGAATACCGTCTGACGTCACTGCAGCGTCACATTCAATGAAACTTGTGTACATTCCAAATTGTGGCACATTACCAGCCAATTTGAAAGCGAATCCTAAACACCATCCTCGGAACAGTATCCATAAAATCTCAATCATTTCCTTTTTTTTAATGCGATAGTTAAATGATTTTTTCCTTTTTTTTCAGAAACCTCAAATGCGGCCGATGATAGTTGAATATGACCCCAAGAAAAAAGGAGTTAAAAATGACTTATCAGATGTCGTTATGGTCAAGTAAGTGACTATGTTCCGTATACTCTGCAACGAGGATGCCACTAGAACGACAATCATTGAATCCGCTTTGATTGCCCATTTTGTGTTGTCAATAATTAATTTCAGTTTGATCTGGTGCCACATCCGATCAATGATTATGTTGTACTGCTTAGTAATTAATTAGAAATTTAAATCAACATTAAAGCATGCTTCACAGCTTACCTCATTTTTTGTTTCTGTTCAACAATTGATATTTTGATTGTGGAATATCTTATCAGTTTTGCCTTAAACCTAATAATTTTGACGTTTTTATTTCTACAGGACATTGAAAAGAAAACGTATACCTATTAGATTTTATTACCATGGTTAAATATCGTAAATCGGTAGCTCTTATAAGTTCATATGAGGGCGGTCCTAGGCGTGCCGGCGGCGGCGCGCGGCTCTGCTGTCGGCCGTCTTGGTCGCGTCTCACTGTTTGTTGACAAATTTATGTTTTGTCGTGGTATTTTATATTGTATGTTGACTGTTAAGTACTCGCTCCTTAAAATGAGTAAAAATGCTCGAAGCTGTACGGAGACGATCCGGGAAGACGAGTGCTGCTTCCACGAGATAAATGTCGTTCGTCGACCTTGATCATCTTGCAATGGACTCATACACCGGTACATCATTCCATTTTATGGTTTCAATTTTGTTTATTTAATTCGTTTTGTTTGGTAATGGTAAAAATTTGGAGATAATTGTGTACAAACAGTGCCCAAGTCCGCTGCCACCGCGCCGACGCAACGCCGGCCGTGCGCGGCGGGCTCCCGTGCGCCATCTCTGTTCAGGCTCGGGATTGGCTCGCAAACTGGCGATTTGTACAAATTTGATTTAGCTTTATGTTCTGTTTACATATCTCTACCTTATTTCTTACTAATTTCTGTAAACCTAGAGATACAATATGATAGAATTATATTATAATTCTTGTCCAAATTATTTTTTGTTACTGTTTAATCCAATCATCAATATATCCCCATTGTCCAATTGCCACTTGTGTCCGTTAAGTTTATAGACTTCATATTTTTGACTATAACGTAAAGCTGTATTGAATTTAACGGTTGAGCCATCTATTTGTAAATGCCGAGTCTTAACAGAGTGAAGCGCATACAAACAAAATATATTATACTTTATTTTGGAGACCATAATGAATGTATCACACTTCACACCACAACACTCACACAGAGTAATGCAGCTTACAATCAGTAAAAATCTTGATCATCCGCGAACAGTTCATAGTAGCCACAGAATCAGTATTGCGATGCGAGTAGTGTCATGTATCTTGAGACCCGCGACATCCACACCCCGTTCGTTTCACATTTTAGCTTCAAATGTGGCGCTTTATGTGTTCCCGCTACCATTACATAGATCTGCTTTAAATTCAATAAGATAATAGAAACTACACTTTGTTACCCACCTCACTTCTAACCTATCAACACCACTTTACTTAGTTTGTAATGTAATGTTAGCCGAGACACTTGTTATAACAGTATTTGGGGAATGTTTTACAGGTACAAAGTTGACCCAAATGAGATCCCAGTGGAACAACAGGCAGGCTCCACCCTGCCCCTCATGGAGATCCCGGGCAGGGACATTGAGGCTGATGAGGACTATAATCCTTTCGAGCATAGGAAGTTGGCGCATCCTACATCGTAAGTATACAATTACATGGTTAACTATTGAAGCGTGAATACGCTCGTTAATATTATTTATGTAGTACTTCATTAACAATATTAATTGCTCACTTTTCTTTCCAGGGATATGGATACCCTAATTCATTTGCTGAAAGGATCCCTCGGAAGCGGGATCTTGGCTATGCCCATGGCGTTTCACAACGCAGGTCTATATTTCGGCTTGATAGCGACGTTCGCCATCGGAGGTATTTGCACCTACTGTGTGCACGTGCTGGTGAAGACTGCGCACGAACTCTGCCGGCGGATACAGAAACCCTCGCTAGGATTTGCTGAGACCGCTGAAGCTGCTTTCTTATGTGGACCACCTGCGGTGCAAAAGTTTTCTCGACTTGCCAAGTAAGTAGAACACACTAATTTGTTCCCGATATCCTTAGTCTACAGCCAAAGTGCAACAGAGTGGCTATTCAAGTTTTTATATTTATGAATGGATGCCAAACAATGATTCCGTATTTAGAAAGACCGTACTGATATTGAGATTTATGACCTTAAAAACCATTAAATGCATATCTACAATTATAAAATTGGTCATAGGCCTCCACCAAGTGTCGCCACAACGAACGATCGCATTCCCGCGACTCTCACCAGGTCATCGGTTTACTTTGTGGGAGGCCTTCCAACGCTTCGTCTTCCGGTGCGCGGTAGCCACTCTAGAATCTTTCGGCCTTATTGACCATCCGTTCGACGAGCAATGTCTCCTGCCCACTGCCACTTAAGTTTGTCGATTCTTCGATCTATGTCGGTAACCTTGGTTCCCCTTCGAATATCTTCATTCCTGATGAATTCACGCAACGAAATTCCGAGCATAGCCCTTTCCATTGCTCTTTGGGTGACTGTAAGCCTACTGATGAGGCCTATTATAGGCGACCACGTTTCAGTGCCATATGTCATCACTGACAACTCGCACTGAGAAAATACCGCGCAGCTTACCCTAACGCTCCCCAGCCGAGTCGGATTCGACGATTGAGTTCTTTCTCAAAGTTAGACCTACCCAGCTGGATTGTCTGTCCCAGGTAATCGTCTACAAGTTCGAGTATAGAGTCTCTGATCTTGATCGGAGTGGGTGCTACATGGTTATTTACCATGATTTTGGTTTTGTCTATATTCATTTTAAGACCCACTCTTTCGGAAGCTCTACTATGGTCATCGAGCATTGTACTGAGTTCCTTCGTAGTCTCAGCCATGACTACTATATCGTCGGCAAACTGAAAGTGATTGTTGTACACGCCATTGACATAAATGTCTAGCCCTTTCTAGTCCAGAACCTAGAAGACATCCTCCATAGCAGCCGTAAACAGTTTCTAAGAAAAGACGTTTCCCTGCCTTACATACCCACTGCAAAAGGATAAGTTTCGAATACAATTGCCAAAACGGATCTTGAGCGCTCGGCGTCAGAGTGGGGATCGCTTTGCGCATTCCATACATTGGCGAGCCAATCGTCTTTGTTAGATACATGCAGCAACGCAGGGAACGAATTAGGAGTGACGTCTATGACGCGATGGCGCGACGAGCCAATCACTGACACTCCCCGCCCCCGCGTTTCACTTCGCACCACTAAAGAGACCGAATATTTGACTTCTGCGCAACCGCTCAAGATCGGTGATGGCAACTGTACCAGTCCTGAAGTTGGACTGAAATAATAATGTTTTCGTACATACTCTTCAGCACCTCAATGAACCGATTGACTATCGGTTCTGTAATCTGGCACTGTTGGTGAGACTGCAGTACAGCCTAAGTCTCGATCGAATCAAAAGCTTTCTCGTAGTCCACAAACGCTATTCAGAGAGGCAGGTTATAACTCCTTGGTCTTCTGTGTAACCAACCAAAGCGTATGTACGTGGTCTACGGTGCAGACAGTTCGTGATGACTCTGGAAAACAACTTGTAGAAATGGCTCAGAGCTACTTGTAGAAATGGTTAAAATACATCAGCGAACTACTTTATATCTTTTTTAGTTTCGTATTTACCTGTATTGCTTGGTAAAAAACATGTCTAATCTAAATCTTGATCCGACTATTTTAAGGATAGCTAAAGTAGTCTAAAGTACAGTTAAAATAAAATCGTTACATACTACACATCATTACTTTGATAATTAAGACTAAAAGTAAGATTTACATTAACAATAAACATTTTTAATATCATTAATGTAAAACTTTACTAAGACGCAACTGAAAATCTGGACGTAATGGATTTTGTCTACTATCAAATTCGAACTAAGCGTTCAGATATAATGAAATACCTAGGATCATATCTATTACTTAGAAAACTTAATATGTAATTTTTATTTTTTCAGGGCTATGATCAACTGGTTCCTTGTCATTGACTTGCTGGGTTGCTGCTGTGTCTACATCGTGTTTGTCGCGGAAAACGTTAAGCAAGTGGTTAATTTCTACGCGGAGGGAACTGACTGGTACGGCATCGATGTCCGTTACTACATGGCTGTTCTTCTTCCACTGCTCATCCTCATGAATCTGATAAGGAACTTGAAGTATTTGGCACCACTATCCATGGTTGCTAACTTACTGGTTGGAACTGGAATGGGAATTACCTTTTATTATCTATTTCAAGATATTCCTAGTTTAAGCGAACGCTTACCTTACACTCGTATCGAGCGCCTACCAATCTTCTTCGGAACTGCCATCTTCGCTTTGGAAGGAATTGGTGTCGTCATGCCCCTGGAAAACAACATGAAGACCCCCACCCACTTCATTGGATGCCCTGGCGTGCTTAACACTGGAATGTTCTTCGTGGTCTCCCTGTACGCCTTTACTGGATTCTTCGGTTATTTGAAGTATGGTGATGCCACCGAAAGCAGTATTACGTTGAATCTCCCGCAAGATCAAGTGTAAGTAAACGAATACATTGATATGAAACTCTGTGTCTTTTTAAACCCGTATCGTAGAGTATATTTTGATCATATTTAAAAGTTAACACATTTAAAAATCTGCTCAAGCTGATGTTTTAATGGTAATGGTGAGACAAATTTTAACTAAGAAATAAAAATGGCGGTTTGACAGTTTACGTAACAAAACATGACAAACGGCTTTATTTATTCTTGTGTTAAAAAATATCTGACTATTGAAAAATCGCGGGAATCCGATGGATGCGCGATGCACAGGACCGGTCGTTGTGGCGACGCTTGGGGGAGGCCTATGTCCAACAGTGGACGTCTTTCGGCTGATATGATGATGATGATGATGATGATGATGATGATTGAAAAATCACCCTTAAGTCGAATAATCGTTCAAAACAACATTCAATCTTTGACAGTCATATTTTTTTTGCAATCTCTTCTAGATTACTGTACTTTCTGATTTAATTTAAATTGCTTTCACTATAAAACGTACCGACTCATACTGTATTTGAATTAAGCCATTTGTTGAGCCAAGGAATGCGATCGCTGTTGCCGAAATCGGCTAGATGGCATCATCACACACTAGAGTAATGTTCTACAAAATACTAATAGCTCAAAACCCAAACCATGTTTAAATTGTTCTTAAATATACCATGATTTTAAATTTAATATCTTATTACTTACAGATTGGGACAAAGCGTTAAACTAATGATAGCGGTCGCCATATTCTTCACATACAGTCTGCAATTCTACGTGCCTATGGAGATTATTTGGAAGAGCGTCCGCCACTTTTTTGGAGCCAAGAAAAACCTCGCCGAATACAGCATTCGAGTCGGACTCGTCATGGTGACCTTGACCATAGCTATCGCAATGCCTAATCTTGGTCCATTTATCTCACTGGTCGGCGCTGTCTGTCTCTCTTTCCTTGGCCTTATCTTCCCAGCTGTTATCGAGACCGTCACTTACTGGGACAGGCCTGGTCTTGGCCGCTTCAACTGGATTCTGTGGAAGAACATGTTCTTGATTTCTTTCGGTATTCTTGGTTTCTTAACGGGATCTTATGTCAGCATTTTGGATATAATCCAAGGTCAGAAAAAAGACTAGACGCGCATGACCATTTCATAGAATAAGGCTCAATAGATATGATTTAGGCTAAGGCCGATTTTTAAGTATTATGGCTTTGATGGGTTAATTCGATTGACTATGGCTTCCATTTTAATAAAAACTTTTTCAAATAATATTTTCGTTTTACGTATGAATCACAAACACCATTTATTGCAAATTAAATCTGCACAAATAAACTCATCTAAAGTTTCGTCGACCTAAGAATTATCGTAATGTTAATTTCGCTTTTAGTATTTTTCTATTTGTGGTAACCACCACTTTTATTTTGTGTAGCAAAATTGTCCTCTTATTAAAATTGAGTTTTGTATTTAATGCTCAATTTGTATTATTTGAGATAAGCATTATTTACCTAATTTACGTTTTCAGTTGAAAATTTGTTGATGCGAAGCAGGTTGTGTATTCCTATCTCTTACATTTATTTAACCCCAAAACTCTGTAGCCATTTTAGTTTTAAGCGAAATGTAGATAAATCTACTTTTATAATTTTGTGAGAAATGGTCTAGTGCATTATCGAAATGTGATACAACTTTAGGTTAACAAAAAGGCATTGCGGTATTGGATAAAATGATTGAAAGAATATAAATTGTTTCGAAAATAGACAATATTAATGTGTAGTTGTTAGCAAATTTTTGAACTTGGCTACAGCTTGCCAAGTCGTCCTAAGAATGGATTACAATTTTGGGGTCTAATAGTAGAAACATTGTTCGTGATAATAATTATGGCATTTCCATTACCAAAAAAAAACATATAGGTAAGTATATAACTGCTTATGTAGTATAAATATTCATATCGAGCTTTTTTGGAAAATTATGAACTGAAGCATTTATCTAAGGTACCTATAGGTACAATGTTAAGATCGTCGTCTAGATCGTTAATGTTATATTACAGAAAAACAAAAACTCAGGCTATAAAGTTGGTAAATCTCAATAGATACATAATTTATGTACCTAAAGACTGGTTATAATATTGTATTTTTATGTCACAAAAATATTATTCTCAATCGTCCTTCGTAGTCTCAAAATTGAAGTCGACACCTCTAGAAAATAAGATATGAAAAGGGGTTACTCATCTGTTATGAAATATGTAATGTAACTAATTACGTAAATATCGAAATCTTTATAGGTACGTGATACGTAAGTGGTAACCCTATCGTTCCTCGTACAAGTTTGATTCTGAATATTTATTTAGATACTAACCGAGTGCATGTATGAGAAATACGAATGGCTGACGTTAAAATAAAGAAAATATTGTAAATGATTGTGTGATAGTCATTCTGTATTAGATAATAGGTATTAAATGTGCGACTTTTAAAGTTGGGTCGTTTTCCCTGACTGGTAAATTAATATTTGTTTTAATAGTGACGTACAACCCTGCTGTTGACTCTGTCCTCATCGCGCCCTACGAAGCTGAAGCTGTATTAACTCGTTCAACTCTATAATGGGATATTTGTGACAAATCAATATCATGTACTGCCCCGCCACAGTCTGATATATAAGACAAATAAATGGAGTAAAGCCAATTTCAAATTTTTATGTCATTATACGCAGTTAACAATGAAGATATAAATGTGTAATAGTTTTTGGGGATCCGATGGTGTATGGAGAGCATTTTTTATAGAAAAATCGTGGCGTTGAATGAGTTAAACTTCCATCTTTTCTTCACATCTATTCCGATACAATATGGTCGTTGTCACAGTATTTTGGGATTTAAAGTAATCGTTACCTATATATGAGATGAAGATAAATCAATTTGACTTCTAACAAATAACTAAATTAAAAAAAAATGGAATAAGAGATTGTCGCTTCAGAAAAATTTATTAAATACAAACAATGTTTGTCAATTCTGTATCTACAACATATTTTTTAACTTCATATATTTTTATGTGAATTTTTATTTAGTATCCAAAAATATAAAAATGACACACGGTTATATATTAAATTTATTATTCATGGGATATCATTCCTACATATTTGGTATAAAGTACCAGCCTACCTATTTTAGATACTTAGAAGTGGTTGTTTTGTTACAGTATTAAAATAAATAAGATTAAGGAATATCTGTGTTTTATTGATTAACCGCCTGCAATTTTTAGGATTCACACGAGGCCAATAACAGAGCTGCCTATTGGTCTAGTGGTCCTGACTACTACACTGGAAGTCGTGGGTTCGATTCCCACCTATGATTCTCACCCAAGACAAATGTTTGTGTGTGTGATTAGCATGAATATTTATTCTGTCTTTTTTACGTGTAATTTATTTATAATAATAAGTACATGTCGTACAGTTAATTTGTTAACAACAAAACAAGGCACGCCATCTAGTGGCAACTAGAAGAACTAGAGTTGGCTCGACAGAGTCAGGCGTTTCGGTGTGGCTGCGGCAGGCCATCGCAGCGTGAAGACGTACTGAAACTGGCCTACGTCTTGTTGTTTGTACCTACCTAATATTATAGAGCAATGCATCGGAATTGTATTGAGTAAATTTACTAAATTCCTAGCCGTTTTTATTAATTGCACGATACCCACACACATAGGTCCACCAGGTAGATAATCATAGCTTTAACCACCCCGACGAATCGACACACAAATACCTATCTATTAGTATGTTTATAAGTTGTCTGGTACTCATAGCACAAGCTTTATAAACGTCATTATGGCGGGACCAAATCTTTTATTTAAATGATTTTACCACATAAATTCTGGCACATGTTTAATATGAAATAATTGAGACAAGTTTATTCATTATGTAACCATTTATATACCAAAATGAACTTAACGAAACGTAGATTCTTATTATAATAAAGTTTATTCAAAATGACCTCCACGATTTTGAATAGGTACCTACGGCCTGTATTCAATCTGCGCGGCCAGTCGTCTATCGCAGCACGAACGAGGTCCATGTCAATATCGGCGGCTGCCTTAATCAAGGATGCCTTGAGTGACTCCAAATCAAGATGAGGCTTTGAGCAGGCCTTTTCCTCCAAGTGTTGCCATATCTTGTAATCTAACGGACTCGAATCTGGACTGGAGGAGGGCCAGTCTTCGTGCCGGACGAAGTCGATTTCACGCGCCGCCAGCCAGTCTTGTGTCCTCTTCGCTCTATGAGCTGGCGCCGAATCTTGCTGAAATACCCAGTGCCTGTTATTGAACATGGTATGAGAAACAGGTTCCACAAGGTTCGTCTGGAATGTATTTTGATACAAAACTGCATTCGTTTTTACACCTTTCTCACAAAAATGTACCTACCTCAGTTAAGCCCCAATACGTAACTCCCAACCATACCATGAGCGAGGATGGAAAATGACCTCGTTGGACACGTGGAATACGGTTGCTCGCTTCGTCCCTACTGTGTGCGTACACCTTATCATTTTGTTTGTTGTAGCTCTCTTCTACGGTAAAAATTTTTTCAACCGAATAAAGAATTTCCCGATATTTTTTTCCCGCGTACCGCTTCAAAAAAGCGCGGCATCTCTTCAGTCTGGCGTTCAAACGATGTCCTGTTTTTCTTCGATATGCCCGAAGCCCTAAGTCTTCATTTAACACCCTTTTCACCGTGGTACTGCTTAACCCCATCCGAAGGGCCAACAGTTTCTGTTTACGTTTCGGATTTCTTTGAATTCGCGCCTTCACAGCTTTTATCACTGCTGGAGTCCTAACAGAGCGAGGGCGACCACTACTTGAGCTGTTATCTACAGTAGAGTCTTCATTTTTAGGGTTCCGTAGCCAAATGGCAAAAAACGGAACCCTTATAGATTCTTCATATCTGTCTGTCTGTCCGTCCGTATGTCACAGCCACTTTTTTCCGAAACTATAAGAACTATACTGTTGAAACTTAGTAAGTAGATATATTCTGTGAACCGCTTTAAGATTTTTACACAAAAATAGAAAAAGAGCAATAAATTTTGGAGGTCCCTATACTTAGAACTGAGACTCAAAATTTTTTTTTTCGTCAAGCGCATTCGTGTGGGGTATCTATAGATAGGTCTTCAAAAATGATACTGAGGTTTCTAACGTCATTTTTTTTCTAAATATTCAAGTTTACGCGAGAGACTCTTCCAAAGTGGTAAAATGTGCCCCCCCCCCCCTGTAACTTCTAAAATAAGAGAATGATAAAACTAAAAAAAATATATGATGTACATTACCATGTAAACTACCAACGAAAATTGGTTTGAACGAAATCTAGTAAGTAGTTTTTTTTTTAATACGTCATAAATCTAAAAAAATACACTACATATTATTAAAACATCGATCAAAGCTACAACGAACTACAAGAACTTTTATATTATGTTACTTGCTGCTACGGAACCCTCCATGGGTGAGTCCGACTCGCACTTGGCCGGTTTTTTTTTATTATTATTAATCTAATTCTACTGTATGTGTGAGATACGAATAAAAGTTTTTTCTTTCTTTCTTTCTTTCATTGTATCTTTTGGTTATATTCAAATTTTACAGTATATCAAAAATTTGAATTGGCGCGTAACCGCAACGATGCAACGCAATAACTGCAAAATTACTTTAAAACAGTGGCTTTCTGGAGCCTACTCCTCGGTAACGGCCTGGTTAATAGGTTTGAAAAAAATATATCTATGTTTACTATAGATTCATGAACAACATTATCAAAATTTGATTTTTTCGTGCGATTAATACTTTTGTTTAAAAAATATATTACATGCAACAACATCACATTCGCAACTTTTCCCTACCTACTCCTTCGAAACGGCTTGGATCTTTAGAAACGTTTTTACACATAAAAATTGGTAGTCAAAATATTCTTCAAAGTGAACATTGCATATGTAAATCAAAATTTATTGCTTTTTTTCTATTTTTGTGTAAAAATCTTAATGCGGTTCACAGAATACATCTACTTACTAAGTTTCAACAGTATAGCTCTTATAGTTTCGGAAAAAAGTGGCTGTGACATACGGACGGACAGACAGACAGACAGACAGACAGACATGACGAATCTATAACGGTTCCGTTTTTTGCCATTTGGCTACGGAACCCTAAAAAAGAAAATAGAATAAAACCTGCTTACTGACGACACGGAAGCATTATAGAAAATTGAAACTATAGAATCATGGAGTAATGAATTTTGTTTGTTTGATGAACTTGTAAATATAATACTTATATTTCTCTAATTTATGATTTGGTCGACCAAATTGTCTTGTAATTATCTCACAGATGGTGTAAAAAATAGAGTATGCAACACGGGGATAAAGCTGTCTTTGTCTTGGGCGGCTTAAATTCCTCACTTCACTCAGGTTTCTTTATTAACTCCCTCGCAATGCTCGGGAGTTAATTTTATAAATCCCTCACTATCGTTCGGGATTAAAATCAGCAACCTTCGTTTCGTTCGGAATTCAACATGCCGCCCGCGACTTAAAGACACTGCTTTATCCCCTAGTCACATAAACTACTATTTGTTGAATTTTTCTTATTAGTCCGTTCGTATGTTATATATTTTAATTATCTCCGTTAGAACTGGGAAACTGTTATTTTAGTTTATTGTACAAAGGTTGTGTATAGCTGTTGGTTAAGGCCCTTTAATCATCTGACCGAAACTATGTGAACGCAACTCTCGCACTCGCCTAGGCGGCAGTGCGCAAATTTGTGCATTTATTTGCGGCCAGCAGCGCCCGGAAAGCGCTTTAAATCCATTTTCTCTGCGAGATATTGATTGGTTTACATATGCAATGTTCACTTTAAAGAATATTTAACCACCAATTTTTATGTGTATATGTAAATGTTTCTAAAGGTCCAAGCCGTTTCGAAGGAGTAGGGAAAAGTTGCGAAAAGTTGCGAAATTGCTAAATATTTTTTTTTGACAAAAGTATTAATTGCACGAAGAAATCATGTTGATATTATTGTTCATGAATCTACAATAAACATATATTTTTTTCAACCCAATTGACCTAGCCGTTACGGAGGAGTAGGCCTCAGAAAATCACTGTTTTATGGCACTTTTCGGGCGCTTGGCCCTTAACTGAATAAAATAAAACTAAAATGAAACGAAACGTGAAAGATTTTGAAGCGTTTTTTTTGAAAGCTGACGTTATCAAGATGGTTCTTAGATACAATTTATGAATCTGTTCAGTTGTTCAAGGTCAGCAGCTCGTTTGTTGGCTGTGGCAGGGATCTTAAACACCTAATGGATATATAAATGCCTATTAATAAACCCATCAAAAATAGTTCTATTCGTTTCTCATGACGACGAGAACCTGATGCTAGAACTGGGAAGTGGCTGATGGAACCTTGGAATGCCTACTAGTAAACCCATCGAGTTTGGGCTCATTAGATCCGTCTTAATCAGTTCTAAATATTTTTTCTGATGACAAGGACCTAATGCTAGAACTAGGAGGTGGATAATGGAACCCTGGAATGCCTATTTGGGCTAGACTTGTCTTGACTAGTTCTTTTACTTTTTATAGATTTTATACGACGGGGGCTTTTTCAAATTTTTAATTTTGTTATATTCAAAATTATGAATGTATATAGATTAAACAGGGGTCTAGACTTTAGTGAAATAAGCAATTGATAAGAGATATTTGGCTCATGTATATTTCATTAATCCCATATAGTTACAAATCTTCCGGGATTTTCCAGCCATTCTTATATCAGAATTGATGGTAAACCTTCATTGTTTTAAATCTTGTACCTAACTGATGAAAAAAGCGATTCTGCCATCATGGTAAGTAAATAGAAGCAATTGATAAGTAATTTATTGGCACAATTTCAAAGCTAAATACGACTTTTGATCGGCCATTCTAAAGCTTCATCTTCCTGTGTCAGGAATCAGTTGTGTTACTTATAACTGCAGCGTCATACATTGAAACTTTGCTGGAGAAGGATAGCAATACGTAACTGCCGTGACTTCTAATATTTTCTGATATCCTAGTACACGGCAAACCGATACCACCCCCGCATTTACTATTTTTCAATCAACTGTACTATTTATAGAATGTATTTTTTATAAAGACTAGAGAAATAAATATTCTTTTTTCGTAGGGTGATTGCGCTGATTTTAGTCCAATTATCGAAGTTTTGTGATGTGACACAAATATCTTGAAGTACCCTAATTTATTAGGTACTAGCTTTTGCCCGCGGCTTCGCTCCTGTCACCTGACTACTATATTTTACTCTTCCCAACTCTACCCTACTCTGCCCTACTCTACCCTACTCCACCCTATTCCACACTATTCAGTATATTATTTTAATATACCGTTCAGCCGTTCGGTAACTAACACGACTTTTTATTTATAAAATAATAATAAATAAAACGACTTTACGATTACATTTGTTTCGCAGCAGCTAGTTTTATATATACTTAGACTTTTATTTAATCAACAACATAAACTATAATTAGATAATAAAAATATTTACTCACTTACTTGGTGCTAACTTTTAAGTATGGTCCAAGTAATACGCATACAAACGAATTTCCTCTTTTTCACCCCCTTAAAAATTCAATTATTAAAATGCCCTTCTTAGTGCTCAACTTACATCATAAATGGAAGCCTTAAATTCTAGAAAATTTCACATTCCTAAGCTCAATCGTTTCGGTTGTGCGTTGAAATACATATATATATCAGTCACTCAGTTTCTCCTTTTTATGTTTTGAATAGTAGTTTAACCCCGACAGGCAAAAGGCAGTTTGCTTCATTTACCTATACACTGGTCCCAATCCCAAAACCAGTTCAATCCCTCTAACAAAGTGGACGCCATATGTTTGTTTTCCAGCTTTGCAGGGAACATTTTAGGCTGGTGAACCCGTTGTGTACGATATCTACATACTTCGACGGCGGGAGGTCTTCGAAGTCGTGGTTTTGGAAGAATACATTTTGAAATCACAATTTTGAGAAAATGTTTTCCAACTACCACCAGCGAACTGTAACAGGTTCGTTTCATACAAGCTAAGCTACAGATAGTTATGTGTGGGCTTGTGTCTGACACACTCACCTACAATCCTAGGACTAAGGTCCTTCGGAGTTACCATGACGTTCAAAATAAGATGGTTTCATTCTTATTCCAGTGTGGGGCAAGAGACAGAGCTATACAGGTTGTGTAGCGCCATCTCTTACCCACACTGAATAAGAATAAAACAATCCTACTTTAAACGTCACGGTCTAAGTCCTTGTGTAGCGTACGTACCCTTATGCGTAGGAGACTCGTAGTATAGTAGTTTGAATTTCTCGTGAAATCATACGTTGTGGGAAGTACCAGGAGGTTAAAAGTTATTGATTTTTTATTACGCTACTACTCAGCCATTCATAGCCCAGTGCAATGTGTGCAGGTAGACGCCCCACCGTCCTACACAGCCTACATTGTACAGACTTGGGATAGCATAATCAGACTTATAGTGTTCCCACTGCTGGAATTCAGACCTCTTTTTTAAGAGAGAGAATAGGCTGGAAGCCTCCTTGCAGGCCCAATGCAGGTTGCATGTCACATATTTTCGAAATTTTGGTTCTAGGTCATGTCAGTTTCCTTACTATGTTTTGCTTCAGCGTAGAGCAGTGATGATGATGAAATTAATTACTTACTCAAAGTAGTTGATGATGTAGACTTCCAAAGAATACAGCGACCAATATTCTGCAGAAACCGACAGCATTTGTAGACTAGAGTTAAAGTTGTTTGCAAGTCTACTATGTTGTCGCTACCTTCCAATGGTTTTTAAAGTCCTGGTACTTCTCGATCTAATACAGCCCCCGCATTTCCAGTTCTTCAATGAACAGTAGTAAAATTGATTTTAGTACAACTTACGTTGCATTGATACGAAAATCGTGAGTCGGTTTAAAACATTTGGCAATATAATAGTAGATTATGTGACTAGGGGATAAAGCAGTGTCTTTAAGTCGAGAGCGGCATGTTGAATTCCGAACGAAACGAAGGTTGCTGATTTCAATCCCGAACGATGAGGGATTCATAAAATTAACTCCCGAGCATTGCGAGGGAGTTAATAAAGAAACCAGAGTGAAGTGAGGAATTCAAGCCGCCCAAGACAAAGACATAGCTTTATCCCCGTGTTGCATACTCTACTTTTTACACCATCTGTGAGATAATTAACTCTTTGAATGTCGTAATTAGAGACACAATAGAAAGACAATAGCCTTATGTCGGACAGTGTAACTTAAGACATTCGAAAGGTTAAAAGACAATTTGGTCGACCAAATCATATTAGAGAAACATATTATATTTACAAGTTCATCAAACAAACAAAATTTACTACTCCAAAAATCTATAGTTTTAATATTGTTTTTACAACTATCAAGTTTGTAATTTATTTTTAGTTAATCGGTCTTGCCATATTGCGCTGTGATAACCACCCGGGTCTGCTGGTTATTATAACAGCCGAAGGACTATCTCAATTAAAGGAGGCTGTAACACTCAATTCATGTCGTTTTGGGGGATTTGGTATGAAAAATAATGACGAAACTTTCCTACGCGTTCTTCAGTGTTGTTCAAGGCGGTGGGATAGGTGCGGGCTTTCATCAAGTGTATTGGAAAGATCGTATTAGGTTTTTCGTCATTCAAGACATAACATTTCGAAGGTTCCAAAGATCTGTCATCATCTGCCCGCCTCTTCTCAATCAAGACAACAGTCAAATCTACGAATCCTGGAACACAAGCGTAGGGTAGCCAGCTCTTCGGTATTTTATAGGATGCTTTTTATAGAGTGTGCGCGAGAATTGCACGACTTGATTCCGCCATGTCTTTTCTACATTCAGACAACCTGACGTACGGCGACTATCCACCGCTAATATCGAAGGACTGTAACAATTGACCCGCTGCAGTCTAAGCCATATCTCTTGCCACCGACTGTACCAATATTTAAGTAGACAAGTACACCTAAAGACATGTGTTGTTTGCCGTCTTTGAAAAGTCACTCTTACACTGGTACAAAACGTTCCTAGGAAAGATGGTTTGGTGGTCGCATTTTTCGTCGAAATCGCTTATTGTTTCTCTGGTAAAAACTTTTCAATTCATAGTTTTTTTTTTAATTATCTGTATTTTTTTCTACTACGCATTTTAGAACGAAAAATTTTATCAGATTAATATTTAAATTCAAATTAATCAAAAGATTCTACATAAACAAACAAACTTAAACTATTTATACTAAAACCTAAATAAATACCTAACGTATATAAATAAAACACAAAAACACAAAGTGCACTCAGGCGTCGAAGTACTCCTCTACATCGCTGTCATACGGGAATGTGCCCAGAAGACTGGCAGCATTACCACGTTGAATGGCAATGCTAATTCTTTGAGCGAAGAACGAGCCAGCCCTCTGGTCACGCAAGGTGTCTATCAGTCGGCGAGAAATTTCGGACCCCATGACCCAAGCGTTTCGACCCCAAACGGCTCAAAACTGTAATTACCAATAAGGTTACAGTATTTGCGCCGTTTAAGGGTCTCAGCAGCCGCAGCGGCAGCGCCAGCACAGCCCGCCGTACATGGAATGTGGGATGGCGCAAGGGTGTCGACACAGGTTGCGTCCCACACCAGAGGCCTACCCACCTTCCACGGTACCAACGTCATACCATCTGGTCTCTTTCCATCGTCACGTACCAAGCCATTTGGTTCTAATACAGCGGGTACGCCGGCGGTGACAAGAGCTCGACGAATAATATCGTTGATGCTAGCGTGTCGAGCTATGCGGCCTGCGCTCCTGCAGCAGGACAGGCCATGGTGTCCGAGACTGTCGACAGCTTCGCCGCAGTGGCACCGATGTGGAGCAACACAAGGTGCGCCTAAGCGTAGACAGGTTGCGAGCCGAAACGAGGCGTCATCCATCATAGTGCCTATGGTGGATGACGGGAGTGCCTGAAGCCATAAGCCCGACTCCCATTCCCCCACAGCCAGCAGACGCGCACGCTCAGTAGTATTTGAAGCCGTATTAATTAGATTGTTACGTATAATACTACAGAGCGGCACATCCCACCGTCTCTGCGAGGCCAGGTTGTCGGGCAGATCCGTGTTCGGACAAGCCATTTTCCAAGCATTCAACGCATCGGACAAACACGGTACCTCAACATCAACCAGTGAGGAAGATAAAATATTCCTGGTTAATGTATCAGTACCATGCACCGAGGAGAGGAATGCTGGTAAACTTATACTTGCAATTTTGCGGACGCCGAGGCCCCCCATTCGGATGGGAAGCATAGCTTGCTGCCACGCTCGGTCGTCCAAGGCCACATTTAAGATAGAAGAAAGAGTGTTCCTAATAATTTGATCGACTTTTTCCAGAAGTTGTGGGTACTTCCAAAGATGGGAGGAGCGAAGGCTATATGTAAATTTTGGCCCAAAACAACAGTATCGAATAAGTGTAAAAGCCGAATGCATATTAATTTTGAAAAGTCTATCCGAGACGTCATTAAATTTTTTTATTTTCTGCTCAATAAATTTTGGAAAGGATTCATCGAAAATTGGAGAGCCCAGGAGGTGAAGAGAATTCTTATCAGTGATTTCAATATTTGTTGCTATTGTATTAAATTTTGCTAAAGTCGTCTGTCTGTCAGTCGTTTGAGGGAGGTAAATTTCGCATTTTGAAAGATTAAGTTGTAGGCCAATAGAACTGAATTTATTTTCCAAAAAAATTAAATCGTTTAGGACTGTGTCTACATCACCTCCTAGGGTTCCGTCATCTAAATACCAGACATTGAATTTTGAATTTAGCTGCCGAATGATTGGATTTATTGCCAAACTGAAAATGACTGGCCCAAGAGGGTCACCCTGTTGACAACCGACGGCTGATTCCAAAAGATTTTCCTTATATAGTAATTTAGAGGGGTGCCTATAACATTGGTAAAGAAAACTGTAAATTTTGGGTATTTCTTTTTGAACTTCTGTCAACAAGGTATCCCTGTTCACGGAATTAAAGGCATTCTTGATGTCAACCTTAAGGATGACCTCACCTTCACTGCTGTTAAGGTAATTCAGATTAATAAAAAAAACAAAAGAACCCACTGACACCCGTGAAACATCGGCAGCAGTCGTCTCTCACCTTTACCACACCAAGCTTAGCACACAAACCACCGGACTAGCCAATTACAGTGCTCCGCCGAGTCATCCTGTGACCAACTACACACCTGGTATATCGTAAGCCTCTTTAATGGGGGACTCAGACAATAGAAAAAAAGATAGTTAACTAAAGCGGCGACCTGCTGTAATTAATCTGAAAACAAAAGCAAAATTAAAGTTTACCATATATTACTTGGCGGGGCGATCACGTACCTACCGGAAGATGCAGCGTTGGAAGGCCTCCAACAAGGTCGGTCGTTGTGTCGACGCTTGGGGGAGGCCTATGTCCAACAGTGGACGTCTTTCGGCTGATATGATGGTGATCTATGATGATAGTGCTAACTCACTGCTTCTGGTACCTAGATGTCACCTTCTACAAGAGAGAATTAAATGTCAAGAAGGTGAATTTCCAATCTAATGTCTATCTACAAACATCCATAGCATGGCAACGGGTGTTATAAAGAAAGAAAGAAAGAAAAGTATTTTCGACACACTTGCTCAGAAAGTGACTATAATTGCACTATACCTACTTAGATATATAATTTAGCTTGTTACCAAACTGTGACTTTTTGATTACCATTATGCACAAGTGTGATAATGTAGTGATAATCTTTTTTGTTAAACCTCTGATCTCAAATCAAACATTGAATTCGAAAAAAAAAATACATTATGTATTGCGTTCAATAGTACAAATTAGTATCTTGCTTGCTTATTTTATGTTAATTTGTGTTTAAATAAACTATATTAACTTTTACATGTTTAATAAATAAACCTTTCATAAAATGAAAATATTTTTTCTGTTTATAAACATAAGCAACCTCATTCTTATTTTTATTCAAACAACCTAGCTAGAGTAGCTAGTCTATGGCCGCCATTTTGGATGCGCGCGCATAAGAAGAAAGAACAATTTTTTGCCGCCATACTACAAAAAAAAACAGTTTTGCTGATAAAGCAATAATTAATTAATTTGTAAAAAATTTCTTCTCAAGTGTGTCGAAAAACGTCGTATGATACACGTGAATATTGGCGATTACCGTCCTCGGCTCTCATAAGATCCTCGCCTTCGGCTCGGATCTAAATACCGCCTCAGCTGTAATCACCAACATTATACACTTGTATCATAATATACTATTATTTTAGCGCACAAAACATTGTACACAACAAAAACTTAAGGCAAACACAAAACAAAAAAAAAAGTAACATTGTATGTCATGTCACACGTTTGCGCCAAAAAAGGTCCAATAAGTTATCAGGTCCAAATAGGTTATCAATAAGTTTAGAACGTCTGATAAAATAGAACTACTTGCAGACGCGGTTTAGCGTGAAAACTACCAGGGTATTATAGTGCACCAGAAAGTGAAATCTCGAAGAGAAGTCTTAATTTGCGATTTTGTACCTACAAACCTCTTTCAAAGTTTTGGTGTCAATCAATAAGTTTATTTATTTCTGAAGTCTGATTTATTTAATTTTTAGTAAAATTATATTTCCTACCATATGCGAGGCCTGAATCGGTACCAGCATACAATACATAACCGGGAGGTGGGATTTCCAAGAACTTGTTTTATTTACTATTTTGGATTCATCAAGTTTCCATGGTGAACGGCGTGTAAAGCTGATGGCTCAATCCTAAGCCTTACACGCATCAAACAGTTATTGGCAAAATTAGATATGCTCCAAGATATGGGGGCTGGATTGGCATCGCATCTACTAGGATACTATGAATTACCAGAAGCTGTCATTTACATATCCATATATCTCATAAAGAACTGATGGCTCTGGATGTACCGCTTGCAATTATGTAGCTATGTTCAGATATTTTAAAGATGAACACGGAGCCTGATGCCAACACAAGAGTTTATAAAGCGAAACCGTGCTTCCAACAGCAAAGCTTGCAGCTATGTGGATGATATTCCGCGGGTAACGGCGAGGACCTTTCGTGGTGGTGACTGAGGACCTTACCATCAAGTATTAAATTCGAGCAGTTTTTATGAGAGTAATCTTGTTTTTGTCGAATCTATGCGTTGATTAAGCGATCGCTTTTTAGGGTTCCGTACCCATAGGGTAAAAAAGGACCCTATTACTAAGACTCCACTGTGTCTGTCTGTCACCAGGCTGTATCTCATATCTAGAGCTAGCTAGCTAGAGCTAGACAGTTGAACAGATAGGTATTTATTCATCATCATCATCATCATTTCAGCCGATACACGTCCACTGCTGGACATAGGCCTCCCCCAAGCATCGCCACATCGAACGTTCCTGTGCGTCCCGCATCCATCGGTTTCCCGCTACCTTCACCAGGTCATCAGTCCACCTTGTAGGAGGCCTTCCAACGCTGAGTCTTCCGGTACGCGGTCGCCACTCCAGAACCTTTCGGCCCCAACGGCCATCTGTTCTGCGAGCAATGTGCCCTGCCCATTGCCACTTAAGTTTGGCAATACTTCGTGCTATGTCGGCAACCTTAGTTTTCCTGCGGATATCTTCATTTTTTATTCGATCACGCAAGGAAACCCCTATATATTTATTTATTTATTTATATCTTGCTTACAACTATTATCGTTACAGGTAAATACTGCTAAAATTGTCTTAAAATTAACTTAAATCTACATTAATATAATAAAGAGGCAAAGTTTGTTTTTTGTTTGTCGGAGTAGGTAATCTCTGGAAGTACTGGTCCGATTGTGAATTTTTTTTTACCGATAGAAAGCTGTTTTTATTCCTGAGTAACATAGGCTATATATAATGTACGCGGGCGAAGCTGCGGGAAAAAGCTAGTACAATTATAAATCTTAGAAGAGAAGAATCTAGTTGTATATACAACATAAATCATTGCTGGCTATTATAATAATATTAACCTTAACCTTATGTATATACTAAATACAGTAAATAAAAACAAACATACTTAATATAAGGTACATGATGCTTTTCTGTTACCACTATAAAAACATCCTAAAAATATAATAAAATAAATATTTAATTGGGCTCCCATACAACGAACCTATTTTTGCCGTTTTTTGTTCGATATTAATAAAGGCAAAAGGTAGACGCTTGAAATACTTATTCATAGAATATTTAGTTACATCGCTAAAACACTTAAAAATAAACTAATTCAATAATAGATCACAGAACATAGGAATCATACCCACTGTTCTGTGGTATAGATATTTAAAAATCTGCAGTTTGCGAATTAAGTTGCATACGTACCTATGTCTTTTACTAAAAAAACAGAAAAATAATACATGCATTCTGTTTTTCTAACCACAATTATATAATTTTCTATTTAAAAAACGTTACGATATCTTTAAAAGAAGTATCACAAGAATACAGCCACATAAATTGATTTTACTAAGGTTTGGTTTAAAATTTAAAATGCGGGGGCTGCAATAGTGCAGTATCTACCAGGCCACTATGAGTTCGTAGGAGATGGCAAGTGAGAGGTCTTCTCACATATCTATTGATTTGTCTACATCAATGAAGAAACACGTAAAGTCAGCCCCCGCATTAGCGTATTTATAGTACATGCTTCGTATGTAGCTGCCCCTCCTACTCAACTTGTAACTTTTACATTGAATGATTAGGATGAATGGAACTAAACGTACTACGTTGTAGATACTAGGAGTTCAGGATTACAAACAGGAGTACAACGTTGTTGATATTTAGTGACGTCAGCTTTGTAAGGGAGGATACAAAATATAAGATAAGCGTGGAGATCGAATCCAGAAATTCCGTAACGAAAATAACCTAACACCCCCCACTCATTTGTTTTTTGAGCGTGGCAGAATTAGTAAAGATAGATCCTTAATTTCGTCAGTTATTACAAAGTACAAATAGCCGACTTAGAAACTTGTCCGATACAGAAGCAAGGCAACCTGAGTTCGAATCTCCAGTCCCGCCTATCTTTTTTATCAAGTTTTTGGCCAATTGTTTAACTTTGGGGTACTGTGTTTGCGTTCTTTTGACCACGAACTGACTGTAACCTTATCAGACACCAAGAAAACCCTTGAAACTTTTAAATTACAACAGAACTCCAGACAGGAAAGTATTAATGGGATCCAGAAACAAAACAGCGAAATCGAAAAATCTATAAAATTCATGGAAAACATTATGAGGAAATGAAAGACAAACTAATTTTCATGGAAACTGAAAGACGTACACATTTAGCCTACATACAAACACTTGAGCTGAAAGTGGGAAGCCTTGAGAGGTCTCAAAAGCAAACCAGCATTGAGATTAGGAATATTCCTGTCTAAAAAAGGGAAACAAAGGAGGATTTACTGAAGATTGTGTCAAGGGTAGGACTGGCAACCAAAGTAGCTGTTAATGAAGCTCACATTACAGATGTCTTACGCTTAAATGCTGACAAAGGTGGAAGTAGACCAATCATAGTGGACTTTTCATCAGTAGTATTAAAAGAACGGACTTTAACTTCCGTGAAAAAACATAGGTAATCAGGCAAATAAAAGCCACAAATTAAATACATCTCATTTGGAACTCGGCGGTCGCCCTTAACCAATATATCTCACTGAATGTCTTACCCAAAAGGCAAGAAGACTGTTTTACCTGGCTAGGGAGTTTTGTAAGCAGAATAGCTACCAGTTTTGCTGGACTAGGTACTCATGGGAAGATTTTCCTCCGCCAGAAAGTGGGCGCCGCATCGCATCGTATAGATACTGACAGTGATTTGTACAAACTGCGATCTCAATCTAACCTCTGACTAGGAAACTTTGTATGCCTTTATCTTTTGCGTTTGTATCTTTATACGTAATAGTGATGGCCATGGATAACATATTGAATGACATTGATTCACTTCAAGTATCAGTTTCTCAGATTTGCTCCCCCGAAAGCTTGATAAATCATTTTGACTTGTTCCAAACAGCTTTAACTGTAATGCACACCAACATTCGTACACAAAAAAAAAACAAAGGAAAAAAATACTGCATAAATAAAATAAATAAATAATTATAATTGCGTAAGTTGATAAAAATGCTATGCAATAAATAGCTTTACCGCGGCAGTCCCCGAGTGCCACGTCTTTTTCTTTTTCCCAATATACTTTAGCACAACGATTTTGGTATAATTTGTTTTGCCATAATAATACTTTGCCATTATTTTTTTGGCATACAGTTTATGTTGGCATAATTATCTTGAAGGCTAATTTCTTTTGGCATAAATTTATTTCGCATAACGTTACTAGGCCTAATGACTATTAGCTTAATAATATTTAGGCAAGAAATAACGAAAACAAATTTAGCGACAGAACCGAATCGCTGCAAAACCAACTCCACGTAAACTTGTTTGAAAAAAAAAACTACAAAATTGTTCAAAACAAATATTTTATGTGTTACCTGCTTTAGGAGTTATTTATGTTTTAGAATGTTATGCTTAATAAATTTATGCTTAATCATTATTATGATTAGAGAAATTATGCTTAAAAAAAATGTGCGTAAGCTGTTATGCGTAAATAATATTATGCGAAAATATAATTAGGACAAACAAAAGTATGCCAACTTATATTAGGTCTTAAAATTTATGCAAATGGATAGGGAGTCCAGGACAAATACCTACACTTATTTTCTATAATCTTAGAGCCTAAAAACCAATTAAATACTTATGTGACACTACAAAAATCTTGCCATGGAAGATAGTTACTAATCTATGTGCTGAGTGAGCAGACTTGTGCAGTGTGACTGCTACGCTGCTCTACGCTGCTCTACGTCCCTCCACCTCCGACCAAGAATCGTCCCCCTCGAGCCTATTTGGATTATCCACCTTTTTTGTCCGGAGACGGTGGTAGTGAATTAATAAAATTAATTTCTGCCTGAGTTCTAGAGTGTCAAGTCCCACCATGACCGAACAAACAAAGATGGGTATACGGATATAGATACGAGAAGTACCGGTACAGGCGCTTATAAGTAAAACGGGCAAACATCCTCTGGGATTGTTCTATTGAGAAAATAGGCTTGGGTGGACTGGTTGGTGGTATGCCTCGTATAACATTAGGGCAGCTCTTATTTCCTTAAATGCAAAGGAATCTGTCATGATAAACCACTTTCTATAAGCGCCTTCACGTGCGGATATTATGTAAACTTTTGTCGTGAGTCTGATGTAAGTCTAGAGCATGGTTAATACATTCTAGCGGAGCACCTGTCAGACTACAGTCGAAGTGTAGCGATTCGCGAGTGTATGAACATGTCATAATTTTACATTTTTAACATTGATGTACAGGCAATTTACTTCTTGGAATCGATGACAATCGTCAAGATGTTTTACCGTGTAGAAGAGTTTCAAGTCATCGGCAAAAAGTAGACATTTAGCGGCTCTAACGGTTCCCGGCAGATCACTGACCATTATAAGTTGGGTTGCTTTAAGTGTACTACCCTGACTTAAATCAGATCGGGAATAGTATCTATTAGATTCAAGGCTAGTCACACGTAGAGATGTGCCGTGGCCGGCAATATTGCCGTGAAGTGGGAATATAAAATATTGCCCTAAGTATGAATATTGGTGACAATATTGCCAGCAATATTCCCATATCGCTGGCGACGGCACATCTCTAGTCACACGTACTGGGTTCAATTACATTAAATTTAATAAGTATGATGCACAAAATGAAATTAGTTTGGGTATGAATTCAGTTGACGCCATTTTTGATAATGTAACAAGATAAAATTATCATCGACGTCAAATGCCTTTTGGAAGTCAAATCAGTCGACATCCACTTGCGTTCCTGCATCCATATCTGTCGTGACGTAATCAAAAAAGTTAATCATTATGACTGGCTGCCGTAGATTAAGAACATTAGTTGCTGTTGGATAATTATGGTGGTGGTGGTGGTGCTGGTGTTGGGTATAGTACGAGTATGATGGTATGGTTTGATGGTATGGTATGATAGTATGGTATGATGGTACGGTATGATGGACCTTTCCGAGAATCAACAGTTTATGTAAAAGGAAGTCTAAAATTGGGGCCCATGATAGAGAAGTTTCTATGTCAGTCAGTCAGAGAGAAAAATGATACAAATTAAACATTCCAAAGCGTAGACCTCTACGGTGAAGGATGTGCAAGAAACTCCATGGATTCTCTTTTCAATCATGGTATGTATTACAAATGTCGTTGCGCTACTAATAGGTGAAAAATGTAAGTAAAGTAAAAATAAAAACTAATTAATGATATTAATAATAGCACAATTAAAAATTTTAAATAACCCCCGACGCGTAAAATCACATAATCTACTATTATATTGCCAAATGTTTTAAACCGACTCACGACTTTTGTATCAATGCAACGTAAGTTGTACCTACTAAAATCAATTTTACTACTGTTCATTGAAGAACTGGAAATGCGGGGGCTGTATTAGATCGAGAAGTACCAGGACTTTAAAAACTATTGGGAGGTAGCGACAACATAGGAGACTTGCAAACGACTTTAAGTAGTAGTATGGCGGCAAAAAATTGTTCTTTCTTCTTATGCGCGCGCATCCAATATGGCGGCCATAGACTAGCTACTCTAGCTAGGTTATTTAAATAAAAATGAGGTTGCTTATGTTTATAAACAGAAAAAATATGTTTATTTTATGAATGGTTTTATTTATTAAACATGTAAAAGTTAAAATAGTTTATTCAAACACAAATTAGCATAAAATAAGCAAGCAAGACATTAATTTGTACTATTGAACCATTAATATTATTGAACGCAATAACTAATGTATTTTTTTTTTCGAATTCAATGTTTGATTTGAGAACAGGTTATCACTACATTATCACACTTGTGCATAATGGTATTCAAAAAGTCACAGTTTGGTTACAAGCTACATTATATACCTAAGTGTAGTGCAATTATAGTCACTTTCAGAGCAAGTGTGTCGAAAACTACTATTATTTGTAATATTCGCCTTCACTACCCTTTACGCGCTATTTGGCTCAAAAACTATGATTTTCAAACCTGTTTATATGCATAAATGACTTATTGTACAATAAGCATGTGATTTACTAATAACATTAGGAAATATTCTTGTCTAAATAGCTAGACAGGATTCAATTTAAATTGTGCTATTAATTTAAATTGAATCTTTAAATTGACTAATGAATTATATTCACATATGTAAACACATATGTATTTTAATAAAAGAATATTTATTTTAAAATATAAATAAAATTTGAATTAAATTAGCTTAATCAATTTTTAAGAAATATTTTTAAAAGACCATAAATCTCAGCGCACGAGCGTCGTTCGCCCAACAATAATCATCATCAAGCTCGCGCGGCGTGATTTGTGGCGCGGTTTGTGGTATTTATTAAAAAATGACTTAATTCAAATTTTAAATGGTATGTTTTAAAGGGCATGTTCTTCCATTAGAATAAGCTATTAATATTATGATAATAAGAAGTTAAATCAGTGCAAATGATCATTTTATTTACCCATGATTCCTAAATAATTTGATTTTGTTTTTAATTTTATTTTCTTGATAAACCAAATCCATAAATGTTTTTCCATAGGTAACTATTTTGTTGAGGATTTTTTGTAATTCTATTGGTACTATAGAAGTTCTCAAGCTTCGAAATTGACTCTGAAAACAAAATTGAAAAAACTCTTTGTACATTATGTGAACATAGTAGATACCTACAGATGCGTGCTATTAATTTCAATAAAATCCTGTCTAACTATTTAGACAAGATTTTGATTAGGACCTTGGGACAAATTGGGCTCATTGTCCAACAGTGTTACGGCATATACCATTGTAAAGGATTTAGTTCGTACATAAATTGTTTCTATTGGCACAACCTTCAATTCCCCGGGAGAAAAAAGATATGCACTTAAATAGATTTTGTAGGAAAAACAATTGGGCGCCAATTTCGGCAATTGTAGACAGGTTTCGATTATTTTTATTTTTTATTTGAAAGGCTATACTCCCGAATTGGTCCCTTAGAAATATTGTTGTCATCTGATTATGGACCTGGAGATATGGGAGGGAACTCTTCATAGGATCATAGCAGAACTGTCATAAAAAGTAAAATAGCTTGGTTCGTACATGTAGTCAATTATTCTCTGGAGAAAGCGAGTAGATACATCGAAATGATCTGATAATGAAGTTGAAAGTTAGGCATCAGAACTCCGTAATAAATCAATGCTTCCTAGCCGTGTTTGAGCTTATTAGAATTGTCATAAAAGGTACATTGGCTATGGGGTGCTATTGACACTATATTATTATATTGATCTGATCTGATGATGGAATCGGAAAGTAAAAGGTAGGCAGGGGAAACTCAGTATTCAACAATGTATGCTTACCGTGTCTTGCTTATTGGAACTGGTGACAAGATGTCATCATCGTCATCATCATCAGCCTTTTTAATGTTCCCACTGCTGGGACTCAGGTCTCCGCTTTAGGAGAGGGAATGGGCCGTAATCCGCCACGCGGGCCTAGTGCGGGTTGATGAATGTCACATGTCTTCGAATTTTTAGTTCTAGGACATTTTTTTTTTTTTTATTGTGGGAAAAAATCATGCATTGACATCCCCTGCTCTTGGGCGGAGCGGGAGATAGTGTCAGACTCTTACTGACTAAAAGACCCACCCCGTTCCTTCTAGCCTTCATACCGGGCCTCGAGCGCCCTTTCGGATAACCCTGGCCCCAGTAGGCTTCGACCCGGCTGGGTCCCTGCTGTTGCTGACAACTCCTTGAGGCGCGCGGGAACAGTGCGCGCCGTCGACGACTTGGGCTTGGTCCGGACAGTTACCGGACGGCCAGACAGCGAGCTACCCATTGCTCACCGTCCGCAAGCCCGCGCCTGCGGTGGCCGGAAATCAGGATCAGAATCCCGGCGGCGGCGGCGGCGGCGATGATAACGCCGTTGCCTGATGCGTTCGGCCTCCTCCTTTGCGAGCATTACTGCTTCGCAGAAGTCGGCGACCGCCTGCCACTCCTCCTCGCTCCGGACCATGGCCTCAACCAAGGCCCGTTCTAGGACATGCCGGTTTCCTCACGATATTTTCCTTCACCGTTTTGAGAGCAGTGGTGATGAAATAAATTACACAAAGTAATGCGCCTGGCTGGGTTCGAACCCGCGACCTACAACTCGTAAGTCGGGGCTACTACTCGGCCACCACTGCTCTGGAGACGTAATTATGGATAAGTAGTTTATTGTATATTGGATATAGTACCTATATTGGATAAGTAGTTTTATGGTTATATACTAAAAGTAGGTACCTATCTAACTTGCAAACTATGTAGGTTTAGCCGATATTAAAACTTTTTAAGTGTGTCACATTACATGATTTAGCAGCATCCAATATCCAGTCCCAACATATGTGGCTTTTAAGAGTAAGAATTTAATACACCGCCAGGTCATTTAAACGATATTATTATTGATATTGATTGAAATGTTAATAAAAATATTTTAAGCTGATAATAATTGTTGTTTCATTTTTATAATTTCATAATGTATTTTTACATCTGGTCAGTATTAAAATTAGCATAAGATGTCAATTGTATTCTTTCTCTTAATAGCCACAATGACAATTCCAATAAGTAAAACACAGTTACGATACATTGTTTTGTTTCCGAGTTTTCCTGCTTCCACTTTCCGGATCCATCAATACATAAGTTCAATCTCATAACAATTCTAAGAGGCTTAAACACGACTAAGATCCATTGATTTACTATGGAGTTCCGGCCTACCTTCCAACCTCATCATGAGATCATTTCGATGTACCCCTCTGTCTCTTCCTTTTTAGTAAGTCATTGACTACGTGTATCAAGAAAGTAATTTTACTCGTTATGACAGTCCTGCTATGGCCATATGAAGAGTTCTGTTCCATATCTCTGAAGATCATCATCAGATGATGACAATATTTCTTTTGGGACAGTTCGGGAGTATACGCATTCACTTTAAAGAAAAAAACCAAAATCAGTCCAGAATTAACCGAGAAAGCGGTGAATATATATATAAAAAAAAGATACAATGAAAAAAAATATATAGCCGAACATGTAACCTCCTCTTTTTAAATCGGTTAACAAGCTTAAGATGTCAAGCAACAATACTAACTACGTTATAGCATCATTACTTTGCAGTATTATTATATTAGTAGTTTATTTATGGTAGGAGAAAAAATAAATATTTTTAGCAAAATAACCCCATGGATTTTTCACAAAAATTAGTTTAGATATATCTTAATAATTATTGAAGTACAAGTCTATTCAACGTGATTCCATCTCTGTTGGAGGAAGAGCTCACGCTCCATATATTTTTGCCCATGGTTCTTTCCTAATGTTATTACTAAATAACATGTTTATACATCATTTATGGATATAAACGGGTTTGAAAATCATGATTTTTGGGCTAAATAGCGCGTAATTTGTAGTGAAAGTTCACACAATTTAAATTTTCATTAAATATTAAAACCATGTGCGTCATTTTGCTTTAAAAATAAAATAATCACCGTTGACCATAAAGAAGAAAAAAAATAATATAATATGTACATATTATTTATGAATATTTTTGTTCCATTTAATTGGTGTAACCAATTAAATACAGATTTTTTTTTCTTTTCCATTTATAAGGGTTCCGTAACTCAAAAGGAAAAAACGGAACCCTTAAAGGATCACTTTGTGGTCCGTCCGTCTGTCTGTCTGTCTGTCAAGACCCTTTATCTCGAGAACGCGTGGACGTATCAAGTTGAAATTAAAATCAATCAATGTCGCAATAAAACGTTTATTTTGATCTCTGAAGTTCATCATCAGATAATGACAATATTTCTTTTGGGACAGTTCGGGAGTATACGCATTCAATTTAAAGAAAAAAACCAAAATCAGTCCAGAATTAACCGAGAAAGCGGTGAATACAAAAAAAAAAGTTACAATGAAAAAAATATATAGCCGAACATGTAACCTCCTCTTTTTAAATCGGTTAACAAGCTTAAGATGTCAAACAACAATACTACCTAACTACGTTATAGCATCATAACTTTGCAGTATTATTATATTAGTAGTTTATATATGGTAGGAGAAAAAATAAATATTTTTAGCAAAATAACCCCATGGATTTTTCACAAAAATTAGTTTAGATATATCTTAATAATTATTGAAGTACAAGTCTATTCAACGTGATTCCATCTCTGTTGGAGGAAGAGCTCACGCTCCATATATTTTTGCCCATGGTTCTTTCCTAATGTTATTACTAAATAACATGTTTATACATCATTTATGGATATAAACGGGTTTGAAAATCATGATTTTTGGGCTAAATAGCGCGTAATTTGTAGTGAAAGTTCACACAATTTAAATTTTCATTAAATATTAAAACCATGTGCGCCATTTTGCTTTAAAAATAAAATAATCACCGTTGACCATAAAGAAGAAAAAAAATAATATAATATGTACATATTATTTATGAATATTTTTGTTCCATTTAATTGGTGTAACCAATTAAATACAGATTTTTTTTTCTTTTCCATTTATAAGGGTTCCGTAACTCAAAAGGAAAAAACGGAACCCTTAAAGGATCACTTTGTGGTCCGTCCGTCTGTCTGTCTGTCTGTCAAGACCCTTTATCTCGAGAACGCGTGGACGTATCAAGTTGAAATTAAAATCAATCAATGTCGCAATAAAACGTTTATTTTGATACTCTCAAAGATCGAAATTCATAAGGTACTTCCCGTTGACCCAGAATCCTGAAAGGCACAAAGTAAGGTCTTATTGCACAGGTATAGGAAAAAATCTGAAATTTGCTGTTACCTAGGTCACAAAAAAAAAATCGATTCGGAAAAATCTTCGAGACTCCATTCGGGAAGTTTGCATGGAACCCTCAGTGCGCGAGTCCGGCTCACACTTGCCCAGTTTGTTTATAATAATATTACTGTGCTCGACAGGGTAAAATAGGCAATGCCACACACCTACAGCTGGTTTCTAAATCGAGGATATGAAGTACTTAAGTATAAAAATTATAGGACCTCAATTCATTGCTAAAATTCCTTAAGACTTTCCCAAAACAACCAAAGAAAGAAAGGCGGTATCGGCCGTATCGGGTAGCTAGGTAGGTACCTGTATGACTGACAGTGACAGCGTGACGCGTGCTCTGCCTTTTCCAAATTACCTAATGCCACACTGACCTCTACCATGGTAATTAATATTACCGTGCCTTTAATAATATATAGAAGTCAGTGTAATTCAACACAAGGCGCCTTCTATATGTAAATTATACATATTAGCAAATGCGATGCGCAGTTTTTGTTAAAAAATATGAAAACAATTCGAGCTGATGATGCCGAGAGATGTTTGAATCTAGGTAGTCCAAATACCATAACTTGTAGAAACGAAACAGTGTGTGGAACGAGTGGCGCATTTGTGAAGTTGGTGTTAGCTCCACTACATGTTTTATCACGGCTGATCCGGCAGGTCTCGTCCTTCAGAGGCCGCGAACGGACCTCTTAAGGACGGGATCCTACTACAAACTGTTGATATTTGTGTGTATTATAATATTTTTTTAGAGACACTACTGTACCAACGTTTTTACTGTCGTGACTCAAAAAAAAATATAAAAAAATAAAAGGCATAAAAAAAATCAATTTAGGAGTGCATTTTGTTTTTAAAAATCTTAAAACAACTCGAGTGATAGTTAACAGTAACTTGTAAATAATATTGTCTTTTAATTATCTCGTGGCTTGAATTCCTCACTTGACTCAGGTTTCTATAATATATATATATATATAAGTTCCTCACTAACGTTCAAGATTAAAACTCAGCAAGCTTCTCAAGCTGATGTCAAATCTCAATTTTTAATTGATGTGATTCGATGTGCTCGTAGCGACATCTATGGCGTCACATAAGAATAAATCCTGCATCGCGCAATCAAAGTTCTCCGCGCGATTAGAACAATAGCCCGAAATCATCTATCGGGCAGTTGCCTACCAGGGCAGAGATAGAATCACAAATTATAGGCCTATTTCTGTTCTGAGTTCACTTTCAAAAATTCTTTAAAGGATTCTGAACAATTGCTTGGTTAGATTTCTGGAATAACTCAAATTGATAGCTCAAAACCAGTATGGTTTCAGGACTCCACAGACGATGCCGTAGTTGCCTTTAAAAGCAGTCTGGTAAGCAAGTTGGATAACAATCTGAACTGCTATGGCGTCTTTTTGGACTTAACTAAAGCTTTTGACACGGTCTCTGTCCCCCGACTTATATCAAAGATGGAAGGTTTGGGAGTGCGTGGAATAGCTCTAAAATTATTTACAGACTATCTCTGCAATAGAACCCAGTGTGTTATCATTGATTCTGTCACCAGTTCATTTGAGAAACTCACCTTTGGTACCCCACAAGGTAGTATATTAGGACCGACACTTTTTCAAATATACATAAACGAACTTTGCAAACTCTCTATCCCAAACTGCGAAATTTTCTCTTATGCAGACGACACTGCACTCTTAGTGTATGAGAAAAACTGGTCTCAAGTCAGGGATAGAGCAGAATACTCACTACGATTAGTCATGAAATGGCTGTCTATTAACCTACTGCCGCTGAATTTAGAAAAGACGAAGTTGATTAGGTTCTGCCGCCCCCAATCAGTAACTCCACCACATTTATCGGATACGATTAAAACACATACATGTCCCGCTCACCAATCATTACATTGTAACTGTCTAACTATTAGTAGGGTCCTCTGTATTAAGTATTTAGGCGTGTTTATAAACGAAAATCTGACCTGGCACGCGCATATTGAGGCACTTTGTACTAGAATCAGACAGTTAATTTACATTTTTAAAGAACTCCGACACTCCGCCAACTCTGAAGCTATGAATCTTGTGTACCTCGGCTTATAATATGTCAATCTATAATTACGTACTGTATCCCTGTGTGGAGTGGGACTTATAAAACTACAACGATCTCTGTTGAACGTAGTAATATCATTTATAAAACTCATATCATATAATACTCACACACCTAGACTCTACACACTAACACAATCCTTTCACACAAACACATCCATTCCCTTCACATATTCAGTCTTTACATTTCCTGTGTTAACTAGATAGTACTACAAACAATGTTACGGTTGAATTATATAAAAAGAGGCCGCAAAATCTCGGAATCCTAAGATACAGGTCTGCGTACCTAGTTTAGGAGCTCGGGAATTCGACAGCAATTTTGACTAATCTGTACAACCTACCTATTTCTCTATGCTTTGTTTTGTGCTGTTTTTTTATGTACAAATAAACTTTTATTATTATTATAAAAAAGGAGGTTTTTCAGGACTTTACTCTCTGTTCCGCATCCCTCCAAATGCTTATAATTATGTGTATCCCTAAGCACTAATACATGACGCAGATAAACAGTTTTCAAACTCATGGAGCCATCATCATCATTTCAGCACAAAGATGCCTATTGTTAGACATTGGCATTACTAATAGATTCCCTTCGCTAGGTCATCGTTTCACCTTATAGGAGGTCAACTTTCCGGTTCCATCTACCATCTGTTCTGTGCACAATATTTGGTTTCCCTGCCCCTAAAAGTGATTCGACTAACTATGTCGGTAACCTTGGTTCAATCAGTCAGGGAACTCGGAATATAGCCTTGCAGTTTGTGACATTAAGCCTCCATGGAGTATAGAGATAGAACAAGGGAGAAAGTTTGTGCTATCCCTATCTCACTTGTATACGTGTTGGTGTACACAACCAGTCAAAACAATATCGGGGATTTATTTATGGTACCAAATTCAAATTTTAGATTTTTTTGTTGTTGCTAGATTGGCACAACTGTTTTCCATTTTGGCGCGGAGTTTGAGTTGCGTCTGTTATTTATATTAAATACAGTGCTGTTTAATATATCATATATCATATCTAGTGTGTTTTGCGAATTTCATAATGGACAAAAACATCAAACAAAGAGTTTGTCTTAAATTTTGCATCGCCAATGGAATTTCGTATTCGGAGTCACTGAAAATGTTACTGGAAGGCTTACGGTGAATCGACATTATCAAAAAGACGTGCTTATGAGTGGTACAAAGCATTCAAAAGCGGTCGAGATGTGATGGAAGATTTGCCTCGCTCTGGTAGGCCATCAACCTCTGCAACTGAAGTTAACATCGCAAAAGTGAAGGAAACAGTGATGTTGCCGCTCGGCTAGTCCCAAAAGCCCTGAATTTTCCCCAAAAACTCAATCGCATGAGAGTCGCTGAGGACATGCTAGAACGAGTCAATTCCGACCCAACATTCATGAAGCGCATTGTTACTGGCGACGAGACGTGGGTTTCGAGTTTGATATGCAAACAAGTCAACAAGCTTCGGAGTGGAGCCTTCCAACTGAACCAAAACCGAAAAAACCACGCCAAAGTCGATCAAAAGTCAAAGTCATGTTGACTGTTTTCTTTGACTATCGCGGTGTTGTGCACTCGGAATTCTTACCTTAAGGTCAAACGGTAAATAAAGAATATTATTTGAGTTTTATGCGGTATTTATGAGAGCAAATTCGACGAATAAGGCCAGATTTGTAGAAAGAAAATTCTTGGATTTTGCACCACGATAATGCGCCTTCGCACAAGGCCATCATTGTGAACGAATTTTTGACCAAACACTCAACAAATACCATCGAGCAGCCACCATATTCGCCAGATATGGCTCCAGCCGACGTCTATCTTTTTCCTAAACTCAAATTACCACTTCGTGACACCCGTTTTCAATCTGTAGAAGACATAAAGGAGAATTTGCGGCGAGAACTCAATTTCGGAAACAGCGTTTAAAAAATGTTTTGATGATTGGATTATTCGTGGGCGTAAGTGTATCGTTTCTGAAGGGGCATAAATTGAAAGTGATAAAATAAATTTGGATGAATAACAAAAATTTGTGTATTATTGATCTTTTCCCGGTACTTTCTTGACAGAGTAGTATTCCAGATACGCGATGCTATGACTCACTCGAAATCTAAATACTAAAAAATAAATTTAAATTTCTTTCAATAAGGCCACAGAATTTTATTAAAAAAAAATGAAAATCCAAAATAAACGAAGTTGTCAGAAATATTATCATTAACCAAATAAATAAGGTCAGTGCTAGCGACATCTACGCGATTTTCTTAGAACTCGAAACCTTTATTATGTCGCTTTCCTTCGTTCTTTCACTGGTTTAGTCTGTGGGATAAGTGGCGCCGCATGCGTGAAGTCGGTGAAGTCGGACTTTGCTCCATTACCCGCTAACTCGCAGCGCATGCGTAAAGTCGGCGTTGCATTGGTTCCACTGAATGTTTTATCGTGGCTGATCCGGCAGGTCTCGTCCTCCAGAGCCCGCGAACGGACCTCTAAAGGACGGAACCCACTACAAACTATTGGAAAATATCTTTTATTCAAAAGGAAGATTTTATTTATTTTTCACCGACGTTACATTATGTATTTTATTTACTTAATATTTATTTTATTTGATTTTACTGAAAGCTTACAGACTGAAAAACCAATGATACAATGAAAAAATATTCCGAGTATAATTACGACGTTATCTAAATACGCAAACGTAACGTATTCTAAATAGCTACGTAATAATAGTAATAACAAATATTGACGTAGCTACACGACCAAAACCAGCCGGCAGCCTGGCAGTGCAGGACCGAACGTCGTATCGGTGGGGTTAGAGCACTCATCGGCAAACTGATCTGCTTCAGGGAGGGCAACACACGCCCAAGACTGATGCGCTTTATGAGGCGGGCATGTTCGGGGACCTACATCAGCCCCCGAGACTATTTGTCCCGAGTCAAAGGGCGCATCGACTTCCTGAAGCAAGCAAACCGTATCCGCAGGTATAAGCGGCGGGATAAGCGATACTATCAGAATCGCACATTCCGGAGTAATGAAAGGTGGGTTTACAGGGCTTGGGTGCGACCGGACCAAGGTGTGACTGACACGCATCTTCCGGATGATGACGCCATGTGTTCGTTCTGGCGCAACATCTGGTCGGTGCCTGTCAGTCATACTGAAGGAGGTTGGACTCGAGAGGTCGAACGAGCGTGCGAACCGATAACAGAAATGGGGGCAATCACAATCAGCCCCCAAGATGTGGGCCGTGCAATCCGTCCATTGCCTAATTGGAAATCTCCAGGGCCGGACGGACTGCACAACTTTTGGATAAAGTGGCTTCAAAGGTCGCACGCTCATTTGGCATCTCAGTATCAGGCCGCCTTAGAGTCTGGCTCGCTACCCGAGTTTCTTACAACAGGAGTTACCCACCTGCTCCAATAATCTGGTAGCACCGCGGAACCCAAAAACTATCGGCCGATTACGTGCTTGCCGACAGTCTATAAGGTTCTTACATCCATTTTAAGAGCAAAGATTAACCAACATGTTGATAATAACACTATCATGTCTGCCTCTGAAAATGGATGTAGGAATGGGTCCCGCGGTACTAAGGAGCTACTGCTCATCGACATGACCATTAGCCATCAGGCTCGGCGTTCCCGAAAGGATCTATCAACATGTTGGATAGACTATAAGAAGGCCTATGACTCAGTTCCTCATACATGGCTCATGAGGGTGCTGAAATTGTATAAAGTTGATGCAACTCTTCGCACCTTCCTGATGTCATGTATGAGGTAATGGAGGACGGTCCTTCGCTATCCAGGATGTCGAAATATCCAGAAGAACAGCGATCCGGTAAGGATCGAGCGAGGTATATTCCAGGGTGACAGTTTGAGTCCGCTTTGGTTCTGCCTAGCCTTGAATCCTCTGAGCCCACTGCTGGAGAATTCAGGCCTAGGCTATTGGTTGAAAAGAGGTAGTCATGTTATATCTCACCTTCTTTACATGGATGACTTAAAGCTCTTTACCCTCAACAATCTGCAACTGATGGAGCTACTGAAGGTAACGGAAACCTTCAGTAGTGCCATCAGGATGGAGTTTGGTGTGGACAAATGTGCGGTCATGCATATAATGCGAGGGGGGTGAGATCCCTCTCTCCAACCGAAACCTACAAGTATTTGGGTATGTCGAAAGCGTTAGGCATCAATGCCACTGACATGAAGCAATCGTTGAAGGAGCGCTTCTTTGGCCGCCAGAAGAAGGTAGTGAACAGCCTTCTGTCAGGTGGAAACAAGGTGCGTGCCTTCAACGGTTGGATCATGCCGGTATTGATGTACGCTTTCGGTGTACTCAAATGGACTCAAACGGAACTTGACGCCCTGGATAGGAGGGTTCGTACACTGCTGACTGCATATCGAATGCATCACCCTCGGTCGTCGGTAATGAGACTGTATATCCCGCGGAAGTGTGGGGGTCGAGGCTTTTTAAATGCTAAAACCCTGCACAATTGCAAAGTATACAGTATCAGGGAATACTTCCTAGCCGCCGCATCGTGATGTAGTAGCAGTGGACAAGGGACTCACCCCGCTCTCCTTGGCTAACGAGAACTGGGGCAAACCTGGAGTGCTTGACACTAACGTGCGCAAGGATGTATGGCAGAGTAAGGAACTTCACGGACGCTTTTTCCGGGCCCTTCATGGGCCCGATGAAAACCAACTAACGTCCGTAGCCTGGCTGCGCGTCGGTGACCTCTTTGGGGAAACCAAAGGTTTTGTCTGTGCTATTATGGACGAAGTTACTCGTATCATGACGAACAACTACCGGAGATTTATCGTGAAGGACGGCACGGTTGACATCTGTCGGGCATGTCACCGACCGGGTGAATCAATCCGCCACATTATCTCTGGTTGACCTCTTCTAGCTAACGGGGAATACTTGCATCTTAGATTATAAAACAAAATGACTTGCATAGACACAAACTTGTAGCTAGGATTATCCATCAGCAACTTGCTCTGAAGTACTCTCTTGTGGAGTCGGAGGTGCCATACTACAGGTATGTGCCAGACCCAGTTCTCGATAATGGCGATATCACGTTGTACTGGGATCTGTCCATCATCACTGACAGAACTATTGTTGCCAATAAGCCTAATATAGTGGTGGTGGACCGAAGCGAAAGGCGTGCAATGATTGTTGACATATCGACACAAGACATACGAATACAAGTAAAGTAAAAATAAAATAAAATGTTTGTAAAACCTGAGTAGTCGTACCTCGTACTGATGAAGTAATCATGTTAATACAAATCTCTGCTGTACGGAAATGTAAACAAAACCCGAAAATACCAACGACTGATTGCCACTTTCCCACTATTTTGTTTTTTTTTCTGTGGCCAGCCAGCCATTCAGCCTCATTTGAAAATTATCGAAGGTCAAAAATAAACGAATTTGTTGGAAATATTATCATTACCTAACGAAATAAATAAGATCGAAGCTAGCGACATCTACGCGATTTTCTCAGAACTTGAAACCTTGTATATTATACCTTTTTTGCCCTATGATGACTTCCCTGACAGTTCATTTTTTTCCGTGGCACGCATACTACTTTAGATTACTAAAAAATAAACTGGCATAAAAAATAAAAATGAAATGATAAAAAATATTGTCTTTCGTAAATTAATAAGTAAATTATTGTGGTTATAATTAACTGTTAATAAATTAAGTAAATAAAATAAAAAAGTATAGAACTTAAAAATGTGTAATGCGTTAAACGGAACTTCTGCCAATAGAGATTGACACTACTCGACGACACACTAATCGACAAAACCGGAGCGGCCATCTTGTAATCGCATGTAACGGCAGAAAATTGGAAAAAAGTAATAGAAAAAACTCAGAAAACTCTAACAGAGGACTGGAATAAATATATCCGGATCGACCGAATTAGGGCAAATAATTAATCATCGCGGTTAGTTGGAAAAGATTCCGATTCCGATATGGATACGAGTTCAAATCAAGAGTCAAGTTCTGACAGTGAATAATAAATAAATTATTATTTTAAACAGACTGCATTTTATTTACCACTAGCCGTCCCCCGCGGTTCCGCCCGCGTTATTTCAGGTTTTTAGTTTTTGTCAGGTTTTTTGGTTTACTGTAAAATTTCTTTAAAATCCGTATAGAGTAAGATCCCAGGACCGCCAGACATCACGTATTTTCTGACGAACGAAATGTGGACGATTGAGTACTGTTACTATGTACTAAGAACGCATGCCTACCTGCTAGCTTGCTTAGACGGCCAATTTTCAGGTACCAGGTAATCAAGGTACATAAAATTATTACTTACCTCACGTAAATTCTCAAAGCTGATTTTTACGTATTTTGTAGGCAATATCTTTAAAATCAAGTCGCCAGTACTCCCAGACACATTCCGTCGGCCGTATTGTTTAACAGACGCTTTAAAGCTCCCAAAACAATGATGTAACTTCACGTATTTTCTCAAAGCTGATTTTTACGTAATTAGTAAGCAATATCTTTAAAATCAAGTCGCCAATACTCCCAGATACATTCCGTCGGCCATATTGCTTAACAGACGCTTTAATGACCAAGCATGAGAATTTACGTGAAGTTGTCATTTTTTTGGGAGCTTTAAAGCGTCTGTTAAGCAATACGGCCGACGGAATGTGTCTAGGAGTATTGGTGACTTGATTTTAAAGATATTGCCTACAACAGACGTAAAAATCAGCTTTGAGAATTTATGTGAGGTAAGTAATAATTTTATGTACCTTAATTACCTGATACCTGAAAATTGGCCGTCTAAGCAAGCTAGCAGGTAGGCATGCGTTCTTAGTACATACTAATAGTACTCAATCGTCCACATTTCGTTCGTCAGAAAATACGTGACGTCTGGCGGCCTTAGGATCTTGGACTAGTAGACTAGTTTTTGCGTGAAAAAGTAACAAACATCCACACACACATACAAACTTTCACATTTATCATCTATAAATCTAAAATCGGTATGTAATCCGATTCCATTTTCTTTGCCAACTGATTCGTTATTGTAAAAAATCGATTAAATTTCGTTAGGTCACATCACTATAATCGTCAGACAAGAACTGTCAGGGAACTCATCATAGGACAAAAAAGGTATAGGTCGCTTTCCTTCGTTCTTTCAATAAGGTTCAGTGTGTGGGCCGTGACGCGCATGCGTGAAGTCGGTCTTTGTTCCACTACTCGTTCACTCGCTTGGCGCATGCGTGAAGTCTATGGGCTCGCTCCACTTGGTACTTGTTTTAACGCGGCTGATCCGGCAGTATCGTCTTTTAATGGCCGCGAGCGGACCTTTAAAAGACGGTACTCACTACAAACTACTGGAAATTATATTATATTCAAAAGTATGCTGTTCATTTTTCAATGACACTATTTATTTATTTATCATATATGTATTTAATTTCACAGAAGGCTTACAGACTGGCAAACCAATTAAATAAAAAACGAAATATTGACAAAAAGCATATGTACTGATAACGCAAACAAAATAAAGTAAAAAAAAGGAAGTAAGTAGTTAAAAACTTAGGTTAATTTAATTGGTTGAGAGAGTATAATTGAAAAATGACTGCGCTAAAAGCCGTCTTTCAGAGTATGAGTAATGAAAAAGACCTTTTCAGTGTTGGATTTGAATATTTTAGTGCACAATTAGTATTTTTGGCATAATGTCAATGATTTTTGGTGAAATAAATGCAAACAGAAATAAATTGAGGAATATTTAAATTAAATTGAGGAACAGTCAACTACTGCCGCTGCCTAGGGATCGGCCATACTGCATTATCTCCCTAGGGACAGAATGACTTGCTTCAAGTGATGTTTGTATGACGTATAATATAAGAGGGGATTTTCGTGCAGGTGTAAAATATTAGTTTATGTGACTAGGGGATAAAGTAGCGGGCGGCATGTTGAATCCCGAACGAAACGAAGGTTGCTGATTTTAATCCCGAACGATAGTGAGGGATTTATAAAATTTACTCCCGAGAATTGCGAGGGAGTTAATAAAGAAACCTGAGTGAAGTGAGGAATTCAAGCCGCCCAAGACAAAGACAGCTTTATCCCCGTGTTGCATACTCTGCTTTTTACACCATCTGTGAGATAATTAAAAAACAATTTGGTCGACCAAATCATATATTAGAGAAATATAAGTATTATATTTACAAGTTCATCAAACAAACAAAATTCACTACTACAAGATTGTATAGTTTCAATTTTCTATACTGCTCCCGTCAGTAAGCACGTTTTATTCTATTTTCTTTTTTTTTTTAGTGGCCAGTTTGAATTTCGAGTCAACTTGTGCGATGCACGATGCACGTACATTTTAATTCACAATGTTGACAATTTTTGGTGTTCCAAATTCAAATCTCATTATTCCCTAGGGATCGGCCATACTGCATTATCTCCCTAGGGATAGAATGACTTGCTTTAAGTGAGGTTTGTATGACGTATAAAACGACATTATCGAGCAGGTGGTGTAAAAAGTACTTTTTAATCTTAATTCATGTAAGTATTTTTTTATTTACTTACCTACTGTTGGTTTTTCTTTTAAGTTTTTTTTAAGCAATGGCAACTTAGACATCAAGGTTTCACGTACAGGTCGCGCGGTGAATCAAGATCGCTCGGCAAAAGTGGAAGGGGCATGCGCAGTATTCAATTCTAAGGTCTATTTGTATTTGGCGACGTGCGGGCGGGTGTGCGCCGTCGGCGACACGTCATTGGTAGATAGAGTCGAGTCGCTCTTCAATTCCCGCGTTGCGTTCTCGCGTCTCATTGGATACTGTTGTACTTGGGTACTATTGCGTACAGCTTGTGTTATCGTATTAGTAATACGTAGTCTGTCAGAATTGTTACGTTAAGAAAGAAAGTAACGAATTTTTTTTTTTTTTAATTTTAATTTTTTTTTTCTGGATTTACCTACTTACAAGATAAATTACAAGCAAAAACTAGTGTTATTATAAGTTATGTTACTAAGGTTCAAACATACAAAATTAAAAATAAAATCCTAACATTCTAAGAATTCTGTGCGCAATTGTACACATGCGCCGATTGCCCCCACTACTTTCATCGAGCGATCTTGATTCACCGCGCGACCTGTAGAGGCCCTAGTTTTCGCTAGATTTAAAAGCGCAGGTCATAAGTTATTGATTTAAAATGTTGTGGCAGGGTCAGAGGCATAGGTAGGTACCTACTTAAGTGCACAGTGAAGTTTTAAATAGTTCCAATCAACCTAAACTTTTTTCCAGTTATAAAGTGATCTGACTATACACCACAATACTGGAGAAAACTTTCTTTAGTCTAGATCCCAGACGACGGATTTTTTTTTATAAATAAAAATATGTGTAGGCTCTTGATTTAGATTAGAAAAAAAATGAGGAAATACCAATATTAATTCATGAACTTTCTTTTAATTTAATCTCTGACTTTCCAGGTGGCGCCTCCATTTCATGACTTAAAGCTCCAGGTGGTCAGAAGGCCTGACCAGCTATAAGTGGAAGTACAGGACCCTTTTTTGTGACTTTCTAGAAAATGAACACACTTTAGTTTTTTTCTTTAGAGATACTATCATACCACAGTATGCCTCAATATTTACAATTTATGCGCATTGCATGTAAGCATCGGTACCCTGCTATCAGATGATGACAACATTATTACATTTATCTAAATAAATAAATGCTAAAGATAGGTAAGGTAAGTATATGTTCACTTCGCCGATTGTACCTACATATGGTTGTAAAACTTGAAAGCCCTTGAAAAAAGCTTGAAACTCGTATTGTATGATGGATAATTTACGTAAAACTCGCAATTATGTAATAATAATACCCCGGCGCGCGATAGATTAGTGATGGAGAGATAGAGATATCACCTGAATAAAGAAAGCTTGGGTGGAGGTAAGATAGTACTTCAAGACTTGTTGTCTTGTTAAACAATCTTATCTTCACCCTAACTTTCGTTGATTGCTGAACAACAAAAAACTTTGAGAACTAAAAAGGTTATTTAGGGAGATTAAATAAAGAATTCACTATATAATCATTAGGTATATTAGATAAATACCATTGTTGAATGCAATAATCTACATCTACTTCCTTGCATTCAAAAAATTATTAAAATTTTACAGTTTTTGAACTTGGACAAATCAATTGAAAGGGTTTTCAAATGGTTCAGGGGGTTTCGGTTCCACTTCTTCTATGACTAATAATTGCCCTGAAACATTAGGGACATAACACTCAGCAGGATTGGCTTGATCAACATCAATGTTTTTAGTCACAGCTGGAAATTCTGCAATGGAAAAATTTGTAAGTTGCCATCCTAATAAATCCGAATCTGTCTCGGAAACTTCTGTTGTATTTTCTTCTTCATTGTTGCATTTTTGAGAGGAATCCACTTCTATGTTCTTTGGTTTTAATTCATTCTCGTCTGTCTGATGTCCATCCATTTTTAGTCAAAATAAATGCCTCGATTCACACAAGTTACCTCAGGAAGTTGGAACTAACTTTTAAAAATAAATATTTTCTATCTTCAATCAAATATTTAAGTGGATGATGGAGGAAATGTAATCACTAGTCAAGTGACAACCTAATCAAAAAGGTATGTCTCTAATTTTCGTGTTTCACCATTTTCTCAGTTATGTACCTTCCAGTGCAAGAACATCACCACAACAAACATCCTCCAGAGCATCAAGAAACGTTTGGAAGCGGGCGTCTGCATTTACCCCATTACATTCATAATCAGCTTCTGTAATGGCTAGTGTGCATCAAAAACGGACATCCCTCCTTCCATATTTTTGTTGTTAGGATCAATTTTCAACTCAGTCATCTGTACTAATTACTTCACAACAAACTCCTACTCCTTGTAATTCTGCCATCTATTTATTTGTTTTTGTTCTGCCATTTGTTCATGTGAAGTTAAATAGGTACTTTTATATGTACGTAAATGGAAAAGATGATAAAGCCAGAACCGCAAAGCTAGACCCTAGCTTGACCAATCAACAACATACTTTGTACATCAAGGGTCGGGCACGAACTGTTCAGGTTGTACCAGCCTGCAACAAAGTGGAAAATAGTAAGGGGGCAAAATAGGTCATACCCAGAACGTCCCCAGACTGAACCAGCCAACATGTAATAACCGCAGAGTTAGTAGATAAAATAGTAATAACCAGAGTCTATTAAATTTAAGGTAATAAGCGGTACTACAGAATAACTAGAAGATAGATTTATTCTAAATTTATGAAATACACTATCAATACAGTAATGTAAGTGTCAGTGGCATGTGGGGTCATGTCAGTGTCACCAGTGTCACAGCACTGTCACTAAAGGGCCTAATACACTACACGAAATTCAGACCGTTTTAGTCTATGGTTCGACGTATCGCGTAGTGTAATCGGGGTCAGAACGTCTTACTCGGGTAAAAAAATAAGACGAGTCTGAATATCGTACGCGATAATCAACGTAGTGTATTATTATTATTTTTGAAGATAAGGGGCTATGCATTTCCCGTAGTGTAGGGGATGTAGTCACTGCGACCTAAATGATCTATTGTGACTCGCCACAGCGTAGTTTATTAGGCCCTTTATAACTACGCGTTATTCAGACCGTTTTAGTTTTTGGTTCGACGTAACTAGAAGAACGTTTCACTTTAGAGAGAGGTTCCTTCGCCGTAATGTTGACTCTACTGTCTGCCGAAAAAAGAAGGGAAAAAGAAAAGTGTTGCCTACTCAAATTTTTTTGCATGAAATCGATTTTAACGGTACTCGCACCTATTTATAGAGAAATATGCGGGGAATGGGATTTTATTTAAAAAAAAGCTGGTCTAAAAGGAAGTTGTTAATGGAGAAGTACATTATTGTGGCGTGGCGGTTTTAGTATTTGAAAGAATTGCAGGACCGTCGAAATGGTGCCCAGCGTCGTATATTTTATTCAAAAATAAAATTACAGTTTCCAAAAGAAAAAAAAACAAACCTAGAAGACAATTATCTAAAGTAACGAAATATCAGTTAATCATTTCAAAGTTATTAATTTTAAGTAATTGCATTGCTCAAAATATAGCAACACTGTTTTTTCGGATTGCCAACATTACGGCGAAGGAACCTATTATGTGAAACCTTAGATTATATACATCTAGATATAGCCATGCGACTCTATGGAAATGCGAAAGTGAGAAGCATATATACGGAACAAGTAAGAAAATTGAGACAAAACATAACATTCTCTGTCTCTTTCGGCGTGCCGCTTTTTTGCTTGGCTCACTGTCACTTTAAGGTCAACTCGAGTAAGTTTTTATGTCTTTAGAATAATTTCGGCAATTAAAGTAATAGTTTTAGTGTATGTATGACAAATAGACTCCTATAGTTAAGTTTTAAGTGTATTTCAGTGGTCATATTTCAGGAAAAGTTTACGTAATAACCTCATTTTAATGTTATAGTGCTGTCTCATGTGTGGCCACGCGGTGAGAGGATATCTATAGGTATTTAATCTAAGTGTGAAACGCACAGTAGTCTGTAGTCCGACGTATCGCGTAGAGTAGAGTGTATTATAGAATAATAAGGGTCAGACTGTCTTTACTCGGAAAGAAAAATAAGACGAGTCTGAATGGTTTTATTTCTGTTTATTACCTTTTGGGCTACGTTTTCGTAGTATCTAAGGAATTTACTCTTATCTTTTCAGGCTATTAGTTCGCTTAGGGTCTGTTTTGTTACCGTTGCTTCCTTCTGTATTTTCAGGTCCCTTCTTTCAGAAATATGCACCGGACAGTCCACAAGGATGTGCGGTACCGTTTCCGCGACTTCCGGGTCGCAAATGCATGACGGGCTCTCCTTACACTTAAAACGGTTTAAGTAATCTGAGAACCCACCGTGCCCGGTGAGGCTTGTGTGAGAGCACCTGTCGGCCTCACCTGTTTTACAATACGGAAGGCAGATATGGCATCCGGAAGGAACATTTTCGTCACCGAGGCCGTCTCGCCAGACACATATCTCCGGTTCCATTCATCGAGCGACCCATGCGGATCTGTCTTCTGATGAATGAGATCAGACACTTGTCATAGCCCGGCTTCCTCCGTGACTTCAATGCCAAATCTTTCGCCAGCTCATCCGCGCGCTCATTCCCTGGCAGTGTCGCGTGTGTGTCTTGATCCAGAACAAAGACACAGACACACACGCCCTGGGTCGAGGCTAAAGCCAGATTGGCTCTCGCTCGCACTGCCAGGGAATGAATCGAGCCGTGGCTTGCCAGCGTCTGCAATACTCACATTGAGTCACTGTGCAAGCCAAAGATCGTCTCCTTGCGTTTGAGCATTTCGTCCGTTGCCCTGCCAATGGCCAGTAGTTTTGCTTGGTAGAGTGTGCAGTACGCAACTAGGCTAAGCTTGAAGTTCTGGACTTCAACGTCACTATAACATAAGGATAATGCGGCTCCAACCTTCCCCTCGGTCTTGCTGCCGTCAGTGAATATTCGCACTGCCTGCACGTTGTGACTGTACTCATGCTGTTGGTCTGCCAAGCTTACGAACTCCAAGGCCATTTGCTTGGCGGGGTGAGGGGCCTTTGCAAACCCCACCATACGCTCGATCTCCCTGTCATCCGGCACGTACCGGGATGACCTCGCTCCTCGCGGGTAGAGTAGGTTAGAGTAGGGTACGTTAGGGTAGAGAAAGGTAGAATAGAGTAGAGTAAGGTGGAGTAGGGTAGAGCGGGAGCGAAGCCGCGGGCAAAAGCTAGTATTGATATATAGTCAGTATAAAAAATCAAACGACCAGGGAATTTTGTTTAATAGTTAATCATTTAGAAAATACTTATGTTCGATACTTTGTGTAGGGTTCTCCTATTAGTAAACAATATATAAATAGATAAACATCTCTTAATCAACCTTAAATAATGATGTGCGTGTGAACTAAGGGACCACACTGGGTTATCCGACCGAAAATGATTTTTCAACCGAAACCGAATTTTGGCAACAGTCTCGGTTCCTTACAAGGATCATGTTTTGAGGGAAAAATGAAGAAAACGTTAGTATAATCAGTCGGTAGTGGTGGCCAAATGGTAGTGGTGGCCAAGTGGTAATGGCCTCAACTTGCGGGTTGTCGGTCGTGGGTTCAAACCCAGCCAGGTGCATTACTTTGTGTACGTAATTTATTACACCATATCGGGTGAACGGTCTTTCTTATTTACCAGCATTTCTCCACCATGTCGGGACGACTGGGTATAATCATACTAGTTTATACCTGTCTTGTATCACAGATATTACTTATTCATTGGGATGTATCTCTCATTATCCTGATGGTCCCGTAGATAAGAAAATCAATACAGTTCAAACCTGGATTCTTCCTAGGGTATAAGTATCTTCTCACTGGTTAAGAAGAGTTCTACTTTGGTTGTGTTGTCTGTGTTATTTATCTCCTTCCACCAACTGTGGGTTATAGCCACGTGAGTATTTTTGGCATCCCGGCCGGCCGCCGCAGAGAACCAACCGACATATGCTCTTTGCGCACCCTTTTCCTTTATAACTGTAAATGACAAACACATAGGTATGTATATATTTTATACCATCATATTCCTACCGCTCTCGCCAGAGCGGATCCAGGGAACAAACTATCTAGTCTCGATGAGTTCATCGAACCCAGCGCTACCTGCCAGGACCATTATACGATCGAACTCATCAAGCGTCTAACTCGGCCACTCTAGTTAGACGAATTGGTGATCACCGTATTACCCACACCTTGCCCTACGACGAGGATCATGTGGGATTTATTCCTTTAACTCAGATCAGAGATCTGAGTTAAAGGAAGAAATCTGAACCTCAAGTCCCCGCCAAGAGTTCGTCCCAGATCATCGCATGGTTGATGCCAGAGCAACAATGGCGTCTACCTCTCTCGGTCAACTCAAGATACTTAAAAATACTCAACTTATATGAAGCGTCGACAACACACACTGGACACCTGCTCGATGCCTCACTGGAAATCTCACTCTGTTGTAAGTATTAAACTTTTCAAGTCGCGACACGTTCTCTGCTGAACTTTCGCGCGGTTACGGAACTATAGACTAAAACTAGAGGGAAAAGCTATGACATCTTTCTTGAGTGCTGCCACATAATAGTGAGAAATTACTTTACTCACGCAATTAATTCGTGTGTGACACGACAGAACTAGGTTGTAGGCAGTAACAGTTGTAGGACAAATCTAAGAATTTGTAGTCCACCATACTAAACACTACAGTCCTTAAAGTGCGCTCCCTCAGAAAAGTATCAGAAAAAATTAACTATTGTGACTACAGACATTTCGTAGAGATACTTAATGAATTTCAGACCACAAAACCCCAAAGATAAAAATATATAACGTTTAGTATTGTGGTCCTTCGAAAAGAAAAATGTTTTAGTCAAAATTACCGAATCTAAAAAAAAATCTTTCTTTTTCTACATAAAGTTTTAGTAGGAATCATAAAACTGTTGCGTACGTGGGTAATTAAATGCCGATTTACTAACACATAACTTTATTCACCACAAAGAATAACAAATTTAAATTTAAATTAGTCCAGTCACCAATAATCCGAATCGCAATTGACACTAGAGTTCCGTTACAGTATCGCTTAGGTTGTTAAATAAAATCACTTCACACACTTAAGTAGTTCGCTCTTGATCGCAGTCGAAATCAAAACTGACTCCCTTCCGGTCGGGGGCTCGTATTTATATGCGGAGCGACGAAAATTCTAGATACCGACAACTCAAGATCGATCCAGAACAATAGGGTCGCGTCGTAGGGCCATAAATCATTTTTATTGCACAATGTACCAAGAGTCACTTTCACACGAATTTCGACTCTTTTCTCGAAGATATGGCGTGTTCAAGTTTAATGGAGTAACAATACATTTTGCAAAAAAGAAATGGAAAAGAAAATATATTGACGTAGGTAACATTTTAAGGATAGCGATTATTAAATCGGGTTCCTCAATCCTCACATCCACTGACATATGAGCACATTCTAGCTGCTAGACGAGAGATATATCAGAAAATCTTGTGTACAATCTGTTCGGAAAGTAAACAATCGTGGGATTTGAGGGTGCTGCTGTAGAAAAATATCTTTTTTGTTATATGAGCAACATTGTGACGACATTATGCAATCTAAATAATAATAATAATCCAATGCAATTTAAATTAATTTAATTTTGTTATTGACGTTTCAATTTTATGTAATTTTGTAATACGTGTATACGTATGATTTTGTAACTGAAATGAGTCTTTGGTACTTGAAATAAATAAATATAATATTATTTATTATAGTGCGACTGTTACATCTTGATATTTTGAAACTTTGTTAGACTAGCTTCTTCCAGTGGCTTCACCCTGTAATAAAAAGAATCCTACTTTCTGAACTTACTCACTTATTGAAACTGCAAATTTATAGCTTATATGCTATATTATTGCAATGTTTATGATTAAGTTCATCCAGTAGTTTTTGCGCGACACATCCATACATACGAGTACCTCCATCTATCTTCACTAACTTTCGCATTTATAATATTATTAGCATATTTGTTGAACTCGCTCACGTGATGAAACTTAGCAAAAATATAGGTTATAAGCTATATTATTTCAACGTTTATCATTAACGTTACGTGTCGTTTACGTTTGTTTTTTTAGTATGTATTAGTTTATTAAGTATTGTTTAAGATTAATTTATGTATTTCTTCTATGGGCCTCCGATGCCTGAAATAAATAGTTATTATTATTATTCCATTTATTATCTATATATGTACATTAGGGTGTCCCAAGCTTTAAGGGCGAAATTTTTTTTTCCGATTTTGAGTACGCATGCCCTCTATATTTTTTCTATTTGACCCTAAGAACTAAAATAATAAATATTATTGGTATCGGATGACGATAACCCGTGCCGACTTGATGTCAAACTTTTAGAAGAAAGTTTGTATGAAAACTACAGAGGACATTAATTTAGAACTTATTTTTATTCAGCAAATAAAACATTGCTTTACCTGTATCTTATACTTTTCAAGTATCTATTATTACTAGGACTTAATCTTTCCAAAGTTTGGTTTTTACAGTAGGGCTAAACCTATCTATCTGTTCTTGTACACAACATTAGAAAATATGCTTTTGTTTGTTGTTCCTCTTCAGTAGTGATTTTGCTATGATAGTGCTCTCAGTGTCAGCACCTGTTTTGTAGCATGTTGTAATGCATTACTAGACCACGAACTGCATTCTAAACTGTTGATACCTATTTACTTCCTGTAAAGTTGTTTAGTTTTGGCACCACGACAAATTGTTCTTTATGACTATGCCACTATGCGAAATAACTATCTAGAGGCATTATTCTTTACATTTGCGCACATCTAAACCAGAAAACAGTTCATCATCCATGTCAATCGACAGTTTATAACAGTACCAGTACCTACCTTGTTTTGGGAATCGACTCGCGCTTTTTTTTTTTAATTTTCCGTACGAATTATTTGAATTGAAGACTTGCTTATGGGTAATTCGTCAGTGTTGTATGCAAGTGCCTCAACAGTAGCTTTTATAGCAAAATTCTGTGTTTATTATTATTATAGTAAACACAGAATTGCTCATATTTAACTGTTACCTACCCAACGCTACAACTGTCTTTGGAGTGATAAATTTTTTCCCCATGGAAGTTTTATTCGTATGGGGCAGTGTACTCTTAGTTGGTATGGGTAGATTTTCTTGGAAATCGGTCATTTCAGAATTTGAAGATGAATTTTCACGATATAAGGTGATACAAAGCAGTTAAGGAGAAGCAATTAGTAGCCAGATGGCATTGTATTTTTTTTCCACGGCGCGTTTTTTTTAAACGAATTTTTGGTCCACTCCACCTAAATAACCTGGCTCTCTCTGGCACTACAAGAAGAATTTATCTTTATGAATGGAAACGCATCGGCATGTGCAATGTCAAACAATTTTTCTAATTTTATTACAAGCTCATCGCTCATGTCTTTGCTTCCCGAATACTTCTTGTGTTTTGTTCGCATTTTTTGCAGATCTCTCCAAAACTCCAAACTTAGAATAATTTAACTAGTTTTTAACACAGATAATGCTTTAATTAAGAAATGTCACGTATATTGTGCCTTTCCCAATAAATAACGTACTTTCGAATAGTAAGATTCACGATTTTCAATGACACATAAATTTAATTAAGGAATGTTATAAAACAGTACTGCCAATACTTGTCAATTATAGGGTAGTTTTGAACCCGTAATTTAATTTTATATATCCCCTAATCAAAATATTCCTTTTGTAAGACTTCGTAATCCTACTGACATGTAGACTGAATGAAAATTATGCATTTACTGATTAAATAAATCGAGCACTTGATACGTTAGCTGCGGCGCGCCAAAGTACTGAAGTTCTGATATCTATCGATGAAGTCGGCACGGGTTCCCTTGGTCCTAAGTACATAAAATTTTATTTACAATTGTTTTGACACCATTCAAACAAAATTAGAGGGTATGCGTTGTAAAAAAAAGGATTTGATTTTTTTGGGACACCCTAATGTACATATTATTTACATTTTTAAATATTTCTTAAAAAGCACTTAAAAAAAAAACATTTAAAAATATAAAAAATAGTAGCCCACCGGCATCGGGAACAGGGTCCAAGCTGCCGGTGGTCAGGGCTCCTGAGAGAGGAATCTCCTAACTATGCGCGCCGTGTCCAGGAGTACTGCTTTCTGGATCAGGCCCTTGATCTAGCTGCCTAACGAGAGCCTCCTTAGATGTTGTTCGAGGCTCTTAGCTATTAAGCCATTGGCCGTTACGACTATCGGCACAATGATTGCTCTATCCACTTCCCACATGTCGACAACCTCGCGAGCAAGTCAAGATATTTGATCTGCTTATCTTTCTCAGCTTTCACAAGGTTCTCGTCACGAGGGACCGCTATATCAACAATCATTGTGCTTCGCTCTAGTCGATCTATCACCACTATATCAGGTTTATTGGCAACAATAGTCCTGTCAGTGATGATAGATCGATCCCATTAAAACGTGATACTGCCATTGTCGAGAACTGGGTCGGGCACATACCTGTAGTACGGTACTTCTGATTCTACAAGATTGTATTTAAGAGCAAGTTGCTGGTGAATAATCCTGGCTACGAGGTTGTGTCTATGCAAATAGTCACCGTTAGCCAGACGAGAACGCCCAGAAATAATGTGTCGGATTGATTCTCCGGGTCGGTGGCATGCCCGACAGATGTCAACCGTACCATCCTTCACAATGTATTTCCGGTAATTGTTCGTCATCATAACTTCGTCCATAATTGCAAAGACAAAACCTTCGGTTTCCCCGAAGAGGTCACCTAAAAGGTAGCCAAGATACGGACGCTAATAGGTCTACATCGGGCCCATGTAAGGCCCGGTAAAAGCGTCCGTGAAGCTCCTTGCTCTGCCATACTTCCCTGCGGTCATTAGTATCCAGTACTAAAGGTTTGCGCCAGTTCCCGTTAGCTAAGGAGAGCGGGGTGAGGCCCTTGTCCACCGCCACTACATCTCGGTGCATACCCACGTCGACGGCTAGGAAATATTCCCTGAGACTGCATACCTCGCGGTTGTGCAGGGTCTTAGCATTTAAGAAGCCACGACCCCCACACTTCCGCGGGATATACAGTCTCATCACCGATGACCGTGGGTGATGCATCTGATTTGCAGTAAGTAGTGTACGGACCCTCCTATCCAGGGCGTCAAGTTCTGTCTGAGTCCATTTGAGTATGCCGAAAGAATACATCAATACTGGCATGACCCAACCGTTGAAAGCGCGCACCTTGTTTCCGCCTGACAAAAGACTATTCAGTACTTTATTCAGGCGGCCAAAGAAGCGCTCCTTCAACGATTGTTTCACGTCATCAGTATTGATGCCTAACGCTTCCGACATACCCAAATACTTGTAAGTTTCGGTTGAGCTGAGGGATCTAAAGTGTATGGAATCCGAGAGTTGAATTCCCCCGGATTCCATAATCTCTCCTCGCTTTACATATATGACTGCACATTTGTCCACACCAAAGTCCATCCTGATGGCACTACTGAAGGTTTCAGTTACCTTCAGTAGCTCCATCAGTTGCAAGTTGTTGGGGGCAAAGAGTTTCAGATCATCCATGTAAAGAAGGTGAGATATGACCTGACCGCCTCTTTTCAACCGGTAACCTAAGCCAGAACCCTCCAGCAGTGTGCTGAGAGGGTTCAAAGCCAGGCAAAACCACAGTGGACTCAGACTGTCACCCTGGAATATGCCACGCTCAATCCTTATCGGTTCGCTGTTCTCCCAAATCTGTCGAAATCCCGGATAGTGACTGTTCTCCACTGCCCCATACATGACATCAGGAAGGTGCGCAAAGTTGCATCAACTTTATACACCCTCATAAGCCATGTATGAGGAACAGAGTCATAGGCCTTCTTATAATCTATCCAGCATGCCACGAACGTCGAACCTGTTGGCTAATGGCAATATCGATGAGGAGCAGCTCCTCAGTACCGCGGGACCCGTTCCTACATCCATTCTGAGAGACAGACATGATAGAATTTGTTTCAATATGACTATTGATTTTAGCTCTCAGAATGGATGTAAGAACTTTATAGACCGTCGGCAAACACGTAATCGGTCTATAATTTTTGGGTTCCGCAGTACTACCTGATTTATGGAGCAGGTGGGTTATTCCTGTTGTTAGAAACTGGGGCAGCGACCCTGACTCTAAGGCAGATTGGAACTGAGATGCCAAGAGAGCGTGCGACCCTTGAAACCATTTGAGCCAGAAATTGTGCAGCCCGACCGGCCCTGGAGATTTCCAGTTCGGTAACGGACGAACTGCACGGGCTACATCTTGGGGGCTGATGGTTATTGCCCCCATTTCTGGTAAAAGATCGCATGCGCGCTCGACCTCTCGAATCCAATCACCCTCGGTGTGACTGACAGGCGCCGACCAAATGCTGCGCCAAAATGAACACATGGCGTCATCATCCGGCAGGCGCGTATCAGTCACACCTTGGTCCGATCGCTCCCAAGCCCTGTAAACCCACCTTTCATTGCTTTGGAATGTACGATTCTGAGTGTACCGCTCCACTCGCCGTTTGTACCTACGAATACGGTTTGCCCATGCATAGATCTTCTGCTTCAGGAAGTCGATACGCTCTGTGACGCAGGGCAGATAATCTCGAGGACTAATATCAGTCCCCGAGAATGCCCGCCTCACAAAGCGCATCACCCTAGGGCGAGTGTTGCCCTCCCTGAAGCAGATAAGCTTGCCGATGAGTGCTCTAGCCTCACCGATACGCCGCTCTATCCTGCACTGCCAAGCAGGTACAGCTGGTCGTGTAGCTCTGTTACAATTAGGAAATTTAACGTGAGCTACACGACATGCTGCTACAGCCGCACAGTACAAGATCGAGTGGGTATCAGCGAGGTCTTCGCTGCTATCAAAACAAATTGATAGCTGCGAATCTAAAGCACACACCAGCGCCCTATTTCTCATGTGCATGGGCAAACGAGGTAGGCGAGGTCTAAGCTCCGGCGGTATGGAGCGGTATTCCCGAAATGCGTCTTCCAAAGCGCCCCTCAAGTGTTCATTACATTGGGTACTCACAGATATAGCCGCGTCATCATCGGCGTCACCAACGTGGTCGTGTCGCGGTGCAGCACTGGGTTGACGTTGCGCCGCGGCCGATGGTGTAGCGGCTGTAACACGGCTACTCTGTGATTCCAGGCGTAGTCTATCAAGTACGGCGTCATCCAACATACGATTACGCTGGATGACCCGCACCTGATCCGATAGTCGTTGGACCGAAACGTTGACAGTTGACTCAAGCACCTGAAACAGAGAGAGCATCCGACCACGGTACGCAGTCAGGTTAATTCCCCCCTCTGTAGCCCCAAAGTATGAGCGCATGACATTTTCATTGATGGATGATGTTATTATTATTCTCTTTATTCAATTCTTATTTACATATACATTTATTATTATTATTATTACATTTATTCGTTTATAAGTTTTTGAGTGAATGAGTAACAAACCGTTAATTGTGGCGACACCTGGGGGAGGCCTATGTCCAACAGTGGACATCTTTCGATTGAAATGACAATAAACATTTAAATGCAAACACGAACCTTCTTCTTCTTCCTGCCCTTGCCCCATCTTATTTGCGGTCGGCGCAATTCGTTTTTTTCTTCCATTCTACCCTGTCACTCGTCATGCTATCACTAACTTCCTTTTCTTTCATATCGCTCTTCACGCAATCCATCCATCTTTTCCTTGGCCTCCCTCTCCCTCTCCACCCATCCACATGTATACTCATTTGGTAACTCTTTTGGTAACATGCATTTCATCCCTCCTCTTTACATGACCATACCAAGACAAACGATCCCCCTTGTCAGTTACTGGCGCCACTTTCAAACTTCCTCTAATATACTCATTTCTCACTTTATCCAATCTCGTCACACCACACATCCATCTCAACATTCTCATCTCCGCTACATGCAACCTTTTTTCATCCGTCTTTTTCACAGCCCAACATTCTGATCCATACAGAATGACAGGTCTTATCGCGGACTTGTAGACTTCACCCTTCAACTTGAGGGGCACCCATGGGTCACAAGTTATTCCAGTAACCTGTCGCCATTTCATCCATCCTGAATTGATCCGAAGTGTTATGTCTCGGTCTACCTCACCATTTCCTTGGATAAGCGACCCGAATGCAAACACGAACCGGTATCCAAAACAACTCATCTCCAAAACAACTCGTCTCTCTTCGTTCGGACGGCAATGAGATGATGACGGCTGTAGACACTGTAGACAGCCATTTTATAGAGAAATGTAAAGATTTTTTTGATGCTGTAAAAGCATATCAGCTTCACTTGAAGGGGATTACATTGAAAAATAAAAAATATAAAACTATATTTCTTTCATTAAATACCTTAGACCACGGACTTATCAGCCGCCCCTCGTAGGCGCGTGAACTGCATGAACGCGCGTGAATGCATTTTCGGTATGTAAGACTGCGCGTGTTTTCTATACAAACGGGGATCCTTACAAACAACGATGTGTGGTGCGTGGCAATGTGGTAATCGCCTTAGTAATATCTCCGAAGAGAATTTTTTGTTTTAAGGTTTCACAGAGAGTTTGGAGTTATTAGAATAGTACTTTGCTGTCGATATAAAAAATTATGCCATCAATTAATATCACGTGCTGCAGTGACAAAAATAATAACAATTAATTTAGGAAAATTATGGATACCCTAGTTAAAATAGAGATAAGAAAGGGACACACCGACCCTTTGTCGTTGTCTTGCTCAGTATATTTTTTTTCCGTTTGTTTTTCAATATGAACTTAATGAACACTTTAAAGTGTGATTGCTTCGTAGTCAATCTAGTTTATCTACTATGATATTATATAAAATCTTTTTTAGTGTCAGTATGGTGTCTAGTTTGGTAACGGGCTATATGCTATATTTCACTGGGATACCATGGTGGTGCGACCAGTTGCGCCGTCATGGTGTCCCGGTGAAACAATTATAGCTCTTACAGAGGTCAGTAAGGCTGCCCGCCCACGTCAGACTTTTTGTAGGACAGATAATCGAGCCGATTTTGTATATTTTTAAAGGTGGCACTTCACTTGGCGTTGCGTATTCGCATAGCGTATTCGCCGCATTTGTCCAAATATTTGTACGTAGTCCAAATAGCGCAAAACACGATATCCACACTTGGCATGCCAACAGCAAATAAGGCCAAATTAATGAAATGCTCGCGAATATGTTTGTAGTTTAACCTTTCGAATGTCTTAAGTTACACAGTCCGACATAAGGTAATTGTCTTTCTATTGTGTCTCTAATTACGACATTCAAAGAGTTAAATCAATTGAATTTAACTAGCAATGGATATGTTTACGGCTGCAGCAGCATATTTTTGTCCATCCTATCAGTATATATGCAAGCAGTGAACATGTTTTTACACGTTGCTGTCGCTTACACAAATGAGCGAGCTATGTGTGGACGGTATATTTGGTATATTTGACATATTTGCGTCTTTTGATGTGTGATAAAAAACCGACAAGCGGTCGGATCGGCGTTTTCGCCTATTTGTGTGTGTGTCTTATTTGTGCAAATATATCAAATGAAGACGAATAAATACTCCACACATGGTCTTTTTTGGCCGAACACAACAAATACGCAAATACGCAACACCAAGTGAAGTGCCACCTTTATGATAAAATAACGATAAATTAGGACTGCCAGGTGCAAAATTTTAGTTAATTTTTAATAAAAACTAGAAAAATAGAAAAGAATTATAGTTATTTTTAATAAAAACTTCGTACTTCTTGGTTGTACGATCTTTTAGTTTCAAAATTTCGATTTTTAGAGCTAGCGCAAGATAAGTTGGCGCGTGGCCGAAATTCGAAACTAATCGTTTGACATTTATGTCATGTGTCAGGAGAATGTGTTGTGTTCTGTGTTTTTTATCGTTTCTAAAGTAAATAGTCGTCATTATTATACCAAAAGTGATTAAAAGTGCTAGCAGGGATATTATCTTGAAAGTCAAACGTGTTTGTGAAGAGAAATGAGAAAATATTGGGCCTACGGTACCATTTTCCAAAATTAGATCCTTTTGTCAAATAATTTATCGGGTGACCATTACAATAAAATTTACCTAAATATGCAAACCCGAGCGAGCAAGCCAACAAAGTTTGTTGAAAATGGACTGCTACTAAGTCCTTAAATCTTAATCAAGTGACTAGGTATCATGACGATATGAATTTTGCAAACTTCATCCATGAAAGAATAAATAGTGCCAAATCTAAAACAGAATTGTATTTTAGCAATAGATAATGCATCATACTACTGCACATAAATAAACAAAGCCCCTACAAGAGACAATACAAAAGCGCAAGCGTTATTGTAATGCCAGAAGAATGACAATGTATCTCTACAAGAAAAAATTTTTTAAATCTGATAGCTTAATGGATTTAAAAATGGACAAATTAACAATGGACTTATCCGACTCTTCTGATAAAGACTAGCGAGTCTGGTAGTGACTAGCGAGTGGAGTTTTGGTCCTAAAAGTACTAATTAATTTATTAAGATATTCAATAAAAGATTTACAAAGTTCTCACCATTTTTATTTCATAGTTAAGGTATAAATTAAATAAATAAATTCTTTAAATTACACTTTGTTATGAAAGAGCGTTTTTAATCAAATTAAGGAAAATAGATTTATTAGGCTGGCAACATTAAGCACACCCCAGCTACGCGCCAAGTTATCTTGCTCGCACTCTAGTAGTCGTATTGTCGTATGATCACCTCTTTTTTGCACCTGGCAGCCCTGATTTATCGTTGATTTTATCATATTTTATCTGTATGGCTTTGGTGGGACGTCGAGTCACTTGATATGCCATAAAGGGCCTTTTTTATGGTGGGAAAAAATCATCCAATGACAACCCCCGCTCTTGGGCGGAGCGGGAGATAGTGTCAGACTCTTGCTGATTAATTCATTAAACCCCAGTGAACGCCGGCGTTCGCGCACCTATTGTCTTTCTATTGTGTCTGTAATTTCCACGATTGAAAGGCTAAAAGACCCACCCCGTTTCTTCTAGCCTTCATACCGGGGCTCGAGCTCCCTTTCGGATAACCCTGGCCCCAGTAGGCTTCGACCCAGCTGGGTCCCTGCTGTTGCTGACAACTCCTTGAGGCGCGCGGGAACAGTGCGCGCCGTCGACGACTTGGCTTGGTCCGTACATTTACCGGACGGCCGAACAGCGAGCTACCCATTGCTCACTGTCCGCAAGCCCGCGCCTACGGTGGCCGGAAATCAGGATCGAAATCTCAGCGGCGGTAGCGAAAACGCCGTTGCCTGATGCGTTCGACCTCCTCCTTCGCGAGCATTATTGCTTCGCAGAAGTCGGCGACCGCCTGCCACTCCTCCTCGCTCCGGACCATGGCCTCAACCAAGGCCCGGCGCGAGAGGTCTCCGCCGCCGATCGCCCCCACGAGGGCACGGCGATGTTCCGCCCAAGCAGGGCACACCTCGACTGTGTGCTCCACCGTGTCCTCCGGGCATTCCGCACAGTTGCGACACCCGGGTGTCACTTCCGCACGAATCCGGTGCAGGAACCTCCCGAACGAACCATATCCGGTGAAGACCTGCGTCATACGGAAGGTAAGGACGCCGTGAGGTCTTTCCAGCCACGCCTCAAAGATGGGACTTTCCGTCATATTGTCTGTGCGATAAAAGAACCGTCGTGGCGTAAAGTGAAAACAACATTAAAGATTTTAAGTAGCAACCCAACCCAGCCATCCGTCAAATGCCAAACGTCACATCATGTTTGTTTATTATGTTATTTTATTGTGATTTTTAATTGAAATCTTCAGAAATGTGATAAAAAATTTCACTGAGCTGCAAGGAAAATAATATTTAATATATTACAGTTTTGCCAAAGATAACAAATGGCCAATCACATCATTATTGATCAAAACAAAGTCACGAACTTGGGAAACATTAGCGTGCTGTGTTTTTGGTACGTAACACTTTTATTTTAATGTTTATAGACTTCCTAGGTGAACTCCTGTCCCTGTTATCTCCAAATATATATAAATTAAACGGAAATTCATTTAAACATGACGATATTTGTTTATTTTGTTTTGGTCAATATTTTCGATGGCTAGTATAAAGAGTATTGATACTTTAAATTTATAATGCATTTCGACTAACTTAGAATATTTATTTTCAGGCTTGATAAAGGATACAGTAACTAAAATAAAAAAGGGCAAGTGCGAGTCGGACTCGCGCACTGAGGATTCTGTACAAATTTACCTATGAAATCAATTCCCGTATTGAGTTACGAAGATTTTTCCGAATTGCAAACAATTTTTTTTTTTGTGGCGGATCTACAAATTTACTATTTTCAGATTTTTCCCTGTACTTTTTCTATGAGACTTTGATTTATGACAAATTTCAGGATTCTAGGTCAACGTCACCCTATGAACTTTGATTCCCTTGAGTATCGAAATATATGTGTTTTTGCGACATAAACGCCGTATCTTTTTTTTTAGTTAACTCAGAAGTCTGATTTTTTCACAACTTCAAAAGACCGCAGATTTGAGTGTATGGTTTTAATTTTAACTCGATACCTCCAAACGTTCTCGAGTTAAAGGGTCTTAACAGATAAACAGACGGACAACCAAGTGATCCCAAGGACCTTATATACGAGAGGGTCCCTTACAGGCTAAAAAGATTTTTTACGAAGCAACATTACAAATTCTGAAGTGTACTTTATTTTCATAGTCATTAAGTTCATATTTTTCATAGATTAGCAAAAGGGAAAAATGTACTGAGGAAGACAACGAGAAAGTAGTAGTGTGTCCCATTTTTAGCTTTAAATTTAATTATGGTAAACATAAACTTGCTGCTAGCTACAATATTCCAGTCTGTGATAATAGACCGATCCCAGTCAAAGTGATAGAACCATTTTCGTTGGAATTGGGTAAGTGGTCGTTGGTGGAAACTACCTAGATAGGCAGTACAGCAGTTTCTTCACGCTATTTTTCTTTACCGGTTCGTGTTTGCATTTAAATGTTCATCATCATTACAATCGAAAGACGTCCACTGTTCGACATAGGCCTCCCCCAGGTGTCGCCACAATTAACGGCATTACGCAAAAATTTATAAACGGATAAATTTAATGATAAATGTTGCAATAATATAGCTTATAACCTACATTTTTACTAAGTTTCATCACATGAGCAAGTTCAATAAATAGGCTACTAATATTATAAATGCGAAAGTTTGCGAAGATGGATGGAGGTACTCGTATGTGTGGATGTGTCGCGCAAAAACTACTAGACAGATGAACTTAATCATAAACATTGCAATAATATAGCACATAAGCTATAACTTTGCAGTTTCATTAGGTGAGCAAATTCAGCCAATCGGATAATTTTTATTATAGGGTGAAGCCGCTGGAAGAAGCTAGTCTAACATAGTTTCAAAATATCAAGATTTCACAGTCGCACTATAATGACGTCACAATGTTGCTTACATAACAAAAACGATATTTATCTACAGCAGCGCCCTCAAATCCCACGATGGTTTACTTTCCGCACAGACTCTAATTGTGGCGTATGCCATAAAGGGCCTATTACACTACTCGATATTCAGACAATTTTAGTCTATGGTTCGATGTATCGCGTAGGGTAGGGTCAGAGTGTCTTACTCGGAAAGAAAAAAAAGACAATTCTGAACATCGTGTGCTGATAACGCGTAGTTCGACGTATCGCGTAGGGTAGGGTCAGAGTGTCTTACTTGGAAAGAAAAAACGACAAGTCTGAATATCGTGTGCTGAATAACGCGTAAAGGGCCCTTATGTCTAAGGGCCAACTGTTGTTGGCTTGTAACGTAACAATGTTAAGCACAACCACACACTTGAATTCACAGAAGACACAGACTTCATAAACAACAACGCTCACTGTTTCTCGCTGTACTGATATTGAACGCCCTACTCCTTTTCTGTAAAAATGACATCATAAAGCGTTAAAAAAAAATTGTACTTGTCTTTTCACTGACCTCTACTATTTAAAGCAAATGCACACAATGAAACATTACCAAGCTTTTTTAACTAAGAGTTCCTTTTAAGTTAAACCGCATAAGGATGGACGGAGAAACGCAAAGACGGTCCTGGCGATACTATATTTTATTGGATAGATAATTAAAAAAATGTTACTTATTAGAACGATTTCTGTTAAACGTTTGATAAAAATCCATTTAGTTGTTGAACAATATGTTTAAAGTGGAAGAAAAATATGGAACATAATTTCAGAGACGTTGGCAACATTTAGATAGATCTTAAAAAAAATAACTTCACTCCACAATTCACATTACCTCCGCCGCCATATTGCCGTCCCCGTGCGTGCGTTTGATATTGAATCATTCAAGCACTTAGGTAATTATAATCTAATTCCGTACTTATTGCAATTTCGATACGATCCGATACTACTATTCAAAATAAACAACGTATAAATCGCGGAGCCATTTCTTTTTATTGAAAACGTATGGTAATTCTGTTCGTACCTACTGCCACCTTGACTCTTGGGTTGTGTGTTTCGTTTCAATCCGTTTAGGAGTCTTATACGCGAGGTGCTTATGGTTTGTCAGTGTGTTTTCGTAACAAATGGATTCTTCTAATAATATTGTGATTTGAACGGAACCGCTGCAACACTTTGTTTCTATTGTGATTTTATACCAATCGGTGCTGAGCTAATCTACGTAGGTATCTGTCTACCTGTGCAAAGCCTTTATTATTATTCACTGTTATTTAGTTTTTAGAAGTATTAAAGTTTTTAAAAAACTTTGCTGTAAATAATCCAATTAATTATTCTTTTTATGATCAATGTTTAGATTAAGGACTGTTTTTCTTATATTTTATATTTGGGGGTAACTTCAAGTGATAATGAGTGTTAGGCACAATCGAAACTTATTCGAAATTCTAAAGTTACTGAAACTCTCAAAATAAGTAAGTACTTGCAGATTGATGTTTCACGGTAAATATTTTAACATCCAAACATGTAGTTTTGTTATTACATTGTATTCACACACTTTTTAATAACAACCTCTTGCCTACCCCCTTGGGAAGAAAGCGTAAGTTTATGAATATACTAGTTCATAATACAAGTACCAAACAAAACTTATTTGCCTAAAAGAGTTGTAGTTTTCTGTGTTCTAAATATTATTATTTACCATGTCCTGTTCAATAAAAAATACCCAAATCAACATTCAATCCAACAAAATGTTTATAAACTCATAATTTGATTTTGTGTCACTTCTAGGACAACTATTGTAATACAATATACCTTTTCATAACTTGAATGGTTCAGGTGATCTCAATTTACACAATAGAAAGGTATTTTTATTTTTTACAAATTCTCTCGTGATCTTTGCTTATGATACACAATGTGGTAACGCATAAGCATAATAATATTTAGTGAGTTTTATAATATTCATTACCACTATTTTTTTTCTGTTATAAAAAGAACTCTATAATACTAAAAAAAAAAAAAAATTACAGGACAAACAAAGTAGGTCAACTTTTTGAATTCCGGTATCTGTCGTGTTGGTCACTGAAAACTGCTTTATAAACTAATTTACTAACAATATTATTATTGTGCAATAATATTAATTCATTAAACCCCAAGCGAACGCCGGCGTTCGTGCACCTATTGTCTTTCAATTGTGTCTGTAATTTCCACGATTGAAAGGTTAAAGGCAGAACCACTTGCTGGCGTTTCTCATTCCTCTTTGCAGATAGGTAATTTTTTATTGCATCTAATAGGGGGCAATTGCGAATTTCTGTTATGTAAGTTGCAATGCAAACAATCGACAATTTTATGATTATTATGTTAAGTTTCAATGTCAATACAAAGAAAAGTATTGTTTGTTATATGTTTGTGGTGTATTACTTCTAAATATTTAAAAATCTAAAATGGAACTTGTAGCAATTCATTATAAAAACTACATTTAATTCATTAAACCCCAAGCGAACGCCGGCGTTCGCGCACCTATTGTCTTTCTATTGTGTCTGTAATTTCCACAATTGAAAGGTTAACCTTTCAATTGTGGAAATTAGTTCCATTGAACTTTTTTTTATCTAAAGAGGGAGTATGTGCATATAAATTGTACTTTAATTGTTCAGATTGCAATTATATATCATTTATGTAGCTTGTGATTACATTCCTGTACTTTAATCCCAATAGTGTTGCTTTTAACTGTTTTGTTTTTTGTTCATTGTAATGGTGGAATAAAACAAAACATAGTAATCATAAAAAACATATTTTCAATTTTCTTATTGGTTTCTATTGTAAGCATATTATGCTGAGCGTTGTTTGTTTATCAGTCACAAACTGTATATGTTTATTTCTCTAAATTAATTCAAAATAATTTTTGAATTATCACCAAATTCTGTTGAATATCAACAAAATATAAATGGCTTCTTGAATTTCTTCTGAAGTCTTTACTGCAATAACATATCCTTATGTAGAAATTCAACAAGAAATAAATTAACTCGCTCACCCTTTGAGTTGTATTATCTGCAGTTAAGTGACCTAAACAAGATTGATTTCTGTTTTAGACCTTAAGTCCTGGCAATACAGTTGAATTATGATTCCTTGTTATTTTCTGGATTGACTGGTTCCTGATTCAGGATACAATCACATGCACAATTGGCGACAATGGGTGGATTGTAATTTTCTTTTGAAGTTTAAGATTTATTATTTGATTCAGTTGCACTGCAGCTCTGATTTAGTTCAGGTTTGCTTTTTCGTGCCTTGTATTTTTCGTGTATTATATTGTTTGCTATATTAGTTCTATCAGTTTTACCAGTTGAGTGATTCTATTATTAATAAGTTTTACTTCTGCATATTTTTGTTGGAACTGATGAAGACTTAGGCCAAAGAAAAGATGGATGGATTGTGTGAGAAGTGATATGAAAGAAAAGGGAGTCAGTGTGTGGGTGACGAGGCAGGTTAAAGAAAAAAATGTGTTGCTCTGACCACAAATAAAATAGGACAAGGGGAAGAAATTGATTTTGGTTGAAATTAAATGTGCTTTTTTCATGACTTCATAAACTATTTTCCTCAAAGCATGAATCTTGGGCAGGGCACATTGCTCGCAGAACAGATGGCCGTTGGGGCCGAAAGGTTCTGGAGTGGCGACCGCGTACCGGAAAACGCAGCGTTGGAAGGCCTCCTACAAGGTGGACTGACGACCTGGTGAAGGTAGCGGGAATCCGATGGATGCGGGACGCGCATGATCGTTCGTTGTGGCGACGCTTGGGGGAGGCCTATGTCCAGCAGTGGACGTCTGTCGGCTGAAATGATGATGATGATGATGAATCTTTGGCAAGAGTGCATCTGAAACTGTTAAAGTTTTATGAAAAAAATAATCTCTGGGAATGAAACTTTGGTAACAGTAGTTACATAATTTAAACTAGATAGTTTGCAATTAAATCTAACAACTAAACTAATCTAACATAACGAACTTGCTGGTTTACATGTTGACTTAATTAAAATTGATTTTCGAGTGTATGTAGGTAGCATTGGGACCATTTTTTTAAAATATGATAATTCATCTAAATGTGCATTTGCGAGTTTTCCCATTGTGCGAGTAACCTTGAACTCTGAATTATGCATCAACGTTATTAGAATAAGAAAGAGCACTCACATAAGGCCTAAGTAGTAGCAATTGTACTTCATTTCGATATGGAGCCTTGCAGCTTATAATGTACAAATTAGGGAAATAAATTTTATTTCACGTTATGGTTGAGTTCCTATTGCACTTCATAAAAAATTTTTTTACAAAAAAAAATACAACTGACTTCAATGTTAAAAAAACACTGAAAAGTACAAAATAACTATAATTTCGGAAGTCGGTGTTAGATAACGACGAGACAAAACTATGTAGAAACACTTGTATTTTTTTTTGTAAAAAGTTTTTTATTTTACACTTTTTAGTTATGGTACCACCACTAAAAAGTACCTCTCAGCCAAACTTAAATACCTTAAAGCCAGAGAGCATCTTAGAACGATTTTAATAATCCCAAACATGGTTAGATTTATAGGTTAGATTACATTAATTTACCTTCATCATCAAATCAGTCCGATACATCCCCTCCCCCTTTTCCTTCAGCCAGTCATCAATTACACGTATAAACAAAGCAATTTTACTTGTTACGACTGTTCTGCTGTGATCCTATGAGGAGTTCTGTGCCATATCTTCGAAGTTCATGATCAGATCATAACAATATTTTAATGGGACCAACTTGAAAGCATAACCTTTCAAACAAAGAAAGAATTTTCAAAATCGGTCCACAATTGACGGAGATATCGGTGAACATACATAAAAAAAAAAACACGTTCATCCGAACCCGTTCCTTTTCGAAGTCGGTTAAAAACAACATTTACAGGGGAACATCATCAAAAGTGGCAAACAATTAATTTCTGTAGCCTAATGATGATAACCGTCTAGATTATTCCTAGATAGTTATCACCGTTGGTTATGTCGTTTTTTAGTAAAGTACACTTGACTTTTACTATATTTTTATTTTCATGTCCAATCTTAGGTACCGGAAGTTTAACATCACTTGCTTATTTTATGTGTTTGTTTCAGTTGTTCCTGCCTGCAGGTTTCTTAAAATCGTTCAATATTATCTTCATCAACAATTACAATGGGTGACCGTAACAATCCCATCAAGTTTGGCCCCGAGTGGCTGCGCAATATGCCCAGAGAGCGTAGCGCTGGTCGGTCGAACAGTCAGAACGCCAGCTCGAATCCCGGCACGTCGGCGTCAGGCAGTTCGGCCGGGGGAGGCACAGCAACCAGCTCGACGTCAGGCACTGCAGCAAATACAAACAATTCAAACAATGGACAACCAAAGGTGCTCTTAGCCAAACTAAGGTATGACTTAGCCACATCAGTCCATTCCACCAACCAGCATTTCTTAATTTTGGTGTTATTTTGAATGCTTACTTCAGTATTAATATCACAGTATTATATTATTAACAGATATGGCAGAGAAGAGATGTTAGCCTTATATGACAGAAACGCAGAAGCACCATCGGAATTAAAATTGATTGATACCTTGTATCAGCCGCGCGGGAAGCAACCTGTTGCATTAAACAACACATTCGAAGATGATGTAGTAAGTTAAATCCTAATCCAGTTATATAGACAGTCGCCCAAAACGCCCGCCCACCACTGAAACCGCTTTAAGTAACTAAAAATCAAAACGATTCAAATTTAGCGCCGTGAGTATCAACACTTTCTGAATATCAAAATTTACAAAATATTGTCCTCCAAGATGCGCAGGGCCCCCCCGCCCGTCACCACTTATCATTTTAACTGGGAATAAAAAGGTGGAATGATAAATTAGAAGTATTAATTTTAATCTATTTTTTGTTACAGAGGGATAACTTGCGGAGTGCTCCGCTTATAGGCGGGATGACGTCTGGTGACAGATTCATGTTAGGACGTGGTGCAGGTCGAGGCGCCAGTAATGACGGACGCGGCAGGGCCCGAGGGTCTTATATACGACAGCCGTCTATGGGGAGGTAAGTTGTAATAAAAATATATCTTGAACATTGACATAAATACTCAAACACATCCTTGGAAAACATTTGCCAAAATACTGATAGGTTAGAACAAACAACGCTGTCCTGCGTTAAAAAATAACCAGAGTAGAGAAGAGTTGCAACCAGTGGCGTAACTATACCATCTGAGGCCCGTGGCTAAATAATTCGATAGGGCCCCAAAAAAGGATCATGTTATAATTTATTTTGGTTAAATCACTGGAGTAGTGAAATTATTCTTTATTATTTATTAAAGTTTTCTTATAGGTACACAAAGATTTTTCTATTTTGTCTCTGAATGTGGCTTCCCGGTAGGGTTACTATAACTTACCAAACTGGCAAAATACCATGGAAAATTTATACTATTCGAAATTATTATAATTTATTTAGACTTTAACTTCTATCATAATTTTTACTTAATTTTGTTAAAATGTTAGGTCAATTCTTTTAAAATCGCGATCCGTCAGATCGGGAGCCCCACCAGGCCAGGGGCCCGTGGCATTTTGCCAGCCTTGTCACCCTAAAGTTACGCCACTGGTTGCAACCCGGGGTCGTTATTTTATAACTCGAGTAGCTACCCTTATCCCAACTAACTCTAACTCTGAGCAGGTTGGAGTAAGCGGCCATATGCTTTACATTGACAGTTGAACTCTACGTTCGCGTTCAAAAATAACCAGAGTCGAGTAGAGTTGCAACCCAGGGTCGTTTTATAACTTTTATAACTCGAGTGAGTAGCTACCCTAGAGCTAACCCAACTAACCCTAACTTTGAGCAGGGTAGGTTGGAGTAAGCGGTAATATGCTTGACATTGACAGGTGAACTCCGTTCGCGTTCAAAAATGCCACTAGTGCGTTCAAAAATAACCAGAGTCGAGTAGAGTTGCAACCCAGGGTCGTTTTATAACTTTTATAACTCGAGTGTGTAGCTACCCTAGAGCTAACCCAACTAACCCTAACTTTGAGCAGGGTACGTTGGAGTAAGCGGTAATATGCTTGACATTTTGACAGGTGAACTCCGTTCGCGTTCAAAAATGCCAGGGTAGAGTAATTACACTAATTACCCAATGACGTCATTAGAGTTAACTCTAAACTCAATTTTGGACGCAGCCCAGGGTAGAGTATTTTTATTTACGTCATCAACTCAAAACTCAAATTTGAACGCAGAGCAGTTGCGTTAGATTTGCATTGTGTCGTCTAACAAAAATATTATTAAAATATAGCACTTATATCGGCTACTTTTCTCGCTACCAAAATGTCTTAAGGCGTATAGTCTCTTAAACATCTGGCTGGAGTTAAATGGCATCTGGCCGTAGTACGTGTACATTTAATTCCGGCCAGGTGCGACTGGATAGAGCTCCGCTGATTTTTTAAACGATTTTCTTTGCGATATATTGATTGATTTAAATATGCTAAGTACATTTTGAGAACACATAACCAGCTTTTTTTTTGTGTCAACTTATTTCTAAAGATCAAAGCAGTTTTAAAGGAGTAGGGAAAACAAGTGAAAAAGTATGTTGTTAAAAATTTTTTTTTGGCATGTCATAAGGAATCATTATACCTATGTTGATAATATTATACATGGGTTAATAATAAACATATATTTTTTTCAAACCTAATGACTTAGCCGTTACCGAGGCTCAGAAGGGCGCCTAGGGCCTTAATTAAGCGCCGCGAGTTTCATGGCACTTACGCGTTCCGTTTATCGTAGTGTAACCACGTGTCGCCAGACGGGACAACTTTTTATCTACAACTCTTCATTAAAATAATACTATATTTCAAAATATAATAAGTCTACTAGCCGCTCGCGTGTTAGTGTAAATTGCGAAGCAAGTGCATCAAGCACCCGTGGCACGCGATCCCTTCTCCCTTTCGCTATTGTACTATCGCTTGCTTCGCATAGACTTCGTAATATTTAAAACGTTCTATTTAAATAATTTTATTTTTGTATGAAAATCTTATGAACTAAAATATGATAATTTTTTTATTCAAGTCATAGAACAAAAGTTGTTGTTTATGATGTTAGTACCATAGTCAGAGGTTGCCAGGGTTTTACAAACTACCCTAATATATATATATGTGCACTAGCTTCTGCTAACGGCTTCGCCCGTTACTAAACGTAACTAGGTTTCTCCATACAAATTTCGGACTCTCGATTCATCTCTTTACAGGGTGAATTTTGGAAAATCCTCTCTTAGTGCTTACCTACAACATAAAAGAAAACCTTGTGCATTTAGTGATTGAATGGCGAACTCCATGTTCTCTCGACAAGTAGAATGCAGTACACTATGAAAATTAAATGCATAACCAATATGGCCGCCAACGTAAAACAGAATTACGTTAACTCGAAATTGGATTTACGTTTAATTTTTTTTAATTGTCTGATCTATACACTGGATTGATAAGGAGAGTGGTGTGATAACACTGATAACTGGTACCTTAAGCCTTCCGAATTATTTTCTAGCTTAAAGTACATTACCTACATTGTTTTTATGTTTTTAGGGTTCTCCCAAAAGGAAAAAAACGGAACCCCGGATTTTGAGTTTGTTGTTTTGCGACATAAAGGAATTATTTTTTCGGGAGGTTTGATTTTTTGACAGTTTTAAGGGACTGCTGACCTGTTTATATGGTTTTAATTTCAACTCGATACGGCCACGCTTTCCCAAGATAAAGGGTATTAACAGACAGACAGACAGACAGACGGACAAAAAAGTGACCTTTGAAAATTCTTTCCTTGCTCTCGTTTTCTACTGATTTTAAGTATATAGAATACTTGAATGATTTTAAGTAGGTCGGTTAACGTACATAAATATATGTAGACTGATCAATTTGTAAGATCTGGCCACGACATATACATTACTTATGTAAAATATGCAATGGACAATATTATTCATAATATTTCATATATTGTGTATTGCCTGGATAGTATTCTATACATTTTCTAGGTATTATGTGCCTGAATTATACAGATTGCCGGTAACATTTAGACTTAACAGCCTTTTCCAATTTAAAAAGAAAGAAAGTAAAACTATTTACGCGAAATCATACTGCAATTAATTAAAAAAAAAAAACATTATCAAACCAACCACATAGCATCAGTGGCTTGTAAACCGCAAACCAATACGCCATGCCAGTGCGACGGCCATTTTAGTAAACTATGTAACTCGCCGTATCACAACCACGGTCACAAATAGGGTTGCCACCTTTTTGTGTTGGAATTAAAGTACATTGGTAATAATAGATAAGAAAAAAAGTACATGGTATCAAAATAAAGTACAATTAATTTATTATTTATGATTGTTATAAAAATAATAAATTGTAAAACAATACCAATAAGAAAAACATAATGTTTTTAAAATTATTTTTATTGCTTTTTGCAGTTTTTATCACATCAGTATCACATACTACTAAACAATTGCACAGCATTTTTACAATCTATATTTAAATCAAAGTAAACAAGTACTTAATTTTTATCAAATTTAGAGACGCAAGAAAAAGCAACGATTTAAGAAATCAAATCATGCGAAATAAATTATTTTCAAGTACTTTATTGTTCTCTATACGTACAATTACCTGAAATAACGTACAATACTTTATTATGAAATACGAGTGGCAACCCTAGTCACAAACAAAATGCAGTTTTTCTAGCACGAATAGCTTGAATAGGGACCTATGATTGAGTGAAAACTTCCGCGCAATTACGCTGCGTTTTTCCGCTCACATTGTTAATTATCTTCATCATTATGTTAATCTGCCAAGCCTTTTCAAGTCGGCTTCCAATCTAACTGGATACAGCTGAATACCAGTATTTTATATTTTAGTGACTAAACAACGTGATAGTGTTATAGTCTTGGTATTTCACCATTATCATCCTTCTTATCAAGGCAGGAGTCAGATTTTCTGGGTTCTGACTACCCGTAACTAGGGATGTTATGGATATGAAATTTCAAATTTCAAATACAGATGTAGAAATATTATGATACCGGTTTCGAATACGGTTACGGAGATAAGAATTTTAATAGAACATACTTATAACTGTGTGATTTTTCATGATACAGTTATAAATTAATTTTGTACAAAAACTATGTATACAATTTTATAAAAATAAATCTTTTTAAAAATATTAGACACGTGTTTCGGGGTTCACATATAGGTACTAAAACTAATGTTGTATAAAAAAATAAAAAAACTGGGCAAGTATGAGTCGGACTCGCGCACTGAGGGTTCTGTACAAATTTTCCAATGTAAATACTTCAATTCTCGAAGATTTTTCTGAATCACAAAAAAACATGGTTTTGTAATGTAACAGTAAATTTACTGTTTCCAGATTTATTCCTATATCTGTGCTATAAGACCTCGCATTCTGCCAAATTTCAGGATTCTAGGTTAACCGAAAGTGCCCTATGAATTTGGATTCCCTTGAGAATGTCGAGAAATATACGGTTTTTGCGACATAATCGGTGTAAATTAATGAGGTACTAGTCGGATTTGAAACTCCTTGATAGCCATCGTTAAAATTTATGGAAAAACTGAAGATATAATCTGGGGATAGCATCAAAATTAAAAATAAAAAAAAAACCCCCGACGCATAAAATCTATAAAAAGTAAAAGATCTGGTTAAGACGAGTTTAATGAGCCCAAACTCGACGTGTTTACTAATAGGCATTCCAGAGTTCTATTAGCCACCTCTCAGTTATAGAATTAGGTCCTCGTCATCATGAAAAATATTTAGAACTGGTTAAGACGAATCTAATAAGCCAAAACTGGATGTGTTTACTAGAAGGCATTCCAGGGTTCCATCAGCCACTTCCCAGTTCTAGCATCAGGTCCTCGTCGTCATGAAAAATTTTTGGAACTGGTTAAGACGAATCTAATAAGCCCAAACTCGATGTGTTTACTAGAAGGCGTTCCAGGGTTCCATCAGCCACTTCCTAGTTCTTGCATCAGGTGTTCGTCGTCATGAGAAACGAACATAATTATTTTTAAGATAAATCTAAATGAGCCGAAACTGGACTGGTTTATTATTAGGCATTCTAAGGTTACGTCTCTTACCTCCAACCTTTGTCATCAGACCATCTTGATAGCGTCGGCATGTAGGTATAGTCTGTCTAATAAGTTAAACGACTTGGGTAATTATTAGGATTTAATGAAATCTGATGTAGTCAACACGGGTTCAATAATCAAGGTTGATTAAGAGATAGTGATCATTGTTTACTAACAGAAGAACCTTATAAAAAGTACCGAATATTTGTATTTTTTAAATGATTAAATATTATACAAAATTCCCAAGTCGGTTGACTTATTAGACAGACTAAACATGAATATTTCAAACCTAATGGTCACATAATATATAATATGTGTTTATTAGTAAAGTATGTCAGCTTTCAAAAAAAAAAAACCGCATCAAAATCGATCCATTCGCTTAGGAGCTACGATGCCACGGACACACAGACACCTCAAACTTATAACACCCCTCTTTTCCGTCGGGAATTTATGAACAAGTAATCTTTCTATGTACGTTAACTATTTTACCATTTTCATTCTGCATAAGGTTAATTCAACTACATACAAAGATGCGCAAATTACGTCAAAATATGGAAGTTATGACGCTTGTAACTTCCAAATCAATTTTAATTATTTTATTTCCATACCGTGCTAGACCACGGCTATACAGCCAAAAGTCGCCTCATGCTTGATCTAATGGTAGCCACACACGTTCCAGTATACCTACTTGCGCAAATTTAGACAAGTATACTAACGTGTGTTGGAAGATATTTACGCAGTTTTTGGTCACTTTCAAATAACATGTGTTTGCACAAGTCTAGACTTGCGCAAGTACATATATACTGGAACGTGTGTGGCTACCATTACGCACCAAAACAATTCTGTCAACTAGCTGAGGTTTGAGGAAGCATAGTACTGCGTTCTGATTGGTCCTACCGATGTCATTACGGCACACTAGAGATGACATAGGTTTAAATAAATCACGAAAAATCATGAACATCTTTTCAGTTACTAAACAAGGGCCATTATTATATTATTTTTTATTCACTAACGAGATAGAGTTTACAGCTCACAGTAGTAGTCGAAACCAATTGAAATTTGTGCTATGGCGAGCTGTATCAGATATGTTGTTGTTATAATTCAGATGTGTTGACAGACATCGGTTGCCTGTTATTAGGCACAACGATACAAATTGATATATTTTTTTGTTTTGAATTTACACCGTCAAACATTAAAACAATCGCCATACTATGTATGGAAAACGACCAATTAGGGTACCCTCAACCTGTATGATCGATCCATGCGGCTGTTATTACGCTCACATGCATTTAATAATAAATGTCCGTGCCAACCATGTTGACTTAAAAGTTATTGTGTATTTTCCAAGGACAACATCAATTACGTCAGTATTTCTAAAGCACCCTCTTCTAGATACAGACAGCTGTCCTATAAAAACTTTTATTTATACTTATTCATCCATCTCACCAGTAGTAAAATATAGTAATATAAATTGTAACGCAAATATATGTTGAATGTAGGTCATTCATATTAGTCACATGTGCTGACGGCTCAATGATAAAAGTATAGATTAAACCTACCTAACTTTTTTTAGATATTTATGTATATAAATACAATTTGAAAATTGAATTATTGATTTAGAGTATGTATTTTAAAGTACTTATTTTAATTGATATCTGCCGGTATTCCTTTTTTAAGCCTTATAGTCCCTTAAACATCTGGCCAAAATTAAATGGACACAACACTCGTATCCGCCTAGCCGGCAGTACGAGTATCTGTGCATTTAATTGCGGCCCGCTATATAGATATAGCGGGATAAAGCCCCGCTGACCTTTAAATCCACATAAAGAATGTTTAAACAACAATTTTTATGTGTAAAAATGTTTCTAAAGATCCAAGCCGTTTTGAAGTTGTAGGGAAAGTTGCAAAATTGATTAATATTTTTATTAGACAAAAGTATTAATCGCACGAAAAAATCAATAGTTGATAATGTTGTTCATAAATCTATATTAAACATATATTTTTTCAAACCTATTAATGGCCAGGCATTACCGAGGAGTAGGCTTCTGCAGGCACTTCTCGGGCGCTTGGGCCTTATGATAAATTGGCGCGACGTATTTGCCTATTTTTTATTCTAGTCTGTGAATAATTGACTGAATATTGTCGTGCGAACCGTAACACACAACACACATCGACAATCGATCCACTCAGCTCGTCGAGGAAGGCCAGCAGCTCCTTGGCGTTATTGATCATTTTGTGCATGGTACATGGGTTTCTGAAGTACTTTGTTTGTACTCTGGTTACTATGCTACTGGGCAGCTTAGGAGTAGATGAACTGCTGTCTCGTTTTCCTCAATGTAGACTCTGCAAAGTCGGCAGTTTGTAACCCTTTTGACAGAGAGTTGTTGTGTTATTAAAGAAATTGTGGCCAGTTGTAACGGCCATGACTTTGCATAAAATAAGTAATTGATAGAATGATAAGATCAGATCTTAAAATATGAGCATTTTAGGTTGTAATTTTATGACGAAGCGTACAAACGCGATTACGTACGAGAAAAACGCCCTAAGACGCAATATAGTAGTAAATTATATCTATTATTTTGTTTAAGGGGGGCTCCATGGCATGTGGGAAGTCCAAGAATGCCGGTTTATAGTGGAGGTCAAGATGACGAGACTAGCCCCGGTCGTCCATGGACTACTACCAACCTCAACAATCCCAACAGGAATAGTGGTGACCAGACAGACTGGACCACTAAAATGTACAGGAAGTACGTTACGCCATGTTTATAGACTCTATTGAATTGTTTTCTGGAAACAGCAATATATTAAACACGCGATTGTATGTATTTAGCAAACGGCAGGGCAGTAATACTAACTGGCGATCACCGCAAACACGTGATGATGGCGAAGAGTGGCGATCTTCAGAACCGGGCAGATCCCGTCAACTCGAGAAATGGGGTAAAATATTTAAAACTACCATAACCTGTCCGTGTCGGGGTACCCTAAAATTACGTCACCTCCTTTCCTACACTATTCTTTTTACACAAATTACCGGCTACGCTTTCGGTATTATATAGAATACAAAGGCAAAGTAAAAAATAAATAATATTTCGTACATTCCCTACACGTTTTAGGTATTCTGTACATTGTCTAGGTATTGTATATAATATCGAATTATACAGATGGCCGGTACCATATATAGTAAATCATGTACTTCATCCATTTCACAGACCGTGACTGGGGTGACAGACCAAGCGGAGATAAACCCCAATCTTGGAACAACAGGCGTAATTGGGGTGGTGACAATCAAAATAACGAAGAAAATTTGCCTGAATGGTAAAAAAGGACTTATATAACGTAGCATATCACTCTTAACTTTTTGTTTAATTTGACACATAATATTATCTTTTTTCAGGGCCGTTGAAAATGCTGAATGTGGGGGCACGTTTGACTCTTCAGGCGCCTTCCACGGATACAGTAATGATGACAGCAATCTGCCGAAACACCAAGAGGCTGCATATTGTAAGTGAAGCTTGTATAATGTTTATGTTATTAATCGTATTTATGCGATTTTTAAAGATTATAATTATTATTATTGCACTGTTGTATGTTGACTGTTGATATTCGTTAACCAATGGAGTAAATCCGGTGCTTTTAAACTGATTTAAAAAAGCAGGAGGTTATGTATATACATATATACAGGGTTATTTATAAAACACTGGAAACCCCACATGACTGTTTGTTCCATGACTTTTAAAAATGACTTAAAATTTTAGTTCATCAAATTTTCGTACAAAAATAAAAACATTAACAAGATAGTACAATAGTGGAGGGGAGTGGGGATCGAGCGGCGGGGGTGCTTGACGCGCTCACGTCGCGTTATACAGACTTAAGTAGGTATAGCTAAATACAGTGTTGAAATGTGTTAGATATAAACAACGAAATCTTGAAAGTTTGTTTTTGGTAAATGAATTATGTTTTGTAAAAAGTCATAGAACAAAAGTTGTTGTATAGGTTAGATACTAATACAGTCCTTCAAGGTTGTTAGTGTTTTACAAATAACCCTGAATAAAAAGATAAATTGACAGACTGACATATCAACGCACGCACAGCCAAAACTACTGGAACTAGGAGCGTGAAATTTTGCGCAAGGTTTTTTTTTATGGCGTAGGCGAGCACTAATAAATGATTTTCCAAAATTCACCCACTAACGAATTAAACGGGGAACCAATCTTTGTATACAGATTCATGCGGACAAAGCCGTTGGCAGAAGCAAGCTTTAAATAATTATTTGTTTGCCATTCTAACCTCTTGCATCATTTCTGTGGGTAAAATGAAATCTGATGTAGTCAACACTGGTTGAATAATTTAGGTTGATTAAGAGATCTTGATCATAGTTTACTAATAGAATCTTATGAAAAGTATCCAATATAAGTATTTTTTAAAGGAATTTAGAATTAGGGAACTTTTTAATAAAAAAAGCATTTTTTTTTTCGTTTAGAATACCTATATCAGTCTCTTTAATGATATTCTTATTACAAAAGTAGGGTACATTTGCAAAGATATAGTAGTGTCATAAATAAGTATAAAGTAATGACATAAATCTGGAATCGTTATAGAAATTGATACTAAATATTCTATTCCGCTTATTGATTCATCATAACTAGCCATATTACGAGGGTGACATTGAAATCAAAAACTGAGCAAACTAGCAAGTTTTTATTTTTATTATATCTTTTCAAAATAGTTTCCTTTCACATCAATACATCGCTGCATTCGATAGAACCACCGAGAAAAGCACTTTGCCCACTCGTCGTTATGGGTCTCTTCGATGGCCTTCTGGAACGCAGCCACTGCTTCCTTGGCGTCCATAAAATGTTTTCCTCGAAGTTTTTCTTTTATTTTCGGGAATAAATAAAAATCGCAAGGTGGGAGCGAGGTCGGGGCTATATGGCGGGTGACCCAGCAATTCCACGTCTGGCAACGCCAAATAGTCGATCGTTCGCCCGGCGGTGTGCGAGGAGGCGTTGTCGTGGTGAAGGAGGATTCTACTGCGAGGTCGTTTCTTTCGAACTTTTTACAAGACAAGTGGCAAACATTTGTTAGTATACCACTCTGCAGTAACTGACTTTTGATCTTCTAAAACAATTGTCGCATATAGGGATGTCAGAACTACAATAAAGTATCGATATATATCAATATAGAGATTTTTATTTAAAAATATCGATATTTCTATACAAGGTTACTTTTTAGTCGTTTTAATCCCGTGGAGGGTCGAACCGGTGCATGAAACACTATCGATTTGTAAAGATAAAATTAAAAAATAAAATACTTTTTTTTTAATAACTCGAACCAATTCTCGCATAAATGAATAAATAATGCAAACCATTAGTAGACACCATTCCACAATAACAATAATAATGCGTTCACCTAGTCAACGTGGACTCACTAAAAATAGCCAATCCTAGATCAAACACGCCTCCAAACCCTATTTGATTGGCCTCCCCGCGCGCTAAGTGCATCGCGTGAGTAGGGAATGCAAAAACCGCCAAAATTACAATCCGGTTTTTTTTTCGGTTTTTCTAAAAAAAAAACCGGTTAACCGGGTAACCGGTTTTAAAATTAGTTTTTTTGAAATTTATTTTTAAGTGAAAATTTTAATTTTTGTTTGCTTGTGAAATTCTTAATAAATATTTTTAAACTTATCTTGGAACTTATTTAATAAAAAATATATTGTATACCTAATATAAAATCTGTTAAAAATAAAAAAAAATCTCAACTTCATAAAAACGAATGTCTCAGAATGATGTTTGCATATACTAGCTAGAAGTTAATATATACTTCTACTCAAAATATCCACCACAGCCCGCAGCTTCGCCTGCGTACATAAAATATAGCCTATGTCACTCAGGAACAAAGCAGGTTTCTATCAGTGAAAAAATTTTAGCAATCGGACCAGTACTTCCAGAGTTTACCTCCTACAAACAAAAAAACATAAAAACAAAAAAAAAACTTTACCTCTTTATTATACGAGTATTAGTATTAGTGTAGATGTGCTCCACCGTGTCCTCCGGGCATTCGGCACAATGGCGACACCCGGGCGTCACTTCCGCTTTAATCCGGAACAGGTACCTCCCGAACGTTCCATGTCCGGTGAGGACCTGCGTCATGCGGAAGGTAGGGACGCCGTGAGGTCTTTCCAGCCACACCTCAAAGAGGGGACTTACCGCCGTAATTGTGGCGTGCCCAGCACTGGGTTGCGATAGACGCTGACGCCATTTCACCGTGAGATCCCGCCGGAGCTCTGTCCGCCATGCCGTGACCTGTCACGGCAGCGGACTTTCACCCCGGCGTTGTATCTCCACGCGCATATCTTGCATGTGTGTAAGGACTGTTGCCTCCAGATCCCACGGTGATAGGCCAGCAAGAAGGCTCGCCGCTTTGCGGGAAACCGTGCGGTATCCCCGCACCATACGTATTGCCATGACCCTCTGGCAGGCGTTCAACATGGCCGCCGGTCGCGTTTGCAGCGACGGCGCCTACACCGGCGCCCCGTAGAGGGCCATGGACCGAACGATCTCCGCGTAGAGCCTCCGGCAGGAGGCATCTGGACCCCCAAGGTTGGGCAGGAGCCGCTTGAGTGCAGCCCCCGTCGGGTTGAGTTTGGGAGCCAAACGTCGGAAATGTTCCCCGAAATTCCACCGGCTGTCGAGGACGAGTCCCAGGTACTTCATCGTCGACCCGACGCCGATGTGAACTCCTCCTACCGTTAGTTGGGAACCTGATGGTGGTGCGTTCCGAGGGCCGTGAAAGCATATAGCCTCGGATTTGTGTGTCGCCACCTCGAGTCCCAACTCCTGGATCCTACCAACGACTATCGCAACTCCGCGTTTCGCTAGAGCGACCGCCGCCCGGTACGACTCTCACGGGTTGAGGTCTGGGCTAGCCAAAGGTCAATCATCAGCCTTAATGAAGTCCGAAACACTCGCTGCAAGGCATTAAGCCTGGGTAGTGCATGCCTTGTGACCGGAAGCTGAGTCTTGCTGAAAAACCCCTAGTATTTTATCAAAAAGAGAGAGGCTTTAAGAGGCTTTGCTATGGCGTGTAGGATAGTATCTTGATACTCTTTAGCTCAAATTAGAGTAGCACATTTTCACGAAAATGAACCTTGGTGATGATGATGTTATGATGAGTAACAACGGTGGGTATTCCATCTGCGAATAATAATTTTTGTGTCCTCACGAGATTTTAATTCTGACCCTGACATTCACTGCCTGTTCTCACAACACGTGGCCGGCCTGGATTTTTAATGATCGTAAACTGAAGAACTGTACAATTGGTGTAACTATCACTATGGTACATAAATGTTTATAAACAAACCTACGACTGATATCAAGCCTCAACAGTGTTTTAAAACTGTTTGCTTAAAAATAGTGTCATTTGAAAGTAATAAAAAAAAACTCGAAAAAACCGGTTACAAGAAAAAAAAAAACCGGTTATTTTAATCGTTAAAAATATGCCGAAAAACCGGTTTTTCGGTTTTCGGGTTAACCGGTTTGCATTCCCTACGCGTGAGTGACACGTCATGGAATAATTTAGTTTCCCTCAAGACGTCATAGGTGTGGTGTCGTCGCGCGAAAATAATGGCGTCTCGGAATTATGTGTATTCCAACCTGGAGTTGGTGACGAAATCGCGAGTCTTGTTGCGCAGGCGTTTTTACAGTGCCAAACCAGCTTTCTTTGTGTTAAACGTGCAAGATTATGTATCCAAAGGAATGCTATGCTCTTGTGAAGTCTATCTAACCAGTGACGATTCGGAGGTGATTAGTTATTAGGTTTATAACAGCCCCAAAGACGACCCATTGACCCAGAACTCTTTAAACTTTGAACAATTTAACGTGTCGTTTAAGTGAACAATTTAAGTGTTAAATAAATAAAAATACAAAGGCGATTTAGGTAAGTACCTAATAGGACTTTTTTAAAGCATTGTAATCAAAATTATTGATTCCACATTTTTAAATACGCCATAACTAGCAGGCCTGTAGAGATTTATTTTTACATGTAATGTAATTAATTACCTAACACTTTTAGCATAAGTAATTATTTTATTAGGTATGTCTTAGGCACAAAGCAGTTAAGTCCGCCCTAAGTCTGTAAAAGTATGAAGGAAATTTGGAACCATTTTATTTGTTTTACGCAAAGATCAGCTGAGCGAGTCAATGACCTTACGAGTACTTGAGCAGGCGACCGAGACGTAGGTACTATCTCGTGGCGTTACCAATTGTTTCATGTATTTTGCGAGTATTACCTTATCACTTGCTGTTTTTTTTATTTTAAAAGTTACATCGCTCTACAAGCTTTGGATGAATAGTATTTTATAAGTGAAACCACCGGTTCAAAGGATTAAAACGATTAAAATTTAACGGTGTATATTGTTACGATACGAAAAAAAATTGGTCTAATATATTTCAGTCATCTTAGGTAGGTACATTACTAGATAAATATTAATCAATAGACATCATTTTTATTAAATCAAGAACAACGATAAAAAATTAACTGAACCAATATTTATCTGATACAGACATAAGAAAAACTCTTTATGTGCTCGGCTGTAAGCCGACTTCTGTTATTGGGTACTGAGAGACAGCCAGCAGCCGTTGCAGCAACTTAAAAACCAACATAAGTAGCAAAATAAAAAGAAGTTAAGCAGCAAATTGAGTCGACAAAATAAAACCAAAAAAAAAAATCGTTTTTGATACAATTTCGATCTTGCACATTTGATATCGATATATCGTTATAAAATATATCGCCCAAAAATATCGATGTATCGAAATGAAAATATCGATATATCGATATTTATTGTACAAGCCTAGTCGCATAATGACCGGTCCTTCCGAAGAATGAGGCCACCATCTTTTTTCCTACACTTCGACCTCTCTTCAATTTAGTTGGTAACTCCTCGGAAGGAAACACCCACTGAGCAGATTGTCTTTTGGTTTCCGGATCATAGCAATAAATCCAGCTTTCATCATCAGTATGTCGAACACAGCTTTTGAGTCACCTCCGTTAAATCTTTGTATCATTTCACGGCACCAATCAACACGACGGAGTTTTTGGGTCTCGGTCAAATAATGAGGTATCCACCGCACAAAGCTTCCTAACGGCTAAATGTTTGTGGAGGATTTTGTGCACTTGACTCATACCAATGCCTAAGCTTGTCCGAATCTGCTGATAGGTTACTCTTGGATCAGTCTCTATCATACACCGCACACACTGATGTTATCTTCAATCGTCGCCGTAAAAGGCCATCCCTCACGCAGAGCATCGTTGAGATTGGTGCGACCACGTTTAAACTCATTAAAAGTTATAAACAGTGGCCCGAGAAGGGGCTTCATCGTGAAAGGCCAATGGAAGTCTGTCATAACATCGACCCATCCGAAGAACAATGTTACATTTGAAATTTACTAGGTTTTCAAGAGAGCCATTCAAAGTTCACCCCTTAAGTATGGGGGTCGACATTCTTGTTGACATAAATGACACCGAAAGTCATAAAAAATCAGAGTGCGAGCAAGATAACTTAGCGCGTAGCTGGGGGTGTGCTTAATGTTGCCAGCCTAACAAATCTATTTTCCTTAATTTGATTAAAAATGCTCTTTCATAACACAGTGTAATTTAAAGAATTTATTTATTTAATTTTTACCTTTATTATTTAAAAAAAAACTTTGTAAATCTTTTATTGAATATCTTAATAAATTAATTAGCACTTTTAGCACCAGAATTCCAAACTAGTCTTTATCAGAAGAGTCGGATAAGTCCATTGTTAATTTGTCCATTTTGAGATCCATTAACCTATCAGATTTAAAAAATATTTTCTTATAGAGATACATTGTCATTCTTCTGGCATTACAGTAACACTTGCGCTTTTGTATTGTCTCTTGTAGGGGTTTTTTTTTATGTGCAGTGGTATGATGCATTATCCATTACTACAATACAATTCTGTTTTAGATTTGGCACTATTTATTCTTTTATGGATGAAGTTTGCAGAATTCATATCGTCATGATAGTCACTTGATTAAGATTTAAGCACATAGTAGCAGTCCATTTTCAACAAACTTTGTTGACTCTAGGTACCGCTCGGACCCGTAGTCCGAAATAATTTCTATGGCAAAACAACGTTTGCTGGGTCAGCTAGTGATATTATATAATTACTAGCTGACTGGCATAATAGACTTTATTTTGTCAGAACCATTTTAAAAAAAAAAAACACACTTTTTTAGGTTACGGTACAGAATACCTATTATGCTTTATTTTTATGAATGTTTTGCAGCTCTCACACGGTCCCACACACACGGCAGTTTCCCACGTCCAAAGGTGGTAGAAGAAGGTTCTGATGAATGGTGGGCGTCAGAAAAAGCTAAAAAACTCTCGCCAAAGCGTTTCGATGCTAGTGATCTCAAGTTTAAGAAGGTATAAATCACTCATAATTTGATTTATTTTGTTTGGTTCTAATAAGAATATTTCTTGACATGCTATGATATTACAGCAGCCTGGTATTGGAATAGCTGAAGCATCAAGCTCAAGTACAAATAATAAATCCAACACAAGTAATGATGACTCCCTGCAAGAGATACCAGAGAAGCTGGAGAAGGACACTGCTTCTGGATTAGAACCTTCGGAGACAAGTACGGCAGGACAAGGTGACAACAAATTTGGAAAACAAAGTGCTTACAAATCTAATAAGTTTACAGAGAGCAAGACTTTTGATGCACTCATGAGGTCTGATATTGATTTAGAGGAAGCAAGCGATGAGAGGGGCAACTTCCAATCAGTCATCATTAATTCAAACAACAGTCTGCGGCAGAAACATCAGCACCTTGTCCCTGCTATGAATGAGGCTTCGGGAAAATCAATGCATAACATTAATGCAATGAAAAACATTCAGTCAGACATGTATGTAACTCCCTGTTTCAAATGTTAATTATTGATTTTATCTTGCACCTCTGTTTCACTTGACTCTGATTATTTTGTTTTGTTTCCAGGGATCGCATATCCCTCAAGTCTCCAGAAGAATTACTAGTAGACAATATATTCAGCATGTCCCTCGACGATAAGGAAATGCACTCGACACCTTCCTCTAACTCATTTTCGAATTCCGCCATGTCGTCTGCGTTAGCATCTGCTGCAAGTGGAATGCCGCAAAATCAGAGCATGCAAATGACCATGTCTAACTCTGGGTTGCCCAATCACGGCATCAATATGGAGATGCACTTAAACAATCAAAACATGCAAGCACCTGTGATACAACCCGTGCACCATTCACCTGGGATGCAGCCAGTAGTTATAAATACGGGTAGTATGCAGCAAGGATTACCATCGGGGATGCAAACTGGCTTACATATTCCTGGGATGCCAGTTGCAATGCAACCTGGAATGCAAAACCCTGGTTACCCATCAGTTCCAATGCAAAATGTACCTGGGATGCCAACAGGTGGCTTGCAAAATATGCCAGGAATCCCTTCAGGTGGCATGCAAAACATACCTGGGATGCAGACTCCACGTGTACAAACACCAGGAATGCAACCAGTGATGCAAAATGTGGGCATTACCAATTCTGCACTGAATGCATCATTAGGGTTACCTATAGGTCCTAACATGGGACAACCCTACCAAGGCATGCCACAACAGGTTATGCCAAATAATTCACCCATGAGTTCATCCGGAATGGGCGTGATGGGATCGTCATCTATGCAGGGAACTGGAAATTTACCTAGTTTTCAATCAAGTGGTGCCATTTCAGGCATGTCCAATAATGTAGGAAATGCTTCGTTATTCCTGGGACAAAATTCTAACAATGCCTCGGTAAGCTATTTTGTTTCACCACAAACACAAAATACGATAAAAATTTAAACCATAAAAGATATCTCTTAAGGTTGTTTTAGACTAGTTTTGTTGATACTGATCCATTTTTTTTTACATAAATATTTCAGATTCGGCACTCTCCACTGATGAAGTTTGCATGAGCCTATATTTCTTATTGATGGTTTCAAAATGCAGTAACATCACGAATTAGTATTAAAGTTATCGTGATATTGACTTCTTCTTTTTATTTTTAACAGATGTCATCAGCTAACGACATGCCAATGTCCAATCATTCTGGTCAAAATAATGTAATGATTCAACTACATGGAATGCAAGGATCACAGGGACCTTTTGGGAATTCAATGTATGGAAACAATGCCATGCCCAACAACAACATACTTGATCAATGGTATTATGAAGATCCTGAGGTATGAGACTATTGTAATGCTGTAAATCTTTCCACTAATGCTCACATTTATTCTTAAATATTTGTGTAGTCATTAAGTAGCAAGGGTTGCACTTATTGATTATAAGATGGTTCTTTTTCAACTCGTTTAACCTAAATTGCCTGGTTTAAATGTTCACTCAGTGGTGGACTTTGGGCAAGGTTGGGCATTCCTATTGTCTTTCGTATTTTTTATCCTATATCGTCGTCTGTACTGCTTGATTTTAGAGTTAATTGTAACTAGTCACTGATCTATACATTTCTTGTAAACTAAGTAAGACACATTTAGTCGCCTTTGGATTCCTTTGCAGGTAGGGTGTGTTGTAGTGTGTGACTTGGACGCATCGATTCGCTATTTGTGTCTATCTCGTTTTGGGAGTCGTCAATTAATATGTAAACGACGTCGGCTGCGTATAAAGGGATATTTGTAAAACACTAACAACATTTGTCCTATGACTTTTTACAAAACATAATACATTTGCCAAAAATAAACCTTCAAGATTTCGTTGTTCTCTCTAACATTTCAACTCTGTATGATGCCATAACAACCTACGTCAGTATGATGCGACGCAAGCACATCAATCACCCCGCCATCTGACCCCCACTCCCTTCCGCTGTTGTACTATTGCTCTACCTTTTTGTGATTTAGTGTATAGAAGAGAATTACGGGGATCTATGTCGAATTCTTCTTCGCCGACACTCTTCTGAGATCGTTTCCACGATGTCTGGTGGATATAAACATAATTTACGTTAGTGATATATCTGCGAAAGTTCGTACGTAATTTTCGTTCTTTATCAGAAGCTGTTCTAGTATTTGTCAGACTCGGTTATTTCCAGGGTGAGCTTTCCTGCTACTAATTTTTGAAGATTGCTGTTGTATGATGTAATGATTCAACAACACTCGATTCAATAGTTCTATCTTCTCTAAATCCGATAGGATAGATAGGTAGTTTTTTCATATACATATATTGGATTAAAGTGTTTATAAGAATTTCAGAATAGCACATTATTTAAATGCACAACAGCCCCATAAACTGTTTATAAAGTGTTTTATTATTATTACAATGGTGATAGAATACTACTGTGCAACCACTACAAAGGCTACCATACATGGTCGAGTCCTACCTTCAGATCCGTCTGATCAGACCAATCAGTACCGTGTGGAGCTATGCCTCAAGATCCAACGCTACGGTCGCAGCAATCACTACTTGAAGCTCATCGGTAAAACTAACATCTTATTGTTTCATGTCTGTACACGCATCCGGTCAGACGGATCTGGCGCAGGTTTGTGTGTTCAGATTGATCTCTCTATGTATGGTAGCCTTTATAAGTTTCTTACCGTTTTAAAATATTGAAGAGTGTTCAATATGTATATATTTTACAGAGGAACATCCAGGGCCCCTTTTCATCCAAAGACATGTACAATTGGTACAGAGCAGGCTTCTTCAGCCCAAGCTTGATGCTGCGCCGCGCTTGCGAATCAATTATGAGACCCCTGGGTACTTATGGGCCGGTGGTGCCGTTCGCACAAATGGTAAGTACTTTTCAAATAAAGTTTAGGACACTCCGCTGTCATGTTGCATGTTCAAACTTTGATTGATATTCTCTCCATTAGTATCCATATATTGTTATGTATTTATTATTCTGCATGAAATTTTGTAGACGCACCGGGCTTTCTATGAACTCTTTGATTTTCTCTTAGTATTCCTTTTTCCTGTTTAATTAGTTATTATATTATGTTGCAGGATAATATGATGAATTCATACCCGATGTCTGGTGGTTTCGATCGTCCACAGGGATCACACGAAAACATGTTGAATGCACAAGCTACATTGACTTTAGACGTAAGTAATGAAAACGTATTGTTTGTCATGCACTATCATGTAGATGTAGACTTATAGAAATATTAACAGGTAGTTAGTGGTGAAATAGAATTCTGAATGCCTTGTAATAATAAGGTTTTCTTGATTTCTAGGTGATGAATATGGGTACTATAAATATACCCGATAATGCACCTATGGAATTACAATTCGGATCTGTGGGAATTATGGCTAATCAAAATTATGCCCCACCGCCACAACTGGTAATAAATTAAATTCCTACAATAAGAATACCTTTGTTTGTTTTATGATTTCTTTTATTATGAAATCTACAAACAATTGCGGTGCGGTTTTGTATAAATGTCCCCAGATTATTATTATTTTTGGTGGGTTATTAGTACTGTATGGATTTAAACAAATTTTTAGATAGAGGAGTTGGGTATTTGTTCCGTTTTTTTTATGTTTCTGGAATTCGATACGACAAAAAACATGTTTTTGAAAATCTTTGGATTATTGATGTCATCAGAAATATGACTCAAAATAAATAAACATTATTGTCCATTGACGATACAACTTTAGTATTTCATAAAAATATTAATTTTTAAATAACTGACTAACTATAGCTAGTAAAGAAAACATGATGCTATTGAAAAAAAATCTGACTGATATTACAGGTCTTTATCTTGCGCATGCAAAAATATATTAAAATAACAAGTTTCGGTTGTACCATAAAATACACTCATTTCTAAAACCTAATATTTTTTTATTGTTTAGACTTTATAAAAATGTAAAAAGAAAACATACCCATGTACAAAAACGATACTTCATATTCCAATTTATTTGTTTTTAATTGTTTATTTTTTTTGCAACCATAATTCTATGAAGGCCTTTGTTTTTATACAGTATTTTGACAATAAAAACAACTGTTGGTGTCGTTGACTTGCGAACAGAGTTGTGCAAGAAGTACAAAATTTGGTAATTTCAGGACTCTCTTTGGGGCCAGGGAGCCTCGTCGTCGGCTGACCTGATGTGGATGCAGCAGTCGCGTAGCCGCACCGAAGCTCGCGTCAATAACTTGCCCATATTCTTTTGGGATCAGCAGGTGCGATTTCCACATTAATTGCCAAATTTTAATAATAGCAAAATGTTTGTGACTATATTTAAAAAATAGCATATCATTTTTTTTATACAACTTTTACCTATTAGTAGTCCTACGTAGTGAATGATTAAATCTATAAAACCTTAGATATCCTAAACATTATTTTCTTTGATTTCTCTCATACAATGATTTCTGTAGTAAATATGATCGCAAACATTCAGTTACGCCATAAAAGGTGGATTTTGTTACGTAAAAGGATTTGATCATTTTATTAAGTCCAATGTTATCGTTGGCTTATCAACCTAAGCATAATTCATAATTTTGGCACTATGTGGATGGTATCTGAATATACTAACTGCACAATACTAAATGGTGATAAATTAGCATCATCATTATGATTAACGCCAAACAGTCCCTATTTATTTGTTTTTATTTTACTCGTTTTGAAAAGGTAGCTTTATGATGAATATATGGCAAATTACTTTATATGCCTAACTTTTTTATTTTAATCATCGTAGCATAGTGTTGCTTGAAAAAATAACCTACCTTCTTAAGACGAGTTTTTCGTGGTCCACATGATATGTGCATCTAATGCCAGTTTTCACTAACACAGTTGTTCCATAGTGTCAGCGAAAACGGACATAGTAAAGTTTTCATTAAAATTAAGCACTCCCTTTCTACTTTTTCACGTATATTTCTTGGGCTTTTTCTTACTTCCACTGTGTAGTTTAGGAACTTTGAATAGAAATACGATATGATACTATTTACAATCAGATATTTTAGCAAAGTAATTTTTATTTTTTTTAGCTAGTGTTACGTCGTGTTTCTATTTGGTTCACACAATTTGCATCCAGCAAGTAAAGGAATCATGAATGACATTAAATATTATAAACGGTACTTCCTATAAAACATTGATTTCATAGTTACAAACCCATGATTAAATGTATCTTTGAAATAATGAGAAAGAAAAATATCAATCAATCATGCAAAATCCGCCGTAGTAATTTGCCGGAAATTATCTATTTTACCCTTTATTTATACAATGAGTCAAGCAAGCCTTTCGAATGTTTTTAAAGGTTTATACAGCCATAGCTAATTATTGTAGTTATTTCTTTTGTCATCCATTCTCGGGATGCGTAGCATTTTATATATTAGCCGGTTCTCTTTTGTTCGTCTGTTCTCATTTATTTTACATAAGACTACGCTGTTATAGCAATATCCAAAAAATCGGGGTCAATAAGCACCATGTATTAACAATATCTGAGCACATCTCGCATCTTCGACCTATTTTCCCTTCAAACCTAAATGAAGTGACATACTTTCTTTTTAAAATTGTGTCGCTGTGTGTCTGGCATCCTCCACAAAAGGCTACGAATCAAGAGTTGAAGTAGTAATAGACTATAGACAAACCGTAATTTAATCATCATTGACGTAACATATTTTATTGTAAAGTAAGTACTCCAGTTTTAAGGTTTTAAAGGCATAGAAGATATCACTTTCATGATTCCTTAAAATGCTTAAAACGCTTTTTTTTATATAATATATGCATTGTATGTAGAGTCACAGTAATAAGCCGTTGTGTCATTAAAACACATTAACACAAAGTGGTTTGTTATGCCGCAGTTTAAGAAGTAGCAGTGACGTATCAGAACTGTCCATCTTTGCAATATCTTGGTTAAATTTAACAAAAACACTGAAATTACATTTTATTTTTTTCAAATATGTCATTGCTTACTCTTAACCCCTCGAGCGCCGATTGTACATACGTCTGTATTGTTAATAATATAAAAAAACTCTCAATATCTTGTTAACAATCAATATTAATTTTGCTTTTATAACTTTTCACTAATCTTTTTTGGCAATGCCTTAATTGTTTTTTTTAATATTTGGACTTGAAAAGGGTCATTCTCATGAGAAGGGCATACTCAATATACTCATGTAGGTTTGTTTCGAGTTACTGCCTCGAAATTTAGCATTTCGTATACTTACTGCAAGCATTTTGTAGTATTAATAAGTCTTTGGGTAAAGTTGGGTATTACTAAAGCTTTTACTGTTTTAGTTACTTATCTGATCTTATAAAATAACTAATCAGTAAAGAGAGTAACGATAGTTGTATAACCGGCTCGCTGCGATGCAGTATGCGCAGGATAACTTATTCATTATGACAATTCAACACTAGAGTGACTTATTTAGAGCTCATTTAGACTGAAATCAATAGCGATAGAACTAGATACTAGTTCAAAAATACCATTTTACGAAGTTCATTTGCTTGAAATCACTGCTAATGTAATGGGAATGACCTGATAGATACTTATTACTGGTGCCTTGAATATATTTCCTTTTAGATATTCACCACTTTGTGTTAATAATTTTTAATATGTTTTCAAGTTGCTTTGAAGTGACTAGTTAGGAGAAATTAGATAGATTTCGTTCTCACTTGCATCTGATAAATATATATTAGTGTACATCAAGAACACGAGTGACATCGCCACACCACACTTATAAACGTTGTTTTATAAGATATATACATCGCGCGTTTTGAGTTTCCAGCCACAACAGGTACGTAAATTGCTAGTAGGCAATCAATAGCCATTAACAGCTATTTGATCTAGGCCACGGTATGGCCGTGGCACGTAGGTCACTTGCAATATTTATTAACTTACTTTTGCTGGTAAGCTATCATACAAAAAACAATTCGCGGTTTAGGAGTTAGGTATTGCGTAATTTTTATCACAGGCAGCTAATGCTGATTTAGGCATAGGCAACAGCGACTAACTTATTCGTTAATATGTTAGGGTGTTGGTTTTGAATATTCTAAACCGATGGTAGATTGTACACGTACTTACACATTATGATTACTGTATAAACAAGCTCCATCGGACAAAATATGCGTGGTTTTTCTATTGCTCGTGTTTTTGTCTAAGATCTGTTGCGAAAGGAGGATTACCCTGCTATAAAGAAACCAAATGTGCCCAAAACTGTTAATAATGGCAGGCAAATGATTTTTTTTTTTTTTGTGGAATATTTTGTTTTCTGATTGTAACGTTACTCCAGTAGCGTCATAGAAAAAAGAGTTGCAGATAATCGCCAATGCTTTAATTTTGAGATTATACTCGTATTTTATTTTCCAAATTGCATATTTATATCATCTCGATATTTAATCAAATCGAATTCAACTTGATACATATTGTTAAACTGTGAAAATTAAAGCTATTGCGAGTGTTTAGGAAATCAGGATTCTTCTGTTTAATTTAAATAGAGAAATAGATATGTATAAATGATTAGATTTATAGTATCCGGCTCACACCACGATACCGTTCAGTAACGTAAAACTGTTGCTAAGTACCAAGCTGCTGAATTGGACGTAAAGAGATGGACATCGACAAGTGCAATTTAAGAGGAGATAACGGACTTAGTCTTTAACACATACACCGTTAAATTTTGATTGTTTTAATCCCGTGGAGGGTCGATCCGGTACATGAAAACACTATCGATTTGTAAAGATAAAATTAAAAAATAAAGTACGTTTTTTTCGAAGCTCGTATTAGTTTGCGTATGTACGAAATTAATTTCTTTAAGAAAACGTCTAATTCGAAATTAATTTCGTACATGCGTACATTAATGCGAGTTTTGAAAAAGGGTACTTTATTTTTTAATTTTATCTTTACAAATCGATAGTGTTTCATGTACCGGATCGACCCTCCACGGGATTAAAACGATCAAAATTTAGCGGTGTATATTCCTTAATAATAATATTCTAGGGCCAACAGTCTCGACATAGTTAACGATTGCGTAACGATCAAATTCCTTCCCTAAGGCTGATCCGATATTAAGGTGTGCGCGTTCCTCGGGCTTGTGAGTGGCGTGGGCGTCGCGAGCGCGCTGCGTGAGCGCCGGATTTTGCTGCCCTGCGGTGTGTGTGCAGAGTGCATGCGGCGCGCACGCGGCGCTCGCGTCGCGTTCTTACCCTTTCGCCCGCTATCCCCGCCGCCGCCCGCTACTGTTTTCAAAAAATTTGCTCTTAAGTGTCAACACGCGATGCTCACACGCCTGACGAACAAGCACGCCTAACCACCTAATAAGGGGGACGCCTTAAATATTAATGTTGCAACAATTTTGACATATTGACATGTTCATTTGGTTCTTACAAACGATAAAAGTAGTAAAATTTTAATAAATTATATGTTTTCATGAATAATTGAGTTTTCAAGACGAGGTTTATACCGTTTCTGAACGTGTTTCAGAAAATTATATTATGATCTCAAATTCTTTCTCATATTCAGGAAATATTTTTAACGCTATTAATTTTGCGATTGGTAACTAATGTTTCGCTATATCAATGTCGAGACTGCAGGTCTAGACCTACAATTTTATGAAATTTTACATTTGAATCCAAATGATTGTTTCTTCATATAAAATTAAATTAAATGTAATATCTATTGGGTAATTATGGACAAGGGTTTTTTTTTGTTATTTGCTATCATTCTGCGAAATTGCCCAAAGGGAATCAGTTAAAATTAACGTTTATTACATATATTTATTGTATTTATTGTAAACAATGTAGTTTGTAAAAGTTGTCACAATGCATATTTTTAGCACTGCACTAGGTTGCACTGAAACCACATTTATGACCACTCAAACTCGTAATTCAGAACACCTGAAAGTAATTTTATAGAAGTACACAATTGAAAAAGTGGGAAAATGTAAGACCGTAACCACGGAAATGAACTGCTCCGCTGAAATATAAACCATTAGTCCTTTATGCATTGCTAGATATGACTGAGACTTATCGGTATGCGTGCGTAGAACATAATTACTTGAGTACTGTACTTTACGTTAGCCGTGCAGTTATTCATAATGCAAATATATACTATTAATGTTGCTACTTGTATGCTGTTCATAAATGGTTTTCAACTCAGAATATTGAATTTCTTTGAGTCATTTATGACCATAGTCCCTTTTAATTAGGGTATTCTTTTAGCATCGTCGCGTACAAGTTTTCACATGTAGCAGTTTTTCTTATGTAGCACGTTCTTAGATATACCGCAATCGTTTTGTTTTATTGTAGTTATTTTTTGTGTCAAACTAAAACTAGTGCGTAAAGTAAAGTTCAAAATACTGGATCGATTTGGACAAATTAAGTATATCTTAGCGTCAGTGGTGCGCATGTCAAGACAATATATTTTGTTTATATTATTTTATATTATTGACTCAAGTTTAAATCAAACTAGTCTAAATACGTGTGGTCTGTGAGCGTTATTATTTCAGTGCTCTTTTTAAGGTATTATGCTCTGCTTTATTCCCCCTTTCAAAATATCTGTGCATTGTTAGCAACCAGATTAGTTGGGGTTAGCCCAATGATTTTGGTTCTTTTGTTCTAGCTATCTACGCTCTAAGTAATCATTTTCTGAACTCGTTCGACTTCCTTCACCATTTTCCTTCATTTATTTTCATTTATAGGCACTAAACGGCCTGGTGGACTAAAAAGTTCGGTGTTTAATAACATTAAAATATTACATAAATTAAATCAGTATAATAAATCCACATGATGCCTAGATAACAACAAATATAAATTTATAATACAGCGCTTAACCAATGTGAAAATTGACATCAATTACAGAAAGGTATTAAAAGAGATAAATATTGACGTTACACAGCACTTAGTGACTGTTTAAGTAGACTAGTTAGAATTTATAACGAAATATACAGGCTGTATTTTGAAAGCAATCCTAATGTGGAATATTTTTCACAAATTAATAAACAAGTCGAGCAATGAGTGATGAATCTGATTGATAACCTCGAAGGTAGTCAATACTCGAAAGAATTTAACACACAGAATTGTCACATGTTGACGATGCTATCTTCTCAAAACCTGAACGGACCTTATAGAATTTTAAATTGGCATAATCGGATTTGGATTCTGGGTCTATATAGTCAGTCTATTTTAATTTTAGTTATTTCATAATTGACTTATTTAAGTTTCTGAGGGTTGAAAATACGTCCTGTATATCTTGTTCACATATGATTTGGCTTTCACTTTGTTCCTACCGCGTAGTCATGTCACAAACAATAAAAACTTAGCTAAGGCGGAAGACAGACGATCCAATTTTGCTTATTTTTGCCAACAGTATTACATCCAGATGTAAATGGCGCCTACAACAACTGAGACTTTCAGCAATATTAGCGACAGGCATGCTCTCCGAGATACCTTGTATTCAGATTAAGATTTTCAATTTAACATTATACCTAATGCACGATATAATTAATTAATTAATTATAAGTATTCTTTGCTGTGAAATATTTAAAGTGGTCAAATGTAGCAACATATACACAGCAAATATATCTTTTACACTTTTCACCTAGTTTTCAATAGCAAGTAGTAATTTTGGTAGGTTTTTGACTATAGAATTACTTTAGAACTCAGTAGATTATGAACAAAAAAATCTTTTTATTTGTTTAACATTATTACAAATATAAAATATTGAGGATAGAGACTTAGATTATGTGAGGAAAAGAGTATCCTACTGAAGTCAGACGTGAGTCCTTGATGGAGTGTGATGTAATGTAGGCATTCAAAGAGATAAAACTCTGAGGTATCTCGGAGGCTACAGTTTCGACTTAACTTTCCACGAAAGGAAATAGGTACTTCACCGTGGACTAGATAGAATCCTGGTAAACAATAATTACTACGGCGCGATCGACTATTGATATCTTAATTTAAATTACGTAAGAACTTCAAATTTACTGAGGCAATGTTCAGTTACGTGTGAAATTATAATGATGTGACAATTTAGGAACGACATCAAACTGACAAATATGATCGTCAAATATCCAACAAAGAAAAAGGCAATGCTCATAAGTTTAGCTTTTTTTAATGCTTATTTGAATAAATGGTCGTTCATGATTCCACTTCATATTTATTTTTACAAATAAGTAACTCGTTAAGTGAGCGCTGTGGTTTCAGGCTACAAAAATCAACGAGGAATACTTATTAAAATTGATTGATGATTAAAGAAGACATTGAAGAATTATTGTGAGTACGTAGGAGAGCGGTTGTAACCCTTTATTAAAAGTAAAGTTATATGCAAAAGGTAATGTGCGAAGGTAAAGTGCATATTTATAGATTACTCAACATGAAATATATTATTCGAGTGTTAATAGTTTATGTTATACCTTAATGATGTATCAATGTAGTATTCATTCATACAGTTTAGACAGACACAAATGTTTTACCGACTTGTTCGTATTAAATTTACTTACGTATTGTAAGAAAAATGTTGATTAGAAAATGAAACTTCACATACTTTATGATTTAGAGTTCTGTAAGAGTTCTTGTTTATTTTGTGAGAGCTTTAATGAAGTAAAAACAAATAAGATTTAGAAAGAACACCGCAAACGGCATCGACAACTGGTTATTCTTTGAGAACGACGTCGTAGATTACGGCTGTTTCACCATCTTATGTCATTAGCCGTCAATAGCAGCGGCAAGGCGTATTATTTTGACATGTGAATAATGAACATACGCTCTTTCACATAGTATCCGTTTTGAACTAGATTATCAATTAAAAAAATAATAATATCAAAAAAATAATAATATCGTAACTTCAGTGACAGGACAGTATTTTTTCAATTCTTGGCTAAGTAAGTGGAGACGTATTATAATTTCCAAAAGATCATAGCGAAGTCCCGAACGAAATTTTGCTGCCATATTTTTTTAGCGTCAACTGATGAAAAATATACAAAAGTATATAGATTAAACTAAACAATTTCTACTCAGACATTACTATTAATAGAATCCGTATATTAAAGATATTTCAGTTTAAAGTTGATGAGATTACGTATATTATGTCAATAATACCTACATACCTCCTTATGAATTTTAAGAACGCATTTTTGAACAACGACAAGTTGTTATATCATAATGTCATGTTTTCTTTTTCTAAAAGTTATGGCTAGGATGGCAGTTGAAATGTCTACTGCCATGCTTTTTTCTGATGATGTGATTCTCGGTATTGTATTTATTGTAGTGACAATGTCACATTGTGTCATTATAGGAAATGTATTTCTTAAGTATTTATTATCAATACTTATTATGTTACTTGACCAAGATTTATATTAGTCGAGTTTAGTTTAGCTAAAAAGCTATGAAGTCAAGCCAGCAAAAAAAAAAACTAGACCATGATTATTTATGACGATATTTTTGCACTGCCTAAACTGGCTATTAGCGTGATTTGATAACACTCAGTAAATTATCTCGCAACTATATTATATCATGGTGATATACGTAGACACTTAATAATTACATCAACAATTTCCTCGCCGTTGTTCTTTAATGTCGACAGCATTAGTAGTTCCTAAGAATAAAGCAGCTGCGATAGACGGATTTGTACCACGAGGGATTCTTTCTTACCATTTTGTTTGGAAACAAAAAATATGATAAAGAGTCACATAGAAGTAAATTTGTTTGTTTATTAGGATGTTAACCTGGAAGTAACATAAAATCATCGGTAGAAAGACGCAATATGCCATAGGCTATGTTTTATTTAAAAGCATGATGATTAAGTTGTTGGTTACGAGCTTTTTATTATTGATAGGCTCCCGCTTGACCACTATTTTATCTGATGGCAGACGTAATCAAGTGTGTTATGATCGCGAAAATCAGCAATACTCTTCCACTTCGAGTATTATTAAGGCTGAATTAAAAATATTAGTCATAAGAGTCTGTGAAGTTTCGATTTTTTTTTCGATTACCATTCGATTCTTTGGATAACAGATACACGAACAGTGTAGTTACTTTATGACTATGTAATATTGTAAACATTGTTACTGTTTAAAAAAAATAACTCTTGTTGTACCTACTACTTACATAATTATGTAAGAATAGAAAAATATTAAAAAAAAAGATTGTATAGGATGTGGTGTGGTGAACCTGTTGCTCTGTTTCTTTTTCAAATAATGGCTAAAATTATGATAAAGCTCATACGATACATTTGTGATATTTATGTTAAAATATATGTTTATTTCCACCGAACCAATATAACTAACGACTATAAAAAAAGTAATGTTAGTTTGGCGTTTATTTTTCCTCGCTTAAAGATTGACAATGTTGATTTGGTACATGCTGAAACTGTTAATTAGTCTGAGGAATTCACACATACTAAGACTGAGCGTAGATTATGAAACTGTAAGCGTAAGCGCAGGTCTCAAATAACTATGCGTACGGTGCGCCGATCTACTAACGCTTAGCGGAACCGAATTGCGCGGGTAATCAGCGCATGAGTAGGTGCTGAGTTTCTTTACAATGTGCCAAACTAGTGCCTATAAACACTGACCCGACAGTTTCGGAACCTGTCGGAGACCTACGTAGCTTGAGGCCCTTTACGTGCGCTGATTACCAACGTAGATCGGTTCCTATCAACTACGGTAGATTTACGCAGGCTACAGAAACATGTGCATGAACTATCAACATTTAATCGAATGCAAAATTACTATTAATATATTAGCTTTGTCCAAAAATGTCAGTCAAAGTTTTGTTACTCTACGTATACGATTCTTGGTGTTAGAAAAAATAATTGTAACGAGATGTCTAAACAAAGTAGTTATTAAAAAAATGGAATACATCGCCATTCCATAGTATTTGATTATCTTGTTGGTTTACTGCAACCGCGTACAATACGCTACAATCAGTTTAACTGTTGTGTCTCTGCAGAGCGAATACTAGCAGACAGATACCACGAGCTCTATCTACTATTCACGTACACGATGCAATTGTGAACTGACATGTATTTTCCACTTCAGTTGAGATCTGATTAAGTTTAGGCTTTAATTATACAAACCTGATTAAACAAAGTTGTGTTTACGTATCTTAATAATAATATATAAATGTGATTTGAAGCCGCATTTCCACCTGCAAGCAAGTTGCGTGCAAGTTGAATTATATGGCGGGTGAGTGATTGCATGCAACTTGCATACAATATACTTGCAAATGGAACCGCGGCCCAATTATAACTTGTTTTGTCATTTCAAGGGCACATAAATTAAAGATTAGGTAATTTAGGATTATATTATAATAATTTTTATGTAGATTTAATTTTGATATTTTTTTATACATTAAGTTTGAGGAGGCGAGCGAGCTTTGTCAAAGATAGGGCTTTAGAATTTAAAGCAGGGGCGCCGACTCCGTGGGGGGTACGCGGGAACTTAGCAACCACGAGGCGTAAATGGTGAATGTGGCGCAACGTACAGAAGTGCTACTGTATTCCGTTAATTTCCCGCCTCGTAACCATTTCATCCTTAATCAACAATCTTTTATGGTTAAGTTGAGAAAGGAATGTATCTAAATAAATACAACACACCTACACGATGCGGGGTCCTAAATTTTCGAGCTCGATTCGCTCGCGTTGCATTTACATTCTATACATTCTAATTACATATTTACATAGGTCACATAGCTAGTCGAGATCCTGAAATTTACGGGCTCGCAAAGCTCGTTGTTTTAGATATGTGTTTGCTTGGATTTATGTCGTATCAAAGAGTATTTATTTGTGGAGTGACGTTTAACCTTGTGCGCCAAATCTTTACATACCTACTGATGTTAATTTATTCATCACCGTGAGCCATTTTCAGTTATTGAGGCAAATGGAAAAGAGCGGTATTTTCTTAAAGTCGGCGCCTCTGATTTCAAGGCAGGGTAGTTATTAAAGTACTGATCTGATAATGATATGAAATTAATTTATAATTTGTTACATTATGGTTATTGGTTTCAAATCTAAATTTTGTATATAAGGGGCCATTAAGTATTACGTAAGCACTACAGGGGGGTGGGGGGTATTCGCTTTGCTTATCTTTTATGACATGGAGGAAGGGGGGTCTCGATGATGATTACGTCAGCAGTATTTATTTTTTAGTTTTTTAAGAGAACGATGTCGCTGTTCTAAAATTACACGAAAGTGAGCAGACATATCACTGAGCAGCAAACATCCAATATCATGAGTCATGAATTCGTGTATCATGGACTGAGGACAGTTAATTTCAATGAATATGCCAACATTTTTAATGAAGTTTGTTTTTTTCCTCTATTTCAAGCTCATTCTTTATTTCTAGACTTATAACTAGAACACAGTGAAAAATGCATGTACCTACTAATGTCTAAGGTCGTTTACGTATGCATGGAGGGGGGGAGAAGCGCTTTGCTTACTTTTACCGACGAGGGTGAGGAAGGGTTCTTACGTAATACTTGAACGACCCCTAGGTTGTATACGACGAAGGTAATAATTTTATGGCCTTAGTGAAAAATTGTTGTATGCATGTTAATGTTTCACCCTTTATTGTCTTAGTATTATATGAGTTTTAACTATTTTAACCTTACAAGCGGTCGCGCAGCGTGAACTGCACTCGATTTATTTGCGATCATGATTTTAAAATTTCTTGTCAAAAGTACGTATCATCTCTAGAGTAGTAGTGAACTAATGAGCTTGTTATTACGACGGACGAAAATAACTCAATTTCCTCTTTCTCCCCTCCTGAGAGTCTCAGAATGTAAGTAATGTGTGTATAGGTCGCGGCGCAGGCGTCGAAAAAACTACACACGCCTGCTTTTTATTTTTACATTAATGAAAAGTCTGATTTTGAAGAAAATTATTCCTAAGTAGATGAAAAACTCTGATACCAATTATTCGATGTCTTAAATAATATTAAAACAAAAATACAAACTTATTGGAGTTATAAGCAAGATTCGCAAAATGAACTCTTGTTATATCGAGCTGAATTGATTCCTAATCCGAAGAAAGCGGTTTAAACCGAAGTAACACGTTTATTATTTACGTAAAACTATTTTTTAGCTAAAAAATAGATAATTTCTGAATATAAAAATAAATTATCATTAATTATTCGGTATTCTAAGTTCCTGAAATCTCCCATCGGTCTAATAAATTACCCGCGACCGCTGCTGTTTCAAATAGACGCGCGCCCGCTTAAAGGTTAATAAAATTTAATTGCATTAGGATCCCGTCACGTATACACGTATGTATTTGTATAGTATAATATAATAACACCAAAGTAAATTCACACGGATTAAAGCCCTAAGAAGTACTGTTTGACAGTTCCGACAGATTGCAGAAAAGGGATGCAAAAAGAAAAAATAAAAAAATCGATTACGATCTTAATTCATATGAGATATTGATTTCATTTCGTTTCGTAGATTATACAGAGGTGAGACACGAGTGACTTTACCTAAAAAGAGTTATTTAAAATAACAATAACTTAAATGTTTAATTTTAATTCTGCATTTTCTTTGACAGTTGGATGTTAGCTAAAAATCCCACTGTCAATAATACTAAACGATGCTTGGAATGAAAACGGGTCGTTATTACTAAGTCCGATTATTCGGACATTTTTAACGATTATTCTTTTGAAGATTCGTAACACTACGGTAAAGGACCTAACTACGTGACTTGGAAACGAAGGCTAGAAAACAGCTATCTGTTGTATTTATATATATATATATAGATTATTTTGCTTTATTTGAGATTTTACATTAAATTTGTTGATTAAAAATCTTTGATAAAATGAAAATAGCTTCATAATTGTGCGAGTTACGCCAATGTAAAATTATTTCAGCTTGAAAAATGTGAAACGTCAAACCGTATTTCTAAGTTTATGTTTATTGCTATAGATCAGACGATAGTACATTTTATTGGTATTAATTAATGCGTAGATGCATATTTGTAGACAAAAAGACCACAGATTAAATATAAATCATTTAACCTATTCGTATTCGTATACGCCTTTGTTTAAAAAATTAAAAGCTTTGTGATCCCACCTGCTTGTATAGTGATTGGGACAGGAATTTTGTCGTGTTATTTTCGTAATATCACTACAGTAGTACGCAAATTGTTATACATCTCGGTATGGTACTCGTATGGACATTTTTTTTTCTTTATAAAGCGTTGGCATTTTGATATTAGACCTTTGTGTCATAATTCGTACTACCGTATGTCTTCAGTCGTGTTTTCATTTGGGCCGCAGAATATATATTTATTCGGGCACAATATTATATAAACTAGATTTTAATCTTTATATCTATAGTAAGTTTGTGTACGAATTTATCTACACTGGCTGTTTACTAGAAAGACTGATAAGTGGTTTAAGAAATGTTAAGATATGGCGAGTGTTAAAGATGATGGGTGTAGTGAGGCACATCACTAATTGATAACTTCTTAGGTATATCCTAGTTACCAAATATAATGTTTATTAAGTTTGTTAGTTAACTTTATTCTATTTTTTCCCAGTGCAGATAATATGACTTGGACTTGTAAAAACTTGTATTGTAGCTATCTATTCTGCACCTTATGTTGAATGTTATTTATTTAATACCCAACTTGTAAAGAAAGGTACATACTGTTTTTTTTTTCAAATTAAAAGTTAATCTACATAGACCGCTTTTGCATTTATGGGAGGTGCTCGTTGGTTTAATTAAAGAAATTGTGCGTTTTCTGAAGTGCATATGATTTTATATGATCATTCAAAATATATGCTTTCATCCTCAGATAGGTCACTCATTCTTGATAAAGTAAGTGTGTAGTCATTGGTGAAAGAATTTTTAAAATCGATCCTGTAGTTTTGAGTTTATTCAGCTTAAACAAATATTTAAAAATACAAATCTTTCCTCTACAATATCAGCATTGATTTATTTATTTATTTATTATATATTTTATTGTACATGCAAACATAACAAAGTAAAACTTATATCTAAAACACGTAAAAAATCTGATTTGATGATTGATCTTCCGTAAAAAAGTATTTTCCCTAATTATGATTTTAATATCTTTTTCTATGAATTTTATAAAAAGGAAAGCAATTATTACGCTGCATATTTATAGGCTTATCGATTAGGCTTGTGAACACCAACAACGTAGTGTGTATCGATCTTAGCATTTTATATGTAAAAAATGCTAGACTGACTTCTAAAACTCATAAATAATTGACGGCTAAAAGGGTGACGATAAACTGTTTTCCGATACGGTGTCGATTACAATCTAAGGCTGGTAACTTGCCTATAAGGGTTTCGTTATTATATAATTTTGGATTATCGACTAATTTCTAACATGTTTGCTAGATAAAGCCGCAACGCCTAATCTACGACGATATGTTGTTGGACAATTCGACTGCGTTGCATATTATATTGGAGGATATTTTGTCCCTTAATGTATCTGAAGCTTTATCTAGCAAGTGAATATCGTAGGAAATAGTCGATAATGCTAAATTGTATAATATCGAAACCCATAGATACGTAAGTTGGGCAAGTCCTCTCTTTGAGGAGTGGCTGGAAAGACCTCGCGGCGTCCTCACTTTCCGCATGACGCAGGTTCTCACCGAGCATGGTCAGTTCGGGAAGTTCCTGCAACACTGTGCGGACCGCCCGGAGGATGCGGTGGAGCATACTGTAGATGTGCGCCCCGCTTGGGCAGAGCAACACCGTGTCCTCGTGGGGGTGATCGGCGGCAACGATCTCTCGCGCCCGGCCTTGGTACAGACGAAGCCACGAGTGACAGGCGGTTGCCTCCTTATGCAAAGCAGTAATGCTAGCAAAGGCAGAGAACGCACGTGCACGTGCGAGGTAGCGACCCTCACGCCCCAGCCCAGCGGGATCCCGATCCCGGCCACCGTCAGCGCGAATTTGCAATGTCTGGACGGTTACCGGACGATCAGACTGCGAGCTACGCAGTCTGACCGTCTGGTAACCGTCCGAACCAAGCCCAAGTGGTCGACGGCGCGTAGTGCACCACGTGCGCTTCAAGGAGATGTCAGCAAACCGTATGGGCCCAGCAGGGTCGAAACCTACTGGGGCCATGGGTTCAATTCTGAAAGGAAAACCCGGCCCTGGTATGAAAGGCAAAGAAGGGACAATAGTGGGTCTTTAGTCAGTAAGTCTGACACACACTTTCGCTCCGCCCAAAAGCGCGAGATGTGATTGGATGATGAACCTAAAAAAAATAGATATGTAAGTAAACCAGCCTTAATCCAGCGTCACTCTTGTAGCCGTTATTGAGCAAATAAAGGTACTTAGTCTCTTTTGAAAGATGGAGAGTATAATGTTGCAGGTCGTACCCATGATTGATATAATTATCTTAAGACATCAGGCACGTTACTCCGCGTAGGATAGATCAAAGCAACGTGATAGATTAATATACAGAAACTAAAACAAAAAATTAGCGTGGATGGACTGTTCACCTGTTATGGAATAATGGTTTCGATCTAACTACTCCGCAACACTTCAGGATGTTCTTTCAATCGAAGAAACTGATTGAATAATCCTCTGCGATCGTAGTGCACAATACTTTACAAGATGCCACTGTTATTCACTTGTGTGCATTTAGATAAAAATAACTGACCTCACGATGGTTATTGAATTAAATGTTGTCTAAAACTTGGCATCAATAATATTCCGTATTACACCTTTGTATATCGAATTTAATTAACGCAATCCTCGCTAAAATTTTTAACTTAAATCATATTTCAGAAAAAAAAACATAAAGGAAATGTGTAATAGTTTTATTTTTTTCAAATTGATTGTCTGACTGGGTACTTAATGTTTTATTTTTCAAGGTAAATCAATAAATGAACATCTTGCTTTTAAATATAAACAAAATAACTATAAAGTGTGGCACTCTAAACGCGATTGCAAGATTACCTAGAAATATTATAATAATCTCTATAACGTATAAACAATACCTATTTACACATGGAGTTTTGAAAGTTATGTTAAGCGTCATATACTCGTGTAACATTGTTCTATATTGTATTATTGAAGGAAAACAAAAATAAAATAATAGATTTCGTACTGAACTCCACCTCAAGCTTTTTAAAACATGTGTTTTGGACAATAGCGTGTTGGCCACTATGTACATAATTATGTTGCTGTGAGTAAATATTTCTAAGAAGATAATAATATCTAACTTCTATTTACCTAAGTTTCAATAACTACTCATATAATATTAATCACTAATCAGTGTACACATTACCTTATCAACCATCCATTTGTCAGCCTATATAGTTCCAGATGTTGGATGCTTTCCAGGTTCACTTGCATTATGTACTCTCAAGCGGAGAGAATACCAATGCAGGGGTGAAGAGAAACAAAACTATGAAGGTTATTTTCGTATTTTTTTTAGAAACCAATAATAGATGGTATTGAAACGATAAACCTAGTCCAAGTGTTGCCCCTGTATTACCCATTCACCCTGTTTGACGGTACGCATTAATGACAACATCAGCTAACAAAATGTGCAAGTACGTGTATCTCCGCTAACGAGTTAGATTATTTTGAACTATACAATATTATACTAACATCACGGGTAATGGCTCATTACGGACGGCAAAGTAGTAAAAAAAAAAGTGTTATATTTGCCATCGATAGAGGTCAGGCGACGTCAATTGTTAGGGCGACGTACATAATTTAGTGCAGCTGGCGTGCCGCATGTACCGTCGGCATCCGTGCATCGCTAGACGCTTTGACGCTCTCTTGCAAACCACACGGTGAACGTGTTTTGAAAAAATCATAGATGTAAATATTATTTCGTTTACTACTTTGTGGTCTTGTTTTACTACTAACATACCTAGAGGGACGATGTCACGCTAGCTATCGGCATATAAGTAGTAGATACATGATACCTCTTAATATTTATTCAATTTAGCACGCCTATTTCACCACGGTCAATAAAAAGCTTACTGTGCGGGTGCGTAAATAATGAAAAAGGCTTACTGTGTGGACACGAAGTAGGGGTTGACCCGTCCCTAAAATTCGAGCATTTATGTATGAGGATTGCCAATCAATTTCAGCCTTCTGCCATCAATTCAAATTCTCTGCTACCGGAAGATATTGCCAAGGAGATGAAGACAGAGGATCAGATTCTGGCGCAGCTGCGCGCTACGCAAAACATTGGGCAGCCATCGCAGCAGTTCATGTCCGAGCTGCAGGGCCCGTCCGCAGCCACTCCTAAGTCCGACGACTGCTACGCGCCCAACGTAAGCGCCACTCCGAACATGGAGGAGCTGCATAAACTGATCCAGACGGAGACGTTGACCGGCCACGCGAGCCACGCCACCGCGACCAGCGTGTCCAGCGCTGCTAGCGTCGCCTCCATACCAGAGCCGGACATCATCGAATCACAGGTTACACCAACTTTTTATTCGTCCTCTTGTAACAACAAAATTAATCAAGCAGATATGCAAGTGCTTTGAGCTACTTATCTTGATAAGTAACATCTAATAAATGTTCACAGTCAGTGACACAGAAGCCTGCTAAACTTGAGCCAAGCTCCAGCGAATCAAGTGTCAGCAAGTCATCATCTCAGACTAAGGCCACTACTGCTGAGTCAAAGACAACAAAGCAGGCTAAGGAATCCGACAAGTCTACCAAAAACAAGGAGAATAACAACACCAAGAATAAGAGCAAGAAGACCAAAGAAGAAAAGAAGGAGGAAGTTACTGAGGTTAAAGTGAAGGAAGAAGAAGTTAAGGCCGAGGTAAGATTTTACTTTTTAAACAATATAATGCGCTAGCTTAAAATGCGCACTTGACATACTGGTGAGAGAATATTCCAAAAATTATAAAAAAAAAACAGTATTCTTATTTCAATAAAATACAATCCAATCGAAAGTTTTCCTAAAAAGAGACTATGCGATAAAGACGCGTGAAAACTAAAGCAGATTTTAAAGAATGCATCAATTAAATGATGAAATCAGAGGAACTACAACCTTAAGAAGTTTTCCTGCAGTCTTCGTGTAGCGCGACGCAATATTATACTGATGCGATTGCAATTGAGCCTTTGCACTATTATCATATTTAACTAACATGTTGTACACACACCTTCATTTATTACAGATTTTCATTAGATTTTTGACTGTATAATTTCTTTTTAGGGTTCCGTACCTCAAAAGGAAAAAACGGAACCCTTATAGGATCACTTTGTCGTCCGTCCGTCTGTCTGTCTGTCTGTCTGTCAAGACCCTTTATCTCGAGAACGCGTGCAGGTATCGAGTTGAAATTAAAACCATACACTTACTTAGGTCTGCGGGCCCTTCAAGCTGTGAAAAGAATCAAATTTCTAAGTTAACAAATAAAAAAGATATGGCCGTTTATGTCGCCAAAAAACCGTATATTTTGATACTCTCAAAGATCGAAATTCATAGGGTACTTTCCGTTGACCCAGAATCCTGAAATTTTGCATAAAGCAAGGTCTTATAGCACAGGTATAGGAATAAATCTGAAAACAGTAAATTTGTTTTTATTTTGTGATTTAGGGTCACAAAAAAGATGTTTTTGCTATTCGGAAAAATCTTCGGGACTCCATTCGGGAATTGTAGATTGCACGGAACCCTCAGTGCGTCAGTCCGACTTGCACTTGCCCAGTTTTTTTTTTATTGGTCGCGTTTCCAATAAAATATAGGGTGAATAAAAAGTCTTTTTAGCTTTTCAAACAAGGATTAAAACAAATAAACTAGATAAATTAGATAAAACTGTGTATTTATTATTATGAAAGTATACAAACAGGGAAATTTTCAATGAATGCTATACAGGTGTTGTGCTTCTTCTAATTGGACACGTAAACAGAAAATTGCAGATATTGTTGTGACATTAATCCTAAATTGAATCATCAAAACTCTGCATTTACCCAAGGTTACTGTATGGACGGTTTTATCAGCAAGCTGCATTATTGGTCCATATATTTATGAAGATCAAAGAGCACATTGCTTTTACAGTGAATACAGAGCAGTATATTGCCATGCTACAGAACTTTTTCGCTCCAGTGCTAAAGATTTTTGATTGTGGTTTCAGCAAGATGGGGCAATATGTCACACCTTCAATGACTCAATGCAGTTCGCACAATTTTTGAGCAAAAAGTGATATTCAAAAGAGGTGACATAAATAGACTGGTCTATCATAGCCCAGATTTATCCCCAATGGTTCTTTTTTCTAGTAAAGTTTTTAACAGCAGCCCAGTATCTCGTAAGGAACTGAACATTTTACTAAACTCCTGTAAAGAAGTCATTGAAAATTTCTGCTCTAGGCAAAGCAGTGTCAAAATAATCATGGGTCATTTAAGGATGATGTAATTTCTAAAAAATCAAATCCTTATTTGTATATTTTCATAAATAGTTTTTATCTAATTTACATAGTTTTTTTTTTAAATCCTTGTTTGAAAAGTAAAAAGGCTTTTGGTCAACACTGTTAAAATAGTAAACATATTACTTACCAGAAATGTTAAGTATGGCCGCAGTTAAGGTCATAAATAATCTTTTGTTAGGTTAACCATTCAATAATTATAACATTGTAGCATGTACCATGGGACTTGTTGATTTATTAGCAAGATTGGTTCGCGATCAGTCTGTCAAACAAATTGAACTACGGCCCGGGGTCAGTAAACGATCGGAACCAGGCTTACCATATACAGCCAATTTAGTCTCCAAGTGATTCGTCGAAACAAAGGACGTCTTGTCAATATTAAAGAACATTTACTATAGAAGATTTACTGTAAGTCTAGCTTAAGTAACCTCATACAGCGGGCTTTTAAAACGAATCGCGTAATTTGTATTTTTTTTAATTCTGCAGTAATTCTTAAGATGCTCAAACATTATTGTTTAACGTAACCGATTGTTAGTAAAATATTCTTTATTTATGCGAATGCTTTTTCAAACGTCGATTTTACTTTATGCATTCTTTAAAATCTGAGTAGACTTCTGTACATTTAAATAACAGGCATCCATGCTATTGCCTTATCGAGTAACGATCGAAGACCGCCTCGTTCGCCGATTGTAACAGCACTTAGAAATTAATAATGGCCGTCACGGCCATTATTAATTTCTAAGTGCCGTCACGGCCATTATTAAGTTATAAGTGACTAGCTTCTGCCAGCGGCTTCGCCTGCGTGAAAGTAGGTTTTTCCATACAAACTTTGGACCCCTTTGGGGTGGGTGGAGTTTCGTAAAATCCGTTCTTAGCCGATGTCTACACCCGAAAAGGAACATGCCAAATTTTAAGTTTCTATGTGTTATAGTTTCTGAGATTTGGTGATTATATCAGTGAGTGGTATTTCGCATTTATATATATAGATTAACATCCAATATTTTAACAGAAAAGATCACAGGAAACATCCCCGTCCAAGACCAAGAAAGAAGACAAGTCAAATAAGAAGGACATTGAAAAAGAGAAAAAGGTAAGGATTGTTAGATCGCTAAACTTGCTTTGACATAATCAATATTTTATACAGTTCTTAAGGGAACAGTCTTTAAGAAACACCTCTTACAGTTTTCAAAAAACTTAAAAATATACCGAGAAAAAAAAATTCATATCTCTCAAAAACAATTAAATCGACCTTTTCTATTTGCAGGATTTACTAAATAAAAAAAATATATTTTATTTTTCTCGAAATTAAGGATAGGTTTGTAAATATCTCGCGGTGAAACTGGTAACACATTTGTTAAGATTCATCATAATTTTTGTTTTGTTTAATTCAGTGCAGCAGAAATTTTGAGAACTGTCTTTCTGGTGTGTCTTAATTAGCCTCTTCTTAATACTTAACTTGTTAATGGTTGACTTTGCTTCGATTTTCAAAATGCTATGATTTCTAAACAGCTAGAACATTCCTTATTATTTATGATTGAATACGCTAGTTTACGTTTTTATTCCAATGCCGCTAATTTTTATTTGGAAATGGCAAAATTTTATTTAAGCAAAATTCTACACCTACCTATTCTTTATACATATTCCCTAAATAAAGCAAATGCCGGTCTCGTGGCTTTGATATCTATGTGTAGCTAATTTTATTCTCGAAACACAGCAAATAAGCCTTATTTTTTTTCGTATTTTTTGTTTACTATTTTTATTTGACATGTGCATAGGAGTGGATCAAAGAAGGCTTCACAATCGTGAAGGGTCCTGAAAAGAGCGCCAGCAAGGATAACAAGAAAAAGGCGGAGGAAGCGCGTGTCGCCGACGAGGCCGAGCGTAAGAGGTCAGGCACAGGCTCTCTAACATGGACTCAGTTCCACACCTGTCAAATTGTTACTTATTTAGATCATAATTTTGCCGGGCTCTCCTTGACACATTACATGTGCTGTTCTAGTACATTTTGTGAGGGCAGTCTGAGCTTCAATGCTCTCAGGTTATCGATAACGCGCCGCGTATTGTCACGCGAACTGAGTAGCACGTTTGCCCGTGAAAACTTACCTATTAGCCCATCTCCTTTTGTGCAAGTGTAAGCATACCAATTAAAATCAATTATTAACACGATGCAACTATAAGGTACGTATTTTAGTTAAGTAACCATAATTACTTACTCATTTATTATATGTCCGTGTGTGGTACACTAACTAAGGTAATGAGTATTTTATTTGATGGATTTGATTAAATTAACAGGAAGGAAGAAGAGAAATTAGCTACTGAAGAAGAGAAGAAGAAAAAGCAGGCGGAGGAGACCGCAAAGAAACAACAGGTATGTTAATTTATCTGTTTTCTATCACATCCAAATCATTTATATCATCTTGGTGATATGAATGAAAAAGTAAAAAACAAATCCTTGACCGATTAAAATTCCTAAAATAGATAAGAACACAATTTTATTCACTCATTTCGCATGTAGCTACATAACATAATGTCATATTTTTATGCATCTCATTCCACTGCGCTCGATGTCTCACAGAGTAATGAACAAATTGAGTGGCGAATTCCGAATAGCAGCGTTCGTTTACAGTAACTAGCAACTGTTTGTGTGCGCAAAACTGCATCGCTGGTGGCGTGGCATGTTTTCTCACGCCCTAAACCAAACTGCGTGCTGACACTCCATTTGTTTATTCCTCTTTTGTTTACAGCAGTACCTAATGGCATACGTCTATTATAGGAGCTGCAGAGTCAGCAGCAACAACGCCAGGCTTCTGAATTAGTTGTAAAGAAGGCACCGTGGTCTACAGTCACCAACCAGAACATGCAATCCACCAGCAAGGACGGGCTTACGCTCGCCGAAATTCAACGTCTCGAACGCGAAAAGAAACTCGAACAGATGAAGGAACAGCAGCAAATGATGCAAATCATTGCCCAGCAACAAGCTGCCGCTCTTGCTCGGGAACAGGTCGGAATTCAACTTTAGCTTGGAGATTGAGTTTTGTACAGAAACAGTTTTAGTTTAACTAATTAAAATTAAATGTATTCGTCCAATTTTTTTCTAGTTTAGCGAACCATTTTGATAGCAATGGCTTACAGCACGATGTGTTGGAAGATGTTCACAAATGGCGAATTTGACAACAATTTCCCTGAAAATGTTGGAAATATATGGTTAATTATTAACAGCTTATGGACTCTGACGAATTAATTCATACTTACAGGAACGCTTTATGATTTTGAATCGGTACTTATGAAGGAAATAAATCCGCTAATTGTATAAATATTTTACAGTCTTCCATGTATGATGTGTTAAGTTACTTAAATTATTTTTTTTTGATGGTATTATATCAATGCCATCAAAAAAATCTTTAGCCATATTATAATTACACTGATACAAAGGTATTTTAAATGGAGTTTTGATAGCTGTTGTACTGTCAAATTAATAGATTCTGCAGGCCTATGACTTGCAAAGTAATTGTGTTGAACTGGCTTTTTCCGATCTTGAGAACTTGTGGCGTTTTTATTATGTTGTGTTTCTAAAATATGCTGTGTTCTCTACTCATAGGAGATGCAGGCTGGTCTGGGGTGGGCGAAGAAGAAGGGGTCGCCTAATCAATCGCAAGGGCAGAGTCTAGCCGAGATTCAGGTTAATTGTTTATATATTTTTTTATTGCTACCTTTTTTTTTGTGTCACATAAAATAAATGCCAATTGCATCGTCACATCTATTGGATTGCCGAAGTCTAAAATGTTAGCAGCATCTAATGAAAATGGAAGTCAATGGAACCAATGAAATAAAAAGAAAAATACTGAAAAATTCTTAAATGGACAACTATAACTTTATAACAGTCATCTACGAGTATAATGTGGTTGTTTCGTGGCAAATTGTAGTGTTTTTATTTTACAATGCGTTGTACTTACGTAGACATTCTTCGTGAAGGGCATGTGTATTGTGTTTCGTTAATTAAATTGTGTTGAAATATAGGCTGAAGCTCGCAAGCAGCAATTATCGGCAGCTGTCGCAGCGGCGGCTAAAGCTATGGAGGAGGTCGAGGTCGCTCCCCCTCCGCAAACCAACCACGCCCCGTGGGCCAACCCTACCCACAATGGAGGTAATACAACACCTTTGTTGACATATCATTTTACCCACTCAAAACAAATAAATTGGCACTCATAGCTAGTTATTTATTGACATTAGTCGGTGGGGTCTGCCGTTATGGCGAAAGAAAGCAAATTATTGAAGTGGAGGAAGTTTTCTTTAAAGGAATTTAAAATATATGGCCTTGATTTGGTTAATAAATGATTTTTTCTATACGACCATTTTTAGAGAGTTACTCTTAACCTAACAATTTGGAACTTGACATTCCATTTCGATGATGAAGATTAATTTGGTCAAAATTACTTGGTGCTGCAGCCTAGATGTGTTGATCCTAAATTATCATATCAAGATCCTAAATTGTCATATACACAATATTTGTGTGTTTTTACAGTTTTTTAGATAATGAATTGGGGTATGAAGTAAATTAGTGAATGAAATGAAAATGAATTCTACAATACTTGCATTTTTTGTTTTCAGTAGGTGGTTTCTGGGACACTCAACAGCCGAACTCGTCGAAGAGCGAGAAGAACGAGTCGCAGAAGTCTTCTGAACCGATCAAGACCAAGAAGAAGCTGACCTTGACCACGCCCTTGAAGAAGGATACTTCGCCGGCCGTCGAGTTCGAGTCTTGGTGCACCAGCGTGCTTTCTTCTTGGAGCTCCAAGATAGACGGTAATTTCTAATTTTTTTTTTGTGAGGACAGCTTATAATAATAATAAATTATTTAATACGGACAACAAAGGAACCATTTTTGTAGCTCGCAGTAGGGCTGCCTGCCTATATAAATATAAAATCATACGCCTTCACCACACTAGTGTTAGGGCTTTAATGTTTGTGGACTCGTGGTCTTAATGGGGATTGGTACAAGTAAAGGGTCCGTATCAATAATAGCTTGCCTCAAGTTACGATTTGCTGGTCTCGGGTTAGAATTCCCGCAGGCCATAGGCACAGGCGTAGTTTTTGCTTTATACATTTTATTCAATCACCACTGCTCGTGAGTAAACCTAAGCTTAAAATTAGAAGCAGATGATGACCATCATCAGATACGGATTGATATACAGCCTGTCGTAAAGAATTGTGTATTCCTTCAATAGAAAAATTGCCAATAAAGCTTATGCTAACGACTTGAATAGCTTTGCCGTAGCGAAAATTTTATCTGTATGCCTATTATTCTACAACAGCAATAAAAAGCGACTGCATTAAGACCATGCCTTAAGAGCCCAAACACAAGACTGTGTTACGAAGTAGTAAACGATTTGCATCGTAATTTGTATGTTCACCTGAACTGATGCTTTGTCGCACGAAATCGCATCGCAGGGCACTGGGTTGCGGAATCGTATAGCATCGCATCGCAGTTTTGTGTGCGAGCTCTTAGTCAGGTATCGGCGCGTTTAGATAACGCGGAATATAGCTCAATTACTGAGAATAATTCGTCTCAGTTTGATTCAGTAAAATAGAAATCCATTGCAAATAGCATTTTTGGCACTTTGATATGTCGTGTTGTGTTTGTTAGCTAGTTTTAAGATTGCGTCTTTTTTCGCGTGAATAAAATGATTTTTTTCTTTCTTTTTTTCAATGTTTGTAGAAATTAAACGTGTGTCTATTGTGTATTGAACCATGCTTTAGGACGATATGTATGTTCCAACAAATTAGCGAATTGTGGGTGTGGAATATATCATTTTAGTGATTATGAAACAAAATGTAGAAATACTTTATTATATCTGTTGCAGTACCGACTTTCGTTGGTTTCCTGAAGGACATTGAGTCACCGTATGAGGTGAAAGATTACGTCAAATGCTACTTGGGCGAATCGAAGGAGTCTAACGACTTTTCTCGCCAGTTCTTAGAGAGAAGGTAAATTATATTCTTTTAAATTTCTTCTTACTAGCTGAGTCTTCTTGAGACTTCGACAAATAGTGTAGTGTGCGTTTTTTCTGTAGAAGCACATAGTTCGAGGATACAAAAATGTCCAGAGATATGGTTCACTAAATTGTGTTGCCGAAATATACAGAAGCAGTTATACACGGCAGTATCTTTGGGGGCAAGCCGACAATCTTAGTTCAAAAGCTCATTCTAATTGTGTATCGTTGGCGCAGGTCTAAGCTGCTGCGCGTGGGCATGGTGACGCCTTCCGACGATCTGTGCTCCCCTGCCATCGCCGTGAACCCGCGCACTGTGTCCGGCTCCGACTATCAAGAGGTCAAAGGCAAGGGGAAGAAAACCAAGAAGAATAAGATGCTAAAGGTCGATGTGCGCATACTGGGATTCTCAGTGACCGCATCCGAAGACCGCATCAACGTGGGTGACATCGACACCGTGTGAGCTGTCGGCCCCTCTCGTGTTCACTTTAACTCGCCTTGTGATAACCCATCGGAGATATAAACACTTGTGTCGACACTACTCTTATAATGTTCGATGCCTCTCGGGTGACTGGTCCAGCGCCGCTCGGTGGTATCCATCGGGCGCGCTCGCGACTACGTCACCCCATAGCACAGTTAATCGTCTCCCTCGAATCAATAATACTTACTGTCTAAAGCAATCATTACTATAAATATTATAACGTGAAGTTGACGACACTACATTAAGTTATACACCATGTATAGCACGATGCGTTCTACGGCCGTACACTCAATTTTAACCAATTACTTATTATCTTTGTTATTTATTTTTTTACGTATTTTTATTTCAAATGTGTATGTCTATGTAATCAATATGAAATAATTTTATTTAAATTGTAATTAATAATAATAATAAGTTTATTAATTGCAATTTATGTATTTATAAATAAGGTCATGATTTATTTTATAATATTTTATTTAAATTATTTGTGTGTGGTTTTAATAATGTGGTTTAGTGTTAAGTATCTACACTCATAACTGTCTCTTACTGGTATTTCGTCTCGCTATTCGGGCGTCAATTTAAACCCTATTGCAACAATATTTCTTATAATATGAATATAAATAAAAATCTATTCTGTCAGGTGACTGCATGCATATTTTGCCATACATTTGTGGGATGATGAAATTATCTTCATTTTCTGTATAGCGAAAATAGTCTTGAATTTAAAACACCAAACGGTCGCAAAACGCGTTATAGAATATGAGTTACGATTTAAAGTCGTGTCGTCAGTGCCACTTGCGTATTATCATTTTAATAGTTTTTAAGAAAATTGTGTGTAATATTGATACGAGGGAAATTACTGGCTGTCAATTTCATCTTCAGTACTTTTCTACGCTATGTAATAATCTGTACAATGTTACCGAATTGTTTTAATAATAGTAATAAAGTGTATTTGCCAGAGAAACCGTTTGATCCAGCTAGTAGGTTGGGCATGGTCAGCATGCCGCCTCGGCACATAGCTAGTGCATAATTAAACACCGTAATATTGTGCCTTCCGTGTGTTCTGGCCGTTGAATGAGTGAAGGAGTGTCTTCTTTGAAGCATTCAATTCATATTTCGTGTCATTTATAATTCAGGCAAACACGAATTCGTGTTATCTGTTATACAAAAACGTTATCGGTCTGTTGTGACTACAAAGTGTGCGAAACTACTTGAGACAAACAAATTAACTACTATTCTCTGTCCCATATTTATATGTGTAGTATTTATTTATGATTAGTATATTATTTATTGAGTTGTGAACTTGAATTACAGCTTTGATACAAAGAATTATTAAAACATTAATTTATTTTAGGTGGCCTCTAAATAATTAGATTAACACGCTTCTGATACTTTCCTGCCTCCACTCATTAATATCGGACAGAGATAAGCGACTGGCAAGTTCCTTTGTGGACTGTCGCTATAGTTTTCTAGTCAATTTCTACAATAATAATAATGATGATAGCCCATACATTAATTTTAAATTACTGCGATGAAATTATAAAATACCTGAAGTGTTTTTGTTCAATGGTTACTCAACTGTTTAAATTTATATTTTTTGTCTAAGTATGCGGGGTATTTTGCTCATTTAATAGGATGTCATAATTCTTTAATAGCATTTTTTTATGTGGAAGTTTCGTTTTAATCATTTTACTTGTACTTTAAATTTCAAAAATAATAATTAAAATATACAAATAATTTAAACTCTTGGCATATAAAAAAAATATTGTTCTAGGTATTTTTTTCACAGGGATCTGATCTGACACTAGCCATTTGAGTTAGAGTTGCAACTTTTGTTACTTGGCAAGTTTGGTGTACGCAATTTTCTTTATTGGTGCATCCAAACCGAAGTTAGTTTTTGTGAAGCAAGATTATGAAAAATAGTTTTCATGTTGCAAAATGGCGCTCTACAAAAATTCACTTTGGTGTGGATGCATCACGTCTCAAATGGTTTGCATCTGTCACAGTGATCCCTGTCAAAGTAAAACCTTGTAAATTACTTTGTGTCTGTTTGTCTCCACATTGAAATTGTGGTGAAAATACATGGCTAAAAATAATCTTAAGGTTATTTTGTAAGTACGCCTTGAATTGTGGCACAACTTAAAGACAATGATATGTTTATTTATCATTGTTCGAGGCAAACTAGCACAAACTAAAAATATTTGTTTCTTCAACTATATGAAATACTTTATATACTTTATATATTGTATACAAAATTTAACTTTAGACGGGTATATCGGTTTTTGATGACGTGTTTTATTTTAAAAATAACCGCGACGTGCAACCTAGTATTTAGTTTAACAAAACCGCCGAGCATGCGGCTCTGTGCCGAACGATATTGTACTGTAAACTGTTCCAACACGTCACAGTTCCACTGTTTTGTTAAAAACAAATGCCGTTCGAAACTGTCGTGTAAATAATCACATTTTACAGCAAAATATCGTAGCGTCCAACGCCATGTGAAAGTAAGCTATGATTTAAGGATTTCTTTCCTCAATGATGAAGTAAAACACATGAGATTAATATGAACCTTGAAGCATTCTTTTTGTCCATAGAATTAGGTCTTTATCATGATTAACAAAAACTTTAAACCACTTGAAGGAAAGTCTTTTTGCAACATTTGTTTCCATAATATTCGGTAGCAGTGTCTCGAGCGATAGAATAACATGTTTATTTATTTTTACGTAACTTTCTTCCAAAAAGGGATACTCACTTTCAAACTAATTCATCTAAGGTTTTTTTTTGAGAAGTGTAGATGTTTTTAATGCTTTATTTTAATGTATGGCGTAGCATTTTCTTACATTATACTGTACATAAGACGACAATAGGTATATATACCTGATGGGGTAGTAAATGTGTAAAGTTTCGCACCTACTAATATATTATTACGTCTATTTGTAATTCGGTCGTGCCAGCCGACGCGGAGAAATGCCTACTTCTTAATGATCTAATTTATCTATTGTTTGGCAGAAATTGATTATGGTCCGATTTTTTATTTAGTTTAACGTTCGAATTACATCATAAGGATTTTAATAGTTTTTTATGTATATATAATATTTTAAAATATTATAGTTTTGTATATACTTTGTTTGTTAACGAGCATATTTTGTAGTCAATGTATGAACATGCGGATTTTTTCTTTTTATTTCCTATATAAACTTTGCCATTTTACGGACTTCCGAGGGACTGTTGCATATTTGGCGAACAGAATGCTAATCCCGTGGCTTCGTATTTGTGTAACATGACAGCACTCGTGTTGTCCGGTAAATTGGAGTATGATGACGACGTGTTTTTATATAGTTAGGCATAATTGTAACATTGAGTGTGTTGTGCATGACAAAATAAGTGATTAATGTATCAACGAAGACAGATCAAGTGCCGTCGGGGCTTGTAATCGGTTCATATTATTGCAAGTCGACTGTTTAGCTTATTGATGCCATTGCCGTTGTAGTAATACGTATTAAACGTATGCGTCTTTTTAAATCACTATATACATGTCGATTTTTGAGATTCCGCTGGGTTAAAAAGCTGTATTTTAGGTGTAACTAAAATTGTTCCACCTTCTTTTGCCACGGTTCCAATTCGGATGAGTTTGGTTTTCGCTCTGAAGACTTATCTCAAAATTTAACTTGTATATATGAATTATTGTAAAACATCTCACTCATTGATGTCTTTTTTGAATTATAGGCTTTAAATATTTTTGTGTGTCAATAATGTATTATCTCAATCCAGTTACGAATAAAATGATGTAATATTACAATTTGCAATAACTGTCAAGATGATTCTACTTAAAGTGTAGTTTTGACGATAACTGTTTTGCGTACCTGTTCTAAATGTATGTTGTTCAATATTCCAGAACTCTTATGTAGGTACACTGTATGTCATGTGGTAGATGGAAGTTCAGTTATCCATTATATGCATTTCCGACAGTTTAAAAATAGTGATGTAGTCTTTTTCTTGAATGCAGATCCTAAATATGTTCAATTTTACATATTTGTAGTGTCTTAATATTTGTAAATAACACTCATTGGTGTATAATTAATAATCAAATCAATTTCCGCATTAAATGCAGTGGGCTGAAAGGTTGAGTATTACATATTATTAATTAAATTTAAATTAAATTCTTTCTTTCATTCATGTATTACATTATATGAATTGAACAATCCAGAATGAGGGCCTTAAATTTTAACATTAAAGCAATATTTTGTGTCATTGCTAATCGTATTTCAAGCTCCAGAAGAGTTTCATTTAACTGTTTCATGTAAACAAATATATATAGTACAAAGGGGGCATCCGCGTGGATCGTCAGCAATAAATTACCATTGTAACGGCTAGTTTTATGTTTATCGGTTATCTAAAGTGATATTTGATTTAGAGACCTCACAAATAGTCTCGATTTTTTCTTTTGCCGCCTTCGAGTACAATCCGTCTGCTTCTCATTGTATCAAGTTAAATCTATCCAATTTCGGCATTAATGCCAAATGCAACCGAGCCTTATCGAGAGTATTTTCGTAGGCGGCGGCTGGCGTTCTGTAAGGCTTCAATAATGAAACAGACAGTTTAATCATGTCGAAAACTAAATTAAAATTAGATAATAACAAATAACCTTGCGATTTTTTAAGAACAAATTCACTAGCACTGCTCTATGACGGAATTGTTTTATTTTCTCACACAATTTTAAATTCTAATTTGAATAGTAATCTATTTATAAATAAAACTAGTAATGTTAGGTATGTGAGGGCTTGACTAGTTGAAAATAATGCCGATGCAAATTTAAGCGTTCTCCATTATTTCTTCGACAGTTGTTGGCACGTCCAATACAGAAGCAGAGCGCCTGAGAAGTGTCTTAATCCCAGAAATGTCGAAGTAAATGACATGAAAGGATCCTATCGCTGGCCCCCTGTACCGGGCGACCCCGGGACCTCACCGGGACTCGCTTATTTAGTTCCATGTGACGTGGAAGCAATTAATGCTAATAAAATGATTTGTTTTAGAATCGTTACTAGTTTATTAAAAACACCTTGTCTTCTACTCTTCATAAGTTGACACTTTGGAACTGAATTAAATTCATGAGTAAATTAGTGATAAAAATTTCTATAGACATTGGATGAGACCGTGTATAAGTGCTCACATTGGAGTGTTCGTGTCGTCTCAAACCCTCGCAGAGATACCTCAAACTTTAGGCTGTATGTAAAAAGGATTATTATTCATTAATAATTTAGTAAGGCGGTCGGCATGCTACGGTACCATACTTCAAAAAGGTACACCTTGTTTATGTAATTTTTAACATTTAACTTTCTCAACTATCCTGAAATTGTGAATGGTTTGATATTGCGCTGAATTGTAATTTATAATCCCGAAAACAGACTGGTTGCGGTTACAGCATGGAACCGCCGCACCGGCAGCGACTAGAGACGTCGTTAATAATGTCAATCGTGACCACGCAATTGTCGATGAACACATGTTTTAGTTGTCCTAGTCATGTCCATGTCTAGGACAACTAAAACGTACACAAAGTACGTTCTTAATCGTTGATTGTGACTGTCATGCTTTGTTTATATGGAAAATTTTGACGAAGTCGTCTCTAACAGTGGATTTCGGTACAGTGACTGCTATGCTACCGGTAAAAATATATAAAAATAAAAGAAATAAAATATTAAATACTCATACTAATTTATTTATAAATGTTTCAAGCTACTAGGTTAACCTGATGTGTGCAGGCCGCCTACATTTCAAAATATGTCCCATACAGCCTTTGCCTAGCATCTCTTGTAGGGTGATAAAATGAAGCAATAAGTGTAGGTATGTACCGTACTGATGTTGTGTAATCTTTAAAAAGTAACTGTTACTGTTTCGATAACTCTATGGAAAAGTATGTTTTACTATATGGAAGACGTGTAAATATTAAATTAGAATTAAAAAATAAAATAATGATCACTGAACCCGATGGTTTTATTTATAAACTAGTTGCTGCCGGCGACTTTGTCCGTGTCAGATTCGTAAAACACCACAATAGCCACAGAACAGAGGAATGTAGATAGAAATCGCATAGCACTTCATTTGTATCGGGACCAGCGTACCCAAACTCACACAAAGACAAGTATATCATACTTCATAACACTAAGAAATCATTAATGTGATTGAGCATTTTAATATCAATTGAAAGAAAGCAGTTTATCCATCGTTCCGTTTTAGAGAATAAACCATATTCTAGTGTTCACAGAGTTGTTTGTTATCTACCCTCTAACGTATTACCTCGCATATAATAATTATAAGAACAATTTCTACTATTCCCCACTAGATGTCTCTATAATATAAACAATGAATTTAGAGCTCTATTTTCTTGTAATAAGATTAATGTTTCCTAAATAAAGTCATTGCTAAACGTCATTTTCTAGAGATGTACCACTGGCGTTGCCTTATTTTATCGATGTTGCGTTTTATAAAAGTCAACAGTAGGAGTCGATAAATTACGAAAACAAAATACCTACATATTTTTAATTTTATTTATAAGGGGCTCGTAGCTATTTCATTAACCATGAAATTACTTATAACTGAAATTAACGATTTCTTTTGATGCTGAAAAACAATAAGAGCGAATAACGTGACAACAATAAATTGAAGCTGTTTCTCGCTCTTTTCAAATGAAAATGTAAAAAAACAGTTTAATTTATAAAATAGATACGTAAAAACAGGTAAAGTCAAAAATACTGACTGATAAATAATAATTAATTTGTTCATAAGTATGTTTTAAAAAACACTTCTACACGTAATTTTTACGCCAGTTTATCAAAACGAAGCCAGTGTTTCTTGGCTGAATACAAATTTGCTTTTAGAGTCCATACAGTTTTGAATAGAACTGTAACATCTTGACCTTCTTCGAGACTGCTAGGGTTCGGTATAACCAAATTTTTAATAAAGTGACTTCTTTTTCTTCTACCAATATCTAGAAATTCTTCAGAGCTAAAGTTTTGGCACTGCTGTGTCGGTAATGTATTTCTTTACGCTTTTAATTAAACAGTCTGATCCTTCAAAGTGATTTGAGAAAATTTTGCTAGTTTTTGTAGGAAACCAACTTTGCCTTCCAGTCTGTCTGTATCTTTAGAAAATATGAAGTCACAAAATAACACGAAAGCTACATTTTGAACCCATGGAAAGTTTAACCCTGTTTACATTTTATTTAGCTAAAATTTTAATTAAAATAGTGTGCGTTTATAATTTTGTCGAAGCACTTGGGTATTTTCTTTCCCGACACAACAACGATACGACGAATTTTACAATATCGATAACTCACCATCGATAATGGTAACCTCCAATTGAGCAGCTGACAGTGACATTTGGTGAATGTTTTAGAATATTTTTTTGAAAGTAGACCTTATGTGGTCAAAATAAAGTCAACTTCTATTTGTTTTTTTTTTTTTAAGATCTTATTTTTCTAAAATAAACCAGGCCTAACCGATGATAGGATATAACAACATTTGATAAATTCTTGGTTCTTCTGTCGTGTTTGCACTTCAAAACAGCACAGATGGGCATTTTTATATTTTTTTATCTAGTTATTATCACCGTGGCAACCGTAACTAGACTGATGTGCGCGGCGCATGCGCAATGGAGCATAAGCGGTACTCCGCAAAACTCGGGGTACGCGCGCCCCGCCTACTTACTCCTTCTATCTACTGTATGATTCCTATGTTCTGTGACAATAGCAGTTGGCCACAATTTGACGAAGTTTTTTTTTAAAATGTAAACCTCTTTTTAACATCGGCTATCATGTCCGTTTGCCCCGCACGGCCCCACAGAATCTACGTATTATTTGTGCACCAAAGCAATGTATTCGTCTCTAGGAACATATGTACTGGTTATTTTTTCAATGCATAACCGACATAACTCGAAGAATTGCCTAAATTAGTGGCAGTGGGCCCGGACATTGCACGCAGAACAGATGGTCGATGGGGACGAAAGGTTTTGGAATGGCGACCATGTACCAGAAGACGCAGCGATGGAAGGCCTCCCACAAAGTGGACTGATGACCTGGTGAGGGTCGCAGGAATCCGAGGAATGCGAGAAGCAGGGCCTGTTGTTTTAGTGACACTTGGGGGAGGCCTATGTCCAACAGCAGATGTCTTTGCGCTGAAAAGATGATGAAATGATGAATCATAAATGATACAAAAACGAGTAGATTTATTTATTGGTAAGTATATTATATATGTGTCTATGTACAGTCAACAAAAGAGATAACCAAGTTCGTCAGATATAGTTGAAGTTTTCATGGATTCCGATAGATGAATATGTGTGAACTAATCTGTCAAGAAACTCGGGAAAAGGTCAATAATACACAAAATGTTAGTTAACAAAATATGCTCCTTCATAAACGTAATACACCTATGTACGCCAACGAATAATTAAAAGCGTATTTTTTACTTCTTTGATCCATTTTGAAATCATTTTTTTTTTTACAAAACTTTTACTTCTGTACACACACTCAAAAAATTTTATAAAAAAAACTAGCTGCTGCCCGCGACGTCGTCTACGTGAAGGCTCTACAGCACCAAAAATACCTAAGATGCCAGTGTCGCTATAGCATTATAAGTAAACAACATTTAAAATAGCTTATATAACTTTTTTTGCAAGTGAAGAGAGAGTTATATGGGAATGCTGCTGAGTTCATAAGATGTGACTGAAGGAAATAGAGAAAATAATGCAGGAATACATTCCAGGACACAAAAGAGTAAAAATACGTACAAAGGTATCATACCTTACAACACTTTCCTATAAACTACGTTGGTAGTTATGCTGCCAGGAGCCAAAATGTAAAGAGTCAGGACTGGTGACGCGGGAGCAAGTGACGTACAGTTGCCCGAGTGAGAAGCAACTCGTCCTGAGGTCGAAACCCGCTGCCTTCAGTGTCTGCCCCTGCGACTTATTGATGGTCATCGCGAAGCAAATACTCACGGGGAACTGTACGCGCTTGAACTGGAACGGGAAGTTATGAGGTATGAGGGCAAAAATAAAAATTAATAAATCTTGCCTCGCCGACGCCACAACCCGTGAGAATTGATTGAATGACTTTAAGGCGGGTCCCGTTACACAACTTTATAGGAGATAGGTTCCGAAGAAGCATAATCAGGACACCGACCTTCAGCTTGATGGTATGCGCTGAAAATCAAGACAGGGAGTTCAGAAATTCCACGGGATAATGTGTGGCGTCATTTTGCTCGACAACAGTGTTTATCGAGGTGTAGGTCACTTCATTCCCCTCAATTTCCGAGAGAATGCATTCGTTATTTGCTGCAGCCTGATCAGCCTGATCATCATGTAATACATAACAACGCATTTTTTTAAAATTGTCTTCCTCAACTCTGCTCAAGATTTTGAGGGTTTTGTTGGAACTTGTATTTGTCAAAACCAACTATATTATGAAGAAAATGCATATCACATCACGTCACCATCAACGTAACAGTAACATATAGGCTACATATTATCACGCTATCACCTACGGGGGAGGAGCTGTAAATCTTTATTTTTCTTACGCGTTCTGTGGCAGCGTGTAATCTAACGATGCATATTTAAATGTTGTTTTTGAGTAAGCCATGCTATTATCTAGCTTTACACTATAAAAACTACGCCATTTAAGAAACTTGGGCAGAGAAACATAGTTTAATGAATGTTAGTAGTATAAAGACAATTTTGAAAAAAAAAAAAAATTCGGTGTTAAGTATTACATGGTGACATTTTTCCAGCTCTGTGAAGTCGACCAGTTTGCGAGATCCCTTACGTATGACGAGGTGCCTTCATATTACACGTAGGTACCTACGACAAGCAAAGGGGTGTATTTAACCGACATCGACGTGGAGGTGCTGTGGAAGGTTTTCCGGGAATTTTCAAGGACGCCGCATTGGGTAGGGTTTATACCGTGCACCCGAATAATGGCGAATGCTATTTTCTGCGGTTGTTACTTCACACTGTCCGAGGCCCAACGTCTTTCGCCTTTCTGAGGACATTTGATGGCGTGGAGTATCCCACTTACCGCGCATCTGTGTAGCACGTCACCTTCTCGACGGTGACCAAAATTGGGATCCTCGTGGAGGCGAGCGTCAGTGACAGTCCCAGCCGCATGCGTCATCTGTTTGCCGTCATCTTGGTGTTTTGTGGAGTCGCGGACCCGGTAGCTTTGTGGGAGAAGTATCGCCATCATCTGTGTTAAGATTTTCTACGAGCTTTGAGGCGTGCTACTTTTTCGGCATATTTTTAATGATTAAAAAAACCGGTTTCTTTTTTCAGGTAACCGGTTTTTTCGAGTTTTTTTTTACTACTTTCAAATGACACTATTTTTTAGCAAACATTGTTTTAAAACGCTGTTGAGGCTTGATATCAGTCGTAGGTTTGTTTATTAATATTTATGTACCATAGTGATAGCTACACCAATTGTACAGTTCTTCTGTTTACGATCATTAAAAATCCAGGCCGGCCGCGTGTTGTGAGAACAGGCAGTGAATGCTGTCAGGGCCAGAATTAAAATCTCGTAAGGACAAATTCTTATTCGCAGATAAAATACCCACCGTTGTTACTCATCATAACATCATCAGCTTAAACGAGTCGCTCGTCGTCTTTGCTTGTTCGTTACACTGATGAAAACTCACAGAAATTCTTGTTACCGATGAAAAAATTTTCACAATCAAGGAATATTGCAACAAGCAAAATTATCGGATGTAAGCTTCTAACTGCTTCTAACTGTCAATGGCGAGTACATCACCCACCTTCGGTTTGCCGACGACATAGTAGTCATGGCTGAGATTACGGAAGAGCTCAGCATAATGCTCAAAGACCTCAGTAGAGCTTCCGAAAGAGTGGGTCTTAAAATGAACATGAACAAAACTAAAGTCACGATAAACAACCATGTAGCAACTATTCCTACCAAGATCGGAGACTCTATACTCGAAGTTGTGAACGATTACGTCCACCTCGAACAGACAATCTAGTTGGGTAGATCTAATTTCGAGAAAGAGGTCAACCGTCGAATCCGACTCGGCTGGACAGCGTTCGGGAAGCTGCGCGGTATCTTCTCGTCCAATATACCACAGTGTCTCAAGACGAATGTCTATGACCAGTGCGTGTTGCCAGTGATGACACATGGTGCCGAAACGTGGTCGCTCACAACGGGCCTCATCAGAAGGCTTAAAATCACCCAAAGAGCAATGGAAAGGGCTATACTCGGAGTTTCCTTGCGTGATCGAATAAAAAATGAAGATATTCGCAGGAGAACTAAGGTTGCCGACATAGTACAAAGAATCGCCAAACTCAAGTGGCAATGGGCAGGGCACGTTGCTCGCAGAACAGATGGCCGTTGGGGCTGAAAGGTTCTGGAGTGGCAACCGCGTACCGGAAGACGCAGCGTCGGAAGGCCTCCTACAAGATGGACCGATGACCTGGTGAAGGTTGCGGGAATCTGATGGATGCGGGACGCAGAGGATCGACCATTGTGGCGACACTTGGTGCAGGCCTATGTCCAACAGTGGACGTCTATCGGCTGAAATGATGATGATGTGTAAGCTTCTAACTTCAAAGAACACTCTCAACAGGTTATCAGAGTCCTGAATAATCATTATGCGGCATCATTAATGGTTTGGTGAGGGTATCACGGAATGACCAAGTTTCAATTTCGTGAAAATGGGATACTTTAATTTAAGCTAAAGAGTATCAAGTACTATCCTACACGCCATAGCAAAGCCTCTTAAAGCCTCTCTCTTTTTGATAATATACTAGGGGTTTTTCAGCAAGACTCAGCTTCCGGTCACAAGGCACGCACTACCCAGGCTTGCCTTGCAGCGAGTGTTTCGGGCTTCATTGACCTTTGACTAGCCCAGATCTCAACCCGTAAACTGCATGATAGGGCTAATCTACACTAATACTAATACTCGTATATTTAAAAGGTAAAGCTTGTTTTTATGATTTTTTGTTTGTAAGAGGTAACCTCTGGAAGTACTGGTCTGATTGCTAAAATTTTTTCACCGATAGAAACCTGCTTTGTTCTTGAGTGACATAGGCTATATTTTATGTACGCGGGCGAAGCCGCGGGCAAAAGCTAGTGGTGAATATTTTGAGTAGAAGTATATATTAACTTCTAGCTTAGATTCTCAGACATCATTCTGAGACATTCGTTTTTATGAAGATGAGATGTTTTTATTTTTAACAGGATTCATATTAGGTATACAATATATTTTTTAATAGATTAGTTCCAAGATAAGTTTAAAAATATTTATTTAGAATTTAACAAGTAAAAAAAATAAAATTTTCACTTAAAAATAAATTTCAAAACAACTAATTTTAAAACCGGTTACCCGGTTAACCGTTTTTTTTAGTAAAACCGAAAAAAAAACCGGTTTGTAATTTTGGCGGTTTTTGCATTTCCTAGTTACCAGCTCCCCAATTATCACCGCATCAAGGCCGTGGAAATCTCCCGATTTAAATTAATGCTGAGACAAATTACGATCCGGGCGAAATGACCACCATACGAAATGACCACGTCACTTTGTTCTCTTTAGAGCAAAAACAAATGACACCGTCCTTGAAAGCGTTGGGCAAAACCAGGGTAAAATGTTTTTCTTGGATGCTCCTGGTAGAACAGGAAAATATTTGTTACCACTGGCATACTTGCAGAGGTCAGGAGGCAAGGCAAAATTGCTATTGCTGTAGCGTCGTCAGGAATCGCTGCCATACTGCTTCCGGGTGGCAAGACAGCACATGCCATGTTTAAAATTCCCATCGATTTAGAGAGCACCGAAACGCCTGTTTGTGGTGTGTCACGTAAAAGCGATAAGGGACACGTGCTCAAGGATTGCTCTCTGATCGTATGGGATGAGTGTACGATGGCCAATAGGAAGGCAGTTGAGGCCGTGGACAGAACCCTGCAGGACATCCGCAGGAACGAACATTTGATGGGTGGTGTCACAGTTCTGTTCAGTGGCGATTTCCGGCAAACACTTCCCGTGGTGACGCGGGGATCGAGGGCTGACGAGGTGAATGCTTCGTTGAAACGATCTTCGTTGTGGTCACGAGTTCGTACGCTGCGCTTGACCATTAGTATGAGAGCTCGGCTCGGCGGCAATGCACGTGCATTGCAAGAATTCTCCGATGTCCTTCTTAGTCTTGGCGAAGGCACTCTGACAGGTGGTGCTTCCAGAGTCTCTCGGTAGAGTGGTATCCAGCTTAGAAGAACTCATTCGCTGTATGTACGGGGACATCAGTCGTATACCGCACCAGCTTCTTGGGTGTGTGAGCGATAACGCCGACGCCCAAAAATGATCAGGCTACAGCAATTAACGAATGCATTCTCTCGGAAATTGAGGGGAATGAAGTGGTCTACACCTCGATAAACACTGTTGTCGAGCAAGATGACGCCACACATTATCCCGTGGAATTTCTAAACTCCCTGTCAGCAAGTGGACTTCCAGCGCATACCATCAAGCTGCTGGTCGGTGTCCCGATTATGCTTCTTCGGAACCTATCTCCACCGAAGTTGTGTAACGGGATCCGCCTTAAAGTCATCTCGCTCCACAGACACACCATTGAGGCGGAAATTCTTACGGGTTGTGGCGTCGGCGAGGCAGTATTTATACCACGCATTCCTCTCATACCTCACAACTACCCGTTCCAGTTCAAGCGCATACAGTTCCCCGTGAGTGTTTGCTTCGCGATGACCATCAATAAGTCACAGGGACAGACACTGAGGGCAGCGGGTGTTTGGGCGGTGCATCGCCGTGCCCTCATGGGGGCAATCGGCGGTGGAGAACTCTCGCGCCGGGCCTTGGTTGAGGCCATGGTCCGGAGCGAGGAGGAGTGGCAGGCGGTCGCCGACTTCTGCGAAGCAGTAATGCTCACCAAGGAGGAGGCCAACCGCATCAGGCAACAGCGTTCTCGCCGCCGCCGCCGCCGCCGGGATTCTGATCCCGATTTCCGGCCACCGTAGGCGCGGGCTTGCGGACAGTGAGCAATGGGTAGCTCTCTGTCCGGCCGTCCAGTAACTGTCCGGACCAAGCCCAAGTCGTCGACGGCGCGGAATGTTCCCGCGCGCCTCAAGGAGTTGTCAGCAACAGCAGGGAGCCGGGTCGAAGCCTACTGGGGCCAGGGTTATCCAAAAGGGAGCTCGAGCCCCGGTATGAAGGCTAGAAAGAACGGGGTGGGTCTTTTAGTCAGTAAGAGTCTGACACTATCTCCCGCTCCGCCCAAGAGCGGGGGTTGTCATTGGATGATTTTTTCCCGCCATAAAAAAAGGGCAGCGGGTGCCGACCTCAGGACGAGTTGCTTCTCACACGGGCAACTGTACGTCGCTTGCTCCCGCGTCACCAGTACTGACTCTCTTTACATTTTGGCTCCTGGCAGCATAACTACCAACGTAGTTTATAGGGAAGTGTTATATGGTATGATACCTTTGTACGTATTTTTACTCTTTTGTGTCCTGGAATGTATTCTTGCATTATTTTCTTTATTTCCTTCAGTCACATCTTATGACTGAACTCAGCAGGATTCCCATATAACTCTCTTCACTTGCTTCGTTTGCAAATAAAACTTATATTTTAATGCTATTTTAAAAGTTGTTTACTTATAATAGCGACACTGGCATCTTAGGTATTTTTGGTGCTGTAGAGCCTTCACGCAGACGATGTCGCGGGCAGCAGCTAGTAAGTTATAAATTTTACATAAGTGAAGAAACACCTACATCTTAGTAATTAATAGATATACATTTTAGAGGTTTTTTTTCTAGATAGAAAAACCTTATAGAAAATAAAGCAATAAATGCGATCTCAATTATACAAAAAAAAAAAACCGACCAAGTGCGAGTCGGACTCGCCCATGAAGGGTTCCGTAGCAGCAAGTAACATAATATAAAAGTTCTTGTAGTTCGTTATAACTTTGATCGATGTTTTAATAATAGTGTATTTTTTTAGATTTATGACGTATTAAAAAAAACTACTTACTAGATCTCGTTCAAACCAATTTTCGTTGGCATACATCTACTTACAAAGTTTCAACAGTATAGCTCTTATAGTTTCTGAAAAAAGTGGCTGTGACATACGGACGGACGGACAGACAGACAGACAGACAGACATGACGAATCTATAAGGGTTCCGTTTTTTGCCATTTGGTTACGGAACCCTAAAAAAAAGCTTGGGCATGTCTGATTAGAGATTAAAACAGCATCGCTGAGGTGCCTAGAACTCAAAGACAGCTCTACACCGCCTTTTCGAATTTGAAAAGGGTTACGAGGCAGAACATCTATAATAAAAATGTAACTATAGAATCGGCCAATGTCTTTATGTTTAGCAAGCTATAATGAATACAGATCTATAACTTCTGATCAACTTGAGAAATTATTTTAAATAAACAAATAAAACAATGCAGATGAAGAGGTATATAATTTAGAAAGCATATCTTATACACTCTTTACATTTATAAAGATCGTCTTCTCATAAACTTTATTATATTTTTCTAACAAACTTATTTGTTTCAGTCACAAAATGAAATGGCAGAAACACTCCTACAACAGTATTTAAAAGATGGAATAGCTGATAAGGTCTAATAATAAAACAGGATTGAAAATATCCTTGGAGTTTCTTGCACATTCTTCTCCATAGAGATCTACGCTTGGAATGTGGAATCAGAATGTTTTTAATTGTATTTAATGTTATTGTTGTTAATAGAATGTTATTTTAACTATTTAATACTGAAATTAAACATTTGATTTGAATCTTTGCTTATATTTAAATAATCATCCATCCTAATGTTTCAGTGATAGCTTATACATGAGATTAGAACTAAATTTATAAAGCTATTAAATCAAATTTTAATTATATTGCGCTCTACGTCTGTTAGGGGAATCGAGATGAATCGAGGCTTGAGTTCTACTGGCTGTTGATTTATGCATCCTTATATCATCAGCTACTATTATTTGGTGTGCACTGATAGATTTGTTTCTGAATGTTAAAGGTTTTATTTTTGGATCTATCATAATTACTAGGAAGGTGATTGCGGCTTTGCTCATTCGGTACCAATTTTTTTTATATTCTTTCTGAGTACTCGTAGGGATACTTCCTTTTTGAAAAATTTGCCGAGTTTGATGCAATTCTTCATCACTCCTTGTGGAGACACATATATCCGAAAGAGACATCTACAACAAAACACAAAAATGAAATGCTTATTGCAAAAATACATTAAAAACATTGTGATTTTACTTAATAAACATGATTTCATACCGTAAAAATGATAATCTGCAGGGAAACCAATACGTAAATAGCCAATATTATTTATTTGTTAATTTGTCAACATGCACTGTAGGCGTATGTAATTCTTTACTGGAACCGACTGATTGTTCCGAAACATTTTAGTGTTCTGAAAGATTGGAACATCAGTAATGTTTTATATGCATAATTTGGAACAATTGGAACACTCAAACAACTCACAACTCTTTACTTTAAGTGACCAGATGTCTTTTTAAAATTCAAATAGACCCAACTGATACTTGACAAGAGATTTGACAGCTGATTAGTTAATTTTGATTTTGATTTGCGTTTCGGAAACTCGGTGCAAGTTGTTGTGAAAAAAACCATTTACTATGAGACAAAAGTAGAGAATTTTGATGAAATTCTGACTAAATTAAGAAAATGAAAGATAAGAACAAACTTTTAATACATTTAAAAAATGATAATGTTAAGATAATTATACATTGAAAAGATTAATTCATTTTATTATTGCCATTAACGAAGCTCACAAACATAACTCGAAATGATGTTGGGCACGAAAAGCTATGTTTAACGCTTGATTTACCAAACATAATACACACAAATTGATAAAAAAAAAATAGCTAGCTACAACTCATATTATGGTTAAACATGTGCTATAATAATATTTTATGTTATTTCATTATTTTGTTAAAAAAAGCATAGGTACCTACATAGATGCGCTAATAACTATTTATTTACGAGAAAAAACTTCACAATTGTTTTCAGTGTAACTGACTACTGACTTTGCCCCGTACTAGGAATTACTCTTGTATCCTTATGTGTTCACAAAGATGTAAACTCACATATACAAGAGACCTCTAAGCTGTCTGGATCTGGAAGTATCGAATTCGCAAGACTGAGTAGGAATAGTGTGCCTAGCCTCATAGACCGATTCATCAGCTAGTAGAAACTCTTTGGATGTTTCTCTTCAATACAATATACCACATCCAGACAATAAGTCGTGTGCGTGTGGATTGAGTGTTCTTTTTAAAAAATCCGCCACAGAAGCGGCTAAATGTTTACTTAACAGATTGCTGCGATGCAGGATACAAAACAGAAAAAAAATACTTAACTCGGTATGCAGAACAGGGTGTAAAGTTGAGTAAACCTCAGTTGAATAGGGAGGATGCTTGGTCCCCGCCACTGCCCAAGATTTGATTTGATTACGGCACGGTTGTATAGGTTCTAATCGCGCGGAGAACTAATGCCGCGATGCAGAAAAAGTTAGGAATGCTACCTAAGGCGAAACGGTACCTACTTTACGGTGGAACAGCTGCTCAATCTCTATCAAGCACATCAACTTTGAGTAACTTGTTATGAACTGGCGCAATCTTTCGAAATATCCTCAATACTAGGTATTTATCGAGGCACCTCTATCATAAAAAAACAAGGAGTTTTAAATTACTATTTACTTTTTTTAAATACGTTCAAAAACACTTTTAAGTTTAGCAACAGCATGGACGCGGACGTTTCTTGTGGCAGCGCCTGCAGGGTTTCTTTTTTAAAGGACGACGCTTGCGGCCACAATAGCCGCGGGCCACGTTCGGAACGAACCTGTTGCCTTGCCGCTCCAAGAAGCCCAGTACGGCACTCCTCTTCAATGTCTCCTCTGCCTTCCACGTTAAGGTACTCATCTTCCACACGTCCCCGAACTTGTGTTGCAAGTAATTTGTAATTTCTGCCGCCGAAGCACCATCTTTGTCAGCCACTTTATAAAATGCGTTCATCACTAGTTTCGCTGTGTTCTGATCTTGTTCTTGTTGCTGATCACGCGACATTGTATTCCATTTACGTTTTCTGCCCTTCATATGAATATAACATTGTTTTCGAATTTATATGGTAAAAGCATTACAAATTAAGCAAATTTGGCATAGTAAAAAAAGTGGAATGAATGAAAGTTATGAAATTCATGAAAATCATTGACGTCATGTGCTGTCAACTATTTTTTTTAAACAGTATATAGTTTTGGAAGACCAGTGTTTGTCTCATAGAGTGCGTCTACTGAAAGCGTAACCTGGAGTTTTTTTTTTAAATTAAATTGGCAACATTGTTTTGCCGAAAAAAATCACGTCAAAGTCTATGGTTGCAATTGTCAGTTTTGGAAACTGATGTTTATTTTTCAAGAATATTGTATAATATATTTATTAAACATAATTAATCAAAAGATTCTACATAAACAAACAAACTTAAACTATTTATACTAAAACCTAAATAAATACCTAACGTATATAAATAAAACACAAAAACACAAAGTGCACTTAGGCGTCGAAGTACTCCTCCACATCGCTGTCATCCGGGAATGTGCCCAGAAGACTGGCAGCATTACCACGTTGAATGGCAATGCTAATTCTTTGAGCGAAGAACGAGCCAGCCCTCTGGTCACGCAAGGTGTCGATCAGTCGGCGAGAAATTTCCTTAAAAAGGAGACGCGCATTCGGACCCCATGACCCAAGCGTTTCGACCCCAAACGGCTCAAAACTGTAATTACCAATAAGGTTACAGTATTTGCGCCGTTTAAGGGTCTCAGCAGCCGCAGCGGCAGCGCCAGCACAGCCCGCCGTACATGGAATGTGGGATGGCGCAAGGGTGTCGACACAGGTTGCGTCCCACACCAGAGGCCTACCCACCTTCCACGGTACCAACGTCATACCATCTGGTCTCTTTCCATCGTCACGTACCAAGCCATTTGGTTCTAATACAGCGGGTACGCCGGCGGTGACAAGAGCTCGACGAATAATATCGTTGATGCTAGCGTGTCGAGCTATGCGGCCTGCGCTCCTGCAGCAGGACAGGCCATGGTGTCCGAGACTGTCGACAGCTTCGCCGCAGTGGCACCGATGTGGAGCAACACAAGGTGCGCCTAAGCGTAGACAGGTTGCGAGCCGAAACGAGGCGTCATCCATCATAGTGCCTATGGTGGATGACGGGAGTGCCTGAAGCCATAAGCCCGACTCCCATTCCCCCACAGCCAGCAGACGCGCACGCTCAGCAGTATTTGAAGACGTATTAATTAGATTGTTACGTATAATACTGCAGAGCGGCACATCCCACCGTCTCTGCGAGGCCAGGTTGTCGGGCAGATCCGTGTTCGGACAAGCCATTTTCCAAGCATTCAACGCATCGGACAAACACGGTACCTCAACATCAACCAGTGAGGAAGATAAAATATTCCTGGTTAATGTATCAGTACCGTGCACCGAGGAGAGGAATGCTGGTAAACTTATACTTGCAATTTTGCGGACGCCGAGGCCCCCCATTCGGATGGGAAGCGTAGCTTGCTGCCACGCTCGGTCGTCCAAGGCCACATTTAAGATAGAAGAAAGAGTGTTCCTAATAATTTGATCGACTTTTTCCAAAAGTTGTGGGTACTTCCAAAGATGGGAGGAGCGAAGGCTATATGTAAATTTTGGCCCAAAACAACAGTATCGAATAAGTGTAAAAGCCGAATGCATATTAATTTTGAAAAGTCTATCCGAGACGTCATTAAAATTTTTTATTTTCTGCTCAATAAATTTTGGAAAGGATTCATCGAAAATTGGAGAGCCCAGGAGGTGAAGAGAATTCTTATCAGTGATTTGAATATTTGGTGCTATTGTATTAAATTTTGCTAAAGTCGTCTGTCTGTCAGTCGTTTGAGGGAGGTAAATTTCGCATTTTGAAAGATTAAGTTGTAGGCCAATAGAACTGAATTTATTTTCCAAAAAAATTAAATCGTTTAGGACTGTGTCTACATCACCTCCTAGGGTTCCGTCATCTAAATACCAGACATTGAATTTTGAATTTAGCTGCCGAATGATTGGATTTATTGCCAAACTGAAAATGACTGGCCCAAGAGGGTCACCCTGTTGACAACCGACGGCTGATTCCAAAAGATTTTCCTTATATAGTAATTTAGAGGGGTGCCTATAACATTGGTAAAGAAAACTGTAAATTTTGGGTATTTCTTTTTGAACTTCTGTCAACAAGGTATCCCTGTTCACGGAATTAAAGGCATTCTTGATGTCAACCTTAAGGATGACCTCACCTTCACTGCTGTTGAGGTAGGTGGACAGAGCATGTACCGCAGCCTCACAGCCCCCTTTGGAACCAAATCCCAGTTGTAGGGGCTGAAATTTGCTGGCCAGTGCTTCGCTGTAATAAGCACAGCAAATTTTGGCTGCGATACGACGGTATGTAGACCCTACAGCAATGGGACGAATGCCGCCATCTTTTTTGCGCAGGGCACATAAATTTGCCCCGTACAAAATGTCAATGACGGCTTCGTTCACATTGCCGGAGAGCATGAGATTCATAAGGGCCGTGAGCTCCTTCAGAAGAGACTCACCAGCTTCCCCGGCGCCTGCGCTCATCAGGTCCTTAAGATGTTGTGGCGTCAGGCCGTCGAGGCCGCCGGCGGAGCCACTCCGGAAGGAGCACACGGCTGCAGAAACTTGTTGGGCTGAAATTTCAAGGGAGTTGGAGTCTAAATTAGGGGGGTCAGGAAAGGTGAGATCATCTGCCGGGGCGGGGTGTTTGCTCTCCAGAGCTGCAAAAGTCTCTGGAGAGTACGGCGCAACCACATCGCTGCTAAAAATGATCCTGGCTGCACCTCTAATATCACCCTCGCCTAGTTTAGACTCCACATGGTGCAATAAACCCCGTTCGGGGAGGTGTGATATTGATTTTGGTTCGAAACTCTGGGCCGAAATATTACAGTTATCTTTAATTTGGGCTGTTAGTGATTTTTTGGTTGCCAAATTTTTTTGCACATGTAGAATTCTAAACGGGAAGGTGAGTAATTGTTCCCAAGCACTTCGAGAGTTCTCTTGCACGGTGAGGCGGACACAACGTGCTAAGCTCGACGCCACGGATGGCCTCGCTCCGCGAGGAACTCTTTTTAGAACCGGAGTTGAATTTTTTAATTTTGCAAGGGTATTCCAAAAGGGTTGAGGGGGTGAAACAGGTGTAGGGGGAATCGAAAATATTGGGCATGAAGAAGGTACATTTTGGGGTTTGTGCTTTTTGCCCAAATGTACCTTCAAGCCTCGTTCACCCTTAAAAAATCGTGCTTGGGAACAATGAGGGCATCTCACCAGAACATCCAGCGAAGTGGCAGGTTGACTAGCACTTCGTAAGGCATCGCAACTGTCGTCATTACCAGACATATAAAAACTTAGATACTAAAAATTATAATAAGTACTTACAGGTATAAAACGACATAAATTGAGCACATTTAAAAAATAACACAAATAAAAAACTTATCACTATATATACACTGTACAGGCACTAAAATTAAACACCTAATAAATAACAAATTATAAAATACACTTAAAGTAAAGAAATACAACAAAAAAATTTCACCAAAAAAAAGTCAAAACTGACAATGTCACAGTGACGATTGTAGCGCAGTCGCCCTTGAAGCCTGGGGCGCCCGTACGCAGGGCAACTTTCCGTGGTTTTGTATTTAGGTAAATTATTTCATTTATAAACTGCTCGCCACATCGCCGCCACTTTGTATCGGCCCAGTGGCGGCGTTAGGGTAGGGCGCGGCTGGGCGACCGCCCAGGGGCGCCAGATGTAAAGGGGCGCTGCAGGTGCTCCTTTATCTGGCACAGTTTTTTTTTCGATTTTTTATTGCATCACCTCCTAAATAAATTTTCGGCGAATCCAAGAAATAATTTAGTATTCACAATTAATTATTGTTAATTTGGTGACAAGACATAAAGCAGTCTTGTCTTGTCAGTCTCAGCAGCAATATATTATAATTTTTACCTTTACTTAGTTGGGAAAAAGGCTGAGCAGATTTATGTTTACTATTAAATTATACAGTTTAGGCCCTGAAAAGCCTATTTAAAGTTCTTCTATTGTATAATAGGTTCTGATATCCTTTTTGAGTGTCAAAACATGCGTCATAAACGGAATCTATATTTTTCAAGAATAATTGTTTAATTTTGGGAAAAACAATAAACAGTAACGTGCAAAAACTGCTACACACTACGGTTAATAAGTTCAAACAAAAACAAGAAGAGAAAGATGGTGTTTTCAATGAAAACCAACATTGTTTACATACGATTTCTGATTTTTAAGTTAGTATGACGTTACAATCTTGATCCTTGTCGACTAATATTATTAGATATATAATGATTTTTTTTTTCTTATATTTTTAGATAATCTGACATATTGCGAATTTCATAATGGACAAAAACATCGAACAAAAAAGGCTTTTGGTGAATCGACTTAATCAAAAACACATGCTAGTGAGTGGTAGAATGCGTTCAAAAGCAGTTGAGATGTAATGAAAGATTTGCCTCACTCTGTCTGGTAGTGCATGAAAGTCTGCAACTGAAGTTAAAATCGCGAAAATCCTAGTTCAAGTTTGAGAGAAATGCTGCTGCAACAGCTGCTGAACTTTTTGTGTCTCACGAGTCGATCCGTATCATTTGTAACAATCACTGAAGTATAAAACTTGTTCCCACTTGACTAATCCCAAAAGATCTGAATTTTCTCTATGCTAAAACGAATCGATTCCAACCCAACAATCTTGAAACACATTAATAGTGTTGGCGAGATGTGATGAAGTTGAAATCATGTTGACTATTTTATTTGACTATCACGGTGTTGTGCACTTGGTATTCTTGCCAGAACGCCAAATGGAAAATAATGAATATTATTTAAATATTATATAGCGACATTTGAGAGATCAGATAAAATAAAATAATTTGGAATACTATCTAACATTTTGTGTGTTATTGACATTTACCATACACCCACCAAATAATGAAGTCTACACACATGTTTTTGACTAGGGTTTAAGTTCTTGTACAACTATTCTAAAACTGTCATAAATACAAAAAATACTCTAGTATCAAAACTTTTTTCTCCTACTATTTCAATAATACCACATTCAAAATTTTTGGTTGTAACCTCCTTTTCTCAGGTCACGCTTTCATTAGACGGACTCTAGGTATTCTAGGTATAGAATCTATGGATTGTTTAAATTATTCTACTGCAGTTTAGAACTAGAAAAAAACGGACGGACTCTATTTCTGCGGTTTGTTGCTTGCGATTCAGTCAGTTGCTATCAAGTAGTATCATCCACAGACAGATTTTGGTCTGCCTGTCTTTTATCCATCTATCAATAACCTAAGCTTGTTCTTGTCTACATGGTAATGCCTGAAAAAAATACCTAGGTACATTGGACGAAAGTATAATAATAACTAAAGATCTACGCAAGATAGAAAAATTAGTGCAAATCTTGGTTATTGTTAAAGGAAGCGTCACAATAGGCTTTCTATCCGCTATTCTATAAAGACTCTGTTTATTAGAGCCTAACTGATATGTTCTACGAACTCACGCGTGATTTTGCTTTTTTGCATGAATTATTAGTTTGCCGGCTTATCTAAGACTGATCATCTCGGTTGGGCGAAAAAGCCCAATCAGCGTATTTACCATAGATACGTATAAGAAAGGAGGTTCTAAGTAGTAAAAAGTTTTGGAACACGGTGTCTCCAAAGATTTTATATATCCTACTAGGGTGTCTCCAATTCTTAGAGCATTAAATGCTCTAAGCTCCAATTTCTCCTTCCACTATTGTCTAAAAAAATACCGACACCACCTAAGTAACTAAAGGAATACTTACACAGTCGCGTTTACCTAAACAAATAATAATTCTTTGCAGCTGTTGCATTTGACGTGATAAACAGTAGAGGTCGGTCAGTGATTTGAGGCCAAAATTAGTTCTCATAAACTTCAGAGGTGGCGCTTCAAGTAGGTTTTATACAAAATATAAGCTGTCAAACGTATGGAACAGCCAAAGATTTTATATACCCTACTAGGAACAGCCAAAGATTTTATATAGGTATCCTAGTACTAGATTGACTACGACAACCTCAAAAGCGTCCCCGAAAAGGAAAGTTAGAAAGAGCCCTGTCATCTCGTTCTACTAGTGTGTCCATACACTAGCTACATACCACGGGACAATTTTCCTCTTAAGTAATAAAAAATATTTTTGACACATTTACCTAATTAATAATGTATCAACTGATCTCAATATGCTTACCAAAAGGGAACTGTGAGTTTTCTCTGTAATGATTAGGAAATAGCTGATGTCTGTAGGTATATACCTAATATTGGTGGCATATAGGTTGCATCGATTCATATAAAATGCTTGAATTACCACCTACTAATTGATGTTGTCACGAAATTCATACATCCCAGACCACAGACTAATAAGGAGAATAATATTTTTATTAAGAATTCGAAGTTATAATTATTACATCCATACAAATCCGCAGAATCCACTAGTAACTAGTGGTTTATGGCCCATATCTTTTCCCAGAGAGGAGGTTTGAGTTCCAGCAGTGGGAACATTAATAGGCTAATTATGCTTAATTTATTAAACCCCAAGCGAACGCCGGTTCGCGCACCTGTTGTCTTTCTATTGTGTCTGTAATTTCCACGATTGAAAGGTTAAGCCTATTTTTAAGCCAGCCCGCCCTGTATTTTGCTACCAATAACGATAGCGATATCCTCTTATGCGGCATGTGAGTATGAAATATATTATACTGATAAAAAAATGCCTAATGTGTGTGTATGTAAGAAGATCCGGCACCTGATTCGTTTATTCTTTTTGTGTTCGTAATTGTCAGAATAAGGTTTGTCTGAAAGAAAAAACTAGTTAGTTTATAATTAAACTGATGTTATTCTTTTATTTTTACTTCATTGAAAATAGACTGATGCGTAGACTATCATTTAAAATGAATATGATTCTCGAATGTACAATAATATCGATGTTGGGAAGCGTTTGAAGTGCACGCGCGTCGTTTTCAGAGATCGGTAACGAAGTGGTCACAGATAACTACATACTGAAGTGGTCCGAAGACACCTGTCCCGCATGCCACACCTTTTGCCACCGCACCGCTCGCCGCTTTCCGTTGTGTCACGAGAGCAGCCAAAGTTTGCCGAGCGGCCGAAGGTGCCCGATCTACGGGGAAGATAAGATTAGTAAAATTGGTACTTGATTTATTAAAAAAAAATATTGTGCCTCCTCAGATATTTCTTAATTCATTAAACCCCAAGCGAACGCTGGCGTTCGCGCACCTATTGTCTTACTATTGTGTCTCTAATTACCACATAAAATCTTTGCTTTTAATAATATAAAACTTGAACAGTAAACAACAAATTTTTGTAAAATTGCATCACCCAGTCTGTCTTCTCAGTAGTTTATGATGCCCCTTCTCTATGTATTTTTACAGGTAATTAATATATTTTAATTCCAGCATGAACTTGAATACGATGTTTGTTGTCACTCTACATAAATAATTTGTAAACAAAACAGAAAACTTACCTAAAAAATGAAATCCCACAACCAGGATACCCATCACTATTACAAAACTTTACACAGCAACGTTTAAACATGTTGCACAATAAAAACTTTACTAAATATTGTGTTAAAAACTTGTAACAAATAGAAATACAACTTTTACCCTGTGTAAACATCGGCCAAATTGTTTATTGATGTCAAATTGAGTGTTGCCCTTCATAATTTGATAATTACTACGAATAGCTAATGGAATAGCTACTATATCTAAATGAAATCATCTTAAATACATGAAGAATGTGTATAAAATTTCAAGAAGCATAATTTTGATTTTTTTTTTTGCTGCAGTTTATTTTATGTTGCACACCCATCAATATGCTCATGGACTATTTAACGATTACTTGAACAAGTTAAAAAGTACCATCTGTTTTAATTTTTTTTCTGATAGGAGGTGAGAAAGGGACACAGGGGATTTATCTCACTGACTTGCCCGGGACCATTTTTCCCTTTTGTGTGTCAATAACTCAGGTGAACTTAATGCTAATGAAAATAAAGAACACTTTAGAGAGTGTAATATTCCTTCGTATTCAATCTAGTCTAGTAGGATATATAAAATCTTTGGCAGTGGTATAGTGAATTTGCTTCTTTTCAAAATAGGAACAGACTATTCTAACATAATCATTTCTGATTTTCTGACATTTCTAAAAAATCACAACATGTTCTGACAGCTAAATTGATTATTTCGGTGTAACTTAAACAAAATTGGTAGCTTTAGTAATTTGACTGGGAATGGAAAAAGACAGTATAATGGAGACAGCAGGGGAGGCCCTCAAACCATCAAAGAGTGTTTCGGTCCCGGGCAAGCTCCCGGGAAAGTTAATAATCCAGTTCCTCCAGGATATGAAGGCGGGAGCCACGATGAGTGATATCGTGCAACACTTGAGTGTTGATTGTGGGCAGGATAGTGAAGAGCTTATGAGTACTGTGGTCACTACTTTAGAAAATGGAGCCGCTTTGGGGTTTTTACAAAGAAAAGGTTCTCGATTTTTGAACTGGGCAGTGCATGAAGCTTGCTGCTGCCGTCGGCGGCGACGGCGTCGACGCAGCTGTCGGCGACGGCGCCGGCGCAGCTGTCGGCGACGGCGCCGGCGCAGCAGTTGCAAGCGACGCAGAAGGCGCAGTTGTTGCAAAAAGCGGCGTCGGCGCTGCTGACTATAGAACCAGCCCGATCCGCAACCTAGAAAAATTAAATAGAAAGCAGGCAGCAGGGTCGAAATCTATCTGGCAGGGATCAATTTTTTTTAAATGTAATGTTTGGTGTATAAAGTACTTGTTTACAATGTGTTTTGCTTTGATTTACTAAGGATGCTTGAACACGCGAAGGCGGTCTTTGTCCAGTACATTTCACGTCAACGGAACGTGCTAGGCACTCACTGGTAAACTCTTTGTTAAGTGTTCATTCACTATATATGATTGATAAAATATTATTAAAAAATAACTTTTTTTATCTATTTACATATAATAAAATCGTAGGAAAGTTAAAACTGTACATTGAATATTTTTTAAAAAGAATACTTGGGGCGTGATCTACAATCGATATCGAAGCCAAAAATATAGTTTTTAGAATTTTTGTCTGTTTGTCTGTATGTATGTCCGGGCTAAACTCAAAAAGTACTGCATGAATTTACTTCAAATTTTGCATGAATATTACTAAGAGGTCGGGTCAACATATAGGCTACATATTATCACGCTATAACCTACGGGGGAGGAGCTGTGAATCTTTTTCTTACGCGTTCTGTGACAGCGTGTAATCTAACGATGCATATTTAAATGTTGTTTTTGAGTAAGCCATATTATCTAGCTTTACACTATAAAAACTACGCCATTTAAGTAACTTGGGCAGAGAAATATAGTTTAATGAATGTTAGCATTATAAAGACAATTTTGAAGCAGCGCCATCTATGAGATTAAATAAAAATCAAATCAAGTTACATGTTAACACTTTTTGCAAATTAATAATTAAAATTAGATCATGTTGGCGAGGTTAGTGGTTAGTTATTCTTAATATTCATATATGGTGATGTGATGTGATGTGCATTTTCTTCATAAAAGTTGTCTAAATAGTGCGTTTTGACAAATTCAAATTCCAACAAAACCCTCAAAATCTTGAGTAGAGTTGAGGAAGACAATTAAAAAAAATGCGGTGTTAAGTATTACATGGTGACATTTTTTCAGCTCTGTGAAGTCGACCAGTTTGCGAGATCCCTTACGTATGACGAGGTGCCTTCATACTACACGTACGACAAGCAAAGGGGTGTATTTAACCGACATCGACGAGGAGGTGCTGTGGAAGGTTTTCCGGGAATTTTCAAGGACGCCGCATTGGGTAGGGTTTATACCGTGCATCCGAATAATGGCGAATGCTATTTTCTGCGGTTGTTACTTCACACTGTCCGAGGCCCAATGTCTTTCGCCTTTCTGAGGACATTTGATGGCGTGGAGTATCCCACTTACCGCGCAGCCTGCGTAGCACGTCACCTTCTCGACGGTGACCAAAATTGGGATCCTCGCGGAGGCGAGCGTCAGTGACAGTCCCAGCCGCATGCGTCATCTGTTTGCCGTCATCTTGTTGTTTTGTGGAGTCGCGGACCCGGTAGCTTTGTGGGAGAAGTATTGCCATCATCTGTCTTAAGATTTTCTACGAGCTTTGAGGCGTGCTACTGAAAACGAAGTCGAAGGAACTGATGAACGCGTGCTGAACACCTGTCTCAGTTCACTTCAAGATGAAGTCATTTCTATCGGCGGCAATCCGCTGATCGAATATGGGTTACCAGCTCCCCAATCATCACCGCATCAAGGCCGTGGAAATCTCCCGATTTATATTAATGCTGAGACAAATTACGATCCGGGCGAAATAACCACCATACGAAATGACCATGTCACTTTGTTCTCTTTAGAGCAAAAACAAATGATACCGTCCTTGAAAACGTTGGGCAAAACCAGGGTAAAATGTTTTTCTTGGATGCTCCTGGTAGAACAGGAAAATATTTGTTACCACTGGCATACTTGCAGAGGTCAGGAGGCAAGGCAAAATTGCTATTGCTGTAGTGTCGTCAGGAATCGCTGCCATAGGTACAGCTTCCGGGTGGCAAGATAGCACATGCCATGTTTAAAATTCCCATCGATTTAGAGAGCACCGAAACGCCTGTTTGTGGTGTGTCACGTAACAGCGATAAGGGACACGTGCTCAAGGATTGCTCTCTGATCGTATGGGATGAGTGTTCGATGGCCAATAGGAAGGCAGTTGAGGCCGTGGACAGAAGCCTGCAGGATATCCGCAGGAAAGAACATTTGATGGGTGGTGTCACAGTTCTGTTCAGTGGTGGCAAACACTTCCCGTGGTGACGCGGGGATCGAGGGCTGACGAGGTGAATGCTTCGTTAAAAACGATCTTCGTTGTGGTCACGAGTTCGTACGCTGCGCTTGACCATTAATATGAGAGCTCGGCTCGGCGGCAATGCACGTGCATTGCAAGAATTCTCCGATGTCCTTCTAAGTCTTGGCGAAGGCACTCTGACAGGTGGTGTTTCCAGAGTCTCTCGGTAGAGTGGTATCCAGCTTAGAAGAACTCATTCGCTGTGTGTACGGGGACATCAGTCGTATACCGCACCAGCTTCTTGGGTGTGTGAGCGATAACGCCGACGCCCAAAAATGATCAGGCTGCAGCAAATAACGAATGCATTCTCTCGGAAATTGAGGGGAATGAAGTGGTCTACACCTCGATAAACACTGTTGTCGAGCAAGATGACGCCACACATTATCCCGTGGAATTTCTGAACTCCCTGTCAGCAAGTGGACTTCTAGCGCATACCATCAAGCTGAAGGTCGGTGTCCCGATTATGCTTCTTCGGAACCTATCTCCTCCGAAGTGGTGTAACGGGACCCGCCTTACAGTCATCTCGCTCCACAGACACACCATTGAGGCGGAATTTCTTACGGGTTGTGGCGTCAGCGAGGCAGTATTTATACCACGCATTCCCCTCATACCTCACAACTTCCCGTTCCAGTTCAAGCGCGTACAGTTTCCCGTGAGTGTTTGCTTCGCGATAACCATCAATAAGTCACAGGGGCAGACACTGAGGGCAGCGGGTGTTTGGGCGGTGCATCGCCGTGCCCTCGTGGGGCGATCGGTGGTGGAGACCTCTCGCGCCGGGCCTTGGTTGAGGCCATGGTCCGGAGCGAGGAGGAGTGGCAGGCGGTCGCCGACTTCTGCGAAGCAGTAATGCTCAAGGAGGAGGCCGACCGCATCAGGCAACGGCGTTCTCGCCGCCGCCGCCGCCGCCGCCGGGTTTCTGATCCCGATTTCCGGCCACCGTAGGCGCGGGCTTGCGGACAGTGAGCAATGGGTAGTCCGGCCGTCCAGTAACTGTCCGGACCAAGCCCAAGTCGTCGACGGCGCGGACTGTTCCCGCGCGCCTCAAGGAGTTGTCAGCAACAGCAGGGAGCCGGGTCGAAGCCTACTGTGGCCAGGGTTATCCGAAAGGGAGCTCGAGCCCCGGTATGAAGGCTAGAAGGAACGGGGTGGGTCTTTTATTCAGTAAGAGTCTGACACTATCTCCCGCTCCGCCCAAAAGCGAGGGTTATCATTGGATGATTTTTTCCCACTATAAAAAAAGGGCAGCGGGTGCCGACCTCAGGACGAGTTGCTTCTCACACGGGCAACTGTATGTCGCTTGCTCCCGCGTCACCAGTACTGACTCTCTTTACATTCTGGCTCCTGGCAGCATAACTACCAACGTAATTTATAGGGAAGTGTTGTAAGGTATGATACCTTTGTACGTATTTTTACTCTTTTGTGTCCTGGAATGTATTCCTGCATTATTTTCTTTATTTCCTTCAGTCACATCTTATGACTGAACTCAGCAGGATTCCCATATAACTCTCTTCACTTGCTTCGTTTGCAAAAAAAAACTTACATTTTAAAGTTATTTTAAAAGTTGTTTACTTATAATACTATAGCGACACTGGCATCTTAGGTATTTTTGGTGCTGACGCAGACGATGTCGCGGGCAGCAGCTAGTTAAAAATACAATAAATTTATAAACCTCTTTATCTAGTGTTTGTAGACTATGTCCCGACATTCGACATCGTGATCACTCAGTAATCAATGCTTTAGAATCTCAAAACGTCATACACACATACATTGACTTCATTGACACCATCTATGAAGTATTATAGTTCTGCAAAAATCAAAGTTGTTACACATTTTTGGTCTAAAGTAGGAAACGGAGTGAAGCAAGGCGATCGACACCCATCAAATCTGATCACAAGCGCACTGCAGGAGGTTTTTAACAATTTGCCTGATTCAAGGCAATCATGAGGCATAAATATTGGTATAAACACCAGCTAACGAACGTCCGCTTTGCTTACGACATTATTGTCCACATCACCTTCAGAATTTGATGTAATGCTCCAAAAAGTCCAATCTCAAGACTTGCCGTTCTCGTGCCGTTCTCAGACATGGCAAATCTTGAGGTTGGACTTACAATGAACAGATCTAAGACCAAGATCGAGAACTGCACGAGATAGATGGGCAAGTGTATATATCGATGAATAAGTAGGTCAGATGATGAAGGCAAGGAAGTCCACCACCAACCGTGTTCCCAACTTCCCACGTTGTCGTCGTGGTGGGGCTTGCATGTCTCAGTGACCTTGAGGGCTATGCCGGTAGCGCTACTCATGCCGGAAGGCCTCAGGCGAGAGACCAGACCGAGAGGAACACACGGCGGAGTCCAGTCGGACCGCCTGGAGGGTGCGCTGTCCAGGAGCGCTGGTACCAACAGCTTTTGGCACCTTCTGGACAGCGATTTCGACGAGAGTGGGTTCGCTTCTGGTACGTGTCTGCTCATCAGACACGACTAAGATGGCGAACGTGTTACTGGGGAGTGGGGACCCCACCCCATTAAAAAAAAGGCAAAGCTGTGTTCAGCAAATAATGAGTGCGAATAGTAAAAATATACTACCCCAGGAGGGTACCTGCTTGCAGGAGAATCCCTCCCCGAGCAGAGCTCGGTCTGCCCCTCGTATTCTGTGGGGGCAACTATCGCTTCGGGTCTTCGGACCCTGTACCGTCCTCCGTGGACGCAAGGAGCCAAGGTGGCTCATGATTCGGCAGCGCGGAGTCCCTGGGACCAGTTCCCAGCACGTCCGCGACGCCGGTGGAGGGCGACCGTAGTTACGGCCTCAGGGGCCTTGGTTGAGGCCATGGTCCGGAGCGAGGAGGAGTGGCAGGCGGTCGCCGACTTCTGCGAAGCAGTAATGCTCAAGGAGGAGGCCGACCGCATCAGGCAACGGCGTTCTCGCCGCCGCCGCCGCCGTCGCCGCCGGGATTCTGATCCCGATTTCCGGCCACCGTAGGTGCGGGCTTGCGGACAGTGAGCAATGGGTAGTCCGGCCGTCCAGTAACTGTCCGGACCAAGCCCAAGTCGTCGACGGCGCGGACTGTTCCCGCGCGCCTCAAGGAGTTGTCAGCAACAGCAGGGAGCCGGGTCGAAGCCTACTGGGGCCAGGGTTATCCGAAAGGGAGCTCGAGCCCCGGTATGAAGGCTAGAAGGAACGGGGTGGGTCTTTTAGTCAGTAAGAGTCTGACACTATCTCCCGCTCCGCCCAAGAGCGAGGGTTATCATTGGATGATTTTTTCCCACTATAAAAAAAGGGCAGCGGGTGCCGACCTCAGGACGAGTTGCTTCTCACACGGGCAACTGTATGTCGCTTGCTCCCGCGTCACCAGTACTGACTCTCTTTACATTCTGGCTCCTGGCAGCATAACTACCAACGTAATTTATAGGGAAGTGTTGTAAGGTATGATACCTTTGTACGTATTTTTACTCTTTTGTGTCCTGGAATGTAGGTATTCCTGCATTATTTTCTTTATTTCCTTCAGTCACATCTTATGACTGAACTCAGCAGGATTCCCATATAACTCTCTTCACTTGCTTCGTTTGCAAAAAAAAACTTACATTTTAAAGCTATTTTAAAAGTTGTTTACTTATAATACTATAGCGACACTGGCATCTTAGGTATTTTTGGTGCTGACGCAGACGATGTCGCGGGCAGCAGCTAGTTAAAAATACAATAAATTTATAAACCTCTTTATCTAGTGTTTGTAGACTATGTCCCGACATTCGACATCGTGATCACTCAGTAATCAATGCTTTAGAATCTCAAAACGTCATACACACATACATTGACTTCATTGACACCATTTATGAAGTATTATAGTTCTGCAAAAATCAAAGTTGTTACACATTTTTGGTCTAAAGTAGGAAACGGAGTGAAGCAAGGCGATCGACACCCATCCAATCTGATCACAAGCGCACTGCAGGAGGTTTTTAACAATTTGCCTGATTCAAGGCAATCATGAGGCATAAATATTGGTATAAACACCAGCTAACGAACGTCCGCTTTGCTTACGACATTATTGTCCACATCACCTTCAGAATTTGATGTAATGCTCCAAAAAGTCCAATCTCAAGACTTGCCGTTCTCGTGCCGTTCTCAGACATGGTAAATCTTGAGGTTGGACTTACAATGAACAGATCTAAGACCAAGATCGAGAACTGCACGAGATAGATGGGCAAGTGTATATATCGATGAATAAGTAGGTCAGATGATGAAGGCAAGGAAGTCCACCACCAACCGTGTTCCCAACTTCCCACGTTGTCGTCGTGGTGGGGCTTGCATGTCTCAGTGACCTTGAGGGTGTAGCCACCTACATAATAATAAAAACAATTATATTTACTTATGTACAGAAACTAACAACTTGCATTGTATAGAATCAGAAAACAGAATAAAATAAATATTGTCCTAACACACTACAACAAACAAACTGTCGAAGACCAATTTCTTATTAGTAGATAGTTGCTAATCACCTGCGATGACGCGCCCACTGTGCGAGCGAGCCGGCTACGCACCGAGCCGGTCGAGCGGGCGAGACGGCACGCTCGTTACGTAGCAATCGCGCAGCGCCCGCGACGAAAGCCAAGTCAGTCAAGATACGCAATCTGACGGTACCGCTTTATTGTAATCGGCTTTCGTTCGCGCTTAACCTCTCACTGTACATTCTCTTGCTTCTGCTTGTTTCTGTCTCTGTGCCTTTCGCTCCTTCTATCAAAAACTCTTGTGTAAATCTGTGAACTATCTATCTGTGCTTGTGCAAATAAACTTTCTTCTTCTCGTGAACTGTGGACTTTGCTTTTCTATCGTCTTACTACTTCCTACTTCACACACACCAAGACACCTAAATTGGTGACCCCGCTCAAGAGCACCAGGATGGCAGAGAACAAAGCGGCTCAGGATATCAGCGAGTCGGCCGCGGCAGCGGAAACTTTTCGGGTGGGTGTGCGTGTACCCCCGTTTTACCCGGAGAAACCGGGACTATGGTTCAGCCAGATGGAAGCACAATTTTTCCTGGCCAACATCAAGTCCGATGAAACCAAGTTCCACTACGTCACCGGTAACTTGGAGACGCAGTATGCTTCCGAAGTCGAGGACGTCATCGAGCACCCACCAGCTACCGGTAAATATGAGAAGCTGAAGGACGAAGTCATAAAGCGACTCTCGGCATCGCGCGAGAAGAAGATAAAACAACTTCTCATGCACGAAGAGCTAGGCGACCGGAAGCCCTCACAATTCTACCGTCACCTCCTCAATCTCGCCGGCCCAGGTGTCCCGGAGGAGTTCTTGAGGACAATATGGACCAGTCGCTTACCCCCAGGAACACAAGCGATCATAGCGTCCCAATCCAAGCGTAGCCTGAGCGAGCTGGCCGAGCTGGCAGACCAGATACACGACGTCATCGGCACGCAAGCAGCATCAACGGCTGCCATCACCACCACTGCATCGTCGAGCACCCCGAGCAGCTGCGTCAGTCCCGAGATAGCGGCCCTAACCAAGCAGGTAGAGAAGCTGGCGGAGAAGGTGGAACGGCTATCTCGTCCCAGAGGACGGTCACGTTCCCGTTCCCGTGCGCGCCAACGGTCGAGCTCCAACAGATCGCAGTCCAGCTACAGCAGGTTCCCCAGGTGCTGGTATCATCAGTGTTTCGGAGACCGGGCGAGGAAGTGCCAGAAGCCGTGCGACTACCCTACATCGGGAAATGTGAGGGACAGTCAGTGATGGCGACCGCTGATTGTCCGAGTGCCGGTCGCTTATTTATTACCGACCAAAGGTCAAAAATGCAGTTTTTGGTCGACACCGGGAGCGACCTCTGTGTTTACCCTCGTTCGGCATTAACAAGGCGACCACAAAAATGTAATTACCAGTTGTGTGCGGCTAACGGAACACCCATTAACACGTATGGTTACATAAATTTAAATTTGAACCTAGGGTTGCGCCGCGACTTTGCTTGGCGATTTATTGTCGCCGATGTAACAAAGGCGATAATAGGCGTGGATTTTCTGTCATTTTATAATATTATTGTTGATTGCAGGAACCAGCGCCTTATCGATAACTATACAAGCCTCGCGACCCCGGCTTCACCTACACGTTCGTCAGATATTATTTCCTCGGTTAAGGTAATTATTGGTGACACCACATACCATAACATACTACGGGAATATCCTGACATTACTCGACCACACGGCACACACCGCACATCAACACACAACACAGTCCACCACATACAGACTACACCTGGACCTCCAGTTTCATGCACACCACGCCGCCTGGCTCCAGACAAATTAAAGATAGCCAAAGAGGAGTTTGAAGCAATGCTGAAGGACGGTACAGCCAGACCTTCAAGTTCACCATGGGTATCGCCATTACATCTAGCCCCAAAGAAAAATAACGGATGGCGACCCTGTGGTGACTACCGGATGCTGAATTCCAGGACAGTACCTGACAATTACCCAATACGGCATATCCACGATTTCTCACACAGCCTTTCAGGGTCAACAGTCTTCAGTACAATTGACTTAGTAAAGGCTTATAATCAGATCCCAGTTAGCCCTGAGGATATCCCCAAGACCGCCATTACGACGCCCTTTGGACTTTACGAATTTCCGTTCATGACATTCGGCCTTCGTAATGCAGGGCAGACTTTTCAGCGGTTCGTCGACGAAATGTTGCGAGGCCTGGACTTCTGTTACGCTTATCTTGACGATTTCCTGGTCTATTCGAAATCAAATCAAATCAAATCAAATCAAATCAAAACATTTATTTCAAATAGACCATTTACAGGCACTTTTGAATAGTCAAATGTCGGTCAGTCCAAGAAAAGTGAAGCTAAATCGCACGTTCCAAAGAGTAGGTCTCTATGGAGAAGAACGTGCAAGAAACTCCATGGACACTCTTTTAAATCATATTATGTGTTACATATTATGCTTGGTTACATATTACTTGTTGCTTCTATCATGTGAGCACAATGTCGATAATGAAATAAAAAATGTAAAATAATTAAAAGATAGAAACTGAATTAAGCCACTGGCAGCTAAGAGATGACCAGTCCCATCTGACGGCACCCGTTCACGAGCATGACGCGTGCATCAGCCCCACTCAGCTCAACCATTTTGAAGGGAACTGAACGACCCAATAACACGTGCCACCAACAGCGAGACATTTGAGTGAGCATGACAAACTCTCAACTGCCATGCTCGTAATGTCAAAAAAAAAAAGTTGTAACCTAATAAAAATGCTCCATGGTGCTTCACATTCACAAACTTGGAAAAAGTGCTTCTACATTATACAATGCAATTGTGTCTTTCAAATTAAAAAATAATAATATTAGTTTCCAACTAATCAACTAATTAGTACGCCCTAGTGGTAGTGGAGCTGGACCAGCATTGAGCCAAGCATTTTTATCTTGAATATAATCCTCCAACTTATAATATGCTAGCCTGCATAGTGTGCGTTTAATACAAAATTTAAATTTCGTTTCATTGAGTTCTAATATTTGGGGTGGTATTTTATTATAACATTTCAAACAGTACCCCATGAAAGAAGAGGCCACTTTAGCCAGTCTGAAACCTGGTTGAACTAATTGATCCCTATTTCTTGTAACATAATTATGTCTATCGCCTCTTTTGCTAAAAAGATGAAGATTTTTTCTAACATACATGATGTTTTCATAGATATATTGACAAGGTACCGTCATTATGTTAATATCTTTAAACAGTTCCCTTAAAGAATCGCACCGGCGGAGATTGTAAATAGCTCTGATGGCTCTTTTCTGTAATATAAAGATTGACTCGATGTCTGCAGCCCGTCCCCATAGTAAGATACCGTACGACATGACACTATGAAAATAACTAAAATAGACTAGTCTAGCGGTATCAACATCCGTAAATTGGCGGATTTTTCTAACAGCATATGCAGCCGAGCTAAGCCGTCCTGCAAGAGATGTTAAGTGAGGACCCCATTGTAGCCTATAGTCAAGCGTAATCCCCAAGAAAACTGTTCTATCAACAAATTCTAGTTTCTCATTGTTCAATACTATGTCGCAATCACTACTTATGACATTTGGTAAGGAAAATCTTATGCATTTAGTTTTTTTCCCATTTAGAACCAGATTATTAGCAGTGAACCAGTTTTGGACCTGCAATAAAGCGTTATTTTCATCGTCAAGATTATTAGTCCTTCTATTTATCTTAAAAATCAAAGAAGTGTCGTCAGCAAACAACACCATATTAAGTTTATTTTTCAACAAATAGGGTAAATCATTAATATAAACTAAAAATAAAAAAGGACCTAAAATTGAACCTTGGGGTACCCCCATTTTCACATTTAATCCCGACGAATTGACACCGTTTATTTGAACTAGTTGCTGTCTGTCATTCAAATACGATTTTAATAAGCTTAACGCTGTTTTGCCTAGTCCGTAATGCTCCAGTTTCAGGAGTAATGTTTCGTGAACCACACAATCAAACGCCTTAGACAGGTCGCAGAAGATGCCTATAGCATCTTGTGCCTCCTCCCACGCATTAAAAATGTGTTTTAGTAAGGAGACACCAGCGTCAGTTGTACAACGTCCTTTGGTGAAACCATACTGTTTATCGTGTAAGATGTTATTGGTGTTAAAATGATTAAGCATTTGATTTAACATCACCTTTTCAAATATCTTGCTAAAAACCGGCAAAACGGACACCGGCCTATAATTATTAGTGTCTTTACTGTCTCCGGATTTAAAAAGTGGTATCACTTTACTATATTTCATTAGATCCGGAAAGACTCCTTGATCTATACACAAATTAAATATTAACGCTAAGTACGGCGCTACAGTCTCAATAATTGAGGTACAAACTTTGATAGACATACCCCATAGATCTTCTGTCAGACCAAAAGACCCACGAAGACCACCTTCGCCAACTATTCGCCCGACTGCAGGAATATGGTATGGTGATCAACACTTCCAAGTGCGTATTCGGCGTAAAGGAGGTAAACTTTTTAGGATACAGGATCTCAGCCGAGGGTACCAGCCCACTTCCAGAGAAAGTGGAAGCCATCACCAACTACCCCGCACCCAAAACAGTCCGAGAACTTCGCAGGTTCTTAGGTATGTTGAATTTTTACAGGCGCTTCATACCTAACGCAGCTCAACACCAGGCCGCCTTGAATGCACTGTTAGTAGGCTCAGTCAAAGGCTCTCACCCAGTGCATTTCACACCGCAGGAGATGGAAGCATTCAATAACAGCAAAGAAGGACTCTGTAAAGCCGCGATGCTAGCCCATCCCGACTGCGAAGCCAAACTGGCATTAGTGACTGACGCCTCTGACACAGCGCTAGGAGCAGTGTTACAGCAGTGTAAGGACGGGGAACCATGGCAACCACTCGCATTCTACTCCCACAAGCTGAGTCCAGCACAAAGGAAGTACTCACCTTACGACAGGGAACTACTGGCGATCTATGAAGCCATAAAGTACTTCAGGCATATGGTCGAAGCACGGAATTTTGTGATCTACACGGATCACAAACCCCTTTGCTTCGCTTTCCATTCAAGGAAAGAAAAGTGCTCACCGAGACAGTTCCGACACCTGGACTACATCTCGCAGTTCACGACAGACGTAAGACATATATCGGGAAAGGACAACGTCGTTGCTGACACCCTCTCTCGGATCGAAGAGATTGCACAGCCAGTGGATTTACAACAGCTGGCTGAATCCCAGCAGCACGACGAAGAGCTGAAACAACTGCTGAACAGCAACACCGCATTATGTCTTACTAAAGTCAAACTGCCCGGATCAGAAACCGAACTGTACTGCGATGAGAAAGGTAAGATCCCTCGACCATACGTCACTAAGGACCACCGCCGCAAGGTTTTCGAGAGTGTACATTCGTGGAGTCACCCCGGCGCAAATGCAACAACCAAAATGGTAACAGAACGCTACGTTTGGCCTTCAGTCAAGAAAGACTGCAGAGAATGGAGCCGTTCTTGCATAACGTGCCAGCGTTCGAAGGTGACTCGACACAACTCTTCACCACTGGGAACCTTCAAACTACCGAGAGCTAGATTCAATCACATCCATATTGACCTTATCGGCCCGCTCCCGCTGTCACAAGGGTTTCGTTATTGCCTTACAGCCATCGACAGGTTTACGCGATGGCCTGAGGTAATACCTATACCCGACATTACAGCAGAGACAGTGGCAAAGGCATTAGTGAGTGGTTGGATCTCTCGATTTGGCTGTCCCGTCGACCTCGTAACGGACCGTGGTCGACAGTTTGAGTCGGCACTCTTCAAACACCTAGCAGAGATGGTCGGATTTCGTCACAAACGCACCACGGCTTACCACCCCGCCTGCAACGGTCTCATAGAGAGATTCCACAGGCAATTAAAAGCCGCAATCGTCTGCCACTCGAAGGATAACTGGGTCGAGTCTTTGCCACTAGTTCTTCTGGGAATTAGGAACGCGTACAAAGAGGACCTAGGAACTACGCCGGCTGAGCTTCTCTACGGCGAAACGCTCAGACTGCCAGGGGAATTATTTCACCCACAGGTCGACGACACAATCGACATGTCGGACTATGTGGCACGATTAAAAGCATTCGCAAAAAGATTGCAGCCATCGCCAGCATCCCGACATGGCAGCAGAGCAACTTTCGTGTACAAAGATTTAAGTACAGCTAGCCACGTTTTTCTCAGAGATGAGACATCTGGCTCGCTAAAACCAGCATACACGGGCCCACACAAAGTCTTGCAGCACGGGGAAAAGGTCTACAAGCTCCTCATCAACGGCAAGATTGTCACTGTCACTATTGACAGAATCAAACCGGCTTACATATTACACGATTCAAACACAAACACAACAATACACACAAGCACGCCATCACCCACACTTCAAAAAACAATACCCACCACCATTCCTACCGAAAACTCAGGAAATAATATCAGAACAACACGGTCAGGGCGCCATGTTAGATTTCCCGTCTATTATCGCCCTTGACGGGCTTTGGAAGGGGGTGATGTAGCCACCTACATAATAATAAAAACAATTATATTTACTTATGTACAGAAACTAACAACTTGCATTGTATAGAATCAGAAAACAGAATAAAATAAATATTGTCCTAACACACTACAACAAACAAACTGTCGAAGACCAATTTCTTATTAGTAGATAGTTGCTAATCACCTGCGATGACGCGCCCACTGTGCGAGCGAGCCGGCTACGCACCGAGCCGGTCGAGCGGGCGAGACGGCACGCTCGTTACGTAGCAATCGCGCAGCGCCCGCGACGAAAGCCAAGTCAGTCAAGATACGCAATCTGACGGTACCGCTTTATTGTAATCGGCTTTCGTTCGCGCTTAACCTCTCACTGTACATTCTCTTGCTTCTGCTTGTTTCTGTCTCTGTGCCTTTCGCTCCTTCTATCAAAAACTCTTGTGTAAATCTGTGAACTATCTATCTGTGCTTGTGCAAATAAACTTTCTTCTTCTCGTGAACTGTGGACTTTGCTTTTCTATCGTCTTACTACTTCCTACTTCACACACACCAAGACACCTAAAAGGGCTATGCCGGTAGCGCTACTCATGCCGGAAGGCCTCAGGCGAGAGACCAGACCGAGAGGAACACACGGCGGAGTCCAGTCGGACCGCCTGGAGGGTGCGCTGTCCAGGAGCGCTGGTACCAACAGCTTTTGGCACCTTCTGGACAGCGATTTCGACGAGAGTGGGTTCGCTTCTGGTACGTGTCTGCTCATCAGACACGACTAAGATGGCGAACGTGTTACTGGGGAGTGGGGACCCCACCCCATTAAAAAAAAGGCAAAGCTGTGTTCAGCAAATAATGAGTGCGAATAATAAAAATATACTACCCCAGGAGGGTACCTGCTTGCAGGAGAATCCCTCCCCGAGCAGAGCTCGGTCTGCCCCTCGTATTCTGTGGGGGCAACTATCGCTTCGGGTCTTCGGACCCTGTACCGTCCTCCGTGGACGCAAGGAGCCAAGGTGGCTCATGATTCGGCAGCACGGAGTCCCTGGGACCAGTTCCCAGCACGTCCGCGACGCCGGTGGAGGGCGACCGTAGTTACGGCCTCAGGGAGGTGAGTGGAGACGCGGCGTCGGACTCTGTTGCCACGTCTTCACACAACTCGGAGGTAGTGGCGGTGGAAGAATCCAACTCCAGTAAAAGGAAGTTCTTCCTTACACCATCCGTGTCCGACGTCGAGACGGGATCTGCCCGGAAAATCTCGTCCTCGGGGCGGGGCGCAGCCCGAAAAACGGGCAAAGGAAGAGGGCTCCCCGCTGAGATCGCCAGTGAGGGACGCCAGGCCAGCGCCTTAGTGCCAAAGCCTCCTGGCAGTGAGATGCCAGAAGCCATGGAAGAGGCGCTGGCCAAATTCAGAGAGGTCGTGGCAGCCGCCATTGTGAGCGTGGCCAACAAGCGGGAAAGAGTGGCCAAGAAGCGCTCCATCGAGCTGGTCAATACCACGATTGAGGAGGCGCTAGGGATCGTGTTCGAGTCCTACGAGCGAACCCTCAACGGGAGGATTGGCCGGCTCGAGACGGCACTAGTCGGTCTCCAAGGCTCTCGTGCCGAGGAGACACAAAAAGGGGGAGCAGGCAGGAGCACGGCCGATCCCGGCTCTCGCCCCAGGCGGAAAGCGAGGTGGTGTCTCTGCTGTGGCAGGAGCTGGCTGCCTTCAGGGAGCAGCAGCAGTTCCAAGGGCACATCCAGCGCCAGCTATCCGTCCTGTAGGGCATCGTGCTGCGCCGACCAGAAGAGGGCGGCCTCGTATGCCGCTGCCGCCGCGGCCACGGCTGCTGCACCAGGGCAAGCTCGTCGGGGCAAGCTGGGCGCGGAACTGTGGCGTCGGAAGCTGTGAGGCCAGCCCCGGCGGCCAAGCAGCAGCAGCGGCAGGGGAAGTCTGCCCCTCCTCAGAAGGGCAGGGTGATGGCTGCCACCAAACCGGCGAGGCCTCCCGCCACGGCGGTAACTAGGTCGCGCCTGGCGCCTCCTCCGCCCGAAGATCCCTCGGCTGGCACCGAAAGGACGGTCGTCGGTGCCAAGAGGAAGGCGAGAAAGGCGGCTAGGGCGGCCAAGAAACGCAAGCGGCGACAGGAGCGCAAGAAGCGGGCCATGGCTGCTCGACTTCGCGCCCCTACTTCCGCAGCTGTAGTGATCACACTACAGCTAGCTGCAGAAAAGAAGGGCGTCAACTACGACGCAGTCATGGCGAAGGCGAAGCGGGCGGTGATTGGCCACCTCGACGAGTTCGGAGCCTCCAGGGGCTTCCGATCGAGGCGAACTGCCACCGGGGCCCGAATTTTGGAGGTCCCTGGTTCAGACAGCGGGGAACTCGCTGACGTCCTGGCCGAAAAGACCAGGGCGTCCCTAGACGTCGAGGAGGCCCGAGTGCCCAGACCCATTAAGTGCAAAGAAATGCGCATCATGGGTCTGGACGACTCTGTAAGGTTTGAGGAAGTGGTGGCCGCCTGCACCCCCGCTCAGGATCTGTTGCACCAGAGCATGGCGCCTTGGTCGATCAATATCGCGGTCGTCTCCGAGCCGTACTATGTCCAACCCCGCTGGGTTCAGGACCTTGTCGGCTCCGTGACGTTAATTTCGTCGGCCGCCGCCGGTACCCCGCCCCTCGAGGCCGTCACCAGGAGACGGGGTTGCGTGGCAGCACGGGTCGGGGACATTGCAATGGTAGGCGTCTTCCTGTCCCCGACCAGATCTCTCGATGAACTCTACGTCTCCCTTATGGAGCTGAATGCCGTCGTCGCTGGGTTTGGTTCCTGCCCGTGGTCGTCTGCGGGGACTTTAACGCCTGGAACAGGGCTTGGGGTTCCCGGTACACGAACCAGCGGGGTCGGGTGGTGGAAGACTGGGCTATGGATCTGGGCCTGGTCGTCCTGAACCGGGCTTCTGTTCTCACGTTGGTGCGGATGCGGGGTGAATCAGTGGTGGGCATTTCTTCCGCCAGCTCTGTCGCCGCGTGTCGTCGACTGGCGCGTTATGGAGGAGGTGGAGACGTACTCCGACCACCGGTACATCCGGTTTGACTTCTCCGTCGAATCCTCGGCCGCGCCGGTCCGACAGAACCCTTGCGGTCCGCGGTGGGCGCTTAAGCAGATGGACCGGGAGCTCCTCCTGGAAGCCGCGATGGTACAGGCCTGGGTGCAAGCACCGGACAGGCCTGTCGACATCGACGTCGAGGTGGAGTGGTTCCGAAAGGCCATTTCGCAAATTTGCGATGTGGCAATGCCCCGAATCCGTCCAGGACGTGCTAAGTGCCAGGTCTACTGGTGGTCGCCGGAGATCGCTGCACTGTGCAACCAGTACGCAAGACACTGCAGGCACCGCAACCGCCCGCTGGATACGGAGGCCAGAGAGGCGGAGTTGTATGAGGGATATAGAGTGGCAAAACGCACCCTCCGAGCGGAGATAAAGCGGGCCAAACTCGAGGTCTGCAACGTGTGGCTGGGGTCTCTGAACGCGGACCCGTGGGGGCGCCCGTACAAAATGGTACGGAAAAAACTCCGCCCCTGGGCTCCTCCGCTGACCCAGGGTCTCCGGCCCCAGCTCGTGGAGGGTACGGTGAGCACTCTGTTCCCTGCGCGAGGGGAACATTCGCCCTCGCCCATGGCTCCACCACCACCAGCACTGTCTGACGCGGACCACAATAGCGACGACGTAGACAATGCTCCAGAGGTGACCGAGGTAGAGATGAGATGAGAGTGGTGGTGCAAAGGCTGAGTGCCAAAAACACCGCCCCAGGACCCGACGGCTTGCCTGGGAAAGCCTGGGTCCTGGCCATGGAGGCTCTCGGGCCTCGACTAAGAGGACTCTTCAGCGCATGTTTGGAGAGAAGCCAGTTCCCACTTCGCTGGAAGACGGGGAAACTGGTCCTCATCGCGAAGCGAGGGCACCCTGCGGACTCTCTTTTTCAATCCTATTTTTTTCCCCTTATTATATCAATAGGGTAGTTTCCAGGGTCAAAATAATTACATTTTATTTAGTCCGTATTTTAGATTATAAAAAAATATTGGACAAGTATTTTTTTTTTTCGATTAAACAAAAAATAACAAAGATATAGCTCATTAAGGTTACTTGTGACGTCACCTCGTGCGAAAAAGATTCTGAAACGGTTCACCGACAGAACTATTCACTTTTGAGAATTTCATCGATAGAACTTTTCACCGGCAAACGATTCGCCGATACAACTGTTCGTCTGCCCTTGGCGTATAAAACTTAGGTATTCGACAAGTAGTCTTGATTCCGTATTGTTTACACCTGAATCAAGTTTTGTATACAATAATAATATATATGAAAGAAATATTTAAAATTTTAATGTATAATATTATATGAAGAACCTCCTAATTTTTTTGAATTCGATTGAAAAATACAAACGCACGGGATACTTGGCTCGGACCGCTTTGTCGCAAGTTTCCATTCGCATCAAAACACTTTTCAAAACTCGACAACCGTTATTCATTCCAGATTTTTTGCAGACAACCCTATATCATCGTATTCGTAGGTAATGAAACAGCATTTATTTTGTTATACAATTTATTTATTAAACAAGTGGGTGAAGAATGATTACTAGTATTGTCACATCTGTTTATAGTATTGGCACACCTGTTTATTCCTGGCAACCCATAGTTATGCCAGGAAACAAATAGGCAACCCATTTTTTATGTTTTAGAGGCTTCATACTTTCGGTTAGTATTAAATTTATTCATTAAACAAACCGGTGCACTTTTCCCAAAAAAGACAATTTTCAATTTTTAATTCATAATAGTGTTGTTGTTGTTGTTTATTTAATACTAGCTGCTGCCCGCGACATCGTCCGCGTGAAGGCTCTACAGCACCAAAAATATCACATAGCATTAAAATATAAGTTTTTTTGCAAAAGAAGCAAGTGAAGAGAGTTATATGGGAATCCTGCTGAGTTCAGTCATAAGATGAGACTGAAGGAAATAGAGAAAATAATGCAGGAATACATTCCAGGACACAAAAGAGTAAAAATATGTACAAAGGTATCATACCTTACAACACTTCCCTATAAACTACGTTGGTAGTTATGCTGCTAGGAGCCAAAATGTAAAGAGAGTCAGTACTGGTGACGCGAGAGCAAGCGACGTACAGTTGCCCGTGTGAGAAGCAACTCGTCCTGAGGTCGAAACCCTTTTTTTTTTTTTATGGTGGGAAAAAATCATGCATTGACATCCCCTGCCCTTGGGTGGAGCGGGAGATAGTGTCAGACTCTTACTGACTAAAAGACCCACCCCGTTCCTTCTAGCCTTCATACCGGGGCTCGAGCGCCCTTTCGGATAACCCTGGCCCCAGTAGGCTTCGACCCGGCTGGGTCCCTGCTGTTGCTGAAAACTCCTTGAGGCGCGCGGGAACAGTGCGCGCCGTCGACGCCTTGGGCTTGGTCCGGACAGTTACACCGCTGCCCTCAGTGTCTGCCCCTGTGACTTATTGATGGTCATCGCGAAGCAAACACTCACGGGGAACTGTACGCGCTTGAACTGGAATGGGAAGTGGTGAGGTATGAGGGGAAAGCGTGGTATAAATACTGGCTCGCCGACGCTACAACCTGTAAGAATTTCCGCCTCAAAGGTGTGTCTGTGGAGCGAGATGACTTTAAGGCGGGTCCCGTTACACAACTTCGGAGGAGATAGGTTCCGAATAAGCATAATCGGGACACCGACCCTCAGCTTGATGGTATGCGCTGGAAGTCCACTTGCTGACATGGGAGTTCAGAAATTCCACGGGATAATGTGTGGCGTCATCTTGGTCGACAACAGTGTTTATCGAGGTGTAGACCACTTCATTCCCCTCAATTTCCGAGAGAATGCATTCGTTATTTGCTGCAGCCTGATCATTTTTGGGCGTCGGCGTTATCGCTCACACACTCAAGAAGCTGGTGCGGTATACGACTGATGTCCCCGTACACACAGCAAATGAGTTCTTCTAAGCTGGATACCAATCTACCGAGAGACTCTGGAAGCACCACCTGTCAGAGTGCCTTCGCCAAGACTTAGAAGGACATCGGAGAATTCTTGCAATGCACGTGCATTGCCGCCGAGCCGAGCTCTCATATTAATGGTCAAGCGCAGTGTACGAACTCGTGACCACAACGAAGATCGTTTCAACGAAGCATTCACCTCGTCGGCCCTCGATCCCCGCGTCACCACGGGAAGTGTTTGCCGGAAATCGCCACTGAACAGAACTGTGACACCACCCATCAAATGTTCGTTCCTGTGGATGTCCTGCAGGGTTCTGTCCACGGCCTCAACTGCCTTCCTATTGGCCATCGTACACTCATCCCATACGATCAGAGAGCAATCCTTGAGCACGTGTCGCTTATCGCTGTTACGTGACACACCACAAACAGGCGTTTCGGCGCTCTCTAAATCGATGGGAATTTTAAACATGGCATGTGCTGTCTTGCCACCCGGAAGCAGTATGGCAGCGATTCCCAACGACGCTACGGCAATAGCAATTTTGCCTTACCTCCTGACCTCTGCAAGTATGCCAGTGGTAACAAATGTTTTTCCTGTCTACCAGGAGCATCCAAGAAAAACATTTCACCCTAGTTTTGCCCAACGCTTTCAAGGACGATGTCATTTGTTTTTGCTCTGAAGAGAACACGATGACATGGTCATTTCGTATGGTGGTCATTTCGCCCGGCTCATAATTTGTCTCAGCGTTATACTCCCGATTTCCACGGCCTTGATACGGTGATGATTGGGGAGCTGGTAACCCATATTCGATCAGCGGATTGCCGCCCATAGAAATTACCACATCTTGAAGTGAACTGAGACAGGTGTTCAGCACGCGTTCATCAATTACTTCGACTTCGTCTCCAGTAGCACGCCTCATAGCTCGTAGAAAATCTTCAGACAGATGATGGCGATACTTCTCCCATAAAGCTACCGGGTTCGCGACTCCACAAAACTCCAAGATGACGGCAAACAGATGACGCATACGGCTGGGACTGTCACTGACGCTCGCCTCCGCGAAGATCCTGATTTTGGTCACCGTCGAGAAGGTGACGTGCTACGCAGGCTGCGTGGTAAGTGGGATACTCCACGCCATCAAATGTCCTCAGAAAGGCGAAAGACGTTGGGCCTTGGACAGTGTGAAGTAACAACCGCAGAAAATAGCATTCGCCATTATTTGGATGCGCGGTATAAACCCTACCCAACGCGGCGTCCTTTGAAAATTCCCGGAAAACCTTCCACAGCACCTCCTCGTCAATGTCGGTTAAATACACCCCTTTGCTTGTCGTACGTGTAATATGAAGGCACCTCGTCATACGTAAGGGATCTCGCAAACTGGTCGACTTCACAGAGCTGGAAAAATGTCACCATGTAATACTTAACACCGCATTTTTTTTTTTAATTGTCTTCCTCAACTCTACTCAAGTTTTTTCAGGGTCTTGTTGGAACTTGAATTTGTTAAAACGAACTGTATGATACAACTTTTATGAAGAAAATGCACATCACATCACATCACCATCTATGAATTTTAAGAATAACTAACTAAATTATCAAATTTAAATTATTAATTTCCAAAAAGTGTTAACATTTAACTTGATTTGATTTTTATGAAATCTCATAGATGGCGCTGCTTTAAAATTGTCTCTATACTACTAACATTCATTAAACTATGTTTCTCTGCCCAAGTTACTTAAATGGCGTAGTTTTTATGGTGTAAAGCTAGATAATAGCATGGCTTACTCAAAAACAACATTTAAATATGCATCGTTGGATTACACGCTGTCACAGACTTCTTAAGAAAAATAAAGATTCACAGCTCCTCCCCCGTAGGTGATAGCGTGATAATATGTAGCCTATGTGTTGACCCGACCTCTTAGTAATATTCATGCAAAATTTGAAGTAAATCCATGCAGTACTTTTTGAGTTTAGCCCGGACATACATACAGACAAACAGACAAACAGACAAAAATTCTAAAAACTATATTTTTGGCTTCGATATCGATTGTAGATCATGCCCCAAGTATTCTTTTAAAAAAATATTCAATGTACAGTTTTGACTTTCCTACGATTTTATTATATGTATAGATACTAGATTTGTAATAAAATACGTTTCATCCATTAAACAGACCGGTGAAGGTCGTTCTTAGTCGTATCCTCTACTAAGTGGATCAGGCTGTTGATGAAGATGATTATGATCGATTTTAAAGTGCATCTAAACTTGGCATTGGATTGGATTTCAACCCTTTTTTAGGCGAACAATTAGCCGATAGGAACTTGGTCCCTTTTTTAACAGGTATGTTTTTGGTGGGATAATTTACTCAAAAATTAAAAAAAGTGAAAAAAGTACAAATAAACAAGCCTAGCAAATATCAAGATTCTAAATAATGACAATGTTTTTCAAAAAATTTTAAGGGTTTAAAAAAAAAACACGTATTTCCTGGAACAAGTTTAATAAAATATTCGAGTAAATCACGGAATTACCGAATGCTAACAGAGTTTTCAGGCGTTATCTCTCTTTTTTCGCGTTGCCTTTTCGTCAAACATCGCGTTGGATTGCGTTAGATGAAGGTTGACGATAGGCGAGTGGAAAAGCAGCCTCTTAAAATTCATTGATTGGCCAGGGATTCAGAGGTTTTACTAATTTAACGCCTTACGGCTCTCCACTAATATTTTCTTACTAAAAAAACCGGGCAACCAACCGGGTTACTACAATTTTTCCGAATCGCAATAAAAAACTTTTTATAAAAAAAAAATAACCGACTTCACTAAAAAATACTTAAAAGATCAAAATAATTTTAATTACGGAAGTCGGTGTTTTTCGTTATTGTTTGTTCCTTACTTAACACCGACTTCCGAAATTATTGTTGAATAATTGTTTTTAGTGGAGTTGGTTATTTCTTTTTTTTTTAAGTTTTTTATTTCACACTTTTTAGTTGCAATACACTTACAGCCAGAGTACTTTTTTATTATGAAGTTCCCGTGTCTACCTTCCACCTTCCGGCTCCATCATCAGATCAGTTCGACAGTACCTTATAGCCAAAGTGCATCCCATGACAATTCTAATAAGCCCAAACACGGCTAGAATACATTGATTAGTTACGGAGTTCCGGTGCTTATCTTCCGGCTCCATCGCCATCATCAGGTCACTTCGATGATACCATTTTCAACATAACTATTCATTTATTTGTATTGTCATAGTCGCATAGCTACTTATGTTCATTGTGATATCTGTTTGAGTATGAAGTTCTGTTGGCCATTTCTGGTCTTCTTCACTAATTCCACCTCATCAAATGTCACTTTTTAACTGTAAATGCAGTTAACTGTTAAGTCCTTGATGAAAATATCAAAATGACTATATAGTTGCCTGTAATATTTGAGGAGTTCCCTCGTTTTCGCCAAGATTCCATCATCAGATCCCAACTTGGTGACTATGGAACCATTCGGGAAGTATACCCTTTACAACAAAAAAAGAATTTTTCAAATCGGTTGGCAAGCGACGAAGTTATGCGCGAACATACATAAAAAAAATACACACATCCGAATTGAGAACCTCCTCCTTTTTTAGAAGTCGGATAAAAATATGTTTTTTTTTTTGTGACGTAGGTAACTAAAAAACAGTTTTCAGATTTTTTGCAATTCTTTGAGATCTTGCTCCATGCCTTTCTGGATTCTAGGTCCGTTTTTTGCGACATAAACGGTCGTATATTTTTTCGTTAACTTAGAAGTTTGTTTTTTTTTCTTATTTTTAAGGGACCGCAGACCTGAGCATATGGTTTTAATTTCAACTCGATACTTCGACGCGTTCCCGAGGTAAAGGGTCTTGGCAGACAGGCAGACGGACAAGAAATTTGCAATAGTTCAACGAACCGGTTGCACGAGACATTTCCTCCGTTACACGAGCAAGTACTTCCTAGGAGCGTAGACCACGCAGGAGTTTGTTCTTATGAAGCGAACACACTACAGCACTGTGCCAAAATGGATGGTAATCAGCTCTCGGTAAGATCGAACCTTTATAAAGGTACCAGGGGTAAGAATGGGATAATTGCAGTCTTCTATGATAAAAAAAAAGGAAAAGAGACAGGTATTATTATGTACGGCTGTATCAATTAGATAACCGTCATACACGGTAAAATCCCTTACAACAAGTCATACTGAGAGAAATAACGACATCCTTATTGGGCAAGACCAAAAAAGAAAGGGAGGCAGAGAAACTGTAGTGAGAGGTTCGTTTAAAACGGTAATGAGATCAGCACATTAGTGTGTGTTACAGAACGTTTCACGATAAAACACATACAACCTGCGACCTTCTGTTTTGCTACACACATGGTGTGAAGCAAAACCGTAGTCGTGCGATAAACCTTCTTAACTCTTTCGTTTCAGCGTATTTGAATCTACCTATCCCCTTCTACCATATAGTTCCAAAATTCCCGCGAAACGTCATATTCACTTTTGTCCGCTTCATGGAGGGAGATTACGGAAAATACACCAGCGTGCACTAAAATTGACCCAGGAATTTATTTAAACAGATAAACATATTTATTGGTAAAAAATACACTAAAATATTATTATTACATTAAATAAAACATTTGTGACTTGTAGTCACAATATATTTGAATTAGATGAAGTACTTAGTTGTGTAAACTAGGGGTACAATTAATTCATCAAATTAATAAAATTTGCTATTAATTTTAACCTCTGAAGTAAACTAATAAATAACGTCTTAACTAATAAATATTATAAACTAATGGGTATTTAAATAAACTTAAAGTATGTACAAACAGGTAAAAAATAAAAACTAATAGGGCGTCAAAAAATTCGTCCACATCGATGTCGTTGCCACGTTGAATAGCAATGATAATTTGTTGACCGAAGAAAAATCCAGCCCTCTGGTAACCCCAGGTGTCGCCACTATGCGGAACGCCCGGAGGACACGGTGGAGTACACAGTCGAGGTGTGCCCCGCTTGGGCGGAGCATAGCCGTGCCCTCGTGCACTGTTCCCGCGTGCCTCAAGGAGTTGTCAGCAACCGCAGGGACCCAACTGGGTCGAAGCCTACTGTGTCCAGGGTCAGTTTCGAAAGATAGCTTAGCCCCGGTATGAAAGGCAACGAAGGAACAGGAGTGGGTTTTTAGTCAGTAAAAGTCTGACACTATCTCCCACTCCGCCCAAGAGCGGGAGATGTCATTAGATTATTTTCCTACCGGTAAAAAAGCCCTCTGGTGATCTGGTCACGCGAAGAGTCGACCAACTGTTTGCTGATATCCCGAACAACTGAATGAGCGCTCGGACCCCTTGGCCCCAGTGTTTTTTACACGAGAATTATAAATAAAACCATGGCTTGCAATATTATCATAAGTGTACTCAATTACAATTTCGCTACGCTTCTGTAGTGGCCCAGAAGAGCAGCACATGGATTCTTTATTATTCTTTAACTTATTGATTCTTTTAACTGCAATATGTTCTCACATTAAAAATACAAAACAATGATCATGTCTTTAGACTGCTTTTTCTATTATACTCGAAGATTTTATGAGTAATAATGATTAATTAAAGGTCCTAGATGCGAAGCAATCTATTTAAGGTTAAGATGGTATCTACCTTATTTACACTTTAGGAATTAGACGTCTCAAATAAAAGTGATTAAATGTATTGGAGTGTTAATTTGATGTGTGTACATTTTTTTTTGCACTGATGTGTATTAAGGGCCCCAATACAATGCACACACAGCAAGCTCTACCTATGTGTTGAGTTGGGGTCGTGTCACTACAAGCTCAAGCTAGTCATTTTTGAACCATACGACTCGATTTCCAGTAATTTGGTGCCGACAAGTCGTGACGGATTCACGTAAATCTTAGGAAAATATCATGTAACTTTAAATTGAAAATAAAATAAATTCAAAAGAATGTCTGTAGACTGTGTAACTGCTTTTTAAAACACGTTTTGGAAATTCACCATGAATAAAAAACTATCCATAAATAATTTATGTACAAGTAGGTATACGAGTACATATTCTTAATTCATTAAACCCCAAGCGAACGCCCGGCGTTCGCGCACCTATTGTCTTTCAATTGTGTCTGTGATTTCCACGATTGAAAGGTAATAAATAACTATTTCTACTAATTAATTTGATTATTATTAAATAATGATTGATTTACGTGCAGTTTAAGCATATTTTGTTTTTTTCTTACGAGTACTATACCTACGCCTATCTCACTCAATGCTAAAATAGTATTCCACTTCTTCAGTTACTATTTACTGTAAGAGTAATACAGTCGCTTTGATATTTGGAAATAAAAATAACGTGGTTTTTACTGATTTTAAAGATAAATATAGCATTAAACTTGTATTTACATATGGTAAGAGATTCCGTGATGACCCAGGCTTGTCTTATCACTTCAGTTCTTGCATTAAACCACTGAACAGCGTGGCCTTTTAAATTTGTTTACGATCACGTGTCTTAAGTCTAACAAGTTTATAACTGTCGGCCGTTTGGACGAATGTGCACTTCTTATGCATTTCGTGCGGACATGCACGCCCCCTTGCCACTTCTCTTGTTTTTTATATTTCTATGGTTCAGTGCCTCAAAAGGAAAAAACGGAACCCTTATAGGATCACTTTGTTGTCCGTCTGTCTGTCTGTCTGTCTGTCAAGACCCACAATTATTTTTACCATATTTTTCTGGGCGGTAGTACAATAATGTAAAAGTAACAGATGACTACTTTATTTATGTTCTTCTGTAAAATTGTGATCGTGAAAATTACGTTTGAAATACAGGTAGGTATCTTATTTTGACAAAATCTGGGTCTCGTTTTAAAAAAAGTTCTAGAAAAAAATATTATTTGATCACATAACATTATAGTCATGTTATGTGATCAAATAATATCTTTTTCAATACACTTGCTCGGAAAATGACTCTTATTGCACTGCACTTAGGTCATAATGGCCCTTGTTACCAAACTGTGACATTTTGATTACCATTACGCACTAGTGCTATACCTAATGTAGTAAAACCTTATTGTTCAACCGCTCCCCGCTATAATTTTAATACATTATCGTATCAGGATGGGCGCAGGTCGTCCCCCACAAAAGTTTATTAGTTTTACAGTTATTTTCTTCACAAGTGTATTGAAAAACGTCGTATGATACACGTGAGTAATTAATGATTACCGTTCTCGGCTCTCTTAAGACCCTCGCCATGGCTCGGGTCTTAATACCGCCTCAATGGTAATCACTAACATTACACACTGACTACCTATATCATAATGTACTATTATCTAGTTACTTGTAAACAGCTACAATGGTGTATCGATAACAAATATTTTTTATTTGACGTGTCGTGCAACAACGAAAACTTTGGCCATTTCTGGGAATTTTCTCCAAGTTCATTATAAAGTCTAGCCTCCCTAGCCAAGTTACAACCGTTTCGCTTGCGTCGAACGCTTCGAGTTGACTTTGCCGCCAATTCTTCTGTTCTGATCACGTGACTGAGCGTTGAGATGACGTCATTCCCTTACATTTGAAGCTTTCTACTAGCGTTAACTATTGCACATTTGCAACTTGGCTAGGGATACTGGTAGCAACAAATCGCGAACGCGTACTAAACTATGGCGCGACGACCGAAAATACTAGTAGCACAGGAGTAGCCACCAAAAAATCAATAACTTTCCCGCGCTTTTTCGTGCGCAGATTGAAAGAAATAGTTCTACTGCGCAGGTTTGCTTTTAGAGCCTACAGTAAAAATGACTGATCGGACAATCGTGTCGTGTCGGGCTAAGCAAAGAAGTGTTAGTTCATTTATTTATTTATATTCTTTATTCACCACATAAACAAAACATAGATACAAGGCCATTTCTTACAGACAAACTTTAATGTTTAATGAAACGTTAAGGTTCTTTTGTCTTTCTATGATAATCTAATTACTATTAAAACCATCCATCACTAACATAATATAGTAATTATTTTCTCTTTCAAGAATGCTTTTCTTCAAAACTGGTCTGAAATAATTGATTTTTTTATTCTGATAATAACACATATAAAGTAGTATAATTAGGCTTAATAATGTTCCCGCTGCTGGGTTTCAGTTCTCCTTTCTAGGAGAGTAGGTCCTTCTGGGCCACCATTGCTCCACAAATATAAGTCCGACCACTGCCGAGCCTTTTTTCGACTATGTTGAAGTAAATTTATTGTTAAAGGCCCTAGCTCCCGAGCAGCAAAGATTCAAAGTATTTTATTTCAAATAAACCATTTACTGGCACATTTGACATTTCAAAAAGTCAGTCAGAAAAATGATGGTAATTGCACATTCCAAAGCGTAGATATCTACTTTGTTACAAAATTGAAACAATTTGTAATATAATATAATATAATATAATATAATATAATATAATATAATATAATATAATATAATATAATATAATATAATATAATACAATATAATATAATATAATATAATATAATATAATATAATATAATATAATATAATATAATATAATATAATATAATATAATATAATATAATATAATATAATCAACCGTCGAATCCGACTCGGTTGGGCAGCGTTCGGGAAGCTGCGCGGTGTCTTCTCGTCCAACATACCACAGTGTCTCAAGACGAAAGTCTTTAACCAGTGCGTGTTGCCAGTGATGACATATGGCTCCGAAACGTGGTCGCTCACAATGGGCCTCATCAGAAGGCTTAAAGTCACCCAAAGAGCAATGGAAAGGGCTATGCTCGGGGTTTCCTTGCGTGATCGAATAAAAAATGAAGATATCCGCAGGAAAACTAAGGTTGCCGACATAGCACAAAGAATTGCCAAACTTAAGTGGCAATGGGCAGGGCACATTGCTCGCAGAACAGATGGCCGTTGGGGCCGAAAGGTTTTGGAGTGGCGACCGCGTACCGGAAGACGCAGTGTTGGAAGGCCTCCTACAAGGTGGACCGATGACCTGGTGAAGGTAGCAGGAAACCGATGGATGCGGGACGCACAGGAACGTTCGATGTGGCGACGCTTGGGGGAGGCCTATGTCCAACAGTGGACGTGTATCGGCTGAAATGATGATGATGATGATAATATAATATAATATAATATAATATAATATAATATAATATAATATAATATAATATAATATAATATAATATAATATAATATAATATAATATAATATAATATAATATAATATAATATAATATAATATAATATAATATAATATAATATAATATAATATAATATAATATAATATAATATAATATAATATAATATAATATAATATAATATAATATAATATAATATAATATAATGTAATATAATATAATATAATACAAGGTACAGTTTTAAAACTGCACAATATTTCAGGAGGTTGTAATAAAACTCATAAATAATCATGTAAAAAAACGATACCTGGTCAATAATCAGTAATACTTGTTATTTAATTTTTTAATTACACTAAACTAAATCGATTGATCGATGGCCGCGGGGGCGTGGCTAGGGTGTGGCGTGCGGGATGATGATTGGATGATACATTATTTATGAAACTATCGTTGCGAGTTAGTGTGTGTGAAAACGCCCTTTATTGTTCCGTGTTTGTGTGTGTGAAAAATAGAGCAGTTATAAAAAAAAAAAATACCTACTTATTTTATTATTGATTCGGGTCGAGAATCACTAACATAATTACCTCCTGAAATATTTTGCAGCTTCAAAACGACACCTTGTATAATATAATATAATATAATATAATATAGAGTTATTGGTGAATAAAAGCCTTGTTCAAGCTTATTTTAGAAAGGGTAGCTTTAGCCAGCAGCTTCTAGCAGCGCTAGCTAAAACCACTTAATTTTAATATGTGTAGGTTAAGCTCAATCTTAATAACCCTACTAAGAATAAGCTTAAACAAGGTTTTTAGGGAATTACATATTTTGTGTGTCTATGTGAATATTACATTGCCTGTGCGTAGTGACATTTGCCTCTGAAACGTGGTCGTTCACAATGCGCCTCATCAGATGGTTTTAAGTAACACAAAGAGCAATGGAGAGTAAGATCAGCTTAAGTGGCAGTAAGCCGGGTACATTGCTCGCAGAACAGATGATCGATGGGGCCGAAAGGTTCTGGAATGGTGACCGGATACCTGAAGACGTAACGTTGAAAGCCTCGCAACAAGGGTACCGATAACCTTTTATTTAGTAAGGTTCACGTGAATTCGATGGAGGCGTGATAAACTGGACTGGCCGTTGTGGTGACATAGGAAAAACCTTTGTCTAGCAATGGAAGCCTTTCAGCTGAAATGATGATGACTATCGATGTTGGCATGTTGATGAGATCAATCTCTCAGAAAGATTACTCCACTTAAAAATTGGCTAAATCTGACTACTTCAAAGAAAAATAAATGTTGCATCCTATTAGTAAATCTTAACTGTACAGCTTTTCTGTATAAATTCACAAAGGCTTCGCCATCATCATCGAAAAGACTCCTTAATTCTGTATTACTTGTCAGAAGAAAACCTAAAACGTCCTAAGCAAAATTCTAATCATTCGGGGTATGCAAAAAACGATCATCATCTAGGTTTTCCAAAAGTACTAAATTAATTAGTATCTTACTACAAAATTAATTGATTACTAGTAGGGGGTTCTCTTGGTCGAATTAGCAATAGACCCCGCGTCGGTTTAATCCGGCACTGACGGCGCTTCACACCAGGACAACATCGAATGTTATATAAGGTGTCGTTTTGAAGCTGCAAAATATTTTAGGAGGTAATTATGTTAGTGATTCTCGACCCGAATCAATAATAAAATAAGAAGGAAATTTTTTATAACCGCGCTTTTTTTCACACACACAAACACGGAACAATAAAGGGCGTTTTCACACACACTAACTCGCAACGATAGTTTCATAAATAATGTATCAACCAATCATCATCCCGCACGCCACACCCTAGCCACGCCCCCGCGGCCATCGATCAATCGATTTAGTTTAGTGTAATTAAAACATTAAATAACAAGTATTACTGATTATTGACCAGGTATCGTTTTTTTACATGATTATTTATGAGTTTTATTACAACCTCCTGAAATATTGTGCAGTTTTAAAACTGCACCTTGTACAAAGCACAGGTCCAATCATTTGTGGAGCCAGTGGGTCTTTCAATAAACATTTCCCTGGAATCTTTAAATTTGAATAAAACGAATTGTGTGTTATCGATTTTTTTTATTAATTTGGATGGCCGATTGATGTCATTATGTATGGAATATAATATCGTTCAAATGTCCGCCGCTACTTTGCTGAATAGCGCGCATACGAAATATAAAACTTTCCATGTCCTTTACTGTTTTAATTATTAAGAGTTTCGTCTACTCATTGTCGAAACCTCCTGAAAAGTATAATACACCGTGTGAGCAATTACAATTATTAAATAGTCAAAAAGTATCAAGTTTTTATAATAGTAATTAAAAAACTAACCTAGAGATGAAATTATTGTATCCAACCGTCACATTTTATCTGTATGTTAAGCTTTTGCATAGCTTCTATCGCGGGCCTTGAGCGTGGAGACCGAATCCAGAAATTCCGTAACGAAAATAACCTAACACACCCCACTCATTTGTTTTTTGAGCGTGGTGACCGATAAGAAAACAAATGAGTAAACAATCAATCAAAATTCAATTCAATGTGTGAAAGTGTAACTTCAATTAATATCAAAGAAAAAAAAAAAACAAAAGAAAAAAAATACTGCTTATATAAAATAAATAAATAATTATAATTGCATAAGTTGATAAAAATGCTATGCAATAGCTTTACCGCGGCAGTCCCCGAGTGCCACACGTCTTTTTTATTTTTAATTTAATTCACTTTATGCGTCTTTAAATTTGTCCATCATATTAAATAGTAGCCTTTCCATCGAACTAGTGATTGCTTATGGCATTATTTTAAGCAAAATGAGTAGGTATAATAAGATGCACGTATGTAAACAAACAATGACTTATGTACGAAACGTCAGGAAATAAATTTTGACAATTCTTAATTTTTTTAAATGCTGCCATACATAACGTTTGATAAATAATTCGTTGTCTTCTTTCGATGGTGATTATTTTGGAGTATGTACCGTATATATATTCATATGCATGTAGTAATAAGCAGTTACTTCAATATTACAAACAGATACTCCAATTTTATTTATATGTACGTATAGAAGACATTAAGCATAAAGACAACAAGCACAGCAGGCATTAGGCATTGAGTCCGCCTATGTACTTTTATGCTGCTTGAAGACTCAATAAATAAACAAATAAATAAATAAATAAAGGACATGCTTGCAGGACACTCTCGTTTTTTTTTTGTTTAAACATAGACCGGTTTTTTAACTGTTTTTTTTTTTTATAAAAACAAAATTAATTTTCTTTACTAACACTTACTAACAGAGCATTTACAATTAGAAAGTACTCCTTCCTCGTAAAATACATCCCACAACACTCCTAAGTAATGACTACTCTTATCTCTTCTTGTCAGTTTATTATTCCGTGTCGCGCGCTTGTCACTTCCATGGCGTAATAGTTCTTTGGCAATTAAGACAACACTAGAAAAACGCATGTTCCTTAAAAAAAAATTTATAGGGTGCAAATATAAAGGAAACCAAATTAATGTAATTGTGATTATTTTCAAAACTACTTAAATTTCCCCCGAAGTACAGAGGCAAAAAAACGTGAAAAACTAATTTCCATACGTCGCACACGTCCATATAACACTTTCCTCAGTTTACAAAACTACACAATTTTCCCCAATGCCGCAATGGCCAAAAATAACACTTTTATTTTTTTCTAATGCCGCGTTGGTCTAATTAAAATTATTAAAATGCAATAATGTAGATTGAGGTTTAATATACCATAAAAAAAATATGCTGAGTACACCTATATTCTCTGGTTAGTTATGAGCAATAAACAGTTTTCACCCCCTTCCGTAGGGGTGCCAAATGATTTTTTTTTTATACTCGATTTTTCACTCATACAATACCATCAGAAACGTTTTTGCTTCTCCAGAGAATTTAATCCAATCTTTATTAAAAAATGACCTAATTTGACTAGACTACAGAGTGTGGGACGAGACGCGCATGCGTGAAGTCGGTCTTTGTTCCACTACTCGTTCACTCGCTTGGCGCATGCGTGAAGTCGGTGGGCTCGCTCTACTACTTGTTTTAACGCGGCTGATCCGGCAGTATCGTCTTTTAATGGCCGCGAACGGACCTTTAAAAGACGGTACTCACTACAAACTACTGGCAATTATATTATATTCAAAAGTATGCTGTTCCTTTCACACTGATACTATTTATTTATTTATCATATATGTATTTAATTTCACAGAAGGCTTACAGACTGGCAAACCAATTAAATAAAAAAAAACCGGCCAAGTGCGAGTCGGACTCGCCCATGAAGGGTTCCGTAGCAGCAAGTAAAATAATTTAAAAGTTCTTGTAGTTCATTGTAACTTTGATCGATGTTTTAATAATAGTGTATTTTTTTAGATTTATGAATAATAATAAAAAATTAAAACAATAAACCACTTACTAGATCTCGTTCAAACCAATTTTCGTTGGCAGTTTGTATGGTAATGTACATCATATATTTTTTTTAGTTTTATCATTCTCTTATTTTAGAAGTTAGAGGGGGGGACACACATTTTACCACTTTGGAAGTGTCTCTCGCGCAAACTAGGTATTCAGTTTAGAAAAAAAATATTTTAGAAACCTCAATATCATTTTTGAAGACCTATCCATAGATACCCCACACGTATGGGATTGATGAAAAAAAAATTTTTGAGTTTCAGTTCTAAGTATGGGGACCCCAAAATTTATTGCTTTTTTGGAACGAAGTTCCTTATTGCGCGTTGTGAAAGGGGGCTAGACGGAAAAAATTCTCACGAAAAGTTGTACCGACACTTTTACTGTCAAAATGTAAATCCAAGATGGCGGCTGCAAGATATTATAAACTTTTTCGTCATGGGTGTCGTTTTCATGGTTTTCGAGGGTGTTGAAACCGATGGTACTGTCAAAGTATAAATCAAAGATGGCGGCTGCAAGAAATTATTAAATTTTTCGTCATGGGTGACGTTTTCATGGTTTTCGAGGGTGTTGAAATCGATAGTACTGTCAAAATATAAATCCAAGATGGCGAATGCAAGAAATTATCAAATTTTTCGTCATGGGTGTCGTTTTCATGGTTTTCGAGGGTGTTGAAACCGATAGTACTGTCAAAATGTAAATCCAAGATGGCGGCTGCAAGAAATTATCAACATTTTCGTCATGGGTGTCGTTTTCATGATTTTCGAGGGTGTTGAAACCGATAGTACTGTCAAAATATAAATCCAAGATGGCGGCTGCAAGAAATTATTAAATTTTTCGTCATGGGTGTCGTTTTCATGGTTTTCGAGGGTGTTGAAACCGATAGTACTGTCAAAATGTAAATCCAAGATGGCGGCTGCAAGAAATTATCAACTTTTTCGTCATGGGTGTCGTTTTCGTGGTTTTCGAGGGTGTTGAAACCGATTGTACTGTCAAAATGTAAATCCAAGATGGCGGCTGCAATAAATTATCAACTTTTTCGATATGGGTGTCTTTTTCATAGTTTTCGAGGTTGTTGAAGCCGATAGTGCTGTCAAAATGTAAATCTAAGATGGCGGCTGTCAGAAATTATCAAGTTTTTCGTCATGAGTGTCGTTTTCATGGTTTCGAAGATGTTGAAATAGTGCTGTCAAAATGTACATAAAAAAGGATAGTATTTTTTAGTTATATTGTATTGGATAGATGAAAAAAATTATCACGAAAAGTTGTAAGGACACTTTTTGCTATAGTAAGCCACGCATGTTTCTCGGTCTGTCTCTCTCTCTCTCTTATAGAAAGCAAGCCAGAACGGAACTTCGTTCCATCCGGGTGTCCCTTGACACCTCAGCAGTTTTTTTCTATTTTTGTGTGAAAATCTTAATGCGGTTCACAGAATATATCTACTCACAAAGTTTCAACATGACACCAACACGTATACAAGTGAGATAGGGATAGCACAAACTTTCTCCCTTGTTCTATCTCTATACTCCATGGAGGCTTAATGTCACTCAAACTGCAAGGCTATGTTCCGAGTTCCCTGACTGATTGAACCAAGGTTACCGACATAGTTAGTCGAATCACTTTTAGGGGCAGGGAAACCAAATATTGTGCACAGAACAGATGATAGATGGAACCGGAAAGTTGACCTCCTATAAGGTGGAACGATGACCTAGCGAAGGGAATCTATTAGTAACGCCAATGTCTAACAATATCATTCAGCATCTTTGTGCTGAAATGATGATGATGGCTCCATGAGTTTGAAAACTGTTTATCTGCGTCATGTATTAGTGCTTAGGGATACACATAATTATAAGCATTTGGAGGGATGCGGAACAGAGAGTAAAGTCCCGCAAAACCTCCTTTTTTATAATAATAATAAAAGTTTATTTGTACATAAAAAAAACAGCACAAAACAAAGCATAGAGAAATAGGTAGGTTGTACAGATTAGTCAAAATTGCTGTCGAATTCCCGAGCTCCTAAACTAGGTACGCAGACCTGTATCTTAGGATTCCGAGATTTTGCGGCCTCTTTTTATTAAATTCAACCGTAACATTGTTTGTGTACTATCTAGTTAACACAGGAAATGTTAAGACTGAATATGTGAGGGGAATGGATGTGTTTGTGTGAAAGGATTGTGTTAGTGTAGGTGTGTGAGTATTATATCATATGAGTTTTACAAATGATATTACTACGTTCAACAGAGATCGTTGTAGTTTATAAGTCCCACTCCACACAGGGATACAGTACGTAATTATAGATTGACATATTATAAGCCGAGGTACACAAGATTCATAGCTTCAGAGTTGGCGGAGTGTCGGAGTTCTTTAAAAATGTAAATTAACTGTCTGATTCTAGTACAACGTGCCTCAATATGCGCGTGCCAAGTCAGATTTTCGTTTATAAACACGCCTAAATACTTAATACAGAGGACCCTACTAATAGTTAGACAGTTACAATGTAATGATTGGTGAGGGGGACATGTATGCGCTTTAATCGTATCCGATAAAGGTGGTGGAGTTATTGATTGGGGGCAGCAGAACCTAATCAACTTCGTCTTTTCTAAATTCAGCGGCAGTAGGTTAATAGACAGCCATTTCATGACTAACCGTAGTGAGTATTCTGCTCTATCCCTGACTTGAGACCAGTTTTTGTCATACACAAAGAGTGCAGTGTCGTCTGCATAAGAGAAAATTTCACAGTTTGGGATAGAGAGTTTGTATAGTTCGTTTATGTATATTTAAAAAGGGGCGGTCCTAATATACTACCTTGTGGGGTACCAAAGGTGAGTTTCTCAAATGAACTGGTGACAGAATCAATGACAACACACTGGGTTCTATTACAGAGATAGTCTGTAAATAATTTTAGAGCTATTCCACGCACTCCCAAACCTTCCAACTTTGATATAAGTCGGGGGACAGAGACCGTGTCAAAAGCTTTAGTTAAGTCCAAAAAGACGCCATAGCAGTTCAGATTGTTATCCAACTTGCTTACCAGACTGCTTTTAAAGGCGGAGATTCTAGTCCTGAAACCATACTGGTTTTGAGCTATCAATTTGAGTTATTCCAGAAATCTAACCAAGCAATTGTTCAGAATCCTTTAAAGAATTTTTGAAAGTGAACTCAGAATAGAAATAGGCCTATAATTTGAGACTCTATCTCTGCCCCCGCTCTTATATATAAGATGCACAACAGCTCTCTTGGATGCCTCAGGGAAGGTCCCAGAGTCTATGGACAGATTACACGATTCCGTTAAAAAGGGAGGATCCTCCGACCTTACAGGTGTTATGGTCTGGTGGGCAACTGCCCGATAGATGATTTCGGGCTATTGTTCTAATCGCGCGGAGAACTTTGATTGCGCGATGCAGGATTTATTCTTAAGTGACGCCATAGATGTCGCTACGAGCACATCGAATCAAATCAATTAAAAATTTAGATTTGACATCAGCTTGAGAAGCTTGCTGAGTTTAAATCTTGAACGATAGTGAGGAACTTATATATATATTATAGAAACCTGAGTGAAGTAGAGAATTCAAGCCACGAGATAATTAAAAGACAATATTATTTACAAGTTACTGTTAACTATCACTCGAGTTGTTTTAAGATTTTTAAAAACAAAATGCACTCCTAAATTGATTTTTTATGCCTTTCATTTTTTAAAATTATTTTTTGAGTCACGACAGTAAAAAAAATTTGGTACAGTAGTGTCTCTAAAAAAATATTGGTTATAATATACACAAATATCAACAGTTTGCAGTAGGATCCCGTCCTTAGGAGGTCCGTTCGCGGCCTCTGAAGGACGAGACCTGCCGGATCAGCCGTGATAAAACATGTAGTGGAGCTAACACCAACTTCACGCATGCGCCACTCGTTCCACACACTGTTTCGTATCTACAAGTTATGGTACTTGGACTACCTAGATGTTTGAGCTCGAATTGTTTTCATACTTTTTAACCAAAACTGCGCATCGCATTTGCTAATATGTATATTTTCTTAAAGAAGGCGCCTTGTGTTGAATTAAACTGACTTCTATATATTATTAAAGGCACGGTAATATTATTTACTATGGTAGAGGTCAGTGTGGCTATAGGTAATTTGGAAAAGGCAGAGCACGCGTCACGCTATCACTGTCACTCATACAGGTACCTAGCTACCCGATACGGCCGATACCGCCTTTCTTTCTTTGGTTGTTTTGGGAAAGTCTTGAAGGAATTTTAGCAATGAATTCAGGTCCTATAATTTTTGTACTTAAGTACTTCATATCCTCGATTTCGAAACCAGCTGTAGGTGTTTGCATTTTACCCTGTCGAGCACAGTAATATTATTATAAACAAACTGGGCAAGTGCGAGCCGGACTCGCGCTCTGAGGGTTCCATGCAAACTTCCCGAATGGAGTCTCGAAGATTTTTCCGAATCGATTTTTTTTTTGTGACCTAGGTAACAGCAAATTTCAGATTTTTTCCTATACCTGTGCAATAAGACCTTACTTTGTGCCTTTCAGGATTCTGGGTCAACGGGAAGTACCTTATGAATTTCGATCTTTGAGAGTATCAAAATAAACGTTTTAATGAGACATTGATTGATTTTAATTTCAACTTGATACGTCCACGCGTTCTCGAGATAAAGGGTCTTGATAGACAGACAGACAGACGGACGGACCACAAAGTGATCCTATAAGGGTTCCGTTTTTTTCCTTTGAGGTACGGAACCCTTATAAATGGAAAAGAAAAAAAAACCTGTATTTAATTGGTTACACCAATTAAATGGAACAAAAATATACATAAATAATACATATTATAAATGATTTATTTTTATTTTTTTCTTCTTTATGGTCAACGGTGATTATTTAATTTTTAATGAAAATTTAAATTGTGTGAACGTTCACTACAAATTAAGCGCTATTTAGCCCAAAAACCATGATTTTCAAACCCGTTTAAATCCATGAATGATGTATAAACATGTTATTTATTAATAACATTAGGAAAGAACCATGGTCAAAAACATATGGAGCGTGGGCTCTTCTTCTCACCCGCCCAGGGCTCCGCCACTAGTTGTAGTGTAGTTTATATTTTTATGTCACCGTTTTTTGTAGCCACATTTGCATACTACGTGCTATGCGATTACCTCCCCAACGGGGTCAGCATGGTCTATTACGCAGACGACACACTGATCCTAAGGAAGGGAGAGTCGTACCAGGCGGCGATCGAACTAGAGAAACGCAGGGTTGCAACAGCCTTGGCCCCACCGACATCATGTCATAAGGGCCGAATCGCGATGAGACGGTTGCGGACACAGCCCACCCATATAAATATGAGCGCGCTGTCACCGCAGCTGCTTCTTGACTCCTTTACAAATTTCCTCGTCCTGTCCCCATGTTGCCTTTGTCCCCATCCTGGGGCAGCATACTAACGGTCCCCCCTCACGTGGGTAAGACAAACACACAGTACGGGTTCGCTGCCTGCTTACTCCTTAGTCTGTGCCATTCGTGTTAGAACTCTTTTAGACTTGAATTGAATTTGGCCTCTGAGGCCCTGAGGTTGCAGTAGTAAACCGGTCTTCATCCAAGCGAGTAATCCCGTCCATCATCTTTCGTCGCTGTTCGTCATGGTGGGGCATCGCCACAGAATGAGATCAAAATTTTCGTCCTCATCACCGCAATAGCACACGCTAACCTCACATAACCGCATATCATACAATTTCTTCCAGAAATAGCCATGTCCAGTCAGGATCTGCGAGACTTGGTAGTCCGGCTCGACCCAAGTTGCCTTGAGCCTTGTCAGGGAGGAATCGATGAAGTTCCATCCCCTTCTCTTCCTGCTCCCATCTCCGTTGCCAATTGGCCACAGCCTCACCTGCAATAACCCTGCTCCCTATCCTGAACCGCAACGCAGAGTTGCAACAGTCGTGAAGAGTATCCAGCAGTTGGGACTCGAGGTGGCACTGCACAAGTCCGAGAGCATGTGTTTTCATGGCCCTCGGAACGGGGTCTAGTTCATAATATCGACAGTCACTACATCGATGGTCGCTGTATCGAAAACGTTCCATCGACGGGCTAATGTATCGACAGTACCCCAAATCGATGGTACGCTACATCGACAGTACCCAAGATCGTTGGTACGCTACATCGTTAGTACTCTAAAACGACGGTATGCTACATCGACAGTAAACCAAATCGATAGTACGCTGCATTGACTACCCGACCCGAGCCAGATTTAAATAAAAAACACAGAATTTTTTAAAGTCACAATTTGTTAAATCTGTAAATTGCTTAATTTTGATGGAACCCGCATTAAATTTTTGGAAAAACATAAATTCGTATTCAGTAACATTGATTGATAGTACTAATTTAAAGAATAAAACTTCCAAAATTAATAATAACAAAAACTATCCAAATCAATTATTTAAAACTATTGATTTGTTATATGTAATATTGTTATTGTTTATAATAAAAACAATTATAGAAAAATCTATATCCATACAGGAACTCTGATAAACTCTTTGTGTAAAATTAAAGATAAGTGTTACTAGCAATCACTTTAAGAAGCTCGAGTTCTGTATTCCTTTTATTAAACTTCAAATGCTTAGGTAGGTACTATTTTATTTAAGTCAATAGTGTCAAAAATATTACAATAAAATTTATAACTCGACCTATGAACGCAACTGAAGTAATGACAACACGCACACACTGACACTGACATCCCGCTTGCCGCGATAGCACTACTAACTCTTGGAAATTTGGGATAAATTGGATGTGTTTCGTAATACCAAAAATGATGAATGAAAACTTAATGTTTTTCCAATTTGTTTTCTATTATTTGTAAATTGATAATATAATCTGTGTTTCTACATTGAGAATATTGGAAGTATTGTTATTTTTAATACAGGAAAAGCCAAATGAAAACATGTCATTTACATTGTAAAAAAATGCGAATTATAATTCGTTTAAATTACGTTTTAGGCAAGTTTTAAAAAAAAAGAAAGATGTAGGAACCTAGATAAATATTGTCTATTACCGAATAACATCATAATTATGTTGGAAATATGCTCCAATTGCAAATGAGCGTAGTATTACGTTTGTATGGAAATTCATCCGTCGCCGTCCCTTAAATTGTAAATCTTTTTATTAGTACCTACAACTTTGCCATTTAACTTCATTCCATAGGACTTTGCCGGAAATCGAGATAAACTGTTTTTTACCCTTAAAAACGCACACCCATCCATTTCCCGACCTCAGATCGCCCGTAAATTATTTTTCTTTTAGTTTTTGTTTCATCCCAATATGATTTTATTTCACTTTTTACTATTTTCAACGACGCACTGGTCTATAGCGCATTGTACGGGTGCAGGGAATACAGACAAAAACAATATTTGTTGACTAACCAGTTTATTAAAAATAGAATGTCTATTACAATTAGTATTACTAATTGTATACTAATTTAAAAATAAAATAATTGAATACAATATCAAAATTGGTGGGAAAGCTACCGAAATATAACAATTTTAAACAAATATTTGTTTTTCTCGCCTAGATGCCGTTTTCTATGGCGGCCATACGAGTGTTATGTCCTGTGGACTTCTCTTCCTTAATAGAATATTAGAAGCTTTATATCTTCGTTGTTAATGAGGATTAATTTAGTGCTAAAAAGTATTTAACCATTCGAATACCGTAGTTAGAGACACAATATAAAGACAGTGAGAGAGTAAACGCCGGCTTAATGAATTAATTTAGCAAATAAATAAATTGCTTGCACATTCCCTATTTAGGCGGCAATGGTCTGGTCTCCCCCGACGCGACGCACCCCTTATACTTGCCACCCTACTCATTCCTTCACCCCGTCGCTACTGCGCATGCCCTAACCCTCGGTTAATTGCCGCGCCGCATGTCTGTCTCATAGCGCACCTCATTCATGTTCGGACTGTCGCACAGATAGGTCGCGGCAATCCGAACATAAACCCATAAAGCTTTAAACAATATATTTTACAATTGACCGAGTTGTTGTTATAATAATTAAATTTTAATTTGAATATTTGACGACAATACTATTATATTTTAGTTATACAAACATTTTAATTTCAAAAAAATAAAAAAAAAACGGACGCTTGCGTTTCAACCCAACTCAGTACCGTGCGGTTTATACCCGCATGCGGATGCGCTCCGCACGCGTAACCCCCGCAAACGTCCATTTCATATAAGTATTTATTGTAATGCGTGGATTACGCACGCGGGAGACGTTTGTTTTACATTTTGTAATTTTTTGCATGCGGAGCAAACCCGCATGATAGTAAAAACACCCTAAAAACTATCAAACTTAAAAAAGGGAAAATAGCGATAATGGCTTCGATTCAGATATAATTATAGGTATTAAAATTCTATCAAGTAAAATTATTAAAGTACCGTAGAAAGCCTTTCCTTAAAAAATACCGGCTGTTTTATTGATGGCAAATATGATTTTTATGCGTTTTAACGAAAGCGGAGAAGTGTTCGCTGCTCCACCTTCGTCAAAACTGACGCGTTGTCCGGACGTAGTGAGCTACGGCGGCATTAGCCCGACTTCCCCTCGCCCTCGCGGCTCCCGGCGCATGCGTATTCGACTCTGTACTCCATCGGTTTAGATAGTTAACAAAAGGTAAACAATCTTGATATGTATTTTTATTTAAAACTAGCCATGCCCGCGACTTCGTTCGCGTGGACTACAGGATTTTTTTACATCAGCTACCTGCCAAAAAAAGTCCCGTCAAAATCGGTCCAGCCATTTTAGAGATTAGCCCAGACAAACAGACAGACAAAATTTGTAAAAAATATTATTTTGTAGTATGTACCGTATATATATTCATATGCATGTAGTAAAAAGCGGTTATTTCAATATTACAAACAGATACTCCAATTTTATTTATATATGTATAGATGTATAGATAAAAAGAAGTTATTTCTATTCACCCCATTTTACCCGGTATAAAAGACATACAAAGATTATTTAATTTTAGTTAATTACCTAACATCGGTTTAGGTAAATACCTAATAGGCTAGTGGCCGTAAAAAATGTAATTAGTCCGTCTTTTAGATTATTCAAAAATAAGGTACAAAATACATGTACCTTATGTATTTTTTTATTTTTAAATTAAACCAAAAATGACAAAGATTAAAGTTACGTGTAACGTCACGCCATGCTACATTTTTCGCACGGGGTGACGTCACACGTAATTTTAATGGGCTATATCTTTGTTATTTTTTGTTTAATCGAAAAAAGAAAAAATACGTGTCCAATATTTTTTTAATCTAAAATACGGACTAAATAAAATGTAATTATTTTTACCCAATTATAAATTAATTTATTATCTACACTTATAAACAACTTAATAACTATAATTACAGTAAATTACAAAATAAATAAATAATAAAACCCTACGCTAAAATACACTATCTAAAATATGGCGTCAAAAAACTCTTCCACATCGCTGTCGACTGGTAATGTTCTTGTTTATAAGTGTAGATAATTAATGAATTTATAATAGTGAAAATGTAAATTTTTACCCTGGACACTACCCTATTGTAAACATTTTCAGATAATTTTGTCGCTAAAAGACGTTTAAACAAACTTAATTAAATTTTTGTAAACAATCTTATTAAGATTGTTTACAAAAATTGAAAAAGATGAGTCAATTTTTTTTTTGGAAAGGGCACTAAACTAATATCTTTCCAAAAAAAAAATTGACTCATCTTTTAGTCAAAGGTAGTTATGAGGGTTGACGAAGGCGGAGGAGTGTTCACTACTCCGCCTTCATCAAATCTGACGCGCTTGACGGATGTAGCGAACTACGGTGGTTACAGCCTGGCCTCCCCTCGCCCCTTTAGACTACCGCGCATGCGTAGACGATAGGGTCGTTTACGCATGCGCGGCAAACTAATAAAGTGGTTCAAACTTTTTTCTATAGAAGCATACATAGTCACATTTCAACTTCAAATTTTTCTATAAGGATTTCGAAGAAACTGTAAATATGAGTTTATGACTAAACAAGCAAAACATGAGATAAGAGGGATGAAGTCGCGATGACGAGACTTTAATAGGCACAGATTGTTTTGTTGTTTTAAGTGATATCTTTAATTCCAAATGTCTCGGCCACTTGGCGCTTATCAAACATTATATCTCAGAACATGTTCTTGATTTATTGAGTGTCGTCAACTCAAATGTATACGTATTTCATTAGGTCTGGCTAAATTGTAGATACAAGTTATAGTGATTATTTAGGTGACTTTGCTAGCTTCTACAGAACATTCAAACCCCTTGACCTCACCGAATAAGCAAAATATATTTTCAAAGTCAAAGTCAAAGCCATTTATTTCCATTAAATGCGGTACAGGAGATGATAACTTAATATACTAGTGCAGACACATTTTGCCATGAGTTGGCATGCAAATATTAAAATACGTTAGGTGATGCTCATAGTAAGCAAAACTACAATATTTGACACGAAATTTCCTTTTAAGAAAAATATTAAACCTAATGGACAGTAAACCAATATTATGTTTATAAACTATCACAAAATTAAATAACAGACTTTAAAATAAAACACATAACACAACAATTTAAATTAGACCCAATTTGGCTTAATAACAACATAAAAATGCAGTGGGTCCTGCAACAGCAAAACAGTACCAAAACGATCTACAACACTTTGGACATTGATATGTAATAGATTTGTAATACACATTTTGGACATCGATATTTATATTGATATAATAGATTTAAACAGACTATGTATATTAAAAAAGCATGCGACAAATCGCCTTCTTCTACATTAATTACACTAGATTCTCTAAAAAAGGACCAGCTGTTACATGACTTTGACTTTTGATCGACTTTGGCGTGGTTTTTTTCGGTTTTGGTTCAGTTGGAAGGCGCCACTCCGAATTTTGTTGACTTTGCATGTCAAACTCGTAAAACCACGTCTCGTCGGCAGTAACAATGCGTTCCATGAATGTTGGGTCGGAATTGACTCGTTCTAGCATGTCCTCAGCGATTCTTATGCGATGGAGTTTTTGGAGAAAATTCAGGTCTTCTGGGACTAGCCGAGTGGCAACATGTTTCATACCCAAATGATTAGTTATAAAAAACTTTTTACAAAAAAAAAATATAACCGACTTCAATGTTAAAAAACACTGAAAAGTATAAAATAATTTTAAATTCGGATGTCGGTGTTTCTATAATAGTTTTGTCTCTTTGTTATTTAACACCGACTTCCGAAATTAAAGTTATTTTATACTTTTCAGTGTTTTTTAACATTGAAGTCGGTTATATTTTTTTTTGTAAAAAGTTTTTTATTGTATTATCGTAGTCGCATAACTTTCGTTGGCCATTTCTGGTCTTCTTCACCAGTTCCACTTCATCAAATATCATTTTTTAACTGTATTTACAGTTTAATTTTAAGTCTTTGATGAAAATACCAAAAGAACTAGGTAGGTATATGGTTGCCTATAATATTTGAGGAGTTCCCTCAATTTCGCCAAAATTCCGTCATCAGATTCCGACTTGGTGACTATGGAACCATTTGGGAAGTATACCCTTTCCAACAAAAAAAGAATTTTTCAAATCGATTGGCAAGCGACGAAGTTATGCGCGAACTTACATAAAAAAAAAACATCCGAATTGAGAACCTCCTCCTTTTTTAGAAGTCGGTTAAAAAGACAGTGCATAATTTTATGCAAATAGGTATATTATACATTGAAATATGCAATCAATATCATCTTACTGCATTTACGAAAGTATTTTATTTTATGATTTATTTAATAAACTAGGCGCTACTACCATGATACCTAAAAACGGAAAATCTATTTTGAAGTCTGATATCGAATAAATATCCGTTTGTACTCAAAGCCCAAAAATGCCCATGCCTACGACTGATCATAGAGTAGAAAGAAGAAATCTAAGTCAGTGTCAACACAAATTAAAAAAAATACGTTAGAAAAAACCAGGTATATTGTCTGTGCGATAAAAGAACCGTCGTGGCGTAAAGTGAAAACAACATTAAAGATTTTAAGTAGGTAGCAACCCACCCCAGCCATCCGTCAAATGCCAAACGCCATATCATGTTGACAGAGGGTTTGTTTATTATGTTATTTTATTGTGATTTTTAATTGAAATCTTCAGAAATGTGTTAAAAAATTTCACTGAGCTGCAGGGGAACTAATATTTAATATATTACAGTTTTGCCAAAGATAACAAATCGCAAATCACACCATTATTGAACAAAACAGAGTCACGAACTTGGGAAACATTGGTATGCTGTGTTTTTGGTACGTAACACTTTTATTTTAATGTTTTTAGACTTCTTAGGTGAACTCCTGTCCCTGTTATCTCCAAATATATATAAATTTAACGGAAATTCATTTAAACATGACGATATTTGTTTATTTTGTTTTGGTCAATATTTTCGATGGCTAGTATAAAGAGTACTGATACTTTAAATTTATAAAGAAATATTCTAAGTTAGTCAAAATGCATTATTTTGACTAACTTAGAATATTTCTTTTCAGGCTTGCGTAAGAATACAGTAACTAAAATAAAAAGGAGCAAGTGCGAGTCGGACTCGTGCACTGAAGATTCTGTACAAATTTACCTATGAAATCAATTCCCGAATTGAGTTAGAAAGTTTTTTCGAATTGCAAACAATTTTTTTTTTGTGGCATATCTACAAAACAATTTTCAGATTTTTCCCTGTACTTGTTCTATGAGACCTTGATTTATGCCAAATTTCAGGATTCTAGGTCAACGAGATTCACCCTATGAACTTTCATTCCCTTGAGTATCGAAATATATGTTTTTTTGCGACATAAACGTATCTTTTTTTTTCGTTAACTCGGAAGTCTGATTTTTTCACAATTTCAAAAGACCGCAGACTTGAGTGTATGGTTTTAATTTTAACTCGATACCTCCAAGCGTTCTTGAGTTAAAGGGTCTTAACAGATAAACAGACGGACAACAAAGTGATCTCAAGGATCTTATATACGAGATGGCCCCTTACAGGCTAAATAGATTTTTTACGAAGCAACATTACAAATTCTGAACTGTACTTTATTTTCATAGTCATTAAGTTCATATTTTTCATTGATTAGCAAAAGGGAAAAATGTACTGAGGAAGACAACGAGAAAGTGGTCCCATTTTTACCTTTATATTTAACTAGGGTAACCATAAACTTGCTGTTAGCTGCAATATTCCATATACTGATAATAGACCGATCCCAGTCAAAGTGATAGAACTATTTTCGTTGGAACAGGGTTAGTGGTCGTTGGTGGAACCTACCTCGATAGGCAGTACAGCAGTTTCTTCACGCTATTTTCCTTTACCGGTTCGTGTTTGCATTTAAATGTTCATCATCATTACAATCGAAAGACGTCCACTGTTCGACATATGCCTCCCCCAGGTGTCGCCACAATTAACGGTTTGTTACTCATTACGCAAAAACTTATAAACGGATGAATTTAATGATAAACGTTGCAATGACATGGCTTATAACCTATATTTTTGCTAAGTTTCATCACGTGAGCAAGTTCAATAAATAGGCTACTGTACTAATATTATAAATGCGAAAGTTTATGAAGATGGATGGAGGTACTCGTATGTATGGATGTGTCGCGTAAAAACTACCAGACAGATGATTTTAATCATAAACATTGCAATAATATGGCACATAAATAAGCTATAACTTTGCAGTTTCATTAGGTGAGCAAAAGCAATAGGATAATTTTTATTATAAGGTGAAGCCGCTGGAAGAAGCTAGCCTAACATAGTTTCAAAATATCAAGATTTAACAGTCGCACTATAATGACGTCACAATGTTGCTTACATAACAAAAACGATATTTATCTACAGCAGCGCCCTCAAATCCCACGATGGTTTACTTTCCGCACAGACTCTACAAGTTTCTTGAATAAACTGTTTAGGCAGGGCGTAAACATGGACACTTTTGTGTCAAATAAAAGCTACCGGTGAATATTTTTGATTTCTATAGAACCAATATGTTCTTTGACTTGTAGCTTTGTTAGTGCGGAAAGTGAGTCTTTGCATCGTACTTTGCATGACAACATCTCCTCTGTTTTTTCTAACTATCCTAACAATTTTCATACAAGGTGCAGTTTTAAAACTGCACAATATTTCAGGAGGTTGTAATAAAACTCATAAATAATCATGTAAAAAAAACGATACCTGGTCAATAATCAGTAATACTTGTTATTTCATTTTTTAATTACACTAAACTAAATCGATTGATCGATGGCCGCGGGGGCGTGGCTAGGGTGTGGCGTGCGGGATGATGATTGGATGATACATTATTTAAGAAACTATCGTTGCGAGTTAGTGTGTGTGAAAACGCCCTTTATTGTTCCGTGTTTGTGTGTGTGAAAAAAAGCGCGGTTATAAAAAAAAAAAAAATTACCTACTTATTTTATTATTGATTCGGGTCGAGAATCACTAACATAATTACCTCCTGAAATATTTTGCAGCTTCAAAACGACACCTTGTATAGCTCACATTAATGCACAGAGTGTTCCTGGTCACTACTCCGATCTTCTGGCATCCTTTAGCAGCGTTCATCTTGATGCACTTCTAATTTCAGAGTCCTTTCTCAAGCCTTCACTCCTTTCTACGCACTATTCACTCCCTGGTTATGTTCTGGTCAGAAATGACAGAAATGGTAAGGGAGGTGGTGGTGTCGCTATGTATATACGTGCTGACCTACCCCACAAAATTGTTAGTGCTTCACCATCTCAGTACACTGGGTCGGCTGAATTCTTATTTTTGGAAATAACCTTAAATTATTCTAAAATTTTACTTGCGGTATTTTATTCCCCTAATTTACACATCAACTATTTTGATTCTTTAGAATCTACCCTTAATAATCTGTGTCCATTGTACGAACACGTCAATTTAATAGGTGATTTTAATACTTGCCTGCTCAAAGATGACTCTCGTTCACGCAAACTCTGTTCTCTCTTATCCTCCTTTAACCTTGAAATTATTTCTCTTTCTGCAACTCATAACTCTCCAAATTGCACGCCCTCTCTCCTGGACTTAATGATCGTGTCTTCACCTCATAATGTTGCTGAGTTTGGGCAGCTTTCTGCAACCTTTTCCTATCATGACCTCATCTATCTATCCTATCGTATCCGACCTCCCAAACGTAAACCTCGCTTCTGCTAACTCCGTAATTTTAACGGAATAGATGTTGAGGCGTTGACGTGTGATGCTTGTGATGTTGATTGGACTTCTGTCATTGAAAGCACCAGTGTCGATGATAAAGTGACCTGCTTCAATACCAAACTGCTGGGTCTCTATGACAAACATGCGCCACGTCGGCGAGTTAAGGTCAAGCATGATCCTGCTCCGTGGATGACTGCTGAAATTAAGAGCGCTATTGTTTGTAAGGACAAAGCGAAGAGTAGGTACAGACGTAGGCCTATGGAGCAGAATCTCGCTCACTTTAAAAATCTGCGTAACCAATGCAATCGTCTGTGTCGTGATGCAAAGAGACGCTATTTCCACGATTCTCTTGTAGATCGCAAATCCTCTGATGTCTGGAAATTTTTAAAGACAGTCGGTATCGGCAAATCTCCTTCACATTCTTGTAATGATTTAGACTTGAACGCTTTAAATAAACATTTTTCTCCTCCCCCTGTCTCCCTTAATCCAAGTGTTAAAGCTTCCACTTTGCTTAAGCTGTCTAAAATGTCGTTACCGAATTGTCTAATTTTCAATCTTAGTCCTGTCTCCGAAGACGATGTTAAAAAATCTCTTCTTGCTATCTCCTCCTCTGCTGTTGGCCATGATAATCTGTGTTCGAGAATGATAATTCCTATTCTCCCTCAACTGCTTCCCATTCTCACTCACATTGTTAATTTTTCCTTATTTTCTGGCACATTTCCTTCAGTCTGGAAACAGGCTTATATAATACCGCTTCCTAAGATACACAATCCCTCATCCTTATCTCACTTCAGACCCATCTCCATTTTGCCTTTCCTGTCTAAAGCTCTCGAACACATTGTTCATGGCCAAATCACCAGGTACCTATCGACAAACTCTATTATTTCCCCTTACCAATCAGGCTTCCGCTCTGGTCATAGCACTGTTACTGCGCTTTTGAAAGTCCCTGACGATATCCGCTGTGCTATGGACAACAAATCTCTCACTTTACTTGTTTTGCTTGACTTCAGTTGTGCGTTGAATTCAGTGGATTTCGAAATACTTGGCGTTCTTAACTTTATTAACTTCTCTTCCTCAGTGTTAGCCTGGTTTGACTCTTATCTTCGGGGTCGCTCACAGTGTGTCCACCTCGAAGAGACTTTCTCTGATTGGTGTGATCTCATTGCTGGTATACCTCAGGGTGGCCTTCTCTCTCCTCTTTTCTTTACTATCTTCATAAATACTGTTACTAAAGTTATCACTTCCAACTTCCATCTTTACGCAGACGATTTGCAGCTGTATCGTCATTTCCTATTGACTGATGCAGACTCAGCGATTAAAGCCATGAATCGTGACCTGGAGAGTATTAATCAGAGGGCTAAGTCTTACGGCTTACAGGTTAATCCTCTCAATTTCGCAAGGATCTCAAGTGGCTCCCTATCCGTCTTCGTAGGAACACTCGGGTATTATGTCTCCTTTACAACATCCTTTTCAACCCTGCGTACCCTGACTACCTGCGTGATCGTTTTTCGTTCACTCGACCTGCCGACGCCCCATGCAGATCACACCTTAAATACCATCTTAATTTTCCATCCCATAATACTCATTTCTATTCCAACTCCTTCTCTTTTCATGCAGCGCGACTGTGGAACTCACTTCCAGCTAACATCCGTGACGCTAAAAATATATCTATCTTCAAAAAGCTAGTCAGAGATCATTACCTCTCAACCATCTCGTAAAGTTATTTTTTATAGATATATATTTACTTATAATTTAATTTATGTATTGTATCTATTTTTTGTGTTTCAATAACTGGTTTTTTTAATATTTATATATGTATTATAATACGGCGATTTCAACTTACCCAACATAAAATGGCCTCTCCAAAAAATTAATGGTTATGATAAGTTAAATAATTCTTTTATAAGTATGTACACCAATAGCAACCTTAACCAACTGGTTACTCAAATCACCAGAAGACGCAACCAAGAAGAATCCCTGCTAGATCTTGTATTATACAATGATGATACACTTATCTGTGATATTGAGTACCATCCTCCCATAGGAAAAAGTGATCACATAGTAATTACAGCTACTGTACAGGTCATTCATACCTGTAGTAATAACAAAAACAAGAGAAACCCAAAGCAATACGCTTTTCACAAGGTGGACTACAAGGAAATCACCAAACACTTGAGTAAGAATCTAACTATTAATGAAAACTCCGTTAATGGCATGTGGCTATCTTTTAAAAACCAAATTCATTCGACAATAGAACAGATTGTACCCAAAAAGGTTATTAATAAAAGGTTACACACCAATAAGCCCTGGATAAACAAAGAAATTCTTGATCTTATTGTAAAGAAAAAGAAATTGTGGATAAATTATAGAATTAATCCGAATGAAAACGCATATAACAGATATAGAAGAATAAATAACAATATCATTAAAATAACCCGATATAGAAGATCAATATTCGAATCCACTGTCATAGATACTGGTGCTAAAGCTTTTTATGGCTATATAAGGAAGCAGCTGAACTCTAAAGTTTGTATCCCTAATATTATTAAAAACAATTCTAACCAACTCGTTATGAATCCAGACCAGATTGCTGAATCCTTTGCAGATCAATTTGAACTGAGTTTTGTTGAGGAACCCGATGGATCATTACCAACCATTAATGCGGCCAGAGTAGCAAACTCAATTGAGGAATTTGACATCACAGGCGATATGGTGCAAAGCGCATTGTCGAGTTTTGATGATGGTACGGCCACTGGTTCAGACAATATACCGTCCATATTATTGAAGAATTGCTCTCAGGCATTGACCGCAAGCTTAGCGCAGATTATGAACCGATCATTGGAAGAAGGTGTAGTGCCTGTTGACTGGAAAATAGCAAATGTAGTACCGATCTACAAGAAAGGGAATAAATTACTACCAGTTAACTATAGACCCATTAGCCTGACCAGCGGACTATGCAAAACTATGGAAAAAATTATTGCAAATAAAATAAGAGAATTCCTATCGCAAGAGCAAGTCATCATAGAGGAGCAGCATGGATTTGTCCCAAGACGATCAGTCACAACTAATTTACTTGAATGCGTTCACGAATGGGCAAAGAACCATGATAAAGGGCATCCCACGGATGTAATATATCTGGATTACGAAAAAGCATTTGATCGTGTTCCTTTGCGCCGTCTAATCCATAAACTCGAACATTTAGGCATTCGCGGTAGTCTGTTGGCCTGGATCAGTGACTTTCTTACTAAGAGAACATTCCGTGTGCGTATTGGTGACGTTCTTTCTACAGCCCGTACTGTGCTCAGCGGTGTTCCACAAGGATCGGTGCTTGGCCCGCTGCTATTCATCCTATACTTGACAGACCTCAAAAATACGCTTCGCTTGCCTTTTACGCTATTTGCAGATGATACAAAGTTTTTTGGAAATCCCCAGATTCAATGGCAAGAAATACAAACTGACCTAAATGCTATATACGAATGGACCCAAGACTGGTTACTAACTTTGAATGTAGACAAATGTACCGTCTTACACTTGGGAAAAAACAATCCTCGAAGAAGTTATCATCTGGGACTTCAAAAACTCTCAGCTGTCGGGTCACAAAAGGATTTGGGTGTTATTATGTCTAGCGACCTAAAATGGGAAATGCATATATCTAATGTCGTCAAGAGAGCAAATTCGAAACTCTATATTATTCGCAAAGCATTTAAATGTTTGACACCTAAAACGTTTGTTACACTGTACAAAACCTACATAAGACCTCTCTTGGAGTATGCTAATGTTATTTGGGACCCATATTTTAAGAAAGACATTACCCTAATCGAAAATGTACAGAGAAGGGCAACAAAAATGGTCCGTGCCATTCGCAATCTATCTTACGAAGAGCGCCTTAAGGAACTTGACCTTATCACACTGGAACAACGTAGACAAAGGGGTAGGCTTATTGAGACTTATAAAATACTCACAGAATACTACCATGTGCCCAGTCTTCAAAACCTTTACACACTGAATGCCAACAAACATTTACGAGGACATTCCTCCAAGTTATGGGGAACTGCATCCAAAAAAAAGCCTTTGAAACAATTTCTACCAAACCGAGTTGTAACAGCATGGAACAGGCTCCCGGAAAGTGTTGTGAAAGCCCCCACATTGAACTGCTTTAAAAATCGGTTGGACAGACTAAACATCTTCAAACTATATGAAACACACGCATCGGCTAATAGCTGCTAGTGTGTCTTACTAAATAATAATAATAATTATATAAGTTAATTTAGATATGTAATATAGTATGTTCTTAATTATCTGACTCATTTGTATACACTGTGTCTACATCTCTCATCCAACTCTCCTGTCGCAGGTCTGCTGGAAGAAATTTCATTTGAAATAAGCAGTACCTTTGTACTCTTTTATCCATTTCAATGAAGTGTCAGTGGTTGATCATTGGAAAGTCATAATGATGCCATTACATTAGTAGATTACCAAACTTACTCAAAATCAATAATTATGAAATCAATGATAGACCATTCTGACACTATTGTAATAGCAGACTTGGGGCCCAGATAATTTACAATGAAATCAGAAATCAGAAACGTTTATTTCAAATAGACCAGTTACAGGCACTTTTGAATTGTCAAAATGTCGGTCAGTCAAACAAGTGAAGCTAAGTTGCTTTGCTAAATGCCTTTATCTAAATAGTTGCAGCAACAAAAATCATTATCTTTAAACGTAGCAGTAGTTGACGTAGTTCGAGTTGGTTCTATAAACACATTTGATAAATTAAATGATTTGAAAAGATTTAATAATCTACTGCTATCTGAATTATTTTATATTTTATTTTGAAAAAAATATATGTGATAGGAAAAACGGTTAATGTTTATGGCAGAAAGACCTAAGAGATGGTAAAATATCCTCATGTACCATTTCCAGCTTTTCATTCTTATCTTGTACCTTCCTATTCAATTTGTTCGAATAAATGAAATCTTTCAATCATTCAATATGGTGGATCGGTCCCTACCATAGCCCAGGTTAGTTTCTACTGTTCCTAGTACAGAAGTAACCCGTTTTGAGCTGCGCCTAAACAATTGAAACACAATCCGGAACAACTTTGGACAAAATTACGACGCGATGACAATTCTTGTTTAGCAAATTCTTTACAATTCCATATTTTATGGCTATTGTTCGAACAAAAGGAACATTCAGACGGTTTACTCTGATGAACATGATGTGACTTGGTTGTATTGCTTTTAACGACTTTTGGACTCTTTCAAATTCTGTAAAAAATTATAAGTCTGTAGCAGAAAGTTTAATCTAATAACGAATTTGAATTCCAAAAGAAAAAATCTATACTAAGAAGTGTTTATGAAAAGTAGGTATGTCACCATCATTTATGGTTTAGAAATTACTACCGTGAGCTGAAAGGGCAACGCTACGGGCGCCAGTACCGGCGTCCCGTAAAGAGCCATCAACCGAACAATGCCCGCGTTGAATATCCAGCAGGAGGCATCTGGACCTCCTAGATTGGGCAGAAGCCGCTTGAGAGCAATCCCAGTCCAATCCAGTTTCTCGTCGGAAGTGCTCCTCGAAATTCTACGTTACTACATTGTCGGCTCGACGCCGATGTGAACCCCTCGTACCGTTCTGAGAAATTCTGAGGACCAACAAAACACGTGACCTTGGACTTGTGCTGGGCTATCTTGAGTCCGAATTGCTGGATCCTGTCGTCATCTGTCTCGACTTGGTACGACTGTCTCTGCGCTAGAAACAGCGTGTTGACTGCGTAACAGACACGCTGACCCCGTCAGGGAGGTCGCCGCGCAACACAAAAGACTTCCTGAGTGAACGGTCTCTCCGAGTTGTTGTCGACGGATGCTCATCAGAGCCCATGACGACTAATGCCGGAGTTCCTCAGGGGTCTGTTCTCTCTGCAACTCTCTTTCTGTTGCATATCAACGATCTACTGGTGCCCGGTATCTATGGGTATGCAAGTGATAGCACAGTTGTAGAAAGATACCTGCCCAGTGCTGGGGCTGGTAAGGAGCTAATCCGGTCCGAAAGAGAGGCTATGGTAGAGGGAACGAATATCTCACTTTAGGCAGTCTCCAAGTGGGGTGAAGCCAATCTGGTGGGATTCAACGCCGCCAAAACACAGGCGTGTCTGTTCACCGCCAAAAGGAGCCCGTGCACCTTGACTCCTACTTTTCAGAATTTATCCCTGGAGTACACCGACCGCCTTCAGCTCTTGGGGGTTGAAATTCCCTCAGACCTTAACTTTGGGCGGTTCATTGAGTCCAAAGCCAAGGTAGCTGCTGGTAAACTAGGCGTTCTTGCAAAGGTCCGGCGGTACTTCACACCGGGACAGCTTTTAATGTTATACAAAGCACAGGTCCGTTCGTGTGTGGAGTACTGCTGTCACATATGGGCTGGTGCTGCAAAATGCCACCTGGCAGCTTTGGACTCGGTGGAAAGGCGTGCAAAGAGGCTAATTGGTGATCCAGATAAAGATTTAAGTCCAACCTTCAAAGCCTTGAGCACAGGCGTAGGGTAGCCAGCCTTTCGGTGTTTTACAGGATGCATTTTGGAGAGTGTGCGCAGGAATTGCATGACTTAATTCCGCCATCGCAATTCTACCATCGGACAACCCGACGTACGGCGAATATTCACCCTTACATTGTTGAAACCTCTACGGTCCGGACTAAGCGTTTCGCCTCGTCGTTTATACATCGTACGTCGAAGGACTGGAACAGTTTGCCTGCTGCGGTCTTCCCGTCCGATTATAATTTAGGTGTCTTCAAGGCTAGAGTGAATAGGCTCTTAATAAACTAGTGCGCCTCACCATCAAAGATTGCATCGCTGCTTACCATCAGGTGGGATCGCGGTCAAGCACTAGTTTATATCAATATGAAAAAAAAAACACTAAGTCGTACCCGATGTTCCACAAGGGTGGTCCTAGTACCGATCCCTGAGGAATCTTGCATGATATCTCTCGCCATTTCCACTCTCCCTGGTACCTTTAATGCTACTCAGGTTAAGTTCGATTTTATGTTTCGAACTCTTTCTATCTACATGCATGTGTGACCAGTAGCCTGATTCACGTAAAATCAAACAAGCCAATTATCGTTGAACTTTTATAGTCGTTTGATCGAAGTCCTATCCAAAAGCGGTATTCACGATCTATCCACTTATTTCCAGTTACATTAATAAGTATTCTACCAGGATAATTTAATACAGATTTTTTTTTTAATTGACGACTTTCAAACGACTTTAAAATCGGTGTCGTTCAAACTCGATTGATGGATGTGAATACGGAAATGGTCTAAACGACTAAATCGCTACGATATCGTTACGGTTTTCCTTACGTGAATCGGGCTATAGATTTCACTAAAACTGATCACATCGTTTTAAACGTTAAAGTTTGATATGTCCATCTGTTTGGCCATATCCTTAATGTAAGATTTCTATGTAGGTATCAAAATTCTTATTCTTCACTAAAATAATTATTGTACTCCAAATATTAATGGACTTTTTAAAATTATTAAAGGACTTGGGGCACCCTGACTCGAACAGGTTAGGTTTGAAAGAGATGGCAAGTTCTATCAAACGAGTGAAGACAGTAAACCCCGCCATCTTCGTAATTATTTTTTTTTAAACTCCTAGAAGTGCATATTTAGTATTTTTGTGCCCTGCGCAAGAAGGATGGTGGCATTCGTCCCATCGCCGTCGGGTGCACCTATAGGCGTATGGCAGCCAAAATTTGTTGTAAATTATACAGCCAAACACTGACAAACAAATTCCAGCCCCTGCAGCTTGGCTTTGGTTCAAGAGGGGGCTGTGAGGCTGCCGTACATGCCCTCACAACCTTCCTAAATTCTGATAAGGGTAAGGTCATCCTCAAGGTTGACGTTAAAAACGCCTTTAATTCTGTAAACAGGGACACTTTGTTGGCTGAAGCAAAAAAAGAACTTCCAGAAATTTTCGGCTTTTTGTGGCAATGCTATAGGCATCCATCTAAATTATTGTACAAAAACAAGGTTTTGGAATCTGCAGTTGGATGCCAACAAGGTGACCCTCTCGGGCCAGTCATTTTCAGTTTGGCTATCCATCCAATCATCCAACAACTAAATTCGAAATTTAACCTATGGTATTTGGATGATGGAACCCTGGGAGGTGAGGTAGATACTGTTTTGAAAGATTTCCAATTCCTAAAAGACCAATTTCGATCCATCGGCCTTGATCTAAATCATTCAAAATGCGAAATTTTTGTTCCTGACAGTACTGACAGACAATCGACTCTACAGAAATTTTATTCAATAGCTCCCGAAATCAAAATTATAGATAAAAGTACACTGCACCTCCTAGGTTCTCCAATTTTGGAAGACAGTTTTTCTTTATTCATTGACGACAAAATTGAACGTTTTAAAAACATTTCGGAAAGACTTTCTAAAATTAACCTACATTCGGCCTTCACCCTCATACGGTATTGTTGTTTTGCACCAAATTTCATGTATTTTCTCCGCTCTTCCCCTTTATGGAAGCAGCCAAATCTCTTGGACAAAATTGATCAGATAATTCGGTATACTCTGACTTCCATTTTAAATGTGGCCCTGGATGACCGAGCGTGGCTACAAGCCACGCTACCCATTCGTTTTGGTGGGCTCGGCATCCGCAAAATTTCTAGTGTAAGCCTACCGGCGTTCCTGTCTTCGGTCCACAGCACTCAACAGTTGACCAAAAGAATTTTGACTCCATCACTGGTTAGCTGTGAGGTGCCGTGCTTGGCCGATGCAGTAAGCGCCTGGAAAATCACTTGCCCGGACAAGGCGTTGCCCGAAAATCCATCTTCCCAGAGACAGTGGGATGAGCCGCTCTGCAGGTTGGTACGGAATAATCTCATTAATACGTCCACCAATACTGCTGAGCGCGCTCGCCTACTGGCTGTGGGTGAATGGGAGTCGGGCCTTTGGCTACAGGCTTTACCGTCACCTAACATAGGTACTTTGTTAAGTGACACCACCTTCCGGATCGCTACATGCCTGCGTCTAGGTGCTCCTAGTGGAGCTCCACATCGATGTCAGTGTGGCGAAGCAGTCGACCGCCTCGGACACCATGGCCTATCTTGCAGCAGAAGCGCTGGTCGGATAGCACGGCATGCCAGTATTAATGACATCATCCGTCGAGCTCTTGTCATCGCCGGGGTGCCAGCTGTTTTAGAGCCAAATGGCTTGGCACGTGACGATGGGAAGAGGCCAGATGGGATGACTATAATGCCTTGGAAATTGGGTAGGCCTTTGGTGTGGGATGCAACATGTGTCGACACCCTTGCGCCATCCCATCTTCTGAGTACGGCGGGCTGTGCTGGGGCGGCTGCTGCAGGTGCAGAAAACCTCAAACGGCGTAAATATAATAACCTCATTGGAAGTTATGTGTTTGAGCCGTTTGGGGTTGAAACTCTAGGGCCATGGGGTCCGAGCGCTCATCGAGTTGTCCGGGATATCAGCAAACAGTTGGTCGACTCTTCGCGTGACCAGAGGGCTGGACTCTTCTTCAGTCAACGAATCAGCATTGCCATCCAGCGTGGCAATGCTGCCAGCGTTCTGGGCACTTTTCCCACTGACATCGATGTGGACGAATTTTTTGATGCCCTGTGAGTTTTCCCCATTTTTCAGCCTTTTTTACTCGTTTGTACATATTATTATTTTAAGTTTGTATATATATACCTAGTGATTATTTATTATTAATTTATGTAAATAATATTAAATATTGCACAGTACAATAAATAGTATTTTTGATGGATTAAAAGCATAATATAGTAGATAGAAATACAATTGAGCGACAGTGGACTCTACCGGTGGATAACGTAACTATTTTACAATATGGTCAGCCATTTTTGACAATATCATGAAATAATCATGCGATTATCTCAAATAGCACCATTTCATGTAATGACCGGTCGCATCATGAACTATGAAGTGATCAATTCTGGGATGACTGACTGACTTTATCAACGCATGACTAAAAGTATCAGGACTACGTGCACATTCCTTTTATGACTTCGGTGAGAATTAAGAGAGTATTTTTCAAACTACACCCCCTGACAGGATGTCTGAAATACAAATGATGGGGTCTAAAGTTTGTATGAGGAAACCTACTTTCACGCAAGCGAAGAAACCTACTTTCACGCAAGCGAAGCCGTCGGCAGAAGCTAGTTTGTTATAATAGGATAAGCAGCGTTCTCCTTAACTCATTCGGAATAGTACTTTCGGGACATTAAACACCAGAAGATAAATGAAACACCAATTTACTTACAGCTAAGATTATAATATATTGTTCAAATGATTAAATAAATGATATATGAGTTTTATTCTACTGGTTACATCGTACTTACTGGATTTTATTAAAGAATTAACTTTATCTGTCAAATGTCGGGATGGGCATCGTTTATAATAATATGTCAACCTTGATTTGAAGACGAATGCTTATTTACTCAGTTTTTCAATATTTTTCAATACACTTGCTCATAAAGTGACTTATTGCACTGCACTTAGGTATATAATGGCACTTGTTGCCAAAATAAGACATTTTGATTACCATTACGCACTAGTGCTATAATGTAGTTAAAACCTTTTTGTTCAATCTCTGCCCCGCAATAATTTTATTACATTTATCGTATCAGGATGGACGCACTTCGTACTTCACGAGGAAAAGAAAAAAAAAATGGGTGCACATATGAAAACAGATTTTTACCGCCACAAAAGTTTACTAGTTTTACAGTTATTTTCGTCACAAGTGTATTGGAAAACGTCATATGATACACGTGAGTAATTAATGATTACCGTTCTCGGCTCTCTTAAGACCCTCGCCATGGTTCGGGTCTAAATACCGCCTCGACGGTAATCACTGACATTACACACTTATATCATAATGTACTATTAAGAAGGGGGAAATAAACAAACTGTTATACAATTTGTGGTCAGATTACAAGCATTAGATATTATCATTTTGACAGATAAAATTATCATAATACTGCTGTTACATAGTCTGCAATGCCAATAAGATCTATGAATTGTAATAAAGTGTTTTAATTAGTTGATGGATAAAGTGTGAAATGTTTTGTTTATAGGATGACTTTTAATCTATAGCTCGACTCTCTGGGTGTGAAAATAACCTATCGCATGAGTAAAAAAAAATTTAGAATAGAATCTATTTTTTTCAATGAACCGAACATAAGTTGTATCGAAAGGCCTGACTAATTTTTCGTATTACACAGCTGGTCCTATTGTAACGTACCTACACTTATATTCATTCGGTGAGTGCTGTCACTCCGAAAGATTGCATGTTAATTAAAAGTCATCCTGTACATAGTCGGAGCGATTGTTATGGTTATACAATGAGAAGACGACGTTATAAATTCCTATACAACAAAAAAAAAAACTGTTTAAACTTAACAGTTGAACAAGTTTTCCTAAGGAAATAAACATTATTTCATAAAAATCTTTTTTTTTTTCGGTGGGTAAAAATCATCCAGATTACATCTCCCGCCTTTGGGTGGAGCGGGATATAGTGTCAGACTTTTACTGACTACAAAACCGACCCCGTTCCTTCGTTGCCTTTCATACCGGGGCCGAGCATTCATTTCAGAAGCAGGCCCTTGGCCCCAGAAGCTTTCGATCCTGCTGGACCCCTATGGTTGCTGACAACTCATTAAGGCATGCGGGAACAGTAGGCGCCGTTGACGACTTGGGCTCGGTCCGGACGGTTGGACGGCGAGCTACCCACTGCTTGTCGTCAGCAAACCTGCTTCTACGATGGCCGGAAATCGGGATCGGAATCGGAGTCGGTCAAAATGTGTTTCTCGCGCCGGGCCCTGGTGGTCCGGAGCGAGAAGGAATGGCAGGCGGTGGCCTCCTTCTGCGAAGCAACCCCGATTTCCAGTTACCGTAGGCCTGGGCTTGCGGACAGCGAGTTATGCGTAGTTAACCGTCAGGCCGTACGGAGTGAGCCCAAATCATCGACGGCGCGTAGAGTTCCAAGCGCGCCTCAAAGAGATGTCAGCAAAAGTGTAAAGGCCCAGCAGGGTCGAAGCATACTGTTGCCATGGATTCGGTTTTTGAAAGGAAACTCCGGGTTTTTCTGGAACGCAAGACGAAAAAGGAACATAGGAATGGATTATAGTCAGTAAAAGTCTGAGACGTGGGAGGGCTCTTCACGTTCCGCCTAAGAGCGAGAGAAGTCATTCGATGATTACCAACCTAAAAAACTAAGACAAACGATTCCCTTTCAATTGTTCAGTCACTGGGGCTACAGTGCGTTTCACTTAAGGCCCAAGCGCCCAAAAAGTGCCATAAAGCAGTGACTTTCTGAAGCCTACTCCTCGGTAACGGCCAGGTTAATAGGTTTGAAAAAAAATATATGTTTATTATAGATTCATGAACAACATTATCAACCTTTGATTTTTTCGTGCTATTAATACTTTTGTCAAAAAAAAAAAAATATTTAGCAATTTCGCAACTTTTCCCTACTCCTTCGAAACGGCTTGGATCTTTAGAAACATTTTTACACATAAAAATTGGTGGTTAAATATTCTTCAAAGTGAACATCTACTATATAAAAATAAGTCGGGTTTTCCTTCCTGACGCTATAACTCCAGAACGCACGAACCGATTCCACGGTTTCCACGGTTTTGCATTCGTTGGAAAGGTCTCGGTCTCCGTGAGGTTTATTAGAGTAGAGTAGGGTAGAGTAGGGTAGAGTAGGGTAGAGTAGGGTAGAGTAGGGTAGAGTAGGGTAGAGTAGGGTAGAGTAGGGTAGAGAAGAGTAGAGTAGGGTAGGGTAGGGTAGGGTAGAGTAGGGTAGAGTTGGGTAGAGTAGGGTAGAGTAGAGTAGAGTAGGGTAGGGTAGAGTAGGGTAGAGTAGGGTAGAGTAGGGTAGGGTAGGGTAGAGTAGGGTAGAGTAGGGTAGAGTAGAGTAGAGTAGAGTAGGGTAGGGTAGAGTAGGGTAGAGTAGGGTAGAGTAGGGTAGAGTAGAGTAGGGTAGGGTAGAGTAGGGTAGAGTAGGGTAGAGTAGGGTAGGGTAGAGTAGGGTATAGTAGGCTGAAGTAGGCAAGAGCGGGAGCGAAGCCGCGCGGGCAAAAGCTAGTTGCGTATGTAAATCAATCAATATTTCGCAAAGAAAATGAATTTAAAGGTCAGCCGCGCGCTTTCCGGGCGCTGTTGGCCGCAAATACATGCACAGATTTGCGTACTGCCGCCTAGGCGGGTGCGAGAGGTGCGTCCACATAATTTTGGCCAGATGGTTCAAGGGATTATAAGCCTTAAGAGGTTCTATGAGGGGAATGGGATTTTATTTAAAAAAAAACAGGTCTAAAAGGAAGTTGTTAATAGAAAGGTACAGTATTGTTTTTGGCGTTTGAAAGAATTGTAGGACAAGCGAAAGAAAAAAAAACAAAATTATAAGGCAATAGTTAAAAGCAACACTGTTTTTCCGTATTGCCAACATTACGGCGAAGGAACTTCTTATGTAAAACGCACTGTACTTTCAAAATTCGTTTCTGACATTTTGTTTATTAGGTACTATGAATATTGTCCGTATTTTTATTTATTTTCATACCGTCGTCTCCACATTAGAAAGTTTTGGAACAGTCTGAATATCTACGGTTGTGAGAAGGTCTCCGTCACAACGGTAGAAAACAGGATATAGGATACCGATAACCTTACTCCATTAGCCTTATTATAAAGGTACGTGTGTTCTATCTAGTTATGGATGTTTCATGTTGATAGTACCTATGTGTGTGAGAATGTGAGTGAATGAGACTTTCAGTGTTAAAAAAAATGTGATTCTGTTACTGTGAATTGGTTACGCTTCATGTTATGGTTGAACGACAGAGGTGTACTATGGTCAAATGTGGTTCTATTGATATGATTACATATTGTGATATTCATACGATTAAATTAATATGGTTATACTGATATGATTAAATACGGTTTTATTGATATGATTAAATGTCAATATATTGATATGATTGAATGTCTTTCTATTAATATGATTAAATATTGTCCTATTGATATGATAAAATGTTTTTTCTATTTCTATTATTAATCGCCATAATATACACATTTTTTTTTGCAAGGAAAGACACGCAATATTATTATGGTTAAATGTGGTTCTATTGCTATGGGTTTCCGATAATAGTTTTTTAGATATACCTAAATAAATAGAAAGTATTAATTATAATGTTATATTGTATTATTTGTGATTAAATATGCAGTTCTATTGATAAATCCATATCCTGATTAAATGTGTGGTGTCATTGTTACGAGTAAATGTGATATTACCAAGGTTCAAATTCAAACCTAAGCAAGGTTTAAATATTATAGTTTTTTTTTTTCTTTTTGGATTAAATAGACACAAAATATTATTATAGTTAAACATTGTCGTATTTTAGGGTAGTAATATTTTTTTTTTTCTGTTAACATTTATATTAGATTAAAATATGGGCTTATGCCTGTAGATATGTAAATATGGTGTTATAACTAGTTTGGTTAAATATTGTAGGTAGTGTTTCGACAGTTTAATAAATATTTGGTATAACATCGTTGTGGTAGCATTTTTTTTTCGATTTTATTTTAGTAGTAGTGATATATTTTGTAAGCCAAGTGTTTAATATTATTTTGTTAAAATATGGTTAATATCGCTATGGCTAAGTATTTTTTTTTTTAGATTTTCTTTTTATGATTAAATAATGTTTTTTTTTTAACATAATGGTTCTTTCTTTTCGATTTGCATTTTTTCCGCTTCATAGTGAGATCAGCAGAGTTGTGGCGTTTTAATGAAGGATTGCTGTTCGTCTAATGTAGAAAATGAATTATAGTGATAAGTTAAATAACGCAGAGGTGATTGTAAGAAATTATACAGTTTAGTGATATGTGTACGTGGATATTTTATATAGTCTAATAAATAATTACAAAATAAATAGTATTATAGTATAAGTAGGTTGTAGAAAATATATAGTATAGTAGAAAAGGGTAAAATGTAGATGAAAAGTATAGCAAAATGAATTTATCTTTAAGTTTTTAAATTTATCTCTAAACTTACATGATAACATGCTTTTAAAATATATCTTTATGTAATTAAATACTGTGTTAATAATTAATCAAAATATTTTTGTTTTTTTTTTGAATTTTTTTTTTGTGTTATATAGACATCAAACTTAATCTAATTGAATAGAACATATATTTCCAGCTGTAGTCGTAGAATTAAGCTCCTAAAAGTTTCTTGACCGTGTATCCGGGTACTGCGTAGACGAGAAGGAGGATCATCACAGCCAGAAGAATGATAATGGCTGCCTTCAGGATAGTCCACTTGTAGTTGTGCCATACGATGTAGCGGATCGATTTCAATGGGTTCAGGAACCACATGAAAGATGCGTCTGGGCGACTGGAAACAGAGAGAAGAAGACTCTTTGGTATTCAGATTTAAAAAAAACTATTTTTCAATACACTTACTTAAAAACTCGCTCTTATCTCACCGCTTTTAGGCAAGCAAATGACTTTTTTTCCGAACTAGTGCAGAAAAGTGCACGTGCTCGCCCTCGCCAAAATTTTATAACATTTATCGTATCAAGCTGGGCGCGTCGATCACCACGAGGCATGCGTCAACCCACACGAGTAGTAAGTGATTAAGTGTATTGAAAAACGACGTTTGATGAATGATGAAACATGTGCAATTTATTACTCCAGGCCTCCAGGCCTACGGCTCGTACGAATTCCGCCTCGGTACGATCAAACTCTTAGTACATCATAACCTATTTAATATTGAGACAAGTCAACACTTAAATCGCGAAAATATATTAACAGCCCCATACATTTATGTTGAATTCACTGGACACTGTCTTTTTCGAGATTTCAATTTTGGTCCCAAGCTGTTCATCATTACAAGTGTTTTTTTTTTCATTTATTGTTGTAGTATAGTGTCCACTTTGTTTATTCTCTATTTACATCACCGAGGTATCAAATACTTACTGAAGAGAGTATCAATCCGTTGTAAAACAATATTGTGTAACAATTGATTGATACTTATACACCATTAAATTTTAATCGTTTTAATCCCGTGGAGGGTCGATCCGGTACATGAAACAATATCAATTTGTAAAGATAAAATTAAAAAATGAAGTACTTTTTTTTCAAAACTCGTATTAATTTACGCACGTACGAAATTAATTTCTTTAAGAAAACGTCAGCCGAGCGAGTCCAATGACCTGTAGTTAGTTTGTACGCAACGCCAACTACTACTTACAGGTCAATGGATTCGCTCAGCTATACCTATTAATTGTTTTTGCTTTGCCATATTGTAATTTCTATATTTTCTATTCCGTTTTTTATTTATAAGTAAATTGATTATTTGTTTAATTTGCTATTTTAAAAACTTTTTACTTAATAACTTTTACACACCTCACACATAGCACATATCATACATACTTACACTAAGCATTATAATACATACATGCAAACGCATAGGTACCCCACCACACACTCACGCATGCACACCCATGTTGATTATTTCCATTTGTGACATAATGGGGGTCCTAGACCTCTAAAATACAGGCCTAAGTTAAACTCCTCTCCTACATACCTCCTATTTCTTGTCAAACTACATGTCAACTTAAAACTTTGTTGTAATTTGTTGGAGCTAAAGAAACATTTTTGTTTTATTATTATTTAATACGTACTAGCTTTTGCCCGCGCGGCTTAGCTGCCACTCTTCCCTACTCCACCCTACTATACCCTACTCTACTCTACCCTACTCTACCCTACCCTATCCTACTCTACCCTACTATACCCTACTCTACCTTACCAAACTTCACATAACCATCACCAAATAACCATCTACTAAATAGTCCGAACAAAGCCTAAACATTTGGTTTGGATAGGTGAGCCCGTTCTTGAGTTATAAAATTACAACGAAAAGTGGCATTGATTTTTATATATATAGATAAGAATTAAAATAACCCTTCTTACATGAACCTATCATGTGCATAACCACTTATCAAAATACTCACTTAGGTTTATCCAAAGGATCTGGTTCATTCCTACCGAGTCCCGCCGGTACCTTATCAGCCTCCTCTCTGGTCAGGAGATGTATCTCAGCCTCCACCTTCCCGGTAAGCTCCATCTCTTCAGTGTCTCGCTTGATGTAGAATGGCCACCAGCCCTTGACTCGCTTCTGTTTGAAGATGTTGACCATCGGCACGGAGCCATCGTATTGAAGCATGTCTAAAGTGCAGAGCTTAGAGGATTTGGCTCCGCGCGGGAATCTGCTTAAATCCAGTGTTATGGCGCCTGGAAACAACAGCAAGTCGAATAAAAAACATGACGATGCGGTTTTAAAAATAGTTTAGTTTGAATTGAGTTTGAGATGACTGCCTGATGCCTTTCATTAGATAGGTACATTCAAAATGTTCCCCAAAATCAGAGCCGGCTTTACCTATAGTGCAGGGTTAGAGGGTGGCGAGTGCAGCTCGCGATAGTGAAATTACTACAGAGTTGTGCTTTCTTATTCGTGTAACCTCATAGTCTGTCTAAAAAGTCAACCGACTTGGGAATTTTGTATAATACTTTTTATAAGGTTTTTCTATTAGTAAACAATGATGAGTATCTCTTAATCAACGTTGATTATTGAACCAGCGTTGACTACATCAGATTTTAGCCTGGAAGCTATTTCTTTGCTATAAAGCGACCAAAATTGCACAAGACCGTGATCCAGTGTCTAGAATTCAACATCTACTATCAGAACTTTAGAGGTCTTAAGACCAAGTTGCATACTCTCAGGCTAGCTGCACATCTCAATAACTATGATGTAATAATTGGGACAGAGACATGGCTTGATGACAGTGTAAGTGATGGCGAACTACTCGACTCCCGATACATCATTTATCGTAGAGATAGAGCTTCTACTCCTCTTGGCAACAAAAAAGGCGGAGGTACATTGATCGCCGTTTCTAGGGCTATAGACTCGACAGAAAAGAAATGGGAATCAGATGCTGAGGATCTGTGGGTTAAGCTCAAAACTAACAACAGGAAAGGTAACCTATACATCTGTGCGGTCTATCTCCCGCCACCTGTGCATAATGACCCATTTAACTTGTTTCTGGACAACGTGGGTGCAGCGATTGAAACAACGGGAGACGACGTAATTATTGCTGGGGATTTTAATCTCAGTTTCATCGACTGGTGCGCGGACAATACTCTATCCGGCTCATCGTGTACAACTGCTAAAAACTATGCAAACAGGTTAGGCTACTCATTGATAGATTTTATGTCGTCGAATAGCATTGAGCAAATCAACAATGTCAGGAACTGTCACAATAGAACTCTGGACCTTATCTTGTGCAACTTTCACGGTGGATCTGTCAGTGAGTGTAAAAACCCAATGTCGCTAGTTGATGCTCATCATCCTCCTCTTGAAATCACCTTTAACAATAATTCACCCACACTATTAAAGGGTAAGAGGTCTCTTAAATATAACTACTGGAAGGCAAACTATGCACTTGTTAATGAGAGGCTGAGGAGCATCGATTGGTGGTGTGTGTTTTCGGATCTGGCGGATGTGGACTTAATGGTTAATACGTTGTACGCACATCTAAATAGAATAGTGGATGAGTGTGTTCCTAAATATACCAAACGCAATAACAAGTTTCCTACATGGTTTTCTAAATGTCTGATCAGACTACTCAATGAAAAAGAAAAATTAAGACTTCGTTTCAAAAAATACAAAAATCCTAGGGATAAACATGAATACCGTATATTGGAGGAACGTTCTAAAGAAATGATTAAAAAGTGCTACAGTACATACGTTAATGTTACTGAAAAGAACATCAGACTTAATCCGAAGGCATTTTGGTCATTTGTTAAGGCTAAAAAATCAAGCTCAAATGACATTCCATCTGAAGTGCATTGGAACCAAAACGTAGCAACTTCTGGGGAAGATGTGACTAAACTGTTTGCCTCACACTTTTCTTCTACTTTCGAACTTCCGGCTGGTACTCTCGCTCCTCAAATAGAATCTAGCAACTACCCTCAGCTTGCTTTGGGAAGTTGTTACTTCTCAGAGCGAGACGTACTTAAGGAATTAAAAAAACTAAGCACCTGCAAAGGCCCAGGGCCTGACGGCCTACCACCGCATTTCATAAGACGATGTGCCAAACATTTATCATTACCGCTCAAATTGATTTTTAACAAGTCCCTTGCGACTTCCACCTTCCCCACGCAGTGGAAAATTGCACATGTAGTACCGATATTTAAAAAAGGTGAGGCTAATGATGTCAAAAACTATCGACCTATATCGCTCCTTTCAGTTTTCTCGAAGATGTTCGAATCATTAATATGTCCCGTATTAACTTCACTCATTAAAACTCAATTGGCTTCACAACAGCACGGTTTCTGTAACAATAAATCCACTACTACTAACTTAGTCCACTACATTAATGATATAAGCAGATCCGTGGACTCTGGTGTACAAGTAGATTCAATCTACACGGACTTCAGTAGTGCGTTCGACAAAGTAAACCATGTGCTTTTACTACAAAAACTTGAGAACTATGGTGTGCACGGTCAATTTCTTCGCTGGTTTAAATCGTATCTAACGGAACGAAAGCAGAGAGTAGTTATAAAGGGGTATCAATCGCCACTCTATCATTCGACCTCTGGTGTACCACAGGGTTCTCATCTTGGTCCAATTCTCTTTTTGGTATTTGTGAACGATATCATACAGTTCATAAAATACTCAAAATGCTCTATGTTTGCGGACGATCTAAAGATTTATAGAGAGATTGAAACTAGTACCGACATCTCTTTGCTTCAGAAGGACTTAGACGCAATTCATGAATGGTGTCATAGTAACATGATGACTCTCAATGCTAAAAAGTGTTATCATATAACGTTTACACGGAACAAGTTGATTCAGCCCTCAACATATCACTTAAACGGCACAACTCTTCAGAGAGTTGATTCTATTCGTGATTTGGGTGTCCAACTAGACAGCCAACTAACTTTTGTAAATCACTTTGACACCATCATAACCAAAGCAAATAAAATGTCCGGATTTGTCAAAAGAACTTGCAAGGACTTCCAGTCAACTAGTACGTTTAAGGTTCTCTACAACACTCTAGTGAGGAGTATACTGGAGTATGCGTCTCCCGTATGGAATCCAACGTATCGTGTCCATATTGACAGAATTGAACGCATCCAAAAAAAGTTTACAAAATACCTGTGCTACAGATCACAGACCTGTGTTCGCGTAGCTGATTATTCTGAAAGGCTTTGTCATTTTAGGATGTGTTCCTTGGAGCATCGAAGAGGCTACTCAGATTTAGTCTTGCTTTTTAAGATTGTCCACAACTTGGCTAACGTACCGGAGTTAGTCTCAGAAATCAGTCTGATCGTGCCCCGACGTACCTATTTCAGATCCAATTTCAAGACGGAAACATTTAATTTGCCTAAAACTAGAACAAATCTTGGTCGTTTCGCTCCTATATACAGGTTTCTATGTAGTTATAATAAGCTGAGCACACGTACTAATAGCTTAGACATATTTTCAAACAGTTTGAATGAATTTAAACGACATATCCAAGCCAGCAGCAACAGCTCTTGATTAATTTAATTACTTTTATTATAAATTACCACATTTCAAATACAGTACTTCTCGCTTCGACGACAAATATGTATTTCTATTGTTTTCATACAATGACCCTATTTCATATAATTAATGTTTTACTATCAAAAATCCCATTTCTCCCAATACAATTGGAAGAAATTTTTTTAATTTAAGATTAATGTATTCTGATTTGATCTAATTTTTATCTGTTTATGTAATTGTATAATATTCTTTTTTTTATATTTATAATGTAACTGATCTCAATTTAATCTTTTTTATAATTTATCCCACTGACATTTCGATGTAATTTTTAATTTAATTTATTTTAATTTATTCCAATGCAATTTTTAATTATTTTTGTCTTAATTATATTATTGTATAAGTGCTGTGCACGCCTATAAGTGACAAATCCACCATAATATGTATTTGTAATGTTCTTTTATTTTTAACTTTAATCGGTGAATGAGTCGTTGGTGTGTCAATTTTTAAAATAAATAAATAAATAAATAAATAAATTTCATTTTACCTTAACAATTACCCAAGTCGGTTGACTTATTAGACAAACTCTACTATCGCTTCGAAAACGAAAAAAATAAATCAACCTCACCATACAAAATTAAAAACTTGATGGGACAGTTTGTAAGGGGAGGCCGAATTTCTTTTCTTTTCCTGAAAAAAAATCGTGTGGAAGGTTGTTCAGTTTTGTCTACTAAGCAAGCCCTTAAAGTGTGTGGAGAGCTGTCCCTTACACCCTTTATACATATAGTATATAATAAACATACATCATATATTCAATATAATATAAACCTACATATACGACTATAAAAATATATATTATTTATATAAGAAAAATGAAAGGATTTTTGAGACTACTCCTATTTGTGTAGAAAATAAAGCTGCAACTTCCGTTTAAATGCATACTGACTGGTGACCGTCCTGACATCAAGAGGAAGCGCATTCCATATAAGTATGGACTATACATGAAAGGAAGAATGAACAGAATCAGAAGTATGAGAAGGACAAAGCAGTAGAAGATTGTTGGAAGAACGCAGATTCTTAGCATGGGAAGAACATAGATATTGAAAGTTTGATATAATATAAGAAAGAGGGGTGGTAGAGTTGAACAGAGAGAAAAGTGTAGTCAATGCGCGCAAACTTCTTCTCTGGCGGATGGGCATCCATTTGAGCTCAGTTCTGTAACTCGAAATATGGTCATATTTTTAAGTTAAATATGAACATGATGCAGTTGTTGAGGAGCCTGTCAAGCTGGTCTAGCAACACCGCATTCAGGTCAAAGTAGCACACGTCACCATAGTCGATTATAGGGAAAATTAAAGTCTGTACAAAAAGTTCCTCAGACGATACAGATACGGCAAAGTCCCGTTGACTCTTTGGCAGACACTAGAAACTTGACTTTGCCAGCCAAGCGTCGAGTCAAGATGCAAACCGAGATCCTTTACGCTAAGACTGATGGAGATAACGGCACCATTAAAAACAATTTGAAGAAGAGAATTGACCACCACTTTACCCATCATGCGCGAGCCTGACACTTTGAGGGGTTTACGGACACCCCAAATCTATCAGACCAATCCTTGATAGCATCCAAATCTCTCTATACCCACGCAGTTGCATATAATTGTAGATCATCGGCATAAAGATGATACGAACACCGAAGACAGAGAGTTATAAAATTCATAAAGATGAAGAATAGCAACAGAGAAAGAATACCGCCTTGTGAAACACCAGAATCTAGATCACGCCAACTCAACGAATTCTCGTCAATGCGAACCGACTGCTGAATCCCCGAAGATAAGAAGAGAACCATTTCAGCGCCTCGGACGAAACTATAAGATGGGAAAGGATAGATAGGAGAATATTGTGACCGACAGCATTAAAGACATTTGAGAAATCTATTATTAATCAATCAATCAAAATCATTTATTTCAAATAGACCATTTGCAGGCACTTTTGAATAGTCAAATGTCGGTCAGTCCAAGAAAAGTGAAGCTAAATTGCATTTATTAAAACCAAAACAGTAACCTTGGTATCCTCGATGGCTTCTCTAATGTCTCCAGTCACTTTAAGGAGAGCAGAGATGGTGGTATGACCAGGTCTGAATCCGGATTGAAATGAGGTAACTAGGTTGTTCCGGTAAATAAATCCTGATAATTGCTTGTGGACGCAGGTATCAAGTACTTTGGACAGGAAAGGAAGAATAGAAATTGGCATTGGCAGGGAGGGGTTAGAGATTTTAGGAAGTGGACGCAAGTAAACCATACGTCACAGGGGTGGCAATTGTCCGGAATCAAGGGAAAAATTAATTATATGGGTAATCGGAGGAAGGAGAAAGTCGAGGATTAAGGTAATCATATAACGACTAATATCATCATGGCCCACAGCCTTGGACTTTATGGATAGGATAATCTTTTGATCTCGTCCAAGGTGGCCGGGGAAAAGAGGAACGGTTCAATAATAGGACTTGGTAGGCTAGTAATGAAATCAACCGTCTGAGACAGCATTTGCGAATTCAAATGCCAGGTGGTAGTGAAGTGACGGTTGATATCATCCGATGCGATAGTTTTAGGAAAATCCATATGACGTGGTCTGTCGATACCGAGAGTTCCGGGGAATTTCCAGACATCAGCAGGAGAAGAAGATATGTTTTCGAGAATATGGCGGCGTTTAGCGTTGCGAATCATCTGATTACACTGATTTCTTGTGGTCCTGAAAAGGTCACTATTTTAGAATAGCATTTATTTTCGACACTGCGATCCTTTTTAAATATATTTCCGCAAGGCATGGACCCTGAGGCTCATCGCCATGCGATTCATTATGATTATAATGAGATTACGAAAGATTTGAACCGATTTTAGTTAACATCTACCCAATATGATATTATTCCTTATCCATTTTGTTATTCTTGCTTTAATTCATTGTATTTATTTGACATATAACTGTACGCATAAATCATAGTTTTTATGGATAATTTACCTAAGAAGTCATCAGCAGAAAAGTGGTCAGCATCCCACACTTGTAACTCGAGTCGTGCCGGTATCTTGCACTCGGTTTCATCCCAGGAGAAGACCGACTCCTTGCGGGAGATCACGATGCGTTCCTCGGCCTCCAGGTAATCGAACGGGTATATGAAGCGCCAATTGAAGTTGCCCTCTCCGGTCAGAGAGCGATAGTGTATGTCTGTGGATTGACAGTCGTCTGGACCTTTCACCCAGCTGTAATAGTAATCAGTTTTTCGTAGATTTAATTTTTATCTTTTAGTATCTACAGAATTGTTACTTACATTACATGTAATAAAAATTAACTATAATAAAAACAAAAAAAATCATCCCTTAATTGATTGGAAGTAAATAAAAATCTTTTTAAATACGGCGTCGTAAAGGGGCGCAGCGCTGTCAACTGGTAATGTGCCCAAATAGGAAAGGAAAAGAATTAATAAAATTCACTTTTCTTTTCCAAGAAACATACCTCTGTATAATAATAAAATAGTGAGTGTGTGCTTACCCCTTGACGTATATATCGGACATCTTCTCTCCGGTGAAGAAGGCGTCATCTTCAAGCACCACATCGTCGGTGTTCCAGATGATGACCCTCATCTCGTAAGACTTGGGCTTTCGTGCGGAGATATCCATCGGAGGACCCGGGAGAGGCATGTCCATGGGAAACATATCGACCCACATTTGTAGGCGGCCTTGCTCAATACCTGGAAGAAAAAATATATGACTTTTAAAATAGTTTTATAAATTTTGTAAGGCTTGCGAGGATACAATTATCTGGCTTTACCTGTTAATACCAATTTAGTGTCAGTTTTTATTATTTAGGTATATTATTAAACATTATTCAGGAAAGAACCATAGTCTTAACATAGTTCCAGGTAACCAGTCCACTTAAGCTTATTAGAAACATAGTCTTATCCTAGCTTTTCATGTGTCGCAACAGTTTCCTGCCTCATTAGCATAGCGCGTAAAGGGATCGTCGTCGGTTGATACCACGTTCCACGAAAAGCGTCTAAGGGGCCTCTGCGATTTGACTTCGGCCTCTCGTACGCCTTCCAAAGACCCGTTGACTCAGAACCCTTAGAGGATCCAAGGGTTCAAGGTATCAGGCAGCCCCAATAGCAACCTATTATTATAATCAAACCACAAAAACCGCCCGTGTAGAACCGATTGCCGAAATGCTTCAAGGCATTCTCTACAGTCGACCTTTGGGTCAACAAAGCAAGTAGGTAAGTAATAAAGCCTTGTAAATAAAACATTCAAATAATTTTCCTTACCAGGTTTACTCGGATTATACAGCGGCCTGGTCTCCACATGTTCTGTCACCAGTTTAGTCCCGACCCTGGGCACCTCCTGCCACCGCCGAAGGACCACCAGCGCCATCTGTTCCTCCACAGTGTCAGGGTTCGAGAACAGCTCGGTATCGTTCATCGGCATATTGAAGACCGTGCGGCCAACTTTCACGCGACCGTATTCGTAGATAGGAGGATCTAGTTTGCCATCCTTGCAGAGCTTGGCTAGGATTTGGGTCGGTTTCATCGCGTCTCGCCAGCGGTTGTACCCTTGCCTACAGGTTTAATTTATTTTTAATAATTTATTTATTTCCAGAAAAGAATACTAATATGTACTATCTATTCATCATCACCATTTCAGCTGAAAGTCGTCTACTGGTGGACATAGACCTCCCCCGGGCATCAAGTGTCACCACAATGACCGGTCCTGTATATCTATTATCTACATATTTCTGTTCTATTGTGATAAGGCTGAACAGTTTGTTTGTTTGGTTGAACGCAATAATCACAGAAACTACTGGTTAAAATTAAAAAATAAAATTAATTAATCTTAGTGTTGGTTAAGTCATTTATCGAGGAAGACTATAAACTATGTAACATCACGCTATGACCAATAGGAGTGGAGGAGTAACTAAAGACGTGGCTGAAACAACGGGTAGCAGCTAGTTTAATGTATAAATGCAAGAACACCTACTCTTCATATTTCATGGGCAGTCCACAAGTAGCGCGGTGCCGACTATAGAAGCGGTTCTCCAAGTCAATCTTAGTCTCTCCAATCAAATCATCAGCTCCAAGTAGATCCCAGTCCAGGACTTGTATCGTCAGCAATGAGTCTTGCGGGAACGTTGCTTCAATCTCGAAGCATTTACCAAAAACAGGGTTGAGTTGTTTGGAGACATAGTGTTCCTTGTCACTAATTCTCTTTGATCCTAAGTGCAGTACGATGTAAGGATCGGCTTTTCCGTTCAGGTCCATAGGATGCAAGTCAGTGGCTTTGACAATGTACACGCGCACCAGCACGTGGATGGGTTCGTTGTTTGGAACTCCTTGAAAAAATCCAAAGTTCGGATCTAATCCCATTGCGTTGTGGTCATCAATGCCTCGGGGAAGAGGCCATTTGTATACTTTGATAGCTCCCTGAAATAAGAAATTGATCGTGTAATATAATGAAGTTAAGTTACAGTGGCTGGAGAGCCGCGATGACGAAGGAACGCCTGGCTGTCAGATTTATGCAGATCGCCCAGAGGCCACGGTGGAGTTGTGCCCCGCTTGGGCGAATTCCGCTATCCGCCCCTGATGGAAAGCGATGATGTGGCCGGTTTTGAAGTTAGGAAGTTGTCAAAACTTAAGTTTGGACAGATTTAGGGTAAAATGTAATTTGAAGAATACTTAACTTCAAATTCTTAATTCACAAGTTGGAAATACGTCTGATACGTCTGATAGCATAGGAAGAGGATTAGGGCAATTAGTTAGTAAAAAACTCCCTTTTGCCTTCTCAAAATTATTGCACACCTCAAGCTTCCTACCATCACATAATGTCGTTAGTAAATGAGCAAGTATATGATCCCAATGCTATTCTTACTGTATTTGTGGGTAATAGCTTAAATGTGAAGAAAAATTATATCACCAATAATGTCACTGAACTGTTGAAGATAAATTGTAAAAGATTATTTTGTGTGCTTTTCCTTACTTTGAGCACTTATCAGACAGACAAAATAAGTACATACATATGCTAAATATGCATATGCATTTTTTAGTTACTAACCATAAGTTTTTATTTTTTGACATCAACAATTTTTTTTTTTTTTTTTTATTGTTGATAGGTTCGCGCTTGACCGCTATCTCACCTGATGGAAAGCGACGATGCGGTCGACGATGGAACGCGCTTACCTAAAAGAAACCTATTCACTCTCGACTTAAAGATTCCCGGGTTGTAGCTATCAGGAAACACAGACTCCGGCAAGGAATTCCACTCCCTAGCCGCACGCACAATGAATGTGTTCCCAAAACGTTTTGTGCGTGTTGGTGGGATATCCACCATATACCGGTGGCGCATAGCCGTACGTCTGGTAGTCCGATGATGAAACGGGCTAGGCGGAATTAGGTTATGCAATTCCGACGCACACTCCCCGAAATGCAACCGGTAGAAAACCGACAGGCTAGCAACTCTGCGTCGATGCTCAAGAGTTTGAAGCCTCGACTCGACGAGTGTATCATCGCCAATTATCCTTCTGGCTCGCCTCCCAATTGCCTCAAGTGCATCAAGCTGGTATCGGGCAGATCCGTCCCAAAGATGAGAGCAATACTCCATACACGATCGAACTTGCGCTTGATAAAGTTTGAGCAGCTGTTCCGGCGTGAAGTACTGTCTGACCTTTGCGAGAACTCCCAGCTTTTTTGCAGCCAGTTGAGCCTTTGCTTCGATGCCCAAAGTTGAGTGTTGATGTCAGCGTAACACCAAGAAGGTCAAGATGGTCGGTTATCGGCACGGTTACACCCCGGAAAGTTGGAGCAGGACTGAATTGGCTCCTTTTAGCGGAAAATAGACACGCCTGGGTTTTTGCAGCGTTGAACCTGACCAAATTGGCATCGCCCCATTCGGAGACTGCCTCCAAGGACAAGTTCAAGCGCTCAACCATAGCCTCTCGAAGAGACTGGATCTGTGACCCACTAGCTCGCGCGCTGGATATGTAACTCTCAGCAACAGTGCTGTCGTCTGCATACCCAAAGGTACCGGGCTTAAGCAGATCGTTTATGTGCAGCAAGAATAATGTTGCCGAGAGTACTGACCCCTGAGGGACCCCGGCATTAATAGCCATTTGATCAGACGAGCAGCCATCGATAACCACTCGGATGGACCGGTTATTCAGGAAGTCTGCGATCCAAGCACACAATCCAACGGGTAAACCGAAAGAAGGAAGCTTACTAATAAGGCCTTCGTGCCAAACCCTATCGAAAGCCTTCGAAATATCGAGGGAAACGGCAAGCGCTTCCCCGTGCTTCTCGATGGCCTCACTCCAGATGTGGATGGCATACGCTAGAAGATCTCCAGTTGACCGATTTCGGCGAAAGCCGTATTGACGGTCACTGAGAATATCATTAGCTTCTAGGTATGCCAGGAGCTTAGTGTTGAGTACACGTTCCATAGTCTTGCAGAGAATGGACGTTACTGAGATTGGTCGGTAGTTAGCTGGGTCAGCACGACTCCCTTTCTTGGGCACGGGCTGGACATTAGCTTGCTTCCATGCCATCGGCACTTTTCCAGCCTCAAATGAAAGCCTAAATAGGCGTGTCAGGATCGGAAACAGTTCAGGCGCACACGTTCTCAGAACAATTGCTGGTATCCCGTCCGGATCGCTAGCCTTGTTCACGTCAAGGTTACGTAAGGTTACGCAGCACCCTACGGACGTCCTTCTGATAGATGCGAATATCTGACATACTCGCATCGCAACCATCAGGATGAGCAGGGGGCCGCGCGTTACCTGGGTCTAGACGCGAAGATTCCGCAAAGAGTGAAGCAAACAAATTTGCTTTCTCCTCAGCGGTATGTGCCAGCGACCCGTCGGGTTTCAGCAGTGGCGGTAGTGAGGGGCGGCAGAAGTTCGATTCAACCGACTTAGCCAGGGACCAAAACGCCTTACTACCCGCAGGGTATGAAGCTAGTTTGTTCCCGATGCGGCTAATGTGGTCGAACCGAGACCTCCGCATCACCTTCTTGCAAGACTTGGCAGCTCTGTTGAAGGCTCTCTTCTTCTGGCTTACGTCATTCGTCTTGCGCATACGAGCGTCGGCCCATGCCTGATATGCTGCGTGCTTGAGCGCGTTAGCGCGGCCACACTCCGCACCAAACCAAGGGTGAGCCCGGCCAAACATGGTTACGTCGGAGAATGGAATATAGTACTCCATCCCCCGCCGCAAAACATCCGTCACAGCATCTGCGCACGACGATGGATCTCCCGAAGAAAAGCAAGTAGGCTGCCAAGGATAACATGCGAAGAAAGATCGCATGCCATCCCAATCTGCTGACCTGTATCGCCAAACCCGCCTGGTGCCTCTAGGGCTGGGATCGAGCGGAGAGTAGACTGATACAGATTTCACCAGACAGTGGTCGGAACTACCTAACGGTGATGATATTGCCACTGAATAGCGGTCTGGATCTGTTGTCAGCAGAAGGTCTAAGCAATTGGCCGTGTGCGAATCAACGTCCGGCACCCTTGTTGCTCCCTGGACCAGCTGGGTGAGATTTAACGCTAGCGCAAGCTTTCGCGTCTCTCGACCAGCATGGTCTGTGCACTGGTATGGGAAGAGCCACTCCTGATGGTGTGCATTAAAATCCTCCAGTAACAACAATATTGTTGATAAACTTTTTTCGACCAGGTATACTGTATACCTGCCTATTGTTTTAAGACGTCAAATAGCGAAGTTATTAGCATTTAATATTTACTCAGACATAAATAGTATGTCGATGTACCCAGTAATTAGTCCCACCATTAGTAGTAGTACTAATGTTTTAAACTAGGTAATAAGACAACAGTTGGTACTGTTGGCAATAATAAAATATCTTCTAGCATTCAAGCTACAGGGGGTAAGCAAAAATCCTTAAGTTGGTTTCTTCAAAACATTCAGGGTTTTTCTTCAAAACAATTAGAAATTGATTTATTTTTGGAAAAAACAATCTTTGACATCATTTGTTTTACTGAGCATTGGTTAAAGGATTTTGAAATGCTAATTAATTATGATAATTATAATATGGGCAGTTGTTTTAACCGAAAGTCAATGTTACGTGGGGGTTCACTAATCCTTATTAAAAATAGTATTAAATTTAAAACTCGTAAAGATATAGTTGCACTGTCCGTTGAACATAGCATTGAAGTGTCGTGTGTTGAGCTGGATAGGCATATCATAGTGTCCGTTTACAGGCCCCCTAATTATCAAAACTACTCTATTTTTGAGTCAGTCATGGAAAATGTTATGGCTAAACTTTCAACTGGTAATAAACTAGTAATTATCTGAGGAGACTTTAATGTTAATATTTTAGATAATAATTCAGATAGCAGTAGATTATTAAATCTTTTCAAATCATTTAATTAATCAAATGTGTTTATTGAACCAACTCGAACAACGACAACTACTGCTACATGTATCGATAATGTTTTTTGTTGCTGCAAGTATTTAGAAAAAGCCATTGTAAATTATCTGCCTTCTGATCATAGCGGCCTAATGGTAACATTTGAATCCAACTTACCAATACAACCCAGACCAATAACATCCAGTAAACTAATTAAATTTAATAGCACTTTAACTAGCAGGTTGGGTGATTGGAACCTTGTAGTGAACAATGGTAATATTTTGTATAAATTTTTTTTTTCAATAGTTCAAAAGGAGTTTAATCAGACGTTTCAGAAAAAAACTAAAACTATCTGCCCTAAGTTCAGATTTAGTGACTGGGCAACTAAAGGAATCAGAATAAGTAGGGAAAGACTTTTTGAGTTGTATGGCCTTAAGCCTATTATTAACACTGAAACTTTTAATAAATATGTTGCTACTTATTCTAAAATGTTTAAAAATACTTGTAAGACAGCTAAGGCCTTATACATTAGCAACAAAGTAAAAACAGCAGATAATAAAATAAAAACTGTTTGGAATATTATAAATAATGAAACCAACAGAAACAAAATAAATAATAATGATTACACATTGAAGACTCATCATGGTCTTATAAGCGATAACAAACTAGTAGAAGAATTTGTAAATTTCTTTACTAGTATACCGATTAAAACTACTGAAGCCCTAAATTCGTCGCCATCCAATGCTTTTGGTTTATTACAGGCGAACGTTGCAGCCTGTTCGACTGAATTTAACTTTAAACATATATACCCCTTAACAGTAATAAAAGCTTTTAAAGAAATCAAGATTAAATTGACAGAAGATCTATGGGGTATGTCTATCAAAGTTTGTACCTCAATTATTGAGACTATAGCGCCGTACTTGGCTTTAATATTTAATTTGTGTATAGATCAAGGAGTCTTTCCGGATCTAATGAAATATAGTAAAGTGATACCACTCTTTAAATCCGGGAATAGTAAAGACACTAATAATTATAGGCCGGTGTCCGTTTTGCCGGTTTTTAGCAAGATATTTGAAAAGGTAATGTTAAATCAAATGCTTAGTCATTTTAACTCCAATAACATCCTACACGATAAACAGTATGGTTTCACCAAAGGACGTTGTACAACTGACGCGGGTGTTTCCTTACTAAAACACATTTTTAATGCGTGGGAAGAGGCACAAGATGCTATAGGCATCTTCTGCGACCTATCTAAGGCGTTTGATTGTGTAGTTCATGAAACATTGCTTCTGAAACTCAAGCATTACGGACTAGGCAAAGCAGCGTTAAGCTTATTAAAATCTTATTTGAATGATAGACAACAATTAGTGCAAATAAACGGTGTCAATTCGTCGGGATTGAATGTAAAAATGGGGGTGCCCCAAGGTTCAATTTTAGATCCTTTTTTATTTTTTGTTTATATTAATGATTTACCCCGATGATTTTGCGCCGACCCCAAGTAATATGGGATAAGGGCAGGAAGAAGAAGAAGAAGATTAATGATTTACCCAATTTGTTGCAAAATAAACTTAATATGGTGTTGTTTGCTGACAACACTCCTTTGATTTTTAAAATAAATAGAAGGACTAATAATCTTGACAACGAAAATAACGTCCTATTGCAGGTTCAAAACTGGTTCACTGCTAATAATCTGGTTCTAAATGGAAAAAAAAACGAAATGCATAGGATTTTCCTTACCGAATGTCAAAAGTAGTGATTGTGACATTGTATTGAATAATGAAAAACTAGAATTTGTTGATAAAACGATTTTCCTGGGGATTACGCTTGACTCAAGGCTACAATGGGGTCCTCATTTAACTTCTCTTGCAGGGAGGCTTAGCTCAGCAGCATATGCTGTTAGAAAAATCCGCCAATTTACGGATGTTGATACCGCTAGACTAGTCTATTTTAGTTATTTTCATAGTGTCATGTCGTACGGTATCTTACTATGGGGACTGGCTGTAGACATCGACTCAATCTTTATATTACAGAAAAGAGCCATCAGAGCTATTTACAATATCTGCCGGTGCGATTCTATAAGAGAACTGTTTAAAGATATCAACATAATGACGGTACTTTGTCAATATGTCTATGAAAACATCATGTATGTTAAAAAAATCTTCATCTTTTTAGCAAAAGAGGCGATAGACATAATTATGTTACAAGAAATAGGGACCAATTAGTTCAACCAGGTTTCAGACTAGCTAAAGTGGCCTCTTCTTTCTTCTTAAGTGGCAAGCATATATAAGTTGGAGGATTATATTCAAGATAAAAATGCTTGGCTCAATGCTGGTCCAGCTCCACTACCACTAGGGCGTACTAATTAGTTGATTAGTTGGAAACTAATATTATTTTTTTTTGTAATTTGAAAGACACAATAGCTTTGTATAATGTAGAAACACTTTTTTCAAATTTGTGAATGTGAAGCACCATGGAGCATTTTTGTTAGGTTACAACTTATTTATTTTTTGACATTACGAGCATGGCAGTTGAGAGTTTGTCATGCTCACTCAAATGTCTCGCTGTTGGTGGCACGTGTTATTGGCTCATTCAGTTCCCTTCAAAATGGTTGAGCTGAGTGGGGCTGATGCACGCGTCATGCTCGTGAACGGGTGCCGTCAGATGGGACTGGTCATCTCTTAACTGCCAGTGGCTTAATTCAGTTTCTATCTTTTAATTATTTTACATTTTTATTTCATTATCGACATTGTGCTCACATGATAGAAGCAACAAGTAATATGTAACCAAGCATTATAATATATGTAACACATAATATGATTTAAAAGAGTGGCCATGGAGTTTCTTGCACGTTCTATTCCATAGAGATCTACGCTTTGGAACGTGCAATTTAGCTTCACTTTTCTTGGACTGCACGACATTTGACTATTCAAAAGTGCCTGTAAATGGTCTATTTGAAATAAATGCTTTGATTTTGATTTTGATATGGAATAGTTTATATAACAAGTACCTTGAAGACTCCGACAACTCGGTTCTCATCTTCGGAGTCGTCTCCGGTTTTCTTTCCACGGTAAAGCTCAAAAGAATGGAGCCATTCCTTGAATTCATCATATTCAGGCACGGCCTCTAGCTCATGCGGGTATATCTGAAAATATTTTTAGAAAAATATTTTTAAATTTTTTTTTTATTCTGGACAAAAGCCCCTAAATAAAATCTTGATTAAAAAAAAAAAAAATTTTTTTAGATTCTATCCAATGAAATGTCGGGAAATAAAACAACTGTATCTTACTTACTTTAGCCAGTGCCGAACGCGGTATTTCATTTTTCTTAGTCATAGTTGGGCTGACTTTAATCTTCGGAGACAACGGTTGTCTTCTTTTCCTCTCTCGATCTCTGTCTCTATTCTGATCTCTTTCTCTTTCTCTCTCTCTGTCACGCTCTCTATCACGTTCAGATCTGGGTGAGTGTATTTCCTCTACTCGAGGTGACCGGATTTCAGTTACGAAAGCACCTTGGGTTGGCTGCAGGAAACCTTGTCTCTCCCTTTTGGCTTCCTTTTCTTCTTCAATCATGGATTCTACCGAAGCAAAATATTTAGTCCACCAATCTTTGCTTCTCTCATCATCACCTAGCACAGACTCAGTACTAGCTTTACGCTTCCTCATGGATTCACGTTTGTTGAATTTTTTGCGCATCGCTTGTGATTTTACGCTTGACCCATAGGAAACAGTTCCTTTGCCATCTCTTATCAGTAATGGGCAACTTTCTTTTTCATTTTCGATGGTAAAAGTGTCGTCTGGTATGATGCAGTTGGCTCGTAAATCAATGTTTTGTAATGGAATCAACGATTTCTTCCTCTCCTCGATATCACGCTCGCGCTTGCTCATCGGAGTATAAATATACTTGTGAATAGAATTAATCGTGTGTGTTCCGACCAGAGTAATCCTTCCGAAGCTGCGACAGTCCACCACTCGGATGGTGAGAGGTGGTCTGTATAGATCTTGGTCTGGCAGTTCGACTTCAACAAACCTAATGGGGTTTGTGAAGTTGGGATTGCGTTTCGCATTCTGTATGACTGACGAATACAGTATATTGCCAGCGCATTCAATATCAACGCGAGGTCGGTCCACTGTTAGGAGATGAACCCGCTTTAAATCACGTAGTCCCCAGAACAATACTTCAATACGATACTTTGATAATGTTGGGCGTATCCCCTTTGGTACGGGGAGTATTGGGCCTTTGTTGATGTCAATAGGTGGCTTCCCATTTGCTTCCCTTGGTGATGGTAGATCGGGAAGTATTGATGCATCCTTTTTGGGTGGTATTTCAAGTAGTTCAAAAGTAGCGAGTAGTTCTCCAGCTCGATCGTCACCGCGTGTGATTTCATACCATTCTAGAGATGGTACATTTTGTACACCTCCTTGAACATCTTCGTAAGCTTTTATACGTGGTTTGGCTAATGTTCGTCCAATAAATTCAGATTTGCCGACTTTGTCTTGATCAAATATTTCTATGACGATTGTAGGTGGGTCAGATCGTATGCGGTCAATGGTGCTGTAAAGTAGCACGTCATCGCAAACGAGTAGTTCATCCCACGTGGGGCTGAGGGTCTCATCAATGACTTGTGTGGTGGCGGTGCATTCGCCAATCACGATACGTGCGAACGGATCCGATAGGCCAGACGAATCAGATCCGATTAATGATCGGGCTTGGTATAGATACGCCCGCATTTGGAAGTTCTGAAACATACAACAATTTATTATTTTACTTTTATTTAAGTCGAGGTGTTTAAACAAGTTTTACTTTACTCACATGTTTTTCGGCGTAAAAGATAGCAGACGGAGCATTCGAGCGAAGTTTGTCTGCATTCCTCAATTCGGAGCTGACTTCGTAGCCCTGAGGTAGTCCATCGATGTAGTGTTTTTTGTCTTGCAGTACTCCCAGCCACAGGTACACACTGATCTTAGCTGGGATCGACCATCCACTTGGTGTTACACTCTTTTTGCCAGGCCACTGAAAATAGATGATAGTAAGGTAATCTACAGACTTTTTACGGACATTTCTTTGGCAGCTCTCAGTAAGTAGTTGTATTAGGAAAACACCAAATTACTTGAGACCAGGGTGGTTTAAGATTCTGTATCTTTTTTTTATGGTGGGAAAAAATCATCCAATGACAACCCCCGCTCTTGGGCGGAGAGGGAGATAGTGTCAGACTCTTACTGACTAAAAGACTCACCCCGTTCCTTCTTGCCTTCATACCGGGGCTCAAGCTGTCTTTCGAAACTAACTCTGGCCCCAGTAGGCTTCGACCCAGCTGGGTCCCTGCTGTTGCTGACAACTCCTTGAGGCGCGCGGGAACAGTGCGCGCCGTCGACGACTTGGGCTTGGTCCGGACAGTTACCAGACGGCCGGACAGCAAGCTACCCATTGCTCACAGTCCGCAAGCCCGCGCCTACGGTGACCGGAAATCGGGATCAGAATCCCGGCGGCGGCGGCGAGAACGCCGTTGCTTGATGTGGTTGGCCTCCTTCTTTGCGAGCATTACTGCTTCGCAGAAGTCGGCCACCGCCTGCCACTCCTCCTCGCTCCGGACCATGGCCCCAACCAAGGCCCGGCGCGAGAGGTCTCCGCCGTCGATCGCCCCCACGAGGGCACGGTGATGCTCCGCCTAAGCAGGGCACACCTCGACTGTGTGTTCTACCGTGTCCTCCGGGGGTTCCGCACAGTGGCGACACCAGAGCGTCTTTTCCGCTCGAATCCGGAACAGGTATCTCCCGAACGTGCCATGTCAGGTGAGGACCTGCGTCATGCGGAAGGTAAGGACGCCATGAGGTCTTTCCAGCCACGCCTCAAAGAGGGGACTTACCGCCATAATTGTGGCGTGTCCAGCACTGAGTTTCGATAGTCGCTGACGCCATTTTACCATGAGATCTCGCCGGAGCTCTGTCCGCCATGCCGTGACCTGTCGCGGCAGCGGCTTTTACCCCTGCGTTGCAACTCCTCGCGCATATCGTGCATGTGTGCAAGGACTGTTCCCTCCAGATCCCACGGTGGTAGGCCAGCCAGAAGGCTCGCCGCTTCGCGGAAAATCGTGCGTATCTCCGCACCATCTGCGTTGCCATGACCTTCTGGCAGGCGTTTAGAATGGCCGCCGGTCGCTTTTGCAGCGACGGCGCCCACACCAGCACCCCGTAGAGGGCCATGGACCGAACGATCGCGGCGTAGAGCCTCCGGCAGGAGGCATCTGGACCCCCAAAGTTGGGCAGGAGCCGCTTGAGCGCAGCCCCAGTCCGGTTGAGTTTGGGAGCCAGACGTCGGAAATGCTCCCCGAAATTCCATGGGCTGTCGAGGACGAGTCCCAGGTACTTCATCGTCGACCCGACACCGATATGAACTCCTCCTACCGTTACTTGGGAAACCGATGGCGGCGCGTTTCGAGGGCCGTGAAAGCACATAGCCTTGGATTTGTGCAGCGCCACCTCGAGTCCCAACTCCTGTATCCTACCGACGACTACCGCGACCGCCGCCCCGTACGACTCTCCCTGCGCTAGAACCAGTCTGTCGTTTGCGTAGCAAACCATGCTGACCCCGTCAGAGAAGACGCCGCGTAGCTCGTAGTCGTACCCGATGTTCCACAAGGGTGGCCTTAGTACCGACCCCTGCGGGACACCGCACGACAGCTGACGACGTTTCCAGTGTCCCTGGTGACCGGGATAGACTATATACCTGTCCGACAGGTAGGCCTCGACGACTCGACAGAGGTATTCCGGCACCCGGTGGTACCGGAGTGCCCTCCGGATCGTATTCCAGGGCAGGGAATTAAAGGCGTTGGCAATTATTATTATTATTATTATACCTCTTTATTGCACACCTTAACTTACTAAAGAATAAAATTTAACAAAAATAAGTGTACAATAGGCGGTCTTATTGCACAGGGCAATTTCTACCAGACAACCTTTGGATGGACTGAAACGAAAGGAACAAGATTTCGGGTTGAAAGTGTACAACAACTTATAGAAACAATGTAAAAATAAATAACAAATAAAAATATAATACATAAATAAAAAGCCAAATAATAAACCAATAAATATAAAACATACTTACAATTAGAAAGGAGAAGAAGAATTAAAGTGATAGATAATGCTCCTTCACCATTTTTTTGAACGTTGGTAGCGTTTGGGCTCGCCTCACTTCTATGGGTAATGCATTCCACAAACGAGCTGCTTGTATCGTGAAGGATTTATCAAAGAACGAAGTGGAATGCATATGAATACTAAGTTTTAGATTTTCCGATGACCTCAAGGATCTAGAATGTGTGTCACAGAGGAACTGAAAGCGTTCTTTAAGATAAAAAGGAGTCGAAGGATTAAAGAGTACATTGTAAAGCAAAGAAAGTATGTGAGCATTCCGGCGAAGGCGAATAGGAAGCCATTTGAGCTGAGTACGGAATTCAGAAACATGGTCATACTTGCGCAAGCCAAATATAAACCTGATACAGAGATTTTGAAGTCGCTCAAGCTTATCCAATTGGTCTTGGTTGAGATCAAGGTAGCTGGCATCAGCATAGTCCAAGATTGGGAGAAGAAGAGATTGTGCTATCGCAATTTTAGTAGTGATGGGAAGAAAATTGCGAAAGCGCCTCAAGGAGCCCGCCGAAGCAAACAGTTTACGACTAACTTCCTGCAGTTGCTTAGTCCAGGAAAGAGTGCTGTCGATATAAATCCCTAAGTTCTTCACCGTGTGAGTTAGAGGAATTATGGTGTTATTGAAATAAACCTGGGGAAGTGTCGACCAATCTATCTTACATACAGTTCCGGAGCTACCAACAACGATCACCTGCGTCTTGGTTGGATTGATCCTCAACCCAAACTCAGTGCTCCAGTCATCTATACGATTCAGATCTATATTAATAGTCTCAATGGCATCACACAGCTTATCGAGAGAGGATTGTGTGTATATTTGAAGATCATCAGCATACAGGTGGTAGAAAGAAGAAAGTCGTTGAGTGATAGCATTAATAAAAAAAGCGAAAAGTAGAGGAGATAAAACGCCACCCTGCGGCACACCGGCAGTTGTGTTACACCAAGAAGAAAAAGTTTCTTCAATGCAAACACGCTGCCGGCGACTAAATAGGTAACTCTTAAACCAGTCAATTACCGAAGGAGATATGTTAAAAGAGCAAAGGATGCCAAGCAAAATGTCGAAGTCAACAGTATTAAAAGCATTGCTAAAGTCAAGCAGAGCAAGTACTGTTAACTTCCCCATCTCCATTCCTGACCTGATATCATCCGTAATCGTTCGATTTTCACTGAGAGCAGTTGTGTTGCATTCGATCGCGCGCGTACCAGTGTAAAGTGCTTACTCATCAAAATAACGCCGTCAAGTCCGATGCATCGCAATGACCTAGTTTTTGCGCAATGATGACGACTGACGGAGAATATAATTGTTAAGGCGAAGCTAATACTCAATTATATTTTATAATGAGTTCGAAAAAGGAGACTCTGGGTGATACCAGAATAATCTTGAATACACAGACTGAACATTTGTTGTTTAAATATTTTCGTGAAGAACAGAATCAGCGTAAAAAACTAGAAAAAGACTTAAATGACCTGAAAAGTCAAATAGAAATTCTCCAGCAGCAGCTGAAACTTCAAGCGGGAAACCCACCGCAATCAGCAACAACCAATAATGTGACTTCTCCCCCGGCTGTTGAATACAGCACAGATGAAGAGGAGCTTGCTCGAGAAACAGGTTGGATAAGGCAAAAAAGCAGGAAGAAAAGGAAATTGAACACCTCCCCCGCCCAACCTACTCAAACAGAACACGAAAGTAAAGAGAACAAAGGTAAGGAAAAACACATCAGAACTCCTATGCCACCACCTATTATTGTAGATGGTATCCAAGAATACCAGAAATTCTATGATTTCTTATGCGAGAGCCAATCAGCTGACACATTCAGCATCAAAATGATGAACGGGGATACCGTTAAAGTAAATGCTAAATGCGAAGAATCGTACAGAGCAATTACTAATGCCCTTAAAAACAATAATTGTCTTTGGCACTCCTATGAGAATAAGCAGGAGAGACCAATAAGAGTTATGGCGAAAAAATTGCATCATACATGCATCCCAGAAAGAGTAGTCGAAGACTTGCGAAGCAAAGGCTACAAGATTTTAGAAGCAGTCAATAAATTGAGCTGGAAAACTAAAGAGCCACTCAATATGTTCATGTTGTCATTTTCAAACGATGAACAAACCAGTAAAATTTATAATATAAAATATATAATGGGATGTAATGTAGAAATTCAGCCCCTTAAATCTACAAAACTGGTACCTCAATGCAAAAGATGCCAGGCATACGGCCATACGCAAAAGTATTGCTCAAAAGAACCGAGGTGTGTAAAATGCACTGGTAAACATCTCACCAAGGATTGCAAAAAACCAAAAGAAGAGAAGCCGAAATGCATCCACTGTGGAGCTCCACATCCTGCCAACTACCGGGGATGTATTGTTGCTAAAGAAATTCAGCAGATTAGAAACAATAAATCAAAAAACCATAACATCACCCCTCAACAAAATGTAAGTACTGGAAAAGGTGAGGGCCCCTATCTAAACACACTAAGTCAAATGACGAAAAAAACCACCACCAAAAACATCTCATACGCCCAAGCAGCTGCAAGAGGCATAGCAAAGGCGCCAATGGATGATATGAATAGCGACAAGAAGTTGGATGAAATATTAAAGTTAATGTCATCATTCGACGAGAGACTGAAGAAAATCGAAAATAGCAACAAAATTGCTACTCTTAAGCTTAAAAAATGACTATCACACTAAAGTTTATGACATGGAACTCAAATGGATTATTAAAACACCAGAACGAGTTACAAGTAGTATTAGACCTAGAAAAAATAGATGTGTGCCTTATATCAGAAACACACTTCACAAAACAATCTCACATTAAGTTTAGAGGGTACAAAGTATATCATGCACTTCACCCAGATAATTGTGCAAGAGGCGGTAGTGCCGTTATTGTAAAAGAAAATCTACAGCACTACGAAGAGCTCAAGTACGAAGAGAAAGATATCCAAGCAGTGGCGATTTGTCTCCAAACTAAAAAATATCCACTAACAGTGTCTGCCATCTATTGTCCACCTCGGTATATGATAAAAAGAGATCACTATATACGTTTCCTTACCAGCCTTGGTAGTCGTTTTATTTTAGGTGGAGACTTTAATGCTAAAAATACTCATTGGGGCTCCAGACTAACTACTACTAAGGGCAAAGAACTACTGAGTGCCATAAAAGAGATGCAATGTGAAGTTATATCTACTGGAAAGCCCACCTACTGGCCAACAGATTCAAATAAAATTCCAGACTTAATAGATTTTTTCGTAACCAAAAATCTGTCAACTAGTTACATAAAAACAGAACAAAGCTATGACATGAACTCAGATCACTCGGCAATCTATTTAGAAATTAGTGAAAATATTTTGTACAAACAAAACAGGCTCACTCTTGTCAATAAATACACAGATTGGGAGAGTTTTAAGACCACATTGAATGATCAAATAGATCTTAAAGTTCCTTTAAAAACACCCGAACATTTAAATTTTGAATTAGAAAACTTTATAACGCAGATTCAGCAAGCAGCGTGGGAAAATACACCCAATATCAACAAGAGAACGAAGGGAAATATCTATCCCTTCAGAATCAAGCAACTCATTATGGAGAAAAGAAGACAAAGAAAAACGTGGCATCAGTCTAGGTGCCCTGATGACAAACGCAAACTTAACAATCTGACAAAAAAAGTAAGAAGACTAATTCAGAACTTTAAAAACGACTCAACCAAAACCTATCTTCAGGAACTAAGTAACGACCTAAAGACAGACTACTCACTTTGGAAGGCTACCAAGCATCTCAAAAGGCCGATCACACAAATCCCTCCCATCAAATGTGAAAACGGGCGATGGGCAGTCACTAATAATCAGAAAGCCAAGAGGTTTGCTGAGCACCTAGAAAATATATTTCATCCAAACGAGGGGGAAATCATTCAGGACTGCAATTTAGTTAACACGACACCAGATTATGAAGATATTAAACTAGTAACACCAAGAGAAGTCGCAAGAGAAATAAAACAAAACATAAGCCGTCGAAAATCTCCAGGTTACGATTTAATAACAGGGGAAATACTTCATAACATACCAAGAAAGGGTCTGGTTAAGCTGACAACCCTTATAAATGCTGCACTAAGACTTAAGTATGTACCAGACTTATGGAAAGTTGCTGAAGTGATCATGATAGCTAAGCCTGGAAAACCTGCACATGAAACAACATCATACAGGCCAATCTCATTGCTACCTATTATGTCAAAACTTTTTGAAAAGCTGTTACTTAAACGGCTCAAACCAATAATACAAAGCAAGAACATAATACCAGAGCACCAGTTTGGTTTCCGAGAAAAGCACTCAACTATCGATCAAGTGCATAGGATCACAAACGTAATAGAACACGCCCTTGAAGACAAGAAGGTTTGTTCTACTGTGTTCCTAGACGTGGCACAAGCTTTCGACAAAGTATGGCATGAAGGTCTAATATATAAACTAAAGATCCTGTTACCGAAGCAGTTTGCAGATATTCTGGAATCCTACATTCTAAACAGAGTCTTTAGAATAAGGCAAGAAGATGCCTACTCAGAAATGAAACAAATAAAAGCCGGCGTACCGCAAGGAAGTGTATTAGGTCCGGTCCTGTACCTAATATACACTTGCGATATTCCAGAATCAGAGCATAATATCATTGGGACCTTCGCTGACGACACAGCTCTCATGGCTGTAGGAAACAGCCACCAAGAAGCAGTTGAAAAGGTTCAAATGGCTGTCAACCAAGTTTATGACTGGACCAAAAAATGGAGGATTAAATTAAATGAATCCAAATCTGTACACATAGACTTTAGTAACAAGAAACACCAGTATTCTCCAGTTTATATAAATAATAAACAAGTCCCATATGAGAATACAGCCAAATATCTGGGTATGACTCTTGACGCTAAGCTACGCTGGAAAGCCCACGTCAAGAAGAAAAGAGATGAACTCGACTTACGATTCAAAAGAATGTATTGGCTGCTTGGAAGAAATTCCACGTTGTCTGTGCAGAACAAATTGTTATTATATAGACAAGTCCTGATGCCAGTTTGGACTTATGGTATTCAGCTGTGGGGCTGCACCAAACAGACCAATATAAGTATCATACAACGATTTCAGAACAAGGTACTAAGGGAAATTGTAAATGCACCTTGGTACATACGAAATGATGACCTCCATCGGGACCTAAAAGTTGAGTTCATCGACAAAGTGATAAAAAAAATTGCAGAAGCTCACGAAAAGCGACTTCATCAGCATGTGAACATCGAGGCAATCCAGCTTCTCGACCACACGAATATAGTGAGAAGACTAAAAAGAACAAAACCGTTCGAGTTAGTGTTTAGTGATAGTGAATAGTGTAATGTAGCATAATTGCTACCTAATAAATACAAGAACGAAGTGTATTCGCCTTAATAGAGACAATAAGAAAAGTGCTATTGGACACATTCTTAGTAAAGACAATTTATTAGTTTAGGATATAATTAAATTACTTATTAGTCTATATATAAGGCTAGATTGTAATATAAACTAGGGTTCATCCTTTGGATGTATTCGAGGACAAGGAAAAAAAAAAAAAAAAAAAAAAAAAAAATCCGTGATATGCACGAGTGCTGAGGTAGTGCTGTGTCCAGGTCGAAAACCAGATTGAAAAGGATTTAATGGATTGTGCCTGGAAATGAACGTGCTAAGTTGATGGTGGACAAGCTTTTCAAGGACTTTGGATAGGAATGGAAGAATAGAAATAGGACGACAGTCGGAAAAGGAAGCCGGATGAGATTTTTTTTAGGCAAAGGAATAAGTTGAGCATCTTTCCAAGCTTGTGGAAAGACACTACTGGAAATAGAGAAGTTCAGGATGTAAAGGATGACAAGAAGAATGTTATCAAGGATGGGGATGATCATCTTCCTACTGACACAGTCACTACCAATAGCGTTAGATGTAATCGATAAAATAGTCTTTTTAACATCACAAGCGGTGAATTGACTTACGACAAAAGGGGAATAATCAGGTAACGGAAGGTTCGAAAGATGACTTAGTGTAGTTGCTTTGGTGGCCCTATCTAATATGGTCGAAGTAGAGAAATGACTATTGAGTAAGTTGAAGTCTAAGTCTTTAGGAATTGTGTCATGAGACTTTTCTCCGATACCTAATGATTTAAGAAAATTCCAGACCTTAACTGGATCACCATTCTGAACTGAAGTATGAATGTGTTGGCGTTTCGCATTTCTACACACCTTGTTGCAGTGGTTTCTAATCGAGACATATTTATCCCTGTTGACGTCGTTAGGCCGAATTTTAAACTTAAATTTTGCGGCTGCTTTTTTATGAAGTAGAAGTTTAATTTCATTAGTCAGCCACGGCGCTGGAACATGCTTGACTCTCACAGCCCGAATAGGTGCATGTGTGTCATATAACTGAATCAGGGTAGAAGTTAAGATTTCAACTTGCTCGTCAACTGACGAGGATGAAATCAAAGGCGTACAGTCAATGCTGCTAGCATCCTCTCGAAGACGATCAATGTTCATCCCATTAAAATTGCGAAGCAGAAGAGTTTTGGACTTATGCTTGGGTGGTCGGATTTTATAGGAAATGAAAATTAGATCATGATAGGAAAAAGCGTCAGCTGAACATTGACCATGTTTAGCGACGTGATTGAGAGAAGAAACAAAAATAAGATCGAGAAGTGAAGGAACAGAGTTAGGAAAATGGTGAGTAGCACCAAGATCAAGAATGGAAAGATTAGTACATTCAATAATGTGACGAAGAGAAGTAGAACGGGAATCTTTTTTGAGGAGACATGTATTAAAATCTGTAAGAAGGAATTAAAGCTTCTAAAATGCGTTCGAAAGAAGAGAAAAAAATTATCCGAAGAGAAGGGCAGTAGTAGACCCCAAGGAGAATCTTAGGCATGTATTAATAAACGATGCTCAACTCCGTCCTCAAGTGCGAAATCATTTGATCCCCGATTATAGGATGACAGAAGCTCAAGATCTTTGCTAATTAATAAACACGTAAGTACAGGATTTCAGTTACCAAGATCAGCTCCTCAATGCGCTGTACTCAAGCTTAGCTTACGTGAACGATTACGTCACATTGGCCGAAGTTTAAAATAAAATGCCTTTTAATGGGAATATAAAATACCGAATCTTTAACAAATATGATTCATTTCTTTTTATTTACTTGGCAATCCAAAAGGATTTGAAGGATTTCTTACATAAATTTTTGATAAACGATATCGCAAAGGCCATAAAATAGCATAATAGTACTCTCTATTTCATCGTAATACCTGATTAATTCGACTCAAAATATTTACAAACTCCATGTTTCGCGCTACGCTAATCACGACCTCAAGTCCCGGTCGGTCTACACTCATGATCTGGCAGCTCAAGTACAGAGATTGTTGTAAACTTAAGTTTCGAGTTTTGTTTATTAATCAGACAACACTCGGCTGATGCCGTAAACCTAAGCTGAGCTTGAGCTCGAACTTGAGCTTGAGCTTAAGCTTGTGAATCTCGTTTATTAATACGATCAAGATCTCAAGCTTGGTATCAAGTACGAGATCTTGGGCTGAGGAACGTTTATTAATACGGGCCTTAGTATGGTTAAGTTCAACTTCCAGGAATAAATGTTCACCGGCACTCGGCGGGGGCGGCTGTGCGGACATGCTAAAATTTGAAAAAGGAATATAATTACGAATATAAATAGCCACCCCACCACCACCACCGACAGCGCGGTCATTCCTGATGAGTTGAAAACCTGGAAGAGAGTAAGCTGAAGAGGGAAGACAGGGCTTTAGCCATGACTCCGAAACAAGTATTGCTGCGTGGACATTCTTACAGTCAAAACTAGCCAGCATATCGGGGAAATGAGCCGGAATACTCTGGGCATTGATTGATTAATGTTCAAGGACACTGCCACGACACACCTACCCCGGTACACCTGCATCCCCCGTCGTGAGAGCTCGCACGCGCATAATGGCGTCCACCGTGGAGCGCATCCTACGAAAGCCAAACTGACCGTCCGAAAGGTCCGGCCCCATCCGTGTTAGGCGCGCGACGAGGCGGTTTGCAATGACTCTTTCAAAGAGCTTGCCCACCTCGTCGAGCAGCACAATGGGCCGGTACGCGGATGGAGAGTCCGCAGGGCGCCCTGGCTTCGCGATGAGGACCAGTTTCCCCGTCTTCCAGCAAAGTGGGAATTGGCCCCTCTCCATGCATGCGCTGAAGAGCCTTCTTAGTCGAGGCCCGAGAGCTTCCATGGCCAGGACCCAGGCTTTCCCAGGCAAGCCGTCGGGTCCTGAGGCGGTGTTCTTGGCACTCAGCCTTCGCACCGCTACTCTCATCTCGACCTCGGTCACCTCTGGAGCATCGTCGTCGTCGTCGCTGTTGCGGTCCGCGTCAGGCACCGCTGGTGGTGGCGGAGCCATAGGCGGGGGGGAGTGTTCCCCTCGCGCAGCAAACAAAGCGTTCGCCACACCCTCTACGACTTGGGGCCGGAGACTCTGTGTCACCGGGGGAGGCCAGGGGTGGAGTTTTTCCCGTAGGTACCATTTTGTACGGGCGCCCCCACGGGTCCGCGTTCAGAGACCCCAGCCACACGTTGCGGTCCTCAAGTTTGGCCTGCTTGATCTCCGCTCGGAGGGTGCGTTTTGCCACTCTGTATCCCTCATACAGCTCCGCCTCTCTGGCCTCCGCAACCGGCGGGCGGATGCGGCGACTGCAGTGTCTGGCGTACTGGCGTCGCAATCTTACTAAGCAAACTTTATTTATCAATACGCCTTATATTTTTATAAAAAGGAAGGATTAGGGCTAATAATTTTTGACGTAAATAGGTAGGTTCATCTTGAACATTGCTTTAATTGTGAGAGCAATTAAAAAAACTAATGATAACCAAATTGGTGGATACATGGTGTAGATGATAGGTATACAGGGCCGAGCTGACTTAGCCAGCGCCTGTGTGCGAAACCTAAGGAGCGCCTCTTCTTTTTGTTGTTTATTTTGCGGAACTCGAGTTATTTTTCTAAAATAAGAGAAACCTAAGTTACTCCTTATCATATTAACTATCTACCAGTGAAAATCTCGTCGTAATCGGTCCAGGCGATAAAAAAAAGTTTAAAAAAAAAGGGCAAGAGCGTGTCGGGTCACGCTCAGTGTAGGGTTCCTTAGTTTCACGTCCGTCACAATAAGTGTCCCCACTTGAGAGTTAAAATAATGAACGACAGACGAGCAAGAACAAATACCACCAATGCCAACGAGAGACCGACCGAACAATCCGACAATATTATTATATTGTCGGAATGTTCATTCCCGTCCCCAGGGAGAGTGGAACGCCGAGAAATGTCGTGCGGTGTTCCGCAGGGATCGGTACTAGGAGTCGTAACAGGCGGCGGTCGATCTAGCGACATGCAGGGTTGCGAGAGTCGTTGATAGGATCCAGCAGTTGGGACTCGAGGTGGCGCTGCACAAGTCCGAGGCTATGTGTTTCCACGGCACTCAGAACGTACCACTATCGAGTTCCCGATTAACGGTAGGAGAAGTTCACATCGGCGTCGTGTCGACGATGAAGTACCTGGGACTCATCCTAAACAGCTGGTGGAATTTCGTGGAGCATTTCCGACGTCTGGCTCCAAAACTGAACCGAACTGGGGCTGCTCTCAAGCGACTCCTCCCCAACCTAGGGGGTTCAGACGCCTCCTGCCGGAGGCTCTACGCAGGAATCGTTCGGTCCATGGCCCTTTATTGGGCGCCAGTGTGGGCGCCGTCGCTGCGTCAGCAATTGAAAGCCCAGCTGAAGGTATGCCAGAGGGTCATGGCAATAAGGAGGGATACCGAACCGAAGAATGGCGGACAGAGCTCAGGCGGGATCTCATGGTGAAATGGCGTCAGTGACTATTGCAACCCAGTACTGGGCACACTGCGATTATGGCAATAAGTCCCCCTTTGAGGCGTGGCTGGAAAGACCTCACGGCGTCCTCACCTTCCACATGACACATGTTCTCACCAGACTAGTAAGTTCGGGAGGTTCCTGCACCGGATTCGCGCGGAAGTGACGCCCGGGTGCCGCCACTGTGCACAACGCTCGGATGACACGGTGGAGCACACAGTGGAGGTGTGCCCCGTTTGGGCAGAGCATCGCCGTGCGCTCGTGGGGGCGATCGGCGGCGGCGATCTATCGCCCCGGGACTTGGTATAGGCCATGTTCCGGAACGAGGAGGAGTGGCAAGCGGTCTCATCCTTCTGCGAAGCAGTAATGCTAGCAAAGGAGGAGGCCCACCGCATCAGGCGACGTCGCTCACAGCGCCCCAGCCGCCGCCGGCATTCCGATCCCGATTTCCAGCCACCGTAGGTGCGGGCTTGCGGACGTCGAGCGCTCGCGTCGTATTGCATCGAGTTGCGATCATAAACTCACTCATCATAATCAAATATTTCGCTATTGTAGCGCCTGCGATGGTTCTTTTGATTTTAATACGAGCTCGTAATCAATGTAAACTAAAACCCGAAACGTAAACATTGGGTCAATTCTAATAGTGTTAAACTAAACAAGACATTTATAACAGACAACAGATTAACAGATAACAGAACACACCTTAACAGATTTTACCGATATACTTATCTTTATTCAACTACCTATAAAGAATTTGTTATTTTAGGACAAAAATATTTTAAAAAAACGGCGTTGGCATCTCATCCGGCGCCCCTTATACCTTGGTGCCTCTGTGCACCGCACACTTCGCACATATGGGCGGCTCGGCCCTGTAAATTTATAGTCTGTCTAAAAAATCAAACGACTTGGGAATTTTTGATGGAAATAAAAAAATCGATTGTTGGCAACTTATAGCTCATATCTATCATCTCTATCTATGTATATTTTTAAGAAAGGTTTGATGATCTCTTGCAGTTGTTTTTGGATATTTTTTGCGCTTATTTTTGTACAGCATTTTATGCACTATACAATAAATAACTCAAAGGAAATCTTTTGCTGAAAACAGCATCACAATTGATTATTAAATGAAGCAACAATTAGCATTCCAAATGTGTTTGAGGTAGAGAGGGGGCATAGTGGGAATATCGTGGTGGAGATATTCCTATCTCCTCATTTTTTTTTATAAGTCTGGCAACTCTATGGCCGCCATTACATGACGTACACGGTTTTTAGATTGTTTTTTTTTTTAGTAAAGATCAGTGCTTTTTTAATTAATCACAAACAATAAGCTGAAATTTTTTTTCTCGTAGGTATTATTGACTACTTCCGTGAAAAGGCTAACTCGATTAAAAAAAACAGTTAATTTTTGACCGCCCCATCACAAAAAATCACTATTACTAGTTTTGCTGTTAAATAAATTGTTAATTAAATTATTTTTCTTCACAAATGTGTTTTAAGCTATTGCATAGCTTCTATCGCGGGCCTTGAGCGTAGAGACCGAATCCAGAAATTCCGTAACGAAAATAACCTAACACCCCCCACTCATTTGTTTTTTGAGCGTGGTGACCGATAAGAAAACAAATGAGTGAACAATCAATCAAAAGTCAATTCAATGTGTGAAAGTGACTTCTTTAATAAAATTAAAATTCTCTAAACTTCAATTAATATCAAATAAAAAAAAAACAAAGGAAAAAAAAACCTGCATAAATAAAATAAATAATTAATTATAATTGCATGAGTTGATAAAAATGCTATGCAATAGCTTTACCGCGGCAGTCCCCGAGTGCCACACGTCTTTGTTTTTTTTCGTGGGTAAAAATCATCCAAATGACATCCTCTGCCCTTGGGAAGAGCGGAAGAAAGTGTCAGACTCTTACTGACTAAAAAACCCACCCCGTTCCGTCGTGCCTTCATACCGGGGCTGAGCTATCTTTCGTAAGTATCCTTGGCCCCAGTAGGCTTCGAACCAGCTGGGCCCTTTTTTTATGGTGGGTAAAATCATCCAATGAGAACGCCCGCTATTGGGCGGAGCGGGAGATAGTGTCAGACTTTTACTGGGTTGCGACAGTAGCTGTCACCATTTCACCATGAGGTCCCGCCAGAACACTGTCCGCCATGCTGCGACTTGTCGCAGCATCGGAGTTTCGCTCCGGCATTGCATCTCTACGCGCAAATCGTGCTTGAGTGCAAGGACTATTGCCTCCAGATCCCACGATGGTAGGTCAACAAGGAGGCTCGCCGCTTCTCAGGAAACGGTGTGGTACCCTCTTTTTTCTTGTGGTGGGAAAAATCATCCAATGACAACCCCCGCTCCCCGCCCCGGTGGAGCGGGAGATAGTGTCAGACTCTTAGTGACTAAAAGCACACCCCGTTCCTTCTAGCCTTCATACCGGGGCTCGAGTTCCCTTTCGGATAACCCTGGCCCCAGTAGGCTTCGATCCGGCTGGGTCCCTGCTGTTGCTGACAACTCCTTGAGGCGCGCGGGAACAGTGCGCGCCATCGAAGACTTGGGCTTGGTCCGGACAGTTACCAGACGGCCGGACAGCGAGCTACTCATTACTCACTGTCCGCAAGCCCGCGCCTACGGTGGCCGGAAATCAGGATCTGAATCCCGGCGGCGGCGGCGAAAACGATGTTGCCTGATGCGTTCGGCCTCCTCCTTTGCGAGCATTACTGCTTCGCAGAAGTCGGCGATCGCCTGCCACTCCTCCTCACTCCGGACCATGGCCTCAACCAAGGCCCGGCGCGAGAGGTCTCCGCCGCCGATCGCCCCCACGAGGGCACGGCGATGCTCCGCCCAAGCAGGGCACACCTCGACTGTGTGCTCCAACGTGTCCTCCGGGCATTCCGCACAGTGGCGACACCCGTACGTCACTTCTGCACGAATCCGGTGCAGGAACCTCCCGAACGAACCATGTCCGGTGAGGACCTGCGTCATACGGAAGGTAAGGGCGCCGTGAGGTCTTTCCAGCCACGCCTCAAAGAGGGGACTTACTGCCATAATTGTGGCGTGCCCAGCGCTGGGTTGCGACAGTCGCTGACGCCATTTCACCATGAGATCCCGCCGGAGCTCTGTCCGCCATGCCGTGACCTGCCGCGGCAGAGGACTTTCGCCCCGGCGTTGCATCTCCACGCGCATATCGTGCATGTGTGCAAGGACTGCACACATGCACGATATGCAGAAGGCTCGCCGCTTTGCGGGAAATCGTGCGGTATCCCCGCACCAACCGTATTGGCAGGCGTTCAGCATGGCCGCCGGTCGCTTTTGCAGCGATGGCGCCCACACTGGCGCCCCGTAGAGGGCCATGGACCGAATGATCCCCGCGTAGAGCCTCCGGCAGGAGGCATCTGGGCCCCCAAGGTTGGGCAGGAGCCGCTTGAGCGCAGCCCCAGTCTGGTTGAGTTTGGGAGTCAGACGTCGGAAATGCTCCCCGAAATTCCACCGGCTGTCGAGGACGAGTCCCAGGTACTTCATCGTCAACCCGACACCCATGTGAACTCCTCCTACCGTTAGTTGGGAACCCGATGGCGACGCGTTCCGAGGGCCGTGGAAGCACATAGCCTCAGATTTGTGCAGCGCCACCTCGAGTCCCAACTCCTGGATCCTACCGACGACTATCGCAACCCCGCGTGTCGCTAGAGCGACCGCCGCCCAGTACGACTCTCCCTGCGCTAGAATCCGCGTGTCGTCTGCGTAGCAAACCACGCTGACTCCGTCAGAAAAGACGCCGCGTAGCACGTAGTCGTACCTGATGTTTCACAAGGGTGGCCCTCGTACCGACCCCTGCGGAACACCGCACGACATCTCTCGACGTTTCCAGTCTCCCAGGTGACCGGGGTAGACAATGTACCTGTCCGACAGGTAAGCCTCGACCACTCGACAGAGGCAGCTGGGCCCTTGCTTTCACAAATGTGTTGAAAAATGTCGTCCTCGGGTCCCTAAGATGTTCGCCTTCGGCTCAGTTCTAAATACCACTTCAGCGGTAATCACCCAGATTACACACTTGTATAATAATATACTATTAAAAAATATAGGTATACTTATTTATGTTATTTCAATAATGTACATCGTGCTGTAATTGAGTGGCTGTATAGAAAATTGGGACATTTTCAATAGAAATGTGCAAATAGAACTAGTTTTCTTTAACAATTTGATAGCTGTCAGTTGAAAGCCGGGTAAAATGGGGTGAACAGAAACTCAAGGATGAATAGAAACTAAACTTCAAAGAGTATTTTCTCGATATTTGAATATTTGTTGCAGCATTTAACTATATAAATTTATTAATGAATAATTGTTATTTTAAAAAGTCAATGCTTTTTTAGAGGCCGATAATATAATCAAATTGAAAAACCAAACCAAAGTTTTGTTTCTGTTAAGCCCGTTTTACGGTATTACTTTCAACCCGCTGTTCAGACAACTTAAGATCTACCTACTTTCCGAGCATGAATAATGGAATATAGCTAATCCTTATTAAGTTTACCTTGAGGAACAACGTCTGCATCTTGCCGCAATATTTCCCTGACTCGTCAGTATAGTCGGAGTAGATGATGTCTCTGGCTGGGATGCGTTGGTACGCCAGGCGCTTACCGTTGCTTATCAGCCAGATGAATATGTCTGGCAACGCGTGCTGGGCCTGGAGTAGGTAACAAATATTATAAGATAAGGAAAAAGAAGAGAGAAAACAAAATGAAGTAGGTACCTATCAAAAAGTACAGCTATAGGGAAGAATAATGAAAAGGAAAGGATAAGTTGCCTGTTTTATTTCTTAGTGATCCAGGATTTTGCTTACGCATTCCTGATGCTGAGATGGCGTTGCAGTTGTGTAATGAATTTTTTTTTTTTTTGTGTGACTAAGTTGATGAATATTGTTAAATCAGTGAAAACAAAATATGATATTTCTTTTTCTCATATCCTCGAGTATTCTCATATTTTATTACAATCTAGTCTTATCTTACGTTAATAAAATAATAAGTAATTTCTTGGTGGTGATTACGTCAGCAGTATATATTTTTTTTAGTTTTTTAAGAAAACAGTGTCGAACCTCTCTGCTCAGTAATGTGAACAGACACACATCTCTAAGCAGAGAGTCTTGTTCCTCTATTTCAAGCCTTTTCCTCATTTCTAAACTTATAGCTACTGCTCATAAATTAATAACGAAATCAGAACACATTGAAAAATGCAAGTAGCAATGTTCACGTAAGCATGGAGGAGTGTTAGAGCTTTGTTTACTTTTGATGACGAGGGGGGAGGAGTTAATATTTGTAAAAAAACTGCTTACGTAATACTTGAACGGCTCCTAAGAAGTAAATAATTTGACAATCGAAATCATAATAAAATAAAGCAAGGATTACAAAGACAACAAAAAAAACTGTTTATGGACTTACAGCGCCATCTATCATGTAGTAGAAGAACTTATCTCCGTTCAAACCTTGAATTGCCTACTACCAGCGCCATCTTTTAAAGAGTAGGAGAAATGGAAGGTAAGAAAACCTCACTTCAAAAAATCGAAAGTAAAAGCAAAGAGATAGAAGCTAAGATAATAAACCATAAAACCAATAATATAATAATATTAATTTTAATTTCTAAACCAAAGATCCCTAGGATTCGAAAACAAATACAATAGGTTCAGTGGGAAATCAGAAAAAAGAAGCAACAAGACAAAAAAGTACCTAAGAGGATACAAATGTTGTGTTAGGACTACTCATATTATATCTAGATATCATCCTACGAGCGACTATTAGAACTTGCTGACTCAATTGACATTATAGGTAAGGAATTCAATTCAAATAATGATTTTTATCAGTTTGTAAGAAAAACCGTAGGGTTCTATGAAGTTGGTCCCTTTCTAATAAAAAAAAAACAAGCCACTTACGGTATATATCCAAATATTAGCATTGGACATACGGTAAATGTGGCCAGCCCATTTCCATTTCAACTTTGGAGAATTTTGAGGTCTGTCAATGCTTTGTGTTTTAGACGCAGTGTGGCATTGAAAATATAAAAGTAATTGTGAACGTATTAGACAATATTTTACATTGCGCTCCAGAACAAAATTTTCCAAAGTAGCTCAACAAGCTGCAAAACTGATGTGAGCTGGTTATTCTGCTGAATACCATCTAAGTTGTGGGCCTGTATGTAAGACAAGAACTCTAACCTAGCTGGAACAGGGCGCGTCCCATTGAGAAGAAGATTGCTGGGCATTCTACTGAGTGGGGAGATGAAGTATCAAACACAAATGAAAGGAATGGGGGCCTTAAGGCTGCACAAAAATAAAAAATTATCTAGACCTACTTACGACTAGGTAAGTAGGTTTAGGTAGTTTTTATTTTTGTACACAGTCCACTGTGTCCACCCACACGAACATCATGGGGTGTTACCTACGGAAGTAATACTTACATCTTCACAGAGGTGTTTCAGTTTGTTCAGGTAGCTGTAAGCTGTGCGAAGGCGCTCCTTGATCGAGTGTTTTGTGATCAAAGCCCTTAGGCCTTTAGCCATCGATGCGATTTGTTCCTGAAATTTTAAACTATTTGTCAGTAAATGTATTATGTATCATTAAATGATAATTCCGTATGGTGTCCAGAGTTCCGTATGGTCAGAATCAGAATATCATCAAGATATTCGCTGAAGATCATACAGGTTTATGCCCCGACTTCGACACTCCCCGATGACGAAGTAGAGACCATTTAAAAGCAATGGAAACTTGTGTCACAGCTTACGTAACAACTTGGGTAAAATAGCAGATAAGCGTATCATATAAAATTATTGATTTCAGTATAATAATTGTTTATATGCATATATTATTCCAATATTAACCCATGAAATTAAACTAGATAGCGAAACAAAGGAATTAGATAAAAAACGAGATTCATACAAGTTTATTATTGTGTAGGCAAATGTAGCCCAATCACACACGACAGTAAGTATATTTTCATTGTATTCAATATAAAGCTAGCCTCAACACAAAAAGACTAGCTATTCAAAAATTGGAATTTATAAATAAAACATTTAAAGGTGTACTAAAAAAATTCAACGGCAGGTAGGTATACAAGGCCAGGTAACGAAACCATACCGCGATTCAGGATTTAACGCGGAACGCACAACGCCATCTATCGGAAAAGCGCGAACTAGTCTTAGTAATGAAAATATGTAAATGTTAGTAATTTTGTTATTTTACATTCGTTGAATGATGATAAACTATTATTGAGAAATGATTTAAGTAACCGTATAATGCAATTATAATATTTACAATTGTTAAGTAAGTTAAGTATTGTGACAACGCATAGTCATAAAACTCACTTCACTGTGGTCATGGCTAGGGCTGCCATCTCTAAAACCTGTCCCCCAGGACCGGAAGCGTAGGTTCCCCGGATTTTGGAGCTTTTACCCCGGACATTTCAATACTTTTTTCATTTACTTACATCTTGATTAAAATATATTTCACTCCGTACTTGATAGAAGTGAACTTTAATTGTAAGCCTCTTTTGTTGCATGAAATAGTGTGTTTAATTGTTTTTGTGACTACAAGTGAGTAATTTTGCTTTATTTTTTAACCTTCTTAGGTATTCAATAAAAGATAAACAAATCCAATATTAGTTACTCAGTTAATAAAATTAAATGAAAAACTTGTTTAATTTCTTATTTTTCCATACAATTAACAATATTTACTTTAGTTTTAAAAGAACTGAAATCTTAAATCAAATTCAGAAAGTTATAATAATTTATACTAAAGAACAATTTTAACAGCTTAAAATAGCGTCGGCAGTGCGTGCGGTGAAATACCTAATCCCATAGCTTTTATTTACGTAAATTATGGGAACGGGATCTAATCAAAATCCCGGACTACAATTGAAACCCCGCCCGGACGCTCCCCGGACGTCTTCCAAACTAGGACAAATCCGGGGAAACCCGGACGGATAGCAGCCCTAGTCATGGCGGACTTTAACGCAAAACTGGGCAAACGAGACAGTGACGAGCTGCGAGTGGGACAATTTGGATTTGGACGTCGGAACCACCGGGGACACTTACTGGCTAGTTTTATGGAGAAGGAGGGCCTCTACTCTCCGGCGGCCGCTCTAGCGACACGTGGCGTTGCGATAGTCATTGGTAGGATCCAGGATTTGGGACTCGAAGTGGCGCTACGCAAATCCGAGGCCATGTGTTTTCATGGCCGCGGCCCTCAAAACGCGCCACCATCGGGTTCCCAATGAACGGTAGGAGGAGTTCGCATCGACGTTGGGTCGACGATGATGTACCTGGGACTTGTACTCGACAGCCAGTGGAATTTCGTGGAGCATTTCCGACGTCTGGCTGCCAAACTAAACCGGATTGGGGCTGCTCTCAAGCGGCCCAACCTTGGGGGTCCAGACGCCTCCTGCCGGAGGCTCTACGCGGGGATCGTTCGGTCCATGGCCATTACGGGGCGCCGGGCGCCATCGCTACAAAAGCGACCGGCGGCCATTATGAACGCCTGCCAGAGAGTCATGGCAATACGGATGGTTTCCCGCGAAGCGGCGAGCCTTCTGGCTGGCCTACTACCGTGGAATTTGGAGGCAGCAGTCCTTGAACACATGCACGATATGCGCGTGGAGATGCAAAGCCAGGGTAAAAGTCCTCTGCCGCGACAGGTCACAGCATGACAGACAGAGCTCCGGCGAGATCTCATGGTGAAATGGCGTCAGCGACTATCGCAACCCAGTGCTGAGCACGCCACAATTATGACGGTAAGTCCCCTGTTTGAGGCGTGGCTGGAAAGACCTCACGGCGTCCTTGCCTTCCGCATGACGCAGGTCCTCACCGGTCATGGCAAGTTCAATACTCAATACTCAATACTTTATTGCATTCCATATGTACATATATAGATGGTATAAAAATATAGTTAAGATCAATATGGACCCTGTCGGGCACAGCATAGGTAGGAGAGAGGAGGGAGGTTCCTGTACCGGATTCAAGAGGAGGAGGAGAGGAAGAAAGAGGCGATTAAGCGGAATAAGGGCTCTAAAGTTTTCGCACGAGATTAGTCTATTGGACAGAGCAAGCTAACAAAACTGAAGACCGATGATGGTAGAGTCATTTCCGTCAAATTGGAGCTTCTGGGAGAGATCGAGGCCTTTTATGAACAGTTACACACGTTTATCACTAAACCCGCTGCAAATTGGGTGAGGACGGAATTATGGCTGAACTCCTAAAGTCGAGTGGAAAACCGGTCCTTAAGGCCCTTCAAAAGCTATTCAATTCCTTTCATAATCGAGGAAAACACGGCACAGGCATGAAGCAGAGGCGTGGTGGTACTCTTTTTTAAGAAGGGCGACAATGGTCTGCTTAAGAATTACTGACCCATCTCACTTCAGAGCTATGTCTATAAGCTGTTTTCCAGAGTCATCACGAACCGTCTCACGCGCAGTTTCGACGACTTCCAGCCTCCCTAACAACCTAGATTGCGAACGACTACGAGCCTTTGATTCGATCGAGACCTGGGCTGTACTACAGTCTCTCCAACGGTGCCAGATTGACTATCGGTACATTGAAGTGCTGAAGTGCTTGTACAAAAACGCCACCATGTCAGTCCGACTTCAAGTCCTCTTGCAGCGAGGTGTGAGGTAGGGAGACGTAAGTTCACCGAAACTGTTCACGGCCGCAATGGAGGACTTCAAGGTTCTGGAATGGTGAGGACTAGGCATTTACGTCAATGGCAAGTACATCACTCCTTCGGTTTGCCGACGATATAGTAGTCATGGCTGAGACTACGGAGAAGCTCAGTACAATGCTCGGTGACCTCAGTAGAGCTTCCGAAAAAGTGGTACTTAAAATGAACATGGACAAAACCAAACCATGACTTTGGTTTTGTCCTTGTAGCACACACTCCTATCAAGATCGGAGACCCTACACTCGAAGTTGTGGATGACTACTTTTACCTGGGACAGACGGTTCAGTTGGACGGGTCTAACTTCGAAGTAAAGGATCATTCATCAAATCCGACTCGGCTGGGCAGCGTTCGGGAAGCTGCGCGGTGTCTTCTCGTCCAACATACCACAGTGTCTCAAGACGAAAGTCTTTAACCAGTGCGGGTTGCCAGTGATGACATATGGCTCCGAAACGTGGTCGCTCACAATGGGCCTCATCAGAAGGCTTAAAGTCACCCAAAGAGCAATGGAAAGGGCTATGCTCGGGGTTTCCTTGCGTGATCGAATAAAAAATGAAAATATCCGCAGGAAAACTAAGGTTGCCGACATAGCACAAAGAATTGCCAAACTTAAGTGGCAATGGGCAGGGCATATTGCTCGCAGAACAGATGGCATACCGCAGTGTCTTAAGACGAAAGTGCATGACCAGTGCGTGTTGCTTATACTGGGCCTCATAAGAAGACTCAGTCACCCAAAGGGCAAATAGAAAGGGCTCTTTTCGGTGTTTCCTCGTAGGAGAACCAAGGTTACCGACATAGCTCGAAGAATCGCCAAACTTAAGTGGCGATGGACAGGGCACATTGCACGCTGAACAGATGGTCGATGTGGACGAAAGGTTGTGGAGTGGCTACCGCCTATGGAAGACACAGCGTTTGAAGGCCTCCCACAAGGTGGACCGATGACCTGGTCAGGGTCGAGGGAATCCGATGGATGCGAGACGCACAGGACCGATCTTTGTGGTAACGGTTGGAGGAGGCCTATGTCAAACAGTGGGCGTCTTTTGGCTGAAATGATGATGATGATGATGAAATGATAGATAAATTATATTTTAGCTTTTTAAAAACATGGAGATTAGTATCTGAGATGGTCTTTTGAAGAAAGGACCACATATATTTTAGTAGACCTGTCCAGTCAGTGCAAGCATTAGTCAGTATCCGAGTAGCTCAACTTAGGTCTACTATGGAGCTCAACGACTTGACGAGCTATCCAATGAAAGGACTTTTGGGTATAGCAGATGCGAGATATTCTCTAAGAATCACTGACTCCTTCGATGCTGACTCCAAACTACCCTAATTGTTCACGTACTTGTATCACAGCATAGTTTGCGCTTCGTGCTGCACAGCGCTTTGAGCATAGCGTAAAGCACGGGCACGTACTATTCTGTCAATCACTTACAATCTCAAAGACACAGAGTTTGTGTCGCTCCTTGTCCAGCTTGGTGTTGCCCAGGGGCGGCGCCTTGCTCATGTGGCGCACGTAGCCGCTGCACGAGGTGCTTAGCGTTTCTAACACAGTCTTGAGCATCAGCACACTGGTGCTGTCCGGGAGGATCTCAGCATCAATGGCAGCTTGGCAGTCAGTTAGACCTTCCTCCTGGAATTTAAAAATTGAGATTATAATTATTAATAGTTAAAACTGTGTCCAATGAGACAACCTGACAGATATGTCTGGATTTTAATCGTAAAAAAAATTATGACATGATTCAATAAGAATAATAAAAATAATAATTTACTAAAGAAAAATAAGGTTACAGGCTGTGGGAATGCTAAAATATTTATAATGTGAACCACGTAGGTGTGGTCCCAATAAAAGTAATAGTAGTAGCATAGTATTTAAAGCGCAAGCCGCCAAACACAGAGCTGCATGGTGTCTTATAGCGAGAGAAGCGGTGGTGTGGGACTCGACCGAGACCATGACCACTCTGTCAAGAGTGTACGACTTCGAAAAGGAGAAGAGATTATTCAAAGGTAGTTTTGAAGTTACCCTCGTATTTCTCGATATATAGCGATAAGGTTGGAGATGTACATGCGGTAGTCGGCCCATGTACTGCGCACGTGCGCATGCACATTCACTCAAGCAGTTTGCACTGTTTGAGTTCCCAGTTGCAGTCTTCGTTAATAAATAATTTGGCGGGTATTCATATATATTTATATATTTCTCTATGATGTTGGAGATGAGATTGGACGTGTTTAAAGGTCCGAACATAAGCTGCGCACGAGCATGCAATATAGATTGTCCCAATTTGGCAGGCAATACCAATTTTTAAGTCGAATTTGGCAGCTGAACGTATGCCAGAGGGTCATGACCTTATGGAGCTAAATGCCGTCGTCGCTGGGTTTGGTTCTCACCCCGTGGTCGTATGCGGGGACTTCAACGAACATGGCTTGGGGTTACCGGTACACGATCCAACTGGGTCGGATGGTAGAGGACTGGGCTTTGGGGTTGGGCCTGGTCGTCCTGAACCGGAGTTCTGTCCCCACGTTGGTGTGGATACGGGGTGAATCAGTGGTGGACATCTTGTTCGCCAGCCCCGCTCTGTCGCCGCGTTCGTCGACTGGCGCGTTATGGAGGAGGTGGAAACGTACTCCGACCACCGGAAACCATCCAGGTTTGACGTCTTCGCCGAAACCTCGGCCGCGCCGGTCCGACAGAGCCCCTGCGGTCCGCGGTGGGCGCTGAAGCAGATGGACCGGGAGCTCCTCCTGGAAGCCGCGATGGTACAGGCCTGGGTGCAAACACCGGACAGGCCTGTCGACATTGACGTCGAGGCGGAGTGATTCCGGGAGGCCATGTCACAAATTTGCGACGTGGCAATGCCCTGACAATACATGGTTGTTAATCATGATTTTGGTTTTATCCATGTTCATTTTAAGACCCACTCTTAGAGAAGCTCTACTGAGGTCATTGAGCATTGTGCTGAGCTCCTCCATAGTCTCCGCCATGACTACTATGTCGTCGGCAAACCGAAGGTGAGTGATGTACTCGCCATTGACATTAATGCCAAGTTCACTCCAGTCCAGAACCTTGAAGACATCCTCCATTGCGGCCGTGAACAGTTTCGGAGAGATGACGTATCCCTGCCTCACACCTCGCTGCAGGAGGATAGGTTTCGAGGTCTGGTCCTGGGGTCGGACTGACATGGTGGCGTTTTCGTACAAACACCTCAGCACTTCGATGTATGTACCAATAGTCAATTTGGCACCTTTGGAGAGATTGCAGCACAGCCCAAGTCTCGATCGAATCAAAAGCTTTCTCGTAGTCCACAAACGCTAGGCAGAGAGGCAGGTTATACTCCTCGGTCTTCTATATGACCTGCCGTAGCGTATGTATGTGGTCTACGGTGCTGAAACCTTTTCGGAATCCGGCTTGTTCGAGAGGCTGGAAGTCGTCAAACCTGCGCGCAAGACGGTTCGTAATGACCCTGGAAAACAGCTTGTAGACATGGCTCAGAAGTGAGATGGGCCTGTAATTCTTCAGCAGGGTTTTATCACCCTTCTTAAAGAAGAGTACCACCACACTTCTGCTCCATGCCTGTGGCGTTTTTCCCTCGAGTATGACGGAATCGAACAACTTCTGAAGGGCCTTTAGGACCGGATTTCCACCCGCCTTCAGGAGCTCAGCCGTAATTCCGTCCTCACCCGACGCCTTGTTGTTCTTCAACTGCTTCAGAGCCATCCTAATCTCGTACAGGCTGACGTCCGGGATATCTTCAGTGTAGTGTCGAGTCAATCTAGCTCTTGGGTCGTTTGCCAGATTTATAGCGGGTTTGGAGATCGACGTGTATAACTGTCCATAAAATGCCTCGATCTCTCCCAGAAGCTCCGATTTGGCGGATATGACTCTGCCATCTTCGGTCTTCAGTTTCGTGAGTTGGCTCTGCCCAATAGACAGATCCCGTGCAAAAACTTTGGAGCCCTTATTCCGCTCAATCGCGTCCTTAATCCTCTCGGTATTAAATCGGCGAAGGTCGCGTTTCAAAGACTTCGAGATCTGTTTATTGAGCTGCCTACGGGTCTTAAAAAACTGAGACCCGACTGTATGCACAGCTTCCACGAACCCATCATTATATTGGTCCACGGAGCTTCCTAGGCACTCGAAACGGTTTTGAAGTTCGAGCTGAAAGTTCTCGGAGTTTTGGATCTGGATTTGTGCAGGACGGAGCGTAGACTTCATCAGTCGAGATCTTTCAAGCTTAACATTGTTAATCAATGTGCCTCTTACCATACGGTGATCACTCCCGGTTTTCACCGCATTGATCACAGAGACATCATTGAATATTTGCTTCTTCGTCGACATGATGAAGTCAATCTCATTTTTATTTATGCCATCAGGGCTTTGCCAGGTCCACTTCCTGTGCTTACGCTTTCTGAAGAAGGATTTCATCATGTAGAGGCACTCCTTCTCCATAAAACTAGCCAGTAGGTGTCCCCGGCGGTTCCGATGTCCTAATCCAAATTGCCCCACTCGCAGCTCATCACCGTCTCGTTTGCCCAGTTTCGCATTAAAGTCCCCCATGACAACGGTGAAGTGAGTCTTAGAACCATGCATGGCTCTGGATATATCCTCATACATGGACTGCACTTCGTCATCGGGGTGTGTCGAGGTCGGGGCGTAAACCTGTATGACCTTCAGCGAATATCTTGATGATATTCTGAGTATCAGGTACGCCACCCTGGTCGACACACTCTCGACTGTCACCATATTGTCCGCGAGGGACCTGTGGACGATAAACCCGACACCACCCTGGGACTGCTGATCACCCTCCCGGAAGTAAAGCAGGTTACCGGATTTGAGAATTATCGTGTCCTCCCCCTGTCTTCGAACTTCGGATAATCCCACAATATCCATCGTAACCCGCTTAACTCTTCCTCGAGTTCTGATCTTCTCGTCGGACCGGAGTGTACGTACGTTATAGGTTGCCAGGTCCAGTCGTCGACGATTAAACGTTCCCGCCCGGAGATTCTTAGCACCCCTGACCCCAGGGCTGCGCCCACGCCCGTCCACGTCAACACAACCACTGGAGTCGCCGGGCATTTGGGGCCTGTGCGTATTGTTATGTTGCATTGGGGGGGTTTGGACCGTAACCCGCCACGCTGGTCCAGTGCGTGTTGGCGGGTCACCATATCCTCGTCCGTTTTTCAGCAGGGTGCACCACGTGCAGGTGAGGTTGGCTTGGGTCCCGACAGATGTTGGTTGGGACCCCGTATACACCCCCGTACAAACCAAAATCATGATTAACAACCATGTAGCGCCCACTCCTATCAAGGTCGGAGACTCTACACTCGAAGTTGTGGACGATTACGTCTACCTCGGACAGACAGTCCAGTTGGGTAGGTCTAACTTCGAGAAAGAGGTCAACCGTCGAATCCAACTCGGTTGGGCAGCGTTCGGGAAGCTACGCGGTATCTTCTCGTCCAACATACCACAGTGTCTCAAGACGAAAGTCTTTAACCAGTGCGTGTTGCCAGTGATGACATATGGCTCCGAAACGTAGTCGCTCACAATGGGCCTCATCAGAAGGCTTAAAGTCACCCAAAGAGCAATGGAAAGGGCTATGCTCGGGGTTTCCTTGCGTGATCGAATAAAAAATGAAGATATCCGCAGGAAAACTAAGGTTGCCGACAAAGAATTGCCAAACTTAAGTGGCAATGGGCAGGGCACATTGCTCGCAGAACAGATGGCCGTTGAGGCCGAAAGCGCGACGCCGGTACGCCAGACACTGCAGGCGCCGCATCCGCCCGCCGGATGCGGAGGCCAGAGAGGCGGAGCTGTATGAGGGATACAGAGCGGCAAAACGCACCCTCCAAGCGGAGATAAAGCGGGCTAGGGTCTCTGGGGACCCGTGGAGGCACCCGTACAAAATGGTACGGGAAATGCCCCTGCCCCTGCCTCAGAGTCTCCGGCCCCAACTCATGGGCACGCGCAACGCGTGTGGTGAGCACTTTGTTCCCTGCGCGAGGGGAACACTCCGCGCCGCCCATAGCTCCGCGGAGCGCAACAGCGACGACGACGACGATGCTCCAGAGGTGACCGAGGTAGAGATAAGAGTGGTGGTGCGAAGGCTGAGTGCCAAGAACACCGCCCCAGGACCCGATGGCTTGCCTGGGAAGGCCTGGGTCCTGGCCATGGAGGCTCTCGGGCCTCGACTAAGAGGGCTCTTCAGCGCATGCTTGGAGAGGGGCCAGTTCCCACTTCGCTGGAAGACGGGGAAACTGGTCCTCATCGCGAAGCCAGGGCGCCCTGCGGACTCTCCGTCCGCGTACCGGCCCATTGTGCTGCTCGACGAGGTGGGCAAGCTCTTTGAAACAATCATTACAAACCGCCTCGTAGCGCGCCTAACACGGGTGGGGCCGGACCTTTCGGACAGTCAGTTTGGCTTTCGCAGGATGCGCTCCACGGTGGACGCCATCATGCGCGTGCGAGCCCTCACGACGGGGGATGCGGTGTCCCAGGGTAGGTGTGTCATAGCAGTGTCCTTGGATATTGCCAACGCCTTAATTCCCTGCCCTGGACGGCACTCCGGTACCACCGGGTGCCCGAATACCTCTGTCGAGTGGTCGAGGCCTACCTGTCGGACAGGTATATGGTCTACCCCGGTCACCAGGGAGACTGGAAACGTCGAGAGATGTCATGCGGTGTTCCACAGGGGTCGGTACTAGGGCCATCCTTTTCCTGAAGGGGTCAGCGTGGTTTGCTGCGCGAACGACACGCTGGTTCTGGCGCAGGGAGAGTTGTACCGGGCGGCGGTTGCTCTAGCGAGACGCGGGATTGCGATAGTCGTTGGTAGGATCCAGGAGTTGGGACTCGAGGTGGCGCTGCACAAATCCGAGGCTATGTGTTTTCACGGCCCTCGGAACGCGCCACCATCGGGTTCCCAACTAACGGTAGGAGGAGTTCACATTGGCGTCGGGTCGACGATGAAGTACCTGGGACTCGTCCTCGACAGCCGGTGGAATTTCGGGGAGCATTTTCGACGTCTGGCTCCCAAACTCAACCGGACTGGGGCTGTGCTCAAGCGGCTCCTGCCCAACCTTGGGTGTCCAAATGACTCCTGCCGTAGGCTCTACGCGGAGATCATTCGGTTTATGGCCCTCTACGGGGCGCCGGTGTGGGCGCCGTCGCTGCAAAAGCGACCGGCGGCCATGCTGAACGCCTGCCAGAAGGTCATGGCAATACAGATGGTGCGGGGATACCGCACGATTTCCCGCGAAGCGGCGAGCCTTGCTGGCCCACCACCGTGGGATCTGGAGGCAACAGTCCTTGCACACATGCATGATATGCGCGTGGAGATGCAACGCTGGGGTGATAGATGACAAATCTCCGGTGGGATCTCATGGTGAAATGGCGTCAGTGACTATCGCAAACCAGTGCTGGGCACGCCACAATTATGGCGGTAAGACCTCACGGCGTTCTTACCTTCCGTATGACGCAGGTCCTCACCGGACATGGCACGTTCGGGAGGTTCCTGCACCGGATTCGTGCGGAAGTGACGCCCGGGTGTCGCCACTGTGCGGAATGCCCGGAGGACACGGTGGAGCACACAGTCGAGGTGTGCCTTGCTTGGGCGGAGCATCGCCCTGCCTTCGTGGGGGCGATCGGCAGCGGAGACCTCTCGCGCCGGGCCTTGGTTCAGGCCATGGTCCGGAGAGAGGAATGGCAGGCGGTCGCCGATTCCTGCGAAGCAGTAATGCTCGCAAAGTAGGAGGCCGACCGCATCAGGCAATGGCGCTATCGCTTCCGCCGCGGGGATTCCAATCCCGATTTTCGGCCACCGTAGGCGCGGACTTGCGGACATTGAGCAATGGGTAACTCGCTGTCCGACCGTCTGGTAATTGTCCGGACCAAGCCCAAGTCGTCGACGGCGCTCACTGTTCCTGCGCGCCTCAAGGTGTTGTCAGCAACAGCAGGGGCCCAGCCGGGTCGAAGCCTACAGGGGCCAGGGTTATCCGAAAGGAAACTCGAGCCCCGGTATGAAGGCTAGAAGTAACGGGGTAGGCTTTTAGTCAGTAAGAATCTGACACTACCTCCCGCTCCGCCCAAGAGCGGGGGTTGTCATTGGATGATTTTTCCCACCATAAAAAAAGAGGGTCATGACCTTACGGGTGGTGCGGGGATACCGCACGGTTTCCTGAGAAGCGGCGAGCCTCCTTGTTGACCTTTGACCTACCACCGTGGGATCTGGAGGCAATAGTCCTTGCACTCAAGCACGATTTGCGCGTAGAGATGCAATGCCAGGGCGACCCTCTGATTCTGCGACAAGTCGCAGCATGGCGGACAGAGTTCCGGCGGGATCTCATGGTGAAATGGTGACAGCGACTGTCGCAACCCAGTGCTGCATACTCGGCCTTATAATATTCCCACTGTTGGGACTCAGACCTCCTCTCTAGGAGAGGGAATGGGCTGTAATCCACCACGCGGGCCCTGTGCGGGTTGGTGGATGTCACATGTCTTCGAATTTTTGTTCTAGGACATGCCGGTTTCCTCACGATGTTTTCTTTCACCGTTTTGAGAGCAGTGGTGATGAATAAATTACACAAAGTAATGCGCCTGGCTGCACAGTGCTGGGCATGCCATAATTATGGCTCTAAGTCCCCTTTTTGAGGTGTGGCTGGAAAGACTTCACGGAGTCCTCACCTTCTTCCAGGTTCTCACCGGAAATGGTCAGTTCGGGAGGTTCCTGCATCGGATTCATGAGGAAGTGACGCCCGGGTGGCCATCATTGAGTGAACCGCCCGGAAGACATGGTGGGGCACACAGTAGAGGTGTGTCCTCGTGGAGACGATCGGCGGCAAACGACCATTCGCGCCGGGCCCTGGTACAGGCCATGGTCCGGAGCGAGGAGTCGCCTCGTGGAGGTGCCTTGCAGGCAGTTGCCTCCTTCTGCGAAGCAATAATACTAGCGAAGGAAACGGCCGCACGCGTGAGGAAACGACCTTCACGCCGGTATCCCGATCCTGATTTCCAGTCACCACAGGCGTAGGCATGCGGATATCTAGCAATGGGTAAATCGCCGTCCAGCCGTCCGGTAACCGTTTGGATTGAGCCTCAAGGACATGTCAGCAAATCGTAGTGGCCCAGCAGGGTCGAAGCCTATTGGGGCCATAGGTGGACCAAACCCTGCAAGTGAAACCTCGGGGCCCTGGAATGCAAGGTAAAGAAGGAACATAGGAGTGGGTTTTAGTCAGTAAAAGTCTGACACGCCCTCCGCCCGAGAGCGGGAGAAATCACTGGAAGATTTCATACCTAAAAAAAAGTTGCAGTTTTAGTTGAAAGGTATAAGTAAGTATGTAGTTGCAAGTATTGCAGGAGCTCACAGTAGTAATTTTATTTGAAAGAAACTCACATATTTTTCGATGATGTTCGCGATGAGGTTGGAGTTGTACATGCGGCGGCGGTGGTCGGGCCATATGCTGCGCACGTGCATGCATTGTTTGTGGTCCCAGTACGGGAGGTAGTAGTAGTTCTTGTCTGTCGAGGTCGCCTTCGTCGGCTGCGTCGTGCTCTGCCAGTAGCCGGTGTCCGCATTCATCTCATCTGTTAGGGAAGACCGCACTCAGCAAAGGATACTAAACATTTAGGGTAAACATTAGTTTATGAATTGAGTATTTGAAGCTAAGAAATTATTCATCCAACTTCTTTAAAGAGGTTTCGAAGAAGTTTTAAAATAGTTATTGCATAGAGTTCAAATTATTTTATGAGTGAACTAGATTTCTTAATTTTTTAAAGGAATATTACCCGTTAGTACTAGAGTCACAAGAACTAATAAGTCCTACATTCGGTCTTCATTTACCTTATTGGATAAATAGGGACTTATAAATAAAATAAAATAAAAATGCCCACACGTTTTATTCCACTACTTACAATTAAATAGAAACTTGTTCAGTTATGAAAACAATTAAAAACATATAAAAATCTTCTGCTCTTCTTCTCTATCTATTAACGTAAACTCGTTCCTTCATCTGTTTCTTCTATCCTAGATTGTCATCGCTATTCGTAGCGGTCGCCTCTGCGGCGTAGGCCACCCCTAAATCGCTCCACGCTTTCCTACCTCGCGCTTTCTGCATCCAGTTTGGTCCACAGCGTTGGGTAAATAATAAAAATAGGGACTTACTAACTATTAATAATGTATTAATTAATTCATAATTTCATGTCAAACTTAAAAAAAACATAAAAATATAGAAATAATGTTTGCCATACCTTCAGCATCTAAGTCCTGAGAAAATAATAACAAATCATAATAAGAATTGTAAAAAAATGCTCTAAATTATAAATATTTTAATTTACTTAAAATTGACCGACTGTCCACGGACGTGTAGCTTCATATACCTGTATTTGTCATAGAATACGCTTGGTATACGCTTAAGTGAAGTTTACATATTAAGCTATGACACTCTGTCCACGATGCACGATGTCATGTGGACTGTGGGCCTAGTTAAGTAAACTGTGTAAGTAAACCTACTCTAGTATGAATTGAAAAAAAAAAAAAAAAACAAACAAAAACGTGCGATCTGGGAAACGAAGAGGCCACTACGTTCTTTTACCAATTAGTTTCAGCAAAAGAATGGCGGCGCACACTGAGTCACAGGCCTCTAAAATACTCCTGTGTAAAGTTTTCCCAATCCCTGAACAACCAAACTTCTATACTAAACTTTCTTAGCTCTTTATCCAAATCCATACCTAGATCAACGTCTAAGTCATGGGGTCTCTTGACAGACTCGTTGTGACCATCCAACGAGTTCCCGGAGTTACCAATGCTTAATTCGAACTGCAAAGGCTTGTCTGTAAGACGTTTGTCGATCAAGTTGGCTTCGAAGATGCTGGAGAAAAGGAAGAACTCTTCATTCTTCTCGAAGCTGTGCTCGTTGATCGGAGGGATAGGTTCAACTTCAACGTCTTCTAGAGGGCATTCGATGCCTTCCATGATTTCGGTGCGAATTGAGATGAGGACTCTGTAATGAACAATTCGTTTGGTTATTTATGTTGTATGGTGTCATAGGTGTAATAATCAGCAAATAACTTAAAAATATGATTTAGGAACGTTTAGGCATTTTTATAGTGATTTGTCAGTAATTTTACGTTTGATTTATGATGACTCACAGCACAGTTGCAGATGCAGGGATTGGCTGCTCTGCTGTATGTCCTGGGTACGATTCCATCGCGGAACAAATATTTATACACAAATATTTATTCCGCGATGTGTGTTATTGTCCATAAGGACAATAGATGCTTTTTGGTGGTCTAGGTGACTTATGTATATATGTGAGCTTTACATGTTTGTGAACGCTTCCACGATACATGAGTAAGTAGAGAGCGCGCAAGTTAAGTTGGCGCGTGGCAGAAATCTGAAACTTATCGTTTGCCGCCCTCTTGACGTGTTTTAATTGTTTTCAAAATAAATAATCATTATCATTCTATCGAAAGTGATTAAAAGTGTTGGCTTTGATATTATCTTAGAAATCGAACGTGTTTTTTAAGAGGAATGAGAAAATATCGGACCTACGGTACCATTTTCCAAAGTTAGACCCATTTGTCCAAAGTTAGCCCATGACGTCTAGTGCCGGAGTTCCTCAGGGGTCTGTTCTATCTGCAACTCTCTTCCTGCTGCATATCAGTGATCAACTGATGTCTGGTATCTACGGGTATGCAGATGATAGCACATTTGTAGAGAGATACCCTGCCAAGTGCTCGGACTAGTAAGGATCAAATCCAGTCCGACCGAGAGGCTGTGGAAGAGCGTACGAATATGTCACTTCAGGCAGTCTCCAAGTAGGGTGAAACCAATCTGGTGGGATTCATCGCCGCCAAAACACAGGCGTGTCTGTTCACCGCCAAAAGGAGCCCGTTCACCTTGGCTCAGAAGTATTACTGGATTGTCATCATCATCATATCAGCCGAAAGACGTCCACTGTTGGACATAGGCCTCCCCTAAGCGTCGCCACAACGACCGGTCCTGTGCGTCACACATCCCTCGGATTCCCGCGAGCCTGACCATGTCATCGGTCCACCTTGTTGGAGGCCTTCCAACGCTGCATCTTTCGGTACATGTTCGCTACTCCAGAAGCTTTCGTCCCCATCGACCTGTCTGTCTGTTCTGCGTGCAATGTATTGCTACTTAATTTTGGCGATTCTTCGAACTATGTCGGTAACCTTGGTTCTCCTGCGGATATCTTCATTTCTGATGTGATCACTCAAAGAAACTCCGAGCAAAGTCCTTTCCATCGCCTTTTGGGTGACTTTGAGTCTTCTTATGAGGCCCATTGTACGCGACCATGTTTCGGAGCTATAAGTCATCACTGGCAACACGAACTGGTCGTAGATTTTTGTCTTGAGACACTGTGGTGTATTGAACGAAAAGACACAGCGCAGCTTCCCGAACGCTGCCCACCCGAGTCGGATTCGACGATTGACTTCTTTCTCGAAGCTAGACCTACCCAACGGGACTGCCTGTCTCTGTTAAATGTAGTCGTCCACCACTTCGAGTGTAGAGTCTCCGATATTGATAGGAGTGGGTGCTACATGGATGTTGACCGACACTTTGGTCTCTCCATTCCAGAACCTTGAAGACATTCTCCATTGCGGTCGTGAACAGTTTCAAAAGTTTGAAATGACGTCTGCCTCACACCATGCTGCAAGAGGATAGGTTTCGATGTTTGGTCTTCACTGGATTGTACCGACCGCCTTCACCTCTTCGGAGTTGAAATTTCCTCCGACTTCAATTTTGGGCGGTTCATTCAGTCCAAAGTCAAAGAAGCTGCTAGGAAACTAGGCGTTCTTGCAACGGTCCGGTGGTACTTCACACCGGCGCATCTTCTAATTTACACTAATTTAATAATAAAAAGGTTAAGTTTTTTTTTTGTTGGAGGTAATCTCTTAACTTAACCTTTTTATTATTAAATTAGTGTAAATTAGAAATTTACACTAATTTAATAATAAAAAGGTTAAGTTTTTTTTTTGTTGGAGGTAATCTCTGGAAGTGCTGGTCCGATTGCTAAAATTTTTCCACCGATAGAAAGCTGCTTTATTCGTGAGTGATATAGGCTATATGTTATGGACGCGGGAGAAGCCGCGTGAAAAAGCTAGTGTTATACAAAGCACAGGTCCGATCGTGTGTGGAATACTGCAGCCACAAATGGGCTGGCGCTACCAAATGCCATCTAGCAGCTTTGGATTCGGTGGAAAGGCGTGCGAAGAGCATAATTGGTGATTCAGATTTGGTTAAATCCAATTTACAAACGTACGGTAACCAGCCTTTCGGTTTTATACAGAATGCATTTTGGAGAGTGTGCGCGGGAATTGCATGACTAGATTCCGCCATCTTCTTTCTACCATCGGACAACCAGTCAGACGGCAAGTATCCACCCCAACATTGTTGAAACTTCTACGGTTCGGACTAAGCTTTTCTTTTCGTCGTTTATACCGCGTATATCGAAGGACTGGAACACTTTGCCTGCTGCAGGCTTCCCGTCCAATTGTGTGAGTGAACAGGACCAGAATCTGGTGCGCCTCACTATCAACGATTGCATCATTGCTTTCTACCATCAGGTGGGACCGCCGTCAAGCACTGGTTTCTTCTTCTTAGTCGTACACTCTTGACAGAGTGGTCGTGGTCATGTCTCGGTCGAGTAACACGCCACCGCCTCTCTCGCGATACGACGCTATGCAGCTCTGTGTTTGGCAGCTTAGGAGCCTTCATTTACGCTGCAGTGTGTCACGGTTTTGATGAGGTCCGTCCACCGTGTTGGAGAGCGTCCACGAGATCTTTTGCCTTCGACTTTCCTTTGCACCACCAAACGTTCCATCAAGTCCTCATTACGGGTGATATGCCTGAAGAACTTGTGGATTCGTATTTGCACCGACGACGATAATCTCTCTTTGATATTGAGTTCTTTCAGGATCGATATATTGCGTCTCCAGCACCATATTTCCAGTGTGTAAATCTTGCGACGGTCTCGCATTCTCATCGACCACATCTGAGCTCCATATAGAAAAATTGGAAAGACCAAGCACTTCATAAATCGAATCTTTGTGTTTCTGGTTATTCTGCGGTCTTTCCAAATTTTTGAGAGATTTTCCACAGGATCTCGTGATGGCGCAGCGTCTCCGGATTTCGTTTTCGCAGTCTCCATCGTTGGTGATCGTCGAGCCCAAGTATATGTAGCACTTTACCACATCGCATCTCAGTATGTCTTAGACGTCTGGTTGGTTATTGTTAGCACGGTCCACAATCATCATTTTAGTCTTGTCGCGGTTGATTGCGAGTCCAAAATCCAACGCTGTAGTCTCCAGACGGCCAAGGAGCGTCTCAATTTCATCTCTATTTAACGCTAGGAGAGTAGTGTCATCTGCATACCTAAGATTTGATACAATTACCGTCACGGATCTTGAGCGCTCGGCGTCAGAGTGGGCATCGCTTCGCGCATTCCATACATTGGCGAGCCAATCATCTTCGTTGTTAGATACATGCTGCAAGCGCAGGGAACGAATCATGAGTGACGTCTATGACGCGATGGCGCGGCGAGCCAATCACTGACACTCCCCGCCCCCGCGTCTCACTTCGCACCACTAAAAAGACCGAATATTTGACTTCTGTGCAACTTGAAGCCAGCGCTCAAGATCCGTTTCGGCAATTGTATCTTCCGATCTCCCACACATATTCCCACGTCCCAGTCTTTGAGAACAATCCGCATGATGTACTCCGTGTATAAGTTAAATAAAAGAGGAGATAATATACAGCCCTGCCTGACACCAGCTTGCGTTTTAAAAGGTTCAGAGTCAATACCGTCAACTCGGACAGCAGCTGTACCATCTTCATACAGACATCTAATGAGGTGACTAAGGTATTGTGATACACCCACTTCCATCAGGACCTGCCAGAGTTTCCGTCACTTGACAGTATCGAAAGCTTTCCTGAAGTTTTTTTTTTTATAATGGATAGGCTCGCGTTTGACCACAATCTCACCTGATGGTAAGCGATGATGTGGCTGACGATGGAACACGCTTGCCTAGAAGCAATCTATTCACTCTTGACTTGAAGACTCCTAGGTTATAGCTATCAGGAAACACAGACTCCGGCAGGCAATTCCACTCCTTAGTTGTACGTATAATGAATGTGTTCCCAAAACGCTTTGTATGTATAGGTGGAATGTCCACCATGTACCGGTGGCGCAACGCCACGCCGTACGTCTTGTGGTCCGATGATGGACCGGACTTGACGGAATTAAATTGTGCAACTCTAGTGCACACTCCCCGAAGTGTAAACGATAGAAAACCGACAGGCTAGCAACTCGGCGTCGATGCTCAAGATTTTACAAGAGCATCATTGCCTATGATCTTCTTGGCACGCTTTTCAATAGACTCGCACCGCATCGCATCAATGCACTACATTCAGCTGATATTTGGCTGACCCATCCCAAAGATGAGAGCAGTACTCCATACAAAATCGAACCTGTGCTTGATAGAGGTTGAGCAGCTGTTCCGGCGTGAAATACCGTCTCAGCTTTGCTAAGATCCCCAATTTTTTGGCAGCTAGTTGGGCTTTTGCCTCGATGTAGGAGCCAAAATTGAGGGTAGACGATAGCGTTACCCCAAGAAGTTCAAGGTGGTCGGTAATTGGCACGGTTACACCCCGGAAAGATGGAGCCGGGTGGAATTGGCTCCGTTTAGCGGAGAAAAGACACGTCTGGGTTTTCGTCGCATTGAACTTGATCAGATTGGCATCGCCCTATTCTGAGACTGCCTCCAAGGATGAGCTCAAGCGTTCAACCATAGCCTCTCGGAATGACTGGATCTGTGACCCACTAGCTCGTGCGTCAGACACATATCTCTCAGCAACAGTGCTGTCGTCTGCATACCCAAAGATTCCGGGTTTAAGTAGGTCATTTATGTGCAGCAAAAACAGTGTTGCCGAGAGTACCGACCCTTGAGGGACTCCGGCATTAATATCCATTTGACCCGACGAGCAGCCATCAATAAAAAAAACATCATAAAACTCGGATAGATCGATCCCTCAAGAAGTCTGCGATCCAATCACACAGACCAGTGGGTAGACCGAAGAAAAGAAACTTAGCAATAAGGCTTTCGTGCCAGACCTTATCGTAGGCCTTCGAGATATCAAGGGACACGGCAAGCGCTTCCCCATGCTTCTCAATGGCCTCGCTCCAGATGTGAATGGCATACGCTAAAAGGTCCCCAGTAGACCGCTTTCGACCAAAGCCGTATTGCTGGTCGGTGAGGATGTCGTTAGCTTCCAGGTAAGCCCGAAGCTTCCTGTTAATTACCCGTTCCATACTCTTACAGAGGATGGACGTAACAGAGATGGGTCGGTAGTTTGCCGGGTGTGCCCTTCTTGGGCGCAGGCTGCACGTTGGCTTGCTTCCAAGCCATCGGCACTTTTCCAGTCTCATATGAGAGGCGAAATAGGCGAGTCAAGATCGGAGACAATTCAGGCGCACAAGTTTTTAAAACGACACTGGTATCCCGTCGGGGCCACTGGCTTTATTCACGTCAAGGTTACTCAAGACCCTACGAACGTCCTTCTGATGGATACGACTATCCGACATATTCGTCACGCACCCATCAGGAGAAACATGGGGTCGCGCGTCACTGGAGTTCAGACGCGAAGATTCCGCAAAAAGAGAAGCAAATAGGTTTGCTTTCTCCTCAGCGGTGTGGGCCAGGGTCCCATCGGGTTTCAGCAGTGGCGGAAGTGAGGGACGGCAGAAGTTCGATTCAACCGACTTTGCCAGGGACCAAAACGCTTTACTACCAGCAGGGTATAATAATATAAATATAATATAATATATTTGGTATGCCGCATATTTTATCGCATCGGCGCGAGAACACTCGGCGCCAAACCATGGTCGAGCTTGGTCCGACATTGCTACGTCAGAGAATGGGATGTAGTACTCCATTCCCTGTCGCAACACATCCGTCACGGCATCAACGCACGACGATGCATCCCTCGAAGAAAAGCAAGTGGGCTGCCAAGGATAGCATACGAAGAAAGACCGCATACCATCCCAATCTGCTGACCTGTATCGCCAAACCCGCCGAGTGCCTTTAGGACTAGGATCGGGTGGGGAGTAGATAGATACAGATTTAACCCGACAGTGGTCAGAACTGCCTAAAGGCGAAGATATTGACACTGAGTAACGGTCTGGATCTGTCGTCAGCAGAAGGCCCAAGCAATTGGCTGTGTGCGAATCCACATCCGGTACCCTCGTTGCCCCCTGGACCAGCTGGGTAAGATTCAATTCCACCGCTAGCTTCTGCATCTCACGACCAGCATGATCTGTGCACTGGTATGGGAAAAGCCACTCTTGGTGGTGCGCATTAAAGTCCCCCAGTAACACCAATTGGGCGGAAGGGTACCACTGCTGAGCCGCATGTGCCACCTCACTCAGATGCTGTGTGAGCCCGGACGTCTCCTGATCTCCACTGTGTGAGCGGTAGACACAAGCGTAGATTATTTTATTTAGGCCTGTGTCGACCAAAGCCCAAAGCGTTGAGAACCTGGAGTTTTCAAGATTGCGGAGACGCCAATAGCAGATGTCGTCCCGGGCATACATACATACGCCCGCGTGTGGTTTGAAGTTATGCTCCAAGGTAAACCCTGGGTATGAAAGATACGACACGTGGGACGGACATCTGATCTGCGTCTGCGTATGGAATAGTAGAGCTTGTTTTTCAGTCTCCAGGTGGTGATGGACTGCAACGAGATTAGAGTGCAGACCTCGTATATTTGAGAGGTGCACTTTGTGAGAGAGGCAGTGCAGCCGCTGTTTGACTTTACTCTTTCTATTTCTTTTCATAATTTGAGAGTGAATGGAGGAGAGGAAAAGGAAGTGAAATGGGGAGCCACGCTGCTAACCTTCAGGCACGCACTGAAAAGACGACATGATTAGGGGACTAGTCTGGAGAACGAGTCAACGAAGCAAACATAGAGGGCGACGTTGAACTCTCTAGCTTTCTCCACAATTTGTCGCATTATGAGTAGCTGCTCTCTTGTGCCTCGGCCCTTCACAAAACCAGCTTGCTCGGGTGCAATTTCTCAGGACAGGTAAGCTTGGAGCCTTGTGTTGATAATATGCAGCATTATTTTACTAGCGTGGGATATGAGGGAAATGATTCTATAGTTGGCAAGCACTAACTTATATCATTAAAAAAAATATCCTATTGCAATTGGCAATTGTTAGAAAAACTTATGCGCCTGAACTGTCTCCAATCTTGACATGCCTATTTCGTCTTTTGTATGAGGCTGGAAAAGTACTGATGGCTTGGAAGCAAGCTAACATGCTACCGGTACCCAAGAAGAATGGTCGGGTTGACTCTGCTAATTACAGACCTATCTCTGTAAGAGTATGGAACGAGTGACATATAATAAGCTCCTGGCATACCAAGAAGCTAAATAATGACATCCTGGCAATACGACTTTCGCCGAAATCGGGCAACTGGGGACCTTCTAGCGTATACCATTCACATCTGGAACGAGGCCATCGAGAAGCATGGGGAAGCACTTGCAGTCTTCCTTGATATCTTGAAGGCCTTCGACAGGATCTGGCACGATAGCCTTATTGCTAAGCTTGCTTCCTTCTGTGTGACTGGATCATAGACCTTTTCTTCTGTAACCGTATCGATAACCGACGGCCTTGAGCTTCTTGGGGTAACGTTGTCATCTATTCTCAATTTCGGCTCTTACTTCGAGGCAAAAGCTCAACAGGCTGTCAAAAAATTGGGGATCTTAGCTAAGGTGAGACGGTACTTAACGCCGGAACAGCTGCTCAATCTTTATCAAGCGCAAGTTCGATCGTGTATGGAATACTGCTCTCATCTTTGGAATAGGTCAGCTAAATTGATATTTGGCAGACCCATCCTACATCCAAGAAAAAGAAAGAAAATAAAAAAAAAGCAAGAAGATCATCGGTGATGATGCACTTGATTCCAAAGTCTTGAGCATCAACGACGCGTTGCTGGCCTGTCGGTTTTCTATCGATTACATTTCGGGAAGCGTGCGTTGGAATTGCACAATTTAATTCCACCAAGTCTGTTCCATCGTCGGTCCGGACCGGTTCAGGGACCTGTCGCGATATCATCCATCTTGAATTGATCTGATGTGTTACACTGAGACGTAACACATCCACTACCTTGCCATCTCCTTGGATAAGTGATCCGAGGTGCTGAAAGTGATAAATGATGATAAATGATCTTTATTTTGCAAGTAGGTTTTATAAAAACACTTTTACACGTCAATTTTTTTTTTTTTCGTCAATTAATGCTAGATGAGGCCGGAGCCGGCCGAAGTCGGAGCAGATCGTCGAACAATGCGTCCTGCACACTGCCACTTAAAAGTTTGACGATTCTTCGGGCTATGTCGTTAGTTCTCCTGCGGATATTTTCATTCCTGATGCGATCACGCAAGGAAACTCCGAGCATAGCTTTTTCCATTGCTCTCTGATTTACTTTAAGCCATAGTGTTACATGGTGTACATAATACAAAAAGGCATTCTATACCAGTCAACTTTGGGCTAAAAAGATTAACTTTGATATTTCATACAGACTTTTGAAAAATTGGGCTTAAAAGTAAAAAATAAGAATGGATTTTATAGTTACCTTCCCCTGTAAGAGACGCCTTCACCCATGCCCATGTTGAGACTTGCGTGCTGGTCCAAGATACTGTAGTCGCGCGTAGAGCCATACAAGTAGATGTAGGCTGGCCCGAACGTCGGTAGGAAACCTGGAATAAGTCGGCAAATCTGTTCAGTAACTGTGTGACATTTAGATCAGCTTTAGTTGCGCAGAAGTCAAATATTCGATCTCTTTAGTGGTGCGACGTGAGACACGGGGGCGGGTAATTTCAGTGATTGGCTCGCCGTGCCATCGTGTCATAGACGTCACTCGTGATTCGTTCCCTGCGCTTGCTGCATGTATCTAACAACGACGAGGATTGGCTTGCCAATATATGGAATGCGCAAAGCGATCCCCACTCTGACGCCGAGCGCTCAATATTCGTGCCGATAACTATACCCTCTATTGATCCACTGATGCTGATGATGAAATGGAGAGTATTGTGATAGGATACAAGGTAGCGTCACGTGCAGACCTTTCAGATAAAAGGGAGGTAGGAATTAGACTAAAAACGCGATAACCCCAATAGTAGACCATCAACAACTATCATTAACCTTGTCAACGTTGTCGGTATGGCGTTCTGAGGTGCCCGTTCTGTGCTTGGAGTTTTTCGGCCAAAATTGGACATACAAGTCAAGTCACATGAGGGCACAAAGCAGTAGTGAGCCATCGCTCTGGCAAAAATCAATATGGCAGCATCATTATCAAAGTGAATAGCTTTAAAAACATCCTATGTACCTCTGTCTCCATCATTGGAGATAGTCTTGAGATCGATGAAGTGCGTGCCGATGACGTTTGGGTGCATGGGAGCGTCGTCCCTTAGCTCTAACTTGATACGCTGGCACAGCGGCGGGAACATCTCCGTGAAGACTATCTGCTCGTTCCAGACAGGGGTGTAGGAGTTCTTCTTCACTGATGTTGCACACTGGAACGTAAACGTGGAACAAGTGTAGTAGGCACTAGTGTCATTGTGGTTTTATAAAATAAGGGTTTTTGTTGACGGGATGATTGGTCAATGAGGCTATAGTAGAGGATACGGTTAAGAACGACCTTCACCAGTTTGTTTAATGGATGAAACGTATTTTATGATAAATTTAGTATATTAAAGAATATAACGCGGGTGGGTTGCCTGAGAAATTCCTGGCCTTTTTTTTTTTGAAAAATGCACCGGTATGTTTAACGAATAAATTTAATACTAACCGAAAGAGTGAAGCCTTTAGAACATAAAAATGTTGGGTTGCCTATTTGTTTCCTGGCATAACTATGGGTTGCCAGGTATAAACAGGTCCTCTGTCAAGTGGTCGACGCCTATCTGTCGGATAGATTTATAATCTACCCCGGTCACCAGGGAGACTGGAAACGTCGAGAGATGTCGTGCGGTGTTCCGCAGGGGTCGATGCTAGGGCCACCCTTGTGGAACATCGGGTACGACTACGTGCTGCGCGGCGACTTCCCTGACGGGGTCAGCGTGGTTTGCTACGCAGACGACACGCTGGTTCTAGGGCAGGGAGAGTCGTACCAGGCGGCGGTCGCTCTAGCGACACGCGGGGTTGCGATGGTCGTTGATAGGATCCAGGAGTTGGGACTCGAGGTGGCGCTTCACAAATCCGAGGCGATGTGTTTCCACGGTCGCCGCTCTCGGAACGCGCCGCCATTGGGTTCCCAACTAACGGTGGGAGGAGTTCACATCGGTGTCGGGTCGACGATGAAGTACCTGGGACTCGTCCTCGACAGCCGGTGGAATTTCGTGGAGCATTTCCGACGTCTGGCTCCAAAACTCAACCGGGCTGGGGCTGCGCTCAAGCGGCTCCTGCCCAACCTTGGGGGTCCAGACGCCTCCTGCCGGAGGCTCTATGCGGGGATCTTTCGGTCCATGGCCCTCTACGGGGCGCCGGTGTGGGCGCCGTCGCTGAAAAAGCAACCGGCGGCCATACTGAACGCCTGCCAGAGGGTGATGGCAATAAGGATGGTGCGGGGATACTGCACGGTCTCCCGCGAAGCGGCGAGCCTTCTGGCTGGCCTACCACCGTGGGATCTGGAGGCAACAGTCCTTGCACACATGCACGTTATGCGCGTGGAGATGTAACGCCGGGGTGAAAGTCCGCTGCCGCGACAGGTCACGGCATGGCGGACAGAGCTCCGGCGGGATCTCATGGTGAAATGGCGTCAACGACTATTGCAACCCAGTGCTGGGCACGCCACAATCATGGCGGTAAGTCCCCTCTTTGAGGCGTGGCTGGAAAGACCTCACGGCGTTCTTACCTTCCGCATGACGCAGGTCCTCACCGGACATGGTTCGTTCGGGAGTTTCCTGTGCGGAACGCCCGGAGGACACGGTGGAGCACACAGTCGAGGTATGCCCTGCTTGGGCGGAGCACCGCCGTGCCCTCGTGGGGGCGATCGGCGGCGGAGACCTCTCGCGCCGGGCTCTGGTTGAGGCCATGGTCCGGAGCGAGGAGGAGTGGCAGGCGGTCGCCGACTTCTGCGAAGCAGTAATGCTCGCAAAGGAGGAGGCCGAACGCATCAGGCAACGGCGTTATCGCCGCCGCCGCCGCCGCCGGGATTCTGATCCCGATTTCCGGCCACCGTAGGCGCGGGCTTGCGGACAGTGAGCAATGGGTAGCTCGCTGTCCGGCCGTCCGGTAACTGTCCGGACCAAGCTCAAGTCGTCGACGGCGCGCACTGTTCCCGCGCGCCTCAAGGAGTTGTCAGCAACAGCAGGGACCCAGCCGGGTCGAAGCCTACTGGGGCCAGGGTTATCCGAAAGGGCGCTCGAGCCCCGGTATGAAGGCTAGAAGGAACGGGGTGGGTCTTTTAGTCAGTAAGAGTCTGACACTATCTCCCGCTTCGCCCAAGGGCGGGGGATGTCAATGCATGATTTTTTCCCACCATAAAAAAAAAGGTATAAACAGGTATGTATAAACAGGTGTGTTTATTTTTATATACAACAAATTCTATATCAAAATAAACGCTGTTTCATTACGAATACGATGTTATAGTGTTGTCTGCAAAAAAATGTGGCAGGAATTTTTTAGGCATATACAAGGTGCAGTTTTAAAACTGCACAATATTTCAGGAGGTTGTAATAAAACTCATAAATAATCATATAAAAATACGATACCTGGTCAATAATCAGTAAAACTTGTTATTTTATTTTTTTAATTTTAACCGTTTTTCAGAATAACTCTCTAAATAAACTTCTTAAAAAAATACAGAATCACCCGTTGCGATTTATCGCACGCCGTGTCACTGTGTGTGTGAGTGCATCAACCTGTACGAGGCTCCGCCCACTTATTTTACGAAATGAATAATTTAACCTTAGATGTAGATCGAATTCGATGATCATAATGTACATTAATGTCTTAAATTTCGCTATTTAATTACTCGCTTTTAAGCATCATCACAATGTGAAAATCTTTTAAAAGTCACGTTGACGTCGCGTCAATAGGTACTTACGTATCAGCTGATGAATAAAATGTTAGGCCGAGATCAATAAACCTTAAGCCTACAATACACGTTGGCCGAGCTGAGACCAACGCGAGCCTTGGCAAGCCTAAGCAAATACAGGCAAATTGACACACGGCAAGCGCCTCTACACGTTCGGCAAGCGCCTCTCTACACGTTCGGCAAGCTTGAACCAATGCAAATGGCCAATAAGACGAGTTTTGAGGAGACGCCCACATTTAGGGCCCTGTCAGTTGTTATTGTGCATTTAAACAATATGGACGACGGAGAAGTCATCGCGGCTGCTGCTATTTATTTAATAAGCGCTTAAAATTATTATTATTAAACGGAAAAGTATGAAAAGAACCGAAAACTTCATGTTTGTTTTTTTCAAATGCGTACTTTTTTTTTTAATTAATATAAACTAGATGACGCAATCTGATGGTGAGGCGCACTAGTTTATGAGGCCTATGTCCAACAGTGGACAGCAATTCTTATAGCGCCTAAATGGTGATACTTGGGGGAGGCTTATGTCCAACAGTGGACACAAGTAATTATAGCGAGGGGAGACTTATGTCCAACAGTGGACATCAGTCATTATAACGCCTAAATGGCGATACTTGGGGGAGGCTTATGTCCAACAGTGGGCATCAGTCATTATAACGCCTAAACGGTGATATTTGATGGAGGGTTATGTCCAACAGTGGGCATCGATCATTATAGCGCCTAAATGGCGACACTTGGGGAGTCTTATACCCAACAGTGGGAATAGGTCATTATCGCGAGGAGGCATATGTCCAACAGTGGGCATCAATTATTATAACGCTTAGATGGTGACACTAGGGGAGACTTATGCCCAACAGTGGGCATAGGCCATTATCGCGAGAGGAGGCATAAATGTCCAACTGTGGGCATCAATTATTATAACGCCTAGGTGGTGACACTTGGTGGAGGATTATGCCCAACAGTGGGCATAGGCCATTATCGCGGGAGGAGGCCTATGTCCAACAGTGGGCATCAATTTTTATAACGCCTAGGTGGTGACACTTGGGGAAGGCTTATGTCCAACAGTTGGCAGGGGTCATTATAGCTAGGGGGAGGCCTATGTCCAACAGTGGACAGCAGTCATTAAAGCCCAAAATGGCGATACTTGGGAGAGGCTTGTGTCCAACAGTGGGCACCGATCATTATGGTGACACTTGGGGGAGGCTTGAGGGAGTTCGATTCTGATCAAGCTGACGACAGTGAAATCGAGATTTTGGCTGAGGAATATTATTATTATTATGTGTATAGTGGGCGAAAATGTACCACTCGTACATTTTCGCACACTATAATATTTCAATTTCAAGAAAACTTGTTTTTTTTTTCAATTTTTCATGAAATTAACCGAAACAATGAATAAAACATTCAAAAGATTTCTATTTTGTTCCCAAACGATTTTTTCCGCAAAATTTCAATGCAACATGTGAAAAAAAAACAACAATTTGTTTTTTTTTTCATTGAAAGAAACAATTGTTTCTTTATGAGGTCTATACACGTTGGCGCACATTTGCGAGCGCCTTTGATTTGTGCAGAAAAACCGACACCGCTCCGAAGTGAGGCAAGTGATCGCGAGCGGCTGCGAGTCGTGACAAGCTACTTCAAATGAGGTCTATACACATTGGCGCACATTTGCTTTGATTGGCGCAAGTCTACTCAACCAACTAGGCGAGCGACACCGAGCGATGGCAAGACAAGGCAAATATACTGTCTACATATTGGTATTGGCCTTCACTCGGCAACGCTCGGCCAACGTGTATTGCAGGCTTTATGAGGCGTCCGTGCCTCCGTCCGTAGGTATCATGGAGCGCGCGCGCTCGAGATTTAGATACGCAGTGGTAGGTACATGAACGTACCTACCAGACGCAGTCTGTAGGTAATGTCATTCTCAAGGTCAGTTTTCCGTAATAATTTCGTTTTTATTTGTAGATTAAATTGGTGGATGTGAAATTTCCCTTCGTACTTTTTAATGGGCTGAGGACCGACAAAAAACACTTCAAGATAATTTGTGCTAGTTACGTAGATAGGTAGGTTTTTAAGTGATTTATCTTGCCTGTTAGGTAGGTATTTTTACCGTAGTTAAAATTTTTAAATCAAATTATTTACACTAATCAAATTAATTCGGCTAACAACGTATTTACAAATGACTTTTTATGTACTTACTAATAAAATAAAATAAATACCTAAGCAGGTACTTATGTTACCTGGAGGTGTTGTTCAAACAGACAGCAGTCTAGCACGACGTTGCTGATTTTCTTTTAATTTCGTAGCACAAACACATTCGTTTTAAAGTGTCGAAAGCACTAATCACTAGTGATCACCTTTTCACGTAACGTACTTGCCGACCGTAGTGAGGAAACCAAACCGTAGACCAGCATCCCGCGTGCTGGCCCGTGGCTCTCGCTTGAAGTATTCCAGGATATTTTCCTGCAAGGCGACAAGCAGGCCTTCGTTGCCGCGACCGTCAGCAAGCCGGGGAACGCCGAATCGTCGAAACTCGCGGAGTCTTTGCGTAGCAGCCAGTATTACCCTTTGAGATGGACGTTACGATGTTTCCACTGATAGCATACAAGCGGACTATCTCCACCAACTCTACATTGGAGTATTGGTCTGTCATCTTTCATCACTAGATACCGCAACCGTTAACCGAAGGCGCTGTGGGCGAATATTGCAAGCGCGTGTATGCACACGTCGGCGACGTCAGTTACACTAAACATGATCGATTGATCGATGGCGCGGGGGCGTGGCTAGGGTGTGTCGTGCGGGAGATTATTGGTGCTTTACGTTGCGTGTATGTGTGTGAAAGCGCGGTTTAAATAATGGTGCGTTTGTGAGTGTGAAAGCGCGGTTATAAGGGAGGTATCAGACTAGCAGAGTTTATAAAAAAGGTAGTTCACACATACCGATTTCCATATATAAGAAAAAAAATACCTACTCATTTTATTATTGATTCGGGTCGAGAATCACTAACATAATTACCTCCTGAATTTTTTTGCACCTTTAAAACTGCACCTTGTATTATTTAATAAATTAAATTTATCATAAAATAAGTTTCATCCATTAAACAGACCGGTGAAGGTCGTTTTTAATCGGATCTTAGACTATAGAATGAATTGCTTTTGTTTTGCTAATAAGTACATTGTAGGTATTTCTATGAAGTGATTTTTGTGATTTTTTGATGGCCCCTCTATTTAAGCTTTTTATTTAGAGTGAGTTAAAACATTTATTAATTTACCTACGCTTCGGTGGCGTACGCCGCCATATTATGTAGGTATACCGCTGTAATCATCTGTAGTGTTTCCAAACTGGTGATTATCAACAAATTCAAATACCACATAGGCCTACATGGCAACTTATCACGAGCCAGTGCACGATTCCAATTAGCCGTTTCCTATGGAGAAAAACCGGCAAGGCACTCCATGGTAACTCTTTAAAAAAACATTGTTTTTACAATATTTTTTGCATTGGCTAATTCCGTTGCTCATCACTGTTTCCGCAAGATATTATTTTTAACAATATTCGTATATTTATATGAAGCGATTGACTCAACGAATTTATGCTATTGATATTGTGGAGATGTGTTCGATGAAATGGGATACATAAGCATCACTTATTGATAATTAAAACACAAAATTGGCAACGGTAAGTAGCTCGAATAAACTCCAGTGTACATTTTAGACTACTAGGATACTTAATTGAAGCAATTGAGTAATAAAAGCCAACACTTACGACCATTCCAGCGAAGGAGACTTGAACATAAGGACTGACGAGGTCCTGGCTTTCTCCTGTGAAGGCCCTCTTCATGTTGGCCAGCAGGGAGTAGTTCATCTTCGGTAGACCATCAGCTTTGTGGACCTTCACAATGAATCGGGCACGTTGACGTTCAATCGGGACTCCGTCAGGAAGGAGCAAGTTTCTATGGGAGAAATGATGATAGATTAAAGCTTTGCTTATCTTTCTTTAAGCAGTAAGGTAGTAAGTAAAGCTGTGGATGCGTACCAAAGAGTTACAGTGGGTCTGGAACGCAAAGAGCAACTGAAGAAACGTAGGTGGTCGTCTTCTTTTCGTGTCGTTGTTATTAAACTATTTTTTTAAGCTATTGCATAGATTCTATCGCGGGCCTTGAGCGTGGAGACCGAATCCAGAAATTCCGTAACGAAAATAACTTAACACCCCCCACTCAGTTGTTTTTTGAGCGTGGTGACTGATAAGAAAACAAATGAGTGAACAATCAATCAAAATTCAATTCAATGTGTGAAAGTGTAACTTCAATTAATATCAAAGAAAAATAAACAAAGGAAAAAAATACTGCATAAATAAAATAAATAAATAATTATAATTGCATAAGTTGATAAAAATGCTATGCAATAGGCATACCGCGGCAGTCCCCGAGTGCCACACGTCTTTTTTTTATCAGTGTTTGGCAACTTGTTCAGTTCTTTGATTGGCCTCGTATAGGTCCTGAAATGTGCTAGTGGTTGTGCAGGATGAGCAGTATAGTAGTTGACGCGTGTCCTGTGTAGCGGCTTCACACTGGCACTGTGTTAGAGATGCGTCGAGGAGCCCCAATTGGCCAGATTGTTTTTATAGCGACCAACATTTTAGTCAGAAGAATTCTAACAATCCCTCTTCAGCTTCAAAAAAAAAAAAACCCGGCCAAGAGCGTGTCAGGCCACGCTCAGTGTAGGGTTCCGTAGTTTCCCATCCGTCACAATAAGTGTACCCACTTATGAGTTTAAAAAAATGTTGCATACGATTATACTACAAACTTAGTCTAGAAATTATTTTGTAGAACCTTTTTGTACAAAAACTGTTCTTTCCATCAAGTTCAAAATGATTTTCCTAGAAAGTCCTTATAAAGTTCTACTTTTCAGATTTCATATTTTCTAAACTTATGGTTCAAAAGTTAGGACACATTGTTTTTTACTTTTGGAGCGATTATTTCCGAAATTATTGACATTATTAAAAAAATGATTTTAGTAAACCCCTATTCATTTTTAAATACCTATCCAACGATATATCACACGTTAGGGTTGAAATTAAAAAAAAAATCACTTCCCACTTTACATATAGGGGGGCTACCATAATAATACATTTTTTCCAATTTTTATTTTACCACTTTGTCGGCGTGATTGATATACATATTGGTACCAAATTTCAGCTTTCTAGTGCTAACGGTCACAGAGATTAAGCGAGGACGGACAGACGGACAGACAGACATGGCGAAACTATAAGGGTTCCTAGTTGACTACGGAACCTTAAAAAGGTAATGGGTGATTTTATAAATAGGATGGAGGTAAGATTAAAGAAAAGTTTGTTTTAGTTTTCGTAGTGAGCTGATGACGCAATATTTTCATCTTTAATATGTATAATATTATTTTTAGCATATGCAAAACCTGAATTATAGTTTGTTTAGAATCAGAATCTGAATGGATTCCAATAGTTTTTACACCATATTATATTTTTTCCCAAAAATATTTAAAAATGTCTCTAGTTGGATACCACCGACACTAAGTACACTTGCGAGCAAAAAAATCGCACATGGCTTGTAATTTCGTTTAAAACTGTTTTTTCTTAAATCTAAAGATATTGAATACAAATAATTAAGCAAAATTGAAGCATACAAAGATAGCTTTATAAAAACTCAAAATTAAGATCATTGAACTTCACGTAACTCACAAAAACCAGCGGTATGCCCAATTCCCCAAATTCACCCATTTGCATTTCACTACTTGCACCTTTACCTGGAGCTACAAAAAGGGTGCTGTTTTGGAGTTTTAATCAGTTTCCGGTAACGTGATAATGTCTTTATTAGAAACAGGTGGATTTACTGGAAAAATATGGATACCATGCCCGCAGAAGCCGTTCAAGTTATTGCCTTGCCTAAAGCAGGCCATAATCAAAATGGAGTCGCTCGACAGCAAAATTTTGGCCGCTTCCCTATTCGTCTGGTATACCAGAAGTTTCAAAAGACCCGTGGGTATATTCGGCGACCAGAATCTGGCCATTGGCGCATAGGATCAGGGTGTGATTATCGTTTTCCAGTAACAAGTACTTTGAGAAATCGGCTACTGAACACGATTGAACGGACACAAAAGCTTCAAGAAGTTCCCAATGTCAGTGTAAATCAGTGGACGATTAGGAAAAGACTGGGTGAAGCAGGCCTGACTGCAAATCTCTCAGCAAATGGTACCAAATTGACCACAGCTCACCGACAAGCCCGGCAATAATTTGCCACGAAACATTTAAATTGGGTGTATGCCTAATGGCAGGCTGTTGTGTTTTCTGATAAGTGCAGAATGACTTAGATGACCATGATAGAAGCTATAGGGTCTACAGAAGGTCATCATGGTAATTTTAACAATGCTGCATAAGCGAACAAGTAGGTTTTGGAGGCATTTTGGGGTGGCATAATGTTGGACACTAAAACTGACATTGTATTCATCACTGGGCCATTACTGGCCTAATGTCGAGAGGGTTGACGGCTTTATGATACATCAAAAAAGTGCTCGAAGAATATGTGAAGCTGCTTGTGTGGCTTGTGGTAGATTTTTTTTCATTAATGCAGAACGACACCAGATCGCATGACGCTAGAACAGTTTGCGACTACATGTAAGACGTTGGAATCATTGCGATAGAGAGGCTAGCTCGTAGTTCCGATCTCAATCCAATTGAGAATATCTGGATTGACCTTGAAAGAAGACTTAATGCAAAAAGCCTGGCTCTCCACGCCTCCAAAAGCTTCAATTTGTCATTGACGAGGAGTGGGACGTTATGCCCTAAGATTTCATGGTAAAATTAATACGGTTGATGAAAAATCGAGTAACAGCTGTAAATGGGGCTAAGGGAGGGAGTACACTTTATTGACAATCAGTAGGACCAATAATTTTAAATTCGACTCTCATTCTTTCTTAAGTGAAATTTGGTCATTTTTCCCATATGTTGGATTTTGTGCTCTAAACTCTTTCAAGGATATTTTTTTACACTGTATTTCATATCATTAGAAAGGTAATTAAATAGGCTTTCAAATAGTATATGAAATGTTTTCAATATCTATACACATTCATGACAAAAACTGTCCTGAACAAAAAGAGTTATGATGTGCGATTTTTTTGCTCTCGAGTGTATAACACAGGTCACGAAAGGTCATAGCGGGTATCAGGATTAGCAAACAGTTGGGTGCAAGTGCAAACCAACCCCTCAGTCGCCTGGATGGGCGAGTGACTATGTACTTTTGCTGACAAAACAAGCTTTTAACTTCATGGTTTTTCATGACACAGTTATGTACATTCTTTACACAAAAATACCAGACACGTGTTTCGCGTTTCACATATATACTAAAACGAATCATATATATAAATATCAATATTGCTGTTTGTTAGTCTTGCTAAAACTTGAGAATGGCTGGACCGATTTTAATCATTCCTTTTTTCTTTTGTCTAAAGGTTTAAAAGCAAAAAAAAAATAGGTAGGTAGGGTAGGGTAGGTGGGTAGCGTAGGGTAGGGTAAGTAGATAGGTAGCGTGGGGTAGGTAGGTAAGTAGGTAGGGTAGGGTAGGTACTCAGTTGACAGGAGCAAAGCCGCGGGTAAAAGCTACTGTTGTATAAATGGCAATGTCCTGACTCGCCCATTGACTCATCAACGTCTAGCCCGAACCTTAGGACTGCAGAAATTTAGCACATAGGTTCCTTTTATGATGAATATTTCACCGGATAATTGTAAACACCGTAAGATTGTAAAATATCACGAGTAATTGTTAACCTATTTTTCCCAATTAACCTTTCGAATATCGTAATTAGACACACAATAGAAAAACAATGGGTCGATGGGACGCCGGCGATCGCATAAGCTTTAATAAAATTAAGATACGGTTATGTTGTAAACTAATAAATTTAGACGTGATTTATCATAAATAAAACGATTTTTTCATGATATACCGAGAAATTATAATCTAATAAAGGTTTTATTACAATGATACGGAGTTTGCAATGTTTCAGTGACATACGAGTACACAAATAATAAAAAAAGATTTTTCAAAATCCCACGCTCCATAAAGGGGATGAAAATGGGTTCTAAAGTTTGTATGAAGATACCTATTTCCACGCAGGCACAGACGCTAGCAGAAGCTAGTATTCAATAAAATCAAATAGCTGACATAAAAAGAATATTAGGTAATATTTTGTAAAAATATGATTAAATTTAGCCAAGCAAAAGTTACACACATTTGTTTTTATACAAAAAATAATTACGATATATTCAACGGTCAGAGTTTCCCGAGAGATTTCATGAAAGAACTCATTTCATTTTGCAATTTTCAGTCGGTTGGGGACCATTGTCGTAAAATATTTACAGCTTCATCGAAAACTGGGCCAGACTGAGTAACAGAATACAATAATTATTTAATGTATAAATAACTTAGTACGGAGTTTGTAGAATGAGCACCGAATTATGAAATTGTATACCTACCTAAACGAAAGTTAAAATAGACAGACATGTTTTAGCTGTATTCTACATTTTGTTAATTTATGCAAAATAAAATGATCGAGCTGAGTTTCTTTTTTAGGGTTCCGTAACCGAAGGTGCTCAATGGGACCCTTTTCAGTCCCTCAAAGATTGTCTATGAATTAAAAGTCAGCTAAAAATTTAACTTGACGGTAGAATCTAAAAGACGTTGCACAATTATCACGTTAACACACTAGTATTAAAAAAGCACCTATATAATTTTATATGAGTATGTTTGTAAGTTCATCACATTTAAATAGTAGAACGGATTTGCATGAAAGACAGATTGGTAGACCATGTACTGGAATAGCATGTAATGAGTCGTACAAAAGTCAAACCTGCAGTCTTGGCATGAAAGTTATGTTACGGCTTTTATCATGAAATATTAATATAATGAACAAAACTATTCAACAGTTACGTAAGTATTTACTTTTGTTTTTTGCAAAGTGGTGGAAGAAAGATTATTTGGTCAGAATGTCTGAAACCCACAATATCCTTTCATAACAAATACTATCTTATACTGTTGGTGTACCCACGCTAAGAGTAGCTAAAATTCATCATGAGCCGACAGACCTCCACTGTTGGACATAAACCTCTCCCAAGTATCATAACAACGATTGGTCTTATGCGTCTCGCATCCATCGGACTCCCATGACCCTCACCAGGTCATCAATCTCGGTCCACCTTGTGGGAGGCTTTCCGACGCTGCGTCTTCCTGTATGCGGTCGTCCCTGTAAACGTTTCCGGCCCCATCGACTATCTGTTCTGCGAGGAATGTACTCTGTCCACTGCCACTTAGCTATGCTAGGCGATTCTTCTGGCTAAAACGCAATATGCATATTTTTTATAACTTTTTAAAGACCAAAATAAATACCTACACGCATAACTTATTAGCCAGCACGCTAACCAGCACGACGACTTTGATCCAAAATAACTTTTATTAAATCAAGTTTTAAAGTTCAACCACCATATAAATCATAAATGTATAATACATTAACAGCAAGCAAAATGTGGGGTGAAATGAGAATGAAAATTGTTTTTTCTGCCCCTCACTCTCCCCCTCCCTACTCCCCCTAGGGAGAGGCCGGCTTATGGCGAACACACGCGTAAGCTCATGAACATCTTTGAGCTTCGCTGCCTACTGTGTAACTGGGATATAAAAATATCTCACTATAGTCAGCTCAAGGTTTATTATTAAATTCACCACGGATGCGGTTCTACGATTAGTATGCATTATCATAAGTTATTGTAAGTAAACAACCTCAAGGTTTACCAACGAGTAACAGATTGAGTTCGAAACATTATACCTGTGCTCTCCAGAACTAGAATAACTGATGTGGCTCAAAAGGCTGCCTAACTTAAGAGGATTTGGGTACAACATCTCTGCCGGATGCCCGTAAAACTGTGGTCTAAAGTAGTACAAAATTTCTGCTCTGAGATAGCAGACGGGGTCGCTACAGACCACGAATATGGCGGAACAAACTAGATCCAATTTCGCCTGAACTGGAAGGAGGGTGTGTGAGCCTGCGACTGCAAACTGGAGCCTTTGCCCAGGAGTGGTACAGAATTGACTAAAAAAAGGTGTAGTCGTAAACAACCGTTTTCATCAACCTAAACTAATAAACTCGTAAGGCATCAAGTATATGTTCAATTACAGTAAAATGGGGTGAATAGAGACTTAGGGGTGAATAGGGACAAAACTTTAAAGGGTATTTTCTCGATATTTGAATATTTTTTGCAGCATTTAACTATATCAATTTTTTAATGAATTGTTATTCTAAAATATCGATGCTTTGTTACAGGCCGATATTATAGTATCGAAGTGAAAAGCCAAACCAAAGTTTTGTCTCTACTAACCCCTAAGTCTCTATTCACCCCGTTTTACGGTACGTATATATTAACGGATCGAGTTCGAAACATTATACTGCGATCCTAACTCAGGATAGCTAACTAATGTAACTCAAAAGGCTAATAATTTAAGTGGAATTGAGTAGAACATGTCTGTCTAATGCCTGATAAGCTGTGGGTAATATTGTTTGATGTGGCAGCGTTCTTGGAGGATGCCCATATCTAAGTGGACGTCAGTAACAGTATTTTGATGTATGTTTAGACATAATTTTGTATCCACGTTTATACCTTAGTAGTCCTCTCTCTAGACTTGTTTCCCGTAATTTTGTGGTCACAGTTATGTAATCTATTTTGTAAATGAACCAGCAACATACCTACCTACTAAATAATATAGGTATAAATTTAGGAATTCTCAAAAGGATGCGGCAACAAATGCGAAAGCCGTTCTCGCTACGTAAAACGGTTTCATGTCTTGTCAAGTTTTCAAGCATACAACAGTATCGCTGAGAACATCTCAATTCTTGTTGACTTTGACGCCAAGTTGACAACTTGATACTGTGTTGTTGTTGTTACGAAAGACAAGAAGATATATTTTATGTTCCTACGTTACATTAGTTATTTGTTATGTAGAAGTAGGTACCTACACTACCTTCAGAAGCCAAAAAGTGCCATCACAAAAATTTTGAAAATTTTATTTTTAATTTTTTATTCGGAAAGCATGAAAAAGTTCAATGAAACTGGTTCATCGAAAAACAAATAACGAACTTGTTTTAAAAATAGCAAAAGTACATTAGTTTTAAAATCAATCTAAATGAAATAAAAAACAATCTGGTCACATCAGGCACCGGCGTTCTCACCACCGCTGCCAGGATTCCGATCCCGATTTCCGGCCACCGTAGGCGTGGGCTTGCGGACAGTGAGCAATGGGTAGCTCGCTGTCCGGCCGTCCGGTAACTCATATTGAATGATTTCTCAAGCATTGCTGTATCGACCAGTACCTCGCTCGCATCGTGGAATATGCAGCAGACTCCCTCGGTGGTCACATTATTGTCAGACCATTGTGTAGGAAGGAGGAAGCCTCATCTCTGTATTTAACTTATAAATTGGTTGTGTTACAAAGTACTTACGCCTCAATATCATCCTCATCCTTTTCGCTCTTCGGTGGAACCTTTACGGTGTCTCCCTTGCCGATGACGCTGATGTCACACTTCAGGTAACCCTTAGCTCCGGCTCCCACGTCTTCAGGGTCGGTCAGCAGAGCCCACTTGTGGAAGAACTGCCGATCTGTTGGCAAAACTTGCGTTTAGTATTTATATTAATGACCATGATTAGTTCCCACTAACTCTGCTAATAAGAACTAATCAAGGTCTGTAAAGACGATGTTGTATATTTTAATGCGCTGCGCTGATGAGGGGAATTCGTATGATATTTTGTCAGCTTTGCTAATCAAGTATTTTTAAAAGTATCTGAAGGTATTCAAACTGCTCCTGTACCAAATAACTTTTTGTTTGGTACAGGACAAGAGAAACAATACTTTTTCAAATAGGTACAAGAATCAATATATACTCGATTGAAGATCAATAAATAGCCAGCCTTTCTTAACAACAACTTTACAGCCCACACACAAAAATGAATGGTATTAAATGTATCTATAAGGTGTGTCGCAGTAAACCTATAGAATTTATTCTTAACAATACTGTTAGAAGTTTCTGTGCTTCAATGCTTGAGTGATTTCGTTATAAGCGTTTGATTTCACGTGAAGGGAAGCTTTTGAAGTAAACGCTGGATTTATATTTACCAGCGCTATTGAGTTCCAAGTTCTATAGCCGATAAATATCGCTCATGTGAAAAATAAGACGTATTTGTTGGAAACATGTTTTGTAAAATGCTTTTCACAGGTACCTATGCATCTTCATGTAAAGAACATCGAGTGGTTAGGTACCCACAACCGTATTATTTTTCTTCACTGAATAAAATCTAAGTAACTATACTCCATTTGTTTAGGTAGTTAACTAAATGTAAACAATCTTAACATGTCTTTTATCTAAAAAATAGTCTAAAAAATTTATTCAAAAATGTTTACATTTAGGTATTTACCTAAACCGATGTTAGGTAATTAACTAAATTTAAATGATCTTTGTATGTCTTTTATACGATTTATTTTAAATAAAAAGACATATCAAGATTGTTTACCTTTAGTTAACTACCTAAACAAATGGAGTATAGATACCTTAATATTCAGTAAAGGAAAATTACATGACTTGCCTTATGCTAAGAAGTGATTCGTAAATATTTATGGACAGCTGTTATAGCTCGTAATACAATATTTAATTCATGAAATACGTTTCGCAATTTCAGTACGTACATGAATAATATATAAGTAAGGTAGGCCTCTATTTATAAGTAGGTACCTATTTCGAAATGCACAGTTTCGTCTAGTGGTTGTTTCGACATGGATCCTATATACACCGCTAAATATTAATCGTTTTAATCCTGTGGAGGGTCGATCCGGTACATGAAACACTATCGATTTGTAAAGATAAAATAAAAAAATAAAGTACCTTTTTTTCAAAACTCGTATTAATTTACGCATGTACGAAATTAATTTCTTTAATAAAAACGTCAGCTGAGCGAGTTCAATGACCTGTAGGTAGTTTGAACGCAACGCGGACTATTAACTACAGGTCATTGAACTCGCTCAGCTGACGTTTTCTTAAAGAAGTTAATTTCGTAAATGCGTAAATTAATACGAGTTTTGAAAAAAAAAGGTACTTTATTTTTTAATTTTATCTTTACAAATCGATAGTGTTTCATGTACCGGATCGACCCTCCACGGGATTAAAACTATTAAAATTTAACGGTGTATTAGACTTCGCTGTAGTTTGAAAGTGGCGCCAGTGACTGACAAGCTGAAGGGGAATCGTTTGCCTTGGTATGGTCATGTTAAGAGGAGAGATAAAATGCATGTTACCAAAAGAGTTATGAGTATACATGTGGATGGGTGGAGAGGGAGAGGGAGGCCAAAGAAAAGATGAATGGATTGCGTGAAGAATGATATGAAAGAAAAGGAAGTTAGTGATAGCATGACGAGTGACAGGGTAGAATGGAAGAAAAAAACGTATTGCGCCGACCCCAAATAAGATGGGACAAGGGCAGGAAGAAGAAGATTAGACTACGCAGTAGTGAATAGGTTAGCCAGTATTTGCATCTTACTAGAAATCTAAAGTGATATTGTATCACTTTAGATTTGTAGTGGAAATGCGCATTCTTAACAAATAACACCATGCAAACATCTGTGGGCTATTTTTCGTTCTCTGTAATGTTCACAAACTTAGATTTTTGCGTCGATTGATTTTTGTTTCATTTTTGACAAGACTAATAATATGCTACTATTTTAAACTGATGCTACTAGTAAAGGGGGATGCAAATCCTGGGCCCACATTCCGATAACTTTGTGTGTTACATCCTGGGATAAGTATTTTTGAGCTAAATAAAAGTTACTATGGTGTCGTGCTGGTCAACAAACCAGCCTTGTGCATGTCCTTCTCTTCAAAGGACAGACCAAATAAAATATCTAGGAGTTATATTGGACCAATTCCTTAGCTTTAAACCACATATCAGCGCACTGGTAGCGAGATTGCGCAAACTCATATATGTATTTAAGAGTCTAAAATATGTAGCTAACCATAGAACCATCAAGATGGTCTACTATGCCTTGTGCCAGTCGCTCATAGACTATTGCATCATCTCCTGGGAAGGTGCTGTTAAAACGCACTTGATAGAGGCGGAAAGAGCCCAACGTGCTATCCTTAAGGTTGCTGCGGGCCTTCCTTTCCGCTTTCCTACAGTCGACCTGTACAGGAAGTGGGATGTCCTGTCCATACGACAAGCCTTCGTTCTGCATACAGTCCTCAAAAAACACTCGCAACTGATCTACGATTCGAATCTATTAAAAGATAAACGAAGAAAGGGTACTGTGTGCAGAACTGATCGTTTTCGTTCACGCCTTGCACGTAAGTTTTTCCCTTATCTAGGGAATCATCTTTATAATGTCATAAACAACAGCCAAAATACATATCCAGTAGATAAATTGAGTTGTAAGCGTAAAGTTACTGCGTATTTGAAAACCCTAAGTTATGATGACACAGAAAAGCTGCTCCACACACTTAGATAATCCTTAGCTGTTTACTTATTTTGATATTAAATGTTATAATAGTATGGTTTCACAGTTCCAACCTCTAACGTTCACAAGACACCTAACTCATATAACTACCATTCACATTCACCACCACCCACATGCACATTTCCCACTCATCACACTCACCATCATCCACATGCACATTTTCTACACATTACATTCACCATCATCCACACGCACATTTCCTACACATCACATACACCACAATCCACATGCGCTTTTCCCACCCATCACCAACACATTCACCTCGCTCCATCACACATCCATTGACTGCTTTGTTTTTTTTTTGAAGTGAAAACTTCTTTAGCGGCGTTGAGCACTTTTTCTGTAATGGGTATAAAATCTTAAACTCGCGTCAGGACACGTGACCTGATCGAAAAAGCGTAAGACGGATGGAGAGTAGACAGCTATCCCTTATCGCGCGTTGTGAAAGTGGGCTAGACGGAAAAAATTCTCACGAAAAATTGTACCGACACTTTTACTGTCAAAATATAAATCCAAGATGGCGGCTGCAAGAAATTATCAACTTTTTCGTCATGGGTGTCGTTTTCATGGTTTTCGAGGGTGTTGAAACCGATGGTACTGTCAAAATATAAATCCAAGATGGCGGCTGCAAGAAATTATCAAATTTTTCGTCATGGGTGTCGTTTTCATGGTTTTCGAGGGTGTTGAAACCGATAATACTGTCAAAATGTAAATCCAAGATGGCGGCTGCAAGAAATTATCAAATTTTCCGTCATGGGTGTCGTTTTCATGGTTTTCGAGGGCGTGGAAACCGATGGTACTGTCAAAATGTAAATCCAAGATGGCGGCTGCAAGAAATTATCAACTTTTTCATCATGGGTGTCGTTTTCATGGTTTTCGAGGGTGTTGAAACCGATGGTACTGTCAAAATATAAATCCAAGATGGCGGCTGCAAGAAATTATCAACTTTTTCGTCATGGGTGTCTTTTTCATGGTTTTCGAGGGTATTGAAACCGATGGTACTGTCAAAATGTAAATCCAAGATGGCGGCTGCAAGAAATTATCAACTTTTTCGTCATGGGTGTCATTTTCATGGTTTTCGAGGGTGTTGAAACCGATGGTACTGTCAAAATATAAATCCAAGATGGCGGCTGCTAGAAATTATCAACTTTTTCGTCATGGGTGTCGTTTTCATGGTTTTCGAGGGCGTCGAAACCGATGGTACTGTCAAAATATAAATCCAAGATGGCGGCTGCAAGAAATTATCAAATTTTTCGTCATGGGTGTCGTTTTCGTGGTTTTCGAGGGTGTTGAAACCGATAATACTGTCAAAATGTAAATCCAAGATGGCGGCTGCAAGAAATTATTAATTTTCCGTCATGGGTGTCGTTTTCATGGTTTTCGAGGGTGTTGAAACCGATAGTACTGTCAAAATATAAATCCAAGATGGTGGCTGCAAGAAATTATCAAATTTTCCGTCATGGGTGTCGTTTTCATGGTTTTCGAGGGCGTGGAAACCGATGGTACTGTCAAAATGTAAATCCAAGATGGCGGCTGCAAGAAATTATCAACTTTTTCGCCATGGGTGTCGTTTTCGTGGTTTTCGAGGGTGTTGAAACCGATGGTACTGTCAAAATATAAATCCAAGATGGTGGCTGCAAGAAATTATCAAATTTTCCGTCATGAGTGTCGTTTTCATGGTTTTCGAGGGCGTGGAAACCGATAGTACTGTCAAAATGTAAATCCAAGATGGCGGCTGCAAGAAATTATCAACTTTTTCGTCATGGGTGTCGTTTTCGTGGTTTTCGAGGGTGTTGAAACCGATAGTACTGTCAAAATGTAAATCCAAGATGGCGGCTGCAAGAAATTATCAACTTTTTCGCCATGGGTGTCGTTTTCGTGGTTTTCGAGGGTGTTGAAACCGATGGTACTGTCAAAATATAAATCCAAGATGGTGGCTGCAAGAAATTATCAAATTTTCCGTCATGGGTGTCGTTTTCATGGTTTTCGAGGGCGTGGAAACCGATGGTACTGTCAAAATGTAAATCCAAGATGGCGGCTGCAAGAAATTATCAACTTTTTCGTCATGGGTGTCGTTTTCGTGGTTTTCGAGGGTGTTGAAACCGATAGTACTGTCAAAATGTAAATCCAAGATGGCGGCTGCAAGAAATTATTAATTTTTCCGTCATGGGTGTCGTTTTCATGGTTTTCGAGGGTGTTAAAACCGATGGTACTGTCAAAATATAAATCCAAGATGGCGGCTGCAAGAAATTATCAACTTTTTCGCCATGGGTGTCGTTTTCGTGGTTTTCGAGGGTGTTGAAACCGATGGTACTGTCAAAATATAAATCCAAGATGGTGGCTGCAAGAAATTATCAAATTTTCCGTCATGGGTGTCGTTTTCATGGTTTTCGAGGGCGTGGAAACCGATGGTACTGTCAAAATGTAAATCAAAGATGGCGGCTGCAAGAAATTATCAACTTTTTCGTCATGGGTGTCGTTTTCGTGGTTTTCGAGGGTGTTGAAACCGATATTACTGTCAAAATATAAATCCAAGATGGCGGCTGCAAGAAATTATTAACTTTTCCGTCATGGGTGTCGTTTTCATGGTTTTCGAGGGTGTTGAAACCGATGGTACTGTCAAAATATAAATCCAAGATGGCGGCTGCAAGAAATTATCGACTTTTCCGTCATGGGTGTCGTTTTCATGGTTTTCGAGGGTGTTGAAACCGTTGGTACTGTAAAAATATAAATCCAAGATGGCGGCTGCAAGAAATTATCAAATTTTCCGTCATGGGTGTCGTTTTCATGGTTTTCGAGGGTGTTGAAACCGATGGTACTGTCAAAATATAAATCCAAGATGGCGGCTGCAAGAAATTATCAAATTTTCCGTCATGGGTGTCGTTTTCATGGTTTTCGAGGGTGTTGAAACCGATAGTACTGTCAAAATATAAATCCAAGATGGCGGCTGCAAAAAATTATTAAATTTTTCGTCATGGGTGTCGTTTTCATGGTTTTCAAGGCTGTTGAAACCGATAGTATTGTCAAAATGTAAATCCAAGATGGCGGCTGCAAGAAATTATCAACTTTTTCCTCATGGGTGTCGTTTTCGTGGTTTTCGAGGGTGTTGAAACCGATAGTACTGTCAAAATATAAATCCAAGATGGCTGCTGCAAAAAATTATTAAATTTTTCGTCATGGGTGTCGTTTTCATGGTTTTCAAGGCTGTTGAAACCGATAGTATTGTCAAAATGTAAATCCAAGATGGCGGCTGCAAGAAATTATCAACTTTTTCCTCATGGGTGTCGTTTTCGTGGTTTTCGAGGGTGTTGAAACCGATAGTACTGTCAAAATTTAAATCTAAGATGGTGGCTGCAATAAATTATCAACTTTTTCGATATGGGTGTCTTTTTCATGGTTTTCGAGGTTGTTGAAGCCGATAGTGCTGTCAAAATGTAAATCTAAGATGGCGGATGTCAGAAATTATCAACTTTTTCGTCATGAGTGTCGTTTTCATGGTTTCGAAGATGTTGAAATAGTGCTGTCAAAATGTACATAAAATAGGATAGTATTTTTTAGTTATATTGTATTGGCTAGACGGAAAAAATTCTCACGAAAAGTTGTAACGACACTTTTTCTATAGTAAGCTATTGTAAGCCGTGCGGCGTGCGCATGTTTCTCTGTCTTTCTCTCTTTCTCTCTCTTATAGAAAGCAAGCCAGAACGGAACTTCGTTCCATCCGGGTGTCCTTTGACACCTCAATAGTTTTTCGGAGAGATAAACTTTTTAATGTAAAATAATTGTAATAGTTTTAAAGTGTTAAATTTTTAATGTAATATAAATTGTCATGTTTGTGTACGATAGCGCAATAAATGAATGTTGTATTCTACCACATAAATGATAGTACTTTTATACTGATAAAGCAATTGGTGCAAAATTATTCCCTAACCATTCCAAAATATCAAACATGCTCAACGTTAATAATCAAGTTTTCACTTCTGCCGGCACTCCCGGAGTGCAACCCGTCTTTTTTTTTTATGTTTTTTTTTCCTTTTCTTTTGTTACATTTTATTATTTTTTCTTTATTATTGTTTAATTATTTTTAACTAACATTTATATTCCATTTTTGCGTTTGTTCAGTGGAGTTCATGTTATCTGCCAATAAACTTCTGTGAGGCCGTAACGTGGGTCCTGGTGACCTGTAGCACAGGTTTCTTCGAAACCTACAACAGGCACCAGCTCTCACAATGCTAATTCATATAATTATGTAGTTCCAAACTGTTAATTGCAACAAACCATTGTGAGAGAAATAAAATGATATTACAGTGAAACCTGGTTAAGTGAGATATCAAGGGACCTGCAATGTCGTTTCACTTATAGAGGTATTCCACTTACCCAGTGTCTCAGATATACAGGTATAAACAAATATCTGTCTCATTTACAGAGGGTTCCATTAATAGAGGTGAGAATACAGGTTATTTCAGTTATACAGGTGCGATCATTAAATAAAATAACGTGTTATGTATGTAAACAAACAATGTTATCTCAGTTACAGAGGTTTATGCATATAAAATTTACTCGCTGTCTCAGTTATAGAGGTAACTATGATGATAAATCGAAAGAACAAATCCCAGATATAGAGGCTTACCTCGTCCCACTAACAGAGGTAATTCAGTGCCAAAGTGTTGGGACCTCAGCATGAGTTCTAGTTATGGAGGTTTCTCACTTATCCAGGTCCCACTTAACCAAGTTTCACTGTATTATTATTATTATTTACTATGGCACCTAGTTCCAAATGTTAGTCCCTTAAAAGTTATTTTTTGTTTAACATGTTAGATTTGCCAATAATCAAGCAATACTATGACCTGGTGAAGGTTGCGGGAAACCGATGGATGCGAGACGCACAGGATCGTTTATTGTGGCGACACTTGGGGGAGGCCTATGTCCAACAGTGGACGTATATCGGCTGAAATTATGATGATGATGATGAAGCAATGCCATTTACTTATACAAAACCAGCGGTCTCAGCAGACGACATCCCGCCCGAAACCTGGCTTTTTGTCAGAAAAAAGAATTAAGAACCCGCTTGCAGCGCCACTTACCGAGTCTAATTGTATTTACAAACCATCCTAGAACCAGTCAGATATACCCACAAAATTACATCTAAATCGGTTAAGTCGCTTAGGAGGTTCGGTGACAAATACACGTACAGTAGAATTGAATGTAGGTACCTATTTACAAATAATTAAGTATTTTAACAATATGTACTTGTAATTCCAAGTGATGAAGAACTTTAGCCTTTTGCTGTAGCCTCTAAACTTTACGACATTACCTACGCCTTAGAGTTTTGTAGTAAATTGCCAAACCGATGTTTGAAACCTTCTAGTTGACAACTAGTTTGACAGTGTTGGACAGAAGTTAGTTTTGGGATTGTTATACGGCCGAATAGCTGGTCATGGGACGGGGATTAAAGTAAATAAATCTGGTTAAAAATCGGCAATATTCGTTAGCTAGGCAAGAGTTTTAGACACAAATATTGGACGTACATGATACTTGAACTACTGAAACCGGAAAGTTTAGCGGATATTAGTTTTCCGAGAATTTCCAATGAAGTTTGCTACTTACATTGCTTAGAGCTTCAAATTGTAAAAGTTAATTTCAATAGACTAGAGCAAATGTTACTTGTAAGGTCTTGACCTTAGCGACGCAAGGCCTGAAATTGGACTCAAGATGAACATGTTGAAGACCAATCTCATGACCACTGATAAGTCGATCCAAAGACACTATGGTATAGGAGTCGGTGGTTGGGAAAGTAGAGTTGATATTCTCTCTGCGACTCAGCAGCGTTACCGTCACAAAGTGTGTAACCGTACATTATCTCAGTATATTCAGGATTTTTTTGGTGGGTAAAAATCATTCAAATGACAACAGGAGTTAGTGTCAGACTCTTACTGATTAAAAAACCCACCATTTTCCTTCTTGCCTTCCGTACCGTGGCCGAGCTTCCCTTTCAGATAACCCTGCCCCCCTAGCCAAGTTACAACCGTTTCGCTTGCGTCGAACGCTTCGAGTTGACCTTACCGCCAATTCTTTTGTTCTGACCACGTGACTGAGCGTTGAGGCGACGTCATTCCCGTACATTTGAAGCTTTCTACAAGCGTTAACTATTTCAGATTAGCAACTTGGCTAGGGGTACTGGCCCCTATAGTAGATAAGTGGCCGCGAGCTACCTATTGCTCGCCGTCCGCAAGCCCGCGCCTACGGTGGCCCGGAAATCGGGATCGGAATCCTGGCAGCGGCTAGGGCGGTGTGAGCGCTGTTGCCTGAAGCGGTTGGCTTCCTCCTTTGCTAGCATTACTGCTTCGCAGAAGTGGGCGACCGCCTGCCACTTATCCTCGCTCCGGACCACGGCCTGTACCTCCTTTCTTATATCTATGGCCTATACCAAGGCAAGGCGCGAGAGGTCTCCGCCGCCGATCGCCCCCACGAGGACACGGCGATGCTCTGCCCAAGCAGGGCACACCTCCACTGTGTGCTCCACCGAGCATATTCAAGATTAGAATATCCAGCCATGGTCAACACTTATGAAGGTACATCACAGTACAAGAGCAAGATACGCGGCAACTGTTAGTTAACAAAACACATGATTGTGGGACGTCGAGTTGAAACTAACTAACGCTGACGACCACAACTTTACCTGCTCTCTATACTTCTCTTCCCTGTCACACAGGCAAAAGTATTGACAGTCATACCCTTCAAATTATTTAAATATGTATTTTCGGTAGTCGGTGTTTTTCGGTATTGTTTGTTAAGTTTTTTTGATTGGTTCAGTTCAAACTTTTTACCAGAGTACCTATTTCTCAATTCCTATATTTTTTTTTTCTATGGGAAAAATCATCCAATGACAACCCCCGCTCTTGGGCGGAGCGGGAGATAGTATCAGACTCTTACTGACTAAAAAACCCATCCCGTTCCTTCAAGCCTTCATACCGGGGCTCGAGCGCCCTGACACTAGTGTCTCAAATAGTTATAATAAAATAGGTACACGATACTTTATCATCCTCCAGTCGTCATTATCTTCCTGGCCCCGTTACACATGTTCCATTTCACTTGTGGTCTGCGCAACACGTTTTTGTCTTCCATTCTGTCCTGTCAAACGTCACGCTATCACTGACTCCCTTTTCTATACAAGGTGCAGTTTTAAAACTGCACAATATTTCAGGAGGTTGTAATAAAACTCATAAATAATCATGTAAAAATACGAAACCTGGTCAATAATCAGTAATACTTGTTATTTAATTTTTTAATTACAATAAACTAAATCGATTGATCGATGGCCGCGGGGGCGTGGCTAGGGTGTGGCGTGCGGGATGATGATTGGATGATACATTATTTATGAAACTATCGTTGCGAGTTAGTGTGTGTGAAAACGCCCTTTATTGTTCCGTGTTTGCGTGTGTGAAAAAAAGCGCGGTTATAAAAAAAAAAAAAATTACCTACATATTTTATTATTGATTCGGGTCGAGAATCGCTAACATAATTACCTCCTGAAATATTTTGCAGCTTCAAAACGACACCTTGTATAATCACTCTTCACATAATCTTTTATTTGCCTTCCCTCTCCTTCTCTATTCATTCTCCAGCCCTAACGCTCCATTGTATATAAATATGACGCTGCAAGTCTTCTTCTTATATAAATCTTCATTTGCAAAACAATACTCACCTCTGTTTTTATCTGGTCATCATCATCATCATCATATCAGCCGAAAGGCGTCCACTGTTGGACATAGGCCTCCCCCAAGCGTTGCCACAACGACCGGTCCTGTGCATCACGCATCCATATCCATACGTACAAATAGAATATTTTCTCATGACCTGCTTCTTCTCCATGTCAAGTTAGCAGGTACGCAACCACACACTTTAGTACTAATAAAACACCAACTAGAATGAAAATACATTGTCTATGTTCTCGGTAAAATGTCTGCTATTTATATGATAGGAACGACGTGTAAAAACTACGAGCTTTTTATTTATATAGCCTTAATTTGAACGAGCTCCCACCTCATTAACTAACAGAGTACCCAGACATATTTCATGGAAGCCGGAGGAATTTTGTCTGTAGTCAAGTCGAATTATTTCATTATACTTATTAGAAGCTTACAATTTATTTCCATATTTTTTGAAAGCACTCGTTTATGGTTTGATTACTTTCTTACAATTACCACCACGGATCTTGAGCGCTGGCTTCAAGTTGCGCAGAAGTCAAATATTCGGTCTCTTGAGTGGTGCGAAGTGAGACGCGCGGGCGGGGAGTGTCAGTGATTGGCTCGCCGCGCCATCGTGTCATAGACGTCACTGCTGATTCGTTCCCTGCGTTGCTGCATGTATGTAACAACGAAAACGATTGGCTCGCCAGTGTATGGAATGCGCGAAGCGATGCCCACTCTGACGCCGAGCGCTTAAGATCCGTTTTGGCAATTGTACGGAGATGGATTTTTTGTTTCCGTATACACAAAGACAAGATAGCTAAATACATCCAAATTAACTAGAGTTGCCCACCGCCCTGTTTTCCCAGGGCATATCTTATTTTTGGTAGTGTCCTGGGATGTCCTGGATAGTTTTTAAGAAGCGTCCTGGGCTTTTAAAGCACCTTGACAAGTTATTTAAAAATACACACCACTGGTACAATCCTTACTTTACTGGTGGCCTCACGGTTTGCGAATATTCGCGCTGTCATGCTGTTTTAAAACAAAAGCGTTATGTGCCATATTTTGTTCAATTTGCTTTTATTTAAAACTATGATTACTCAAATATGATTATTATGAAATACAATTTTATTTAAAACATATTTTCACAAAATAATAATTTAACTATGTTTTGCATTTGCAACTCTATACCTAACTGCATCCGGTTTTAGAAACTGAATAGTCCTAGTTTTTATATATTAAAAATCCTAGCTTTTAAATTTTAGGTTGGATTACATAAACAATCTGGAGTTAATATACGAAAAGATCATTCTTAATTACAATTTGCATGTCAACTGTCTCCATTCATAATTATATTAGAAATTCAATTAAGTGCAGACTTTAGTTTCTTTCATTGCACTTAGCTTTCATTTAACTCTTTGAATGTCGTAATTAGAGACACAATAGAAAGACAATTACCTTATGTCGGACTGTGTAACTTAAGACATTCGAAAGGTTAAGTTAGCTCATTTTAATTATCTTATAATGCAAAAAGGACGGAATAAGGTTATTTGTCATTTTACATTGACTTTAGTTTTGCAATGCAGTTTATTAGGTACCTAATTGATTTCACAACTAATCTGGTTAATAAACTACAAATAAATTTAAATTAACCTTTTGAATACCTTAATTAAAGACATAATAGAAAGACCATGAGAGTGATTAATTTATTAGACCTTGGGGTTTAATGAATTAATGCAAAGACAAAGAAATATAAAGAATCAATCGTCATCATGATTCTGATGGATGGGTGAGCATTGTAATATATCGAGATTCCTCTGTACACCAAAAAGCAAGTTCGGAGAAAACGAAACGACGGCTTGGTCCCGGCTGTCATTTGAAGATCAGTCATCACGGGTAGTCAAAAACCATAGAATCTGACACTAATCTTACCACGAGGGGCATGTTACCCAGTTACTGGAGTGTGGAGGCCCGATAGGCAGTCGCTCCACGTAAATACTGTTACTCAGTTTTTATGGTGGAACATCCAATCCAATGACTCTTCCATTCTGGGTGAATGGGTTGGCGTATCAGACATGACTAAAACCACACTCGTGTCCTTCAGTTGCCCTTTGCGTTCTAAGACCACGAGTCCCTCTTCAGAGAATACTCACGGCCCTAGCAGGCATTGCCCCTGTTGGGCCCCTGCAGTTTGCTAATATCTCGAACTCGACTTGGACTCGGTCCAGACGATTACCGAACGGCCTAACGGCGAACTACCCATTGCTCGTCGTCCGCATCTCGCGGCTACTATGACTGGTAGTCGGACTCGGGATCGGGGGCTCGGGTATGTTCGTCCGGACCATGGTGTAAACCAGGACAAAACGCGAGAGGTCGATGCCATCGATCGACTCTACGAGAACTCGGCGGTGTTCCACACCCAAAGTGGCACACTTGAATTGTATGCTCCACCGTGTCCTACGGGCGGTTCCCACACACAGTCGTTTCTTCCGCCTGAATCTGATCATGCGGAAGGTGAGGACGCCGTGACGCTGACGCCTCTCCAACCAATCCTCAAATCCCTCTTTATGAAAAAAAAAATCATCAATATATATTTTTTAAACATCTTTTACGAGATAAGATGTTTAAAAGTTTCTAAAAACATCGGTAAAAAACGATTTATTCAATTCAGAGATCAAGATAAGTAATATTCTTGGAATGCCAAAAATTTCCCTTATAAATTGAATACCAATTGAATTATCATTCTAAACGCTTTATTTTCTAGTGCCCCTAGAATAAAAAATATTCTAAGCTTTATTCCAGGACATGGTTTAACCGCGTAACAAGTTTCATCGAAATCCGTCCAGCTCTTCGAGCGTGAAAAAGTAACAAACATACAAATATACACACTCACAAACTTTCGCCTTTATAATATTAGAAAATATGAAACATTTTCATTATTTACAAGCTGCTCAGCCTGCGTGAAAATAGAGAATCGGCCTAAAGATTCACCCGGAATAAAAATGATCCTACTATTGCAGAACATGGTCTCATGGGCTGGCCTAAGCCTAACAAGTACGCATTGAATGGCAAGATGAATAATAAAAACAAGAACCAAACCGCATGGAGCCAGAACCAGACCACTGCGCAAAATTCGGTTCTAACGATGAAACGCAACGTCAAACTACTAAAACTGGTCGAGTTACTTGTTAGTTGAGACTGAAATACAAATTAAGGAAAAACGTGGTTCGAGTAAGCGTAAACAAAATAGAACCAGAGCCAAGTTGATAATCTGCAAACGTTAAAGCTAGTAGAAAACATCTCATCGGGAATGACGTAATCTCAACGTGGTTAGAACAAAATAATCAGCGGCGTGGCCAACTCGAGGCGTTCGACGCAAGGGAAACGGTTGTAACTGAGCTAGGGGGCGGTTTTTGTTTTTAATGGAATACTAGCTTCTGCTAGCGGATTTGCTAGCGCAAAAGTAGATAATTATTCCAAGGAACATAAATTCTGGCTTAAAAACAACAAATTATCCCAGGATCTGGTTAACCCGTGTGCCAATTCTATTCAAATCCGTCCAGTCTTTCGACTTAAATAAGTTTTTAATGAAAATCATTTTTTCATAGCAAGCTTCTATAGCGCGGTAAATACTAGGGGTGTTACGGATATTTGCATCCGCATCCGCAAATGCGCAACATTCGCATCAATTATGACACCTGCACCCGCATTCGCATCCGCATCAATTTAATGCGGATGTATAACTGCGACAGGTAATGTCATGTAAAGAACGTGGGCATGGCCAGTAGTGTCGCGTTTTCAAAAATTGTATGACTTCAAAAATTATATTTCAAAATAGTCGGAACCAAGTGTGTGATGGGTGAAAAATGTCTCTTAGCAATCTGCCTCTTAAATAATTTTCTTTTTCTTAAATAATTTTCCTTAAATCGGACTTACGAGTAACATTTTACGTATTACTTGTGATATTACATGCAACTGCCTTGATGGGGCACTGCCGTACCCATTATTACTCATCAAGACCATTCCAAAAAGTTCAAACACGTTATCTGAGTTCTTATGGCCACCTTCCGGTTTCATCATCGAATAATTTTGCATTGTCATCTGAATTTACACATGCGTGCAAAATTTTAGTTATCTACTTCGCGTAAATTTTAAAATTTATATTATTACAGACAAACAAGCCTCGGGACAGGTGAAACTAGACAAAAGCTTGTAAAAAAGTAACAAACATGTAAATATTACACAAACTTATGCTTTCAAAATATAAAAAAAAAATAGTTTTATTTATATATTCGCCCCGACAATTACAAAAAATATTAGATACCAATAAGTCAGAAAAAAAATCCAACAAAACAATTTTTGGGGCAAATGTTAGAAATTTTAAAAATGCTAAATAATAGTAGATTATGTGACTAGGGGATAAAGCAGTGTCTTTAGGTCGCGGGCGGCATGTTGAATTCCGAACGAAACGAAGGTTGCTAATTTTGATCCCGAACGTCAGTGAGGGATTTATATGAACAACTCCCGAGCTTCGTGAAGGAGTTAACAAAGAAACATGAGTGAAGTGAATTCAAGCCACCCAAGAAAAAGACAGCTTTATCCCCGTGTTGGATACTTTACTTTTTACACCATCTGTGAGATAATTTAAAGACAATGTATTATTTACAAGATAATCTTACATAACATTGAACATGTTTTGAGATTTGAAACAAACCGAATTCACTATTCTAAGATTCTATAGTTTCAATTTTCTATTTAATTTTCATTACTTTTTTTTAGAAACTCGTTAGTATACCACTATTTGTTTTTTTGTTAGTGGCCAGCTTGAATTTCGAATAAACTTGTTCGATACACGAACATTTTAAGTGTTGACGATTTTTGATGTTCTAAATTCAAATCTCAATATTCCCTAGGGATCGCCCATACTGCATTATCTCTCTAGGTATAGAATTACTTGCTTTTATCACAACATCGAGCAGGTGGTGTAAAAAAGTATTTCTGACCAATTATTGAAGTTAATAGAAGCGCAATATGCCAGTTACATCATCGAAATCCACTTTCAGTTATGCAATACATTTAAAATTACATATATCATTTTTAATGCAATTGGGACAATACATCGCATTGCAAAGTATCGCAAACAATATTCGCTAGCGATCACAATGAATAAATCAAATTAATGCCACGTGTCTTATTTGTATTAATGTAAGCAATATTAATATTTATGTTATGGACCAAGTGATAAATTGGGCATTATACATAATGCCTGGTCATTATGTAAAATGCCCAATATGAGAGTGCAATTTGATAATAATTATTCAAATAATCAAATTGACCGGGCATTATACATATTGCCCATCACCTTTTGGGCAGAGTAATACAAACATATTTAAATTACTATTTTTTTATTGTTCTTACCATTTAACTTAAAATAAACTAAATATTAAACCATTTAAGTAATCAGAATCATTATTTGGATTAATTATATCATCAAGGACTTCTACTTTAAGAGTCCATTAGTTTTTGCATTTAAAACTTAAGTAAAGTCATATTAAAAATATAACATAAAACATAATTAACTTTAACTTTTATTAAGAGAAGATGCTAATTATGCCAAATAATGAGTCTGATTGCTTAAACTTTAGTTTATTTTAAATTTTTTAAATAATAAGTCATTTCTATAAAACAAAGATACGTTATGAAATTTTTGTTTTTAATTTAATTACTTATTTATTCAATATATAATAAATAAATAAGTACTAGTATTTATGTGTTCATCAATTAAACAAAACGTTATCCTTCCGATCATTTCTTAGTGTTATTATCCTCCAACCACGTACTCAGCATATTCTCTATGTCCTGGTTTGCTCTCTCTACTGACCCTTGGCTTTGAGAAGGTCTCGGTTTACCATGTACAATTTTCAATTCAGGCCACATTTCACAAGCTTCCTGGACAATTTTATTAGCAAACTCTCTGGCATTATCGCTTTGAAGAACGCTTGGTGCACCTAATATTGTACAAATATCAAGTAGTACATATGCTGCTACTTCTTCAGCAGTTTTGGTCTTGAGCCGACGGAGTTGCACACATTTTGTGAGATGATCTTGGTATACAAGTATGAATTTATACTGATTATCTCCTTGTAATTGCATGTCAATAAGGTCTACTTGACGTCTTGAATTCATTTCGCCGCTAAGAATAGGTTTAACAACTAAACCTTTTTTTGGAACGCTGCGTTTCTTTTCGCAGCTCTCACAAAGGCTAAATAAATGGCAGTCATTTCCCTCGTAATATTTTTATAACTAAAATTTAGCTCCTTCTCCATTCGGTTTCTAACACCATGCCCTATACTCAGATGGGTGTCTCGTTGTTTTGACGAAGTACCTAGTCATATTGTCTTTGACTGGAACAATCAATTTCTCTGTTTCTCTAACAGCCATGACGTCAAATCTTCGCAAACGCTGATAATCTTCGGGTTTTTTATGCGACTTCTTTGATTTTGTAGATTTAACTTTTTCAATCATCTCAGTATACTTTATATAGCTTTCGTTACTTCTGCGTCAAAAGCTTTATTATCAAATTGCCCAATTGTCATGTAGCAATATAATAATGACCGTGCAATGAGATCAATAATGAAGTTAAGATAGTAATTAATCACTTAGCCCGATAGAGCTAGACATTATTCATAATGCTCGTACAATATTAATAATGCCCGCATTAATCACCTGGTCCATAACATTTACATTTCGTTCAGCGTAATATTGGGAACAATGTTGTTTGAACAACGTGCGCGTTTCGAGGTTTATTTTTTTGTAGTCAAAGGTAATACAATAATACGCGACTAGAGGGTAAAGCAGTGTCTAAACGAAGGGTCATCATCATCATTAGCCGTTTTAATGTTCCCACTGCTGGGACTCAGGCCTTCTCTCTAGGGGAGGGAATGGGCCGTAATCCACCACGCGGGCCCAGTACGGGTTGGTGAATGTCACATGTCTTCGAATTTTTGGTACTAGGACACGCCGGTTTCCTCACGATAAAAATTAATAAAAAAGAAGCTGGGCTCTATTTCGATTTTCCTGCAATTCTTTCAAATACGCCACGCCACAATATCTTATATCTTCATTAACACCTTACTCTCCTTTAAGATCTGCTTTTTTTAAAAATAAAATCACATTTCTCTTATAATTCTCCATAAAGTGGTGCTACTACCGTTACGATTTCGTGTCGTTTTTCGTGTAACTATTTTATTTTGCTAGAGTAGGCACTCTTTTCTTTTTTTTCAAGATAGATAGGGAAGCCAACATTACGGTGAAGGGAATACTTACGTGAAACTCACTGTTTATACCTTTAGTTTTCAATTACGTTATCGCTCTTTCATTGCTTTTTTTTAGAAACTTGTCAGTGTGTTTGTGGCCAATTTGATTTTTAAATAAACTTAAAGAGCAACTTTAAGGGCTTATGTCAAATTAGTGAAAGAGAAGTATCGTATTATTTACTATTAAGAAAATATATAGAAAGACAATAAAAAATATTTTTAGAGGCGTTAATCAAAAACAATTTATGGTAAACTAAACGTTATTATAAAAACTAGTTTTGAGAGTGTAAAAGAGAAAGTTAGTTTCCAGCCCTAAACTACGCTGAAAGGAAATAATTTTATTTTAGCAGTAGGTACACGTAAGGAATATCGAAGAATTAAGAACTAATGGCAATAGTTATCACCAATTAGCCTCTTCGCACGTCTTCCCACTGAGTCCAAAGCTGCTAGATGGCATTTTGCAGCACCAACCCATATATGGCTGAAGTACTCCACAAACGATCGGACGTGTGCTTTATAAGCTTGTTCCGGTGTGAAATACTACCGGAGTTTTGCAAGAAAGCCGAGTTTCCTAGCAGATACTTTGGCTTTGGACTTAATGAACCGCCCAAAGTTAATGTCTGAGGACAACTCTCAAGAGCTGAAGGCAGGCGGTGTACTCCAGGGATACATTCTGAAAAGCAGGAGCCAAGGTGAACGGGCACCCATGGGCGGTGAACAGACACGATTGTGTTTTGTCGGCGTTGAATCCCATTTGACTACCTGAAGTGAGGAATTCGTATACCTACTCTACAATAGCCTCTCTTTCGGACCGGATTAATTCCTTACTAGCCCGAGCACTTGGTAGATAGATATCCCTCTAGAATTGTGCTATCATTTGCATACCCATAGATATCGGGTATCAAAAGGTCGTTGATTTGCAGCAGGAAGAGAGTTGCAGAGAGAACAGACCTCTAATGAACTAATTAGTCGTTATGGGCTCTGATGAGCATCCGACGATAATAACTTAAAGAGATCGTTCACTCGGGAAGTCTTTTACCCAGTTAATCAGATCAGGGGAAATGCCGTACGCTCTAAATTTACGCAAAAGTCTAGGATGCCTAGTATTGCCTAGCCTAAGGCCTTCAAGACTTCTAAGGAGACAGTAATCGCTTCACCATTCTTCTCGAAGGCTTTGTCCCACAAGTAGGTGGCATGAAATAGAAGGTTCCCAGTAGATCAATCACGGCAGTGTTTTCGGTCACTGAGGAGATCGTAACTTTCTAGGTATGCCATGAGCCGCAAGTTCAATACGCGCTCATGATTGAAATCGGCCGAGAATTGGCACGACAGCTCTTTTTGGACACGGGTTGCACGATGGCTAGTTTCCAAGACTTGGGCACTATCCCCAAACGAGAGGTTATAAAAGCCTGTCAATACAGAATACAACTTGGGCACACAAGCCTTGAGAACAATCACTGGTATACCATCTGGTCTACTAGCTTTATTTATGTCTAGACGACACAGTGCTCTCAGAACTTCTTTGTTCCTTATTTAAACCTCGGGCATCGAGGTGTCGCAGTGAGGCAGAGTCGGTAGAAAAGCACTGCTAGTGTCAAGACGAGAATTATGGATGGAGAGAAATGCAAAGCGACCTGCTTTCTCTTTCGCCGTAGGAGCCAATGTTCTATCGGGTTTATCCAGCGCAAGTAATGTGACAGAATTTCACTTCGAGTGACTTGGCAAAAGAACAGAATGCTCTGCTACCGTCCGACGGCTGTGCAGAGAGATTTGTGCCAATATGGGTAATGCGATCGAAGCAAGTTTTCTTTAGTGCCTTTTTCTAGGATTTGGCAGCACGGTTAAAAGCTCTCTTTTTTGAACTCAGATCCGGAGGTTTGCAGGCACGAGTGTCAACCCAGGTGAGAAACGCTGAGTGCTTACGCTCTTCAGCTTGAAAGCAATCTGCGTTAACCATAGGTGAGCTAAGCCACCGATGGATACATCACTACAAAGGATGAAATGTTCCGTAGCTTGACACATCGGTACAGCATCCTCATAACTTGACGAATTTTCAGAAGAGAAGCAGACCTGCTGCCAACGATAAGACGCAAAAAAAGTGCTGCATCTCATCCTAATCTGCTGACTTGGAATGCCTTATTTGCCGTACATTGCGTTGCAGTCAGGTGGGGAGAAAGACGATAGAGACTCCACCAGACAAGTAATTTGAAGTTCCAAGTGATAAGGAAACTTACGATACAACTATCTGGATCGGTGGTCAGTAGAAGGTCCCGACAATTGGCAGTTTGACCTACTAGATTAGGCACCCTTGTCACTTGCCTATAGAATAAAATATTTTTTTAAGCGGGGATCCCAAATAACAAACGTGATTCTTTTTTGCGATTTTCTTTCGGATGGTACGGAGCCCTTCGTGCACAAGTCCGACTCGCATTTGGTCAGTTTTTAATCTAATGTGTGCTAAATAAAGTATTTTTTCTTTACATTTCTTTTTTATAATAAATCCTTTGAAATGCTGAGGACGAGTGACCGGATAAACCGGCTAATGGATTAACAGGAAGATGGAGATTTTTTTTGTTTTATAACTACTTCGTATTTAAAAAGAGTGCCGATGATGAGCGTTTATTTATGATAGAATGCTATGTAATTTATGTATATGTGGATGATTGAATGGAATCCTGGAAAAGCTAGAAAGGAAATCTATTCTTCCTACATACCTGATACCATGTCAATAATATTCCAAGTTCGCTCTGTACGTAGAGTTGAAACTCGTGTTCTGAATGTAATCTTATTAATTATGTAAAAAGCTTCAAGCTAAATATGCTAAAGTGCTCTAAAGTTTGCGTAACTATTGTCTCGGTCTAATGTACCTAACTATTATGAAATCATACAGCGGCCGAGATGAAGGTGTAATGAAGATTCCTACAAGTGAGCAGGCAGTCTACTTTTTGTTATAACTACTAAAGCTTCAATTTTGGCCTAAATGACAAAACTCCTACAAGATCTACCAAAACCATGGTTACAAATGACTAATTTAAATGACTAAATAAGGACCTACTTATCCAGTTCTTAAGTAAAACCGACTAGAATACCTATTACTATATATATAGTCTATATTACTTAAATTTAGCTCTTTATTAAAGTTAGCCGTAATTAATCCATAAATCTTCACTATAAGGTAAGCACCACAATAAATCCAAAGGAAGATTAGAAATTCAAATTCAAAATTCAATTCAACTAATTCACGAAACCTTTCCACTAAACTGGATCAGTTTACGCTACAAAAATGTTATTTCTAATATATTTCCGAATATAAGGAAAAATCCCTATTTCAGGTAGAACATTTCCTGGTAAAAACTACATGAACAGTTTAAAGGTTCTTGTAAATGGTTGAACTTTGACCGAACTCAAATTCATGTAGTTTGGACCGACTCTAGAGGAGCCTAGCGCGAGCATCACTACACGAGATTGAGCTCGACTCGTGCTCGGTTCCTCTAGGGTAGACCTTAAAATTTTGCATCAATTGACTGGAGCCGCTGATACTATGTTTGGCTATGCCAAATACAAGCCTAAACGCTCTAAATCTACGATAAATCTACAGCTAAAATTACAAAATGGCGTAAGTCACATCACAAGAAGCTTTTCAGAAAGTATACTCATCACAGTAACGGAGGCACGCAGGGGCGTCGGGGGCAGATTTCCCCGGGTAGTTCTGAAATAGCGTGAAGTAGTTCATAACAGGTGCGTAGAGTAGAACACAGATAGAGATCACATGCAGAAAGATGTGACAAGATAAAAACACAATCACTTAAGAACAAATTACATGTAGTTAGAAAATGAAAAGACAAAACTTTGAGAGAGTAACTAGATAATATTGAAAAGGATTAAAAGTGTAGTTAATATTTCCACAATGATTATATTTAATAGTAATAATATAATAAAAGCATCAAAAGGGCCTCTACGTATTGACTTCGGTCCCTCATTTGCCTTCCAAAGGTCCAAGACCCTAGAGTCTTAAAATAAATAAAGACATAATTTTAAATTGTTTATTGGTAGAAAACTGGCCATAAAAAGTAAAGCCTATGCTTCTGATCTTGGTTTAATACCTGTATTTCAGAAGTCAGTAAAAGTAACATATAAATGATTAATCTGTATATTTCAAAACCAACTAGTTAACCAGTAAATTGGTAAGACCAAAGAGACGTATACGCGACTATATATCGTTAAGAACACTCGAGAGAATACGATTAAAAAATCACATAATTAACAAACCGGTTCGGCATTTCAAAAAGTTCTATCGACATATTGGGCAGACTTTATGATGGTCTATGACACGGTGGTACTGTACAAAGTGGTTACAATACTAAGCACCTTACTAACGTCGTAAAGAGCCAATGGAGAACGGCCCTTCGCTATCCAGAACGCCGACATTTAGAGGATTAGTAAACCGATAAGGATCGAGCGAGGTGTAATCCAGAGTAAAAGTTTGAGTCCTCTTGGGTTCTGAATCCTCCAAGCACACTGTTGAAGAATTAAATAATAGGTTGTTGGTTGAAAAGAGTTGGTCAGGTTATATTTTACCTCCTTTACATGTAAGATTTGAAACTTTGTGCCCCAAAAATTTGTAACTGTGGTGTTACAGAAGGTAACTGAAACACTCAAGATTTTAGAGGAAGTGCCATTATGATAAAGTTTTGTGTAGACAACTATGCGGTCAAGTCATGCACGTAAAAGCAAGAGGAGGTAGTGGAATTCATGAGTAGGTACTCAGCTCTCAGATTTCGTAAGCCTGAGATCCCTCTCTTCAACCGAAACTTATAAGTATTCCGATATGTCAGAACTTTTTGTATTAATAATACCCGGAGCAATTGTTTAAAGATTATTTGCGCTTCTTTGGGCACCTGAATAAAGTATTCAATAGCTTTCAATAGGTCTTATCAATTTGTTGGGTCATGCCAGTATTGATGTTGTTATCATGGATAGGCGAGTCGCCTGCATATCGGATACATCATCCACGGTCATCGTTGATGAGACTGGTGAGTCTCGAAGCTTTTAAATGCTAATTCTTTAAAAACCAGGAGACATGCAGTCTCGCTTGACATTAGCGATCGCAGGGAGTTATGGCAGAGCAAGGAACTTCACGGATGCTTTTTCTGAGCTCCTCATGAAGATATTTTAGCGTCACAGAGATCTACGCTTTAGAATGTGCATAATTTTTCTGATTGACTGGGAGAATGAATTCACTTAATTTACTACCACTTGCATAGTCACAATTCAGGAACCAAACTATTCGTCTGGCTCTGAAATAAGTTCTTGTAGAATAGGAAGTACTCACTAACAGGGTTATTGTAGTCAATAAGCTTGATATAGTGGTGGTGGACCAAAGCGACACTTGTGCAGTGATTTTTGACATACCCGTTCCACACGATAAGAACCTCGCGAAAGCCGAGAAAGATAAAAAAATCAAGAGTATACTTGGCTCACGAGGTTGTCGATAAAAGATCATTGCACTGACGTTGTGTCAGCCAATGACACGATCAGCTCGAGGCTTGACCATCATCTCAAGAGGCTCTCTTTAGGTGGCTGGATCAAGGGCTTGATTCAAAAAGTAGTACTTGTGGAAACGGTTCGTATTATTAGAAGATTTCTTTCTCTGGAGTCCTGACCGCCGGTAGCATGGAGTCTGTTCCAAATACCGGTGGGATACAATGTATTTCTTACATTTTTAGGGTTCCGTAGCTAAATGGTAAAAAACGGAAACCTTATAGATTCGTCATGTCTGTCTGTCTGTCTGTCTGTCTGTCTGTCTGTCCGTCCGTATGTCACAGCCACTTTTTTCCGAAACTACAAGAGCTATACTGTTGAAACTTAGTAAGTAGATGTATTCTGTGAACCGCTTTAAGATTTTTACACAAAAGTAGAAAAAAAGCAATAAATTTTGGGGGTCCCCATACTTAGAACTGAAACCTAAATTTTTTTTTTTCATCAAACCCGTACGTGTGGGGGTATCTATGGATAGGTCTTCAAAAATGATATTGAGGTTTCTAATATCGTTTTTTTTCTAAACTGAATAGTTTACGCGAGAGACACTTCCAAAGTGGTCTAACTTCTAAAATAAGAGAATGATAAAACTAAAAAAAATATATGACGTACATTACCATGTAAACTACCAACGAAAATTGGTTTGAACGAGATCTGGTAAGTAGTTTTTTTTAATACGTCATAAATCTAAAAAAATACACTATTATTAAAACATCGATCAAAGTTACAACGAACTACAAGAACTTTTATATTATGTTACTTGCTGCTACGGAACCCTCCATGGGCGAGTCCGACTCGCACTTGGCCGGTTTTTTTAAAATGATTTGCGGTTCAAATATGAGTAGGATCGACTTAACGCCTTTTGTGACGTCATAGCTGTCAAATAGAATGAGGCAGGGTGAACAAACCAAGACATTTTTTCTTATTAAATTTATTTACGAATCACGAACAAAAAAAGTTAAATTAGAATATGGTTTTTCAATTCTGCTCATCTCTGCATGACTGTGTGAAGTGTCTGAGTAGGGGCGAATGGAAGAAGGTGATTTGTAGCCAACAATGAAAATAAGAGTGAAAACAGTTTTTTTTTTAACTTGAATAATGTATTTAGCCAATTTAGATTAAATTGTAACGTTTTAACAAAGTCGTTACCAGTTGTCAAATCGTCGAATTGACCAATAGGCGGCCATTTCACGGCTAGTTATGATTTGGTTATCTTTATAGTTAAATGGTGCAACTCAACCTTAGATTTGAGTAATTAAAACTCAGTTAAACTAAGTAAAGAAACGGTTATTGAGATGTAAATAAGTTTTCTTTGCAAACTGTACTTTTCAAGTAAGATTTGACAGATAGAGGTCATTGACGTTTCTATTCTTATTTTAATCGCATTTTGAAAGTTTATATATTTAAAATAATAAATAAAATATTTTTTTCGTTCATTTTGTAAAGACAAATATCCAAAATGGCCCTGTGCAATAAACAGTATCGGAATACACGATAATTAATTGTCTTTTTATTATATAAGTTGCAAATACTTAAAAGCACATTTAAAAAGTGCTTTTAGTGATCGTAAGTTTTCTATTACTTACTTTAACTGTTTCTTCCCGTGAGAACCTGTAATTGGCTCAATGTTTCATAAACTGTTGTTGTTGTTATCCATTTGTTATAGCTGTTGGTTCTTCTATGATTAAATAAATAAATAAATATTTCTGTAACACAGATTAGCTATATCTATGCCAAATTGTACATTGTAGAATATTTTACGTTACGCGACTAATAATATCTGCCAGCTGCTATCTACGCCTAATGTCATGTCGTGTCGATAATGAATTAGGGATGGCTCAATCAATTTTAATCAATCGATTGAATTTTTTATCGATCGAATGATTTTGTTTTTCGAAATGTGTATTTTAAAAAGCATATAATATATATTTCATAAATGAGGTCGTGCTTGATTTTAAATAGGTAGGTAGTTAGAATAATGATGAAATGATCAAAAACGTATTATTTCTTTATGTTTTTTTTTGGGTGATACAGGGTTTTCTAATGATCGAAAAAACTTTGTAATCCAGTATATTATAATATATAGGATTACAAAATTACATTTGCAGGGAATTAGTCAGTGTAGTACCTGTATATTTATAATATAAAAGAATCTACAAAAAGAAATGAGACGCCATAAAAAACATTAGAAAACCAAGGCTTGCAACTCAATTCTTCTACCGTAAAAAGTTGTGAGATCCATATAATATCAACTCTGTTAATTTATTCAGTCCGTACATTAGGGGCCTTGATGACCTAGATTGACTTGGAAATCGCATGTATATCACAAATAATACGTATTATTTTAAATTAGATTCCGATTACCAAGTCAATCTGAAACTTAACTGAGTTGCAAGCCTTAGTTTTTTTACAAGTTATGTTTTTGATGGCATTCAAACTTATCATAGTCACACACACACATCACACACAGTTACTTATCACAGTAACTTGTTAACTACACTTAGGCTTTATTTCACCATTTCATATTCCCATGAAACAACAACAACCGTTCCAATCCTGATTAAATATTTTATACTCTACCGGCTTTGCTAACAAATCAATGAATAGAACAAAATGTTGAAATATTGAACCAATGGAAGTTGTTTGCTATGGAATTGTTAACTAGTTTAATTCATAGTTGGACGTCAGTCAGGGGCCTAAGTCTGCTATTTTTATAAATTCGTCATTCCAACGATCCCATTGTCATTTTGCTTACAGTTTGTAATCTGCTAATTCATAATGATCGATCATTGATCGGTCAATGGTCTTGTAATAGAATTGTGGTAAAATGACAATATAGAGCTTATTAAAAGCACTAATTGCGCAATGACGTCGTAATGGTAGGTCACTGATCAAAGGAACTGTCAAAATGTTTGCAAATTACCGCTTACGCCTATTACCATTCTATGTCATTTATTTCAATGGAGTGTCAGTGGTTGACCATTGGAAAGTCATAATGAGGCCACTATATTACTCGTAGTACCTAGATTACCAAAACTTGTCAAAATCAACAATTATGAAATCAATGATAGACTATTCTGACACTATTGTAATAGCAGACTTGAGGCCCAGGTAAATTGTTGTTTTTTTTCATTTGAAAATTCTCAGTAGAGTCTGAAATTATGCCTGGTACATGGTACTAAGGCATTTTTTAAATCATTAAATGGAAAGTGTCCAGATTTTACCGACTAAAACCCAACCACATTCCTTTAGTTGCAGTTTGCGTTTTGGCGTCACGGTGACTCCTTTGAAGGATACCGCAGCCCGCATGGTACTCATTGAGGCCATGGATTATCACGAGGCCATGGGTTGATTTGGGGCCATGGATTGACTACCTCGTGGTTCTATAACGCACGGGCGAAGAACGACCATAGATGGACGTAGTTTAAGTAAGTAAAAGTCTAACACGCCCGCCCACTCTACCCTAGAGCAGGAATGTCATTCTCAACTTAAAAAAAAAACATCATACTAATCTTATAAAGGTAAATAGTTGTGGGTGATGGTGTGCGTATGTGTGTATGTTTGTTTGTTACTTCTTCACACTCAACGGATTTCAATGAAACTTTGTACACGGGCAAACTATTTCTTGAAATAGCATAGAAAGAAAGAAAGAAAAACGTTTATTTGTACCTCACACATAAGTACATTTAAAATTAAAACAGTAGAATTAGGATACAATGAAAAAACTTAACAACAGATAACGGTTTTTAGATAACTTTAAAATCTGTGTAAGGTCAAAAAGGCGCCTAACATAGGATACTTTTATCCCGGTAGTATGTTGCCTTGGTATAAATTTTCTACTATTACGCGGTCAAAGCCGCTGGCAGCAGCTAGTTTATATACGAAAAGTAAATTGTACTAAGAGAAATTCATAACTACATGAAATAGATTCATGAAATACATCTAGAAAGAGAGAGAGAGAGTAATCTTTATGTGCTTTGAATCATTTTCTTTCATTTTAATTGAAGTTTTTAAGAGATAATTACTCTAAAGCCACGGTCATTGATGATTGGCTTCGATTTTTTATTCTGTATGTTTTATGGCGTACTACAAAGCAGACCAATGACCTAGTGAGGGTCGTGGGAATTCGATGGTGGCGACACACAGGAGATACACAGGACCTTTCGTTTGGCGCCGCCGTGAGACACACATTGTCAGTTGTCTCTTTTTTTATTTAATCTTTAGTGTCTACATGTTGTTACTACATTGTGTGTATGTACGAGTGTGTATGCTGAGTAAAATAGTTTTCTTTCTTTCTTTCTTTTCTTTCTTTCTTTCGTTGTGGCGTTCGTTGGAAGAGGCCTATGTACAACAACGGACTTCTATCGGCTGAAATGATGATGATGTTCCTCAGCGCTGTGTGATAGTTGTGGAATATTATTATATTATTATTATTATTAGCACTTGCAACAACTAGTTAAATATATATCTGATAAACATTTGTAGCATTAGATGCTCTTAGTTGCATGTTTAGCGAACATAGATCCACTGTTTATTTTCACAGTAAAAGAAGCAACGTTCACACGCACGCTTCGAGGCAAACAAGTGCAGTTAAAACAACAAAAATAGAATGTACAGGTAATTATTAAGCTATTGCATAGCTTCTATCGCAGGCCTTGAGCGTGGAGACCGAATCCAGAAATTCCGTAACGAAAATAACCTAACACCCCCCACTCATTTGTTTTTTGAGCGTGGTGACCGATAAGAAAACAAATGAGTGAACAATCAATCAAAATTCAATTCAATGTGTGAAAGTGTAACTTCAATTAATATCAAAGAAAAAAAAACAAAGGAAAAAAAATACTGCATAAATAAAATAAATAAATAATTATAATTGCATAAGTTGATAAAAATGCTATGCAATAGCTTTACCGCGGCAGTCCCCGAGTGCCACACGTCTTTTTTTTCACCATACAATAGCAGGACACAACCAACTATTGTTTTAATTTTCTTTTTTTCAAACCCGCGATGTAAAAAGAGGAATGTTACAAGTTTAACTGAAATTAGATGTGTTTGTATTATGTGGCACTGTAACTTTATAATGGGTGATCCGATTTGGGTGATCACATTGTATCAAAATCGGTTCAGTCATTTACAAGTCATGGGGAGTGAAAATTATAATGTTTGCAGATATAGTCAAGTGAGGTGACAAATGAAAGGGTATCAATAGTATGAGTACTATGTTATGCATTCGAGCATCCAGCTCTGAGTTCGATACCTAAGTCGAAAACAATGTACAATTCCAGATAGACAAAGAGAGGTTCTAGAGTGGCGACCGCGTACCGGAAGGCACAACTTTGGAAGGCCTTCCACAAATTGAAACGACTGAGTAAGGATTTTTATTTTTATTATGGATAGGGTCACTTTTGACCACTATCTCACCTGGTGAAAAACGAAATCGCAGGGATTTGAAGAATGAGAAACACTCACGGCCGTTCATTGTGGTGACACTTGGGGGACGCTTATTTCCTATAGTGGACGTATTTCGCCTGAAATGATGATAATATTACAAAACTGTATGGTATATGAAAATCGGTGAAAGGGAATAATTTATACTATAACAAAAAATCGTGCAAGTGCGAGTCAGACTTGCGCATTGAGGGTTCCCTACAAAATTACCCATGAAAACAATTAAATTTTCGAATCGCATCTTAAAGATTTTTACGAATCGCAAGTTTTTTTTTGTGACGTAACTATAAAACAGTTTCCAGAAATTTTCTTATACTTATACTTATGATACCTTGTTTCATGCCAAACAGGATTCTAGTACAACAGGAAGTACCTACCGAGATCTCTTAATTAATACGAATAAAACTAAATGTATAAAGTTTCCATTACCGAATGTCTTTCAAGTTGGCGTCAATCTAATTCTTGACAGCAACAAATTTGATGTTAGTACGGAAACTGTGTTCTTAGGTATAACTATCGATTCTAAACATCAGTGGGGCGCTCATATTAGAACTCTCTCAGGTAGATTAAGCTCAGCCGCAATTGCAGTAAGAAAAATAGGGAAATTGACCGATGTAGCCACAGCTAGGTTAGTTCACTATGCTTATTTCCACAGTATTATGTCTTAAGGTATTTTACTGTGGGGATTTGCAGCTAATGTAGACTCAATTTTTATATTGTAAAAGAGAGCAATCCGAGCTATGTAAGAAATTCACTATTTGAAATGGTTTTGATAAGTATTAATTATATAGGTATTTATATAATGCGCTATAAAAGCTAGTTATGAAAAAAATGATTTTCATTGAAAACTTTGGTCAACATACAAAATATGTTTGTGTAATAGACTGGATCAATAATGTAAATAGTTGTTTAATAGAATGGATATATATAAAGTGTAAATAAATAGCAAATAGAGGATTATCCTGGACATTGTTAAAGTAAATGCATTATGATAGCGTGTAAAATTTAAACATAGGTTTTTGGCAGTTCAATATCGGAGAGGATAGATACCATGTGCCATTATAACTGCCAAGATTATCCGCGCGAATAAAATTTTCTTATTTATTTCCATTTTCAAAATGGTTTACACGTATTTAATTTATGGAATTGTAACAATTAAAATCAATACAATCCTCTCAATTTGTCTATCCCTATTGAATGGATATTTCATGAAAAAGTAATTCAATAGGGTTTTTATTGAAATGCTATAAACTAGTACTTGCATTCGATTAACAAGGGTTGACTGAACTACTATAGCAACTCTTGAAGTTGGTTAAAAATAGAGACATTTTTGTACCTACCAAGACGACTTGAAATCGTCAGGAATCCGGTGTGAGACAAAGAGTGAGCTAAGGTAAGGCAATTTTTAGTTCTATCACTCTCTCACACTGGAATTACTATGATTAAGTAAAGCATGACAACTGAAAATGGAGGCTGAAAATGACTTTATTTAAAACAAGCTCGTTCAGGATAATGAAAAGCGTCACCGTTCTGTTGATTGATGGATGTGC